>OW052244.1:101157210-102472210 GCA_932526585.2 Philonthus cognatus
ATAGAAATTAGGAAAAGAAAATATTAGGAAAAAAGGATTAGGAAAAAAGGATTAGGAAAACTGACCCCATACCTTGGTATTATTTCATTTATTTTGGTATATTCATAGCCAACTTCAAATACTATGAAAATATCGTCCAGTTTTCCTATTAATGAAAACAAACCTACCATATGATACATCAAATTAAAAAAGAAATGTCTACAAAATGATATCATGGCCAACTTTGACGCCCATATAAAAAAATGGTGATGTGTCCATCATAGTACTTTCCCCGTTTAGATTTAATATTTTTGAATTAAATGTAATTAAATATAAATTAATAAAAAAGAAAAAGCAACCGGCGACTGCATTTCAACCCGGGACGTTTCGATTATGAGTCCGGCGCGTTACCGCCTGCGCCGCGACACTTCATGGCCTATCGGTGTTATAACCAACAATAATTATCTAAAAAAACACTATTTTTAAATAACTCCTAAACTAAGAGTACTATGATAAAAAGTGAATATACAATATATCTTTATTTTTTATTGTATACAATGTTTATTTGAAACATGTTTTACTTTTGTGAATATCTGGAAATAACTAAAAAACGCTAAGAGTAAAGTACCACTTCCGGTTTTCCTTTCAAAAAGCTTAAGTTTTAAGTTTCATCTCGATATCTCCAGCGGTTTTTGCTCTATATCGTTCTATCATCAATAATAACCAAGTTATAAATAAAAATAAAAAAATCGCAAAAATCAGTTTTTTTTTCTCTGATGGTTCAACTGTTTTGTTAATTTAACACCGGGTATAGTTGGTACTCATCGTCTTGCATATTTTCTACCATTTAACAGATCTGTATCTCTTGCCGTTTAGAAGATACACATGCATGGACTGCTTAACCGGGACACCCTGTATATTGAAACTATTTTTCAATCGTAAGTATATATGCGTCTTGAAACGGACATGCTGTATTTTCTTTATAGAGAGCAATGAATTATATTTTTATCACAACTTTTATCGATTTATTTAATATAGTTAATTTTTTTAGTAAAACGAATGCATCATACGACTGTTTGGAAACCCATAAATCTACTGATAATTTGGTTTAAAGTGTTCGTTTTCAAGTGTTCACTCGCCCCACAGATGATCTAAAAAAACAGTCCAAATTCGTACCCTTCTTATCTGCCTTTGTCCTTAAGCCCTAGAAATCAATTACTAAGGATGTAAAAAATACATAGAAAAATATTTGTAAAAGTACTTACAGGAAATCGTCAGTGAGAAATATTTTAAGAAAAATAATCAGTATGTTTTTCGCTCTCCAGTGTGCACGTTAACGGTTTCTAATTTTATACGGACAAACTATAATTTAATTAAGTATAGTGAACATTTAGTGTTTTTACATAATAGTTGTAGTTCTAGTGATATTTAGTTGTAAAAATATGGCTAATTATTTAAAATAAGGATGTACACTTCTTTACATTTCCTGTAAATAATAGCGAAAGATGTGATCATTGGTTAAAAAATTGTGGTAATATGGATCTCTTTATTTTGTCCGAAAAGAAACTTTCTTCAAAGCGCCTGTGTAATAAACATTTTCGAGCAAGTGATTTTACAAATTACCAACAAAATAGACTGTTAAAATCAGCAATTCCAAAACCATTTGACATGGTATTAAGTGATTCGGACTCCGATTTAGAGGTGTTAAAGCCCATTCACATGTACACCCGAAAATTGGAAGAGGATTTGCCATCTACATCCAAAGAAGTAAGGTTTTTAACCCCAAAAACAAACAAAAATTTTTAATATATGACATAATAATTTACTTATTTTTATATATCATATCCTTATATATTCGTATACTCTGTACATTTGCGGACATTCGTTGATTCTATAAAAGAGTCTAATTTAAAATTCGAACGAGTGTTTTCAATCCCAGGCTAAGCATGAAGTAAAATTTCGAGTTTAGAAAAGCCCCGTGTAGAAAATTTGTCTCGGGTCGCGCAGCGACCCTCGACAAATTTTCACGGGGCTTTTCTAAACTCGAAATTTTACTTCATGCGCCACGCGTATAAAACACTGACATATTGGAAAATTCAAAAATACTAGCTTTTATTTTGTTCGGTTGATTGACAAATTATATTGAATATTAAATTTTATTTATAAAATCTTGGCAAAAACTTGAAACCTGTTACAACATTTCAAAAGAAGTGGATTAATAAGAAATCGTGGAAATTAGTGAAAAACCTATTTAAAAAATCTATAAATATAAAACATGGATTTGTGTGAGTGTTTTCCACTCCCCGATTAAGCATGAAGTAAAATTTCGAGTTTAAAAAACCCTGAACATTTGGATTTGGCGGCACGAGCGAAGCGAGTTCAGGCTTTTCTAAACTCGAAATTTTACTTCGTGCGCCACGCGTACAAACACTGATTTATTATGAAGTTCAAAAACACATAATCGATCTAATATTTTTGTCAGAAGTATAGTTAAAGATGTGAAATAAATGTACATAATGTTGATATGATTTACCAAAATACCGGTACATTTTGAAGAGCAATTTTTACGATTAACCGGTATGCCGGTATTCCAATCCCTACCTGTATCATATAACTGTATTTATTTTAATTTAAATTCCATTACATGAGAGTAAATCTAGATTTCAATATTATATGTGGAATTAAAAATTGAATGGTGTAGATTCACGCTCGATTTGTTTATTTTGATAAAATAAACAAACCGAGCGTCATCATTTTTCGTTCCGTCGGTACCGTTAGAGAGGAAAAAATATAAACATTCCTCTGCGGATCCGATATACAAATAAATTGGGAAGAGTGGGGAAACCTAGTAGTTACTCTAAATCACACGCCTGCTGGGTGAGCCACCTGACAGAGTCGGCCCCCTGACCCCGCACAGCCAGCGTGAATACTCTGGTTACTC
This sequence comes from Philonthus cognatus, assembly GCA_932526585.2. Taxonomy (NCBI): domain Eukaryota; kingdom Metazoa; phylum Arthropoda; class Insecta; order Coleoptera; family Staphylinidae; genus Philonthus; species Philonthus cognatus. The sequence goes on from OW052244.1 coordinate 101,160,131, forward strand.
CATACTCTGTGGTTGAGGTAATTTATTTCTGGAAAAACGCTTAAAAAATTAAAAAAATATTTACTATTTACTTACCTCACATAAATCCAGTAAAATTAAATAATACAAATGAAATAATAAACATGTAATATCTAAATTTATTTATTAAAAATTAATATACTATACAAAATAATTAAGCTACTATATATTTGCTTACAGTTGTGATCGTGACTACAGTCGCCACTCATAAAATTGGAGGATAATACAACCTACAAACTAGCATCAACAACGGAAAACCGAAAAATTTGAAAAAATATGGGCAGTCACTTTTTTAAATGAATATCTAACTAACTATATGTATATCATTTTATTGTACATTATCCGCACACACGCATCCAACCGAAGGACTAGAGAAGATACAGAGTAGCCAGTCAAGACCCTTCATCATAATCCACTCATTAAACAAAGTAAATAATAATTTTTTAAACAAGGTCGGCAGGCTCTATAATTTGATAAAACATGGAATTTGTTTAATTTTGTTTAACATTAGTTTTTTAATCTAACCTTTTTAAAACTATCACACAAAAAATGTGTTCTTAGAAAGGTGTTGCAAAGAACCAAAAAACAGAGGCTTTTTAAATTAGCGCCGCTCTACACACAAGAATTCTCGCAGAAATTTGTTTGAGAAATTTATATAAAAGTTTCGCAATAATTTTTTATAAGAGCATTTTACACAGAAATGATGTTAATGAAAAATAATTGTATTGAAGGGAGCCATAATTATGTAATATTGGTTTTCTCACAGGTGGCGCTGTTGTCGCTAACACAATGTCAACTCAATTTTTTGTAACGGGAACCGCTATATTAATTGCAGATTTAGATTCCTCATAAAAAAATAAGATTAATTTATTTAACAAATTTTCTTAAATAGCGCTGTAATCGCGAAAAATAATAATGCATTCGGATGTTTGTGTGATTTGTGGGTAGATTCAATTTGAGATATAATGGCTGAAAAAACAAAGAAAGTGTTTCGAAACAAGCAGAAGACTTTTTACAAAAGTCATTTTTTATTTTTGTTCAGTTAAGAAATTATCCACAAAGTATGCAATATTGATCAAATTTCAGTTATTTTTTATAAAGCAAAATTTGTATCATTTTGCTTTATAAAAAATAACTGAAATTTGATCAATATTGCATATTTTGTGGAGAATTTCTTAACTGAACAAAAATAAAAAATGACTTGTAAAAAGTCTTCTGCTTGTTTCGAAACACTTTCTTTGTTTTTTCAGCCATTATATCTCAAATTGAATCTACCCACAAATCACACAAACATCCGAATGCATTATTATTTTTATTAATCGTGAAAATGTTAATCCTGCTTGTTTTTTGTACGTGCTGACACTCTAAATAAAGCGTTTCATTCTGAGACACCAGACCATCTTTCATATTTCACCTGTCTCGATTACGGCGCCATTTATCAGGCTGACAAAAAAATAAGGTAAATAAAATCTTTTTATTTTTTTTACAAGAAATCCAAAACTGCAATCAAAAATAGGGGTTCTTATTAAAAAAAAAATAGTTGACCTTGTTTTAGCAACAACAGCGCCACCTGTGAGAAAACCAATATTACATAGTTATGGGCCCCTTCTGTACGATTATATTTTACTCAGGTCATTTCCGCGTAAAATGCTTTGTTTTCGAAATATTTGCGAAAAACACGTTAAATGCCCCATCCTGTATAAAAATATTTTTCCCTGTATTACACCGCAAAGAATTATATTCCAAAGAATTACTACCATACGCAGATGCCCTGCAGAAAATATATGTGCTCAACATCAGCTGTTCTCCATTCCTTTCTGCGACCGCTGTGGCGAAAATATTTCAAAACGGCAAAGCACACATTTAGTTGCACAAATTGGTATTAATAAAAATACTCCACTACCGTTTGTAATAATAACCAGTAACAACTAATTTTTAGGTTATGAATAAGCGTGTAAGCTGCACCTGTCAAAAATTCTTTTATACATTATTTTGAGCTTGCCCAATATATTTCTGACGAGAATTCTTGTTAGAAAAATATTATAAAAATCGCTGTATTACACTTGCATAAACTTATAATATTTTTTCCTTATTAAATACATTATGAATTCCTCCGAGAATTCTTGTGTGTAAAACGGCTCTTAAAGAAGCTTATTTTAAGCTAATTTTTCTCTGATTCATCTTTTAAATGAGTTTAAAATGACCTTAACCACATCATGCACACATTAATTTTAAATTTCTGGTCAAATAATGATCACATTATTTTTGAATTTCTGGTATAAACATGATCACATTATTTTTTGATAAAAATGTAGTTTGAAACAAAAACGAGCACGTTAAATTTATTGAGAAAATATAACGGCACCCGTGACAGATACGAGCGCGTGTAAAATTGCTAGTAAGCAACGCCCGTGACACACAGGAGCATGTACATGAAGTGGTTAAGCAATAGAAACTGTGTTTTATGATTAACGCAGTTCAAATTTCTTGTTGCTGTAAAAGACAATCAAGTTCAATTTTTGATACCGTCCTGCATTCTTGGTTAGGTCAGTCTCAATAGGTGAAGGGTCTTTATGATAGCTTCTTATTGATAAAGTCTAAGTGATATAAATGTTTATCTACAAGGGAGTTTTGTTTTTTTTGTAACAAGAAGAAATAAAAATGATGTTAATCATTGAAAAAGATTTTTTTTTTAGAATACAGGTGAATTCTTAAACGTCAATCAATCATAATTTGTGTTCGGTACATAGAATTTGATGCTAATCAAAATCGTATACTCTTATTTAACTTATATTTGATTGACCGCATTTTTATTTATTCTATTTGTTTAAGTAAAGTAAAAAGATCATTAAATTTGAATAAACTATCTCACTTTATCGGTTGTGTTTAAAACTTTAACAACAACTATACCGAAAATTGTGGCTGCCGCAATTCCCACTCCTGCTTTCCACCACATATGTCCGTCAGTGGGAAGTAGACCGAAATCTCGAAGATTCCTATCAAATGCAAAAATGTATCAATTTCTTTTTCACCAACAAAGTTTGAATCAATAGTGATATGAGTAGATAAAACAAAAATAATGAAACAGTTTAGTCTTAAACACGGGTTTTGAGTGAAATACTGAATTATTCCAGTTTCAACTATTTTCTTATAAATTACAAATCCACTCATATCACTATTTTCATGCATACAGAGAGTTTTATGTAACACCGAACATTTTCATAACGAGAATTTTTTTTTTTAAGTATATGCAGACGTACATTTTACCACGCTCGGTTTATTAAAAGAATACAATCTGAAGCTTTTAACGAGTGTTTTCCACTCCCAGGCTAAGCATGAAGTAAAATTTCGAGTTTAGAAAAGCCTGAAAATTTGGTTTGGTCGCGTAGCGCGAAGCGCGGAGCGGCCAAACCAAATTTTCAGGCTTTTCTAAACTCGAAATTTTACTTCATGCGCCACCGGTACAAAACACTCATTCAATGTTACGTTCAGCGGTCTGTTTTAAACTTCGTAATATGTCAGTGTTTAGTACCATCAGAAGGATGCGGAGTGCTATAGGGGGATAACGGTGATGAGCACGGGTTACAAAATAGCCATGATGTTAATAAAAAATAGGCTAAAGGAGGAGGTGGAAGAGAAGGGGCTGCTACCGGAGACGCAGGGAGGCTTTAGGAGGGGTAGGGGGACGAGGGAGCAGGTCTTTACCCTGGGAAGAATGGTAGAGAAGGTGATGGAAGAGAAAGGGAGCGTGTTTGCGGTGTTTGTGGACCTGAAAGCGGCGTACGACGCGGTACCAAGGGTAGGACTGTTAGAGTGTCTGAGGAGAAGAGGGGTGAGTGAGGGAATGGTAGAGTGGGTGAGAGGAGTGTATGAGGAAACATGGGCTGTGGCGAAAGTGGGAATGGAAGAGTCGGAGAAGTTTAGGACGTGGGAGGGGCTTAGACAGGGGTGCCCATTGAGCCCGGTATTGTTTAACCTATACACGAGTGAGTTAGAGGAGGTGAGGGAAGGACAGGGGGGGGGGGTGTGGATGTTGACATATGCGGATGATATGGTGCTGGTGGCAAGAGAGTGTGAAGGGATGAAGGATATGCTGAAAAGGGCGGAGAAGTTTATGGATAAGAGGGGGTTGAGCGTGAATGTGAGAAAAACGAAATGGATGAGATTCAGAAATAAAGGGAGGGAGGGGAGGGTGAAGGAATTAGAGTGGAAGGGGGAGGTGATTGAGAGGGTTAAAAAATTCAAGTATTTAGGGTTTTTGTTCAAAGGGACGGGAGGGTATGAGGAGCATGTGAGGTGGGTGCAGGGGAAGGCTAGAAAGGCGTGGGGGATAGCGTGGGAAAAGTGGGGGAAGTGGATGGGGAACAATGTAAGAGTGACGTGTAAAGTATGGGATGCTTGTGTGAGGTCAGTGTTAATGTATGGGGTGGAAGTATGGGGGACAAGAGGGTATGAGTGTATAGAGAGGGAGCAGTTGTAGTTCTTGAAGTGTATGTTGGGGTTGGAACGGTCGACACCCGGATACATAGTACTACAGGAAACGAATAGAGAGAAGCTAGAGTGTGAGGAAATGGTGAGAATGGCTAGGTATGAGATGAAGTTATGGGACCTGGAGGAAGAGAGATTGGTGAAGGCGGTTTGGGTGGCGTGCGTGAATGGAAGAGAGGGTAAATGGAGGAGCGAGAGAAGGAGAATGTATGAGAGGGTGGGTTTGTCGGAGGAGAAGGTGATGGAGTGGCTGGGGAATGGGGTAAAGATGGATGCGTGGGTGAAAGAGAAGGAGAAGGAGGTGGAAGCACAGGAGAGGCAAGAGTATATAGAGAGGAGTGAATACAACGATAGGTACGGGAGGTGGCAGGTACATGGGAGAATGCCGAGGTATTTGATGGAGGGGGGATGGAGTAGGGAGGAAAGGGTGGTGCTGGCGAGGGCGAGGTGTGGGTCGGAGGAGAGAGGAAGGAAGGTGTGGATGGGGGAAGAGTATGGGAGGTGTGTAATGTGTGAACGGGGGAGGGATACGTGGAGCCATCTGGCAGAGGAGTGCGAGGAGGTGAAGGAGGAATGGGTGGGAATAAGAGGGAATAGAAGAGTGATGGAATGGATGAGAGAGGATGGGGCCGAGGTAAGGACGCTGGAGAAGTTAGGGGACGAGAGGGAAAGCAAAAGGAAGAGAGGGGGCAGTGATTAGTGTAGATATGGATGTAATAGAGTATAATGCCAATAAAGGTCTTTCTTTTTTAGTACCAGTGCCGCATGAAGTAAAATTTCGAGTTTAGAAAAGCTTGAAAATTTGGTTTGGCCGCTCCGCGCTACGCGACCAAACCAAATTTTCAGGCTTTTCTAAATTCAAAATTTTACTTCATGCTTAGTCTGGGAGTGGAACATACTCATTTTAAGTTTCAAATTGAACTCCTTTTAAAAAACGATTATCTAAAGATTTACGGCATATACGCTGTAATTGGGGCATGTATACTTGAGAGAAAAACCCCCTGTATGTACAAGTTGAGGGATTAATTGCAATTGATTAGCTACAATTTGTAATGGGCATATAGGCAACCCAGTTTACACATAACCTAAAAATTAAAGGTGTCAAATCGTATTTTATGAAAATGTTCGGTGTTATATAAAACTCTCTATATATCAAAAATATAAATAAATGTGAGTGCGTGTATATTACAGGTGGAAATGCATGCAAATAAATGAAAAAGAAGTTAAAAAGATGGAAAAAAACATTGTTTAACGTTCTCGAATTTCTGAGGATTTGTTTTGAATAAAAAAAAAGCATGCTAATTATAGAGATAATAAAATGCAGCATGGCAACACAAAGTTTAACTACTACTAAATGTTATTATTATTAAATCACTACATTCAAATATTTATTAAATACTGATGTGCTACTTAAAAGCTAGTTGCATATCATCTCTGAACTATAAATCAAAATTGCATTTTCTATTGGTTCAATGTTATTTTGAACAAGTTTGGAGATTAACTCGGGTAATTTATAATATGCAATAAGGTTGGGATTCCAACACGAATATTCAAATTATTCACATATTTGAATATTCAAATATCCAAATATGTAAATGTAAATTTAAATGTATTTGAATGAATAATTAAATACTCAATTTGAAAACTACCCAGGCTTAATCTTATATTTTGAAATCAGTGTTTTATGCGCATGTTGCATGAAGCTAAATTTCAAGTTTAGAAAAGCCTGAAAATTTGGTTTGGTCGCTCCGCTTCGCTACGTGACCAAACCAAATTTTCAGGCTTTTCCAAACTCGAAATTTTACTTCATGCTTAACCCATTAAGCGCCATTGATGCATACACGCAACATTATAAATTTTTTGTTAATTAAATTACTAAACAAGGTAATTTGATATATTATGTTATTTGAACTAATTTGAAAATGTATGAAGGAAAATATAACTATTTTGTTATTTAAATATTTCGATTATTACTCATTTCAAAAAAATATATGTCAGTGTATTTCTAGCTTCACAATATTTCAGTGTTTTATACGCGTGGCGCATGAAGTAAAATTTCGAGTTTAGAAAAGCCTAATTTGGCTCGGTCGCTCCGCTTCGCTACGCGCCCGAGCCAAATTTTCAGGCTTTTCTAAACTCGAAATTTTACTTCATGCTTAGTCTGGGAGTGGAAACACTTATTCTAAACTTCATATTCCACGTTTTTATATGCAATTGACTAATGCCTGAAAATTTACATCGTATACATTATGTATATTTAAAAAAAAATCCCAGTATGTAATACAATAAGTCGTTCATAGAAATCATAAACATAAGTGCAGAATTTGATTTAATATCAACTTTTAGAGTTAACTCTATAATTGCTTGGCCGTTAATGGGTTAATCAAGTGGTGCAAAACACTTGTTAGACATATTTTCAACTTGTTTCTCATTGATCACTTGATGAAACATGATTAAATATTTTTAAAAAATTAAATTTAAAATAAAATCACTTGGTATGTTTCACTAATTTTACGTCTTTATTTCGACAAGTTTCGGCTATCAGCCATTTTCAAGAAATGTGCATGTTTTACAGTAAATATATACAGATTTACAAAAAGGGGGTCAGGCAATAAGAGCGTTCACGATCAGGGATGTCCAGATGTCTTCGTTGTCGTTGACGACGTTTTTCTTTAATTTTATGGCTCTGTTAATTTCCAAGCCTTCTCGAAAGTTGAGGATACGACCTTTATTTCCTGTATAATGGATTTTGAAATTATTCGGATTGAAAAAATGTCCGAATGCGTTACAATGTTTGGACAGACCCGTAGACTGTTTATTATTAATTATATCTTTACGGTGTTCATCAAATCTAGTTTTGAAATTTCTACCTGTCTGTCCAATATACACTGGCGAAAGAAATTAACGCATCATTTGTTATTTTGTTGATATCTTGGAATCGAGTTTTCTTTGAACACAAACATATTTTTACAATAAGAAATCTTATCAAGCATGCTGTTTTACATGTTGTGTTTTGTCTTTTGTTCTCATGGTTTTCTGTCAATAAATAAAATGAAGCACTTTTCATTATTCTGACTGTAAGAAAGGTTCATATAAAATTTCTTTTTGAGTTTGTTTTCAAGTAATTGTTAAAATTAAGTGCTAAATAGTGAAGAATGAATATGGATAGACGTCCGAATCTTAATTTAAGCAGTGAAGAAGCTGTGATTGTGGTTACACTTGCAGAAGAAGGTAGGAGTCAGCGTTACATCAGTCAGCGTCTTGGTGTTAATCAATCGACCGTATCCCGTGTCTTGAAGAGACATCGGGAAACTCAGGCATACTCAAGAAGGCCAGGACAAGGGGGAAAAAGGGCCACAACTGCTGTTCAAGACCGTTTTTTAATGATGCAGACGTTACGCGAACGGTTTATTATGGCTCCTAGGCTACAAAATATGCTCGCAGAGATCCATAATGTTCATGTAAGTTCCGTTACCATCAGAAAAAGGTTACGTGGTTTTAATTTAACTCCGAAAATAGCGGCAAAAGGACCACAATTAACCGCAGACCATCGCAGAGCCAGGTTAACATTTGCGCAAGAACATGCAAACTGGTTACAGGCCGATTGGGCTAATGTTATGTTTAGCGACGAGTCCAGATTTTGTCTTTACGGCAGTGGCAGACGAATGCATGTGTACAGACGGCCAGGTGAACGTTATGCGCAGTGTAACATTGTTCCGACTGTTATGTTTGGTGGAGGCTCTGTTATGGTGTGGCGTGGTATCACTTTAGAGGCTCGTACGGAGTTGGTGGTCATACCAAGAGGAAGCATCACGGCAGCGTCTTATATTGCAAACATTTTAGAACCATCCGGAATGCCTTTTGCTCCCTTTGTAGGAAACGATTTCCTCTTTATGCATGACAATGCAAAACCACACAGTGCCCGAATTGTACAACAGTATCTTGACCTAGTGGGTATCAACACAATGCAATGGCCAGCCAGGAGTCTCGATCTTAATCCGATCGAACACCTATGGGACGCGATGGGCAGACGCCTTAGAGCACTTCCTCGGCGTCCAAGCAATCAACAAGAGCTTAGACAAAGATTGCAGGAAATTTGGGAAGATATTAACCAGGATGAAATTGGATCATTAATTAACAGTATGAGCCGTCACTGTCAGGCAGTTATTCGAGCAAGAGGAGGAAACCCTAGATATTAAGTCTTATTTTTAAATTAAAAAAATTAATGTGATGCGTTAATTTCTTTCGCCAGTGTATATTGCATCACATTCTCCACATTGCAGTTCGTATATTCCACTGTCGCATAGTTTCTCTTGTTTAAATGAATTCCTTGAAAATGGCTGATAGCCGAAACTAGTCGGAATAAAGACGTAAAATTAGTGATTTTATTTTAAATTTAATCTTGTTAGACAGCTTTCTAACATAATATTTACTTCATGCGCCAGGCATGTAAAACACTGATATAATATGAAATTTAAAAACATACTTAAAAATTTAATAGTTGAGGCTGTTACTTGGTGAAATTCCATATCAAAAAACTTTTAGTAAATAACACACTTAGTTAAGATTTCACTGTTTATTGATTGACACTGCAACAATTGTTTCGCCACACAGTGGCTTCATCAGGCAGATGAATAATCGATTATTCATCTGCCTTATGAAGCCACTGTGTGGCGAAACAATTGTTGCAGTGTCAATCAATAAACAGTGAAATCTTAACCAAGTGTTATTTACTAAAACATACTTAGTTATTGTAAATCTACTACAGAATTAAAACAAAATTAAGATACATGTTTTGGTTAATGCTGGAAATGTTTTAAATTGAAGTATTCGAATATTTATTTATATTTAAATAATTAGAATATTTGAATATATTTTTGAATAAATATTTGAATACATACATTTTAAAAATTTCCAACCTTAGTATGCAACCAGCCTAAAAAGCTCTAGCACACGAAGCAGGTTGATATGCAGATAATGAGTTAAACAAATAAAATACACACAACTTTAAAAATGTGAATTTAATTGAACATCTTTTAACACAAATTGATTTTAAGTTACGTGAAGATCAAATTAATTTGATGAATAAAGCACTAATAACCTTTCATCACACTTTTAAAAGTGTGAGGAAAGGTTATTAGTGCTTTATTCGTCAAATCTTTTAACACGTTGATTGCCATGGGACCTAAATGTACATTTAACACGGCACAAAGTAAATGCTGCGCGGCGATCAACGTGTTAAGCATAAAAATAAATCTGTACTTGATTCAAATGTTTCAGCTTGCATCGTGTACAAGAACCTTTAGTCTTCATTAAAATGGCAGTAATCACAGATTGTTTATAAATGTTACCATTCAACTGTTGATTAATTAAATAAATACGAAAGATAAGAGATTAATCAATCAATAAATTAATGCAATGCAAAAGAAAATAATTATGTATCAACCTGTATAAACGGTTGAACCATTCGGTGGGCTGTTGCCTCAACAGCAACATGTTCACCATCCGGCGCAAGGGACTGCAAAACAAAAATAACACAAACGGTGCTCTCTTACAAAATGCATTAACGGGTTCTTCTTAATATTCTTTGAAGAAAATTTTAAATGTGTGCACATTATACAGTTTTTATAATAAAAAGTTTGTATAAATAGGAAATGTAGACAGTCCATGCAATATCAGGATTTGCATTCTCCATATTTAATATATATTTTTTTTTATTTATTCCGCCACATTGTATAAACGAAAACAAACAAAAAATATTCCACACCCCACATTTATTCTTCCTAACTTGATTGATTAAAAATAAATTATAGTTAATATAATAAATAAATAAAAATAAATAAATAGTCATGTCTTTTTAAGCTAAACAAAAATAAATAACAAGCATAAAAATCTTAGAAAGAAAAATATCTTAGAAATAAAATTGATTAACAACAATGCAACAATTGTTGTATGTAATAAGTCGAAATTATGTAAAACTTATTTTACATTTAAAATACGAGGGCAATCCAGATAGTGACAGACGTTTTGGCCTAGCGCGGCAGTTGGTGGCACTGGCGCCACCATCTTGGATTCAGAATTTTTCTACACTTAGTACGCAACCAGCCGTGGAGACTAGAGACTCGTGCATATTGTACTTTTTATACAGTGGCGTTTTAAAATGAGCGGTGCAATTGAAAATCCCGCCAGTTGTGAAGTGCGTGGTGTGATAAGGTTTTTGTTGGCGAAAAATTACAAACCTATTGAAATTTATCGCCAGATTTGTGATGTGTACGGCAATGGAATAATGAGTGAAAGCCGAATGACAGTGGTGCATTGATTTTAAAAATGGCAGAACCAATGTTCACGATGAGGATCGCAGTGGTAGTCCTAGTCTTGTGAGTGATGAATTGTTGGTAAAAATTAATGAAAAAATCTGTAAAAATCGTCGATTCACGATTAATAATAATAATAATAATTTATTGATGCAAATATACTACAATGTGTTAACATACATCATTAGAAATTGTAATTATGCAAGGTGTAAAATACCACGATAATTAAACATGTACTACACAAACTGCATAAAATAAATAAAATAAGATTTTAAAAAATTTAAAAAATATCTTACAAACAAAAGTAGACGCTTTTATTCATTTAGATATTTGTCCCACGTATAATATGGGTTGGACTGAAAATAATTCTTTATATATACCTTAAATCGTTTTTCAGGTAAGCATTTTACAACGACTGGCAGCTTATTATAAAATTTTAATCCCCAATGACTTATTCCAACACGTGATTTATTTAATCGAGTGTAAGTAATGGAACATTTTCCCCAAATTTCACGGAGTTTAGTTCATGAAATCGTAGTTAGTAAACTTGGACACCACAAATTTTGTGCCAGGTGGATTCCGAAAATCCTAACAGAAGACCACAAAACCAAAAGACTTGCCGCAGCACTGACATTTCTGGAAGTGTACGACAAAATTGGAAACCATGTTTTCGATCATATCGTAACTGGTGACGAGACTTGAATACAGTACGTTACCTGCGAAACAAAACGGCAGTCGATGCACACGCATTCACCCCAGAAACCGAGGAAGTGTCTGTAGACGCTGTCAGCAAGAAAAATCATGGCTACTGTGTTTTGGGATACTCAGGGAGTGATTTTGGTTGATTTTCTTGAAAGTGGTCAAAAAATAAATTCAAAGAGGTATTGCGAAACACTCATAAAATTAAGACGCGCGATACAAAACAAGAGCCGGGGAAAACTTAACGAGAAAATTTTGCTTCTCCATGACAACGCTCGTCCACACACAGCCAATCGTACTCGAAAGCTCTTGCATGATTTTGGATAGGAAATTTTCAGTCATCCGCCATACAGCCCGGATTTGGCCCCGAGCGATTACCATCTGTTCCCAAAGATGAAGACGTGGCTCGGTACGCAAAGCTTTGACACTGACGCTTAACTCCATGCTGGTGTAAACCAGTGGTTGAACTCGCAGGCGGCAGATTTCTACAAAGAGGGCATTGAAAATCTTGTAAAACAATATGATAAATGCCTTAATTTATATGGCGATTACGTCAAAAAATAGCCTAAGAGTTTACCTTCAAAATGTATATAATTAAAATTAGTTTTTTCACTTTGTTTATTTTTTATTTCAAAACGTCAGTCACTTTGTGGATTGCCCTCGTATATTAATTAGTTGTATTCATATATTTTAAATGTAAAAATAAATGTATTTTAAATATAAAATAAAATAAAAGAGTTTCTAGTCTTAACAAGATAAATTCAAATTCAAAACTATTTGAATTCGAGAAAATAAGCTTACGCTTCTTATAGTTTGCACACTTTAAACATAATATATAAAATTACGAGACATTAGTTTTATTCCAAGTCCTTTCACTTCTAATTTGTTGCTATCTCTCCTTTCATTTTAAATTGTATTGTTAGTTGGTTTGAAGAGAATTTGACCTAAACGTTACATATACTTTAATAGAGCGTTGTAACAAATCAAATTAAATAAGATTTTAAATATTTCATTGTATAATTCAATATCCGGAGGTGTATTTGCACGGGAAGTAGTTGTTTCAATGGATATTTATTGTCTTAAATTGTCTTATTAATTAAGACACTGTTTGCATTTTCACGAATAGTTTTTTCGTAATTTTATATATTATGTTCTAGTCTTAAATGTTAAGGACAGTTTCAAAAATAGACTTAAAATAAAATTGACCAACCAAATATTGCATTAAAATAAATTATACCTGTATCGTGCCAAGCATAAAGTAAATGGCATTGTGAAAAACAAAGTAACAGCCAGTGAAAGATTCAAGAGTCTTCATTGAACTCACGTAACAAATAAAAAGTAAGCTGTGTGTCTTGTGATCCACAAAATGTTGATTCTTTTTTGGCAATGACTGATATAAACAAATAACTAAGTATTGTTTTTTAAATATGATGACAAGAAAAGTGTTTTCCTATAACCGTGCCCGAAAACAGACATTTCGTCGATATACCTGTGCATTGAAAGGTGTCAATTGTATATTTGTATTTTGACAAGTAATGTCACGCTTAAAAGTTGAATTTTTGAAACTAGTTTTGAAAGTAAAATCCTCAAATGTCAGTGTCAAAATTATTAAAATAAAATGAGTAGTGATGAAGAACAATTAATGCCGCCGCATTTGGTTGTAGGAAAAGCAGAGTGTTAAACACGTTTTGAAAGTTGCATTGCATGCTCATACCATCATGCATTTACTTGCTCTGCGAGCTCGTAAATACAACTTGGTATTCGCAAGCAATACGAAGCTTTCAAAACTTGTTAAACAATTTCTTATTTTTCACATTTATGGTTTATAATGATTGCCTTGATCAATAAATATCAGATTGGCTAATAAGTCATCACGGTTTTTTTAAATTAAAAATGGTGCGCTAAAAATATAATGTTTTGGCGTAATGTCAAGTCATTTTGAAGAGAATTACTTACTCTACAAGATAGTGTATTTTGATTTAATATCCGAATTGATTTTTGTAAACTTTCGGAACAATAAAATGGAGTGTAAAGTTGATAAAAATTAGCATTTCCGAAAGCATCTACTTTTTGCATTTTATCAAGGTGCCAAAGCCGCTGAAGCTGCCTGTGAGATTTACACCTTGTACGGAGAAGAAGCTATGCCTGAGAGAACGGCTCAGAATTGGTTCAAGTGATTCAAAGATGGCAATTTTGACCTCAAAGACGTGGCTCGGTCCGGCCGCCCAGTTCAGTTTGATGAGGACTATTGAATCAACTTCTTCACGATGATCCGCGGCAAACGACAAGGGAAAGTTTGGTGCATGGGTTTCACATGCTTTGAACAACAACAACAAAAACCAACCTTCGACGATTGCTGCTGGTTTGCTCGCCTGTCATCACGCAACTCATGGACACAAACAAAGATTCCTTTATCGTGTTATTACTGGTGACGAAAAATGGTGCCTGTACATCAACATGAAGCAGCGCAGGAAATGGCTCAGCCAAAGAAAAAAGGGACACTGCTAGCAAAACAACACCTCCACTCGCGGAAGACGATGCTGTGCATTTGGTGGGACTGGGAAGGCAGCATCCATTATGAATTGTTTGATTGAAACCAAACAGAGACAGTCAGTCACAGCCACTGTTTGGTTCCGATCAAGCAATTCATAATGGAAGATGCCTTCCCAGTCCCACCAAACGCACAGCATCTCCTTCCACGAGTGGAGGTGTTGTTTTGCTCGCGGTGTCACTTGTTTCTTTGGACTGAGCCATTCCTTGCGCTGCTTCATGTTGATGTACAGGCACCATTACCTTTACGTCGAACAAATGTATCAACTCATGCTATCCAGCAAAAACGACATCACGACAATGCCCGCCCTCACATCGCCAACATGACCAAGGAAGCCATTGAAGCGTTTGGCTAGGAAGGGCTACCACATCCTCCATATTCTACGAACTTGGCGCTTTTAGATTTCCATCTGTTCCAATCCCTCTCAAATTCATTGCGTTGCGGTTTATTGAATAATGACGTTGAATTGCTGGCTTGGCTGGACGAATTTTTGAATCAAAACCGGGCAATTTGTACTGCCGAGGCATTGAAAAACTTGTTAAACGTTGGAAAGTTGTAAATAGCAAGGGAGAATACATTATTGATTATTTTGTTGTTAATTTTTGTTGTAAAATAAACTTGAGATTTTAAAAAAAAACGCCATGACTTATTAGCCAACCTAATAGAAAATATTCCAACCTTTACATAATTTCTTTAATCATTTATTTCATCATCACTGATTAGTAAAGTAGTGAAATTAATTGCCTAAAATCATTAAACTAATCTGAGATGTTACTTTTATTTATTATTTATCTGATTGCCAACTCAGAATCAGAATTTTGCGAATTGCTTGATATTTTCACAGTTGTTTGGTGGTTCTATCCTCGATTTTGTTTAATATTTATTTTAAGGGGTGTGAAAGCTCTTTCGAGTGATCTCGCTGTGATAACACATACAAGCTACAAACCTGTGCTTGTAGAATAATATCCAGGCGGCTTGAAAACGACTAACAAAAAAGAGAGTTGAATGTAGCTTCACGTGTAATCGATTGTTTTTTTTTTTTTAAGTATTACTTCTCATTAATAATTTTAAAATGACCATACCATAAATTGTACGATATTTTGTATGAATATGAAGAAATTACAACTTTTGTTTCCATGGAACCAATGAAATTTAATGATTTCTAATTGAATATAAAATTGAATTGTAAATTTATGCCATCATAAATGATTATTTTGTTTTCGTGTATTGTATTATTGAATAAAATTTTCATTTATTTCTTAATACGATTTACATACAGGGTGGTGTCCGTATTTCGTGTAAATTCATGTAGATCTCAGTTATTTAGAAGATAGAGGACTATGATTATCTTGAAATCAAGTATGCTACCAAATTCTTCATAAAAAAGTGCCTGTATAATTAAAAAGTTATAAATTTAAAATGGGATTCAAATACAAATAATTCAAATAGCCGAATATTCGAACAAGAATATTTCAGTCACTAAATTAATGAATAAATATTCTTCCAAAAATATACTCAAATATTTAAATATACGAATATTGAAGTTACTGGATAATCGAATATTCACGAATATCCAGTAACTTCAATATTTGAGTATTTAAATATTTGAATAAACAGATATTTGAGTATATTTTTGTTGTGTTGTCATTAACGGCTAGGTTCGGAAATATCAATATTTATTATAATATCTATAAAACAAAACATATTTAAAATTTGTTTTCAGCTTATTATTGAACTTTGACCCAAAATCTACTCTATCTCTTAAAAAAACCAAGATCTCCATGCATTTCCACGAAATGCCAGGGATGGGCCTCAACATGTCTACTTTAATAGTCGAAAACGTCACCAATGTTAACAATACTACTTAAAGGTTATGTTATTATAATGTACCATCGGTGGACATATAATGTTGGGACAAATCGAAAACTGGATAATGTCAAACATAAGCAAATGTATATCAGTTAAATCAGGTTATTTAAAAAAAGGTTATGAAAGTTAAAAGAAGAATATTCAAAACACTTTTTTCATCCTGTCGCCCATCAAATGACAATTAACTGACAAGTCCAAAATTTGAAAAACTTTTACGTGTCCCAACATTTTATTTCTACTGATGGTACATGTTGCGGTTTTTGGTGATTTGGAGAGTTTTGGATACTCTGTTAACTTCCGAGCTATCTGCCAAAATCGCATCGCAATACACTGAATAGTTTAAAATTCAACGCGTCGACAATGATATTGTCGAGGTGACATCGTTGACGCCGCCCATCCTTGCGAAATACTCATTGTTCCACATAAGAGTACATCCTTATGAGCTTTTAATGAAAACCAACATAATGTGTTGTTGTATATTGGGTTGCATATGAAGCTCACGGCATCATATTGTTTCGTAGATCACCCTTATAAATGATGATGAGGTAAAGTAATATGTGTGTGTGTATTTTTTTTTAATTATACAAAAGAATATACTTACGGGAAAGCTGCCATTGTAGCCAACTTAACAAAAACTTCTTTCTTTGTGTGTCCCTTAATGCTAAAGTTCTGCGGTGGTAAAATCTTGTACTTTTGGCAAAATGTCGCCGGCTGAAGTAAATAATCCTGTCGCGCTTCGTCCAAATCACTTTTACTGGCAACCACTAGCACCGGAATTTTACTCTCAGCAAAATATTTCTACGAAAAATAAAAAAAACAATAGGTCATAATTGAGGCGTGCCATATGCAAAACGTCATAAGTACCAATTTTTAAGTAATGCATTTTATATATGGAATATGTTCTAAATGTCATGTTTTACTAGTACAATGCCGGGGCGATAGTGCTACTACAAGTGGCAGCAATAGGGACTCAATTATCAAAACATCATAAGTGCCATAGTACTTTCATTAAGTTTTTTGTTTCTCCTGTAAAATATGTCATTTGCAACTTACGACCTTTTACATATGGCACGCTTCAATTAAAAACAAATATAAATCACATTTTTCAACAAACAATATAAAATGTCGCCACCGGCATTGTTAAAAAACAAATAAAAACTATACATTTTAATACTTACAATATAAATCCTTGCTATATACTCGAAAGACTTTGGATTATTTCTGTCGTACATAAGACAGGCAACGTCGCACTGGACTTCCTGCGGCAAGAGAGGATCGGACACGTTCCTAACGTTTATGTCCCGAAGCACCATTATTTTTTCTTGTCCGTAGACTTGCACCATGTTCACTGTACAATTGAGGGATCCTTGTAAGTCTGTTATTCGAATGTTCTTAAATAAAAACAAAGAACACTCAAGTCATTGATACAATAATAAAGTATGAAAACATTTGAAAACTTTCATTTACAAGTGTTAAAATTTCCTATTAGTATAAAGATCTTTACATGAAACTGCACAAGTATTTTAAATACCCTTACCTAAAAAAAAAGACTTTTTTTTTTTTTTTAATTGTATCATTGGCCTCGGCTTTTGCCATACGGCCATCTGCCATTGTATTATTTTCATTTAATTAATTAACTGATTCTCACACTGCTTTAATTCGTTTGGACATCACAATACATTCATACTACATCCATGGACCCGGATGGAATAATTTATTATTCATAAATCATTCCACCGGACGGGATTCGAACCACTCGGCCACCGAGGCCCCCAAAAAAAAAAAAAAAGGCTTCTACAAGGAACAAAATCAAGGTTTTCAAGACAATGATAGGCCCAATACTAGTGTATGCGGCGGAAACCTTAACATTCAGTAAGAGCAAACAAAACCAACTAAAAGGAAAGTAATGAGAAATATACTAGGCCCATTAAAAGAAGAAAACAAAACAAGAAAGAGAATGAATAAGGAAATATAAAAAAAAAGACCTTTATTGGCATTCTTCATTACAAACACCAAACAAAACTTTACATTCTATAAAACTAAATCCCCTCCCATCTATTTCCCCTCTCCCTCTGTAGCTTCTCCAACGTCCTTACCCCTACCCTATCCTCTCTCATCCACTCCATCACCCTTCTACTCCTTTTCGCTCCCATCCATTCCTCCTTCACCATCTCGCATTCCTTTGCCAAGTGGCCCCACGTATCCTTTCCATGCTCACACAATACACACCTTCCATATTCTTCCCCCATCCATACTTTCCTTCCTCTCTCTTCTGATCCATACCTCGCCCTAGCCACAATCACCCTCTCCTCTCCACTCCATCCCGTCTCTATCAGATATCTCGAATGGAAGAGTATGAAAGAGTTCCATACTCCTGCCACCTCCCATACATATTATTGTACTCACTTTTCTCGATACGCCCTTGCCCTTCCTGCCCTTCAACCTTCTTCCCTATCCCCTTCATCCACCTATCCATCTTCACCCCATTCCCTAGCCATTCCATTACTTTCGCCTCCGACAACCCTACCCTCTCATACATTTTCCTCCTCTCCCCCCTCCATCTATTCTCACCCCCACACACGCTCGTCACCCATACATCCTTCATCAATCTCTCTTCCTCCAGTTCCCACAATCTCATCTCATACCTCACCACTCTCACCATCGCCTCGCACTCTAAACTCTCCCTATTAGTGTCCTGAAGCACTATGTAGCTGGGCGCGGACCTTTCCACCCCCAACATGCGCTTCAGGAACCACATCTGTTCCCTCTCCATGCACTCATACTCTTTCGTCTCCCACACTTCCACTCCATACACAAGCACCGATCTTACACACGCATCCCATATTTTACATGCCGCTCTAACATTATTCCCCATCCACTTTTCCCAAGCCATCCCCCACGCTTTCCTAGCCTTACTCTGCACCCATTTCACATGCTCCTCATACCCTCCCGTCCCTTTGAACATAAACCCTAAATACTTAAAACGTTTTACCCTCTCAATAACCACCCCCTTCCACTCCAATTCTTTCACCTTCCCCTCCCTCCCTCAATTTCTGAATTTCACCCACTTCAGATTTTCAGATCAGATCCAAATGGAGGAATAAGAGCAATAACACTATGGAACCCAACAAGTGGAAGGAAAAGAGAAAGACCAAAAAATAGGTAGAAGAAAGAAGTAGAACAAGATCTCAAAGCACTGGGAATAAACTGGAAAATGAAAGCACACGACAGGAAAGAATGAAGGACGATCACGGAACTAACAATTGGGACTACTCCACCCTAATACAATAGCAATAATATTACCAGTATTTAAGAAAGGAAATGTTAAAAGCTGCTCTAACTATAGAGGAATATCAATACTGAGTGTTATCGGAAACATTTATGAAATCATACTTGAAAACAGGCTAAGACAAACAATAGAACCAACCCTTAATGACAACCAGTGCGGCTTTAGACCAGAAAGAGGAACAACTGATTTAATATTTTGCGTAAGACAACTAGTAGAAAAAACGTTGGCTCGTGATAACAAACTATATATGTGCTTTGTAGACCTCACTAAAGCCTTTGACTGTGCCCCACGTGAAAAAATATGGACCATTCTAGAAGAGCGGAATGTAGATAAAAAACGAATTAGAGCAATAAGGAGTATTTATCTTACCACAAGAAATATAGTAAGAACAAATAATGTGTGCTCTGGCGAATTTATTACGACCACAGGAGTGAAACAAGGCGGAGTACTGAGCCCTTTATTATTTACACACTAATGGACAAAATATATAAGACGTGCATGAAAAATATAAAAGCTGCCAGAATAGGTATCCATAAGTTACAGCAGGTGTATATATCAGAAATGATGTATGCGGATGACCTACTCATACTAGCTAACTCGGAAAATACCTACAGAAGAACGTTGATGTATGGACTGAGGAAATGGTAAAAAATAACATGAGCATAAATATAGAGAAAACGGAAGTACTAATTATAGCAAAAGAAAAAGAACAAACAGAAATAACAATAAATAACTGTAGGCTCAGACAGGTTGATAACTTCAAATATCTAGGCTCTATAATTAGTGCAAATGGAAGTATGGAAACTGACATTGACAATAGAATAACAAATGCCACAAAACTATTTTATGCCCTAAACAAATCATTTATAAGAAAAAAAGAAGTAGGCATCTCAACAAAAATAAGAATATTCAAAAGTGTATTCGTTCCAGTATTAACGTATGGGTGTGAGACGTGGTCACTGAACGATAAAGACAGAAGCCGGATACAGGCGTGTGAAATGAGATATCTGAGAACAGCGTCAGGAGTCACCTTAAAAGATCGCTTGAATAATCATACAATACGCGAATGGTGTAACACCAAACCAGTAGTCAGCTATCAAAACTCGGCAATTGATGTGGTTCGGACACTTAGTAAGAATGAATGAGGCTATAAAGTAAAAATTATATGGAAGGCAGGAATTAAGAAAAAGAGAAAGAGAGGAAGACCCAAAAGAAGCTAGAATGAGAAAGTTATAAAAATCTTAATGGAAAGAAAAACGAATTTAAGAGAAGCGGAGAGGCTAGCCAAGTATCGAAGTGGATGGAAGAAATTCTGCTACGACACCTCGACACCATAAGGTACAAGAGGACCGATTATGTATGTTATTACCTCATTTACTGGTTTAACAAAACTCCTACAGAAACTCGTCTTTCCACAACTGCTGGGGCCGATCACGTGACACTGATACACGTTCCTGCTGGACTGCTTCTTCACCAGATCCAGTTTCTTCTCTCTAGTTACTTGCACCGCGCTAACTTGCGTGTCGTTTTCGTAAATATTATACCCGAGATAGGCTAAGTACTCGAACATCCTAGGAAGATCCGTCAGCGTCATTAGGGCCCACTGACACATGTATCCCTGATAGGTGATCCAACCCCTTTCGTTCGTGGGAACCATCGTGCTGACATCGGGACTCCAGGCGGGCATCGGACATGTCGAGAAGAGCTCCTCGAACTCCGACGGCGAGAGGGCGTGATCCCTGTCTTTGTCGTGCCTCTCGAAAATGTGCGTTAGGAATTGGTGGCCTCTGTGAGATAATTCTGTCGTGCTGCCAGTGGGGATCTTTAAACTATCACAACTATTTTAGAGATTATGTCCTGTTAGAAATGATGTTGGTTAGTTTGATAAAAACAAATATGTGAAAAATTCGAAGGATAGTGCCGATGCTGCATTTCGAGATTAATTTCAACGGGGACCTCAGTTACTGTATGAACTTTGTTTGTGTTCTTACAAGTAATGCCATTAGACCACGCGCAAACAGGCGTATTTTTATATTGTCGTTCTGCACAAAATTAAACAAGTAAAATTATTAAATATACAGGCTTCATTTCCAGCAACAGCTGATCCCTAAAATTTTACACTACTTCTTTAAATGGCAAATTTCAGTTAATTTTGAAAACTCATGATGTTTCCATAACCCAAACATTCGGGAAATTAGGCACCTCAATGCACTGAAATATAGTAATACTGGAACGCGCACTGCCTATGATCGCTGGGTTAAGAAAGCGAGCCGAGAGAGACAGCGACCAAAGGGTCTTGTGTCATTGTCTCACGCTCCTCGCGCATGCGCATTAGAACTAAAGTCAGGCTGTACGACGGAGACACAAGACCCATTACTCGCTATCTCTGTCGGCTCACGCTGGCGTCGCCAGAGCGCGTTCCAGTATTACTATATTTCAGTGCCTCAATGTGCAAAATAAACGACGTTTGAGCATTATCGCTATATTATTTAGTGGAGCTCGAGTAGCGAAATTAGGCACCTCAATGTGCAAAATAAACGACGTTTGAGCATTATCGCTATGTTATTTAGTTTGTCTTGTCTTCATTTTGTACTACTTGCGTTTTTTTCAAGCAAAACTGCTGCGTGAAAAACGCCTGAGTGGCAGCGGTGATAGCATTTGTTGGAAAAACACACAACGATTATAAACAATGCTAGATAGCGCCATTGCTAGATTTTGAGGTTAGTTTAAATTAATTGTATCTACAGTGTTATAACCCCCTCCGAATGTTTTTTCTGGCTAAGGCCTTGACCGCGAGCATGAACATGAAATACAAAAAATGTGCACTGAAAATATAATCCAAACACGTTTATTGCAAGAGTACAGCACAAAACATACAGGGCATTATTCTTTTGAGTATACATATTTCGATATAACAGCGTTTTTTTTAATTTGCGGGAATTCGTTGTTTCAAAGCGTGTAACGGTCCGCCACTGGTTTATGTTGTTTTGGGAGAAATTGGAAAAATCAGAGTAGGGAATTTATTAAAAGAAAAAAAAAAGGGGGGGTTTTTAGGGGGACGAAAAGTTTGTTTTGAAAAAAAACGAGACTGGAGATTTTTAGGAGAGAGTTTTTTATGGAAGAATCTGCATAGAAACCAGATTGTTCTGGAGAGTGATTTCTTAAAAGAAAGGAGAAGAGATTGGAGATTTAGAGGTTGAACGTATAAAGATTTGGAGGTTGATTGGGAAGAGATTTGGAGGTGGACTGGACAGTAAAGAATCCGTTAGTTGGTGGAAGAAGGTCGGCTGTAGCACCAGACCGGAGCAACTGCGAGGTGGACTCCAGAACCGTCCTGATTGAGATTGGTTGCAGCGGACAGCTCGAGATCCGGTTGCAGCACCCTGCTCGACATTAGATGGTTCGAGAGAAGAAGGGTCAAGAGGGGGCAGCGATTCGGACCTCGTCGGTAAAACTTGGGAAATTTGGGAAGATCAGCGAAGACTATTAAAATTATTCAGTTGGTGTGACAAATCATTGAAGTCTGTCAAGTTTTTTTTGTAATTTAATCGGCCCACAACTAAACCAAATTTGTATAAATTTCTGATGTCGAGACAAATTTAATCCTTTTAAAACGGTAATGTCTACCGGTGGGAATTAGAGGTCTGTTACAGGTGTTTTGGAACGTGGAATCGGGGTAGCTACCGGCGGTTCCATCGTAACCAGAAGTGAAAGTAAGGGGTAAGTGATTTACATTACAGTATAGGCACCGACCTTTTAAAAGGCTGGTAAGGTTAAGTTTGTATGATCCCTCGTTGTTAATATCTTGGCAGGTTTTGGGCTTGAATTAGTTTCTTTAGTGTTAAATTGTATTGTAAATACGAAGAATTAAAGATTGTTAAACTTTATTGTTCTTCCCTGGTTTCTTGATTTTTCAGGGTGAACGGTCTTTTAAATCACGGTCTAGGACGTTTCATCGCCGCCGATTCATCGCCGCCGATTCATCGCCGCCGATTCATCGCCGCCGTTTCATCGCCGGGCCAGTTCATCGCCGGCCGTTTCATCGCCGGGCCAGTTCATCGCCAATATTTTTATAAAATAAAATATTGACGATTATTTGGATGCCTTAGCAGCAGAAATTCCTCCAGAGTTACAACCACTGTTAAATTGGTTTGAAGATATAAATATTGGACGTCAAAATAGACGCACTAAAGGAAGACAGCCTGCAATGTTTCCACTTGAAATATGGAATCTTTATGAGCGTGTATTGCACGAAGTAGACCGAACAAATAATCATGCTGAAGCTGCGCATCGGCGACTGCAAGTTGAATTAGGAGTTCATCATCCTACAATTTGGAAATTTATTGACGCATTACGGAAAATACAAAAAGGTCGAGACACCTACTACGAACAATTAGTTGCAGGGAATGATCCACCTGTTAAACTCCGCAAATATCGTCAGGCTGATGAAAAAATAAAAAAAATTGTGTCGGATTATGATAATAGGGAGCGTATAGAATATCTTCGTGGAATAGCACACAATTACCAATTTTAATTAAATAAATGTTTTCTAGTTGTTGTATTTAATGGAAATATGTAGATTCTAAGTTTGTTATTCTCATATTAATCATAAATAATTTAAATGTCATATTTCCTAACCTATCCTAACCTATCCTAACCTATCCTAACCTATCCTAACCTACCCTAACCTATCCTAACCTCTTTTTTTTTTTTTTTGTTTATAGAGAGGATTGGGAAATCTGCAGACAAACAAGGGCCTTTTGGTCTATTACGGCCTATAGTGTCGGGTTCTGGTACCGACTAAAACCCTTCCCCCTCTCTTCCCTGGTATCGCCATCTAGGCATTTCTTCAGGGGTAGTCTTGAGGCGATTATGATGGTATCGCTCCCTCCTCTCCATACTTCCTGGACATGACTCTATTTGCGAATTCGCAAACCGCGTCCCACGCCTCCTCGCTATCGAGCATACGTCCCACCAGCGTACTCTCGTCCAACATGCCAACCTTGGTTGAGAGCTTGGTCCTTTCTGGCTGCCACTCCGGGCATCTGAACATCGTGTGCCCAGCCGTGTCCTCCTCTCTCCTGCAGTATCGACAATCCCCGCTTTCTGCCTTTCCTATACGACATAGGTAGGCCCCAAAGCTGCCGTATCCTGTAAGCAACTGTGTTAGCTGGTGGGTAACAATCCCGTGACGCCTCTCCACCCAGGGTCTTACATCGGGGATTAAGGTTCGTGTCCACCCCTGTACCTGCGTCCACCTCTCCTGCCACTTGCCCATGGCCCTGCTGCGAGCTTCCTTCCTGGCTGTGGCCCGGTCGCCAGTCTCCCTTCCTCTGTTATGTGCTTCCGCCCTCTCCACAACGTACAGGTCTCCAAACTCCATCGAGACGGTCCTGTACGCCCGGATTATCCTGAGGGCTCCTGTCCTGAGCGCTGTCCTGGCCTTATGCCGGTTCCGCGCCGAGATCATAGCCCCTGCCCACACCGGTGCAGCGTAGGCCAGTTTAGCCCTGGCCACCGTAGCAAGCAATCGCCGTCTGCCTTCGCTTGGTCCTCCTACGTTTGGCATCACGCGCCCCACTGCTGTATCCGCCCTTAGAGCTGCTTCCGCCGCCTCAGCGCAGTGTCTGCTTAGCCGTGGGTTGGCGTCCAGCCATACCCCCAAATACTTTATGGCCTTCCCAATGGGCACCACGGTATTAGCGATGTCCAGTGTCTCCTCCGGCGTTTTCCCTGCTCTCCTTGTCGAAAGCCACACCGCCATGGTCTTCTCGGCCGCAACCCTGAGCCCGT
The DNA here is from genome assembly GCA_932526585.2 of Philonthus cognatus. NCBI lineage: Eukaryota > Metazoa > Arthropoda > Insecta > Coleoptera > Staphylinidae > Philonthus > Philonthus cognatus. The sequence continues at coordinate 101,185,152 of OW052244.1, forward strand.
TTTGTTCCATCCACTGGACAATTGTTGTCGTCGCCTCGCTGACGGTTCGTCGCACATTGTCCACGTCACGGTGTCGCACTATCAGGGCGAGGTCGTCCGCGAAGGCCAAGGTTGTAGCGCCGTCTGGCAGTTTCAGCCCTAGCACACCGTCATAACAACAAATATTAATTCAAAAACCTAACCTATCCTAACCTATCCTTACCTATCCTAACCTATCCTAACCTATCCTAACCTATCCTAACCTATCCTAACCTATCCTAACCTATCCTAACCTATCCTAACCTATCCTAACCTATCCTAACCTATCCTAACCTATCCTATCCTGTCTTAACCTATGCTAACCTATCCTAACCTATCCTAACCTATTCTAACCTATCCTAACCTATCCTAACCTATCCTAACCTATCCTAATCTATCCTAACGTATCATAACCTATCCTGACCCATCCAAACCTATCCTGACATATCCTATCGCAATTGGCCTGGCGATGAACTGGCCTGGCGATGAACTGGCCTGGCGATGAAACGGATGGCGATGAACTGGCTCGGCGATGAACTGGCCCGGCGATGAACTGGCCCGGCGATGAAACGTCCCATCCCCTTTAAATCAAGTGGCGCCCAACCGTTTGCTTTTCAGTTTGGAACAAACCACGACCCGCCTACCTCTTTAAGGTGCCAGAGAGGGAAGGTTACAAGCGGTTAATTTGAGGCCTTTTACGAGTGTTTTCCACTCCCAGACTAAGCATGAAGTAAAATTTCGAGTTTAGAAAAGCCTAAGAATTTGGATTGGCCGCGTAGCGAAGCGGAGCGGCCAATCCAAATTAGGCTTTTCTAAACTCGAAATTTTACTTTATGCGCCACGCTTAAAAATACTGATTTACAGTGAAGTTTAAAAAACACACATACAACAACGATTATAAGCAACCTAATATACGCTAGAGTTATTAGGTCGCCTATAATCACTGTTTTAAACAATTTGTTCAGCGCAGAATTTGATTCACGTTTTATTCACATCTACATATTAAATTTCTAAAGCCGAATATTTTAAACTTTACGATATTTCAGTGTTTTATACGCGTGGCGCATGAAGTAAAATTTCGAGTTTAGAAAAGCCCCGTGAAAATTTGTCGAGGGTCGCGCAGCGACCCGAGACAAATTTTCTACGCGGGGCTTTTCTAAACACGAAATTTTACTTCATGCTTAGTCTGGGAGTGGAAGACACTCGTTAGTGTAGTTAGACTTGCGACTTGCGATCCACATTTTGATAGTTGTGACAAATTTTAAACTAACGAGTGTCCTCCACTCCCAGACTAAGCATGAAGTAAAATTTCGAGTTTAGAAAAGCCTAAGAATTTGGATTGGCCGCGTAGCGAAGCGGAGCGGCCAATCCAAATTAGGCTTTTCTAAACTCGAAATTTTACTTCATGCGCCACGCTTAAAAATACTGATTTACAGTGAAGTTTAAAAAACACACATACAACAACGACTATAGGCAACCTAATATACGCTAGAGTTATTAGGTCGCCTATAATCACTGTTTTAAACAATTTGTTCAGCGCAGAATTTGATTCACGTTTTATTCACATCTACATATTAAATTTCTAAAGCCGAATATTTTAAACTTTACGATATTTCAGTGTTTTGTACGTGTGGCGCATGAAGTAAAATTTCGAGTTTAGAAAAGCCTAATTTGGATTGGCCGCTCCGCTTCGCTACGCGGCCAATCCAAATTTTTAGGCTTTTCTAAACTCGAAATTTTACTTCATGCTTAGTCTGGGAGTGGAAAACCCTCGTTTAAAGATTTGCATTGAAATCTTTTGAAAAAACGACGAATTTACAGTGTATGCATATGTATACCTAAAAGAAAAATTCCCTGTATTTAAAAATCACATTTATGCACTAACATCTGTTATATATTATTGTAATAAACAAATTCTAGATTTAAAACAAAACTGTCTAAAACATGACGGCTGTTTTAAAACATGTTTAAAACACTGTTTTAAAACAAATAAGCCTCTATATATATGAATCGCTTAAATATGTTAAATCTAACCTGCATCTGTTTAACCAAAATGAAGTAAAACACGAGCACAACGTCAGAAAAAAAACTATAAGACATCCAAAGTTCAAACATAGTTATTATAAAAACGCATGTATTGTGCAATGTATTAATATTTATAATAAATTACCTAATAGAATAAAAGAGATGCCGAAAAGGACTTTTATCAATACCATTAAACGAATAATTGAAGAAAATTCTTTCTATACTGTTACAGAATATGAAGACTCTTAAAGATCTTTAAAACATGTAAATAACTGTCCCAGTACGCAATTTATTTTTTTTGTCAGTTATATAATATTATTTTATATCTACACTTAATTTTAATATGTTTTACACGTTATATTTAAGTTTTAACTTGTATAAATTGTTCTGTCCTATTTGCAATGTGTTATGTGTTCCTATATGTAATTCTTATGCCTGTATTTATTACGTATATCATTTTACTCTATACAGTAATTTTTAAAATGTTATACACCTTAGTTTTAAGTTTTAATTTGTATGTTACATTGTCTTTTTTTACTTATTTATATGCACTTTTTGTTTGTCAGTTTCTTTACTAACATTACATTAAGCTACCAATTACTAATATATTCATTTTTATATGTATACTAATATACTGCAACAATATTGACTCATCCAGGAATGTAATCATTTAAATTGGAAATAAAAAACTTACTTACTTACTAAAATGTTTTAAACATAAAAACTCTGGGAAAAACACACTCTAAGTTCATAAGTACAGCTGAATTTTAAGTTAGTTTCTATTAAAGGCATCTACGCCAAGTTTCACACCGATTGATTGTTTTGCAATCATTAGAATCAAATCAAAAATCATTTAAAAAAAAATTACAATGAGAAAATTTCATGCATTTTCATCCTCGTTACTTAACTTAAAAAAATATTACGATTTTCTTTATTACCTTGGATATAAATATTCCTTCGACATATTCAAAGTGTCGTTGTAACCGAACTTTCTGAGTACGGTCCACGTCGTCTCGTTCCTGCCGCGCTGTATAAACAAACTGTGCAAATAGAGGAAGCCCTTTAGGTTGACGCAATTGTGCGTGACGCCATCTTCGAGATTTTTCCTCAAGACGCCTTTAACATCATCCAAGACTTGCGGTTGAAGCGGCGTATTAAAACATCTGCTTTGAAAGTTATTCAACTCCATATCGTTTAAAAGACCGTCACAATCAATGTCGCATATTTTGAATATCCTAATCAGGGCTTTTTTACACGCTTCCGTCAGCTATAAAAATTCAAACATTCAAATAAGATTGTTGATGTATAAAGTACAGGGCTATTCAAATAGAAGGAACAGATTTCAAACATTTATTTCTTCCAAATTACAAAAGGTAGAACTACAATTCTAACGTTACTGGACAGACAAAAGTTTGAAATTTGAACAGCCCAGGCAGAAGTTCCAACCACGGCTGCATTGGCGGTGTTGCTTGTCATTTTAATTGTCTGTAGTAAAATGGCAATACAAGAAAAGCACTTTGTGTGCTGCAATTAGCACCAGTTCAACGTGCTTTTTACTGCCTCATCATAAGCAGATTTACCAGTGGCATCGAAAATTCGTAGACGATGGTTGCATCTACAAACAGAAATTCACGAGACGTCCACGCATCGAGACGTCCACGCATCGAATGAAAATATCGAGCGTATTCGTACAGTTTACGAAAGTAGCCCAAAAAAATCCACAGCACGGGAAACACATGGTGCTCATATTGCTTATATGTATACTTATATGTAATATCTGTCCAGAGAAAAATAAATTATTATTATATATTATTATTATTATATTATATTATTATTATATTATTATTATTATATTATTATATTATTATTATATTATTATTATTATATTGAATGCATACAAAATTGAACTTTTCTCTTTCCAGGAAGGTTGGAATTGTGTTTTTGTCGTTTGAAAGAAATAAGTGTTTAAAATCTGTTCCTTTATTTTGAATAACCCTGCATACAATTATTTAAACTCACATCTGTGTGTTCCACTGAATAAATAGGCCCTGTTGGATGTAACACTGCCTTCTGTGCGTAATAAAACATTTCCGATATATTTTTCAAGGTTTTCGCCGAGCATTCTATGCATGTTTCTACTTCGGAATACTCGTCCATAATTGCATATACACCCTGTACATAAAATAAGTAATTTACTCCTGATTATTATAAAAACAAATAAATTTACTCACTTCAATTGTTGAATATTCAACCATGTCGATTTTATTCCCAACCAAAACGACAGGACACTGCACATTGGCACAAACTTCCCTAATCTTCGGCAACCAATAAGACGATATCCTATCGATTGAATCATCATCTTCGACCGAATAAACAACACAGATAACACTCGCCCTTTTGATTTGGTCAATGAGCTCTTCATCGCTTTGATCAGCAGCAGAATAATCTACAATATTGGTGGGAACTTGCTCGGGGGTGACGTCAGCGGGTATCGTAATTTCTTCGGCGCGGGTAGGCACATTTTCAGGAAACTCCTCGCTAACCAGCGATAGGATCAACGAGGTTTTCCCGACACCACGGTCGCCCAACAGGAGGATCCGAACCGTGCGCTTGGACACTGAACGAACAACCATTATCTGAAATAAACTGATGGGTTAATAATCTTAACTCAAGAGCTCTTAAATACATACAGAGAGTTTTATATCACCTGGCTTACCCTGAAGTTAGGCTGCTAGCCGCCGCTGGTAGCAATACCTATCACTTATATCTCTTTGCTAATTAACAAAAATACTGTTCTCCTTGCATGTACTCCAATTTTTTCAAATCGGCACTTACACCCCTTTGCTTTTAACACCGAACATACTTAAATGTACTTAATGTTAATTTTCCTATGTTCGATGTGTACTGGGACGCATCAAAGCATTGAGTACGATGTGATTGGCTACGATTTCTAATGGTAATATAGTCAACCCTATGTACACACTTCACGTTAAAAATTAATTATATATATATATATATAATCAAATGCCGCTCTACCCATTCGGGTGTGTGGCAGTGGAATCTATTTGTATATAAATGTATTCCACTCTTTTTTATTTCGGGCTATCTTCTTTGCTTCGGGCATCGTTGTTCCTCTTTTCATTAAGTTCTTCTCTATCGTCTTGGTCCATGTTTCCTTTGGTCGTCCACTCTTCCTTTTTCCTTGTGTTTTGGCTTCCCAAACTCGCTTTACTTGTACCGTGTTGTTCATCCTCTGCAGGTGCCCAAACCAGCAGAGTTGTCTTCTTTCTATGAACTCCTGTAGGGACTCTATTTCTAGCTCACTTCTTATTTCTTCGTTTCTGTTTCTGTCCATTTTCGATACTCCTTTTACTCTTCTAAGATATTTCATTTCTACTGCCTGCAGTTTACTTTTTTGTTGTTGTGATAGTACCCAGCTTTCACATCCGTATGTTAGTGTAGGTCTGTATATTGCTTTAAATACATTGATTTTGGTTTGTTTTGAAATTTCCCTTTTGTTGATGAATCCTTTATTCATTGCATAAAATACTTTGTGTTCTCTATCCTTCTGTTTATCTCGGTATCATTTCTTCCTCTTTCCTCTATCATAACCCCTAGGTATTGCATTACATTTACTTGCTCAAGCTGATGTTGATCGATTTCAATATTTAAATTGGTGTTTTCCTTTGTAATAGCCATAACTTTGGTTTTTGTCTTGTTTAGTTTCATTCCACTCGCTTTTATTACTTCATTCCAGGTCCGTAGGTTGTGTTGTAGTATTCTTTCATTTTTTGCGATTAATACTATATCGTCTGCGAATGCGCACTCGCTAAGCTCTATTGTTTGTAGGTTTTTGTAGCCTATATTTATTGATTTGGTTTCCTGATTACTCTTCCTTATGATGTCATCCATGAATGTAATAAAAAGTAGTGGGCTAAGTGCACCCCCTTGTCGTACTCCTACTTCGGTCAATTATTATGTCAACCACAATATGTTGTATTATGAATATTTTAGTACAACGGAATGGTTATCAACTTTTGTTATGTTTTTAATCAGTAAAATACTGGTTAAAGAAGGTAAGAAGATATAAACGCTTCATCAGTAAACATAATTTTTTGCAACATTTTGTTGTTTAATTTAACATATTAAATACAATTTTACAAAAATATTATCGCTTAATTTTGTTATACAGCAACTAGTAATGTTGGAATTTGTGGGACCTAAACTTAAATTCTTGTAGAACTCCTACATACAAAGGATTTTTAAATATTTAATGATTTTGCAATAGTAAGGATATTATTAGACACTATTCGACATAACAGAAATTGTTTAATTTCACCTCTTCCGATAATATCGACGGACTTCTAACTCCTCGCTTGTAAAATGTATCCAAACAAACCGTTCTAGAAGGTTCGAAATGGTTGAAATAAATGGTAGTCTAATTGACCAGAACATTTTTCAGAAAATAAATCATAGGAATTTCTTGAACTGTTTTCTCCATTGTATAAGTTTACCAGAATAATCTTTTCCTCCTTTGTATACATTATTGATATGTTTAACTCTCTGTTCTTCATCTACGTCTGCTTCAAGTGCTAGAACAGCAAATGACAGCTTGCGATAACTGACAGATTTCATTTATTTTTGAAGGGAAGAGTGTATATTGAGTTGACTATATTACAATTAGAAATCGTAGCCAATCACATCGCACTCAATGCTTTGATGCGTCCCAGTACACATCGAACATAGGAAAATTAACATTGAGTACATTTTAATATGTTCGGTGTTACATAAAACTCTCTGTATAATATCGTGTGCGTTTGTAAAACATACTTTAAATATTAATTGTATTCATATTGTAAACCGGGCTGTGGGGATGCTCGCTCATTATTGTTTTTATGTGTGAGACTTTTTGTGTGTATCTATTTTTGTAAATAAAATCAGTCTTGAGTCAGCTGTCATTGTGCGTGTTAGTTATTTGCAACCTGTTCCCCATAAATTGAAATATAAATATATAAATAATACTAAATATACAGCAGACACAAAGGGGTTTCAGTGGATAATTAAAAAATTGAGAAATTCAGGTTTAAAGTTCAAGTCATATCAAAACCAACAAAGAAATTGGCAATGTGGTTATGTGGATTTACAGAAAATATATTGGGTAACAATCAGCGACGGCTCGCAGCCTAACTTCAGGGTCAGCCAGAGCGCCAAGGCACACAAAATCTGAGGTTGGGATTGCACTTTATAAATACAAGGAATTGCACCTGGCCTACCCTGAAGTTAGGCTGCTAGCCGCCACTGGTAGCAATACCTATCACTTATATCTCTTTGCTAATTAACAAAATGTTCAACATCCAACATGTTTGAATTTGTTTGTGATGTATGTTAGTATCTAATGAACGGTACTCCGGTCGGTCTATTTCGTACGATTGCAAAAATCCCAAACAATTTACGATTAACAATCCGGTCATTTGAGAATTCCCTAACAGTTTGCAGTAAACTCCCAACTGTTGTCTCTGATGAACGGGCCCTATATCACCTGGCCTACCCTGAAGTTAGGCTGCTAGCCGCCGCTGGTAGCAATACCTATCACTTATATCTCTTTGCTAATTAACAAAAATACTGTTCTCCTTGCATGTACTCCAATTTTTTCAAATCGGCACTTACACCCCTTTGCTTTTAAGTCTCATATCTAATTTATTTGGACTATTGAGTATTGATGAAAATGTTTGCTTATAAGTGAACCATTTGCTTTTAAAACAACTTTATCACTGTGTTCAAACAATAACAGTATGCTTATCAGTTCGTGAAAACTGATAATTACTCATTATTTAGGGAAAACATTCCCCAGAACACAAAATCCAATAAGAACTCCAAAATTTCCATGAAAACCCTGGTGAAAGCAAGGTTATGATTTATAAAAGTGATGTAACTATAGTTCGTCCGAGAATGCAAGCAATATCTAGTTGTTTTCATTGCTATTCCGACGTCTCTGAACTCCCTAAACACAACGTTAAAGCAAGCGTTAAATATATGACGTTTTGTTGGTAGCACCCTACAGCGTTGCCGCTTCACCACTCGTAATAAATCCAGGCGAAAACTCCAAGTCCGAGGAAAAGTGAATTTGTTAGAACATTTCAATGCATGTTCAAATTCTTAATGATAAATGGCAGTTTTATATTATTTGGTGTGGATCTGGGCCCTCTCCTTGCTGCGTCACTACAGCTTAACCATAATTGACCACTTTGGAACCAACATTAGGAATCTAGCACCTAACGTTATCGGACGGGTTTTTAGGTTATGTTGAATGTTTAAGATATTGCCTGGATTCTTGGATATACTATACTTAAAAACTTTCAAACAAGATAAATTCAAATTCAAAACTATTTAAATTCGAGAAAATAAGCTTACGCTTCTAATAGTTTGCACACTTTAAACATAATATAATATATTGAATTTGAATTTATCTTGTTTGAACTGTACCGTAAGGTAAATAATAAGGTCTCAAATTCTTCATACCTGCTAATGACATAATCCCCTTTTTTACCTATAAATACCGACCATCATTTTCACTCATTACATTTCTGTGTACCTGTTCATTCCACACACAACACTTTTTCCAAGTAAGTTTGTTTTAATTTTATTCCTAATTTTTTTAAACGTCATAAGCAAAGCTATACTGAAGAGAGATAAATCTCGAAACGCGTCTATAGATGGCCTAAGACATTACTTTTAATCCAAGTCCTTTCACTTCTAATTTGTTGCTATCTCTCCTTTCATTTTAAATTGTATTGTTAGTTGGTTTGAAGAGAATTTGACCTAAACGTTACATATACTTTAATAGAGTGTTGTAAGAAATCAAATTAAATAAGATTTTAAATATTTCATTATATAATTCAATATCCGGAGGTGTATTTGCACGGGAAGTAGTTGTTTCAATGAATATTTATCGTCTTAAATTGTCTTATTAATTAAGACACTGTTTGCATTTTCACGAATAGTTTTTTCGTAATTTTATATATTATAAAAACTTTCACATTAATATTGTTTTCGTACTTTTTAATACTTCTTCAAATGGCAAATTTCAGTTAATTTCGAAAACTCACGATGTTTCCATAACCCAAACGTTCGAGCTCGATTAGCAAAATTAGGCACCTCAATGTGCAAAATAAACGACGTTTGTGTATTATCGCTATGCTATTTAGTTTGTTTTGTCTTCATTTAGGAAGCGTTGTACTACTGTGCAGGTGATATATTTCAGAAATCGAGTGTTGACTTTAAAAGTAATATTCAACAAAAAAGCATCAACCTAATTTAAAGTTTACTATAATTAACGCATTCACTTAATTAAAGTTGAATTAGTAAAGAGCTACTTTTTGACTTCAAATATAATTATTAAAGAAAATTTCCCTGTATAATTAACGCATTGACTTAATTAAAGTTGAATTATTAATGAGCTATTTTTGACTTCAAAAATAATTATTAAATGAATAATTTAAGGAGCAATTTATTTGAAACGGTAGCTCTTGCGTGACATTTAAAAGTGAGGTTATGATTAATAAAAAAAAATGTAAAGAGAATTTCACACAATCAACAAAGCTTAAAAAATCTCACACTAATTAATTTAAAATTGCAAATTTACGTCGGTATGTAAATTCACAGTGATTTATCAATTAGAAAGGCTCTACTGTTACTTTTACATTCAAACGAATGAGGTTATGGGCCAATCATGGGGGTCGTTTTTACAACTTAAAACCCCCCACAGCACCGAATAACTTATTATGATCTTCTAATGAATACAGAGGAAAACAACAATACGTTAAATGCGCTTCTAATTACTTACCTATCTTATTTTTTTCAAACGTCAGAACGCAAATAGAAACTCGGGGAGCGACACCGACACACCTCACAATTGCGCGCTTGTGGGGGGCCGCGTTTACATCATAAACTGTGTGGGGGCCGCAACGCTGAATCAAAAAAGGAGCCGGTGGTGCGTGCCAAATGCCATTTTATTTTGATTATTTTGACACCCTGCTTGTGGTCGACGGTTTACCTTTTTTTTGACGGCGATGCGAAGATTTGTGCGGGTTGGGGACGTCACGTGATGAAATTGCATAACCTCAATAATTGTTCTAAAAATTATACAATGTGATTAAAAATGTATCAATATTGACGTTGACAGTGAATTGTAATATTGTTTATGTATTTATAATTAACATATTTCGTTTATTTAAAAATTATAATAATTGTTTTTAGGTATGTTAGGTTGCGTACATTTTATTTTCATTCAATTTTATTCTGTCATAACTGTGTTTTTGATGTACGAAAATCGTCATTTTTTATTCCAGCCTCCCCAGAGAAACGAGAGTTACGAAAAAAATCATACATTATCTTGACCCTATTTTAGGACCTCTGTGCCAGACCCAGTCGACTCCATCTGATTCTATAAGTTCACATATATAGTTGACCGACCCACTCGATGGGAGGGCGCATATGTCGGAATTTCAAATTTCCTGCAATTTCTAACGTGGGCTCGATTTCATTCAACAGCTGTCAGATCTGAAGGCACAAAAACATAGATTAAATTAGATCGACGACTCCTAGGGGGCACTAGGTATCGTGAGTTTAGTTCGCCGACTCACTCGATGCGGCGGCGCTGCAATCAAAAATGACGTCATCAGGTGCGGGCCGCGGGCTCACGCAGTGCATGACGCGCGGTGCGGGTGATATACATATGCCGGGGGGTGCGGTGCGGGGAACACCGCGCGGTGTTTGAATTACCGCACGATGCGAGAAATAATAACGACATAATTATGGTATAAAATGTATATTACAAATAACTTACAATTTTAATTTTTACAAATAAATAGGAAAAAACAATAATTAGTTAATTTAAGTATTTACATTTAGATTTAATAAAACATTGATCACATTAATTGACTATAGGAAAATTTGCTCTAATACATATTTGAAAAAGAATAAAATTTATTAACCATAACATAATAGTTACTAAGCAATGCGATTCCGGTGAATTAGCGAACGAATAATTTTAATAACCATTGAAATATCTTTCACACATTAACTTATACATAATTTTCGAATATAATGAACAATATTTAAATTATCTCTACCAAGATAACTGCGTGAATTGATGTCTACCTTATTTGGTCTAATTAATACTTCTAATGCTTAATAATTGATAATTCATGTTAAAACAAGAAGTATTATAATAGAAATACAAATTATTATAAATAAAATGCAGAACTAATATAGATACAAATAAGTTAATGTTCAAGAAATGTGAAGGTATTAATTATAATATTAATAAGTTTTCTTAATTTTGCAAGTATACTGTCGATTTTTTAACTATATACAATATTTAACCATACTCGGAAAAAATATGACTAATCATTGCTAAATAATAAATCCACATTATCATTGATTTCATTTTTATAGAAGTAATGGTTAAATAAAACTTGAATAATTATCAAATCAATAATACATTTTTATTATTCTACAACAAAAATCACATATATCCTAAACTGCATTCTATTGGTGATAATCTGAAGCAAATTACTAATAATAAGTTTCAAGAACATCAAGTGCATGATCAAGATGCTCCTTATTAGAAGCATTTTGAGCATACAATTTTCTTGCAACCTTTTGGATATCTCGGGCATAGGAATGCAGCATCTTTGCTTGAGGAGAAAGCTTTCATTTTCGTGTTACATTTAATGTTTTTAACAATTTTACCTCCAGACATTCCTTCATGTACAGTAGTCGTACTACTTTGTAACTAGATGGACTATTATGATGGGGTTTCAAACTGTTCCCAGTAGCAGAATTATCCCAAAGGGGTTTACTACTGCTCACGCTAGCAATTAAGGGAGAATTCTTCTTGTCAGTGAGAAACTCCACAGGTAACCCCATGGGAGATTCCACGTCCTTGGATGTTTCCAGAAGTTCTGGATCATTCACGAGCGCTATGAATAAAATATATATATTTAGATATACTGTTCTCCTTGCACGATCGCTTAATAAAATGTATTTTTTTAATAAAAAGTAATGTGTGGTTTATATTAGGTATTTGAAGATATATGTGTATATATAAAAGTAACAAATATTTAGCTTACCAGCCGGTGTATCGAGGTATAATGTGGAAACAATCCCTAGTTATAAATTCGTTTTGCTGGTAAAGCATTTTGTCCCCTCATCAAAGTGCCTGCCGCAAATGTAATTAGACTTGATAAAGGTGCATCTTCGATTTTTTAAAAGGTCTTCTCTACCAACAGCCTCCAGCCACTTCTCATACACCTAAGAAAGAATATAAGTCTTAGATTGAGTTCTTCGTGCAGTATACATTTAAAATGTATATTTGCAAGTATACATGCTATATAAATATCAACTTTTAATGCATTAATAGGATTAAAAAATAGAGTAGTAATTATGAACAATATTTTAAATATTCCAACAAATAATTTATTTGTTTTTCATTTGATGGTATCAACTTTTCTAAATTTATGATTCAATAAAAATAAAAGGCTGAAAGCTAATGACCAAAAACAACTGTCAGAATAAAAATATATATATTTTATAGAAACATAATAGATTCTATTTTGTTAAATTTATGTACTATTTTTGTACAACAAAATGTTAAATTTAAATTATTTGTTCTTTAATTTTACCATCTAGATATACATAACATATATCTTCGATTTAACACTTCCATTGCAAAGGCGAACCGAATATCCGTAAATTAGAAGTTATATCCCCCATGAAATAAATTTAATATTTATTTTTAAAGATTCAAACAAATTTTCTCATGTTTATTTTGATATTTAAATGAACGATTGTAACAAATGTTAAACGCTTACCCCATTTCTTCTTGTAAATATGTGCATACGAATCTCTTTCTTTCCTCCCTCAAGGAGAAAGCGGGCACTGGTTGTTTTTAAAAACAACTCGTATCTCCATGGCAGGTGAAATTTCTAGGAAGGACGGATTGGAATGCGGCCTGGGCCCCCTGGTCCGGGGGATGGTCACGCCATCCGTGGGGTTTATTGGGGGTACCGGTTTTAGCGACACAAAACGACAAAACGAAAGATCGGAACGCAGGCGGAAATTTATAAAATAAATTTCTTGCAAAAATCCGAACAAAGACATTAAGTTTCACTTAAGTAAAAGACGACTTGATCGAACGAAATTGACGAAACGGTTTTGTTTATTTATATTAATGCTCGTCCACGCCCGTCTCCAAAATATTTCGTTTTATCAGCACTTTTGATGAGGTGCTGATTGAAATATCTTTCTCAAAAAGTTCGAAACTGCGGGAAATTTGATTTTTGAGCCATCAGATGTTCGAAATTGCGGGAAACTTGAAATTTCGACATTTGCGCCCTCCCATCGAGTGAGTCGGTCAACTATATACGTGAACTTTCTGAATCATATGGAGTCGGCAGGGTCTGCACAAAAATGCTGATAAGACGAAATCGTCTCGAGATGAGCGTCAATAAACAGACCCAGTCGACTCTATATGATTCTGTAAGTTCACATATATAGTTGACCGACCCACTCGATGGGAGGGCGCATATGTCGGAACTTTAAATTTCCCGCAATTTCTAACGTGGGCTTGTTTTCAATCAACAGCTGTCAGATCCGTCGGATCTGAAGGCACAAAAATGCCGATAAGACGAAATCGTTTCGAGATAAGCGTTATTAAATATAAATAATTACAACCGTAAGTATGTATATTTTTAAATTTTAACGTATTGTGTATTATTTTAAATAAGTCTACAGTCAAACAAATTTAAAACCAGAGTGTTACTACATTATTTCTCTTTTTTCTTCCTAGTACATGGTCGTGGATATTTTCATCATACTGAACTAGGAGCATTTTTTCATGGACTATATCCCCGTTGTTGGATTAAGCAATTCTGAATCTTTGGGGATGGGCGTTAACATAAATAATTAAGACCGTAAGTTTATGTATTATTTTAAGTTTTTAAGCCATTCTTTTAATTAAATCTGCTGTCAAATACATTTAAAACCAGTGTGTCTACATTATTTTTCTTTATTTCTTCCTAGTATTAGTGAATGATCTTCAAGTACTATGCATGAAACAAGCACGGACGTGGAGATTTTCTTCACACCGAGCTACTACTTCCATGGAGAATGTTCCTGTTGCTGTTGGATCAAGCAATTCTGAAATTCCATCTAGTCACAAAGTACAATCCCAGAACATAAATTAATGTCTTGAATTCAATTACACAGTTTTTCTGTTGCATTTCACTATTGATCAAATGAGATTCACTATATCCCAAATATGTTTCACCTTGTCAAATATACATAAGTCAAAAGATTTCCCGATTTACGAAATGAGTTTCACTAAATACCAAATACTTTTCCCTTTAATATTTTTGCTGAACATTTTTGCAGTAACAATAACTTTTATCTGGAAATATTTTATTTGTATTTGTATATACAGGGAGTTTTCTTTTAAGTATAAGTATTCCAAATTCAACCTATTTTCTGTAAATCTTTAGATATTCCTTGTTTTTTTAAGTTCAATTTGAAGCTTTAAATGAATGTTTTCCACTCCCAGACTAAGCATGAAGTAAAATTTCGAGTTTAGAAAAGCCCCGTGAAAATTTGTCGAGGGTCGCGCAGCGACCCGAGACAAATTTTCTGGGCTTTTCTAAACTCGAAATTTTACTTCATGCGCCACGCGTATAAAACACAGATTTCAAGTGAAATACGAATATATATAAATTTCACAATATGTTAGTGTTTTATACGCGTGGCGCATGAAGTAAAATTTCGAGTTTAGAAAAGCCCAGAAAATTTGTCTCGGGTCGCTGCGCGACCCGAGACAAATTTTCACGGGGCTTTTCTAAACTCGAAATTTTACTTCATGCTTAGTCTGGGAGTGGAAAACACTCGTTTAAAGCTTCATATTGAACTCTTTTGAAAAACAACGAATGTCGGAAAATTTACAGCTTATGCATATGTTTACCTTAAAGAAAAATTCACTGTATGAAACACTACTTACGCCAACATCCATTCTCGGTTAAGGAGACCTCTTATTTCATTTCTCAGATGCATTTTTTGACGAACTACAGAAATTTTGTTGAGAAGTGAAATGTAATTGACCTACTGTGATAAGGTTTTGACATATAGAGAAATATATTTGTAATAACTTTTAAAATATACATTTAACATGTTTATTAGGTCTTTGTTATTTTTCGCATCGCACGGTAATTTAATACTGTGCGATGTTCCCCGCACCGCACCCTCCCTTCATTGTTATGACCCCCTGCACCGCACTCCCCGCTTAGCAAGAAGCCCGCCCGCTAACGCGCCCAATGACGTCATTTGCGATTGCAGCGCCGTCCCATCGAGTGGGTCGGTTAACTAAAATCATGATACGTGGAGCCCCCTATGAGTTATCAATCTAATTTAATCTATGGTCAATAAATATAAATAATTACAACCGTAAGTATGTAAAATATTTTTAAATTTTAACCTATTGTGTATTATTTTAAATAAGTGTACAGACAAATTTAAAACCAGGGTGTTACTACATTATTTCTCTTTAGTTCTTCCTAGTACATGTGGATGATCTTCAAGTATACTAAATATCCATGGTCGTGGATATTTTTATCATACTGAACTAGGAGCATTTTTTCATGGAGTATATCCCTATTATTGTTGGATTAAGCAATTCTTAATCTTTGGGTATGGGCGTTAATATTAATAATTAAAACCGTAAGTTTATGTAATATTTTAAGTTTTTAAGCCATTG
Organism: Philonthus cognatus; assembly: GCA_932526585.2. Taxonomy (NCBI): domain Eukaryota; kingdom Metazoa; phylum Arthropoda; class Insecta; order Coleoptera; family Staphylinidae; genus Philonthus; species Philonthus cognatus. The sequence continues at coordinate 101,200,996 of OW052244.1, forward strand.
TCTATTCTTTTAATTAAATCTGCAGTCAAACACATTTAAAACCAGTGTGTCTACATTATTTCTCTTTATTTCTTCCTAGCATTCATGAACGATTTTCAAGTACTATACATGAAACAACCACGGACGTGGAGATTTTCTTCACACCGGGCTAGGAGCATACTTCCATGGAGAATGTTCCCGTTGCTGTTGGATCAAGCAATTCTGAAATTTCATCTAGTCACAAAGTACGATCCCAGTACATAAAATAATGTCTTAAATTTAATTACACAGTTTTTCTATTGCATTTCACTATTGATCAAATGAGATTCACTATATCCCAAATATCTTTCACCTTGTCAAATATAAGTCAAAAGATTTCCCGATTTACGAAATAAGTTTCACTATATACCAAATACTTCCCTTTAATATTTTTGCAGTAACAATAACTTTCTTCTGGAAATATTTTATTTGTATTTATACATACAAGGAGTTTTCTTTTAAGTATACGTATTTCAAATTCAACCTATTTTCTGTAAATCTTTAGATATTCCTTGTGTTTTTTAAAGTTCAATTTGAAGCTTTAAATGAGTGTTTTCCACTCCCAGACTAAGCATGAAGTAAAATTTCCAGTTTAGAAAAGCCCCGTGAAAATTTGTCGAGGGTCGCGCAGCGACCCGAGACAAATTTTCTGGGCTTTTCTAAACTCGAAATTTTACTTCATGCGCCACGCGTATAAAACACAGATTTCAAGTGAAATTAGAATATACATAAATTTTACAATATTTTAGTGTTTTATACGCGTGGCGCATGAAGTAAAATTTCGAGTTTAGAAAAGCCCAGAAAATTTGTCTCGGGTCGCTGCGCGACCCTCGACAAATTTTCACGGGGCTTTTCTAAACTCGAAATTTTACTTCATGCTTAGTATGGGAGTGGAAAACACTCGTTTAAAGCTTTATATTGAACTCTTTTGAAAAATAACGAATGTCGGAAAATTTACAGCTTATGCATATGTTTACAATAAAGAAAAATTCACTGTATGGATCACTACTTACGCCAACATCCTTATGCCTCTTATTTCATTTCTAAGATGCATTTTTTGACGAACTGCACACATTTTGTTGAAAAGTGAAATGTAATTAGGTTTTGACATGTAGCAAAATATATTTGTAATAACTTTTTAAATATACATTTAACATGTTCATTAGGTCTTTGGTATTTTTCGCATCGCACGGTAATTTAATACCGTGCGATGTTCCCCGCACCGCACCCACCATTCAATGTTACGATCCCCTGCTTAGCAAGAATCCCGCCCGCTCCCCGCGGCCAATGACGTCATTTGCGATTGCAGCGCCGTCTCATCGAGTGGGTCGGTTAACTAAAATCATGATACGTAGAGCCCCCTATGAGCTATCAATCTTATTTAATCTATGCTCTGTGCATCGCTAATGATTCTAGCTACTATCAAAAATCATGAGAATTGTAATAATTTTCAATTACGAAATAATCTTTAAAAATTCTTACAGATTTGCAAAACCGATGCATGCCGGACCTATTTTTGCCCCCTGAACATTTCTGTAAAATTAGATTTTCACGAAATGGCCTGGGAAGGCTTAAATAAAAACGTTTACTACTTTTGCAATTTTCTGCACCTAGTGGTTGTATAGCGGAACTGGGGTATTTTTTAGTTCAGGGTATCTTTAATAGATGGCGGTCTTACGTGACAAAAATTTGCGGGATTTCTTTAAAAAAGTTGTTATCTTAACGATTCTAAGCCTCTTCTCGCAGATTTTTATGATCTGTACTCGTGGCTTTTTAAATATTTTGCCTTTTTCTAATCTTTGCTTTTCAAACTGCTGTTTTTACGGAAAACTTATTAGGACATTGCCATCTTAATAGCGATTCTGAGTTGTTTTCAAAAATGTTATTATTTGTAGTCGGGGATGGCCTCTTCGTGGAGTTGGAAATTAGACGGACTCCATTTGTTTAAAACTTTAATAATCGCCAACAACAATTTCACATAACGTAACGTAACCTTCTCGTCTTCTAATAATTCTCTATGATTCAACAACCTGAATATAGCTCTCCTAAAATCTCATAAGTCTAGCCAACATGAAATACATTTCCTTTCCGCGGCGTTAGATGACGCGCGCAAGCGGGTAATTTAAAAATATCGCCTACATATTTTAATATAGAATTTGTTTTACACGTGCTACACATATGTGTATATGTAACATATGTGTGTTCATATCAAGGTACGTCGATGGGCGTAACACATATGTGTTACAAGGTATGACAGAATTGGATGTTTCCCCTAACCCTTAAACCGCACGCTCGAATACTCGAATAAAGGATTCGTAAGAGATAAATATGATTCGAATCGAAGGTTTGAATCCAGTTTTTTCGAATCACGAATACAAACCCTTTAAGAATAAATTTGATTTTGATGTAAAAATTAAATCCTACCTCTCAGAACCATATATTTTAACGTCTGGTATTCCACAAGGGTCCAACTTAGGATCACTACTATTTATTATTTTTATAAACGACCTGTCCGAATCGCTAAGGTGTCCTGTTACCGGCGTGTCATTTTGACACGTCGTAACTCGTTTAATTTTTAATCCGCGATATAAATTTCTTCAATTTAACATCGGATCCCATTGCATTTCATTTCATTTGATATTATAAGAAAAATTAAACGTAATTTAATTCGAAAATCCGTTAAGTTCGTAAAGAAATGTTTTCCTTTTTGTATTGTTAATAGGGTCACAAAACAATAAACCGCCGGCGTATTTTCGGGATAGGTAATAAAACCTTTTCGGTCCAGATTAGCAAAATCACCGAATTTCAGTTTCGGATTAACAAAATCTTCAAAGCTCAGCTGGACAAGCAATAAAACCAAAATTTCCTAATTTTTCGAAATTCCCAAATCCGTTCGATCGGGATTATTAATATCCCGAACGTGCGGATTGCGAAGAATACCGGCTTACAGACAACAAAAGGGAAGAGTATGCCCACTGTTACCGCCCGGTGTTCCAGTCCCGAGAATACGTCGACCCTAATTAAGGCATCGTAAAATATTTCTATAGTGTACAGTTTTAACAAAACATATTTTTCTCCAACATAATTTAATTAAACATACTCTTAATTAATTTAACTTATTCTAATCTGATGCCTTAATCGAATTTGTACATATTCATAAGTTGAAATATAATTTCAATCAGACTTTAAAATCAGTTTTCCTTTTGTATATATTTCATTAACTATGTCACGTAATTTGAGTACACGCATTAATCGTGACGTTTATTTTCGAACATCATATATGTAGGTATATTTTGTATATGTATTTTTAATAGTTTAGACAAACATTTTTATTTTTACCATTTCATTTTAAATTTATGAAAGTGCTAAGAGCACCAGTCCGTCAATCAGCGCTCCACCAATAACAAAAAAATCAAACAGTTACAACAAATATCAAAAAAAAGTTGATTAAGAGATAGAATAATTTCACAAAAAATTATGTTTAGACAAACAAGTTAAATAATAATGATTTAAAATCTCATAAATTCAAAAAAACGATTAATTGAAATTACCGTCGATCGGTCACCACCAAAAACACCACTTTGACTTGACACTTTGAAAAACACTTGCATGGGTAATACTTCGAAGAATACTTTTTGAAGACGTTTTGAATACTGAGAGAATACTTAATATTTTCTGGCCGTCGTGCGACTTTATAGCCCGAAAATTCACCAGGGGATGAGTTGGGGGTAGCAGAGCCCTGGAAGGGTATCTTCTCCCTTACCTCATTGGTTGAGGACGTGGTAGGGATGCTTACTCCCCGAGGCCCATTGGTCAACCCTTGGCGTGAATGATCACTCTCAATTCTCATTGGCTGATCCAATGCTCGACGCTGATTTGCTGAGCGTCATTTTAGCAACAGCGGAATTGAGAGTGACACGTCTCTGATTTTGCAAATTATACGAATATTTTCAAATATTTTTATAATTTGCTTAGTCTTTTGATTTTGTACATTTGTGTACTATTTGATGTTTTTGTTTTTGGTGGAGCGCTGATTGACGGTCTGGTGCTCTTAGCACTTTCATGAATTTAAAATGAAATGGTAAAAATAAAAATGTTTGTCTAAACTATTAAAAATACATATACAAAATATACCTACATATATGATGTTCGAAAATAAACGTCACGATTAATGCGTGTACTCAAATTACGTGACATAGTTAATGAAATATATACAAAAGGAAAACTGATTTTAAAGTCTGATTGAAATTATATTTCAACTTATGAATATGTACAAATTCGATTAAGGCATCAGATTAGAATAAGTTAAATTAATTAAGAGTATGTTTAATTAAATTATGTTGGAGAAAAATATGTTTTGTTAAAACTGTACACTATAGAAATATTTTACGATGCCTTAATTAGGGTCGACGTATTCTCGGGACTGGAACACCGGGCGGTAACAGTGGGCATACTCTTCCCTTTTGTTGTCTGTAAACCGGTATTCTTCGCAATCCGCACGTTCGGGATATTAACAATCTCGATCGGACGGATTAGGGAATTTCGAAAAATTAGGAAATTTTGGTTTTATTGCTTGTCCAGCTGAGCTTTGAAGATTTTGTTAATCCGAAACTGAAATTTGGAGATTTTGCTAATCTGGACCGAAAAGGTTTTATTACCTATCCCGAAAATACGCCGGCGGTTTATTGTCTTATGACCCTATTAACAATACAAAAAGGAAAACATTTCTTTACGAACTTAACGGATTTTCGAATTAAATTACGTTTAATTTTTCTTATAATATCAAATGAAATGAAATGCAATGGGATCCGATGTTAAATTGAAGACATTTATATCGCGGATTAAAAATTAAACGAGTTACGACGTGTCAAAATGACACGCCGGTAACAGTCCTCATTTGCTTTTTGCCGATGATTTAAAATTGTACTATACCGTAAAGAACACAGCAGACTGTATCAAAATTCAAGAAGATATTGACTCGGTCAATAAATGGTGTGCACTGAATGATATGCAGCTGAATATCAATAAATGTAGTTTTATATGTTTTTCGCGTAAGAGGAACGGAATAACATATAACTACAGGTTAAATAACTTAACATTGAGTCAAGTTTATTTAGTAAAGGATCTTGGGATCATGCTTGATTCAAAGCTGTCATTTAAGTCGCACCTTGACTTCGTAGTCAATAAAGCAAATAAGGCGCTAGGATTCATTAAACGTGTTACCAAAGATCTGGTCGATGTACGCACTTTTAACATCCTGTATAACTCCCTTGTTCGGTCTCATTTTGATTATTGTAGAACGATTTGGTTGCCCTCATACGTTACATATGTCAACAGGATGGAAAAAGTGCAAACTAAGTTCATTAAGTTTATGTCATATAAATTGACCCAGAAAAATATACACCTAACAACCGAGGAAACGATGGCATACTTAGGACTCACAACTTTGCAACATCGTGGCATGGAATTAGATATGTGTTTTCTTTATAAAATCATAAACTGCAAAATAGATTCAAGTCATATTGTTAGTATGATTAATTATCATGTACCACCTAGACATGCACGTAGCCGCATGCTACTTCATAACGAATTTTGCAGGACGACTTGCAGTTTAAATTGCCCCATGACTCGATTAACGCGCACGGCTAATGACATTTGTAGCGGTATTGACTTTTTTAACTCATCTTTAGGTTTAATTAGGAGGAGTCTCGCAGATGGTGTGCACTAAATGTTATAACCCTATTGTGGTTTACGCAGATTAACATATGTGTCTTTGTGCATATTTGTGATTCATGTTTTGTGTCTTACATTTTAGTTATATGTTTTTGGCTCTACATTGTAAATGGCTTGTCCGTTAATAAAGAATTATTATTATTTTTTTGCAACCATTAATATATAAATATCGTTACCAGTTGTTTTAACAAAAATATTCAAAACCTAATTATTTATTATTACTACTGAACATCGTTGATAACAGACTAAATATCTGACTCCCTGTTACTCTGGTTAAATATGTATTTGTGTGTTTCTGAACTCCACTTCAAATCAGTGTTTTGTACGCGTGGCGCATGAAGTAAAATTTCGAGTTTAGAAAAGCCCGAAAATTTGTCTCGGGTCGCTGCGCGACCCTCGACAAATTTTCACGGGGCTTTTCTAAACTCGAAATTTTACTTCATGCTTAGCCTGGGAGTGGAAACACTCGTTCAAAACCTCAAATTGAACTCTATTACAAAATCGACTAATGCCTGAAATTTAGATAAATAAATAATTCACTGAATATCATTAAAACCGAGAAAGCGAGAGAAAAGTCATGGAATTTTATTCAAATTGATCAAAACACTAACAAAAAAGCCATATGATATTATTAAATTTGTCAAAATCAGCAGGCAAATTACAAAACACGTAAAAATTTATAAAATTGACTTAAATATTGGCAAAAACAATGAAAACTATTAAACAGAATGGAGGTTTCCTGTAGAAGAAAGTTAAATTAAAAGGCCAGGAAAAAATCTTTAGTCAGGAAAATTTTGGAAAAATTTAACATTTCAGATTGTGGCTACCATGTCAGTTTTACTTCAAACAATATTAAACAACATTTTGAAAACTAGATTATTATCTTTAAAAACATTTTCAATCATTTAACGTTCTTATCAAAGCATTCACTTTGAATTTTCAAACGAGCGTTTCCACTCCCAGACTAAGCATGAAGTAAAATTTCGAGTTTAGAAAAGCCCCAGGAAAATTTGTCGAGGGTCGCGCAGCGACCCGAGACAAATTTTCGGGCTTTTCTAAACTCGAAATTTTACTTCATGCGCCACGCGTACAAAACACTGATTTGAAGTGGAGTTCAGAAACACACAAATACATCTTTAACCAGGGAAACAGGGAGTCAGATATTTAGTCTGTTACCAACGACCCGAGACAAATTTTCTGAGCTTTTCTAAACTCGAAATTTTACGTCGTGCGCCACGCGCATAGGCAGTGATTTAACGAGAAATTTAAAAACACACAGAAAAAAGTTCACATGTTATTCCTCACAATTAATTCGAATTATTTTTGACGATTCAAATCCTTTTGTAAGTATTCGATTCCTTTTATAAATATTCGAATCCTTTTATAAATATTCAAATCCTTTTATAAATATTCGAATCCTATTACAAGGATTCGAATACTTTTATAAGGATACGAATCACCCACATTTAGACTCGAATACGAATCCTCTTAAAAAAATGTAACGAATCAGGATCACGAATCCAGTTGAACTAAATTTTTCGACTGCCTCTTTTGAATCATCTAAACCAGGGATGAGCAGCCCGCGGCCCGCCGAACAAATTTGTGCGGCCCGCCAAGCATTTGCAAAATTTTTACAAAATATTATTATTTTATTGATATCCGGTCACTTGATTATTGTTAAGTTAAATAAATATCATAATAATCGATACAACATTTAAATGACTTTTTGAGACGGCTCACCCACTTGCCGACAACTTGTTCAAACATGCAATTCGAATGCGTAGACACGTACGTAGCGTCTCCGTTTGAGCGAGGAAGAAGCCATTGAGGTGGGGAGACGCGCTGCGCTGTTCTATTTTTGCCTTCCCCTCTTCCTTTGCTTCTCATAATCAGTTCAATTGGCAAGCAGTAAACTAGCAATTTTAAGAACTGTTTTATTTATCGTGTGAGTGCAGTTTTATTATTAACAAATAGGTAATTATTTTTTTTATCATAATACATTTTTTCAACAAATTATCTCAACTTTTAAATTTCTTATCCATAGCATGTCTGCAAAGCAAACAAGAAAACGGAAAGTTGCAGATGAGCATAGGCATTTTCAGGAAAGGTGGAAATTTGATTATTTTTTTACATCTGTCAAAGACAAAGCTGTTTGTTTAATATGCAGAGAGTCTGTATCAACAATAAAAGAATATAATATTAAAAGACATTACGAAACAAAACACGAACCACAATATAAAGATTTACAAGGACAAATGCGGAAAGATAAATTTAATGAAATGCACAAAAACTTACTAAAGCAACAGACAATTTTTAAAAATTTTACTACTTCTTCGGACACGGCAGTAAAGGCTAGTTTCGTTGTAAGTCAAATACTGGCAAAAAAAATTAAACCTTTTGCGGATGGGGAGTTGATAAAGGAATGTCTAACTGCAGTTGCCGAAATAGCGTTTCCTGAAAAGACAAATATTATTTCAAATATTAGTTTGTCGAGATTTACAGTTGCCAGAAGAATTGAAGACTTGTCCGAAAACATAACAACAACATTATGCGAACGCATTGAAAAATTTGAGTATTGTTCTGTAGCCCTTGATGAGTTGTGACATTAGCGATACGGCACAACTAGCTATATTTATACGAGGAATTGACTCCCAATTTAATATTACCGAAGAATTGTGTTCACTGATTCCAATGAAAGGGACCACGACTGGTGAAGATCTTTACGGTGAACTAAAGTCAGTATTGGAAAATTTTTCAATTCCATTGCAAAAGATTATTGGCATATCAACAGATGGAGCACGAGCAATGTCCAGCATGGAGGTAGGAGTCTCAGGAAGGCTATTTAAAGACATTAAAAATCTGACAGGCCGGGAAATATTCATTAATCACTGCGTAATTCACCAGGAAAATTTGTGTGCGAAAAGTTTGAGTTTGCCAAATGTCATGGCACCTATAATAAAATTGGTTAATTTTATAAAGTCGCGGGCATTAAATCACCGTGAATTTAAAGAATTTCTGAAGGATTTAGAAACTGAATATGGTGACGTGATTTTCAATACCGAAATACGGTGGCTTAGTAGAAGTGCAATGCTAAAACGAGTATACAACTTAAAAAGTGAAATACAATTGTTTGTGGATATGAAGGGATATCCCTTTCCTCAATTCGATGATAACGATTGGATGTGCGATTTTGGGTTTCTTATCGATATAACTCAGCATCTCAATGATCTTAATGTGGAACTTCAAGGCAAAGGACAATTTATCCACAATTTGTATGATAAAATTAAAGGCTATGAAAGCAAATTGAAATTGTGGAGAAAACATCTTTTGGAAAATAATATGTCCCATTTCCAATATTTAGGGAAAGAAAATTTAGGGAAAGAAAAGACGCCTATTTGTCAAAAATATGTTGAATATATAGATATCTTAATAAGCCAATTCCAAGCACGATTCAAAATGTTTAAAGTCGAGGGGACAGTGGTTTCCATAAAAATATTTTCAACGCCATTCAACATAGACGTGGATACAGTTCCAGAACAACTGCAAATGGAATTAATAGACATGCAGAACAATACAGATTTAAAAAATAAATTTCTATCAGTGACCATCGACAATTTTTATAAATTTTATGTGAGCCCTATAAAATTTCCACTTTTGACGGAAAATGCAAAGCAACTTATGTCTCTGTTTGGAAGTACATATGTTTGCGAACAACTGTTTTCAACAATAAAGATAATTAAGAACGACTACCGATCAAGACTGAGCGATGCCCGATTGGAGAGCTGCGTTCGTGTAGCCGTGACGGAAATACCGGCTAATATTGACCAACTTGTAGCAAAGAAACAGTGCCAAATTTCGCATTAAAATTCATATTAATTCCAATGCTTTTTCTGATTTTTTGTTTTTTATATATTACATTTTATGAAGTGTTTTGCTTTTCTTCAAGTTTTCTATTATATGTATTATGTGTATTTTGTGTTATGTTTATTAAATATATAAGGTTTTATAATTTATTAATATGTTATTTTGTCTGCGGCCCGCCAACAAATTTCAAAATTTCGATTGGCCCATTGATAAAAAAGGTTGCTCACCCCTGATCTAAACTGATTCGAATCCTGAATGACTCGAATCCTGCCCAGCTCTGGTCTCTATCTTGCTTAAAATTGATTTGTTTCATAAAACTATACGAGGTATAACGACTCATCTTTGGCATGCCTGCATGATCGTTTACTTCTTTTAAAACTTTATTCAACGTTGGCAATTCATTTTATAGAAGAAACTATGCACCGATCTCTTCCCTACGTCATCAAAACTTGTAATTATATCCTCCAAGCTGTTTAGGGCTACAAATCTCTCCGGATTTCTTATATTCACTAATGGTACGATAGACAGTGGAATTTACAACTCCTAAAAATTAAACATTTTATTATTTGATGCATATTCTTATGCTATTTGATATCTCACCTACTGCACCAACAATTTCTGCTACAACAGCAGTCATTTTCATATGTGGATCATCTGTTATCATCTGCTTATACATATTTATTATGCACCGTTTTTCAGACAGATATAAATCACCCAAATCCAACTTCTCACGCTTTTATGGGGGTGAAGGTGATATTATCACCGAGCTTGTACTGGGTCCATAATCCATCACAACAATATAAACAAAACTAACTTTTAACTATGCTAAAGAAACACCGCACAAAAGGTTATTACGAAACAGACAAAGTTGCACCTCGGTAACGCTTCGAATTAAGGTTATGTCAACTGTTGCGTCTAATAATGACGTAATTAGCATAGTATAAAATGGGCGCGCTTTCGGCCAATCAGAGTTGTAGGTCTTGGCGCGTGAAATTTAAAACGCTCCTCCTAGTTATTAAACAGATTATAGATAGATTTATTAATATTTTGTGTTAAAAATGAGTGTTATTAAAAATGACTTTGTGTTAGTGTTAAGTTTAATTAAAATAATAGTTTGTGTTACTTGTAATTAAATTAAAAAAATATGTGCTGATTGGGTTATAATCATCGAGAAATGATATAAGAGAGAGATTGATTTTGTAGAAAGAAAGAGAGTCGGGTGACTATAGCGACCTCCCTAATAGGGGGCCGTTTTTCCGCGAACTACGGGTGCGCGCGCGATTTTTGAATTATTAAAGTATATCTGTATTTTTTTAATTCAAATTAAAATAACTTTTAAATGTTAAAATTAAATCTGTATTGCACAAATTTAATTATGACACTTAACAATTTATTTTAACTAATCATTATTGACAAATAATTAAGAAAAACTTGTATACTTACCAAACGTTTTTTGAATAATTAAAGTATATCTGAATTTTTTTATTCAAATTAAAATAACTTTTAAATGTTAAAATTAAATCTGTATTGCACAAATTTAATTTTGACACTTAACAATTTATTTTAACTAATAATTATTGATGAATAATTAAGGAAAACTTGTATACTTACCAAAAATAATTCATTATAATATTAAGTTCAATTGTGAAACTGGTTAAATTAACCAATAAAAGTCGTATGTATCTATAAAATTTGTAAAAATTATTGCCACAAAAAGGTTAATCTTTGAAAGTTTATGCAAAACATGACTGCAAGCTGCTTCATATGGAATCTAAGATACAAATGTTTTCCACTCCCAGACTAAGCATGAAGTAAAATTTCGAGTTTAGAAAAGCCCCGTGAAAATTTGTCGAGGGTCGCGCAGCGACCCGAGACAAATTTTCTGGGCTTTTCTAAACTCGAAATTTTACTTCATGCGCCACGCGTATTCAACACTGATTTTAAGTGAGGTTCAAATATACAAAAATTCACCATATTTTTGTTTTGTACGCGTGGCGCATGAAGTAAAATTTCGAGTTTAGAAAAGCCCAGAAAATTTGTCTCGGGTCGCTGCGCGACCCTCGACAAATTTTCACGGGGCTTTTCTAAACTCGAAATTTTACTTCATGCTTAGTCTGGGAGTGGACAACACTCGATTAAAATTTCAAATTGAACTCTTTTAGAAAACAACAAATGTATACTTTACTTATTATTAAAACAATAATTTGAATTTGTAAATTTTATAACATTTAATTTTCCCGCGCAGAGAAATTTCCGCAATCGTTCTCAACAAACTTGACAGTTGACAAACGTGAAAATTCCGGTCGGCCATTTTGCTTGTGCCGTGTTGTGGGAGTGCTTTGACATTTTCCCTTCGAGGCCCCCGAAAGTGTTCTTTCGCACCAGTTTCCCGCACGTTAAATGTGAAAAGGGCATCCCGTTAATCCTTAGAAGATGGCTCGTTACGGGCAGCGCCCAGAAAACGCCCTCAAGAGGGCAAACGGTGAGTACGTTCAGACACCCGGCGCAATATGGTTAACCACGTTATTCCAACGACTTAATTTTAGAGAATTTTGCGAATAGTGTTTATTTTTACACTATGTGAGTCAATCATTTTTTAAATTCGTACATGAACTTATCTCAACATATTATTAACTTGTTTCTCATTATTCACTTAGTAAAACATTTCTACTAAATATAGGTGTTATCCGTTAATAAATAAATAAATAAATATAGGTGTTTAATTGAATTCACTTGGTTTGAAAATTCTTGAAAATGGCATTAAGCCGAAACTAGTTGAAATAAAATATTTTTTAGTGAAACAAACCAAGTGAATTCAATTAAATACCTATATTATCTCAACATTTTTGCAGAAATTGTAAGTTTCAAGATAACTTACTCTATAGGTTTGTTCGTTTATTTTGTTCAGTTAAACCGAATTTAAATTTATGATGTTACTATTTAATAAAGTTCATGTCAATATGTTTGTTCGTTCGTTCTGCACTGAGTTGTATTTAGTTCACATTTGTGACGTCGCCAGTTCAGGTCAGTTCATATCAGTGTACATGAACTGAACTGAAATCTAGCAAACGCTTTTAGTGCAAAATATATAACAATATATAATTACTGCAATGCACAAAACAAATTAAGGAAACACTATACTTTGTCTCAAAAGTCTGAGAACCTATACCTATATTATCTCAACATTTTTGCAGAAATCGTAAGTTTCAAGATAACTTACTCTATAGGTTTGTTCGTTTATTTTGTTCAGTTAAACCGAATTTAAATTTGTGATGTTACTATTTAATAAAGTTCATGTCAATATGTTTGTTCGTTCGTTCTGCACTGAGTGGTATTTAGTTCACATTTGTGACGTCGCCAGTTCATATCAGTGTACATGAACTGAACTGAAATCTAGCAAACGCTTTTAGTTCAAAATATATAACAATATATAATTACTGCAATGCACAAAACAAATTAAGGAAACACTATACTTTGTCTCAAAAGTCTGAGAACCGTAGCAAACTTTTCGAAATATAAGCGAATATTTTGATGAGGTAGAGGTAATACAGAAAAACTTAGTTTCTGATTTTAACATGACAGCCGCAATTTGGGTGTTTACATATTTATTGCCCGGTTTCTCCAACGCATCTTAACCAAATAAAATCGATCTTATAAATAAGATGTTCTTAAAGTCACTAACCATGAATCGGATTTTAAAGTCATAAGCAGGTCTTACATTATAAGACGCCAAAATTGGCATCTTAAGGGGGTATTACCATTCGAAAGTTTATAAAAATTGATTTTATTTCTTTTGCATATTATGATACTTGATAGTATCTAGTTTCATGCCACAAAACCGTTTTACAATACGCGAATTCGTTAGTTAGTTTTTTGCTTGTTGAAGTAAACAATGCTGAGTAGGTGGCTGGGTGGAAATACGCAGAACTCAAACGAAAGTTTAAATGATTGTGTCTGGAAGCTGACTTCGAAGTACCTCAACTGTGGTGCAAAAACCGTTGCTATCGCATCTTTCATAGCTACCAGCATCTTCAACGACGGATACTCGGCAGTTTTTAAGACGATGGAGATACTGGGAATCCATATCGGCCTGCAAGCCAAGGCATTCCGGTGCGGAGCGCGAGACGTGAGACGAATTTTGCCTGACTCCTGCAGTTTAGAAGGCCATCCAACAACGCTGGCAGGAGCAAATCATGTAAACCCAGTTTTTATTGGAAGAGGAGGGCCTACTGTACGGAGCTGGCATAGCTGACTAAAGCCAAAAATCTCCAAAAATAGTTAAAAATTGTTTCAAAATTTTAAACGCGTTTTTCTCGAAACCACTTTTTTTTCGCTGGCCGGAAACTTTCTTTTCAAACTATGAAACGGATCGACTTGAGCTTTTAGTTTTCAGTTCTCCACATTATCCTCTGGAGTTTGAACCACAGTCATTCGAATATATTAATATTTGATATTTTTCATAGAGCCTTAAAGTCAGAAAAAGGAGGGCAAAAAGCGACCACTTTTTTTGAATAGCCTCCATTTTGTTATTTATCGAGATTTTTTATTGTCTGTGGTTCAAACTCCAGATAATTTAATACAGATTAATGACTACTACTTTATTTTACGTTTCAAATCACAGAATCGAAAATATCTTTCCGGCCATGAGGAAAAGCACGGCGGACACGGACTTATTTGAGGCCAGATTTAGAGGTCAAGCAGGACGATTGAAAAGAATTAAAATTCATTTTTTTATAGTTCATGAATCTATAAACAAGTTGCAAGAAACAGCAAGATCGCATGTATTAAATTTACCCAAAAAAAAAATTCTGAAAAACCGTCAACGAAACACTATCCTAGTGGTAATACCCCCTTAAGAAGCAGATTTTAACCTGAAAGCCAAAGTGACTTCTAATGTGCCTAACGAATTTGTAAAATAAAAGATGTAGTAGTTCAAGCGTTGGCTATAAGTGGATATGATGTAGATTTCGTAGATATTGCAGAAGAAATTAAAATACCTTGCCAGCAATGACTGTACGAGTTATTGCTGGCAAGGTATTTTATTTTTTGCGTTGTTTTATTTCAAATAATATTTTATTTTCTTCTGCAATATCTACGAAATCTACATTATATCCACTTATAGCCAATGCTTGAAATAATACATCTTTTATTATTTATCAACGGGATAACTTTTTTGAAAAGTATGATTGCACGCCGTTTTGTTCTAGGTTTAGGCTTACAAAAGAAAGTGTGTTCAATATTCTCTAACAAATTCTCCTCCACCAGTTTTAAAAATATCTTTTGTTTTCAACACCACTCTTTCTCATTGCGTGTTTTAAATTTATCCATGGTAAATTTTCTGTAATAAGCTCCCAAGCTTCCTCTTTTTCGCGGTTGGTTGCCGCATTTTTTGTTTTATTTTCCACTATTTTATGGATCGACATAAGGGACGTTAATAGAGTACGCTCCTCTCTTGTAAAATTCACCGGTGTCTTTTGGCTTTTCGACACTTTCAATGACATTAAACATTCGTCTACGGCGGATAACGGTTATAAATAGATTTGACATTAGAAAACATGTTAAATTACATGAAAAAAACGACGTTGCCAAGTGTAACCAATTCTTACCTAATATATGTTTTAATTTGTTTGGTGCAACAGAATACAAAATTAAGGACTACTTATTTATAAGAATTACTTATATAAAAGGTATTCTAAGATTTGTTGGAGAAACTGGATGTATGTTTCAGTTTGAATTTTTCTTTTCGGCAGTAGTGTCGTGCAATTTCAACAGCAGATTTCTGTTTTGCTACTCCTATTTTTAATCCTATAATAATAAGAAAATATGGTTACTGTATTTTATAAATAAATAAAACTGTGGAAACTAAAAGAACAACCATAGACATGTCCCATATCCATCTTCAAAAATTGTATATCTTCCACTCTCTCCTTTTTTATTTACACTAACTCTATATCAAAAATATATAAAAAGTGCAGTTTCAGTGCAAGTTAACCGACGCAAACAAACACAATTCAGGTTAACTTAGTGCAGCGACGGCTTGCAGCCTAACTTCAGGGTAGGCCACACCGTCAAGGCACACAAAATTTGAGGTTGGGATCGTGCTTTATAAATTAAATACAAAGAATTGCACAATAAAGTCACCTTTGAATAACGAATATATATTACCTTGGGTCTCTGGCCTACTCTGAAGTTAGGCTGCGAGCCGCCGCTGACTTAGTGCATGTAATAAATGGTTTTAGTGCAGAAGGTGTAAAAAGTGCAGTACGAGTTCATGTAACAAACATATCTGGTGTATATGACCTGAACTGAAATCGAATGAATGCTTTCGATTCAATTTTCAAAATTATATTTCCTAAATAAACTAAACTGAAAAATCTAAAAGAATTCTTTCTGGGTTTTATAATTTAATCAAAATATTAGGTTATGTATTGATGAAGGTTTGAATTAAATTACACTTGGTTTGTTTCACAATTTTCTCTTTACTATTTACTCGACTAGTTTCGCGTTTTACAGCATTATCAGGAGTGGAGTGGTTATGTGATAAAAGCAAACTATTTTCTGTAGAATGCAATTATTTGAATTAAAGTTCATTTGTTTTGTTTTATTTCAAATTGATCATCATACAATTTGTAAAGATGGATTTGGGACATATCTACAGCTGTGAAATGTGTGAAAGAGCCAAAATTTGGATATCAGTACCGAAAATGTATAAACATGTATTTTTATACATTTTCGGTACTGATATCCAAATTTTGGCTCTTTCACACATTTCACAGCTGTAGATATGTCCCAAATCCATCTTTACAAATTGTATGATGATCAATTTGAAATAAAACAAAACAAATGAACTTTAATTCAAATAATTGCATCCATATATTTTAATCCTGTTTAACCGGCTGAGACCTTTATACATGTTTTGCCTAATGGATCTTTTTCGGACTTGGACATGTCTCACAAGTTGCTAAATTTCAAAAACAATTTACACCTGTTTTTCTGCCATTTTGCGCTTCGGAACAGTGTCAGCCAGCCTTTTTACCTCACTATGCAGTAGATATGGGAAGTTCGAATTTTTCAGGTGATCAGAATCAACCGAATTATTCGTAAATGAATCAACCGAATCATTCGTAAACGAATCAACCGAATCATTCGTAAACGAATCAACCGAATCATTCGTAAACGAATCAACCGAATCATTCGTAAACGAATCACTTAATAATAATGTAGTTCGTTCTTGCCTCAGTCTCCCTCTATAGTGACGATAGACACTTGTTTCATCAACCGTAACCATTTACTTACCGTCAATTAACTACGGGCAAAATTGAATAATAATAGTAATCCTATATTTTCGTTCCATATCAAACGGTGCTAAGATAGACAACCGGCCTAATGATATCAGTTGAACGAGCAGTACCGTTTTAAAGGAATTGACTAGTACAACGTATAATTTAAGCAAAGATGATTGGTTTATTCGAAAGATATGTGTCTATAAAAGATAAAGAAACATATACAAAATTAATTATAATTTAAAATGTATCATATTTACTTTTAAATTATCAAATAATGTTTCCCTTTCAGTCGAAAGTTTAGTAATGCTGTTCCAAATAAAACTTCGGTGTCTTGCAAATATTCTGTGTTTTGTCTCGTAAGTAGAGAACAAACATTAGCTGATAAAATTACGCGTCGAGTCGTACAAGATACCAATAAAGGCTGGCACAGCGGATTCGTTTCCGCAAGTCGTGAAGAATCGTTTCGGGCGGATTCGAGAGAACGAAATAGTCATCCGATTCGGGCAAATTCAGATTCAGACCGCATGTACAAAGCGGAGTTGAAGTTGTGCGAGGATTCAAGCAATCGAATTAGTCGTCCGATTCAGACGGATTCAGATTCACATTGCATGTACAAAGCGGAGTTGAAGTTGTGCGCGGATTCGAGCGAACTTATTAGTCATTCGATTCGGGCGGATTCAGACCGCCTGTATAAATCCAAATTGGGAATACGATTCCGCTGGGCCAAAACCATTCGGTCGGTCGTCTCGAGTGAATGAATCATTAACGAATCAATTCTTCTTGAAATACGGAATTAGTTTATTCAAATCACAGTACAGAATTGTATCTCTTATCTACTATGCAGAAAGAAATTTGTATCGCGGCACACTAAATACAAATTCCAATTATTTTCATATTATAATTTCAACCATAAAAAATCATTTAGGCCCAGCTGCACCAAAAACGTTGAACTCGAGTTCAAGCTAAACTTAAGTTCAAGAGGACAATTCCTATTGTTGTAATGTCACCTTGAACTTGAGTTTAGAGTTGAACCAGTTCAACGTGTTTGGTGCAACTGGCCCTTAAAATATAAATTATAGTTGGTGGAGGGTTTAATGAGAACATAGTGAAAGATATCGAAGAAATTGTTTTCAGTATTTATTTTTAAATTATATCCTAATTTACATTCATTGTTAGAATTTATTGATGTGGGTAAACCGGCAAGGGCCCTGGACACCCTCCAGGAAGTCTTCCGCAACAAGAAATGGTCGTACAACTTGTCGGAATCGGTCCTCGAGCCGATCATGTTCAAGTACCTCGATCTGTGCGTCGAGTTGAAAAAGTCGCACATCGCCAAGGAGGGCTTGTTCCAGTACAGGAATCTCTTTCAGTCGGTCAACGTGGGCTCCCTGGAGAACGTCATCAGAGGATACCTACGGATGGCTGAAGAGAAAACTGAAAATGCAAGGGAACAATCCGCTCAGGCAGTGATTGATATTGACGATTTGGACAACTTGGCAACACCTGAGAGCATTTTATTAAGGTAAGTAGTTTTGACAAAAAAAATTACTTATTAGAGTTACAATTAAATTAAAACACTCAACTTTGTTTTACCACTTTTATTTTACTTTTTAGTGATTATAGTTTTGTTATAATAATAATAATAATAATAATAAGTATTTATTGCCCAACAGGAAATATCCCAATTACAAGACAATGATAATACAATAAACAATGTATGTATGTACATAAATAAATTTAACTACAAGCTAGTCATTAGACACTTAGTTTGATAATGACTAGCTTGTAGTGGAAAGTATAGTCACTGAAAAGTAAAATAAACATGGTAAAACAAAGTTAAGTGTTTTAATTAAATTGTTATGAAGATGTACCACAAAGTGAACACCAACCAAATTAAAGATTATTAGATTTAATTATTAATTATGAATAATGTTAAATTATATTAGTGCGGTGTCAGGAGAGGATGCGCAGGATCGTTCGGACCGTACAATTCTTACGCCGTGGGTTAAATTCTTGTGGGAGTCATACTGTCAGTGTTTGGAGTTGCTGCGTACTAATGCTCACGTCGAGACGCTGTACCACGACATTGCTCGCATGGCTTTTCAGTTCTGTCTGAAATACAACCGTAAGACTGAGTTCCGCAAGCTCTGTGACAAACTCCGCAAACATCTCGAGGATATTTGCAAACTTCCTACCCAAGTCGCCAATGTTTCCATTTCTAAGCCCGAGACTCAACAACTCAATCTCGAGACTAGATTGCATCAGCTAGATTCCGCTATTCAAATGGAGTTATGGCAGGTTAGAAATTACCACAAATTCTTAAATTACATATTTTGTCATCAATGTTATGTATTTTAACCCATCATGTGCCATTGATGCATATACGCAACGTTATTAATTTTATGTTAATTAAAAATAAGGTTATTTGATATATTATATTATTTGACTTGAATTGAAAATTTATGAAGAAAAACGTAAATATTTTGTTATTTAAATAACTCGATTATTACTCATTAAAAAAAAGAATGTTTTTAGTGTATTTCTAACTTCACAATATTTTAGTGTTTTATACGCGTGGCGCATGAAGTAAAATTTCGAGTTTAGAAAAGCCTAATTTGGCTCGGTCGCTCCGCTTCGCTACGCGCCCGAGCCAAATTTTCAGGCTTTTCTAAACTCGAAATTTTACTTCATGCTTAGCCAGGGAGTGGAAATACTCGTTCTAAACTTCATATTGCACGTTTTTATACAAAATCAACGAATACCTTACATTTACAGCGTATACATTATGTATATTTAAAAGAAAAATTCTCAGTATGTAATACAATAAGTCATTCGTTAAAATCATTAAAAGAAGTGTAGAATTTTACCTAAAATCAACTCTTAGAGGTAACTCTATAATTGCTCGGCCGTTAATGGGTTAACATTCATATTTATTATAACAATTGACAAATAGTTTTTGTTTTTTTCGACGTAGGAATCTGTATTCATTTGGACAGAAGTTAAATTCATTCTTTATTGATCTCTAGAGATTTATTTTGTACATACATATTTCTAATTGTATAAACTCACGCCACGTTCATGAACCCGGATGGAATCATTTATTGCTCATAAGTGATTCCACCAGACACGATTTCAACCCATGGGCCTCCGAGCTCGTGGGTAGGATCTACCCACTAGGCCACCAAGGCCCCACATTAACCCTCAAGTTATAGTAGACTTCATAAGAAGTCTAGACATTGAGGGACTCAAATAGGTCAGGGATAGTTACAAAAGATCTTTTAGGTCGAGGTAACTTCGAAAGGCCCAGAGGCCATACGACCCACCGACCCCATAACATAACATAACATAACAAGGCCCCACAAAATGATATATCATGTATTATTTTTCTTTACCCAGGAAGCTTATAAAGTTATTGAAGACATTCACAACTTGATGAACATGTCGAAGAAGATGCCTGTGCCCAAAACCATGGCCAACTATTACCAAAAGTTGGCGATGGTTTTCTGGAAAGCTGGAAATTATCTCTTCCATGCCGCTGCACTGTTCAAACTCTACCAGCTCTCTAAAGAGATGAAGAAGAACATTACTCAGGAAGAGTTGCAGAGGATGGCGTGCCGTGTGTTGATCGCCACTTTAGGCATTCCGTTGCCTTCGGCTCATCCCGAATTCGATAGGTTCATTGAAACCGACAAGTCTCCATTGGAAAAAGCACAACGTCTCGCTGTTTTGTTGGGATTGTTGCAGCCGCCAACCAGAGCTAGTTTATTGAAGGATGTGGTAAGTGCTTGACAGTAAACTTTTTTATCTATGAGAATTTTATGTATAGTATTTTTAATACCCATTTGGAATATCCTCATCCTTATTTATCCATTGTGAATCAGATGAAACAAAATATTACCAACTAAAATAAACGTCGATTACTAATTAGATCAGTGATGGGGAAACTACGGCCCGCGGGCCAAGTCCGGCCTGCGGAAAGGTTTAATCCGGCCCATGTAAGAGTGCCGTCGTGAGAATGTTTGAACGCGTTCTTACTTCGTAATGTGACGACCCGCATAAAAACTACCTACCTACGATTAAGCATTATTCTTTGGCCCGCTACGATTGTCTGGTTATTACAAATGGCCCGTTTTAAAAAAAGTTTCCCCACCACTGCATTAGATGTTACGTCAAAAGTTTGATGTCTGTTAATGTCATTAAATAAAGCAAAAATAAAATACTAAAATGCGATATTCCGATGAATCCAAAAAGCTTTTGCTTAATACAGTAAGTTATTTTCAAAATGAATTAAGATCTTGGTTTAAGGCAATTCATAAAGCGTCCGAAGTCTTAAGAGTTCCACATAGCACATTATCAACCTACTAGATGAAAACATAGCAACGGATTTCAAGTTTAGAAGGAATATGTCTGCAAACGTTTCCCTGAGTAAAACTCAAATTACTAAGAATACTCTGCATTTTTTAAGGAAAGTTAATTACAAAATGTATGCCCGAAAGGAATATATTACTTTGGAAACTATTTACTGGCAATTTATAGAAAAATCACTAGAAATTAAGATCTCGAAAAAAAAAAGCTGGAGCAAAAAACGTCTTATAGACTGGCTTGGAAAGAAAAATATGTCTTTTTGCTCAGGGAAACGTTTGCAGACATATTACATCTAAATTCGAAATCCATTACGTGTTTATATCCTCCGGGTTATATAATATATTTTATAGAACTTTTAGTTGTGTTACAATAACATAGTAGCATAACGTCTATATAAATTATTATGTTCCACATTATGAAATTAATTAATATTACTCCACCAATGCCCTAAGCATAATGGTTTAGATGTCAGCCATTTGACATGACATGTTCCTAACCTAATTCTGTGTGTGTGTTCAAGAAGCCACATACGTTAAGTCACTAAAACGACTGGTAATTCCAAATAGGTATTAAAAATACTATAATTTGGTACACAACTTATTATTGTTTTGTTTTTATCAGTGATCTGTAGTAGAGATGGGTAACTCCTGAGCGAATCGACTCAAAGAATCAGCTCAGTGAAGTGAGCTGGTGAGCCAAGTGATTCAGTTCGAAATATGTAGCTGTTTTTGAGCCATGACTCATTTTGATTCGCCTGCTCGTCTAGAGTGAATGTAGATTTGCAAGCAATTAACAGATCTTGATTTTCACGCGGCTCGTGAATCTACAGGCCGGCTTCTCTCAGCCTTGCTAAACATGCACTTTTAACTTTTTGCATTTGTACACTACTCATTAATTTCTAAAAACTGAATATTTTTCACACCAATTTCTAAACCTGCGTTATTCGTTTATTTAGATTGAGATTTGCCTCTTCTTAATTCACAGATACTACAATTTAAAATATCATAAGCAAACGCTGTTGTTTACTATCTAGTAAACATTGCAAGTGTAATTATTTTTTCGTCATGTTTTTGTAATTAAAAGTGTAAGTTTAATAAGAAATATTTGTTATTATAGTAAGAAAATAGCTGTCGTTATATTTCTATCATATTGCTGCATCATCGATTCGAATTACGACGCGTGCGAATGGAGTTAAATAAACCGATTGAGTTGGCGAATTGACTCTAAAAGAGCCACGGCGGCTGTTGAATCCGACTGAGCCAGCTCACTCATCGGGATCCAACTTTGCGATTCGAAGTTGGATTGCGATGATTCACGACGGCTCTCGAATCCAACTGAACTAGCTCGTTTTACGGAGCTCTTGAATCCGACTGAGCTATAGCTCACTCATCGGGATCCAACTCTGAGGTTCGGAGTTGGATCGTGATGTTTACGTGCGAATGTATGTATGTTTTATAGGCACGCACACGTATTCAAATATTTAAACTCAGTTGAAGTGTAATTGCACGAAATGAATACGCGTTTACTATCATTTTGATTTATTATTCACTCTTACGTTTTTATATAAATGATTGCATTGTCTAACCGAAATTATTAATCACTGCGTTGCTCAATTCAATGAGTTGGCGAATCAGATGGATCTCTAAGAGTCAGAACTGTCGGCATATCGCTAGCTCGTAACTGAGTCATGTAACTCTTTTTTTTTTTTTCTTGAATAACTTTCTCATTTATTACTTGGTGAAACATTTTGAAATAATATTAAAGGATAAATTAAAAACACTTGGTTTGTTTCACTATTTGTAAATAGTGAAACAAACCAAGTGTTTTTAATTTATCCTTTAATATCATGTAACTCTTTTGAGCTGGCTTACTGAACCAGCTCTTTAAAGTGAGTCAGATCTTGTGAACCAGCTCACTGAAAAGAGCCATTTCGCCCATCTCTAATTTGTAGGTTTTATACAGGGTGTATGTGTATTAATGAACAGGCTATTGATGAGGGCATACAGCATACACATACACACATACATAACATACACATATACATAAGTATTTTTACATTTATTTCTGCAAAAATAAAATCTAATTTATCACTTTGTTTGTATAACCAATATAACCAATTGTTATACAAACAAAGTGATAAACAGTGTTTTATTTATGTTCAACAATGTATAACGAAGTAGAAGCCTCTATAGTCAGTGAAAATCTAATTTGTTTGGAATCATCATTAATGTTAGAAAATGTATAATAACATATAATATAACATAATGATTAGTGTTTATATTAGTGCTTGACTGGAAATTCATAAAACATTGCTTTTTTTATATTATGTTATTGCAGTACAGATTTTAATTATATTATTTGGTGTTAGGTTCGTTTTAATGTCTTAAATTTGGCATCACCGCAACTGCAAAATCTCTACAACTGGTTGGAAGCGGATTTCCATCCTCTTCTCTTGTGCTCACGTGTCCAATCTGTAATCGAATCCCTTGAAGCTGAAGAAAACAACGCACTGCAACTCTACATCCCTGCTTTGCAAGACGTCACTTTAGTCCGCCTAGTCAGGCAAATAGCTCAGGTCTACCAAACCATTGAGTTCAACCGTCTGATTGAACTAGCTAAATTCACCACCCCTTTCCACATGGAGCGTTTGTTAGTTGATTGCGTCCGGCATAATGATATGCAAATTCGTATCGATCACGGAAAGCAGTGTGTTCATTTCGGAATGGATTTGAGTGAGAGTCAAAGGGAGGATAAGCCCGAAGGCCCGACTCTACAATCGATGCCCAGTGAGCAAATTAGAAATCAGCTGGTTAACATGGCGACTGTTTTGCATCAAGCAATTGCTGTGATTAATCCTAATAAAAAGAAGGCTGAAAGGGAGAAGATGAGGGCTGTTATGGTGATGAATTATCACGAGACGAAGGTTAGGGAACACCAGAAGATCTTGCAGAGGCATAAGATTATTGAGGATAGGAAAGAGTACATAGAAAAATTGAATACTGTTCGCGAGGAGGAGGAACAGAGAAGATTGGAAGAAATGGCTAAACAACAGGCTTTGGCAGAACAGAAACGTTTGGAGCACGAGCGTGAGGAACGTGAGCGCAAACGTGCTCTGAACGAAATCCAACAAATCAAGGATAGGCACTTGAAAGAGAAGATGCAGCAAATCTCTCAAACTTCCCACGGACAAAAGATTCTTAAGAAATTGGATGAGGATGATATCAAGAAAATGGATGCTGATCAGATTGCGGCTCGTGAGGCTGAGGAACTGCAAAAGGAGAGGCGTGAACTTCAAGCGAAGTTGAAGTCTCTGGAGAAGAAGGTGGACTACTATGAGAGGGCTAAGCGTTTGGAGGAGATACCTCTGCTGCAGGCTAGTATGAAGGAAAGGCAGCTGCAGGATCAGGCCTTCTGGGAGCAGCAAGAGAAGGAGAGGATAGCGGCTGCTATCGAAGAGAGGAAGTTGGCTGTGGCGACTCAAGAGCGTATGGTTAGGATGAAGCCTGATAAGGATATCT
This sequence comes from Philonthus cognatus, assembly GCA_932526585.2. Lineage (NCBI taxonomy): Eukaryota > Metazoa > Arthropoda > Insecta > Coleoptera > Staphylinidae > Philonthus > Philonthus cognatus. The sequence continues at coordinate 101,225,780 of OW052244.1, forward strand.
TCTTGGAGAAATTGCTTAAGGAGAGGAATGTTGTTTATGAGGTAAGTGTGCTTCTTTATAACTTTTTCTTATGCTAACCAACAATCATAACTTCGATGATAATATTAATTAGTAATATTAGGATGGGCAGTTTTGCCTGGTCCATCAAAGTGTCTTTGCAGTGTCTTTTGGAGGATTCAATAGAGGCATTTGAAACTTTAGTTGTTAACCTGGATTCGTGATCCGGATTCATTTTTTTAAGAGGATTCGTATTCGAATTTGAAACTTTAGTTGTTTAACTGGATTCGTGATCCGGATTCATTTTTTTAAGAGGATTCGTATTCGAATCCAAATACGGGTCAATCGAATCCTTATAAATGGTTTCGAATCCTTATAAAAGGTTTCGAATCCTTATAAAAGGATTCGAATATTTATAAAAAGATTTGAATACTTAAAAAAGGATTCGAATACTTACAAAAGGATTTGAATCGTCAAAAATAATTCGAATTAATTGTGTTTTTAAATTTCTCGTTAAATCACCGTTTCATACGCGTGGCGCATGAAGTAAAATTTCGAGTTTAGAAAAGCCCGAAAATTTGTCTCGGGTCGCTGCGCGACCCTCGACAAATTTTCACGGGGCTTTTCTAAACTCGAAATTTTACTTCATGCTTAGTCTGGGAGTGGAAATGCTCGTTCGGAACTTCAATCTGAATGCTTTGACAAGAACATTAAATGACTGAAAATGTTTTTAAAGATAATAATCTAGTTTGCAAAATTATGTTTAATATGTTTTTAAATTATTTATTTGAAGTAAAACTGACATGGTAGCCACAATCTGAAATGTTATAACTATTAATAATAGTTTTCACACATATTGGCTTGAAATAGTCAGAAATGTTCAGTATTCCTCAGCACTGGGTCGGGACCACACTGAAGAGGACCTTGAAGTCCGACATTTCCTGACTCAAGATTTTTATCCCTGGGCTTAAAATATATCTTTATTCCCCATTTTGTTAAATTGTTTTCTATGTTTTTGTCAATATTTAAGTTATTTTATAAATTTTTAAGTGTTTTGTAACTTGCCTGCTGATTTTGACAAATTTAATAATATCATATGGCCTTTTTGTTAGTGTTTTTGTCAATTTGAATATAATTCCATGACTTGTCCGGTTTTAATGATATCCAGTGAATTTTTTATTTACGAAATTTTCACGCATTCGCCGATTTTACAATAGAGTTCAATTTGAAGTTTTGACCGGGTGTTTCCACTCCCAGGCTAAGCATGGAGTAAAATTTCGAGTTTAGAAAAGCCCCGTGAAAATTTGTCTCGGGTCGCTGCGCGACCCGAGACAAATTTTCTGGGCTTTTCTAAACTCGAAATTTTACTTCATGCGCCACGCGCTTAAAACACTAAAATATTGTGAACTCTATGTATATTTGAACCTCACTTAATATCAGTGTTTTATACGCGTGGCGCATGAAGTAAAATTTCGAGTTTAGAAAAGCCCAGAAAATTTGTCTCGGGTCGCTGCGCGACCCTCGACAAATTTTCACGGAGCTTTTCTAAACTCGAAATTTTACTTCATGCTTAGTCTGGGAGTGGAAATGCTCGTTCGGAACTTCAAACTGAATGCTTTGACAAGAACATTGAATGACTGAAAATGTTTTTAAAGATAATAATCTAGTTTGCAAAATTATGTTTAATATTATTTGAAGTAAAACTGACATGGTAGCCACAATCTGAAATGTTAAATTTTTCCAACATTTCCCTGACTCAAGATTTTTATCTCTGGGTTTTAAATATATCTTTCTTCCCCATTTTGTTAAATTTTCATTGTTTTTGTCAATATTTTCATTGTTTTTGTCAATATTTTCATTGTTTTTGTCAATATTTTCATTGTTTTTGTCAATATTTAAGTTATTTTATAAATTTTTAAGTGTTTTGTAACTTGCCTGCTGATTTTGACAAATTTAATAATATCATATGGCCTTTTTGTTAGTGTTTTTGTCAATTTTAATATAATTCCATGACTTGCCCGGTTTTAATGATATTCAGTGAATTTTTTATTTACGAAATTTTCACGCATTCGCCGATTTTACAATAGAGTTCAATTTGAAGCTTTGACCGGGTGTTTCCACTCCCAGGCTAAGCATGGAGTAAAATTTCGAGTTTAGAAAAGCCCCGTGAAAATTTGTCGAGGGTCGCGCAGCGACCCGAGACAAATTTTCGGGCTTTTCTAAACTCGAAATTTTACTTCATGCGCCACGCGTACAAACCACTGATTTGAAGTGAAGTTCAGAAACACACAAATACATCTTTAATCAGAGTAACAGGGAATCAGAAATTTAGTCTGTTATCAACGATGTTCAGTGTTAATAATAAACAATTAGGTTTTGAATATTTTTGTTAAAACAACTGGTAAATATATTTATATATTAATGGTTGCAAAAAAATAATAAAATCAAATTTATTCTTAAAGGATTTGTATTCATGATTCGAAAAAACAGGATTCGAATCATATTTATCTCTTACGAATCCTCTATTCGAGTATTCGCGATTCGAATCATATTCAGCGCCGTGGCAAGGGGGGTGCGAGCGGTGCGACCGCACTAGGCGCCAGTAAAAGGGGGCGGTAGAATTTTTTGTAGATTATTTCCTGCGGCTTAATTTTTTGCTCTATCTGTTCGATACTTCAACTGCTTGATCATTCAGCTCGATCCTTGACATACTCGATATTGCCCGCCCCTTACTAGTTTTTGATGAATCGGACTGACAGATTGTTCAAAAATGGTCTGAATCTACTGTGAGTCGATTATTGCTACCATTTTCTAGTACTAACAAAAAACATTTGTGACTATGGTGACAGTCGCAGTAAGTCGACATTTCGCTTACAAAGTGACATCTTACCTAACTTAAATTGACAATGAGACAACTAATCTAACCCAACTTTTGACATGTCATCACTTTCTACAGGTACCTACTTTCGATGTTTCTAACGTCTAAAATTTATAACTTTTATGACATAGCTGTCACAATGTTTACTAAATGATAGTCAAAATAGTTAATGTAATCCTAGTTTACATAGTGAAATGACAGTCAGTATAGTATAGTGTTTTTTTGCAGAATTTCGAAAGAGTGGAAAAAAATCAAGAAGTCGGAATTTTGAACAGGGAGAGAAAGTGATGAGTGAGACACGTTAAACTAGGCTAGAATTCGCCAGGGAATCGTTTGCGATTGTCAAAACTAACGTGATGTAATAAAATTAGACAGCTTTCGAGATTAAAGCAGGTTCGTCAAATTAGGTTAAAATTCGCAAAGGGATCGATTTCGATTGACAAAACAGATGTGAAGTAATACATATAGACAGTTGAGCAGCATAACACGGTTATTTTCGAGGTTAGAGCAATTTGCGGATTCTTAATCTACGGCACACAGTGAAGTACCATCAATAATGACAGAGGCGTTTTTTATTCAACTTTTAAAAACGTAGAAAATGGCAGTTATCTTTGTTATTGACAATACAGCAGTATGTTGGCTGTCATAGTCAAAAGGGGCGTAAAATGGCAAAAAGCAACAGACACTGTCTATTGTTATTTCAACATAAAATCACTTTAACAACTGTCTTTTCAAAATGTTTTACTAGTTTATCATTTCTTATTTTATTTATTTGGCAATTCTTGTCGATAATATCAACATGTCAACAGTCTTTTGTCAAACTACTTTATCATTTCTGTCCTTATGCTTTTTCATTTGTTTGGCGGTTCTTATCGATATTAGTGTTCAAGTTTTCATTTTTACATAATTTTTCGTTTATTTGGTAAATATTCACGTTTGAGTTAATATATCTTACATGACAAAGTGACAGTGGAGACGATCGAAGGGTACACAGAATAAACGAAAGAAGCACACATGCAAAGCACAAATAAAAAATATGTAAACCGACAGAAACTAATAATGTAAAGTTAGATTAAAAATGTTTCGATTGAGTTTTACGATAAGGGTGTCATCTAACCTAAACTAACATCAGTGACTGTCGTCTAACCTAATTCAATTGAGATATTTGACAGTTCTGAAAAAAAGAAAAATTGTTTATGAGTGCTTTAATATCAGGCACTCGATTAAAGAATCTTGATTGCATAATGACCAAAGACAATTGAGAATACGATTTTACGACAAGCGAGTAGAAATATCGAAAAATAACAAATAGTAGTTAATAAATAAATGTCTTAAAGTGTTTCGATGATTTTCAACATATTTCACATTTTTCCTATTTGGAGAGTTTCGACATTTCTGAAACTTTTTTGCATCAAATGATCTCACCTTTTTAACACAATGTGTCAGTAATGACATTTTACTACAATTTATCTGTTTTTGATGTAAGTTTTGACAGTTTACGTCTCACTTTTGACATTTGGTGTGCCACTTTAGACGTTTATCGAGACGTTCGGACACACGTCGGAGTCAGCCGTCATTGGCGCCAGTTGACAAACATTAGATTAGTCAATGTAAAATGTCAATATCAAATCCGCTCCTGATTGCGACTACATTTTTCTATTGCAAATTTTCGTAAAAACAATACTGCTCTTTTGTATTACATACGTAGAAAGTAAAAAGAAAACAAAAGGCGTCATTTAAAATGTTGGCACCAGGCGCCAAACTAGCTTGCCACGGCACTGATCATATTAGGTGATTCGGATTCGTGATTCCAATCCATTTTACGAGGATTCGTCCCAGCTCTGCTTTGTAGTTGCATAATTGAAAAACATATTGTTAACCAACAATCATAACTTCGATGATAATATTAATTAGTAATAGGAGGACGGGCAGTTTTGCTAGTCCATCAAAGTGTCTTTGCAGTTGCATAACCGAAAAACATATTGTATTCAGTGTTTTTCTACTAATTATCAACATTTTTTTTTTAACTTAGTCGATTTTTTTTCTTTCAGGATAAACTTAAAGAATTCGAGAAAATGCTGGCTGAAGAGCGTCGCAAACGCTTGGCGGCTCGCAAGGCTAAACGCAAGGAAGAACGTCGCCAGAAATATCTTATTGAAAAAGAGGAAGAAGAGGAGAGGAAGCGCGAAGAGGAGCGCCAGCGCGAAGAAGAGGCGCGCCTCGAGCGTGAGGAGGTCGCCAGAAAGGAGCGCGAGGAGAAGGAGAGAGTTGAACGAGAGGAGCGCGAGAAGCGGTCGAAGGAGCAGCAGGAGATGCTGGAGAGAGTCGCTGCTAAGCAGAGGGCTCGCGAGGAGGAGGTCGAGCGTCGTTTGCAGGAGGAGCGTGAGTCCTCGATGAAGGACAAACGCGAAAAGGACAGCTGGCGCGGCGGAAAAGAAGACGCGTGGAAACCATGTAAGTTGATTAATGTTAAATGCTTCTAAAGTCATTAAAATGTATATTCTTTTTTAGCCCGATTACGAGCAGTGGACACACCCAGCAGCAAACCTCCTGCGGCTGCCGCCGAAGGGCGTCCGGATAATAATTGGAGAATGGGTGGAGACGATCGCCGGGAGGAGCCGAAAGAAGAGCGCCGCAGAGACGATATGCGCCGTATTGAAAGGAAAGATGATCGTAGAGATGAACGCCGTGATGATCGCAGAGAAGATCGTCGCGATGATCGCCGTGACGATCGCAGAGGAGACGATCGCAGAGGAGACGATCGCAGAGGAGACGATCGTAGAGGAGACGATCGTAGAGAACTCCGCAGGGACGACCGTGATCGCGATCGCGGAGATGACCGCAGAGGAGAAATGCGTAGGGATGATCGTAGAGATGATCGCCGCGACGATCGTAGAGATGATCGCAGAGACGACCGTAGGGATGACAGGAGAATGGAACGCCGCGATGAGCCGAGGGACGATCGCAGAGATGGAGACACGAAGGTCAGGGATAGGCAAGGAGGCGGCGGCGGTGGAAGCTCGTGGAGAAGTGCTGGCGCTGGTGCTGGTGCTGCACCCCCATCGAAGAGCTCCACCGGCGGCGGTTCCGATTGGAGATCTAAGGATATGTCAGCGCCGAAAGACGACTTCCGCAAGAGGGACGACACAAGGCGCCGCGAAGACAAAAAAGATGATAGACGCGAGCGCAGCGATAGAGATGAAAGACGAGCTGCACCTATTACAAGAGTTGAAAAACGTAAGTAATTAACACTTTTGTATAACTTTCAATTGTTATACTAGTCACAAATAGAAAGACTGTTATTCCTTACTTCACTTTTTATTTTTATGTTAGATGTACATTTCGAGACACAAGGTGCTCATTATCAATAACAAACTGACAGTTTGTTATTGATAATGAGCACCTTGTGTCTCGAAATGTACATCTAACATAAAAATAAAAAGTGAAGTAAGGAATAACAGTCTTTCTATTTGTGATTAATCACTTCACGTAAACTCGAAACAATACAGTTGTTATACTAGTGTATACAAAGGTGTTCATTTCAAAGCTTTGCTGAAGCACGTCAAAATCTTTATTGAGGGGAACTTGTTGTGCAAAATTTGACTCTCCCATGTCGAGTAATACCTCATTTTAAAGGTCTTTTAAATGGCTACATTTGTGTTTCCTTTTTTAAAATTGCTCGATTGGTTTTCGACATAATACGAGGTACATCCAGAATGTAAGTTTCCTGATTTGTTTCCCTTTAAAGTAAACGTAATTAGCCGTATCAATTGTGCATGCATAATCAATCATATGCCAGCCGAACAGGTCCCGCCTGGTGCCAGTAGCGTGGCAGCAGTGGTCCGAAATGGAAGCTCTTATTCCTTCTCCCGCCACCTGTGAGGTTCGATCGGTGATAAAGTTCATTAATGCACAAGGCATTGCGCCAATTGAAATTCATCGTCAGCTCTGTCAGGTTTATGGGCCAAACATCATGAGTAAGCCGATGGTGCGTCGCTGGTGTAGGCAGTTTTCCGAAGGTCGTCAAAGTGTCCATGATGAAGAGCGCACTGGGCCGACCGTCCCTGATCAATGTTGATCTTGTTGAGTCGGTGCGGCAGCTCATCATGGAGAACCGCCGCTTCAGGATTACGGAGCTGAGCAGCCATTTTACGCAGATATCGAAGGACATTGTCAGTAAGCACCTTCTGTTAAAAAAATTGAGTGCCAGGTGGGTCCCGAAAAACCTGACACTCGAACACAAAATGAAACGTTGAGGAGCAGCACTAACATTTCTGTAACGGTATCACGATGACGGCGACGAGTTTCTTGATAGGATCGTCACGGGCGATGAGACTTCGATTTCGCACTTCACCCTGGAAACCAAGCAGCAGTCAATGCATTAGTAGACATAATAGTGGATCTCCGATCAGTACGAAATTCAAACAGGCGCTTTTGGTACGGAGAGTGATGTGCACAGTGTTCTGTAACAGGAAGGGCATTCTGCGTATTGACTTCCTTCAAAGAGGTGAAACAGTAAACGCTGACCGTTACTGTGAAACAGTGAACGCTGGCCGTTACTGTGAAACAGTGAACGCTGGCCGTTACTGTGAAACAGTGAACGCTGACCGTTACTGTGAAACACTGTAGAAATTGCGACGTGCCATTCAAAACAAGAAGTGTGGAATGCTTACTGTGGGTGTTGTGCTCCTCTATGACAATGCTCGTCCACATACGGCTCGGCACACAGCAGCTGTTTTGACGAAGAAGACGTCTGTTACACGCTCGTTCTATTCACAGGCGGCAGAGTTCTACGACAGAGGGATACAAAAATTGATCCCACAATACAACAAGGCTATGTTGAAAAATAGCTAAAACATTGCTCTACCTGTTACCAATAAATTTTTTCCTGAAAGTGTGTTTTTTTTCAATCGGGAAACTTACTTTCTGGATGCGCCTCGTACTTTGGCTAATCATTTTTTAATTTATTTTTAAAGAGCGATTGACGAAAAATCACCTTGGGAGATGATATAAAGTTTAGGGAATTGACTTAGGCATTATCTATTCAGTCAAGACAAGTTTTATATTTTAATAATTCTATTTTTAATGAAATGAGGTCAACACAAATAACATCTATTAAGCCGGGACAAGTCTTTCTTGACAGATGATTAGACGAGACTAAAGCCAAGACTGCACGGCAAAGTTCAATTTAATAATTGCTCCAAATGTTGCTAATTGCTGGCCTATTAATGATATACCCAATTTAAAATGAAGTATTACTCCTTAGCAGGGTTGTTATGTTTAATAACAGCCGTCGTGTTTTAAACAGTTTTGTTTTAAACATGTTTTAGATCTTAAATTTGTTTAAAACATGTTTTAAATGTTAAATTTGTTTAAAACATGTTTTAAATGTTAAATTTGTTTAAATTATGTTTTAAATGTTAAATTTGTTTAAATTATGTTTTAAATGTTAAATTTGTTTAAATTATGTTTTAAATGTTAAATTTGTTTAAAACGTTTTTTTTAATTATCTTAAGTTTGCTAAATTATATTTTGTACTACTTCATTAAAACTTTTTTTTACATTTATAAATTTTAGCTAAATAATAATAATAATATAATTTATTTCCATTTGTAAATTACATACAGTTGTTCATCACTAAACAATACATGCATTCAAAAGGAAAACGTCATAATTCAGCTGAAGGGTGTAAACTAAAATGTACCTATTTGAATATAAACAATAATTAGACATAGACAATTTCTTTAAACAAAAAATTCTTCAATTGTATATAAACTTTTTTCAAGTAATAATTTTTTAAGTTTTCGTTTGAAAATTATAAGAGATGCACTGTCTTTAATTTCATGAGGCAAACAGTTATAGATTTTGGAACCGTTATAAATGATCCCCTTTTTAAATAGGGTGGTTTTATGAGCTGGTGGTTGAAGGTGATTTTTATATCTGGTAGGGTAGTTGTGTTGCGCTGATGGAAATAGATGAGTGTTTTGTCGAACAAATAAGGCTACTTCATATATATACGTTGAAGCTAATGTTAAAATACCGCAATCTTTGAAACCTTGGCGACAAGAGTCCATAGGCTTTATAGAACTTAGTGCTCTGACGACACGTTTTTGAATCACGAACAGATGTTGAAATAACAGTTTTTTACAGCGTCCATTATCCCATAGCGCATATGGGAATGAAAATAGGCATAATATGCGGTCAATGTAATGTGTTTTGAGCACTTTTTATTTATCGATTTAATTAGAAAGCATATTCTACTTAGTTTCACTGCTAAAGTTTCAATATGCTGTTCCCAGCTTAGTTTGAAGTCGATAGTAAGTCCTAATAAGTTCATCATAGTTGATATTAGTGTATCTTGGCCATCCAATAGGAAATTTGTTGGTACCTCCAAATTGGATCTCCCGTTTCTAAATTGTTGAAGATATTCCAAATTACATTATTAAACATAACATTTTATTACAATAAAATATCAAATAGGTTTGCATAAATGTAATTTTAGGTACACATATGCATACACTGTAAATTTTCCGAAATTCGTTGTTTTATTTAAAAGATTTCAATTTGAATCTTTAAATGAGGGTTATCCACTCCCAGACTAAGCATGAAGTAAAATTTCGAGTTTAGAAAAGCCTGAAAATTTGGATTTGCCGGGCGGAGCGAAGCGAGCCCGGCAAATCCAAATTTTCAGGCTTTTCTAAACTCGAAATTTTACTTCATGCGCCACCCGTATAAAACACTAAAATATCGTAAAGTTTAAAATATACGGTTTTGGTAACCCAATATGTAGATGTGAATAAAACGTTAGTCAAAATCTGCGCGGAACAAATTGTTTAAAACGGTGATTATAGGCAACCCAATAACTCTAACGTATATTAGGTTGCCTATAATCATTGTTGTATGTTTGTGTTTTTTGAACTTCAGTGTAAAACAGTGTTTTTAAGCCTGGCGCATGAGTAAAATTTCGAGTTTAGAAAAGCCTAATTTGGATTGGCCGCTCCGCTTCGCTACGCGGCCAATCCAAATTCTTAGGCTTTTCTAAACTCGAAATTTTACTTCATGCTTAGTCTGGGAGTGGAAAACAATCGTTAAAAACCCTAAATTAACCGCTTTTAAACAACGAGTTCTCGCCAATTAAAAAAAAACGCTGTAATTATCGAGATATGTATACTCAAAAGAAAAATGCCCTGTGTGGTCTGTTTTAATCATGTTTTAAACACATTTTAAACATGTTTTTTATTGCTAATGTTTTAAATGAGAAAAATACGTTTTGTTTTTAACAAAAACTGTTTGTTTTAATTTTTTCAACAACCCTGCTCCATAGCCCTTTCCATTTAAGAATTTTATGGCAGCAGCCCGTAGCGATGAAAACGGGTGATTCAATTTTTGCACCTAAAGTTGTCCTTGTTTTTAATGTGTTTCAACAATTTTTTAAAAATATTCACATTTGAAAAATTAAAGGATGGAACACCCTGTCTGTATATTACAATTTTTTCATTCTACAAACCTAATTGTCATAATTTTTTGTTTAGCCCGGGAGCCACAGGCAGAAGGTGAAGGTGGTTGGTCTCAGGTGAAACGTCGCTGATTCGGGATTGGAGCATTATCCAGCTTTCATAGATATACGTTAATTTTTACAATTAATCATTTTATTACAGGATTTTAATTATTGTCCGTTTTTATTTTCTTTTGATCTTTATTGTCTTAAGTGAATACTACTTTCATTGTGTTTTCTTTAGTTTTTATTCAATACTTTTCTATAATTACGCAAACAATGTAATTTGGATGTTAAATAAGAGGTATAATATTTTTGCATTAATGCAATAAATATTGGTGAGGAATATGATTAAATTTGTGTTATTTTATTTAAATCCTATGAAATAAAAACTTTTGCTGTACCTTGTGGTAATTTAATCCATTATTATTCGATTCCGTAAATATCGTTAATTTAAAACTAAAGGTAGGTCATTAAGTGATCAGTGGCTGCACCATACTTTCTATAATAATAATAATAATAATATATCTTTATTTCAAAGTCATATACATATACATATACAAAGAGAAAGTTGCGTCAAAGACTTACAAGCTACCTTAAATATAATATTATTTGATTTGACATACATTTACATAATGATAATTAAATATTTGCTTATACCTACCTATATTTACATTGGTTAATGAATTCTAAAATAGAATACGGCTCGCATTCGATCAGAAGCACATGCAATTCTTTTTTTAGGAGTTTAAAATTGTTTTTATAAATTTTAATACTATTGGGAAGTGAATTAAATAGTTTAATGGAAGAATATTGTACTGCAGATTCTGTGGTTTTGAGCTTATGCTGGGGGTAAATATAATCTTTGGTTCGTGTGTTATATTTTAAGGATTTATTATCATTTCCTGTTAGGTGCTTGTGATAAAATAATATGCTTTCCATTATATATGTTCCATACATTGTTAGCATATTATTCCGTCTAAATACACCTCGACACGATTGTTTGTAATTTTCATTTAACATTATTCTAATAGCCTTCTTTTGGAGAATAAATATTTTTTGAGCATCCGGTTTATTACCCCAGAAGATTATCCCATAGCGCATGATGCTATCAAAATTAGCCGTGTATGCAGTTTTTACGACATCTTCTAACATCATCTAAGCAAGCCAGGGGGGAAACTGGAATCACTTTAGGAACAACAGAAGATTTGGAGCTAGCCCATGAAGTGATAAATGAAGAAAACACCCTAAAGGCAATTAACAGCTTTTCCACCTTTAAAGCACCCGGACCGGACGGCATCATTCCCGTCCTGCTACAGTGGGGACGGGAAATACTGCTTGAGCACGTAGTGATGCTTTTCCGATCCAGTCTGGCGCTGGGCTATGTCCCAAAGGCCTGGAAACAAGCTAGGGTATTATTCATACTGAAACCTGGCAGAGCTGACTACACTGCTCCCAACGCATATAGGCCTATCGCACTTTTTTCAGTTCTTGTGAAAACGCAGGAAAGAATTTGTGAATGGCACATAAGAGCGACAGCTCTAACTAAACACCCCCTGACAATGTTACAACACGCATACACACGGGGAAGATCTACCGACTCTGCCCTACATAACGTAGTGAGCAGGATTGAGAGATCACTGGATATCAAGGAATCCGCCCTGGGCGTTTTTGTTGACATTGAAGGCACGTTTGATAAAACGACCATACGCTTAACAAGCGTGGAGTGCCATCTAAAATGTTTGACTGGATTGGCAATGCACTGACCAACCGTATAGTCACAGTAGAACAGGGTGCGGAACGGATCACCTGTAAAATTGACAGAGGCTGTCTACAAGGAGGTGTCTTATCACCCCTACTATGGAACATGGTTCTGGACAGCCTTATCGAACAACTTCAGCAACTAGGCTGCTGTGTGACAGCCTATGCTGATGATCTAGCTATGATTGTAAGTGACAAGTTCGAAGACGTTCTATGCGACTAAATGCAAGGAGCTCTAAATACAGTTTCGCGGTAGTGCAATGATCACTCCCTATCGGTAAACCCTACCAAGACGGAGATGGTCATGTTCAACAAGAAAAGATAGGTGACGAAAAGAGCACCAAAATTATTGAATACGATGCTGCAGTACAGCGACGAGGTGAAATACCTGGGCATCACTCTCAACAAGAAACTGAGCTGGAAGAAGCACATCAAAACAGACAAAGCCATAAGGGCCTTTTGGCAATGCCGTCAGGCAGTGGGGAAAACCTGGGGGTTGAAACCGCACACGACGATGTGGTTATACACAGCCATCATAAGGCCGAAGCTAACATACGGCGCTTTAGTTTGATAGCCCAGGACCAAACAGCTAACTACGAAGAAGCGACTCTCGCAAGTGCAGCGGGCAGTCTGTCTAAGCATAACAGGCACCGTGCACACTACTCCAACAATGGCGATGGAGGTCATGCTGTGCCTCCCACCACTTGATATTCACGTGGAGAGGGAGGCCGTGGCGACCATGTTTTGCCTTCAAGGCAGTGGGATCTGGAATAGTAACCGCTGTGGGGAAGTCAGAGGACACCTCCGGAGGAGTGTCTGCAAAGACATACTTCTTTTAGAAGCTGGCACTGACTACTGTAGACCGACACTCATTCAGAATGCACCCTACACAGTTACCATTCAACCCACTAAACAAATGAGAGAGTCGGCTATAAGGATCTACACAGATGGATCCAAAAGGATCGATAGATCAGGGATTGGAGTCTTCTCCAAGACCCTGAAAATCCAAACAAGGGTCCCTATGGGAAAGCATGCCACAATTAAAGACGATGGGTATAACACTTGCGGCTGAGAACATCATAAACGGCAAAGTGTCAAATGAAGCCATACTGATCCTAACGCCGATTCCTACGTGGGCGACAAGAGCGACGCGACATGAGCGAACAGAGCGACGAGCGATTTTTGAATTAACAAACAAATGTAAATGCATTAGAGCGTTCTACGTCGACGACCGTAGCGACGCGACGTTAGCTGGCGATCCGAACGAATTTTGAAATATCAAATCAGTCGCTGCGTACGCCCGTATCGCGTCGCTCCTGTCGCTTGTATCGCCCGTGTCGCTCACGTAGTACGCGTCAACGATATCGACGGCGCCACCGATGTCAGCGATCTGGGATTAAAAGCAAGCATTGCAGGTTACGTCTGTGTGACTTATAAGAAAAGTAAGGTTGCCATGTAATGAACTTTGTTCTTGTCTGTTCATTATGTCCGTTAAGGATATTATTTCAACGGTGCAGAAGCACTCATCATTGTGGAATATGCGTGATATGCATTACCACAACAAGCTGATGAACGAGCGATTGTGGAATAAAGTGCAGAGGAACTTCAAGAATGTGGTAAGTATCGTACGTTTTTCGTAAAACGTTAGGCTATATGGTAAAGTATGGTATGGTATGGTACTGTTGTTGGTTGGTAAAAAAGAAAGATTTTATTTACAACAATTCTACATTACAATACTGTTAAACCATGGCGGATTGTGCACACATTGCATACACAGCAGACACAAAATGTTTAATGTTTACACATGCTGTAAAGGAGGTTTTTTATAAAATATGAAGAAAACAGCTCTCTAATTTGTTTAGCGCGTTTCTTCATGTTGTTGTTTTTTTTTTGAGGTTTCTATGGCAGTTTCTGGATCGCGTTTCGCATTAATGAATGTAGTAACATCTTCTTCCGTAAACCCATCTCGATCCTTGATAATGTTATGAAGAACTTTCATGGCTTTGACTATATGTATAGTGTTGTGGATGTCGGTGGCAATAGGAAATGATAAGATATTGAATTTGGAGAGAAGACTTCCGTAGGAACACTCAACAACCATTCGAGCCCTAGCCAATCGATAATTGAAAACATCTTTCTCACCACCCTCAACCAACTGGTTTCTGGGGAAAGGTCGTAATAAGTATGGTCGCAGAGGAAAACCTTCGTCGGCAATTATAACATGTGGTGCTTTAATCTCTGAGTTCGGCAACTTTTGTGTGGGCGGCAGAGGATATGTTTTAGATTCTAGTTGTTTACTTAAGGCCGAAGCAGCAAACATTCCACCATCGCTATCTTTGCCGTATCCACCAATATCAACTACAAGAAACTTGTAATTTACATCAGTCACAGTCAACATGTTAATTGAATAAAAACCTTTGTAGTTTCTATACATGTTTTGCGAACTTTTAGGCCGTTTGACTCGGACATGTTTTCCATCCAAAGCACCCACACAATTTGGAAAACCCCATTTGTTACCAAATACTGTAGCAATTTCCTTCATATTCTCCTGAGTTGGTACTGGCATGTAAATTGGTTGCAAGTGTTTCCAGATGGACTTGCACATTTCAACGACAATGGTGCTGACTGCGGTTTTTGATACTCTAAAAGAATATGCCAACTGCTTGAATTGCATTCCCGTGATCAGATACCTGCAAATATACATTATATCATTAGAATCAAGGACATTGGTTATAATTTTAATTTTCTCATATAATTCACATAACAATATGAGGGTTTTTGATTACTTAAGTTTTTAACAGTAAATGTTTCATTAGTGAATGAATAATATACTTCAAACTTCTTAGACGCAAAGACCCACTGCGTCATTTATGTCTTTCCTACTTTATGTCTTTTTAACAAGACCATAAACGTAATGTATCACACGATAGGTATTTGTATGTAAACAAATTTTTATATAAACATTGTTTGATTTTTCTTCAGCTACCGACGTAAAGAAAAAATGGAAAAATTTGAGAGACACATTTAACAGGGAGTACAAGAAAGTAGCTACTCCAAAATCTGGAGATTCAGCTGATTCGTCTCCTGTCTACTGCGGAAAATGGCCTTATTTTCAGTCGATGCTATTTGTAAAATATATGGCTAAGCCTCGTTCAACTAGCTCCAATTTGCATGCTGTGGGAGATCCGGTCTCCCCTCTTGACGACACTGTACTGGATGAGCAACTTGAGGAAACGGAAGATGGTGAATCGGTGATTGCCGACGTCGTTACATCCGCCATTCTACCTGCACCTGCTCCAATACAGCGTACAACGGATACTACTGTATATGTCGCGCCACAAAGAGTTCGGCCCCCAAAAAAGAAAAATAATCAACGACCGCTCTCTATTTTTGAATTTGAGTTGTTAAAGAAAGAGGAGTTGAAACTTGAACTACTCAAAGAACCAGAGGATGATGATCTGAATTTTTTTAAATCACTTCTTCCTTACTTTAAATCAATAAACCCTCTCAAGAAATTAAAGCTTCGTAGCAAAATACAAAATTTGGTTGTAGAGGAATTAGATATTGGTAGTCATTCACCAATGCCTTCACCAGGACAGTCTTCAACTTCACGTGCATCGTCAATGAGTTATGTACCAACATCGTACAATGAATACAGATATGTAATAAACGAGGGACAGAAACAGAGCTCACTTAATATGACAGATGTACTAATTAATCATTGATACCTTAGCCTAAGTTATAAAAGAACATTGTTAAATTATATTTTTAGAACAAATTGTAATACTTTTTTATTTTTCATCATTTTCTGTCAAGATTGATCTTACTAAATGTTGATGCTTACCTGAGAGTTACTATAAGGCGCTCTTCCAATGATATTGGCCCTTGAAAGTTGGTGGTCTTTAAAGTGAAATCCGATCTTAGTACACTGACAATGTAATCGAATGTTTCAATTGTCATTTTCGTGTAATTACGAAATAATTCCGGATACTGCCGCAATCTTCCGTTAAGATGATGAAACTCGCCATATAATGGCCTTTCTTTATAAATATCATTTCTTTCACATCGTCCAATAATCGTCTTGCTTTTTAAATACGCATACGTCAACACCGAACTGTCCAAAAGCATCAACTTACGTCTTTTCTCTTTAGAGAACATGTCGCGTCGCTCTTGTCGCCTACGTAGGAACACTCTAATCTACCTACTGCTTGCGATACGAGCGTATCGCCGATGTCGCTCTGTTCGCTCATGTCGCGTCGCTCTTGCCGCCCACGTAGGAATCGGCGTAAGTGCCTCAGAAAGCTCAGGCAAGCAGCAATGTATAACAACTGTCTAATCCCTAAGATTAGACATACATTTAATTATTAATTATTCTATTACGATTGCATCATTCGTTCAATAATGCAATCATAACACAACACAATTCCGGACAATTACCTGATGCCCCACTTACGCAAGAATGACGAGCGCCTGTCCGGCCGATCCACGGCAACAACTTCTGCAACTCAGCAACGGACTTGTGGACTTTGTGACCATCGGCGTCCCAAATCACCGGGCCACGCTACCAGTCAGCACCAACACCAAATATAAATACCCGCGAGGAGGCCAACTGACCAGAGTTATTTCGACTCTCAAACCATTAACTACCATGTCATGTATTTAAGTTATTATGTTACAATATATACCTATTTTAAATCCACTACTCTACCCTGAACTATTACAACAACATTGAAGTCTGCTGGGTGAAGGGGCACGAGTTGAACACAGGTAACACCAGAGCTGACGCACTGGCAAGACCAGTAGCTGGGATGGATATTCTCTCATCGGAGCCGCTAGTGCGCCTCTGTCCCCGTGCAATATAGTACAAACCAACACACTGGAGAAATATGAAGCGTTGGGATGACATTGAGGGCTGCAAGCTCTCTAAGAAAATACTATTGTATCCCAACAAGAGATCAGCGAAACAGTACCTGCAGCCGACCAGGGGGAACCTTGGGTGCATAATTGCCGCCCTGACTGGTCACTGCGGGCTAAACGCACACCTATACAGAATAGGAATAGTTGACTTTCCATCCTGCAGAGGGTGTAACATGGAAGACGAGACTGCCGGACACATTCTCAGCGAATGCCCGGCACTCTCGTCAACTAGAGGCTCCTTATTGCTGGCTGGCTGAGCTGAGGCTGGGTAATCGACGGGAGGATGCACAATGGGTCTAATGAGGCCTGGGTGCAGTGCAGAAATGCGCACTCCCCAAAGAACCAGAACCAGTGATCATTTTTTATGCTTTGTTCCACTAATAATAAACAGGATGCTAACCGAATGGATGAGAGAGGATGAAGCTGATCTAAGGATTGCAGCGAAACCAAATTTTCAGGCTTTTCTAAACTCGAAAGTTTACTTCATGCGCCACGCGTATTAAACACTGAAATATTGTGTACTCGGTCACAATATTTCGCTTGAAATCAGTGTCTTTACTGTAATTCTGGTTACAGGACGAATGAGCGGCGCTTGGAATGTGAACAATTCCCACATTCCGATGCAAGAATTCAGCGAAAATGTCGAAATTTCTAACAGGATCACAGAAATCAAGAGAGGTAAAGAAGAATGTTTAGACAAGGAAGATTTCTGTAATAAATATAAATCACCATCTATAAACTAAGCTTTTTATCTGAGCTTCCTGTTAATAGATGGCAGAATTAACAGTAACATGTTTTCTACTACATCGTGTTAGGTCACAAATTTATTATAGGTGGAAGCACAGTTCATGTATGGCGGAAGTAAATAATATTCATTGATAGGGCCGCCTAAAAACGAGAAATTTAAACTTAATTAATGCACACCAAGTTAATTTTGTGCAAAAAGAACTTTAAAATCACCCATAAGGATAGAGATCTAACTATAATTCATTCGCGTTAATTTTAATGTTAGGGAAACAAAGGGCTTATTTGACCTTGATCGCTGATTGGCCGAAATTCAATAAAAACTCACAAGGCCGATAAATAGACAATTCGTTTTATTCCCCACTCCCCTTACTTATAGTGGAAAATTAATTGTCACTGTGATTCAAAATTTTTGGTCATTATGTCTAATAACGAAAAATAAATTATTTTCTTCTAAAAATCAACAAGGCAAAATAACTCAAGATGGGTAGAAGCTAATGGCCCACAGCATTTATAAAAAGTACAAGTATGAGGGAAAACGAGTGTTTTCCACTCCCAGACTAAGCATGAAGTAAAATTTCGAGTTTAGAAAAGCCCCGTGAAAATTTGTCGAGGGTCGCGCAGCGACCCGAGACAAATTTTCTGGGCTTTTCTAAACTCGAAATTTTACTTCATGCGCCACGCGTATAAAACACAGATTTCAAGTGAATTTTGAATATACATACATTTTACAATATATTTTTTATACGCGTGGCGCATGAAGTAAAATTTTGAGTTTAGAAAAGCCCAGAAAATTTGTCGAGGGTCGCTGCGCGACCCTCGACAAATTTTCACGGGGCTTTTCTAAACTCAAAATTTTACTTCATGCTTAGTCTGGGAGTGGAAAACACTCGTTTAAAGCTTCAAATTGAACTTAAAAAAAAACAAGTGGTATCTAAAGTTTTAAAAGTCCCACTGAGCAAACACATTAAAGTAATGTTTTATCAACATTAAAACAACTTTTAATGTTGCTACAAAGTTATTTGTTTGTTTTTTGCTAAGTGGATAAGCTGAATTTGAAATATACGTATTTCAAATTCAGCTTATCCACTGAGCAAAAAACAAACAAATAACTTTGTAGCAACATAACAGAAAAACTCCCTGTAATTTGTTAGACAGAGGCTACACGATCTGGCTTCAGTTCAGTCTATGATTGTGGTCAGAATGACGACAAACTGATCGTATAAATATTTGACAACGGATAGCTCTCGTCAGTCTGTCTTTCAAGTACACTCATTGAACAGTAAATACCTAAAGTTCTACTGGAATACTCGCAATTGAACCAAGCACCCTGATCAGAATCAGAACGCCAGTTTAACGCAACTATATTAGCCTTATCAATTGCAATACGAAGTATTGGTGTAAGCTTTTGTGGGGACAGGATCAAAAATTGAGTTAATTAATTAGTTCTAGGATTTTGTATTAAGACACAAATTTATAAAGTTCCTCTTTTAAATTTATTGCACTCTTGCAATAACATATGACAAAATGCATGGAAAAATGGATGGAAATGTACAAAGTAACAACAGTTAATTATGATACAAATATCCGTACGGTTCGAAGACACATTACAAAAAAATCCAACCACACATAAATTACCTTAAATCTCATACGATATATCTCAAAAAATGTTTATCATACAATGAATCTTTTATTTGAATATTTTTTCGGATTTAATCCCTTTCATTTTTTCATTATTTTAGTACAAAATGTTTCACTTCATCGGTTTGTCGTAGACCATCTCTACTAAAAATAGTCTGTCTTTGAAAAAAAATCAACCTAAATATAAAAGTATCGATCACCCGTCACCGAATTTAATAATAATTATTGCATCAACTCGCCGAACTGAAACTTGATTTGACCACCGTCAAATAAACGCAGGCCGGGTGAAAAAAATAAAATGTGTTATGAAACGAAAAATTTGATGGCTCTCAAATGATCCTTTCCCGCGAGTCGACTTTGTTACAAGGAAATCTGGGTGCCCGAGTGAGCCATACTTTTATTTATTCGTTATTCCGTCAAGCTTAAAAAAATAAGCCTGATTTTTTAATTAAAAAATAATGAAATACATATAAATAATTAACAAAAAAAAACTTAAAATAGCAGAGATCCCATGCTCAGCTCGCTCTGTTCTTTGACGAAGATTTCAAAGTACTGGTAGATGATGGTCACAGCTAACAGGATACCCGTACCTGAACCAATCGCGCCCAAAAAGTCGGCCATTACCGAGAGGGCGCCAATGCAGAGACCACCGAAGGCAGCTGCTGTTGGGATGTACCTGTTCAATAAAAAAAATATTATTTAGTATTGAACAAACAAAAAATAAAATATTTGGAAAATTTTTGATTAAATTTGTAAGTACAGTAAAGGTGTGTTTAGATTATATATAAGATCTTTCGTGCAAATTGGCTTGCATAAACTAGTTTGTGCAAATGTGTTTGAGTCTTAATAGTGTGATCTGTTGCCAGTCAGTTATATAATACTTAGAGCAACCGGGGGGGCCACGCTACCCTTAGGAGGGGCGCGGCAAGATATCAGGGGGGGGCAAGATCTTTCGTGCAAATTGGCTTGCATAAACTAGTTTGTGCAAATGTGTTTAAGTCTTAATAGTGTGATCTGTTGCCAGTCAGTTATATAATACTTAGGGGGGGGGGGGGGGGGGGCACTCTACCCTTAGGAGGGGCGCGGCAAGATATCAGGGGGGGCACGACAGATTCTCTAAGGAGTAGGTGAAGTGAAATAAGGCTATAATAGTGTTTCTATCTAACTAAAAAAACTCGAATGAAATCAAGGAGGGGGGCGTGGAGTTATGAGAGGGGGACGCGACCTGAAAAAGGTTGAGAACCCCTGACTTAGAGGGTGAATTGTAATGACATGTAGCTGCCCCAAGCTGACCCACAATGAACTCCTGTGATTGTAGTGGATGGCTAAACAATGACCCTCTGACTTAAAACGTAATGTAATGTCCCGAAGTTCTCCCAAAGCTCAGGTGTAGCTCGTGACTAACGCCAGTGAACACTGTGGATTCAAGGTATAAAAACTGAGGTTAAAATCACTACATGTTCTATATCCATTAGGTCACAGAACATCATCACGGCTAGACCAAGCAAACTTTTAACAACAAGATGGACCAACCTTGTACCTAAGCCTCCTCTAAAGTTAGGTTATGAGCCGCCATTACACAGACTATGATGTATTTGCTAAAGCTTTTGTAGGGTTATTTTAGTTTGTTAGAACTTTGTATTTGTTGGAGAGATTCGATTTTACTTATAGTAAATCTAATAATCTGACAATATTTGGTCCCATTAACCACTTCATGTACATGCTCGTGTCTGTCACGGGCATTGCTTACTGGCAATTTTACACGTGCTCGTGTCTGTCAAGGGCGCCGTTATATTTCCTCGACAAATTTTACCTGTTCGTTTTCGCTTCGAACTACATTTTTATCAAAAAATAATGTAATAATTTTTTGACCAGAAATTCAAAATTAATGTGTGCATGAAGCGGTTAATGACTTATTAGAGTGATTCTCTATTTGAGAATATTTTTACATACCTGTTCAATTCACGGATCATGGATTGGTCCCTGTGTCCACGCATCACCATCTGTTGCTCCTTCAATTGTTTAGCGACATCCTTCGCCGAGCTTCCAGACACTTCGATCCATGTTTTCGAGAAGAAAGCACAGGATCCTAACATAAAGACGATGTACAACAAAGCGTGGATTGGATCCTCCAATATGTGCCCCACACTTTCTGGCGGACTTAAATAATAACATAACCCTCCGATGGGGTAAGAACGAGCTGGGCCGCCGCCTCCGACATCGGCCCACACTCCTAACATGTTAATAATGAAGTTTCCTTGGAATTTAACAGCCAACATCTGCGAGATGACGTACAAGTTGGAGACAAGAGCAGATTGCAGGATGATGGGGATGTTGGAGGTGTAGAAAAGTTTGATTGGGTAGCTCGAGTGCTGTCCGCGGTAACGAGCGCTCTTGATCGGGAGATCGACACGGAAACCTTGGAAGTATATGACTATAGCAAACACGAAGATCGTGGCCAACAAATTCATCAAATTGGGTAAGTTCTGGCGGTAGAAGGCTTCACGGAGCGCACGGACTTTGTCTGGCCTAGTGGACATCAGGTGGAATAGAGCGATCACGGCGCCTTCGAATTCGGTACCGCGTCCGGTGTTGACGGTTGCAGGAGAGAACGCCTTCCAGATGATGGTCTCACAAATGTTGGTAGCAATGAACAAGGAAATACCAGAACCTAATCCGTAACCCTTTTGCAACAATTCGTCAAGTAACAACACGATTAAACCGGCAACAAACAATTGGATGATGATCAATAAGCAAACACCGGCGCCGATTTCAGCTGGGTCACCGTACATTCCAGTCATTACGTATACAATTGCTTGACCGACTGTTATAACCATACCAAATACTGCAAATATAAAATTATATTATTAAACATGCTGGGTGTTGTGTTTTAGATTGTTGTACATACATTTTTGTGCACCGTTAAATAATGCTCGGTCTTTTGGTGTGTCCCCCACTTCAATGATTTTAGCACCAGCTAAGAGTTGCATGATGAGACCTGATGTGACGATTGGCGAAATACCTAATTCCATAAGAGTACCTCTGTTTGAAGCAAGAATAACACGAATCCAGTAGAACGGATCCGCTGAGTCTGAGCTCATTATACCAAATAATGGAATCTAAAATTTTTCATTTAAATGTATATATAATAATCATAAGTAATTTGAATAAAATTTAAATTTACTAAATTTAAATTATTTCATTACAATTTCGATTGGTTTCTATTAATTAATTTAATAAACTTTTAAAATAACTTACCTGACAGCACACAAGGAAAATAAATAAGGTGATAGCTGTCCATAGTACTTTCTCTCTGAATTGAATCTGTAACACAATTTTAAAATAGAACATAGTCCGACTTCTTTTGTTTTTCTAAAATAATATCCTACGTTCTATATAGAGACTCTTTGATTAAAAAACACTTAGAACCTTTCTTCAATACAATAAGTATTGAAGAAAGGTTCTAAGTGTTTTTTAATCAAAGTATAATTATCTTCAAGTAACTCAATCAATCCAAATAGAGACTCTTTGTCAGCGATGGGCATGCATGCTGTCAATAAAAGCTACATTCCAGTTATTCATATACCGTGCGATCGTTTAAAACATAATTTAGAGTAGGCTTTGAGTTTTAAATTAGGTTGGCTGTACTGACTGTTAACACATATCAAAGACATCATCAAAGACAACAGTTGGGAGTTTACTGAAAACTGTTGGGGAATTCTCTGATCACCGGACTGTTAATCGTGAACGTGTTTGGGATTTTTGCAATCAATGGACCGATTGGTGTTAACGCGTTAAAGTTTTCAAAATGGCCGAGTACTGTTCATCAGATACCAACATGCATCACAAACAAATCCAAACATGTTGAATGTTGAACATTTTGATGAACAGAGCCATAGTTAAAAATGTTCAACATGTTTAAATTTTTTGTGATGTATGCTGGTATCTAATGAACGGTACTCCAATCAATTTATTTTGGTTTCTAAGGGCTGCCCTGGTGGTTAAAGTGTTAATGAAACTGTTCTCGCAAACTAGACAAATTATATTTAGCCTTTTGTTTTCAAGAAAATATCTTCTAAAATATGACCACTTTGTGGTAACTCGAAGAGCTTCAAGGGTAATGGTTGCCCACACCTTTTCTATAATATAAGCACTTAATAAAACACTGATTTTTATAGTAATATACTTTTAAATCCAACACAAATAAAAGTTTTACTAAGAGACGTAATATATGTTTAAAAATTATAATTCTTTGTCAGACATTTTAGGAAGTTCATTTTTATATATTTAGAAACATGCAATAAACTGAAATATTTTATTATCTACTGATAAGATTATTCTAATTGAAAGGGCAATAGCTACTGATAATAATGCAAACTACAGTTATCTGACATTAGGAACAGAAGAGATTTATTTAGCAATTACGTAACAATTAAGTCTGTATGTACATATTTAAAAAGCATCGTTTAATGCCCATTTTGTTAATGATATTTTAATTCACTTGCAATCGCGTAGGTAGTGTTGACACAGAGTAAGTATACTTTCCTGAATTAAAAATAAAACTATTTATAGTGTATTCAATTTTTAGAACAATTTTTGAGAAAATAATTTTCCAAAATCTAAATAACTGACTTATTAGTTAGTTACATTTTCTGAAATGAAGTTCTGTGTAAGCTGTTTTAAGAATAAAACCCACACATTTTTTGAAAACTGTTCTATAAAATAAATGACAAGAAAAAACATCAGCAGTAAATCCACTTATGAAATATTTATGTAACTGGCCCAAAATATCAGTTTACTTTCTTCCATATAAATTGCCCAACTGAACACTTTCTTTTAATCAAAATTTAAAGAATTCTGTGTTATAAATTAGTGAAATTTGTAAAAATTACAAAGAAATAACCTTGATCTTCGAATTATAACAATATTGTAATCAGAGTGTAAAATGTGTCATTAGTTTTGACTTCCTTATTTTTTTTTTTCAAAATAATATCCTGACTTCCTTATTTTTTTTTTTCAAAATAATATCTTATTACAATTTGGTTTAAGCTTTGAGAAACTGAAAGTTTGATCATTCCACTAGGAAACTCATTATCTGCCATTAAATCTAAATTCCAACTAGATAAATCTAACAAGATAAATTCAAATTCAAAACTATTTGAATTCGAGAAAATTAGCTTACGCTTCTTATAGTTTGCACACTTTAAACATAATATATAAAATTACGAAAAAACTATTCATGAAAATGCAAACAGTGTCTTAATTAATAAGACAATTTAAGACGATAAATATCCATTAAGTAGTTGTTTCAATGGATATTTATCGTCTTAAATTGTCTTATTAATTAAGACACTGTTTGCATTTTCACGAATAGATAAATCTATAATTTCATTAAATAATCACATGAAATTCGCTCTGTTAAAAAAAATATAACTTTTTATAGATTATTTGAACTTGTTTATTTATTTTTACACATTTTATGTGTGAGCTGTAAAAATAATCCAAATAAAAAGTTACACACATGTCAGAAGCAAAGAATTCCATGCTTTTTGCCATTAAATTAACAACAATATGTTTACCCATGTAAAAATTATAAATGAAACCAACTTTTTGTTAATAAATTAACAACAATATGTTTACCCATGTAAAAATTATGAATGAAACCCAACTTTTTGTTACTAAATTAACACCAATATGTTAACCTATGTAAAAATTATGAATGAAACTCAACTTTTGTTACTAAATTAACACTAATATGTTAACCTATGTAAAAATTATAAATGAAACCCAACTTTTTGTTATTAAATTAACAACAATATGTTTTCACGAACTTCCAACAACTTCAACGACCCATATGTTTTGATACAGATGATCTTTTAAATAGATTACCCATGTGAAAGCACAACTTTCTATTTCAGAGAATTGTTTAAATTGCATCTGTAAAGCTTACTATTATTTTTACAAAATGAGTCACGTTGACCTATAAAGCCCTTAAATTAGTTAAATATTTGAGTACTTGTAAATTTTGACATTGCACAGCTGTTGAAAAAGGATGAATGAAAACCACCTTAAAACCTATTGTAACACACATTTTGCGTATTTTTTTGGCACGTTTTCCCGTGAAAAGCGCGTAGGTAGTGAAAAAGCATAACCTTACCTTTCGTTCTGGTTTCGCGATCTCTGGCAGTATACTGCAGAAGGGCTTTATCACTTCCAGGAATTTGACTAAAAAAGAAACGGATTTGATATTAGATAAAGTGTGCACGTAAGCAGCCGGATGAAGGGATTTCGGCGCTCAAAGGTTTGTTGGATTTCAGGGTTTGGGATTCAAGAGTTGAGGGGGACAGTTTTAAGGTTAAAATACTTACTGCCCATTTTGGCTGGGTGTACTGTCTAAGCCGGGGGCACGTTTATTAAATCACAGCAGTGTTTTTTCTTAAATGAAAACAGGACACAGTTTTTGTGGCGAGGGTTTGACTGAGAATGCGTGGCCGCACACCGCACAGTTTACGGTACTTTCGAATATTTGGCTGGAACGTAACACACGACGTGTACACGTAGCAGAATGATGCGGTCACGTGACCGGTGATGTTGGCTGTTTCGCTTTGCTGGCGACGACAGAGGGCGTTGACACGTTTCATGCTATGTTGGAGCATATTCGGTTGCCTATACTACAACTCCAACAGTACTCAACGGTGAGTTGTTCACGCGGGGTTTTAAAAATAGAGGGCAGACCCATATAACTGTATGTTCAGTGGCCTATGTTACAACGCGTAACATAGGCCACTGAACATACTATTGTATGATGCTGTCCTCTATTTTTAACACCGCGCACAAACAACTTTCCGTCGATTACTATTGGAGTTGTAGTATAGGCAACCGAATAGGCTTCAACAACGCGTTGGTGCGTACTTGGTTGCGTACACTACAACTCTTACATTTACTTAAATTAAATTCCTTTCTTCACTTTTATTTTTTGATGCTAATGTACTTTTCGGGTACTATGTACCCATTATCAATAGCTAATTAAATACAAAACAGAAACTGTTTACAATAGTCGGATTAGGCGGAAAAACCAAAAAGAAATATACATTTTAAAAATATGCGGTATCTTGGAAATGGGGGTGTTAAGGGATATTCGAATATTTTAATATACCTTAACACCCTTGATTCCAAGACACCGCATATTTTCAAAATGTAAATTACTTTTTGGTTTTTCCGCCTAATTCGACTAAGTACAGTGTGATCAACAATGATTGTAGACAGGTTAAATTTCCCGCCAAAAAATGTTGGTACAACTGATTATATGAAAAGAAAATCCCCTAGATTGCTTTTCCATTGGCGTAGCAAACATTTTTTCCCAAAATAAATTAAATATTTAATAAATTTCAAAATATTTTAATGTTTTATCGCGCGACCCTCGACAAATTTTCACAGGGCTTTTCTAAACTCGAAATTTTACTTCATGCTTAGTCTGGAAGTGGAAAACACTCGATTAAAGCTTTAAATTAAAGAAAGGAATATAACTGCGTTTTAATTATGTGACTTAAAATCTTCAGGTAACTCAAATAACTAAATTAACTCTACAGTAATCGATGAATATTATTCTATTAGTTTTGGAGTTGTAGTATAGGCAACTAAATATACACATTACACACCACCCCTTCTGTGCCGCTCTCTAGTTTCTCATACCCCGTATACCGGGTATTAGAAACTAGAGGGCGGCAGAGTACTGTTGTATGTAGTGTGTTTATTTGGTTGCCTATACTACAATTCCAAAACTAATATAATTGCGAAGAATCAATTCTTCATTCAATGGCGATGACTTGTTCATTCAGAATACCAATGAGAGGGTGCCAGTGCTATATTGTAGTTGTCAGTTATACAATAAATTAATGGTAAAGGTAAAGGTAATGTTTACCATTGG
Source organism: Philonthus cognatus (assembly GCA_932526585.2). Taxonomy (NCBI): domain Eukaryota; kingdom Metazoa; phylum Arthropoda; class Insecta; order Coleoptera; family Staphylinidae; genus Philonthus; species Philonthus cognatus. Next base: position 101,253,140 of record OW052244.1, read on the forward strand.
AAATAAAATTATAGAAACTCAAAGTGAACTATAAAGGGAGTTTTTTTTTAAAAGTATACGTTTCCCAAATTCAGCCTATTTTCTTTGAATGTTTAGATATTAGTTGATTTTTTTTAAGAGTTCAATTTTATGCAATAAACGTGTGTTTTCCAATCCCAGACTAAGCATGAAGTAAAATTTCGAGTTTAGAAAAGCCCTGTGAAAATTTGTCGAGGGTCGCGCAGCGACCCGAGACAAATTTTCTGGGCTTTTCTAAACTCGAAATTTTACTTCATGCGCCACGCGTACGAAACACGATTTCAAGTGAGGTTCAAATATACATAAATTTTAAAATATTCTAGTGTTTTATCGCGTGGCGCATGAACGCATGAAGTAAAATTTCGAGTTTAGAAAAGCCCAGAAAATTTGTCTCGGGTCGCTGAGCGACCCTCGACAAATTTTCACGGGGCTTTTCTAAACTCGAAATTTTACTTCATGCTTAGTCTGGGAGTGGAAAACATTCCATTAAAGCTTTAAATTGAACTCCTTTAAAAACACAACAAATATCTTAGGATTTAAAAAAAATAAGCTGAATTTGGAATTCATAACTATATATAACATTTTTACAATTTTAATTAAATATACAAAGTAAATTGAAGTAAGTTAAGGTTATGTGTATTTTTAATAAACGTAGAGTTAGCATCCCTAATTTTATAATAAATGTTGAAAATGATAGCCTTCATTTTCTAGGCAAATGTTAACTCTACGTTTATTTTGAAATACTCGTTGAAGCCCCTCCGGATTTATGTTCCTTATCTCTTCAATTGCTGCTTTAAGCTCGTTTAGGGTATGCATTCGATTTTTAAAAACTTTATTTTTTAAATGCCCGAATAAATAAAAATCGCACGGAGTGAGGTCTGGCGAACGTGGTGGCCATAATCCGTCGCTTACCAAGCGATCATCGTAAAATTCCCTCAAGTAATTTAATGTCGCCAACGCAGTATGAGGAGTGGCTCCATCTTACTGAAAATAACCCATTATCTGTTCGTCATCATGCAATTGATTCAAAAATTCATCTAGAATGAGTGTTCGGTAGCGCTCCGCGTTGATTATTTCGTTGAAAAAATTGGGCCAATTATCCGACGTCTCGAAATTGCTACCCAAACACCAATTTTTTGTGGATGTAAATCCGTTTCAATAAAAGTATGAGGATTTTCTGTAGCCCACGTACGATAGTTTTGGCTGTTCACATATCCTGACAAGTGAAACCACGCCTCGTCAGTAAAAAAGGTCTTGTCCAACATACCATTATCATTTAAATTCTGATTAAACCAATCGCAATAATCAATTCTTATTTGGAAATCAAGTGGCTGAAGTTGTTGAACTACCGATACCTTATACGGGTGCAAATGCAGAATTTTTTTTGCGGCTTTTATGCAACTCCCATACGATACTCCTGTAAAAGGATTAAACATTAAAATTTGTGTGCACCTTAAAATTAAGAACATACCCGTTTGAGCTGAAAGTTTTCTTAAAGATTTTGTTGGGCTTTGTTCAAGTCGTTGTTGAATGTCGCCAACAACCTCTTCTGTTAAGAAAGGCAGTCTTCCAGCTGACTTGCCCTTACAGATACAATTCTTTCCCTCAAAACGGTCAACAATGCGGGTTTTACGCGAGGAAAATGTTTTGTAAGGAATATGGACATCGGGGAAGGCTTGAATAAATTGATGCAGACACGACATGTGCCATCTTCATTCATAGTTCCACTTTGTATTTGTATATCAATACAATCCGTCATACCAAAGTTGTTTGATAAACTTGTTTCTGTCAAACTCAATTGGATGTGTAAAAACATACTTATAGAGGAACAGCATGGATTCCGTAGTGGCAGATCGACATCAACAAATCTTCTAACTTATACTTCATTTATCATTAATGCATTCGAATCTAGCCATTCAGTAGATACCGTGTTCACCGATTTTGCCAAGGCTTTTGATCGTGTTAATCACGAAATTTTAATGGCGAAATTATTAGTGTTAGGGTTCCATGCCGATGTTGTCAAGTGGGTATATAGCTTTTTAAACAATCGTGTGCAGTGCGTAAAAATTAAGAATTTTATATCCAACACCATTCAAGTGCCCTCAGCAGTCCCCCAAGGCTCGCATTGTGGTCCATTGCTGTTTTTACTATTTGTTAATGACATTTCACGGGTTATAAAACATTCCTCATTTTTGCTCTTTGCCGAAGACCTGAAATTGTATAAAGAAATTGTATCAGTTGACGATTGTTCATTGCTGCAAGATGATTTATCATCTGTCTTTATTTGGTGTCTACAAAATCATTTGTTTTTTAATGTTCAAAAATGCAAAACAATGATTTTCACCAGAAAAACAACTGTTGTACGGTTTGATTATGCGATTCATGGTCACCACTTAGAACAACTAAATGTTACCAAAGATTTGGGTATTACCTTTGATAGGAAATTATGTTTTGCCAGTCATATTAACGCAATTTGTAATCGAGCTCTGAAAATGTTGGGTTATATAAAAAGAATGGCTAAGGACTTGTCGCCAGCAGCATTTAAACGGGTTTATTTCGCTTTTGTACGTTCTCATCTAGAGTATGGATCTTGTGTATGGGCACCATCACAACGCGTTTATATCAGTGCTTTGGAAAACGTACAAAACAAATTTTTAAAGGTGCTTGCGTACAAGTTAGGTTTCGATTCTAGCACAAATTTAGAGATATTATCATCGGAACAATGTATTGATAAACTATGTTGTCGTCGGGTGTATGCCGACTTGTTGTTTTTTCATAAATTAATTTGTAATGCTGTTAATTGTCCATATCTTTTATCACAAATTAATTTCAGTATTAATTTAACCAATCGCCCAACTAGACATTTACCTATATTTCGTCTTCAACTTCATAAGACAAATTACGGATATAATAGCCCACTTTCAAGGTTTATGCGAACAGCCAATACATTATCTGTACATCCAAACTTTGACATTTTCAACTCTTTCTCACCCTCATTGCAAGACTTAAGCGAATAATTATTGTAATTTTTCTTAGTTTAATAAGTCAAATTTATATTATATTATATTATATTTATATTTTATTATTGTATTATTTGTATTAAATTTTTGTTGTTGTAGTAATTATATTTAGTTAAATATAAATTTGTAAAATGGATTTTCCGTTACATAAATAAATAAATAATGAGCCTTCAGGATGAAAGCATCATGCTGTGGTGCAAACATCACGGTAAACACAAGCGAATTCTCTTAAAATCTGTAAATTTAGGATTAAACTTAAATTTTCTAACCTTAAAAACAGCAAATAACTTACCACAAAACAAAGACTTGTACAAAGTAGTCTTGATAAGAACTGATGTCTATGAAACAGAATGAAAAATAACTTAATTCGAAGAATGAATTAACACAATGGCAAAATACGACGCACGACGCTGCTAATGTCAAATCGAGTTATTGTTTATTAATTTTTCCTTGGCATGAACTTGGAGCGATCAAATTCCCCAGATTTTTCGGCGGGAAATTTAACTTGTCTACAATCATTGTTGATCCCCCGTTATATATTGTAAACACTTTTCGCTTTATATTCAGTTAGCCATTGAAAATGGGTACATAGTACGCGAAATGTACATCTAGCATCGAAAAATAAAAGTGAAGAAAGGAATATAACTGCGTTTTAATTAAGTGACTTGAAATCTTTACGTAACTTAAATAACTAAATTAACTCTTACAGTAATCCATCATTATTATTCTATTAGTTTTGGAGTTGTAGTATAGGCAACTATATATACACATTACTTTTGTGCCGCCCTCTAGTTTCTCATACCCCGTACTAATACCCCGTATACCGGGTATTAGAAACTAGAAGGCGGCAGAGTAATGTTATATGGATTGTGTTTATTTGGTTGCCTATACTACAATTCCAAAACTAAAATAATTGCGAAGAATCAATTTATATATTGTAAACACTTTCCGCTTTATATTTAGTTGGCCATTGATAGTACCCGAAATGTACATCTAGCATCGAAAAATAAAAGTGATGAAAGGAATATAACTGCGTCTTAATAAAGTGACTTAAAATCTTCACGTAACTCAAATAACTAAATTACAGTAATCGATGATTATTATTTTATTAGTTTTGGAGTTGTAGTACAGGCAACTAAATATACACATTACACACCACCCCTTGTGTGCCGCCCTCTAGTTTCTCATTCCCCGTACTACTACCCCGTATACCGGGTATTAGAAACTAGAGGGCGGCAGAGTACCGTTGTATGGAGTGTGTTTATTTGATTGCCTATACTACAATTCCAAAACTAATATAATTGCGAAGAATCAATTCTTCATTCAATGGCGATGACTTGTTCATTCAGAATACCAATGAGAGGGTGCCAGTGCTATATTGTAGTTGTTAGTTATACAATAAATTAATGGTAAAGGTAATGTTTACCATTGGAAATAAAATTATAGAAACTCAAAGAGAACTATAAAGGGAGTTTTTTTTTTAAAGTACGTTATCCAAATTCATTCTATTTTCTTTGAATGTTTAGATATTAGTTGATTTTTTTTAAGAGTTCAATTTTAAGCAATAAACGTGTGTTTTCCACTCCCAGACTAAGCATGAAGTAAAATTTCGAGTTTAGAAAAGCCCTGTGAAAATTTGTCGAGGGTCGCGCAGCGACCCGAGACAAATTTTCTGGGCTTTTCTAAACTGGAAATTTTACTTCATGCGCCACGCGTACGATACACGATTTTAAGTGAGGTTAAAATATACATACATTTCAAAATATTCTAGTGTTTTATCGCGTGGCGCATGAAGTAAAATTTCGAGTTTAGAAAAGCCCAGAAAATTTGTCTCGGGTCGCGGCGCGACCCTCGACAAATTTTCACGGGGCTTTTCTAAACTCGAAATTTTACTTCATGCTTAGTCTGGGAGTGGAAAACACTCGATTAAAGCTTTAAATTGAAGAAAGGAATACAACTGCGTTTTAATTAAGTGACTTAAAATCTTCACGTAACTCAAATAACTAAATTAACTCTTACAGTAATCGATGATTATTATTTTATTAGTTTTGGAGTTGTAGTACAGGCAACTAAATATACACATTACACACCACCCCTTGTGTGCCGCCCTCTAGTTTCCCATTCTTAGTACTAATACCCCGTATACCGGGTATTAGAAACTAGAGGATGGCAGAGTACCGTTGTATGGAGTGTGTTTATTTGGTTGCCTATACTACAATTCCAAAACTAATATAATTGCGAAGAATCAATTTTTCATACAATGGCGATGACTTGTTCATTCAAAATACCAATGAGAGGGTGCCAGTGCTATATTGTAGTTGTCAGTTATGCATTAAATTTATGGTAAAGGTAAAGGTAATGTTTACCATTGGAAATAAAATTATAGAAACTCAAAGTGAAGTTTTTTTTTAAAGTATACGATTTCCAAATTCAGCCAATTTTCTTTGAATGTTTAGATATTAGTTGATTTTTTTTAAGAGTTCAATTTTAAGCAATCAACGTGTGTTTTCCACTCCCAGACTAAGCATGAAGTAAAATTTTGAGTTTAGAAAAGCCCTGTGAAAATTTGTCGAGGGTCGCGCAGCGACCCGAGACAAATTTTCTGGGCTTTTCTAAATTCGAAATTTTACTTCATGCGCCAGGCGTACGAAACACTGATTTCAAGTGAGGTTCAAATATACATAAATTTCACAATATTTTAATGTTTTATCGCTTGGCGCATGAAGTAAAATTTCGAGTTTAGAAAAGCCCAGAAGCGACCCGAGACAAATTTTCTGGGCATTTCTAAACTCGAAATTTTACTTCATGCGCCACGCGTACGAGACACGATTTCAAGTGAGGTTAAAATATACATACATTTCAAAATATTCTACTGTTTTATCGCGTGGCGCATGAATTAAAATTTCGAGTTTAGAAAAGCCCAGAAAATTTGTCTCGGGTCGCTGCGCGACCCTTGACAAATTTTCACAGGGCATTTCTAAACTCGAAATTTTACTTCATGCTTAGTCTGGGAATGGAAAACACTCGATTAAAGCTTTAAATTGAACTCTTTAAAAACACAACGAATATCTTAAGATTTAGAGAAAATAAGCTGAATTTGGAATACGTATACTTTAAAGAAAAACTCCCTGTCTCTTTGAGTTTCTATAATTTTATTTCTAATAGTAAACATTACCTTTACCTTTACCATTAATTTAATGTTTAACTGACAACTGCAATATAGCACTGGCATCCTCTCATTGGTATTCACTGAATAATCAAGTCATCACCATTTAAGGAAGAATATTGTTCTTCCCAATTCTATTAGTTTTAGAATTGTAGTATAGGCAACTAAATATATACGTTGTTTACAACCGTACTGTACCGCCCTCTAGTTTCTAATACGGAGTATTGGAAACTAGAGGGCGGCACAGTACGGTTGTGTGTAATGTGTATATTTGGATGCCTATACTTCAATTCTAAAACTAATAGAATTGCGAAGAACCGTATTCTTCATTCGATATAATTCAATATAATAACTCTTCATCGATTACTGTAAGAGTTAATTTAGTTATTTGAGTTACCTAAAGTTATTGTATAGATACTGTATTTTATTGTATGTAAAGAAATATCTATGAAATCACAATTTTATTTTAAAGCGCGTAAAAAAACTAAACATAAGTTGAATTTCAATGTGAAATTTCTTTGTTTAAGCATTTTACGTTTTTTCCAGCTTATATCTGGTAAAATATGTTTTATAAAAGATCTGTAAATTGCTACAAACAATTGTATTCCATGGGCCACCCATTTTCTGGTAAAATATCTAAATTAATGTTTTCAAATAGATGTCTTTGTAAAATTAAATTATTAAACAAGTTATCTGTGCAATATTGTATTACAAGTACTATTTTGATTTGATTGTAAACAGAAAAGAGAGTTATTACAAGAAAATAAAAATGTATTTACACTTTATTATAATTAAATAAAAATTGATAAGAATTAAAGACAATATGAATAATTAATACTTAAACTTTCTTTTTGTTCAATAATTTAAAATCCTCAATAATCATACTCTGGGAGAATAGGTGGACAGGTGCACACTAAGTGTTTATCCCCATAAATATCATCAATTCTCGAAACCGTTGGCCAAATCTTAGTCTCAGGCTTTACAAACGAAGCCGGAAACGCAGCTTGCTCCCTGGTGTAAGGCCTCTCCCATTTACTACTAATCACAATTTCTTGAGTATGAGGCGCCATCTTCAAAGGATTCGTTCTAATATCCATCCTCCCTTCCTCAATCTGCTTAATTTCCTCCCTGATGGAAATCATGGCGTCACAGAATTTATCCAGTTCTTGTTTGTCTTCGGATTCTGTTGGTTCTATCATGAGGGTGCCGGCGACAGGCCATGACATTGTCGGAGCGTGGAATCCGTAATCCATCAAGCGCTTCGCGATGTCGACGGCTTCGATGTTTGCTGTTTTTTTAAGATCCCTGATGTCGATGATGAATTCGTGAGCGACTAGTTTCGAGGTTGGGGATTTGAAGAGAGTGCTGTAGATCGGTTCTAACCGCTTGGACATGTAGTTGGCGTTGAGGATGGCGACTTGCGTGGCCTTACGTAGACCCCTTCCTCCCATCATTTTTATGTAAGCCCAGGATATCGGGAGGATTGCCGAGGATCCGAAGGGAGCCGCACTTACTACTCCGAAAGAAGTTGAGTTTGCGCCTAAGGGATTAACCACTGGATGTCCAGGGAGGAAGGGGGCTAAGTGGGATTTGACTCCGATTGGGCCCATGCCCGGGCCTCCTCCTCCATGCGGGATGCAGAAGGTTTTGTGGAGGTTCAAATGGGAAACATCGCTTCCGTAATCACCTGGTCTACATAAACCGACTTGCGCGTTCATATTGGCTCCGTCTAAATAAACCTGTCCTCCGTTTTTATGGATTATATCACAAGCTTCCGCTACAGTTTCCTCGAAAACTCCATTCGTTGAAGGGTAGGTGATCATCAAACAACTTAACCTATTCCTATACTTCTCTGCTTTAGCTTTAAGATCATTCATATCTATTGAGCCGTCCTGTTTGACTTTAACAGGCTCCACTCGCATCCCAGCCATTTGTGCACTCGCGGGATTAGTTCCATGCGCGCTAACAGGAATCAAACAAACATCCCTGTGTTTATCTCCTTTGGCTTCGTGATAACACTGAATCGCTCGTAATCCAGCGTATTCACCTTGAGCTCCGCTGTTAGGTTGGAAGCTGATCTTATCATAACCAGTGATTGCGCATAAATCCTTTTCCAGTTCAGCAAATAATTGGTGGTATCCCAAAGTTTGATCCAGCGGTGCAAAGGGGTGGATGTCGGTGAAATGTTTGAAAGAACAAGGCATCATTTCTGTGGTTGAATTCAGCTTCATCGTGCAACTTCCTAGAGGTATCATCGAATGCACTAAGGATATATCTTTGTTCTCCAAAACTTTCATGTATCTCACTAACCTAGTTTCTGAGTGGTGGCTGCTAAAGACGGGGTGGGTGAGGAATGGGGAGGTTCTCTTGAAATCACTTCGTGTGATTGATTTCTCGCGTACCAAATCGGGGTGTTGGGAAATTGTTTCCGCCTTTTGTGAACTTCCAAATATGTAGAATAAATCGTCGACGTCTTCGAGTTTTGTGGTTTCATCCAAGGCTACTCCAACTGTTCCATCATCGAAATAGCGCACGTTGATTTTCTTTTCGTGTGCGCGGCTTTTGACTTCATCTACACCGATTTTTGGCTCGACTTTAATGGTGTCGAAGAACATGGTGTTGTAGAGTTTGTTTCCATCAGCTGATAAACCGTGATTTAAAACCTGAATGAAAAGTAAGCTAAGTTTAGTTATCAATATTTTACGCTTTGTTCAGGAAGTTAATCAAAATTAAAATCTGATCAATATTGAGTATTTCATATGAACAAGGGGAGCCAACACTTATAGTAGAATTGGAAATCGAGTATAAAAGCAGTGACAATGGTCAGAATGTGGGGTAAGAGCAAGATAGATGACTATACAGGGTGTCCCATTTTAATATTAACAGGGGAATATCTCGAAATGAGTGCGTCCAGTCGAGAATATTGCCGAATTAAAAGTGTTGTGGTTCGAAGGGGCACATCCAATTCTTCCATGAATTTCACCCCCCGACCCTCAAGGGGGTGGATAATAGGGGTAACATTGAAATCTTAAATGGGAACCTCCAATTATTATTGCGGATTCGGAAAGAGCATAAAAAAGTAGGTAGGTTTTACCTTAGAACTTCTTTGTTATTTGCAACAGGTGGCGCTGTAATCGACAAAATTTGAAAATTTGATTGTTTCCGATAAAACATAAAATTAGTGTTGGCTGATAATTTATGATTAAAAAAATCACGAGCCATTTAAAATAAATACATCTTTAATGTAGTCTCACAAAAAAAACATCTGGCGACTTCAAATCCGGTGATCTGTGTGGCTGTTTAAAAACAATTAAAGTTTTGTCAGTCAGTCGTTTTTGAGCGTTTTCGAAATACCGTATCCTATTTTTTCGCAATGTCGAATTATTTACCGAAAGAAGTATTTTTCAAACATAGCCATTGCCCTAACTTTACTTTGTCATTTTGATTTTCAATGAAAAATTAGGGGTTTCTTTGGAGTCAACAAACATTGCACCCTCCCCCACCTACATGAGCGTTAATTTTAAGTAACTTGAGAATTTTTTAAGAATTAATTGTCTGCCAAACACTGATTTTATGTTTTATCGAAGAAAATCAAATTTATCAAATTTTGTCGATTACAGCGCCACCTGTTACAAATAACAAACAAGTTCTCAAGCAAAACCTACCTAGTTTTTTATGCTCTTTCTGAATCTCCAACAAAAATTAGGGGTTCCTGTTTAAGATTTTAAAGTCACCCCTATTATCCACCCCTTGGGTGGTCGGGGGGTGAAATTTTTGGAAGAAAACTTTTCATTCGGCAACTTTCTCGATTGGACGCATTCATTCTGAGATATTCCCCTGTTAAGATTAAAATGGGACACCCTGTATACACCAACAACTGGTCTCGCTTCTGGATGCAGCATCCAAACGCGGTTAAAAATTTTTATATAGAGACTGGCTAACTGGATATACAGGGAATTTTCCTTCCAAGTATACGTTTTCCAAATTCAGCATATTTTCTTTGGATGTTAAATATTCGTTGTTTTTCTTTTAAAGAGTTCAATTTGAAGCTTTAAACTAAATTAACTCTTCCAGTTATTAGTACGGGGTATTAGAAACTAGAGGGCGGCACAGTACGATTGTATGTAATGTGTATATTTGATTGCCTATACTACAATTCCAAAACACTGAGTTGCGAAGAATCATATTCTTCATTCAACAGCGATGACTTGTTCATTCAGTGAATACAAATGAGAGGGTGCTAGTGCCTTATTGTAGTTGTCAGTTAAAAAACTAAATTAATAGTAAGGGTTAAGGTAAAGTTTACTATTGGTAATAATATTATAGAAACTCAAAGTTATTAGTACGGGGAACTAGAAACTAGAGGGCGGCACAGTACGCTTGTATATAATGTGTATATTTGATTGCCTATACTAGAATTCTAAAACTGACAGAATTGCGAAGAATCATATTCTTCATTCAATGGCGATGACTTGTTCATTCAGTGAACACCAATGAGAGAGTGCTAGTGCTAAATTGTAGTTAAACATTAAATTAATAGTAAAGGTAAATGTAAAGTTTACCATAGGAAATCAAATTATAGAAACTCAAAGTTGTTAGTACGGGGGACTAGAAACTAGAGGGCGGCACAGTACGGTTGTATATAATGTGTATATTTGATTGCCTGTACTATAATTCTAAAACTGATAGAATTGCGAAGAATCATATTTTTTATTCAATGGCGATGACTTGTCCATTCAGTGAATTTTAACGATAGGGTGCTAGTGCTAAATTGTAGTTAAACATTAAATTAATGGTAAAGGTAAAGGTAAAGTTTACCATTGGTAATAAAATTATAGAAACTCAAAGTTGTTAGTACGGAGAACTAGAAACTAGAGGGCAACACAGTACGGTTGTATATAATGTGTATATTTGATTGCCTATACTAGAATTCTAAAACTGACAGAATTGAGAAGAATCATATTCTTCATTCAATGGCGATGACTTGTTTATTCAGTGAATACCAATGAGAGGGTGCTAGTGCTAAATTGTAGTTAAACATTAAATTAATAGTAAAGGTAAAGGTAAAGTTTACCATTGGAAATAAAATTATAGAAACTCAAAGTGAACTACAGGGAGTTTCTTTTTAAAGTATACGTTTTCTAAATTCAGTCTATTTTCTATGAATGTTTAGATATTCGTTGTTTTTTTTAAAGTCAATTTGAAGCTTTAAACATGTGTTTTCCACTCCCAGACTAAGCATGAAGTAAAATTTCGAGTTTAGAAAAGCCCCGTGAAAATTTGTCGAGGGTCGCGCAGCGACCCGAGACAAATTTTCGGGGCTTTTCTAAACTCGAAATTTTACTTCATGCGCCACGCGTATAAAACACTGATTTCAAGTGAGGTTTAAATATACATAAATTTCCTATTATTTTAGTGTTTTATACGCGTGACGCATGAAGTAAAATTTCGAGTTTAGAAAAGCCCAGAAAATTTGTCTTGCTTTTTCGCTTTTTTAAAATAGTTTAATTTAAAGCTTTATACAAGTGTTTCCACTCCCAGACTAAGCATAAAGTAAAATTTCGAGTTTAGAAAAGCCTGAAAATTTGGTTTGGTCGCGTAGCGCGAAGCGCGGAGCGACCAAACCAAATTTTCAGGCTTTTCTAAACTCGAAATTTTACTTCATGCGCCACGCGTATTAAACGTTTAAGGCATTGAAATATTGTGAACAAGTGAACTTCACTTGAAATCAGTGTCTTGTACGCGTGGCGCATGAAGTAAAATTTCGAGTTTAGAAAAGCCTGAAAATTTGGTTTGGTCGCTCCGCGCTTCGCGCTACGCGACCAAACCAAATTTTCAGGCTTTTCTAAACTCGAAATTTTACTTCATGCTTGGTCTGGGAGTGGAAAACCCTCGTTTAATGCTTCAAATTGAACTATTTAAAAAAAACAACGAATACAGAAGAATGTACAGCATATACTTGAGATCTATATACTTGAGATCTATATACTTGAAAGAAAAATTCCTTGTATAACAAACAAATAACGTCATATCAACATTGTAGCAACATTAAACGTTGTTTTAATGTTGTTTCACTGAGCAAAAAACAAACAAATAACGTTATATCAACATTGTAGCAACATTAAACGTTGTTTTAAAGTTGTCTCACTGAGCAAAAAACAAACAAATAACGGTATATCAACATTGTAGCAACAAAACGTTGTTTTAATGTTGATGAAACATTACTTAAATGGATTTGCTCAGTGGGTGATATGGACTAGCAGCTTTCGATACATGAAATTGATTAAAACTTACCAATGTTAAATTATGTACTTTTGTAGCAATATCCTTCAATCCCTGAGGGCCGTGATAAACAGCAAACATAGCCGACATATTAGCAAGCAAAGCCTGCGCTGTGCAAATATTCGACGTCGCTTTATCCCTCCTGATGTGTTGCTCTCTAGTCTGCAAAGCCAACCTGTAACCATCCCTACCAGCAGCATCCCGAGTAACTCCAATCATCCTACCAGGCATCAACCTAACCAAACTCTGATTACACGCGAAGAACCCAGCGTGAGGGCCACCATAACCCAGAGGAACCCCAAACCTCTGCGAAGTCCCAACAGCGATATCAACCCCAAACTCAGAAGGTGGACGCAAGAGGGTTAACGCTAGAAGATCAGTCGCACAACAAACAAGAGTGCCGTTATTGTGTGCGTTTTCAGAAATTTCACTGAAGTCCATTACGTCTCCGTTAGTATCAGGGTATTGAAACAAAACCCCGGCTATATCACGATTAGAAAAATCGGCTTTCATAACATCAGCGACCTCAACTCCCAAACCCAAACTCTTCAATCGGGTTTCCACGACGGAAATCGTCTGCGGGTGCAGCAATTCAGAAACGAGCATCTTTCTTCTTTTGTTATGCCTGAAGCACAACGAAAGCGCCTCTGCCGCGGCGGTGCCCTCATCCAGCAAAGAAGCGTTCGCAACTTCCAAACCGGTCAACTCGCAAACCATGGTTTGATAATTGAGCAAACCCTCGAGCCTTCCTTGGGAAACCTCTGGTTGGTAAGGGGTGTACTGCGTGGTCCATCCGGGGTTTTCGAAAATGTTCCGCATTATTGTGTGCGGAACGCAGCAGTTGTGATACCCCATGCCAATGTAGGTTCTCCATATCTGGTTCCGTTCCGCTATCTTTCTTATCCGGTTAATTAATTCGTATTCGGCTGGGAATATAAAAAAATAGTTATCGATGTAGACCCCCAGTGGATAAGGTTAAGTGAAATAAAAAGGTGTTATCAATTTGGATCCCCAGCAGAGACGATCTTATCGTGTCACCTTTGACTTTTGTTATGGAAAATACGAGTTGCATTTCACATTGTGTAATAATTGTAAATGATTACTTTAAGTGTATAATTTACTTACTTGTAGGTTCTTCAATATCTAATGGTTTGTTAATGCTGATGTTTTTTGGAACCGCATTTTCTGTCAATTCATCTAGGCTCTAAAAATATAATACACATTTGTTTGAATAATAGAATCAAATGATATTTTTTAAATTGTAGCTCAATATAAAACAATAGTTCAATCAGAGTGTAATACAACCTGTATAGAAGTCCTCACTTCCTTTATGTAATTTAATATTATCAATTTTTTTATTGCACATGAATGAATTGTTATTTATACGAGGGTAGATTAAAAAGTTTTCGGAATGGGCAAGAAAACGCAGTAATTGAACAGGTTTTATTTTTTATTTTTCAACATAGTACCCTTGCAGGGCGATACACTTTTCCCAGCGGTGCTCCAACTTTTTTAAGCCTTCGGAAAAATATGATTTCGGGAACTCTGCAAAATAAGCTTTAGTGGCGGCGATGACCTCCTCATTTGACGTAAGGCGCTTGCCTCCGAGCCAAGTCTTCATGTTTGTGAACAAAAAGAAGTCGCACGGGGCCAGGTCTGGAGAGTACGGGGGATGCGGCACCACCTCGTAGCCCAATTCAACCAATTTAGCATTGGCGATTCGGAATGAATGGGCCGGCGCGTTGTCGTGGTGGAAGAGCACTTTTTTCCGCTGCAAATGAGGCCGTTTTTCCTTCAATATGCCGTTGAATTGATCCAATAAATCGCTGTAGTATTGTCCTGTGATAGTTCTTTCCTTCTGCAAATAGTCAATGTGTATCACACCTTGCGAATCCCAAAAAACGGTGGCCATGACCTTTTCAGGCGATGGGACAGTCTTTGCCTTCTTCGGAGCAGATTCGAAATCCACTGTTTCGACTGCTGCTTAGTTTCTGGTGTGTAGTGGTGGATCCATGTTTCGTCCACGGCCACGAATCGGCGAAAAAAATCAATTGGATTACGCTTTAACAAGGCCAAACACTCTTTCGAAGTGGTCACACGATTTCGCTTGTTGTCCATAGTCAGCAAACGCGGCACCCATCGCGCCGACAGCTTCCTCATGCCCAAATGTTCGTGCACGATATTTTGCACACGTTCATATGAGATGCCCGTGGTCTCTACTATTTCGCGCAACTTCACTCGTCGATCGGCTAACACCAGATCATAGACTTTGTCGACCATTTCTTCATTTGTGGCCGTTTTTGGACGTCCACTGCGTGGTTCATCCTTGGTGCTCGTACGGCCACGTTTGAACTCGCTCACCTAGAAACTAATAGTCGAAAATGAAGGTGTGGGTGTGCCATGAACTTTCTGCAAAATATCTCGTATCTCCGTCGCCTTTTTCCCATCCATCCAGAAATGTTTGATGACTGCACAAAATTCGTTTTTATCCATTTTTCCAAAGGTGCCTGACTTGCTTCACAAGATATCCTAGTAAACAAAAACGGAACGACGCACGTGTCTGAAAATTTGACAGCTTACCTAAAATAGGTTAGCCTTGACAACCATCATAACAATTTCACGATACGCGCGCCATCTCTTGCCCATTCAGGAAACTTTTCAATCTACCCTCGTGTAGTAAGGATGATATTATTAATGGATTCGATATGATATTGTGTTCAGTATTCCAGCATCAGACACCCACAGACGCGTTTCGGACTTCAGGGTCCTCATCAGTGTGGTCCCGAGCCAGTGCTGAGGAATACTGAACGTTTCTGACTATATTAAGCCAATATGTGGAAACTATTAATGAATTCGATAGCTGACGTTACCTAATGCTCCATAGTGGCATCGTCAATGACATTAACGATGCCACTATCCATCACTATCTTAATGGATTTGATAGCTAACGCCATCTAATGCTCCATAGTGGCATCCTCAATGACATTGACGATGCCACTATCCATCACTATCTTAATGGATTCGATAGCTAACGCCATCTAATGCTCCATAGTAGCATTGTCAATGTCATTGACGAGGGATTCGACAGCTAACGCCATCTAATGCTGCATAATGGCATCGTCAATGACATTGACGATGCCACTAAGGAGCATAAAATGGCGTTAGCTATTGAATCCATTAATAGTTTTCACTTATTGGCTTGATATAGTCAGAAATGTTCAGTGTTCCTCAGCACTGGGTCGGGACCATACTGACGAGGCCCTTTAAGTCCCAAACGCGTCTGTGGGTACCTGGTGCCGGAATCCTGAACACAAATTCAATTAAGAATGAAATTACCAATGCTTGTAAAATATTCTAAGATATTAAAAGTGCGGTTCTTTTCACAATCTACTATAACTAAATTATCTTGCAAAGACTAATTGATACAACTACTTCCCTGGCCAATACCATTAAGATTAAGCAGGGAAGTAGGTGATTCAATAAGATTGCGAAAATAATCGCATTTTTAATATTTAATTAATACTTAATACAAGATTCTGGTATGTATTATTTTGATTAACCCATTAAGCACCATGATGCATACACGCAATATTATTATGTTTTTGTTAATTAAATTACTAAATAAGTTAATTCGATATGTTATATTATTTGACCTGACTTAAAAATATATGAAGAACAGGGTAAATATTTTGTTATTTCAATATTTCGCTTATTACTGGTTAAAAAAACAAGAAAATTCAGTGTATTTCCAACTTTACAATATTTCAGTGTTTTTAACGCGTGGCGCATGAAGTAAAATTTCGAGTTTAGAAAAGCCCTGTGAAAATTTGTCTCGGGTCGCTGCGCGACCCTCGACAAATTTTCTACGCGGGGCTTTTCTAAACTCGAAATTTTACTTCATGCTTAGTCTGGGAGTGGTAGACACTCGTTAGTTTGAAATATGTCCAACATTTGACTTAGTGCGTTGGACACGAGGTCATTTAAGTGAAATAGCTTAAAAAAAATAGTTAAAATCCTGAAATTCTCCAAAAATCGTTGATTTTATTGCATAATTTCAACTTTGGCTAAATCTTTTAAGAAAATGTGGTGAGAGAATTCAATTTTTCTTAGTTTAAATCAGTAGTTTATACGCGTGGCGCATGAAGTAAAATTTCGAGTTTAGAAAAGCCCCGTGAAAATTTGTCTCGGGTCGCTGCGCGACCCTCGACAAATTTTCTACGCGGGGCTTTTCTAAACTCGAAATTTTACTTCATGCTTAGTCTGGAAGTGGAAACACTCGTTATAAACTTCATATTTCAGGTTTTTATATAAAATCGACGATTGCCTGAATGTTTACAGTGTATACATTATGTATATTTTAAAAAAATCACAGTATGTAATACAATAAGTCATTTACAGAAATCATAAAAAAAATACAAAATTGGACCTAAATTCAACGTTTTGAGTTAACTTTATACTGCTCGGCCGTTAATGGGTTAAGAGTTAGTTGTACAATTCTTTAAAAGTGAATTGATTAATATTTACTTTTAAATTCTAACATATTTATGACATTTGGGTAAAAAATTAATTTAGCTTCCTTCACCTACTCCTACTCATGGAAACAAACCAAGAGTTTTAATTAAATATCCAGAATTAGATTAAAAAATGTTTCATCACGAGTTAAGTGAAAATTAATTAAACATACTCTTCTAAAATGTTTAATAAACCAATAATAATGATGGTGGTTACTTTATGGTACATTATGCAATGCTATCAGAGCTGGGCAGGATTCGAATCATTCAGGATTTAAATCCTGCATTCGAATCCTTTTAGAGGGTTCAAAAGAGGCATTCGAGTACTTTAGTTCAACTGGATCCGTGATCCGGATTCGTTACATTTTTTAAGAGGATTCGTATTCGAATCCAAATGTGGGTGATTCGAATCATAAAAGGATTCTAATATTTATAAAAGGATTCGAATACTTACAAAAGGTTCTAAATCGTCAAAAATAATTCAAATTAATTGTAAGGATTAACTTGAAAAATGTCTTTTGTGTGTTTTTAAATTTCTCATTAAATCACTGTTTTATACGCGTGGCGCATGAAGTAAAATTTCGAGTTTAGAAAAGCCCAGAAAATTTGTCTCGGGTCGCTGCGCGAAATTTTACTTCATGCTTAGTCTGGGAGTGGAAACGCACGTTCGAAACATCAAACTGAATGCTTTGATAAGAACATTAAATTAAATATTATTGAGGCTTTGGAAAGCAACTGCCAAGTAGATGCAATATATACTGATTTCTCCAAAGCCTTTGATCGAGTTTCACAGTCAATTTTAGTGCATAAATTGCAACGTATGGGCTTTGGAGTTTCTGTTATCAAGTGGCTACACAGTTTCTTGACCGATAGGATTCAATTTGTCAAAATTAATTATTTCATCTTAAAACCCATTAATGTTCTCTCAGGTGTACCTCAAGGATCGCACTGTGGACCTATACTTTTCCTTTTATTTATTAACGATTTACAGGGTCTGTCAACTTGGCCCCCCCAACTCAAAATTTTCAAATAAATAATATTGCGCCCGAAAGGTCTTAACTTGCGCTCACTTGCGCCCAAATATTAAAACTTGCGCTGTTAAGGGTAGAAAGTTATAGCGATTTGAAAATAGGGGGGGCTAAGTTGACGCCAGCCCCCCCATCTCGGAATTTTTAACTTTTTCTTTCATAAATACATTCTATGGAACTTGCGCTGTCGATACCACCTCATTTTACAAGTTGCGCTGCAAAAATACACCCCCTATAAACGAAATAAAGGAGGGTGCCAGCCCCCCCACTTTACATTTATTAAGTTTTATTGCATTGTACACAAAGCTTAGAAGTTGCGCTCACTTGCGCCATTGAAATTTCTTCAATATCAGTTCTCATGAAAAAGTTATGGCATATTTTATATATACTCGAATCCAGTGCGCGTATTCCCATAATCTCCATGCAACTACAGAAGAGTAATACAATAAACATACTTAATTCACAACTACTGTCCATCTTCGTCGAAAAGCATACATTATACAACCAAAACAGCAATTTTCTATAATATTTGCATATTTATTCCAGTGCCGTATCATGGTGGAAATATATATTTTTATTATTACTTAAATAATTTTATTTCTAAAACAAATAACAATAATTCGATTCAATTAATAAATATAACTTTAACAATGTATTTAAAATGCATTTCTGCTGATTATAAAAGTTGCGCTGTTTTCCCAGTAGCGTTACAAATAATTTATTATTTAATTTAATTAAATATTTTCAAAACCAAACGTGAAAATTTAATTTTTTTAAGTGATTTGACTTAAACAATGCATAAGAAATGCATCTATACCAATGAGAAAAGTTGCGCTGTTTTCCCAGTGGCGTCTCAATTAATTTATAATTATTTGATTAAATTAAATATTTTTCAAACCAAACGGAAAATTTTGAATTTTCTAAGTGATATTACTTTAACAATGCATAGGAAATGCATTTATGCTAATGAGAAAAGTTGCGCTGTTTTCCCAGTGGCGTCACAATAAATTTATTATTATTGAATTATATTAAATATTTTCAAAACCAAACGGAAAATTTTGAATTTTCTAAGTGATATTACTTTAACAATGCATAGAAAATGCATTTATGCTAATGAGAAAAGTTGCGCTGTTTTCCCAGTGGCGTCACAATGAATTTATTATTATTGAATTAAATTAAATATTTTCAAAACCAAACGGGAAACTTTGAATTTTCTAAGTGATATTACTTTAACAATGAATAGGAAATGCATTTATGCTAATGAGAAAAGTTGCGCTATTTTCCCAGTGGCGTCACAATTAATTTTTTATTATTGAATTAAATTAAATATCTTCAAAACCAAACGGGAAACTTTGAATTTTCTAAGTGATATTACTTTAACAATGAATAGGAAATACATTTATGCTAATGAGAAAAGTTGCGCTGTTTTCCCAGTGGCGTCACAAATAATTTATTATTATTGAATTAAATTAAATATTTTTAAAACCAAACGGGAAACTTTGAATTTTCTAAGTGATATTACTTTAACAATGCATAGGAAATGCATTTATGCTAATGAGAAAAGTTGCGCTGTTTTCCCAGTGGCGTCACAATTAATTTATTATTATGGAATTAAATTGAATATTTTCAAAACCAAACAGAAAATTTTGAATTTTCTAAGTGATATTACTTTAACAATGCATAGGAAATGCATTTATGCTAATGTGAAAAGTTGCGCTGTTTTCCCGGTGGCGTCACAATTAATTTATTATTAGTGAATTAAATTAAATGTTTTCAAAACCAAACACAAAATTTGGAATTTTTTAAGTGATATTACTTTAACAATGCATAGGAAATGCATTAATGCTAATGAGAAAAGTTGCGCTGTTTTCCCAGTGGCGTCACAATTAATTTATTATTATTGAATTAAATTAAATATTTTCAAAACCAAACACAAAATTTTGAATTTTCTAAGTGATATTACTTTAACAATACATAGGAAATGCATTTATGCTAATGAGAAAAGTTGCGCTGTTTTCCCAGTGGCGTCACAATTAATTTATTATTATTGAATAAAATTAAATATTTTTAAAACCAAACAGAAAATTTTGAATTTTCTAAGTGATATTACTTTAACAATGCATAGGAAATGCATTTATGCTTATGATAAAAGTTGCGCTGTTTTCCCAGTGGCGAAAACAAAAAACAAAAACAAAACAAAATTGCAGTTTGTGTAATAATAAATTATTATTTGAAACACAGTTAAACAATTTCATATTCATAGAACCCGTTAACACGGACAGTAAAACATTGAACTTAGTAACTAATTTAGAAAATATTCCGTTTAAACTAAATGTACAGAGCAAACTGTTTATTTTACGTGGTGTTGTGGGTTTTATACCGGGTCATTTTATAGCATTTTGCAGAAGACATAATGGCTTATGGGAGGAATACAATGACTTGCTTCCAAGCAAAAATCATTGTTCAAGATCAAAAGAAGTAGAGGTTAATATGTAGGGTGACCGACGGGAACCATCTGTTTTTGGGAATGATCACTGACGCCACTGGGAAAACAGCGCAACTTTTCTCATTAGCATAAATGCATTTCCTATGCATTGTTAAAGTAATATCACTTAGAAAATTCAAAATTTTCCGTTTGGTTTGAAAAATATTTAATTTAATTAAACAATAATAAATTAAATATGACGCCACTGGGAAAACAGCGCAACTTTTCTCATTGGCATAGATGCATTTCTTATGCATTGTTTAAGTAAAATCACTTAAGAAATTTAAATTTTCACGTTTGGTTTTGAAAATATTTAATTAAATTAAATAATAAATTATTTGTAACGCTACTGGGAAAACAGCGCAACATTTATAATGAGCAGAAATGCATTTTAAATACATTGTTAAAGTTATATTTATTAATTGAATCGAATTATTGTTATTTGTTTTGGAAATAAAAATATTTAAGTAATAATAAAAATATATATTTCCACCATGATACGGCACTGGAATAAACATGCAAATATTATAGAAAATTACTGTTTTGGTTGTATAATGTATGCTTTTCGACGAAGATGGACAGTGGTTGTGAGTTAAGTATGTTTATTGTATTACTCTTCTGTAGTTGCATGGAGATTATGGGAATACGCGCACTGGATTCGAGTATATATAAAATATGCCATAACTTTTTCATGAGAACTGATATTAAAGAAATTTCGATGGCGCAAGTGAGCGCAACTTCTAAGCTTTGTGTACAATGCAATAAAACTTAAAAAATGTAAAGTGGGGGGGCTGGCACCCTCCTTTATTTCGTTTATAGGGGGTGTATTTTTGCAGCGCAACTTGTAAAATTAGGTGGTATCGACAGCGCAAGTTCCATAGAATGTATTTATGAAAGAAAATGTTAAAAATTCCGAGATGGGGGGGCTGGCGTCAACTTAGCCCCCCCTATTTTCAAATCGCTATAACTTTCTACCCTTAACAGCGCAAGTTTTAATATTTGGGCGCAAGTGAGCGCAAGTTAAGACCTTTCGGGCGCAATATGTTTTTTTTGAAAATTTTGAGTTGGGGGGGCCAAGTTGACAGACCCCGATTTACACTTGTACGTAGAAAATTGCAAATTTTTATTATTCGCTGATGACTTAAAAATATTTAGAGCAATTCACACTGTTTCGGATGCCACTTATTTACAAAATTACTAAAATAATATCTATCGATGGTGTTCTGATAACAAACTTTATTTTAATTACAAAAAGTGCGCATCGATTTCCTTCGGAAGAGGTCGAACGGTGGAAAATAGCTATATAATTAATGGTAATAGACTTCCAGTGGTTCAATATATCAAAGATCTTGGTGTGATGCTTGAACGAAACATGTCTTTTTCAATGTACATATATTGATTATATATGTCGTAAAGCCAATCAGACGTTAGGGTTTATAAACCGTTTTGGTAGGAATTTTTCAATTAATACACAAAAAAAGCTATTTACATCATTAGTAAGACCGCATTTAGAGTACGGATCACGTGTTTGGTCACCTTCTTTTGGTGTGAAAGTTGACCAAATTGAAAGAGTGCAGAATAAATTCTGTATATTTCCTACCAAATCGGTATTAGTAGACGAGACTACAGTCGAAGTAATATGCTATCCACACTTGCAATGACACCTCTGAGAGATAGACGTATCCATGCAGATCTGTGTGCACTTTTTAAAATATTCAACAGCTTATTTGATTGTTGCGAACTTCTGTCAAGTCTAAATTTTTAAATTTTAGTATACCATCTAAAACAAGAGCTACAGTAATCTTTCGCGAAACCTTTCACAGGACGAATTACGGTAGGAATAATTCATTGTGTCGCATGGTCAGATTAGCCAACTTATTGTGTTTCTCGCCACATTTTGCGTTGTTTGGGACAACATTTAACGTATTTAAAAGAAATTTAAAGTTTATACACTTAGCGCATGATATCGTAAACGCTTGATTTAGTTGATGACTTACATTTTTAATTGTTTATTTTTACTTGCGGAATTTTGTTTATTTATATGTGTTAATATGAGTTTATACTTAATTAATTTTTAACATAAGAGATATTATTCTGTTAATTTATGTAAAAGGTGATTACCGTAAAATAAAGTATTACTAAATGACTGAAAATGTTTTTAAAGATAATAATCTAGTTTTTACAATTTTTTTTCATATTATTTGAATTGGTCAATTTGAATATAATTCCATGACTTTTTTCTGACTTTCTTGGTTTTAATGATATTCAGTGAATTTTTTATTTACGTAATTTTCAGGCATTTGTCGATCTTATAATAGAGTTCAATTTGAAGTTTTGAACGGGTGTTTCCACTCCCACGCTAAGCATGAAGTAAAATTTCGAGTTTAGAAAAGCCCCGTGAAAATGTTCAGGCTTTTCTAAACTCGAAATTTTACTTCATGCGCCACGTGTACAAAACACTGATTTGAAGTGAAGTTTAAAAACACACAAATACATCTTTAATCAGAGTAACAGGAAATCAGATATTTAGTCTGTTATCAACGATGTTCAGTGTTAATAATAAATAATTAGGTTTTGAATATTTTTGTTAAAACAACTCGTAACGATATTTATATATTAATGGTTGCAAAAATATACAAAACTTATTATTTTTAAGGGATTTGTATTCGTGATTCCAAAAAACAGGATTCGAATCTTTGATTTGAATCATATTTATTTCTTACGAATCCTTTATTCAAGTATTCATGATTCGAATCATAGGTGATTCGGATTCGTTATTCGAATCCTTTCTACCAGGATTCGTCCCAGCTCTAAATACTATGAATAATTAAGTTAAACGTTTTATTACTTAAAATTATAATTTCAGTGTTTGTTAACTTACTTTGAATCCTAGTAAATCTAACATAGTGACTATATCCCTATCCCTAGGCCCGATGTGTCTGCTGGGGAAGTCATCTATTTGTGGAAACAGAGGTTCGTCGGTCCTTGCCGCACTGCTGAAACACCTGAGGTGCCCCATTCGGGGCACCGCACGCACCTTCCTTACGGCGATCCTGAACATGTCTCCAAAAAAGACTGTCCCATCGACACGGGCTGCTTTATTAACATCCTCGCAATGAACTCGGTGTCAGAGGGCATTCGATACGGCTTGATAAACCAATATCGTTGCAAAACCATCGTAAACGAAACGCGTAAGTAATTAGACACAAACAAGAAAAAAACAACAAGAATCTGATATTAAATAAGAATAATACGAAAGATAGATTAAATCAAAGTAGTTTTAGAAAAATATTTAATATGTATAAAATACAGTGCGATCGTTTAAATTATGATTTAGAGTAGGCGGCATTTTTTTGTGCGGTTGCGCAGAATGGTGGAATCAATTTGAGGTTATGGTAAACTATGTGTTAACACTCAGTAGTGCCAATCTAATTTAAAATTAAAAGCCTACTCACAATCATATTTTTAACGATCGCGTTGTCTCGATTTAAACCGAGTCGACCTTATCACGCGCGGAAATCCTCACATGACGTCAAAATCAAAGTCATTACAGTATAAGTTCGACTCGGTTTAAACTGAGACAGTCTTGTATAAGGTTGTCTTCATTTAAACGAGTGTTTTCCACTCCCAGACTAAGCATGAAGTAAAATTTCGAGTTTAGAAAAGCCCCGTGAAAATTTGTCGAGGGTCGCGCAGCGACCCGAGACAAATTTTCTGGGCTTTTCTAAACTCGAAATTTTACTTCATGCGCCACGCGTATAAAACAGTGATTTAACGAGAATTTTAAAAACACACTAAAGACATTTTTCATGTTAATCCTCACAATTAATTCGAGTTATTTTTGACGATGCAAATCCTTTTGTAAGTATTCGAATCTTTTTATAAATATTCGAATCCCTTTATAAATATTATAATAATATATTAATGATTTTAAGAGGAAAAAGGTCAATTAACTTATATTTTAACATTCAGCAGTTCAAATAAACTAGGACCACTGCTTTAAAACAGTTTTTAAATAGAAGAAAGAAAATATATAGTACTGAAAAAAAAGATTTCTCTTCATTTATTTCAAGTCTTAAACTCCACTAACTGAAAATTTAAATTTGCCGGTGCGACAGGGATTTAACATGTAAAATCACATTTATGTATTTACAATTGGGCACTTGAGGAATTTTATACAAACGGCCCTCTTCGTGTGTAATACGCAGTGCCGGCCCAAACAAAAGCGGGGCTCTTAAGATGCGCCTCAAAAAAGTATAGAAATGCTGAAATCAATAAAATGAAATGAAGAATACTGGGAATTTCGCTTTTAGATGTACATATTCAGGTTTTTTTTTATGTATATTTTTAGACATCCGTTGTTTTATTAATAACTCACAATTTGAAGCCTCTAACGGGTGTTTCTAATCCCAGATTGAGCATGAAGTAAAATTTCGAGTTTAGAAAAGCCTGAAAATTTGGTTTGGTCGCGTAGCGAAGCGAAGCGACCAAACCAAATTTTCAGGCTTTTCTAAACTCGAAATTTTACTTTATGCGCCAGGCGTATAAAACACTGGCGTATTGTGATGTTTAAAATACACTTTTAAATCAGTATGCTGCTAAAAAAGTGTATTTTAAACTTCAGATTATTTCAGTGTTTTACACGCGTAGCGCATGGAGTAAAATTTCGAGTTTAGAAAAGCCTGAAAATTTGGTTTGGCCGCGTAGCGCTATGCGCTATGTTAAATCTTCAATTTAAACTTTTACAAAAATAACGAATGCCTCAATTCAACGATTTTAGGAGAATGATTATTTTGAGAGAATTGTAAAAATTCAACGAATTTATCAAATCAACGTAAATTCATAGAACCTACACAGAAATGAATAAACTTTGATTGGCCGTAACAGAAGTTTAAATATCTCTACTGGATTTTTCAAAATATCAAGCCAAAGTTAAAATATGCGATAAAATTGAGAATTTCGGAAGAAAGTTGTCTGAAAAAAATTGTAAAAAATTAAAGTTGAATACCATCAACGTGAAATTCTCTCAGTTTACTTAGGATCGATTGGACTTACATCTTAAAGAAAAAAAATATAATTATCCACTGATTATAGAGGCTTCTACTTCGTTATACATTGTTGAACTTAAATAAAACACTGTTTATCACTTTGTTTGTCACCAAATAAACCAATTGTTATACAAACAAAGTGATAAACAGTGTTTTATTTAATATAATTATCTTCACGTATTTTCCGAATATATTCAGCCAAAGTTGAAATTATGTAATTAAATTAATAATTTTGGGGCTATGTTTTCTTTGAAAAAATTGTAAAAAATAAAAATTGTGTACCATCAAAGTGAAATTCACACAACTTACTTAGAATTGATTGGACTCACATCGTATAGAAACAAAATATAATTATCTTGACATATTTTCCAAAAATATTCAGCCAAAGTTGTATTTATACAATAAAATTAATTTTTTTGGGGCAATGTTGTATACCATCAACGTGAAATTCACTCAGTTTACTTAGAATCGATTGGACTTACATCTTAAAGAAAGAAAATATAATTATCTTTACGTATTTTCCGAAAATATTCAGCCAAAGTTGAAATTATGTAATTAAATTAAAAATTTTGGGGCTATGTTTTCTTTGAAAAAATTGTAAAAAATAAAAATCGTGTACCATAAAAATGAAATTCACACAACTTACTTAGAATTGATTGGACTCATATCTTATAGAAACAAAATATAATTATCTTGACATATTTTCCAAAAATATTCAGCCAAAGTTAAATTTATACAATAAAATTAATAATTTTGGGGCAATGTTTTCTTTGAAAAAATTGTAAATAATAAAAGTTGAATACCATCAAAGTGAAATTCACACAATTTACTTAGGATTGATTGGACTCACATATTATAGAAAGAAAATATAATTATCTTGACTTATTTTCTAAAAATATTCAGCCAAAATGAAAATCATGCTATAAAAATAACAATTTTGGGACAATGTTTTCTTTGAAAAAATTGTAAAAAATAAAAAATGTATACCATCAACGTGAAATTCACAGAATTTACTTAGAATTGCTTGTACTTATATATTATAAAAATAACATTAAATGATCTCGCTACGTTTTCTTAAAACATTGAGTGAAAGTTGAAATTGTGCAATTTTTGGAGAATGTTTTCTTTGAAAAAATTGTAAAAAATGAGAAATCTATACTATCAACATTAAATTGACAGAGTTTACTGAGAATTGATTGCACTTATATCTTATAGAAAGAAAATTATACCGCTACGTTTTTCGAAAATATTCAGCCAAAGTAAAAATTATGCTGTTCACTGTGGAGGCTTCTACTTCGTTATACATCATTATTTACACAAATAAGACAATTAACTTTGTTTGTATAACTGAGGATTTTATTGTGACTATAGTTTCGATAACTTTAACTTGTCATTATCAAACATTGATAATGACAAGTTAAAGTTGTCGAAACTATAGTCACAATAAAATCCTCAGTTATACAAACAAAGTTGATTGTCTTATTTGTGTAAAAATTATGCAATGAAATCAACGATTTTTGGTCAATGTTTTTTATTTGAATAATTGTAAAAAATTAACAGATTATCAAATTAACATAAAATTTTATAAATCTAAACAGAAACGAACAAACTTCGATTCGTTATAATTGAAATTTGAATATCTTTACTGGATATTCCAAAAGTTGCAATTAAGTTTTAAGTCAAACTCCGTGTTTTAATGATTATAAATGGGGAGACGTAGGGAATTCAGAAGTTAACAAATTTAGTTATAATTTTCGAAGAAAAAGCTTTTGCTTTTTTTCTTCTCTCGGTAACTTTGTTTCTTCGTTGTTATTATATATCTTTTTGTTCATTTTATACACTGCATTGTAAGGTAATTTTTTTATGCGAAATGAAGGTTGTTTATATATAGAATTCTCAAGAAATAGTCGCTCAAATAATTAAGCGCAACTCTTTTGAACTTCACTTTAATAAAACACTTAATTTGTTTAGGTTTCAAAATTATATTTATTGTACTACAGCAATTGTTTCACCACAGTGTGGCTTCATCAGGTAGATGAACTTGATATTTTCTCAAAAAAAGGCAAACGACAGCCGAAGAATGTGGCTTTGAAGTGACGTAACGCTCGATTGATTTTAAACTTAAATCAAGGGTTAAATTTTAAGTCCAAGTTCGTGTTTAAATAATTAGTAAATAAATAAGGCTTGCTCAAATAATTAAGCGTAACTTTGTCCACTGATTTTATTTTTTCATTAATCGAAAGGCAGACAGCAGCCGAAGAATGTGGCTTTGCATTGAAGTAAAGCTCAATTGTATTCACGCTTAAATCAAGGCCAAACATTAAATCAAAATCACTGCTTAAATCAAGGTTTAAAATTAAATCAAAATCACTGCTTTTTCGCCGAGTGAATTAAATCTAATACAACTAACAAAAAAAAAAATGGATAGCTCAAATAATTAAACCCAACTTTATTGAAACCTTTGTAAATTTCACGACATAAGGGCAACCTTTGTTGTGACGCAAGGTTCGATTGTTTTTATTATTAAATCAATGTTTTAATTTTGAGCTGCGTTTTTTATTATTTCAAACAAAATATTTAGATTTTTCGAAAACCGAGCATAATTTTTTTCAAAAACTCGACTACCATAGAATCAAACTTTGTTGTGACGAAAGGTTAAATTGTTTTTATTATTAAATCAATGTTTTAATTTTGAGCTGCGTTTTTTATTATTTCAAACAAAATATTTAGATTTTTCGAAAACCGAGCATAATTTTTTTCAAAAACTCGACTACCATAGAATCAAACTTTGTTGTGACGAAAGGTTAAATTGTTTTTATTATTAAATCAATGTTTTAATTTTGAGCTGCTTTTTTTATTATTTCAAACAAAATATTTAGATTTTTCGAAAACCGAGCATATTGTTATTTCAAAAACTCGGCATTTTCATGAGACATAAAAACTACAAATACACTGATGTGTAACGGATGTTCAATAAAAAAAATCCTCTAGAGTGCAATGGAAAACAATTCTAGGTTGGCACTCTGAAATTATATATATTATAATTATTATGTCTGATATTTTATATGTCAATTACTAAAGCATGTAGACAACTTAAATTAAAAAAAAATGATTAAGGGCCAGTTGCACCAAACACGATAAACTGGTTTAACTCTGAACTTGAGTTCAAAGTGACATTAGAACAATAGGATCTTGAACTTGAGTTTAGCTTGAACCTGAGTTCAATATTTGTGATGCAATTGCGCCTAATCATAGCACTCTAGAGGTTACATTACTAAAGCATGTAGACAACTTAAATTAAAAAAATTATTAAGGGCCAGTTGCACCAAACACGATAAACTGGTTTAACACTGAACTTGAGATCAAAGTGACATTAGAACAATAGGATCTTGAACTTGAGTTTAGCTTGAACCTGAGTTCAATATTTGTGATGCAATTGCGCCTAATCATAGCACTCTAGAGGTTACATTACTAAAGCATGTAGACAACTTAAATTAAAAAAATTATTAAGGGCCAGTTGCACCAAACACGATAAACTGGTTTAACACTGAACTTGAGTTCAAAGTGACATTAGAACAATAGGATTTTGAACTTGAGTTTAGCTTGAACCTGAGTTCAATATTTGTGATGCAATTGCGCCTAAATCATAGCACTCTAGAGGTTACATTACTAAAGCATGTAGACAACTTAAATTAAAAAAGTTATTAAGGGCCAGTTGCACCAAACACGATAAACTGGTTTAACTCTGAACTTGAGTTCAAAGTGACATTAGAACAATAGGATCTTGAACTTGAGTTTAGCTTGAACCTGAGTTCAATATTTGTGATGCAACTGCGCCTAAATCATAGCACTCTAGAGGTTTTTTTATTGAACATATGATAGTTTTCTAGATTCTTCTTATTAATATTCATTTAAACATTCAATATTTTAGTTAACTATTGATAATAGACACTTAGTGCCCGAAATGTAGAATAGAATATATTTATTGGTGCTAATAACTGTTAAAGTTTTACACAAGTCAGTAATAATTTTAAATATAATAGTTATAAATGACAAAATACAAAGTAAAATCAGTATAAAAGAAGTAAAAAATACGAAGTAAAATCATTATGAGATAAAATATTAATATGAATACAAACAAATAACTTTACAGAAAACACAGAAATGTAAAAAACATAGAAAACCTAGAGTATACACAATTCCGACCAACATAACTAAACCTATAAATTATATCTATACAGTGTTAAAAGTTGTTAAACGATAGAAATAAACACATCAGAAGAGCAGATTAAAATATCACAGCATAGAATATAACTACTAATTAGTACTTGCAAAGTATTCATCAAAAGAATAGAACGCTTGTTTTACAAGGTAATTTTTACACCACATTTTAAATTCTTTTGCTTCTAGTCGCTGGATATTGTCTGGTAACAAGTTAAAAAATTTGATGCCGTAATATCTTTGACCAGTTTTGGCCTTAGATAGGCGAAATTTATCTAGACGTAAGTCATTTCTCGCACGCGTTTCATATATATGGAAGTCCTTGTTTTGTACATATTTATTTAGGTTGTTTTTAATATATACCAGACACTCTAGGATATATAGACATGGTACAGTGACAATTCCAAGTTGTTTAAATTTATCTCTGCAGTCATCTCTATAGCCTAGGCCAGAAACCACGCGAATAGCTCGCCGTTGTAGCCTGAATATGTCCGACGTTATCGGAGAGTGACCCCACAATGTAATGCCATACGCTATATGCGTGTGGATACAAGAGTAGTATGCATTTAATAACATTTTATTGTTTACTGACCGGGACAAATTTCTTAATAAATACACATTCCGTGCCAATTTTGACTCAAGTTGAATACCATGTGGTTCCCATGTCAAATGTGTGTCTATAACTGCACCTAAAAACCTTACAGACATTTTCTCTGCTGGTTCACTACGTTTTAATGAAAATGTTATTTCTATTGTCTTGTCTGTATTTAGTTTCAATTTATTGCAGTTGAACCAGCTGTTTGCTGTTTCAACTACAGATTCTAGCCTCTCTCTTGTGTCTTCAATGCGATTGCCACTGAGTGAAAGGGTCGTGTCATCCGCATATAGAGCTGTAGACACGTTTGGACACTGGGATGGAAGATCATTTATATATATTAGAAACAGAAGAGGGCCCAGAATTGATCCTTGAGCTACCCCATGCATGATTGTACGCTGTTCTGAGATGCTATTATTAAAACACACAATTTGGCTTCTGTTAGATAAGTAAGATGATAGTAACTTACAGCTATCCGGACTAAAGTTGTAAAAATATAGCTTTCTTAAAAGAATTTCTCGTGAGACGCAGTCGAAAGCTTTGCTCAGATCTAACAGCTTACTTACTACAATATGGCCGTCTTCAAAGGCATCGATAATATTATTTACAAATGTGTTAATTGCCGTTGTCGTAGATCTACCTTGTCTAAATCCAAATTGAGAATTTGTCAGGATATTATTGGAGTCCAAGAAATAAGTTATTTGTTCAGCCATAACTGACTCGAATATTTTAGAAAATACAGGCAAGATCGAGATTGGACGGTAATTAGTTGTGTCTTGATTGTTTCCTTTTTTGTAAATAGGAATGCACCTCGCTATTTTTAAAGAATCAGCAAATATTCCTGTTCTTATTGATCTATTTATTAACGAGGTGACTGGGCTGACAAGGTGGTCCATAGCCAATTTGATTATATGTATATTCAGTTCGTATATGTCTTTGCTGCTTTTGTTTTTTAGTTTTAATATAACATCTCGTACTTTAGCGTGGGATACCTCTTGGAACTTAAAATAATGCGAGTCTATGTGCGTACCCGAGTGGGTCATAATGTTTATAGGGTCGTTGACACAATCGGGGATTGAGTCAATCACTGTTTCAGCAACAGTGGCGAAGAATTCATTAAATTCATTTGCGCTGATCACAACATTTTCGGTATTATTGGTTTTAGTATTGCTTTTAGATTTTATGACATTCCAGATTGCTTTTGAGAAGTTTGTGGATGAATTTATGTAATTTTCATTCGCCCTCTTTTGTTCATCCCTGATAGTAGATTTGTATGTTTTGAGTAAAGCTCTATACTGCGACTCAGAATGTTCACTACTACGTTTATTTCGTTTGATGTCGCGAAGTAAATGTAATTGATCTCGCATTTGTCTTAGTTTTGGTCCAAACCATTGAACATTACTTTTCTCATTGCTTACTGTTATTTGACGTTCGGGAAATGCTTTTTTAAATGAGTGACTTACTGTATCAATTAATGATGTCCATGCAACGTTGACATCAGTTTCGTTATGCGTTATGTCCCCCCATTCAAAACAATCAATGATGTTATAGAAGTCAATTTTTCCTGATTGTGTCAACGGTCGTACAGTTTTCTTAGAAATAAGTTGAGTGTGATCAAAATCAACAGACAATGCAAGATGATCCGAGACTCCAATATTTATTACCTGTGCTTTGTTTGTATCAAGGTCACTAAAAATGTTTGAAAAAATATTATCTAGACAAGACCCTTGTCTAGTGGCCTGAGTTGTGGCTTTATATAATCCGTAGCATGCAAACAGACTACATAGTTGGGTAGATTTTCTGTCAATTATATTAAGATGTACGTTAAAATCTCCACACACATAAATGACATTTGAAACAACACATAAACGTTCTAGTGCATTTTCTAAAATACTGAGAAAATCTGAAAAGTTTCCATTTGGGGATCTGTATAAGGCTATAGCAGTAATATTAAGTCGGTTTAAGTTTACACCTGACATTTCGCAAGTTTGTTCAATTGACATTTCTAAAAGAAAATTCAAAACGGTATACTCAAGATCCTCTCTCACCATTACAAGGGTGCCTCCGTTTTTAAAACTACGTCTGCTATAACACGATGCAATGTGAAAATGATTGATCGTATATGCACACGCTTCATTTGTTGTCAGCCAATGCTCACTTAATGCTATCACTTTGATGTGTTTATCGACGGTATACGCCTCTAGTTCCTCTAATTTATTTTTCATACACTGGATGTTAATGTAGAATAATGACGATGTCTTCTTTGCTTGTTCTTTTACTCTGTTTCGGCGTTCTCTAATGGTGGACGGTTTTCCCCTGTTGGGTCGGTCTTCGGATATTTTGCTAGGTTCGGCAGTATCTACCATGGGGACGGCGTTGATGATTCGTTTTTTTGCGACGATAATACTATTTGGTCATTGCGCTCGCCACATCGGAATTGTTTTAGTATGTGTTGTACCATTGTAAGTTTTATTTTGTAGTTTATATTGAATGAGTTATTTGTTGTTATCCTAGTTTTTATATAGTTACAATTTAGATCGCTGGCGCATTTAGCTAATTGGACATTAACAGAAGTTATGAATTTGTTCAATACGTGCCTTCCATTCCAAAACGGGTTTTCAATTAAGTATACATTGGTTTTGTCTCGTAGCTCTTTTACAAGCTGTTTAGTTTTATTAAGGTCAACGTGGCGCCCTTTTAACGCGTCTACTGTACCAGCCATAATAACAATATGATCTTTGTGCGTAAAATCTCTGGCTAATTCCCGAATATGCTCTATAACACCGTACAACGTTGCATTAGGTTTGTAAATTGAAGTAATTTTCGGCTTCGTAGTAAATTTAGTAACAGCTTTCCTAAAGATCTGTCCTAAATTTTTCCCGTAATTATCACTTAAGATCAATATCCGTGAGGTAGTGTCGAAAATGTCCGGTTTAGTTGTCTTATTTTGTAATTTATCCAGACTTTGCGACATTTGATCTACTTTATGTTTCAAACATTTGTTGTCGTCGATTATGGTATTTATTTTTATTTTTTGTATATCGCATTTCCGCTTAAGTAAGACACAGCTCTCACATGAGTTTGTGACTGGAGTTGGTGACGAAGTAATTGGAGCTGAAGAAGTAATTTGTTTTGTAGTTTGGAAATGCAGATCTTTATAAGTGGCTAATTCATCCTGTAGGTCCATTTTGATCCTATTTGATTTAACCAATTCTCCATTTATTTTTTTAAGGTGATTTTCCAGGTCACTTATTTTATCTGTTAACAATTCTTCACTTTCTAGGGCTTCGTTTTCAATTAACTTGATTCGATGTGTGAGCTTCTCAATGTGGCTCGTTTTGTTCTTAAGGTCAATCTTTAATTCGTCAATTACCTCTTGCTTCAAAGACTCAAAACTTTTATTTAGTGAAGCATTATTTAAGTTTCGACTACAGCAGGTGACTTTATGTTCTCCAAGATACGTTAGTCTCTTGTATTTATTTTTGCATCCGGGGTGGAAAATACTGTGACAGTTAATGCATACGAAATTTTTAAATGAAATATTTTTGCAGCATTTGAATGCGATAGTTGGTTGTGACATTGTTCTCGTGGCGCGAGTTTAATTAGTTAGGTGGCGCAAGAAATTGCTTTCCCGGTCAACCCGTCGAAGAAAGCAATTTCTATCACAAGTCCGTTTCTGTTAAGTGTAAATGTAAATGTATTATGAGTCTGCTTTATTTGTATATAAATGCATTGTGGGATTTAAAAATGAAAAATATAAAAATAAAAATATTCGTGTTTCTAGCGGATTTGAACTCGGGCTGGTTCAGCACGGATACGCAGTGGTTGCGCGTTTAAACAACTAGGCCAATGTCCTCAGCCGTAATAATGCTTGACTATCGAGTTATATTGTTAGTAGTTCAGCGGCAACCGGACATGAGCCTATTTGCTCGCATTTTTAAGGTTAGGATTTATGAACAAAACACAATATTAGGTGCAAGACTTATGATACAATACTTTTCAGTGGTAGTCGGACTACAGTAATACCTATCACATTTGCACTCAACTTCACCAAGATTTTATTAAAGTTCACACTCGCAAACACTGTGAAATATTTGAAACGATGCAGACACACGAAGGTTAAACTTAAATAAAAAATACAGTACTTAAATAAAAACAGTGAAGAAAGGAATTTAACCGCTTTTTATTACTATTCAATGTTTGTTTGGTAAGACTGAGTTCTTTTGCTCTCTCAAAAAAAACTGAAATTTTTATTTCAAGAAGGTGAATAAAAACAATTGCTAAAGATCGACACTTTGAGATTATCCGAGAATTGAACGTTTCGAACTTAAGCGGAAGCTTAAATTTTAAGTTAATGTTTTTGAATCCAAATTGGGTTGTTGAATCAAACGGTATGAACTTTAACCTCTTGTAGTTTATTTCCCAAGTAATGAATTTTATTTGTTCTCACGTGAGAGTAAAGCGTATTCTTTCCTCGTGCGATTCCTGAAAAGTTCATGAAAATCCGAAGTTTCGGTAATTTTTCGCAATTTTTTCAAAACACAACAAAAATGTCGACTTGTATCCCAATGTTCATTCACTTATTAATCAACTTTAACTACCTGTAGCTTATTTCTCAAGTAAAGAATTTGATATATTTTTACGTGACAATAAAACGCATTTATACCTAGGTTGAGGCCCAAAATAGTATCGAAATGCTGAAATCAATAAAATGACAAAATAAATACTAGGAATTTGTCTTTTAGATATACATATTTGGGGTTTTTCATGTATGTTATTAGACATTCGTTGTTTTATTAATAACTTTTAATTAGAAGTTTCGAACGAGTGTTTCCACTCCCAGACTAAGCATGAAGTAAAATTTCGAGTTTAGAAAAGCCTGAAAATTTGGTTTGGGCGCGTAGCGCGAAGCGCGGAGCGACCAAACCAAATTTTCAGGCTTTTCTAAACTCGAAATTTTACTTCATGCGCCACGCGTATTAAACACTGATTTAAAGTAAAGTTTAAAATATACTGCTTAGTTTTAGTTACATGTTCATTAATTTTACAAATGTTTATATGGAATATGTGAAAGTATAGTTTAACCCATTAAAGCAATAACGCAACATTATTAAACTGTTCACTGTGGTAATTCCTCAGTTATACAAACCAAGTTAATTGTCTTATTTGTGTAAATAATGATGTATAACTAAGTAGAAGTTTACTTAGTTATACATCATTATTTACACAAATAAGACAATTAACTTGGTTTGTATAACTGAGGAATTACTTTATGTTTGATAATGACAAGTTAAAGTTGTCGAAACTATAGTCACAATAAAATCCTCAATTATACAAACAAAGTTAATTGTCTTATTTGTGCAAAATTATTAATTTTCTGCTTAATAAATTGCTAAATAAGTTAGTTTGATATATTACATTATTTGTCCTGACTTGAGAATATGTGAAGATAAATGTAAATATTTTGTTATTTAAATATTTTGATTATTGCTCATTTTTTTAAAAATATTTTAAAGTGTATTTATAACTTTACAATATTTTAGTGTTTTATACGCGTGGCGCATGAAGTAAAATTTCGAGTTTAGAAAAGCCTAAAAATTTGGTTTGGCCGCTCCGCTTCGCGGAGCGACCAAACCAAATTTTTAGGCTTTTCTAAACTCGAAATTTTACTTCATGCTTAGTCTGGGAGTGGAAACACTCGTTCGAAACTTCAAATTATCAGCTTTTATAAAAAACGAAAATCACAAATTTTAAATATTTATTATAAATTAGGACAAAGAATGTAAAAATTTACTAAATCAGAAAATTGTAAATTCCAAAGTGGAATTTTACCTAAATTTTAATACTGTTTTTGAAAAATAATTATTCTTGACTAATGCTTGATGTCTACTTAATTTGGCGTATTTATTCAGTGCAAGCAAGTGCAGAACTTACAGCCTAAACTAAATAAAAATTGCTCAAAAGTTGTAATGTTGAGTTGTACTTATATTTTGGCTGAAATACCTTCCTTTACTGTGATCAATTTACATTTTTCACTCAATTAGTTTCTTCTAATCTGGTATCTGTGCAGAAACTTATCGGTGATAAATAATAACAAATCGAAGAATCTTCGTCAAAACAAAAACAAAAACAATCAATACTTCCTTTTTATATTACAAACGGGGAATGTAAAATTGTATCAACTGCTTTGTTGAAATTCTGTACTAAATTATGAATGCAGTATTATTCTCTCAGGATTCACCTGATTTCATTACTGCGTATGATTGTGTATTGTGGTAAATTTACCACCATTTAGTGGCAATTATCTTGTCACAATAAGCTGCAACAATCTGATCTCTAACATAAATCGCCCAACATTAGATTACACAAACTAATCGAATTAATTACAAAGTCGTTTTACTCTCCGTATAATAACTGAATTGTTTTGCTTGAATGTTAATTTCAGAAAAATTAATTAGTGGATTGTTAAAAACAAAAGAATAGGTAAAAGAAAAAAAAACAACATTTATTTAATCAACTGCGATTAATAATTAACAATTCATTAAGTAAATATATATAATTTATTTGCTACATATTTGTATCTTTTTTTTAATAATATATAGGACGCGGGCGCAGCCTTTCTCCAGAAAAATTACAAAATTCAAAAAGTCTGCGCTGTTTTCATCATAATTTTCATCATAAAAAAAACTCATCATCACAGTA
This sequence comes from Philonthus cognatus, assembly GCA_932526585.2. Taxonomy (NCBI): domain Eukaryota; kingdom Metazoa; phylum Arthropoda; class Insecta; order Coleoptera; family Staphylinidae; genus Philonthus; species Philonthus cognatus. The sequence goes on from OW052244.1 coordinate 101,290,216, forward strand.
TATAAATATTAGAATCGCTAAACAAGAACAGCGACACTATCCTCTCATGAAGCGAATTATTTTGTATGTTTGTTTTATTTGTGGACAAAAAATATCCGAATCCGTACAAGAAAGAAATGATCGCGTTAAGATTTTTTGTACAGCCCCAAACGCACTGCCACCTCTTTATTCTGCCTCGAACTTATATTAACTGGGAAAGGATTGTACGCGTGGCTCGGGGATTTATTTGGGGACTTGGGGGAGGTTTTCGGGGACTTCAGGAGGTTGGAAGTTGAGGGGGTCGTCGTTTCTGTGTTGTAAGGGTAGTTTAGATTAGGCCCCGGTGCTTTGAGAATTAAATTATTGAAGCGCTCGTCCAAATTCCTGCTGTATTCCAGAATACTGGTGTACTTCGAGTTTTTCGAAATTTCTATCATTTCAGGCGTCGTCGGTTTCAAATCTTTTTGCGGGGATTTGTCTCTTGTTGGGTTAGGCAAATGCTCTTTCGAAGAATGATCAGAAGGAAACCTATCCGATGAATCTTCATGTAATAAGTATTTTTCTGTGGGAGATTTTTTTCCAAGGGTTTCAAGAGATGATCGATATCTCTCATTATCTGTTCCAGCAGATGTGTTCTTATGTGCCTCAGAAACATCTTCATGAAACGATGGTTTGTATTTTTCACCTTCCATACCCGACGTATACGTTTTCCTTTGTGTTACTGAAGAATCTTCAAAGTTGGAAGAAGTTGTTTTCTTAGGCATCTCAGACGGATATTCATGAAATGATAAACTATATTTTTCATCATTCATTTCCGGAGAATATGCTTTTTTCTGTGTTATTGAGGAATCTTCAAAGTTAGAAGAAGTTGTTTCCGTATGCGTCACAGAAAGATCTTCATTCAGTGATAATTTGTATTTTTCCTTATCTTCTGCCCCCAAAGAATACATTTTATTTTGTCTCAATAAAGAATCTTCAAAGTTGGAAGAAGTCATTTCTTTAGGCGTCACAGAAAGATCTTCATTCAATGATAATTTGTATTTTTCCTTATCTTCTGTTCCCAAAGAATACATTTTATTTTGTCTCAATAAAGAATCTTCAAAGTTGGAAGAAGTCATTTCTTTAGGCGTCACAGAAAGATCTTCATTCAATGATAATTTGTATTTTTCCTTATCTTCTGTCCCCAAAGAATACATTTTATTTTGTCTCAATAAAGAATCTTCAAAGTTGGAAAAAGTCGTTTCCTTAGGCGTCACAGAAAGATCTTCATGCAATGATAATTTGTATTTTTCCTTATCTTCTGTCCCCAAAGAATACATTTTATTTTGTCTCAATAAAGAATCTTCAAAGTTGGAAGAAGTCATTTCTTTAGGCGTCACAGAAATATCTTCATTCAATGATAATTTGTATTTTTCCTTATCTTCTGTTCCCAAAGAATACATTTTATTTTGTCTCAATGAAGAATCTTCAAAGTTGGAAGAAGTCGTTTCCTTAGGCGTCACAGAAAGATCTTCATGCAATGATAATTTGTATTTTTCCTTATCTTCTGTCCCCAAAGAATACATTTTATTTTGTCTCAATGTAGAATCTTCAAAGTTGGAAGAAGTCGTTTCCTTAGGCGTCACAGAAAGATCTTCATGCAATGATAATTTGTATTTTTCCTTATCTTCTGTCTCCAAAGAATACATTTTCTTTTGTCTCAATGAATAATCATCAAAGTTGGATGACTTATATCTCTCATCTCTTGTTTCTGTATTCTCATCAATCTCCGAGTAATCTTTGTAAATATTACTTCTTGTAGAGAATGTCTTTTTATAACTATCTAAATAATCTTCATTCGTTGAAGATCCATATTTATCATCTTCTATTCTTAAAGAAAGTGTTTTCTTAAGTCTCTCGTTGTGGGTCCTTAAAGAAGAACTTTCCAACTCAGAATCTACGCGTGCTTCAAAAGAAAATCCGCTTTTATATTTATCTAAAGAAGATACATATTTCGAAGAATAATCCTTAGGTGATCTATCATCAAATATACGTTTCATTTTCTCTTCAATTTCGCAATGTTTATCTCCGCTAACCCCATCTTCTTCAAATCTCGATTGTCTTTTATATGTATCACTTCCATTGCTTTCTGTACCTTCCTCATCAGCAAATGATCCTTCTTTTGATCTTCTCCTAATAGCAAATGAATCGAATTTCTCATCATCCACAATCGAATCGAGTTTCTCATCAGTAAATGATCCTTCTTTTGATCTTCTCGTAATAGCAAATGAATGGAATTTCTCATCATCCACAGTGATAATTTTCTCTTTTTTATTTAAAGCTTCATCATCAACATCCCTTTTTAATAGACATGCTTCCGACGAATATCTCAATCCTTCATCAGAATATTTCTTTTCAAGTTTCTCTTTATCTTCAACTATAAAAATGTTATCTTCAACCCGCATAAACTGCCTGTCATACGTTTCATCATCAACATCCCTTTTTAATAGACATGCTTCTGACGAATATCTCAACCCTTCATCAGAATATTTCTTTACAAGTTTCTCTTTATCTTCAACTATAAACATTTTATCTTCAACCCGCATAAACTGCCTATCATTAGTTTCACCATCAACATCCCTTTTTAATGGACATGCTTCTGACGAATATCTCAACCCTTCATCAGAATATTTCTTTACAAGCTTCTCTTTATCTTCAACTATAAACATTTTATCTTCAACCCGCATAAGCTGCCTATCATCAAAAGATAAGCGTTTCTCGCAATCCTCTATGTGAATTTTCAGTTTTGTTACATTTGACTCCTGCGAAAATGTTTCTACTCTTTCTGTAATTGAAGAATCATCAACAGAAAATCCCTTTTCTAAATTTGTACTTAATGGTTCGTCTTCATCCCCAACATTCTTCTCTTCAAACGAATAAAACTGATCCATATTAAACGAAGTGCATTTCAACAAATCATCAGAATCCTTATAATCGAATTCCGCTGGAGATTCTCCTTCATATTTATATTTACTTGTTGAAGTTTTAAATATATCAATAGGTGATGGTATTCTTTCTTCGTATTCCTTAACACCCGTGTAATCCTTTCGTTTTTTCTTCGTTTCTTCATCACTGCTTGAATCTCTGCGTCGTCTTGGATAATCAAGATTCTTCAAACCCTTAAACTCTTCATCACTACTGGAATCCTTTCTCCGTCTTGCGTAGTCTTTTAGTGTTTTTACTTCTTCATCACTACTTGAATCTTTTTTATGCCGCACACTTTCTTCGAAATTATTTTTAAAATCAACAGATCTTGATCCCAATCGTTTGGAATTTCCGTAGACATCTTTCACTGTTTTAATTTCTTCATCGCTGCTTGAATCTCGGGTTGCTTTCATGCTATCTTCTAAATTAGATTTTTTGGATTTCTTTTTATTTTCTTCCTTACAGCTTGAACTGTCTTGATCATTAATAATTGATTTATCTTCATGTTTGTATTCCTCTAGTTTTTCATTATTGCTTGCGTTGACTGAATTTCGATCATTACAATCAAATTCTTTCAATTTTTCTTCTTGTTGTGGATTTTTTCTGTCTTCACTCGATTTCTTAGTTGGTGATGTGACTAGATTCTCAGTTGGTGATGTGACTGGATTCTCAGTTGATGTGACTGGATTCTCAGTTGGTGATGTGACTGGAGAGATTTTAGAAAATTCATTCATGCAAAGGTCTTCCAAAAAATCAAAACTATACGCGTTTGTGCTATCTTTTCTTACATCAGATGATATTAATTTACAGTTTTCAAATTGTTTTTCATCAACTTTTTCTCTGCTATCAAAAGTAGTCCCTCTTTTTATAGCAACTAAATTGTCATCATTTATCTTTTCGTTCTGCTTTCCCACATTTGTTTTTACTCCAGCGCTTTCTTCCATTTCTTCTTTAACGACTGGAAGAGAAGGCCGCCTGCATTCGGAAAAATCTTTAACAGACTTTGGCGATTCAAGTTTATCCATAAAAACTTCGCTCGGGTAATCATCATCAAATTCACCAAACTTGTACTTAACCAAATTTTCCAAAACCAGACCGCTTCTATTTTCTTTCGCAGAAAGATTATTTGGAGATAATTCAAAATCGCTTTGGTATAAATCTGTTGTTTTTGATTCATCAGAGAAATTGTGTTTAATTTGATCATCTTCAGAAGTTAATAATTTTGATTCATCTATTGAAGAGTTGTCTCTGGAATGGAATTGTTTAATTTCATCGAAAGGATAGTTAAGACTTTTGTTTAATTCCAGCACATTCTTTTGTAGTATTGCAAAGTCTTTGTTAATATTACTTTTGGTTTTTGCTTCTACAATGTTTTCTGCTTTATTTTGATCAATGTCTCCCTTTTGAACTTCTTTATCTAATATTTCTTTACAACCATCAATATTCTTTTGGAAGTTTTGAGCATGTTTTAGAATTTCTTCATTATTGTCATTATCACCTACTATATTTATTTCTTCTTGATTCATTTCAGCTTCATCTGTTGATAAGTCTTTACTATTGTTTATATCGTTCTTATTTTCCATATTTTTAAATGATAAACTTATCTGATCTTCATTTGTTTTCATTGCATCTCTATACAAGTAGTTATCCTTTTTATCCGTTTGCTCTTCTATAATAGCGTCTCTGATTTTAATCATTTGGGTTTCCTCATTAATTATTGATGAGGCGCTTTCTTCGGTAAGTTTCTGCTGATCTATTGTTTTACTTTCTTCAGTCATTTTCTGCTGTTGAATTATTTCAGTAAGTTTTTGTTTTTCATTTGTATTTAATTCTTCATTGCGTTTCTGCTGTTTGTGTGTTTTAGTTTTTCCAATATGTTTCTGCTGCTCATTTGTTTTAGTTTCTTCAATATGTTTCTGCTGTTCATTTGTTATATTCTCATCAGTAAGTTTCTGCTTTTCATTGATCTTTTCAGTACTATTGCTTGGATATTTAACTTTCTTATTTTTCCGTTCTTCAATTATTTTCTTTATATTTTGGGAGCTTTCTTCCAACAGTTTGGCTTTGAATTTTTCGTATTCTTCCTGTGTAATTACTGATGATTTATTTTCAGTATTTTCTTTATTAATGTCAAGTAGGGTTATTGCAAGATTTTCTTGAGATTCATTTGTTTTTCCTTCGCCTTTGACACGAGACTCTACGCTAACAGGCGTAACTATTTCTGTTTGGATATCTTCAGCAGTTCTCTCTGATTTTAGATCATCAATTTTGTACAATGATTTTTTATTTTTAAATACGTTTGATTCATTCTTTGATTCTTTGCAATTTGCTGTCTTTGCAACTTCGTGTGAGAAATTAGTCTCTTCTGTAATGGGTGAGCCTAATTTTTGTCTATACTTTTCCAAATTGTAGTCAACTTCTTCTATGTCTGCGTCCAAATCTTTTAAAGAAAGAGGAGTTTTAGAATGTTCTTCTTTGGCGTTATTTAAACCCGTAGAGTTATCTTTAGAATATTTATTTATTATATCTTCGACATCTTCAATGTCATCCGATTTTTGGGAAGCTGCTGAATATTTGTTAACTAACTCTTCTATTTCTTCGGTTTTTTCTTGAGTAGATTTGGAAATCTTAGAATATTTGCTGATTAAGCCTTCTAAAGATTCGCTCCTGCTGACTTCTTGTTCATCCACAGCACGCTCGCTCAGAAACTCGTTAGTTGGAGTTTGCTCATCCTCATCATCTCTTGGTATTAAATCGGGGATTTGTAGGTTAAGGCTGTTTTCTTCAGAATTGGTGTTTAGGATGTCTTCGTCTTCTTCGGTAGGTGGAGGAGTGGGCGTCATCCTGGATTGGCATTGGAGTATCCTGTGAAGGATTAAAGAGTTTTCTTGGATGATCTCAAGCGCCCGCACGCTGTTCCTTCTCGCGTACTTGAGGCGTTCCTGTTCAGAAGTATCATCAATGCTCTCCTCGCTTGAGTAGGTTTTTTCCTTGAAGGATTTAACGCGCTCTTCTAAGAACTTCTCGAAATCGAAGCCGTCTTCTGAAACCGTGCTGTCCGAGCGCTGTAGCCCGCCCAGCTCGTATAAGTCACTGTTATCCGTATTATCAAAAATATCACTTTTAATTGCAATTTGATTATCAGTTTCGATTTTGGTCTCGAAGTCCATCAGATCACTAACAACACTGGCACTGTTTTGTTTTTGTTTTAGCGTATTGTCTTCAGTCGTAATTTTTGTATCACTTGGTTCAATTAGATTGTCGTCCGGCAATTGACATTTCGCCTCGTCCTCGTCCGAGGAAGCCTCGTGATCGTCGCAGAGCTCCGTATCGGAGGAGGATGTTGAGGAGGAGGAGGAGTCGTGTCTGCTGGTGGTGTCTTTCCAGAGGAGAGTTTTGACGGGTTGGGTGGTTTTGGGTTTGGGGGGAGGCATCCTAGCGGGAGGCACGGCCCCCTTCGGGGGCCCTAAGCGTTTCGCTGGTACTAAAGCACTTTTACCTAATAACAAATGATTCATCGCGACCGGGGCGGGCCTCGACGTTTGCCTTGCCACGGCCGTGTTAAAAATAATATGCGCTTGTCTTTGTCTTTGCTTTAATTTAGTGTACTGCTTTTTTAAGACGCCGATGTCCAAGACCAGGCGATCCTTGTGGTACACCTTGAGCCGTTTGTCGGGATTGGCGGGCGCCGAAGTGCCCCAGGGGTTGATGTTGTAGAGGTAGTGTTCGCGGAGGGTGTGCAGTTCGGTGAGAGGGCCGATGGTCACGATGCCTTTGATCAGGGTGTTGGCGTCGATCAGGTCGAACTCGAGGATCTCGCGCATCAGCATGCCCATCACGCAGTAGAACTCGTCGGCGGTCTTCGCCGTCATGATTCGATCACCAAGGACTTGCCAGATGGCCAGGGCCGTTCGCAACAGGATCTCGTTTCCTTCCAGCAGGATCAAATCCCAGACTCTCAGGACGGTTGGTTGTGGTAGGCAATTGCAGAACAACGTAAGGAACCTACAACATAAATCTTGACATAAATATAATTTTGTAAAAGATAAAATATTTGCATAACAATGTCTTGAACTTTATTAATCAATCAATCAACATGTGCTTATGTAGTACCAACGAAGTTATAGAAGAATGAGGATAAGATAATGTCCGAAGAATCCTTAGTATGAGAATAATTCAAACTTTCGTAGCAAGAGTTTATAGAAATAAAATAAACTGGTCCCTTCGTGGTTCGATAGCCTATATCAGTGGTCTCCAAACTACGGCCCGCGATTGTTTGTTATTTTTTTGTAAATGTCATATTTTGAAATATTGTAACAATTGTTCCTTAAATTTTTCATAATTTTATAAAATTAATCGGATCTTGGCCGACTCTATTATGTAGAATTGTATTTGTGGCCCGCGAAGAAGATAGTTTGGAGACCCAGGGCCTATATTATTAAATGATTTTTTGCTAATATTTCAAGAAGGTAATACTTGATTATTAAGTGGAAAAACAACGTATTCCTTCGATCAATTAAAGATGTCAAACTCTGTTTAAAAAATAAAATAATAACATTTCTCCCAGTATTACCAAGGGAAGCCAATACTTATGGGAGAACTGGAAATCAAGTAGAAAAAGAAACACTATGGTCAGGGTGTGGGGTAATGGTAAGACAGATGACAATATACACCAATCACCGGTCTCGATTCTAAATGCAGCATCTAAACTGGGTTACCAAATTTTATATAGAGACTGGCTAACTGAATATATATAAACTGTGGTATTACTTACCATTGCATTGTGAAGACGTTGGTGAGTGGGGGTTCGTAACTAGTGGTGCCCTCTTTGCTGGCGATCTGCAGGGTGTCCAAGTGTTTGGAGAGCCTAGGCAGCTTGGTCCGGAGGAGTTCCCTGAAGACGGCCATGTCCACCGAGAGGCCTCTAAGGCTATCGGCGAAATAGGAATCCGGAAGGACGCCCTCGATTAGGTAGATCATCAGCTTAAGGGCGTCAGCCTCGCACTTTTCCGTCACTTGAAGAATCAACGCCGCAAGCATGTTAAATCCCTGACAGTAACCTGCCAACAAAAATATATTCATGCACAAGATCCAAATAGAACTCATTTAAAAAACAAGAATGTCGGAAAATGTACAGCTTAGGCGTGTGTTAACCTAAAAGAAATTGTTTGCTTTAAATCTTTAGATATTCGTTGTTTTTTTCAAGAGGTCAATTTGAAGCTAAAAACGAGTGTTTTCCACTCCCAGACTAAGCATGAAGTAAAATTTCGAGTTTAGAAAAGCCCCGTGAAAATTTGTCGAGGGTCGCGCAGCGACCCGAGACAAATTTTCTGGGCTTTTCTAAACTCGAAATGTTACTTCATGCGCCACGCGTACAAAACACTAAAATATTGTGAACTTTATGTATATTTGAACCTCACTTGAAATCAGTGTTTTATACGCGTGGCGCATGAAGTAAAATTTCGAGTTTAGAAAAGCCCAGAAAATTTGTCTCGGGTCGCTGCGCGACCCTCGACAAATTTTCTGGGCTTTTCTAAACTCGAAATTTTACTTCATGCTTAGTCTGGGAGTGGAAAACACTCGTTTTAAGCTTCAAATTGACCTCTTAAAAAAACAACGAATATCTAAAGATTTAAAGAAAACTATTTCTTTTAGGTTAACACACGCCTAAGCTGTACATTTTCCGACATTCTTGTTTTTTTTTTTTCACTTGAAGAATCAACGCCGCAAGCATGTTAAATCCCTGACAGTAACCTGCCAACAAAAATATATTCGTGCACAAGATCCTAATAGAACTCAATTAAAAAACAAGAATGTCGGAAAATGTACAGCTTAGCCGTGTGTTAACCTAAAAGAAATTGTTTTCTTTAAATCTTTGGATATTCGTTGTTTTTATTAAGAGTTCAATTTGAAGCTTAAAACGAGTGTTTTCCACTCACAGACTAAGCATGAAGTAAAATTTCGAGTTTAGAAAAGCCCCGTGAAAATTTGTTGAGGGTCGCGCAGCGACCCGAGACAAATTTTCTGGGCTTTTCTAAACTCGAAATTTTACTTCATGCGCCACGCGTACAAAACACTAAAATATTGTGAACTTTATGTATATTTGAACCTCACTTAAAATCAGTGTTTTATACGCGTGGCGCATGAAGTAAAATTTCGAGTTTAGAAAAGCCCAGAAAATTTGTCTCGGGTCGCTGCGCGACCCTCGACAAATTTTCTGGGCTTTTCTAAACTCGAAATTTTACTTCATGCTTAGTCTGGGAGTGGAAAACACTCGTTTAAAGCTTCAAATTTAACTCATTAAAAAAACAAAGAATGTCGGAAAATGTACAGCTTATTATGCACATGTTTACCTAAATGCAAAATTTCCTTACAGGGTTCTCATATGCAAATTTAATATTTATCGCGCGGTTTTTTGGGCAGGTATTCTTAGTCAGTATTAGTGGCAGAATGTCTCAACTCCAGAGAAGTACACGAATCACTTTCACACTCATTATCCATAATGGTATTAATTATAAGGACAATTTAAAAAAATTCTTACGATGGAATCCTTTGACATGTGTCGTTTACAAAACTTCAATCGGCTCAGTACGAGTTGTCCCGGGTAACAACTCGTACTGAGCCGATACGTAAACAAACGTAACTAACAAATTTTTATATCCTTAAAAGAGTGGATATGATGCTTATATCTTTACACTTTAGTGTGCAAATATGATATGATGTGATTGAATACATTTTATAGTTTTGTAATTTAATTTACATGAGACACATTTTTGAGTGTAATAAAAATTCCAGCAATCAGTTTTTTGTTTGTTTTACGTTAAGATTGTAAATTATTCTTTTGTTCTATGGAATTACGAAATTACAAAAAACGCATAAATTTTTGTAATTTCGTAATTCCATACAACGAAAGAATAATTTACAATCGTAAAATCCAACGAGCAATTTTACAGATTTATACTTATTTCTTGTCGAATCACAAAAGTTGTACGAAAAAATTAAAATTAATATTTAAGTTTTTTTTCCTTTAACCCGATAAAGAAAACAATAACTTTAAATTATTTCTATTAAATCAACACAACTTTAATCGAATTTTGAGCGTCCGTAATTCAGTTAAAAACAGCTCGATTTTGTTTTTTTTTCAGTATTTTGTACGAGTGGAGCATAAAGAAAACAACTTTAAATTATTTCTATTAAATCAACACAACTTTAATCGGACTTTGAGCGTCTGTCTTTCAGTTAAAAACAGCTCGATTTTGTTTTTTTCAACTCTAACGCAAAGCGCATTTATCCCCTAGTAATTCCTGCTGATTTCAACAAAATCTAAGATTTCCTTAGTAATCTAATCTTGCAAAAAAGAGGAACTGCATTTAAAAATTCAATGAAGTCAAACTAAATCTCAGTTTTGATTAACTGTAAACCAACTTGTAAATCCCGGATTTAATCCCCGCTTAGCGCACCTTAAACTCCGATTAATCTTACACCTAAATCTAAGTTTTTAAAACAAAAATTGAATTTCTTAAAAATATTCAAACACAAACCCAACTAATTAACCATTTCATTATCCAACGATATCTCAATTATTGTACAAAATAACAAAAAATATTTTAAACAAAACACGTTTAGCATCTAATTCTCGATTTCCTTAGTAATCTAATCTTGTAAAAAGAGTAACTGCATTCAAAAATTCAATGAACTCAAACCTAATCCCAATTTTGATTAACTGTAAATCAATTTGTAAATCCCGGATATAATCCTCGCTTAGCGCACCTTAAACTCCGAATAATCTTACAAATAAATTTATATTTTAAAACTCTAGCGCAAAAATTGATTTTTTAATCAATAATATTCAAACATAAACCCAACTAATTAACCATTGCATTATCCAACGATATCTGAATTGCTGTACAAAATAACAAAAAATATTTTAAACAAAAGCCGGTTAGCATCAAATTGTCGACATTTTCGCCGGAATAATTTTTTCCATAGCACGCTTCGTTCACGAGATAATAGACTTGAATCGCGTAAACATCAACCTAACCTAATCCTACCCTACAGGAACAAAAGTTGTACGAAACAATTAAAATTAATATTTAAGTTTTTTTTCCTTTAACCCGATAAAGAAAACAATAACTTTAAATTATTTCTATTAAATCAACACAACTTTAATCGAATTTTGAGCGTCTGTAATTCAGTTAAAAACAGCTCGATTTTGTTTTTTTTTTTCAGTGTTTTGTACGAGTGGAGCATCAAGAAAACAACTTTAAATTATTTCTATTAAATCAACACAACTTTAATCGGACTTTGAGCGTCTGTCATTCAGTTAAAAACAGCTCGATTTTGTTTTTTTCAACTCTAACGCAAAGCGCATCCCCTAGTAATTCCTGCTGATTTCAACAAAATCTGAGATTTCCGTAGTAATCTAATCTTGCAAAAAGAGGAACTGCATTTAAAAATTCAATGAAGTCAAACTAAATCTCAGTTTTGATTAACTGTAAACCAACTTGTAAATCCCGGATTTAATCCCCGCTTAGCGCACCTTAAACTCCGATTAATCTTACACCTAAATCTAAGTTTTTAAAACTCTAGCGCAAAAATTGAATTTATTAAAAATATTCAAACACAAACCCAACTAATTAACCATTTCATTATCCAACGATATCTCAATTGTTGTACAAAATAACAAAAAATATTTTAAACAAAACACGTTTAGCATCTAATTCTCGATTTCCTTAGTAATCTAATCTTGTAAAAAGAGTAACTGCATTCAAAAATTCAATGAACTCAAACCTAATCCCAATTTTGATTAACTGTAAATCAATTTGTAAATCCCGGATATAATCCTCGCTTAGCGCACCTTAAACTCCGAATAATCTTACAACTAAATTTATATTTTAAAACTCTAGCGCAAAAATTGATTTTTTAATCAATAATATTCAAACATAAACCCAACTAATTAACCATTGCATTATCCAACGATATCTGAATTGCTGTACAAAATAACAAAAAATATTTTAAACAAAAGCCGGTTAGCATCAAATTGTCGACATTTTCGCCGGAATAATTTTTTCCATAGCACGCTTCGTTCACGAGATAATAGACTTGAATCGCGTAAACATCAACCTAACCTAATCCTACCCTACAGGAACAAAAGTTGTACGAAACAATTAAAATTAATATTTAAGTTCTTTTTCCTTTAACCCGATAAAGAAAACAATAACTTTAAATTATTTCTATCAACTTCCACAATCTTACGCGCGGTTCCAAATTTTAAAACCTTACAGCAAAAAATCCAATTTATTACACATTTCCAAAACGTATAATTGTTTATCCAACGATATCTCGATTGTCGTAAAAAATAAGAAAAATTGTTTCAAACAAAACACGTTCGGCATCTAATTCCCTACAATTTTTTCAATAGCACGCTCCGTTTGCGTTTAGAATTGATTGAGTTGACAGGTGCGGTGAGTCAGGTTAGGTTAGGGTTACGTTTCCGCGATTCAAGTCGATTATCTTGACTTGAATCGCGGAAATGTAAACCTAACCTAACCTCACTCACAGTTATAAGTTTGAAAAATGTGTAATAAATTCAATCTTTTGCTCTAGAGCTTTAAACATTTAAAATCGCTCGTGGGATTGATTGAGTTGATAGGTGCGGCGAGTGAGGTTAGGTTAGGTTTACGTTTCCGCGATTTAAGTCGATTATCTCGACTTAAATCGCGGAACCGTAAGCCGAACCTAACCTCGCTTACAATTATAAGTTTGAAAAATGTGTAATAAATTCAATTTTTTGCTCTAGAGCTTTAAAAATTTAAAATCGCGCGTGGGATTGATTGAGTTGATAGGGGCGGCGAGTGAGGTTAGGTTAGGTTTACGTTTCCGCGATTTAAGTCGATTATCTCGACTTAAATCGCGGAACCGTAAGCCGAACCTAACCTCACTTACAATTATAAGTTTGAAAAATGTGTAATAAATTCAATTTTTTGCTCTATAGCTTTAAAAATTTAAAATCGCGCGTGGGATTGATTGAGTTGATAGGGGCGGCGAGTGAGGTTAGGTTAGGTTTACGTTTCCGCGATTTAAGTCGATTATCTCGACTTAAATCGCGGAACCGTAAGCCGAACCTAACCTCACTTACAATTATAAGTTCGAAAAATGTGTAATAAATTCAATTTTTTGCTCTAGAGCTTTAAAAATTTAAAATCGCGCGTGGGATTGATTGAGTTGATAGGTGCGGCGAGTGAGGTTAGGTTAGGTTTACGTTTCCGCGATTTAAGTCGATTATCTCGACTTAAATCGCGGAACCGTAAGCCGAACCTAACCTCACTTACAATTATAAGTTTGAAAAATGTGTAATAAATTCAATTTTTTGCTCTAGAGCTTTAAAAATTTAAAATCGCGCGTGGGATTGATTGAGTTGATAGGTGCGGCGAGTGAGGTTAGGTTAGATTTACGTTTCCGCGATTTAAGTCGATTATCTCGACTTAAATCGCGGAACCGTAAGCCGAACCTAACCTCACTTACAATTATAAGTTTGAAAAATGTGTAATAAATTCAATTTTTTGCTCTATAGCTTCAAAAATTTAAAATCGCGCGTGGGATTGATTGAGTTAATAGGTGCGGTGAGTGCGGTTAGGTTACGTTTATGTTTCCGCGATTCAAGTCGATTATCTCTACTTGAATCGCGGAAACGTAAACCTAACCTAACCTCACTCACAGTTATAAGTTTAAAAAACGTGTAATATATTCGATTTCTCGCTCCAGAGCTTTAAAAATTTAAAATCGCGCGTGGGATTGATTGAGTTGGTAGGTGCGGCGAGTGAGGTTAGGTTAGGTTTACGTCTCCGCGATTCAAGTCGATTATCTCGACTTAAATTGCGTAAACGTAAGCCTAACCTAACCTCATTCACAATTAGAAGTTAGCTGCGGTGAGTGAGGTTAGGTTACGTTTACGTTTCCGCGATTCAAGCCGATTAAAACCTAAACTAACCTCACTCACCACACCTATCAACTTAATCAATCCCACGTGCGATTTTTGTTTTTTAAAGCTCTAGAGCGTAAAATTTAATTTATTACACATTATTTAAACTTATACTTGTTTACCCAACTAACATGACATAGTTTATTATTATTTTACTTCATGCTTAATTAAGGACTGTAAACACTTATTAGAAGCTCCAACTGAATGCTTTTATAATTTATTTTAAATGCGCTATAACTTCTAAACAAAGAAAGATAGAACCTGCGTTTATTGAACATTTCTTCTTGAAATTAAAACTTGTGAATCATCCCGCAGTAGATTATGTTTGACAGTTTCCGAAGAACGTTTTTCTTTTCATAACATGTTCCTTAGTGTTCAATTATAGGACCACTGTTATTATAATAATAGTATAATTATAATAATATAATATATTTTGAATTGTGGAGGCTTCTACTTCGTTATATATGTTAATTTAACACAATAAAACACTTTTAACTTTGTTTGTATAACACAATTTATTTTTATGTTAAAAAAAATAAATTGTGTTATACAAACAAAGTTAAAAGTGTTTTATTGTGTTATAATATAATATATTTATATCGTATGTTTAATAAAAAGAAAACCTCTAGAATGAGATAAATTAATCATTTTATTAATTTAAGTTGGCTACAGGCTTTAGAAATCGTCATATAAAACGTCAGATATATTAATTCTAATGTATAATTTAAGAGTTGCGAACCTACAATACTTACCATAACACTAGAGGTTTTTTTATTGAACATATGATACAACAATGCATCTTTAGTTATTTTAGAGTTTTTATATATTTTAACGTTAATAAATAAAGAACTATTTTTTGTTGTTTTGTTAATATGTATTTATAATATTTATGTTATAGCAAAATACATAGTCTGGTGATTTCTGGAGATTTGTTAAGCGACATTTTTAGACATCCAGTAGCATAGTGTTGGCAGCACTGGTTCCGTTAACTAATTTATTATACATTTACTGCTTTTTTTTATTATTTCAAAAGCAACTTTAATATTTTTTTAAGTAAGTTTTTTCTTAGAAATAGAATATTAACCTATTAAAGGCCGAACAGATTATAGAGTTAACTCCAAAAGTTAATTTTAGGTAAAATTCTGCACTTTTTCTATGATTTTATTGAATGATTTATTTTATTACATACGTCGATTTTATAAAAGAGTTAAATTTAAAGATCGAACGAGTGTGTCCACTCCCAGACTAAGCATGAAGTAAAATTTCGAGTTTAGAAAAGCCCCGCGTAGAAAATTTGTCGAGGGTCGCGCAGCGACCCGAGACAAATTTTCACGGGGCTTTTCTAAACTCGAAATTTTCCTTCATGCGCCACGCGTATAAAACACTGAAATATTGTGAAGTTAGAAATACACTTTGAAAATGAGTTATAATCGAAATATTGAAATAACACAATATTTCCATTTTTCCTCTACTTTTATTCTACATTAAGTTCTTGTTTCGTTATTATTCATGGCATAATCTCAAAATAAATGTCATTTATCACTATTTTTACAAGGTACACTATTTACAATTTTTGAAAAACTTAACTACAGCCAACTATTGTTTTTCTTATGGGTTTTTCGAATGGCCGATCTAAAAAAAAGTTATTTCTAATTTTTTGCTCAGAATACAATCTCGAACACGAAATATTTCTTGAATAATTTTCTCACTTATCACTTGGTGAAACATTTTTAACTATTGATAATGAAGGTTTAAATTAAATTACACTTGGTTTGTTTCACATTTTTTTTTTACTTTTCTATTTACTCGACTAGTTTCGCGTTTTACAGCATTATCAAGAGTAATTATCAGGAATGATAATGTAAAACGCGAAACTAGTCGAGTAAATAGTAAAGTAAAAAAAATTGTGAAACAAACCAAGTGTAATTTAATTTAAACCTTTATTATCAATATCAAACACGAATATTAATTTTTCGCCTCCTGGTATAAATCACCCAGTATTTTGGTAGATCAAATTGAACAGAAGTCAATTTGAAAGTACGCTCCTCATTTATATTACAGACATTTCTACAGTATTGTATAAATTAATAAAATCATATGTATTTTTGTAAAGAAATATAATATATCTTTAATTAATTTCTCACTTAACCCGTGGTGAAACATTTTTGCATCTAATACTGGATGATTTAAATTAAATTTAAATTTAAACACTTGGTTTGTTTCACTTATTTATATTTTCTCCGACTAGTTTCGACCATTGGTCATCTTCAAGAAGGAAGATGACCAATGGTCGAAACTAGTCGGAGAAAATATAAATAAGTGAAACAAACCAAGTGTTTAAATTTAAATTTAATTTAAATCATCCATCCAACAATGTTACCAAGCAGTCATTATTTTTCTTCTAATACTGGATGATTTAAATTAAATTTAAAAATTTAATTTAAATCATCCAGTATTAGAAGAAAAATAATAACTGCTTGTTTATATTGTTCAAATGAAGCTTCAATACAGTTCGGTATTTATTTTTATACATACACCCTGTATGTCAGGGAATAAATATATGTACGTATATGAAACTTGATTCTTGAATAGTCTTCTGACTTAAAACTAACATAGAATAGAATAGAATAGAATATATTTATTGGTGCTAATAACTGTTAAAGTTTTACACAAGTCAGTAATAATTTTACATATAATAGTTATAAATGACAAAATACAAAGTAAAATCAGTATAAAAGAAGTAAAAAATACGAAGTAAAATCATTATGAGATAAAATATTAATATAAATACAAACAAATAACTTTACAGAAATCACAGAAATGTAAAAAACATAGAAAACCTAGAGTATACACAATTCCGACCAACATAACTAAACCTATAAATTATATCTATACAGTGTTAAAAGTTGTTAAACGATAGAAATAAACACATCAAAAGAGCAGATTAAAAAGCATATCAAATATAATAATGAGACCTAATAATGACCAATCTAAAGATAATGAGAAGTATTTCTAAATTTTCTTAAGAACTTAATAAATACACAAGGCAATATTTCAACATCTGCTCCTTAAATAGTTTGACTATATCAACTGAATCCTTTACTTAGTATACAACTTAATTAATTACTGTTGAGGTTCTCCGCAAAATCCCATCCTTCGATTAAACCACTCATTAAATAATCCCGCAAACGAGGAGTCGAGAGGATCGGCCGAAATCTAAATCCCTCGGATTATTTGCGTTCGCCTAATGTTAAACGAATGATCTCGATATCCCTTGAAAGCAATCGAATCAACCTTTCTCAGCGACTTCAAAGCCGAGCTTTCGAGGATCCGTCTTCCTGTAAATAATTCATAAAGGGCGCCCTCCAATTTTGTTCTAATTTCACGTTTCCTCTCAGTTTTATTTAAGGAAATAAATAAATTACGGATACTTTTCGCTGACAGACAGTGCAAAAAAATGCGATCGAGAGATGAGATGGTCCTTTTGTGCCGAGCATTTATTTTTATTAATGATCGAAATGCTTTTACAATTAATAATGAAAAAATGTCGGCTTTCTTTATAAATAAAACAAAGGATAGCTAAAATAATAACACTTTACATTTCTGAAACAAACCGTGTGGTATTTTTACTTTTACCCACATGCAAAACAAAGGGAAAGTATTGTTTTCTCGAATATTTTTAAATCAATTTTTTTTGTTGATATATCCATTTTGAGGTCCCCCGAGTTGATTAAGAAAATATTTGAAAAATGTCTATCCTTCTGTAATTCTGTCCTTCTGTCGCCACGATAAAGTCTCAACCGATAGAGCTGTTAAGATGACAGTATAGACTTAAGCTTTTTATTGCAATAGTAGTATCCGATCAACTTTTGCTGAAAATGCAAAAACCGGAAGTAGCAGTTTGCTCATAGCGTTTTTTGGATTTTTCTTTAATATTTAAAGTTCAATTTAAAGCAGTAAGCGAGTGTTTGTCACTCCCAGACTAAGCATGAAGTAAAATTTCGAGTTTAGAAAAGCCCCGTGAAAATTTGTCGAGGGTCGCGCAGCGACCCGAGACAAATTTTCTGGGCTTTTCTAAACTCGAAATTTTACTTCATGCGCCACGCGTATAAAACACTAAAATATTGTAAAACTTATGTATATTCGAACTTCACTTGAAATCTGTGTTTTATACGCGTGGCGCATAAAGTAAAATTTCGAGTTTAGAAAAGCCCAGAAAATTTGTCTCGGGTCGCTGCGCGACCCTCGACAAATTTTCACGGGGCTTTTCTAAACTCGAAATTTTACTTCATGCTTACTCTGGGAGTGGAAAACTCTCGATTAAAGCTTCAAATTGAACTTAAAAAAAACAAAAACAAGGAATATCAATCAATTTATAGGCTAGATATACAAGAAGTTTTTTTTTTTAAGTATACGCATTCCAAGTTCAGCCTATTTTCTGTATATCTTTAGATATTCCTTGTTTTCTTTTTAAAGTTCATTTGAAGCTTTAAACGAGTGTTTTCTACTCCCAGACTAAGCATGAAGTAAAAAAAAAGCCCCGCGAAAATTTGTCGAGGGTCGCGCAGCGACCCGAGACAAATTTTCTGGGCTTTTCTAAACTCGAAATTTTACTTCATGCGCCACGCGTACAAAACACTAAAATATTGTGAAACTTATGTATATTCGAACTTCACTTAAAATGTGTGTTATATACGCGTGGCGCATAAAGTAAAATTTCGAGTTTAGAAAAGCCCAGAAAATTTGTCTCGGGTCGCTGCGCGACCCTCGACAAATTTTCACGGGGCTTTTCTAAACTCGAAATTTTACTTCATGCTTACTCTGGGAGTGGAAAACTCTCGTTTAAAGCTTTAAATTGAACTTAAAAAAAAACAAGGAATATCAATCAATTTATAAGTTAGATGTACAGGAAGTTTTTCTTTTAAGTATACGCATTCCAAGTTCAGCCTATTTTCTGTAAATCTTTAGATATTCCTTGTTTTCTTTTTAAGTTCAATTTAAAGCTTTAAGCTTTAAGCGAGTGTTTTCCACTCCCAGACTAAGCATGAAGTAAAATTTCGAGTTTAGAAAAGCCCTGTGAAAATTTGTCGAGGGTCGCGCAGCGACCCGAGACAAATTTTCTGGGCTTTTCTAAACTCGAAATTTTACTTCATGCGCCACGTCCAACACCAATGACTGAGTAGTCAGTCAGGCAGCGGCTAGTTCTTTTTCGAATTGTTTATCCTGCGACTCCTGTTTATTTTCCTTTTAAATCTGCTGTAAATTTTGTTGCATATATTCTATTCTATGCTAAAATTATACATTTTAATACTCTTGAGGAAAAGAATACTTCACGAGCTCATTTGCTTTGCCAGTAATATGTTTTGTTATGATAAGTAGGTATTGTTATTTAGTGTAGTTAGTTCAACCGCGTTATATATATTATAGTTTTACATTCACAATTTATTCATTATACAAAATACTTTTAATATAAACGGTCTGCCATTATTAAATATAAATAATAATATTATTTATAACTTGTTTACACTTTCAAACCAATGTTTAATGTTAAACAAAACTCAGTGCACTACTATATATTCATACACAAATTTAAAATGCAAAAGTGGTGTTATTGCATTTATGAAGAATAATACGGTCGTGCACAACCCTCCGGTAAAATATTAAATGGGGATTTTTCCCCGCTCGTGTGAGTTACTATGTGTGTTTGTGGATATAACCGTGAAAATATCTTTGAAATATTCATTCGGCAGTGTGTACAAAAGACATATATGTTGCGATCGGCTCATAAAAGTTTCAGACGCGTTACACCGGATACGCTATAGCCTTTCCGGTTTGAGAGAAGATTTCTTGTTATTTTATTCAGGACAAATATTACACCAACTTATGACCTTTCGAATGGAGAAAAATATTTTTATAAAAATGCTATTACACGATTCTGTAGTGATATTTAAAACTATAAAGTTTACATTTTTCAATAAGGTACGATTTTTCATTTTATTTTCATCAGCAAATAATTAATTATTGGTATAAATGAAATTGCCAATTCTTGGTTGCAGAATACTTCAAACATTAAAAGTACGATTCTTTTCGCAATCTACAACAAGTTAGTATTACAAAGACTATATCAAACACTCATTTAAACAACTACTTCCCGGGCTAATACCGCGACGGACATTGAATTATACAACAAGTGTTTGCTGTTACATACAGTAACCTACTGCAAATGTAACAATTTGGGTCAAATTATTCAGGCCATCTATACTGTATGTAACAGCAAACACTTGTTGTATAATTCAATGTCCGTCGGGGTATTAGCCCGGGAAGTAGTTATTTCAATGAATGTTTGATATAGTCTTTGTAAGACTAACTTGTTGTAGATTGCGAAAATAATAATTAATTATTGGTATATGTGCAATGAACTTCGCTCAGTGTTTTATACGTCTGGCGAATAGAGATAAATTTTGAGTTTAGAAGAGCGCGAAATATTTACTTTATGCTTAATCAAGGAGTGCGTTTTCATTACTTATTACTTTATAAATAACACGGAAAACATCGTAAACGAGTACGAAGAAATCTGAAACTCCCCATTTCTTAAAGCCCTTATTACCTGCCCTTGTTCAAAAAATATGTATATATAACTTGTAAAACATTTTTATGTATTACTGCTTGAGATTGACGATAAGTCAAAACTAGTCGGAGAAAATAAAAAATAGTAGTGAGACAAATCAAATGACTTTTATTTAATTATCAATATTGTAAACTTCAGTTATTGTAAACTTGTTTCATCAAATGAAAATAAAATAAATAAATCAAGTAATTAATGAGAACTAAATTGAAGATAAATAACAATTATTCAAAAAAAAAATGCACAACTTTTTAAAAGCCAGATTTATTATTTAAATAGGGAATAGAAGGATAACAGAGTGGATGAGTGAAAATGGAGCTGGTGTAAAGATTTTGATGAGACTGGGGTGGGAAAGGGAAAATGTAGAATACATTTATTTGTAATTGTAAAGTCGAAATTGTGTTTTTAGTTTTGAAGTATGATGCCAATTTTTTTTTATCATTTAAATAACATACGTGCCTTGCTTTTCTATAAATTAAATATTAACGAAATTTGAAACTCGAGGTAAACAACAAAATCTATATTGGGCTTCTAATAATCAAACCCAACTTGGAAGTTCGACGAATTACCGAAGTTCTTAATTGAAATCGCAACAATAACGTCCAAGTTTGGAAACGTGTTTCCAGTTACCTACAATTTTAGCGTGGAAAAGTCGGGAGTTAAATTCACACAGACTTCAAAGTTTTATCGAAACAGCTAGCTGGATGAAAATTTTTTACTGGGCATCGAATTAATTGTATTCATCAATTACAAAAAAGTCCAATGTAAGTAATACCATTAATCATAAACAATAATTTATTTTGAACAAAAAAGGGAGATTATTTAAAAGGTGTTAAGGCGGGAATTTTCTCGTCATTTTATATTTAAACAATTTAATGTTTTATTAACCTTAATGGATCTATACATATGATATATTATTTATAATTCAGTATTTGTGAAAAAAATATTAGTCTTGTACCCACAATCATACAAAAAAAATTATTGCAAACGTTACAATCTACAAGTGGATAAGAGGAGAGGAGATCCTCTTATTTTCACGTTCGCATTAAAGGGATGAAAAGGAAACAGAACACTGCAGGATATCCAGTTCACACACCACTTAGCCCTAGTTAATGCCCTACAGTATTTCTTACGAAGATTAAGAAAATCCCTTTGGCCGATAACGCTGAGTGTTGGATTACTAGCTTATGTAAGTGAACATTACATGTATTTTTTTACAGCTAAAT
Organism: Philonthus cognatus; assembly: GCA_932526585.2. Lineage (NCBI taxonomy): Eukaryota > Metazoa > Arthropoda > Insecta > Coleoptera > Staphylinidae > Philonthus > Philonthus cognatus. The sequence continues at coordinate 101,311,991 of OW052244.1, forward strand.
ACGTATCCTAGAAATAAACTGTTGGAATTAAAAAAAAATCTTGAAATAATTGTTGTGTAAATAAGGGCTCTAGTTAACTTTATTAGATAAGCGATTAAAACGAAAATGTATGCGGTTGCCTTGCGCATCCACCATTTGTGCAACATTAATAATAGCACACTTGCTATCGATATTACAATATCACAATAATTATACAAAATCAACCTGTTATAAACTGGTTTAATAAATAAATATAAACGATTTAATTTTTGTGTTTATAGAATGTACTAAATATGTTTTCTTGTATTTGGCTATTTTTTATGCATACAATATTCATATATGTATGAGAATATAACTCATAGCCTACTAGAACGAATTTTAAACCAATGAGATGCAAGGAACGCAGTAGGTACATGTCTATCACCGCGATGATAAAAAACAAAAGAAGCGGTGGGTGTTAAGTTGTCCTGTCATTCGAAACGTCAAAAAAGGTAAAGTTTCGTGCAGTGATATTAATAGAAAAGTGAAAAGTGCGACGCCAAAAAACACCGTCATGAATAAGGAATCACAGTGGCGGCAGTTTACGAACTTTTGTGCGGTTAAAAAATTCTCAATCAATAGGGAAACAACAATACCTCAGCTGTCGATAATGTTAAGGGACTCACATTATTTTATTCGTTATATTCTCTCACTAAATATAACTCGTGATATGATTAATTATCGATGATATTTTGTCGTTGAAACCGAAGCAGCACATTCAGCTCGGTTTCAACTCCAAAATATCATCGATAATAATCATACTACCACAGAGGAAAGAATAACCAGAGTAATCACGCCTGTGATTATCACACAGTCCACAGTTTTTATCCACAGTTTGCATAGTGTAGCCATCTCTGAGGCAACTATCAAAACATCCACCTATTAAAACCTTCAACCAAAACAGTTTCCTGTAATTTTGGTGGCGATTTAAGGCACAAAAACATATGTTGAAGGATGATTCGTTTATTGGAATGTTAATGTAAACATAAATATACTCATATTTCAATAGACCCATACACCAATTTACTGCTGACTGACAGATGTTAAATAAAAACATTATTGTTTTAATGCGTTCATTAATTGTTTGGTGTTGTAGGCGTTCACTTTGTGGTACATCTTAAATACACTTGTAAATAAAACACTTTTTACTTTGTTTAACCACTGGATCCAGTGGTTAAACAAAGTAAAAAGTGTTTTATTTACAAGTTAATGCGTTCAGTTTATAGATAATTTGATCATTTATATCTCCACTTATATATAGCCACAGAGTAAACAATAATATTGTTTCCTCTGCGATTAAGCAAAGTTCTCCGCCACCGCCGAGGTATTACCTGAGAACTAATTATGTCAATCAGGCACGGATCCACGGGGGGAGGGGGGGGGGGGGGTAACTGGGGGAGCTTATAATATAATATTTGAAAAATGAAAACGTGTATTTTGAACGGTTTATTTTATTATTATCGGTGTTCATGAGGGAACAAGAGTGATTAGAAAGAATACGTTTTTTAAACATCTCATTAAATCAGTGTTTTATACGCGTGGCGCATGAAGTAAAATCGAGTTTAGAAACGCCTGAAAATTTGGATATTTTGTTTATTGTATAATCAAATTTGATAAATAAAATTGATGATTATTTAATATATATATTGTCTTTGGAATTAACGCCTACAATTTATTGTTCCTATATAAATATTCTTGTAATGAAAAATATTAAAATTAAGTAAGTATGTAATATTTAAGTGCACATTTTCCGACATTCTATTGTTTATTAAAGTTCAATTTGAGGCTATAAACAAGTGTTTTCCACTACCTGGTTAAGCATGAAGTAAAATTTCGAGTTTAGAAAAGCGTGAAAATTTGGATTTGCCGGGAGGCAAACACTGAAATGCTTTTTGTAATATTTTCAAGTTCAAAATTGACATTTAAGCGAATTCCATGATGGTTTACTAAATTAAAAAGAAAGTTAAATAATCTATACAGGGTGTCCCGATTAAGCAGCCCATGCATGGGTATCTTCTAAATGGTAAGAGATAGAGATTTGGTTAAAGGGGAGAAAATATGCAGGACGATGAGTACTAGCTATATCCGTTATATAAAGTTCAGACCATACTTATTATTGATGATAGAAGAATAATATTTTGACATTATTAGGGCACTTTTTTATGCTTTTTAATAATATGTAGTCAGATTTATCATAAAGCAAATATTTTCCAATATATGCATACTAACTTCATTTTTTTATATGAGCGTCAAAGTTGGCCATGAGCTAATTTTATAGATTTTTAATTCTCTTTAATTTGGTATATCATATGATATGTTTATTTTTTCAAATACAAATAACGCTTTATGTTAGTATTGTTATTGTTATTATTTCATTTATTTTGGTATATTCATAGCCAACTTCAAATACTATAAAAATATCGTCCAGTTTTTCTATTAATGAAAACAAACCTACCATATGATACATCAAATTAAAAAAGAAATGTCTACAAAATGATATCATGGCCAACTTTGACGTCCATATAAAAAAAAAAATGGTGATGTGTCCATCATAGTACTTTCCCCGTTTAGATTTAATATTTTTGAATTAAATGTAATTAAATATAAATTAATAAAAAAGAAAAAGGAACCGGCGACTGCATTTCAACCCGGGACCTTTCGATTATGAGTCCGGCGCGTTACCACCTGCGCCACGACACTTCATGGCCTATCGATGTTATAACCAACAATAATTATCTAAAAAAACACTATTTTTAAATAACTCCTAAACTAAGAGTGCTATGATAAAAAGTGAATATACAATATATCTTCATTTTTTATTGTATACAATGTTTATTTGAAACATTTTTTAGTTTTGTGAATATCTGGAAAAAACTAAAAAACGCTAAGATTAAAGTACCAATTCCGGTTTTCCTTTCAAAAAGCTTAAGTTTTAAGTTTCATCTCGATATCTCCAGAGGTTTTTGCTCTATATCGTTCTATCATCAATAATAACCAAGTTATAAAGGAAAATTAAAAAATCGCAAAAATCAGTTTTTTCGCAATGTGCTCTGATGGTTCAACTTTTTTTGTTAATTTAACACCGGGTATAGTTGGTACTCATCGTCTTGCATATTTTCTACCATTTAACAGATCTGTATCTCTTGCCGTTTAGAAGATACACATGCATGGACTGCTTAACCGGGACACCCTGTATATTGAAACTATTTTTCAATCGTAAGTATATATGCGTCTTGAAACGGACATACTGTATTTTCTTTATAGAGAGCAATGAATTATATTTTTATCACTACTTTTATCGATTTATTTAATATAGTTACATTTTTTAGTAAAAATAATGCATCATACGACTGTTTGGAAACCCATAAATCTACTGATAATTTGGTTTAAAGTGTTCGTTTTCAAATGTTCACTCGCCCCACAGATGATCTAAAAAAACAGTCCAAATTCGTACCCTTCTTATCTGCTTTTGTCCTTAAGCCCTAGAAATCAATTACTAAGGATGTAAAAAATACATAAGAAAATATTTGTAAAAGTACCCTCTTCAAAGTACTTATAGGAAATCGTCAGTGAGAAATATTTTAAGAAAAATAATCAGTATGTTTTTCGCTCTCCAGTGTGCACGTTAACGGTTTCTAATTTTATACGGACAAACTATAATTTAATTAAGTATAGTGAACATTTAGTGTTTTTACATAATAGTTGTAGTTCTAGTGATATTTAGTTGTAAAAATATGGCTAATTATTTAAAATGCGCCTATCGTGATTGTGGCGCGAGGAAAACCGAGGATGTACAGTACACTTCTTTACATTTCCTGTAAATAATAGCGAAAGATGTGATCATTGGTTAAAAAATTGTGGTAATATGGATCTCTTTATTTTGTCCGAAAAGAAACTTTCTTCAAAGCGCCTGTGTAATAAACATTTTCGAGCAAGTGATTTTACAAATTTCCAACAAAGTAGACTGTTAAAATCAGCAATTCTAAAACCATTTGACATAGTATTAAGTGATTCGGATTCCGATTTAGAAGTGTTAAAGCCCATTCACATGTACATCCGAAAATTGGAAGAGGATTTGCCATCTACATCCAAAGAAGTAAGGTTTTTAACCCCAAAAATAAACAAACATTTTTAATATATGACATAATAATTTTCTTTTTTTTATATATCATATCCTTATATATTCGTATACTCTGTACATTTGCGGACATTCGTTGATTCTATAAAAGAGTCTAATTTAAAATTCGAACGAGTGTTTTCAATCCCAGGCTAAGCATGAAGTAAAATTTCGAGTTTAGAAAAGCCCCGCGTAGAAAATTTGTCGAGGGTCGCGCTAGCGACCCGAGACAAATTTTCACGGGGCTTTTCTAAACTCGAAATTTTACTTCATGCGCCACGCGTATAAAACACTGATATATTGTAAAATTCAAAAATACTAGCCTTTATTTTGTTCGGTTGATTGACAAATTATATTGAATATTAAATTTTATTTATAAAATCTTGGCAAAAACTTGAAACCTGTTACAACATTTCACAAGAAGTGGATTAATAAGAAATCGTGGAAATTAGTGAAAAATCTATTTAAAAAATCTATAAATATAAAACATGGATATGTGTGAGTGTTTTCCACTCCCTGATTAAGCATGAAGTAAAATTTGGAGTTAAAAAACCCTGAACATTTGGATTTTACGGCACGAGCGAAGCGAGTTCAGGCTTTTCTAAACTCGAAATTTTACTTCGTGCGCCACGCGTACAAACACTGATTTATTATGAAGTTCAAAAACACATAATCGATCTACTATTTTTGTCAGAAGTATAGTTAAAGATGTGAAATAAATGTACATAATGTTGATATGATTTACCAAAATACCGGTACATTTTGAAGAGCAATTTTTGCGATTAACCGGTATGCCGGTATTCCAATCCCTACCTGTATCATATAACTGTATTTATTTTAATTTAAATTGCATTACATGAGAGTAAATCTAGATTTCAATATTATATGTGGAATTAAAAATTGAATGGTGTAGATTCACACTCGATTTGTTTATTTTGATAAAATAAACAAACCGAGCGTCATCATTTTTCGTTCCGTCGGTACCGTTAGAGAGGAAAAAATATAAACATTCCTCTGCGGATCCGATATACAAATGAATTGGGAAGAGTGAGGAAACCTAGTAGTTACTCTAAATCACACGCCTGCTGGGTGAGCCACCTGACAGAGCCGCCCCCCTGACCCCGCACAGCCAGCGTGAATACTCTGGTTACTCCATACTCTGTGATACTACTCAATATAACGAGTAGTATGATTATTAGCGATGATATTTTTATCGGCTGAAAATTAATTTAAATAAAAATCACTTGGTTTTTTTTACAAAATATTTGATTTATTCCGACTAGTTCGGCTTCTAGCCATTATCAACCAAGTGATTTTTATATAAATTAATATTCAGTTATAATATCACAAGAGCATCGAAAATATTCGACTATTTTACAAGTAACGAGATGTAATCTACAAAAAACCACTAAAGCGTAGCTGGAGTGGTATTTTAAGGATAATATCGAGTTACTAGTGAAAAATAATCATCATTTTTGATTGCTCGAGTGGTATTTGTTACGATTATACAGTGAATATCTGTCAAGTGTTTGTATGACTGCTAAAGAAATTCGTATTTTCACTTTTTACGAAATGCCAGAAACTGCTTCCAAATGTTAAATATTCAATTGTTTCGCTTATATCTAAACCTAAAGCTTTTCCGAAGCGATTCATTGCGATTTTAATTGACGTTTGTTGAGAAATACAAAACTTTCTTATTGTGACAGTTATTAAATTATTATCCATTATTTTTGCTTTTTTGGAGCCACCGAAAAACTGAAGTAATTATACTACGTCGTCAAGGGTATATCCGTTTATCTATGTCTGGTAACTAAGTAAAACTCTTAATCACTATTAGCTAAATTTATGATGAGATATAATCATACATATATATTTAATCATGTTTCACCAAGTGATTAATAAGAACACAGTGAAAGATAAATACAATATTAATTTTGCGATACCTATAACTGTATGAATTTTTACTCACCAACTGCTTTATTCCATCTGGCATACGCCAGCAGCACCTTCTTTAACAAGGCTTGGTTTTCCTGACCGTCCTTCCCGCAAAACAAACTACAGCCAGTCCTGTGTAGATCCTTGACGATCTGAACCCCCAGTTCGGCGTCCGCTGGATGCGACCACTCGCTGAAGCAGTTCCTCTCGACGGTGGCCCAGTCAATGCCCTTGGAGAAGAGGTGTTTGTCCGCCAAGGACAACCACAACCTCCTCCGGAACTCCGGCGGGATTCCCTCCGGTAGCTGGGAGACCATCTTCATGGCGGAGTGCCATTGCGAGAACCCGGAATCTCCGGGTAGGGGTTCTATCGAGAAGCGCATTTCCGGTGAAAATTCTGGCACACCTGAAAAATTATATTATTTTTCACTTAATATAATAGCAGACTATTTATGATTTTCAACTTTTTATTTACTCACTACAATTGTTTCGCTACACTGTAGCCTCTTCAGGTGAAGAAATATAATACATTTTTTACAAACTAATTTACATTATATAGAGTTTTCAGAAGTGTGGGTGGAGGGGGTGTTTTTCTTCAGTTTAAGTAGGGGGGAGTTCGAGAGTTCAAGCTGGTCGTTCAGCAAGTTTCCTAAATTTATATGTTTATTTATTTCCAAATTTTCCAATAAATTTAATTTCCGTCCTTTATTAGAGATGTGGAGGATTTTGAAGTTGTTGTTAAATTGGTGGTTTTCTTCAATTAGGTGGTTTGCGTAAGTTGAATGATCTCTTTGATGGATGAACGCTTTTTGGTGTTCATTTATTCTTTCACTGAATGCTCTCCCGGTTTGGCCTATATAAATCTTCGGGCAATCCGCACAATTAAGCAAATAAACCCCACAGTGTTGACCCAATTTAGTTTTATGCTTATTGTTTTTTATTATTTTTGACAGTGTGTTGTTAGATTTAAACGCAACATTTATGTTTAATTTTTTTAAATGTTTACTGATTCTTTGGCTTAAATAGCCATTATAAGTTATTGATCCATAATTTTCAACCTTGCATTTTTTTGTAGGGAATATTGATTTATTTATAATTTCTTTTTCTTTGTTAATTATTAATTTATTTATTGTATCTATTTTAAAATTGTTTCTGACTGCAATGTATTTAATTATGTTAATTCCTTTTTCAAAATTTTGTTTTGACATTATATTATTTGTATGTGTGGGGTATAATGGGCTTACAAGCCTTGCTAAACGCCGATAAAACCAAATTTTCAACCTTTTCTAAACTCGAAATATTTACTTCACAGTTAAAGTTTTCAACTTTTTTAGTGACTGTGATATTTTTGCCTTCAATAAAAAACGATATAAACAAATGATTAAGAGAGTCGCAGTTCCTGAGCAATAATGTTGTTTGTCATTATAATTGCTGTTTGTTATTATAATTTTTGGTCACACTTTGTTCATACTTCATTCATTATATACGTAAAAATCTCAGATTTTCCACATGATCATGGAAAATCTGAAAATATGTAACTACTATTGTTCGTTATTTACTATATTATTATATACTCACACGGTATATTCATAGACTTTTTATAAATTTTATGTATTAATGTTACATTTATTTTGTAAGCTTTAAATTATTATTTGTTTTGTATATCTATTTTGTATAAAACGGGGGTTCCCGTCAATAAATATATTATTATTATTAAAAGTATAAATGAAATTGCCAATTCTTGGTTGCAGAATACTTCAAACATTAAAAGTGCGATCTTTTCGCAATCTACAACAAGTTAGTCTTACAAAGACTATATCAAACACTCATTGAAACAACTGAACCCAAATTGTTACATTTGCAGTAGGTTACTGTATGTAACAGCAAACACTTGTTGTATAATTCAATGTCCGTCGGGGTATTAGCCCGGGAATTAGTTGTTTCAATGAGTGTTTGATATAGTCTTTGTAAGACTAACTTGTTGTAGATTGCGAAAAGAATCGCACTTTTAATGTTTTATTATTATTATTATTATAGTTATGTATGTTAATTTTCCAAAATTTATATCATTGTTATTTGTTGTTATTTAGTAGTTGATAATTGTAAAAAGATACTATTTTGGAACTTGTCCTGTCTGAATTTTATTATTTTCTCAAATAAATAAATGATATTATGATGTTCTCATGTATATTTTTTTAATTATAAGGTATACTTTAAGCGACGTTGAAAAATACTTTTTGCCAGGTTTTCCGAGCGGAAAAAGCGTGCACCATGGTGGAATTTAGTAGAGAGGAAGCGTCTTCATCTCCGTGTAAAATATACGACGTGATTGGAATCAAATCCGGATGGCTTTCCCGATTCGTACGTGTTTTAAGCAAATGGCCATAAAAGATCACTCCAATGATGTCATTAGAGAACTATTTATATACACTGGCGCAGTCAAAGAATTTTATTTGAATTAGCAAAACGTTTTAAAATGTTCGCTAAAGAACGTTAATAATCAATTTAAAAAAATCGCAAAAAAAAAACATTTTGAGAAATCATAAAATATCGAAATTGATGCCATTAACACATGACAAACATGATCAATATTGTCAAAGTAGATTAAAATTAACAGGACTTTTAAGTACTGTTTAATTAACATTAAATCAACATTTTATGTTTTTACATTGTTAATTACGTAAAACGTTATTTGTTTGGTGGTGTAAAATAGATTGAGCATGCAAAAATTCTTTGAATAGTTCTTTTACTTAGCCAATTGAATGTTTATAATGATACATAGTTTGAATTCTTTCGTAGTTTTTAAAGGATGAAATGTAATATCACGAAACTTAATCGTAAATTATAATTATAACTTTGAAATTAGAATGGGCAAATTAGTACTAACGGAATGAATTATTTCTGTATATTAAAGCTCCCTTACCTTCCTCTCCATTTAATTATCGTCCGCGAGAGAGGGAGCAGTATTTACTTTACGGCAATCTCTGGGGATTATCTAAAGTATTCGTTTTAATGTACACTTCGAATTTCGGCGGTGGAAATACAGGCTCAGGGATTATATGTATCTGTTTTTAGCGAGGACATCCCATATTAATTTCAGCAATAACGCAATTATAAAATATTTATGTTTACATTTATCAAAATGAAAGCTTAAAATTCAAACGTTTCTATTTATACTCAAAATCATTTACTTATCTAACGTACTAACTTAATCTGAATAATATGTCTCACTATAATACTATATATATATATATATATATATATATATATTTATTTATACAATTCTACCTTAGTGTAAAGGGAAAAAACACGCATAAAATATTAATCATAATAATTAATTCTAATAATTGATAAATTCTTTTCACATTCTAGGAGATAAACAATCGATGAATTTTGTAATGGTTTTATATCATATGTTCAATTAAAAAAAACCTCTAGAGTGACATGATTTAATGCTTTTTAAATTTAAGTTGGGTTCACGCTTTAGGGATTGACATATAGATGGAGAATTAGCTCTAGGTAATTTTCTAGATTTATCGAAAGCGTATGATATGATAGATCATAAAGTACTGCTGGAAAAAATGGAAAAATACGGAATAAGGGGTAGTACACTAAAAAGGTTCACGTCATATCTTTCAGATAGAGTTCAGTTGGTCACAATTGAGAGGGATGGCAAGCGATATAATTCTGAGAGAATAAACAGTGGCAATGTAGGAATACCTCAGGGTAGCATTTTAGGCCCAATTTTGTTTAATATATATATATATATATGTTAAAACGTAGATTTTCGCGGGCGTAACATGTATCACTGTTTCTTCAATTCACGCATCAAGTAGTACGTAAAAGTCAAACAAGTGGTTGCTAGAGCAATGGAATTTTGATAGTTATTCCTGACGATGATGACTGCGACGTCATCGAAACGTCGAATTAAAAATAAAATGGACCAGAGCCAAGAAAATACGCGGGACCAAACCCGAAGAAACAGTGATACATATATATATATATATATAGGCAGAGTTCGGAAAATTTCCTAACAGGGCATTCGACCAATAATACGGCAGGAGAGATGTGTGTAATCTACTTTATTGTAATACCAAGCTTTCGGGACTCATTTTGTCCCTTCCTCAGGGTTAACACTAAAAAACAATGAGCAAAAAACAAAAATTACTGATCTGAATTAAACTGTTAGTTGATGACGAATTCTTGAAAAAATATTAATTAGCAAATAAATTTGAGCTTACATTTGTGATTATTTGAACAAACTATTGTTAAACTGACGCTGTATTTGTTTTATCATCCTAACGATACTCATGGTGGTTGTTGAAATTAAATAAAAGTGAGGTTATTGTGTATAAAAAATCGTAACCGCGTGGTTACGGCAGAGGTGAAATTTTACACGAAAACAAACGGCACATTCACATTTTAAAATTGGAAATTGTCACTGTGTTCCACTGTTTCTTGGGTAACCTGGGGTGTTATCAGCACACTTGTTTATATTTGATTAACTTTTAACTCACGCGGCCGCATCTTAGTGCGAAACGACGCACGTGTCTTCACATTAACAGCAACAATGGCTGGTGCCTGTCCACAGGTGTCACTCGGCTCTCTCCGTCTCTGTCACCGACGGAGAGAGGCGCACGCCATCCGTTTCCAGGAACGTCTCGCCAGCCAGCGCGCGGTGTTTGAAATCTCGGGCCTGAGCTCGAGGGATTCAAACATCGACGCTGGAGGCCCCTTTACCTGCCCCGTTGTTGCCGCTTATGCGTTTATTGCTGTGAAATGACTGTGAAATGACTATTATGTATATGGATACTGTTATTAATGCCGGGTCTAGGTTAGGTGCACGAAATAGATTTAACTTGGTGCGCTCACACGTTTCGATAGAAAGTTTAAGAAGAGTAAAAGATATAAATGAAAAAATCCAACTAAAAATGTAATGAAATTATAATTTTTAAGCGCAATCAAATTAACTCCGTAGAGTGTCACCACCAACCTGGGACTCACTCGACGATTCCGCCTTCAGTTTATCTAGCTAAATGTGAAATGATGAAAAAATTACCTAAATGTGTTTAATCGATGATTCATGAGGCAAATTTCAGACAAACTACCAGTATGTAAACTATTGTTGAATGTTATTAACCTGTTAAGCTGAAAGAGACCGGTAATGTGAAGACACGTGCGTCGTTTCGCACTAAGATGCGGCCGCGTGAGTTAAAAGTTAATCAAATATAAACAAGTGTGCTGATAACACCCCAGGTTACCCAAGAAACAGTGGAACACAGTGACAATTTCCAATTTTAAAATGTGAATGTGCCGTTTGTTTTCGTGTAAAATTTCACCTCTGCCGTAACCACGCGGTTACGATTTTTTATACACAATAACCTCACTTTTATTTAATTTCAACAACCACCATGAGTATCGTTAGGATGATAAAACAAATACAGCGTCAGTTTAACAATAGTTTGTTCAAATAATCACAAATGTAAGCTCAAATTTATTTGCTAATTAATATTTTTTCAAGAATTCGTCATCAACTAACAGTTTAATTCAGATCAGTAATTTTTGTTTTTTGCTCATTGTTTTTTAGTGTTAACCCTGAGGAAGGGACAAAATGAGTCCCGAAAGCTTGGTATTACAATAAAGTAGATTACACACATCTCTCCTGCCGTATTATTGGTCGAATGCCCTGTTAGGAAATTTTCCGAACTCTGCCTCTAACGTAGTACGACCGTTACTTCTTGTGCTGGTATATATATATATATATATATATAAATGATTTACATCAAATAAGATCTGATATTAATCTCAATTGCAGTATAATTAATTACGCGGACGACACAAACTTTCTTGTAACTGCGAAACTGTACCCCCAGCTTATTGCCACATGCAATAAAATTTACACAAGCATTGATGATTGGTTTAATTCCAACTTATTAATATTAAACAAAAATAAAACTAGTGCTGTTCTGTTTAAAACAAAACAATCAAAAATATGTTGTCAGTTAAATTAACTCCCCAGGTGAAATTTTTAGGAGTATCCATTGATGAGTCTCTGGTTTGGTGCTCGCATGTAGAATACTTATCAAAAAATGTCAAAATTGTGTTATCTAATGAGCAACATAAAAAAATACATTAACACAGAATCGCTGAAAATAATCTACCATGCCAGCATAGAATCAGTCCTGAGATATGGTATTATGTTTTGGGGAAACAGCAGCCACATTGTAAAAATATTTAAATTGCAAAAAAGAATAATTAGAAGAAATATTATATTAACAATTAATTCCCTATTTGTATATGAATGTTTAAAGTTTGTTTTCAAAAACAAAACAATTTTCTGCACTTCTAAAAACCACAAGTATGTGACAAGGAATAAAAATGTTGTATATCCCAAGCACAAGCTAACACTCACAGAGCAAAATGCATATTACAAATGCAGTAAAATGTATAATGCACTTCCCAGAGCCATACAGGAAATACAATCGTTTTTAAAGTACAAAAGTACAGTGTATCGATTATTGCTAGATGCAGAAATGCATTCAATCAATGATTTTTTCTATATCGAATATTCTTAATTTAATGTTATTGTTTTGAATTATTTTTTATATTCTATTTGACCCTATTTTATGTTATGTCTGCACGAACCGTGTTTTGTATACATACCTTTAAAAATAAATTTGTTTATTATTATTATTATTATAAAACGTCAGGTATAATGTTTATAATGTATAATTTTACAGTTGCCAAACTACAATATCTTCCATGGCACTGTAGAGGTCTTTTTTAATTGAACACATGATATTATTCAAGATGTTTACTTTGTTAGGTAAGTGATTAAATAATTTTACTACTGCATAATGAACACTATACACTGTTGACTTTAACATATGATTTGGGTATATAAGTATTTCTTCTTATGTTATCATTATTTAATATTTTTATAGTAAAATATTATTGCTTCCAATATACACATTCCATAAAATGTGTGGATTGATTCTATTTAAAAACACTTCTACATGATTGCCTGTAATTTAATTTATCGATTATTTCTATTGCTCATTTTTGAGCTAAAAATATTTTGTTTGAATATGTCTTGCTTTTGCAAAACATAATTCTATAAAGTATTATGCGTTATAATATTATGTTTTGCAAAAGCAAGACATATTCAAACAAAATATTTTTAGATCAAAAAAGAGCAACAGAAATAATCCATTAATTAAATTACAGGCAATCAAAATTCGCTGTGTATGCAGTTTTGTGAGACTGTGAGATTGATAAAAATGATTCAAAGCAGGCCTTAACTCCTACAACACGATTGGCAAGCCTGCTTTCGAAATGCGGCAGTAGATTAAAGGATATCTAATTATTTAATTAACAAGAAATGCTAAATAAATTAAAACAAAACAGTATTGATATTTAGGGAACAAACCGAAAACTAGGATGAATACAAGTTAAAGTAGGTGTATATAATGTGATCCTTCAGTTAATAACTCTAATAACTCTTCGATTCATATTGTCAAATGTATTTTCGAATGATCGAGGAGTAATTGAATTACATGCATTGGTAATTGCATCCATAAGTTTTTGTATCGTATGAAATGTCTGTCTGTAAGTTGTATTTTTAAGAAAAGGGAAAACAAAATAGTTCATAATGGTTAAATCAGGGGAGGAGGAGGAAAAGATAAAATTCGGTCGGCAAAGAATTCCCGCAAGAACCTTATTGTTTCACGACTTGTGTGCGTAGTAGCGTTATTTTACTGAAAATATCTGTTTAAGAGTTCATCATCCAGTTGTTCAATGAAAGGTCGTATGAAATGATTGCAATATCTATCTGCATTAACTGTGTCGTAAGCAAATATAGGGATTCATTGCATATCGATTTACCATGATTTTTGAGATTCTGAAAATGGAATCAGGGTAAAGGTGTATGGGAGGCACGAATCTAAAGTTCGTTGGTTGGATTCGTGCGCCCCATACATGTTTACCTCGATTCCGTTTTCAGAATCTTAAAAATCAAGGTAAATCGTATACAACAACCCCAAATAAAGGGCCAATAAAGCGTCTTCGTGACGTTACCATCCAAACGCCAACCTTTTGAGGGTGCAAAGGACTCTCTACCAACTGGTGGGGATTCTCAGCAGACCAAAATCGCCTATTTTGTTTATTAACATACCTCGAAAGAGTGAACTATGCTTCATCTAAGAAAAAGCTCTTGTCTAGGATATCATCATTATTTAAATGATTTAGGAGTTAATCGATATTTGTTTTTGAGTTTCGTGAAGAGTATAATCATAAATAATTAACACTGTTGTATCCTTTCTTCACACTTTATTTTCTAATGGTAACCATTAGAAAATAAAGTGTGAAGAAAGGATACAACAGTGTTTATTATTTATGATTTAGGAGTTATTGACAGTACTCGGTTCTTCTACGAAAATCTGTTTCTAAAAGTTGTTAAACTGCAGTTATCTTGTACGCCATCATATGCAAATCCCTCTTTAAAATTGTTTGACAAGTACCATATGATAACTGTGTTTGTTGTGCAAGCCTACGAATAGATTTTGTCGGGGAACCTTTCATTCTTCGTTGCACATCTTAAACGTTTTCTGCTGTTCTCTTTATTGGACGGCCACTTCTGGTTTTACGGGTTACACTGCCCACTTCACGGAACTTATCAACACATTCATGAATTTCTATAAACAATTTATGATAATCCACTGCAAAGTCCGGAAATCTTACACTAAATTCCCCAACACAAAGATCAACAGAATATGACCATTGTCCGTTTGCCAGTTTCTCGCCATTCATGAAATAACTTTCCAAGATAAAAGTTTTGTGCTCCAACGCAAACATTTTGAAAGAATTACACTAGTATTACAAAGGCAAACTTAAATACTTCCGGGAACAAAATTGCAAAACTGAATTACATTTAAAATTTCACTGTCACATTATAATTCATTGGGATTCTAGAGCTAGTGTAGCCAATCGTGTTGTTCTAGTCAAGGCCTGCTTTGAATCTTTTTTTTCTCGATCTCACGGTATATGATTTGGGTATATAGAGAGTTTTATGCAACACCGAACATTTGCATCCAATACAATTTGACTCCTTTAATTTTTAAGTTGTGTGTAAATTGAGTTGCCTATATGACTATTAAAAATTGTAGCCAATCAATCGCAATTAATGCCCAAACTTGTACATACGGAGAGTTTTTCTTTAAAGTATACATGTCCCAATTACAGCGTATATGCCGTAAATCTTAAAATACTCGTTGTTTTTTAACAGAGTTCAATTTGAAACTTGAAATGAGTGTGTTCCACTCCCGGACTAAGCATGAAGTAAAATTTCGAGTTTAGAAAAGCCTGAAAATTTGGTTTGGACGCGTAGCGCGAAGCGCGGAGCGGCCAAACCAAATTTTCAGGCTTTTCTAAACTCGAAATTTTACTTCATGCGCCACCGGTACAAAACACTGACATACTACAAAGTTTAAAACACACCGCTAAACTTTATATTGCATCAGTGTTTTGTACCGGTGGCGCATGAAGTAAAATTTCGAGTTTAGAAAAGCCTGAAAATTTGGTTTGGCCGCTCCGCGCTTCGCGCTACGCGTCCAAACCAAATTTTCAGGCTTTTCTAAACTCGAAATTTTACTTCATGCTTAGCCTGGAAGAGGAAAACACTCGTTTAAAGCTTCAAATATTTTAATAAACCGAGCGTCGGAGCATGCACAACGTATGCTTATGTATACTTAAAAAATTCTCGTTATGAAAATGTTCGGTATTACATAAAACTCTCTGTATATAAGTATTTCTTCTTGTGTTATGATTATTTAATATTTTTATAGTAAAACATTATTGCTTCCAATATATACATTTGAATACACCTCTACATGATTGCCTGTAATTCAATTTATGGATTATTCCTATTGCTTTTTTTGAGCTAAAAATATTTTGCGTGCATATGTCTTGCTTTTGCGAAAAATAATTCCATAACGCATAATACTTTCAAAATTCACCTCTACATGATTGCCTGTAATTCAATTTATGGATTATTTCTATTGCTTTTTTTGAGCTAAAAATATTTTGCGTGCATATGTCTTGCTTTTGCGAAATATAATTCCATAACGCATAATACTTTCAAAATTCGTAGTGCATGCAGTTTTTATTACAGGTATATCTAAACATGTTTTAAGTTGTCTTAATGTGAAGATTAATTAATTTAATATTTTTTCTGGGTTTTATTTTATTCATATTTTATTTTTTAACAATATACTGCGCAATTTTAAGCAGTATATTGTGTAAAGTTAAACAGTTGTATTGTTCCATGGAACAATACAACTGTTTAACTTTACCCAAGGTGAAAATCTGGTTCCATCAAGAAAGTAGCAGAGCAAGCATCGAATATAATAAGCAGTACATTTTGAATTTAATTTTAAATCAGTGTTTTATACATCACAGTCTATTTTATGTTCTATTTTTGCAGACAATAAAATAGAAACTCGTTGCAATTCCGAGGTATAATCGATTTTTCGAGTCAGAAAGCAAACGTTTCGTTGCTAAAAAAGAAATAGAAATGGGGGACAGTTCATTGATTACAGCCAGAGCTCCGGAGACTTGGAACGTATTCCCATTTAGCCGTTTCGTGCGAACGGTGTGGAAATCCGCGAAGGCATCCAACCGACCCATTTGCGGATTATTAGACCACAAAGGTCGAGGATGCATGGAATAATACATGTTAACTCGTTTGTTAACTATACGTACGAGTACACTTAATGGATATATACAGGGAATTTTTCTTTTAAGTATGCATATGTATACGATTTTTTATAAGAGTTTAATTTTAGGCTTACAACGAGAGTTTTCCACTCCCAGGTTAAGCATGAAGTAAAATTTCGAGTTTAGAAAAGCCTGAAAATTTGGTTTGGTCGCGTAGCGCGAAGCGCGGAGCGACCAAACCAAATTTTCAGGCTTTTCTAAACTCGAAATTTTACTTCATGCGCCACGCGTATTGAACACTGACAACAGTAAAATAATGTAAACAAGTGAACTATACACCAAATCAGTGTTTAATACGCGTGGCGCATGAAGTAAAATTTCGAGTTTAGAAAAGCCTGAAAATTTGGTTTGGTCGCTCCGCGCTTCGCGCTACGCGACCAAACCAAATTTTCAGGCTTTTCTAAACTCGAAATTTTACTTCATGCTTAGCCTGGGAGTGGAAAACACTCGCCTAAACTTCAAATTAAACATTTTTAACAAAACAACGAATATTTGAAGATTTACAGCATATAATTGGGATATGTTTACTTAAAAGAAAAACTCCTTGTATGTATAAAATATATAGCAGTTTACTTCAAAAGAATTTGAATACATTTTAAGTATGAATATGCATACGCTTTTTTAAAAGAGTTTAATTTTAAGCTAAAGACGAGTGTTTTCCACTCCCAGGTTAGGCATGAAGTAAAATTTCGAGTTTAGAAAAGCCTGAAAATTTGGTTTGGTTGCGTAGCGCGAAGCGCGGAGCGGCCAAACCAAATTTTCAGGCTTTTCTAAACTCGAAATTTTACTTCATGCGCCACGCGTATAATACACTCATTTCAAGTAAATTTCACTTACTCACATTATTTTACTGTTGTCAGTGTTTAATACGCGTGGCGCATGAAGTAAAATTTCGAGTTTAGAAAAGCCTGAAAATTTGGTTTGGTCGCTCCGCGCTTCGCGCTACGCGACCAAACCAAATTTTCAGGCTTTTCTAAACTCGAAATTTTACTTCATGCTTAGCGTGGGAGTAGCAAACGCTAGCTTAAACTTCAAATTAAACATTTTTAACAAAACAACGAATATTTGAAGATTTACAGCATATAATTGGGAGATGTATACTTAAAAGAAAAACTCCTTGTATGTATAAAATATATAGCAGTTTACTTCAAAAGAATTTGAATACATTTTAAGTGCAAAGAACGATTTATCGAAAGATTTATATCATGAGGCAGTGGCACAGCCAGGATTTCGCCTAAGGTCTAAACAAAATTACAAATTAAATACAGGGAATTTTTCTTTTAAGTGTAAACACCGGGTATTAGATAAAAAAAACATACAACGCAATAGCTCTGTTATTTATTGACCGATTTTGTTGAACTAAAAACTAAAGCCGTGTAAATACTAAAAAATGACATTGATATTGATTTTTTCCAATGATAACTTCACTGCCAAATAAAAGCTAACTTAAAATTTTTAAACGGCTGCCTGTAATTTTTGTTATTATTACAACATATGTGTCTTTGTGCATATTTGTGATTCATGTTTTGTGTCTTACATTTTAGTTATATGTTTTTGGCTCTACATTGTAAATGGCTTGTCCGTTAATAAAGAATTATTATTATTATTATTAGACATTATTTTTCTGTATCCAAAAACGCCTAATTTGTTGTTTTTCAAACATATTCTCGTCGAAAATTAATTGAAATAAATCTTTTATTTAAAATTATATTTTTTTAAAATTAAATTAGTGTGCCTTGAAAAAAATATTCGAATACATAAATTTTAATAATTCGGACTTCACTTTAAGCAAGTGTTATATACCCGTGGCGCATGAAGTAAAATTTCGAGTTTAGAAAAGCCCCGTGAAAATTTGTCTGCGCGACCCTCGACAAATTTTCTACGGGGGCTTTTCTAAACTCGAAATTTTACTTCATGCGCCACGGGTATAAAACACTTGCTTAAAGTGAAGTCCGAATTATTAAAATTTATGTATTCGAATATTTTTTTAGTTTGGTTAAATCTTGTTTGTTCAACCTGACCTACAAATTTGATGTACACAAACAAGATTTAACTAACCTAACCTACAAATTTGATGTGAACAAATAAAATTTAACAATCCTCAACTCCCAATTTTGTGTTTACATCAAATTTGTAGGTTAGGTTAGTTAAATCCCGTTTGTTTTTAAGTTTAATACATCGTTCAAATCTCTAGTATTTAAATCAAACTTGCAGATTACGTTTGTAAAATCCTGTTTGTTCACATAAATCTTTGATGTTATGTTTATTGAATCCTGTTTTGTTTACATCAAATTCGGAGTTTAGGATTGGAAAATTTTGTTTGTTAACATCAAATTTGTAGGTTAGGGTGGTTTAACCTTGTTTTTTCAACCTTACCTACAAATTTAATGTAAACAAACAAGATTTAACCAACCTAACCTACAAATTTAATGTAAACAAACAAAATTTAACAATCCGTAACTCCGAATCTTGTATGTTTACATCAAACTTGTAGGTTATGTTAGGTAAATCCTGTTTGTTTTTATCAAATAACTATTATCAAATATGTTTTGTTAGATTGTTCATCATATCGTGGTCATATGAATTATTTTGACAAGTTTAGGTACTTACATGACACTTGTCAAAATAATTATTCAAGCAATAATTTAAATATCGACATGCCAAACAATTAAATGTTTTCTGTTTCAACGAACCTACATTAATTAAAGAACAAAAAACGTTCATGACGTCAAGGTAGAAAGGTAATGTGTTGACTACAGCACTGCACGGGCCGGGCCTCGAATTTTTTCAAGCGGGCCGGGCCAGGCCGGGATTACAAACTAAAATATGAGACCGGACAGGGCCGGGCCGGGCTTGACTGTTTTTTTACAGTTTGTTTTTATTTTTAATTGCAAACTATATCTATAAACAAGTATAAAACCGACGGCTCGCAGCCTAACTTCAGGGTAGGCCACAGCGCCAAGGCACACAAAATTTTAAGGTTGGGATCGCGCTTTATAAATACAAGGAATTGCACAACAAAGTCACCTTTCAATAACGGGTACATATTACCTTGGGTCACTGGTCTACCCTGAAGTTAGGTTGCGAGCCGCCACTGAAGTATAATCTTTATTGTGTGTTAAGAGTAAATGAAAGCTTTACACTTTTCAAGTACAATAATTCTTAATAAGTGAAGTAATTCTAATTCTAATTACAGTTTATGAAGAAAAAAATTGTATCAGGTAATTTTGACTTAATACATTTTTACGTATATAATAAATTTTAATAAAAAAATAATTTGTGCGCTTCATTTCTGGAAATACATTATATATATATTTACAAGTGTGATTAACTTTTATAAACTAGTGTTTTTAAACTTCGTGAACCTTTTGAATTATTCAGACTAAAATGTTGACCGGGTCGGGTCGGGCTTGTTCTGTTATTTACCTGGGCCGGGCTCAAGTCAAGTATTTCATGACCGAGCCGGGCCGGTTCTGGTTCTTGGTTTTTTGGAGAGTGCGCATTTCTGCACTGCACTTAGGCCTCATTAGGCCCATTGTACTCGGGCCGGGCCGGGCCGGGTTTTCAAAATTTGCTAGCGGGCCGGGCCTTTAAATATCAGCCCGTGCAGGGCTCTAGTGTTGACTATATTCCTACTATCAACTGACAATACATCTGACAGTTCAGCACTGCTGACCTTATAAGCGCTGACAACCTAATTTGCGTGCGCTTTTTGACTGTACATGACTATACATGACGAGTGTGGAAAACGTCACTTTCTAGGCAGCGAGTTCAAAAAATATTATGTAATACTCGTGCTTGAACAATTTTCCTACGTTCAGGCAATTATAGGGACTCGTTCTTTCGTCGCTTGAGCTTTAAAAATGCATTCACCCACTAAAAATGTGTTTCCGCACTTGTTTTGTAAATAACTATTAATTGTTACCTAAAAGCTTTTTACCAATTTTCTATCTACCATGATTTTACTCAACTTTGTGCAACAGTTATTTCGTTAAAAGTCAATTAATTAACTATGATTTTGTATAAAACATGTATAAATGAAATTGCCAATTCTTGGTTGAATAAAAGTGCGATTCTTCTCGAAATATATAAAAAGCCAGTCTTACAAAGACTATATCAAACACTTATTGAAACAACTACTTCCCGAGCTAATACCCCGACGGACATTGAACTATACAACAAGTGCTTGCTGTTACATACAGTAACCTAATGCAAATGTATCTAGGGTGTCAAATTGTTTAGAGAGAATGGCAAAGCTATACTGATGAGAGATAAATCCCGAAACGCGTCTATAGATGGCCTGAATAATTTGACCCAAATTGTTAAATTTGCAGTAGGTTACTGTATGTAACAGCAAGCACTTGTATAGTTCAAGCTCCGTCGGGGCATTAGCTCGTGAAGTAGTTGTTCAATGAGTGTTTGATATAGTCTTTGTTAGACTGACTTGTTGTAGATTGCTAGAAAAATCGCAATTTTAATATAACATATATTTGGACGTCACGACACATTCACAGTACACCCAGGGATATGACAAGTAATTATTTTTAAATAACTTCTCGTGCACGTGAATTTAGGTTAGATTAAACTTCTCCCTGTTTTCTGTGCTGTAAATGTTTGCGAACTTGAACACTAAATTTGTGTTTATTTATTTCATTTTTTTGCGACCTGTAAAAACATACACAAGATTCAAAGCATCTTTCATTATTTTAAAGAAACAAACGTGAAATTCACAAAAGTAGTACACATTTCTAAAATTTCAAGAAATTTCAGGTGGTGCGTTAATTTCTCGGAGCACTGTATTCAATGCTTTAATCTTGAATATAATAAAAGCGACATGATTTTATGTTGTTTTGTCAAGAGGAACAAATCACAATAATTGATGTATTTATTTTGGGCGCGGTGCTCTCTCGATTTGCGTAATCGCATTATCGACGGATAATTAACCGTGGCCGATCGTAAATTTAACGTTCGATTAAATGTAACGATAGACGTTTTGGTGTCGAGTTATTTCCCGCAAAAGTGCCGACACGCGATAAATCTGTATGCATTTTTAATCGCATATGGTTGTAATTATAGCCTGCATAGGTAACATAATTTGTAATATACGATACTCTGCATACGGTTATATTCATTTTTTCTTTTCATTATTCGAGCGTGATTTCCTTATAAAGACACTTTAAACTTCAAGTTTAATTAAGTACGGATATAATAAATAATCATTTGATTTATTAAAATTATTTACAGTTTTTAACTTAACAATAATTTGTGATTTCAATACTCATATCAATCAAAATATATTGGACTGATATGTGATTTGAATAATTTAAATAAACTAAATGATTATTTATTATATCCGTGCTTAATTAAACTTGAAATTTAAACTGTCTTTATAAGGAAATCACGCTCGAATAGTGAAGAAAACAAATGAATATAAAATTTTAGATATTTAATTAAGGACAAATATGAAGCTCCGAAAAAAGTAGTTGAATAAAACTTAGGTTTTAGATATTAATATTTTATAAATTTAAAATAAATAATAGAAATTATTATTTTCTGTCAAGCAGATAAGCATGTACTGCTTTAAAGAAGAAAATAATTTGTTTAAAAAAATATCTAGTAACTTTAGACATAGGGCATACGTTTTTGATTCCCCTTCAAGCCACGAGGCCCCTCGTTTCTGCCAGGTACGCCACTTCTTAAATTCGTTAGTGGATAACTGGATATGAATACATATCAGAGGCCTAAGCAGTCTCTTATAATATGAAAAGACCATTTGGATAATAAACATATGGAGATATTTAAAATTAAAATTATGTAAATGTGTCACCCCGGCGCTTTCACCATTTTATAGATAACTTTATTTTGAAATATCCTTATATTTCCTTATAAGTGTATTTATTACTACTATCACTAAAATATTTTAGATTCCATTTATAATATGAACGGTATACACGACGAAATATATTTTTTTATTTGATTCTGAACGTCTGCGGAAAATTTATATCGACGTTAAAATAACATGTCTTATCTTGAGCGACATTTTCTTTTATATAACAAATATAATGTATGTGCGCCGGATGGTGAATTGTGGATAATGCATGCACCTTACAGTGCTGATATGCTAAAAGAGGCCCCCCCTATCGATTGGCGTCGCGACGCCAGCCGCGTATATAAACACCGGCTTTATATAACTAATATGACTTCTCGTTTATGTGCGTCTGCATCCATTTTTCTGATTACATTATTCTACACACATAGATAATTACGTATATTGTAGAATAAATCTGCATGTATGAGGTAAACTACACCAAGTCACATTTGTTTCAAAACACGTGATTTTGTACTGTTGGAATCAGTATTTTTTACTCTATCGAAAGGTAATCCGACCCGAAATTGTCAATACAGGGTGTCCAGTTACTGTGGAGAAATTAACCACAGATTCCTGATATAAAAATATGATGATTTAACACAACTTATCTATATCCAAATATGTCCGGTTAAGCCGGAATTAGTCTTTAAAGTTAAAAAAAAAACTATTGTTGCGCCTCATATACAGGGTGTCCGTAATTCGAGAGAATGTATGGGGATCTCGCTTATTTGAAGAGATACAGAGTCGGTTAAATTGGGGCAAAGTTGCGTAATTTGATGCTTATTAATAATCTGAAAACAGATTTAAGATATCTTTAATTACTTTTGAGATTTTCGCAAAAAACCGTTTTTTCGAAATTCTGTTTTTATTTTTTTATTCAAAATCTATTTATTTTAGAAATATGGTACTTTGACATTATTAAGGTACTTTTTGATGGGGAATCGAATGGTATTTTTTATTTTGAGATAACTCTTCAAATTACATGAGAACTGGAACTAACTTTTGTTTTTCTTATGGGCGCCATTTTGAATTTTGATTGCATATGAAAGGATGTTTTTTTCTGAATTCAATAATGTATAACACTTATACTTTATTTTGTTTGTAACATGTATAATTCTATTATCAAAACTATTACTTGTTTATTGTAAACAAGCCCTTAGAAACAATTGCAGCTTGTTTGTTTACAATCGATTATAAGTATGTTCGGTTGTTTAACAATGTTCCTTAGAGATGTAATTTTAAATTGTTACAGGTAACTCTAATTTAAATGTGTACATTACATTTTATTATGAATTAAACATTAATTAACATAAAATAAATATTGTTCATCCTATTAAATAAGTCTTTTACAAATAACAATAAATAAAGAATTATAACAAATGCTCAAATAATCCGCCATTTATTTCAATGCACAATTCTGCCCTCCTTCTTAAATGTTTAATTGATCGTGCTATGTCTCTTCTTCGAATATTATTTAATGCTGCTAGAATGTTTCTTCGGAGATCTTCAACATCTTGTGGAATGGTTTTGTAAACATTATCTTTAATTGAGCCCCACAAGAAATAGTCAAGAGGCGACAGATCTGGTGAGCGCGCTGGCCAGCGGACTACACTTCTATTTGAAATAACATTATTTTCGAACATTTCTTCTAAGCAACTACTGACAACGGTACTATTATGCGGAGGTGCGCCGTCTTGTTGGAACCAAAGTTCACTTAATCGATCCAACGTAATATGTTCGTCTAAATAATCTGTTAAAACAGTTCTTAAAATATTTAAATAACGAGCAGAATTTAAATTTTCTTCGTAAATGTATGGGCCTATCATTTCGTCATTTAACAAACCTACCCATACATTTAGACTAAACCGAATTTGCGGCCGTCGTTGTTCAAATTGTCTGGGATTATTTAAACTCCAGAAATGTTGGTTGTGGCGATTAAATAAACCGCAGTTGGTAAATTTACATTCGTCTGTCCAGATAATATTTTCCAAAAACTGCCGATTTTGTTCCAACTTATTTAATAGAAAATGGCAAAATTCTGTACGTCTCTCGTTGTCGCCAGGATGCAGAGTTTGGGTTATTTTAATTTTGTACGGGCGATATTTATGCTTTTTTAAAACTCGCCATACTGATTGATGAGACTTATTAATGGTTCTCGCAATTTGTCTAGTTGACGTCGTTGGTTCATCCTGCACCTGCATAAACCACGTTATCATATTTTTAAAATAAATATTATTATTTACCTGCTGTAAAATTTCATCCTCGTAATTATTTATAAAACGGTCTCCATATTTTGTTCTAGGTTTTTTGAATGAACCGTATTTCAATAAATTTTGATGTAGGGTTACGAAGTGACTCTGGGATGGTTGTCGCCTTTCTGGATACCGCAAGAGGTACTCTTCTGAAGTACGGTGTACATTTTTATTTGATAAATAATAAATATTTATCATATCACGTAATTCTTCATTACTGTATGACATTTTTTCTTATATCCGTAAGAAATACTTCTAAACAATGCAATGTAGTTGCAAACAATGAATAATTTGATTGTAAACAAACAAGCTGCAATTGTTTCTAAGGGCTTGTTTACAATAAACAAGTAATAGTTTTGATAATAGAATTATACATGTTACAAACAAAATAAAGTATAAGTGTTATACATTATTGAATTCAGAAAAAAACATCCTTTCATATGCAATCAAAATTCAAAATGGCGCCCATAAGAAAAACAAAAGTTAGTTCCAGTTCTCATGTAATTTGAAGAGTTATCTCAAAATAAAAAATACCATTCGATTCCCCATCAAAAAGTACCTTAATAATGTCAAAGTACCATATTTCTAAAATAAATAGATTTTGAATAAAAAAATAAAAACAGAATTTCGAAAAAACGGTTTTTTGCGAAAATCTCAAAAGTAATTAAAGATATCTTAAATCTGTTTTCAGATTATTAATAAGCATCAAATTACGCAACTTTGCCCCAATTTAACCGACTCTGTATCTCTTCAAATAAGCGAGATCCCCATACATTCTCTCGAATTACGGACACCCTGTATACATTTATCTTTAACTATTTTCTATGCCTATTTTTTTTAATTCTTTGTACATTTATTTCATGGTTAATTATATTTATTTTTAAATCTGTTTTGCATTACTAGAAATGTTAGATAATAGACTTTTGAATTCAATACACTTTTAATGGGCTGTCGTAAAATTAAACAGACCCTTTCTCACGGCGGGGGGTGTTGTTTTGGTCATCTGATGTTTCGTGGAAAATGTACATCTCCAAACTTGCAAAGCATTACGGTACGACAGTGCGGTTAATTCTTAGATAAGAAATCCCTTACTTCACTTGAAGGAGGGGATGAGAAAAACACACCCAAGAAATATCAGTGACCAATTATAATGCTCTCCCCACTTTATAAATACTTACATTTGTAATTTTTAGATTCATTTTTAAAGAAGTCTATATCAACTCTTCAAACTGTAAACATCTTCGTTAAACTATATTTTTAAACCACAAATTCACTTAGCAATAAGTAAGAAAAATATAAATATTATGTAAATATTTCTACATTTTAAGGTGAATATATTTATATAAGTGCAACGAATATTTTATTGTACTTAAATTCACCCGCATCATAAATAGTGGCGGTCTCTAGAACCAGTGAGAAATTAAAACGAAATCGACCACACTTTTAATCAATCAACCAAATATTATTAATTTTATTTGAAACGATTGGGCGCTATGTTCGATTTGAGTGAAATTTATTATGATTGATTATCATAATATAGCACACCATTTAAGTTATTATGGTCATCATTGATTGACAAGAAGTATAAAAAACAGCAGTACCACAATACAAAAACTAAAATTTGTCTTTACTGGCGCACTTTATAAAAAAATAAAAAATATTACTTCAAAGATTGGTTTATTTGAAAGATTTTTTGTCTGTTAATAATGTTTGATATCTTGTACGGTTTTGCTACAAAAATATAAAATATTATTATCGTATCCTCAATTTCCTTGGCAAAGTCCTTATACAAGGAACATACAGTGAATTTTTCTTTTAGGTTAACATATGCATAAGCTTTAAATTTTCCGATGTTCGTTGTTTTTTAAAAGAGTTCAATTTGAAGCTTTAAACGAATGTTTTCCACTCCCAGACTAAGCATGAAGTAAAATTTCGAGTTTAGAAAAGCCCCGTGAAAATTTGTCGAGGGTCGCGCAGCGACCCGAGACAAATTTTCGGGGCTTTTCTAAACTCGAAATTTTACTTCATGCGCCACGCGTGTAAAACACTGATTTCAAGTGAGGTTCAAATATACATAAATTTGACAATATTTTAGTGATTTATACGGGTGGCGCATGAAGTAAAATTTCGAGTTTAGAAAAGCCCAGAAAATTTGTCTCGGGTCGCTGCGCGACCCTCGACAAATGTTCACGGGGCTTTTCTAAACTCGAAATTTTACTTCATGCTTAGCCTGGGAGTGGAAAACACTCAATTTTGATAATTTTATATGATTGTATTTGCCGGTATAACAATCCACTTATCCTAACTGTAACATACCTATATGTATACAGCGAGTTTTTCTTTAAAGTATACGTATTTTAAATTTAGCTTATTTTCTTTAAATCTTGTTCGTTGTTTATTTAAAAAAGTTTGATTTGAAGCTATAAATGAGTGTTTTCCACTCCCAGACTAAGCATGAAGTAAAGTTTCGAGTTTAGAAAAGCCCAGTGAAAATTTGTCGAGGGTCGCGCAGCGACCCGAGACAAATTTTCTGGGCTTTTCTAAACTCGAAATTTTACTTCATGCGCCACCCGTATAAAACACTAAAATATTGTCAAATTTATGTATATTTGAACCTCACTTGAAATCAGCGTTTTACACGCGTGGCGCATGAAGTAAAATTTCGAGTTTAGAAAAGCCCAGAAAATTTGTCTCGGGTCGCTGCGCGACCTTCGACAAATTTTCACGGGGCTTTTCTAAACTCGAAATTTTACTTCATGCTTAGCCTGGGAATGGAAAACACTCAATGTTGATAATTTTATATGATTGTATTTGCCGGTATAACAATCCACTTAACCTAACTGTAACATAGCTATATGTATACAGCGAGTTTTTCTTTAAAGTATACGTATTTTAAATTTAGCTTATTTTCTTTTAATCTTATTCGTTGTTTATTTAAAAAAGTTTGATTTGAAGTTATTAATGAGTGTTTTTCACTCCCAGACTAAGCATGAAGTAAAATTTCGAGTTTAGAAAAGCCCCGTGAAAATTTGTCGAGGGTCGCGCAGCGACCCGAGACAAATTTTCTGGGCTTTTCTATACTCGAAATTTTACTTCATGCGCCACCCGTATAAAACACTAAAATATTGTCCAATTTATGTATATTTGAACCTCACTTGAAATCAGCGTTTTACACGCGTGGCGCATGAAGTAAAATTTCGAGTTTAGAAAAGCCCAGAAAATTTGTCTCGGGTCGCTGCGCGACCCTCGACAAATTTTCACGGGGCTTTTCTAAACTCGAAATTTTATTTCATGCTTAGTCTGGGATTGGAAAACACTTGTTTAAAGCGTCAAATTGAACTTAAAAAAAACAAGGAATATTTAAAGATTTACAGAAAATAAGTTGAATTTGGAATACGTATACTTAAAAGAAAAGCTAGTTTTAAAATGTGTAGAGTTTATTAATTTCTTTCTCAAAAAAGAAAGTTCTTACGCCCTAACCTGTACAAAATGTTCAAATCCACTCGGAGTCGTGGATTCGAACATTTTGTACAGGTCGTGAGAACTTTCTGCATCTGCATCAGATTTCAATTAGGCGCATCAAAAAGAGATTTTAGAATACAGCAAATATTGCGATATTTAGTTAACTGGTTTAAAGCTGCAAATTGAACTTAAAAAAAAACAAGGAATATCTAAAGATTTACAGAAAATAGGCTGAATTTGGCCTATTTTCTGTAAATATTTAGATATTCCTTGTTTTTTTTTAAGTTCAATTTGAAGCTTTAAACCAGTTAACTAAATATCGCAATATTTGCTGTATTCTAAAATCTCTTTTTGATGCGCCTAATTGAAATCTGATGCACATCCAATTGACGCGTTTGTTGTATTGTATTATATTTGCCCGAACGATCGTCACGAACACTCAGTTGTTACACAAGAACCCTTTCAATCGGTAATTTATGGACGCGGATCGTTCATTAATCGGGGCCGTATTTCACGGATATATAACAACACGACGCGCGGCGGGGTTTCCTTTGATCTTCGCCAATTGGCATAATTGGCCGTCGGTCTCAGTGACATCCGACTATAATATCGAACTAACGCCACCGATTATGTCGATAAATTAACGAGACTCGACTCTAAGAGCCAAGGTGAAGAGAGATACTGTACCGTTCACCAAACAAAAGTTGCGACTTGCAATTGTGTGCAAAACACGTTAAATAACTCACACGCATAATTAAAATACTAGAAATATAAATCAAGTACTTTGGTATGTGAATAATACAAAAATAAAATGTTTGTCTACAACTGTAATGCAATGCATCTCTTACTGATGGAGTTTCAATGGGTAATGACACGAATTACCATAGCTCATGAGTTATGATGACAGTTTTATGGCGTAATATCCAATATTCAGAGTACTGTCATCATTGTTTCTAACAAAAAAAAACAAAAATACAAAAAGCGATTTTAGATTTTATATTCCCCATTTATACAAGTTCACGACTGATTGCTAAAGTCGAGGGAGATCGCTGCTATATTTTTTTTTCTTGAATAACTTGGTGAAAGATTTTAAAATAATATTAAAGGATAAATTAAAAAACCCTTGGTTTGTTTCACTATTTGTGATAACAAATAGTGAAACAAACCAAGTGTTTTTAATTTATCCTTTAATAATAATAATAACTACAAAGGAACATACAAAAATAACAATATTTATTATAACATAAAACAACTAAGTAAACTTAAAACTAAATTAAATGAGTAGAGTGGAAAAAACGATGAACAAAATGTAATATGAGCTAGAATTGTAATTACAGTAAACATGATTTTATTGACGCAATGAAGTCTGATTTCGATGGATTAAATACAGGGTCCTGCAACAGTGCGTCGGGCTTTCCTAGCGCCATTCCCGTGAAAAAAACAAAAAAATGTTTCGTACAAAAAGTTATTGATTTAAAAATCTTTATGGCGTAAAATTATTTTCAAACATACAGGGTGTCCCAATTTTGCGGTATAACAAAAATATTTGTTTTTTTTAATGGAACACCCTGTATTTATTCAACTTTTCTAATGACATTTTTCAACCTCTACATTGTTATCCATTTAGTTTTTTATTATGTTACAGTGTTGCCAATTTACAGTTTTTTTCTCCAAGTATCATGCATAAGCAAGCTCAACTTTAAAAAATCGTAGCGACCTCGTTTTTTAAAGGTAAGAATAACTTTTAGCAAATATCTCAATGTAGTTAATAAGCAACGTTTTATTAATGAGCAATTTAAATTTAGTAATACAGGGTGTTCAGAGAAACATGCCAAACTTTGCAAATTTCAAAGCGGTATAACCCATTTTTTTTAAATGGAATGCTCCCTATTTTATGTCATTATTCGAAAGGTCTATTTCTTCTCTTCAATTTGATAGGGCATATCTTATTTCTAAATCCCATAGTTGTTGAGATATTCATATTTTTCACAAAAGTTTCCATTTAATTACATTTCTATGCACTCTAGTAGGCCATGCTGAGACGAAACAACTGTCAAAATGTAAGTAAAAGTCAATGTAAGATGAATAAATACAGATAATACTTCAAAATTATTAATACAAAAGAGAAACGATACTACAGTAAATGCTCAAAATGTTTTCCATTTTCATTTAGACACAAATTAATTCGCCGCTGAAAAGACCTATTCACTCTTCCTAACATTTCAGGTGAAATACTTGCAAAAGCATAGCGTCCGCCCTTATTGCCGATATTTTATGACAGCCTGTATTTGTATATAAATAGTTGTTTAGATATTTTTTGTACATTCCTCCCCGAAGATGACCAATGGTCGAAACTAGTCGGAGAAAATATAAATTAGTGAAACAAAACCAAGTGTTTTAATTTAAATATCCAGAAAGCATTAAAAATTCGTTGCTGCATATTCATTGGGGTTGTTGGTGCTTCCTTATAAACAATTTCTTTTACATATCCCCACAAGAAAAAATCAATTTTTGTTAGATTCGGAGATCTAGCAGGCCATCTAGTGGCTCCATTCCTACCAACCCATTGGTTGGGGAAAATACCATCAAGATATGTCCTCACATCTCGCGAGAAGTGCGCAGGTGCCCCGTCTTGTTGAAACCACAGCCTGTTTCTTGTATGTTGAGGTATATGAGCTAATAACCTGGGTAATACATTTCGCATAAAGTGCAAATACATATGCCCATTTAGATGGCCTTCGAAGAAATGTGGACCTACCACATGGTTTCCAATAATTACTCCCCAGACATTCAATGACCATCGATGCTGATGATCAACTTGTCTCATAACATGCGGATTTTCAGTTGAATAATAATGAAAATTGTGCCTGTTGACAGATCCGCTGTTATGGAACGTCGCCTCATCCGTGAATAAAACATACCGGGAAAACGAAGGATCCTCCTGTATTTTTAGTCTTGCCCAGATACAAAATTCGGAACGAAACTGAAAATCAGTGTTACTCAGTTCTTGATGTAACTGAATATAATATGCATGATATCGATTTTTCTTCAGAATGCGTTGTACTGACCTCTCGCTTATGCTGGTTGCTTCACAGATGTCTTTTTGGCTCAAGTTGGGATGCTCAGTTGCTGTTAAGAGCACTGAAAATTGGTTTTCCTCATTGGTGGTAGGTTTTGTTCTTTCTTGTTTTCTGTAATGTACACTTCCCGTTTCAATAAATCTATTGAGCAGGTCCCTAAAACTTTCCTCTTCCGGATGTCTTCTGTCGGGATAACGTGTCGCGTAAATTCTAGCCGCCAATAAACAATTTCTATCAGTCTCCCCTAATACAAAAATCATATCGACTAGTTCGTCTTTATCGGAATTCATCGTAATTATATGCTGTCTACTTTTATCACGAAACTAAGAATCACTTTACAAATCAAAAATTAACGTTTCGAATTTCGACATAATCAAATGTCACACTGACACTTACATTGCATTTTGACAGTTGTTTCGTCGCAGCATGGCCTACTAGAGTGCATAGAAATGTAATTAAATGGATACTTTTGTGAAAAATATTGAATATCTCAACAACTATGGGGTTTAGACATAATATATGCCCCATCAAATTGAAGAGAAGAAAAAGACCTATCGAATAATAACATAAAATAGGGAGCATTCCATTTAAAAAAAATGGGTTATACCGCTTTGAAATTTGCAAAGTTTGGCATGTTTCTCTGAGCACCCTGTACTACTAAATTTAAATTGCTCATTAATAAAACGTTGCTTATTAACCACACTGAGATATTTGCTAAAAGTTATTCTTACCTTCAAAAAACGAGGTCGCTACGATTTTTTAAAGTTGAGCTTGCTTATGCATGATACTTGAAGAAAAAAATTGTAAATTGGCAACACTGTAACATAATAAAAAACTAAATGGACAACAATGTAGAGGTTGAAAAATGTCATTAGAAAAGTTGAATAAATACAGGATGTTCCATTAAAAAAAACAAATATTTTTGTTATACTGCAAAATTGGGACACCCTGTATGTTTGAAAATAATTTTACGCCATAAATATTTTTAAATCAATAATTTTTTGTACGAAACATTTTTTTGTTTTTTTCACGGGAATGGCGCTAGGAAAGCCCGACACACTGTTGCGTTACGTAACATAAACTAGAGGCGAAAATGAATAATGAGTGGTACGAGGGGATGAAAAATGAAACGATTGATTATTACGACTGGATAGTCGTGGAACCGCAAAATTAAGTTAATGAAGAAACTCATTATTATCGGTGTTATAATGAATTAATTTATACAGTTCATATATTTGCACATATCTATGTCTGTTGTATATTGATAGCATATTGAACTCGAGAAGTAGCATTTCATTAGAGATATTATAGTCCGGATACGTATGGTACTTACAAAAATACAAGTACCTGACAAATCGTTTTTGAACTTTTTCTAACGTAATATCACTGCTAAATTATTTTTCGAACTCCTACTTCTGTGAAATAAAACGCTTTAACTTTGTTTGTATAACACACTATTTTTATTTTCGTGACTGCAGTTTTGTGTATATATACCTGTACCATACCGTAATTTAAGTTACTCTGTTTGATAATGGCAAGTTGAATTGCCGAAACTGCAGTCACGAAAATAAAAATAGTGTG
The DNA here is from genome assembly GCA_932526585.2 of Philonthus cognatus. Classification (NCBI taxonomy): domain Eukaryota; kingdom Metazoa; phylum Arthropoda; class Insecta; order Coleoptera; family Staphylinidae; genus Philonthus; species Philonthus cognatus. The sequence continues at coordinate 101,345,078 of OW052244.1, forward strand.
TTATACAAACAAAGTTTCATTGAATTAACATGTATAACGAAGTAGAAGCCTCCACAGTTCATAATTTAAATAGTCATACTTCTGTGTTTAAAACGCGCTGCCTTTAGAATAATTTAATGCAACATGATACTTTTTTTTTACTTTTCCATTGATTGAAAAGTAAATTAAATAAAATCCTCCCTTCCTCTGTAATTGTATTTATATACAAAACATAAATAGAATTCCTACCCACTTATGTTATCGAATACTTCGATATTCTGGAGCGGAAGAAAGTATAACGAATCCAATAAAGATGGGAGCTTAATGTGACTAATATCCTATCACGGAGGGAGTGAAAAAATAAAACGTAATAAAACAAAGTTTCCGTGGAATTGAATTATATCCGCGTTCATCTTCCGTTTAGAGTGGCATCAAGGAGGATAGCTTACTTCCAATTTCCCGCAGTAGCAATTACGGACGTGCGCGATAAATTTTTCAGGAGAAAACGGGCGTGTCGCGGATTAATTGCTTGGATTAAATTAGCTGCGAGTTTTGTGTGTAGGTTTTTGTTTGTTTTGTTTTGTTTATTTCTTAGAAAGTAATTAAGGTTATAGATTTCAAACAGCCTAGGGTGTAATAAAATTAAACGAGAAATTAATTTTGTAAATGAATTTCATGTTCTATTGGGGTGTTTTTATAAGCATTAAATTATTTGTTAATTTTATTGTATTCTCTTAGCTATTAATAATTTATTCAAGTTTTGAACTTAAAAGCGTTAGTGTTTCTTTTACTTGCCAAGTGCGTAAAGTGAATATTGCAAGATTTAAGTTTTGAACTTTAGTATAGGTCAGTGTTTTAAGGTAAGATTTACGAGAGGTGTCCCATGGTTTCCTTGATTTGTAGTACTTTCTGCACCAGTACATGTAATATACCTTTTCCCTGTAATTTGATGTATTATCTGTTGGGAAATAAATAAATAAATAAATAAATATGAAAATAGTTTTATGTTATCAAATTGCGTGTGTGAAAAGAGACAGAAAACTTTATAATATATCTCCTATGGTTTTTAGATAGAACATGCAAAAACGTATGTTCTGGTATGCAGCTTTAAAATTTTAAGGTTAAACGTCACATTTTCACAATGTCTTCGTAAAAATAAATCTGTAAAAACCCAGCCACAAATCATTTTTATTAATGTGCACAATTGTTTTAAATGTGAGTTTAAGTGGTATAATTATAATTTCCACATCTACTAAATAGCTCAGGTATTTGCAGAAATAAATAATGCATTTATGTTGATTTTGTGAAAGCTTAAACAAAAATGTTAGTCGAATCGAATGCGCATTCAGTAGATTTAGCAAATAGTCATCGGATTAATCTGCTAATACAGAGAATGTTTCTTTTAAGTATAGATACATGGAATTTTCTATTTGGTATACGTATGCATACGCTTTTTTTAAAGAGTTCAATTTGAAGCTTTAAACGAGTTTTCCACTCCCAGACTAAGCATGAAGTAAAATTTCGAGTTTAGAAAAGCCTGAAAATTTGGTTTGGTCGCGTAGCGCGAAGCGCGGAGCGGCCAAACCAAATTTTCAGGCTTTTCTAAACTCGAAATTTTACTTCATGCGCCACGCGTATTAAGCACTGAAAATACTGAAATATTGTAAACAAGTAAACTTCGCTTGAAATCAGTGTCTTATACGCGTGGCGCATGAAGTAAAATTTCGAGTTTAGAAAAGCCTGAAAATTTGGTTTGGTCGCTCCGCGCTTCGCGCTACGCGACCAAACCAAATTTTCAGGCTTTTCTAAACTCGAAATTTTACTTCATGCTTATCCTGGGAGTGGAAAACATTCGTTTACACTTAATATTGATCTCTTTTAGGAATACAAGGAATATTTAAAAATCTACAACACGTAATTGGGATATGTACACTCAAAAGAAAAAAATCGCAAGAAAATATGATTTACAGCTTTTTAAAAGAAAGAACACTAATATATTCGCGATCTAAACAGTATGACATTATCATGCAGCGTCAAAATTTGACACAACTAGAAAAAATCGTTGCAAATATAACTGTCGACATACTCTCTAAAAATGTTGAACCACACATTCCACATCAATGAGTCATAGGAGATCTCTCCCGAATTCCACTATACAAACAGTCTAGGGTGTAATAAAATTAAACGAGGAATTAATTTTCTAAAAAAATTCCATGTTGGATCGGGGTGTTTTTATAAGCATTACATTATTTGTTATATTTATTGTATACTCTTAACTATTATTAATTTATTAAATTTTTAAACTTAAAAAACGTGAGTGTTTTACTTGCCTAGTGCGCAAAGTGAATATTTCAAGATTCAAGTTTTGAATAATTTTCTCACTTATAACTTGGTGAAACATTTTTAAATATTGATAATAAAGGTTTAAATTAAATTACACTTGGTTTGTTTCACAATTTTGTGAAACAAACCAAGTATAATTTAATGTAAAACTTCATTATCAATATTCAAGTTTTGAACTTCAGTATAGGTCAGTGTTTTACATGTATACGCGTGGCGCTTGAAGAAAATATTTTGAGTTTAGATATTTTCTTCATACTTCCATGGGAAGTGAAAACACAGGATGTATTTATAAAAGGTCCTAACATATTTTTACTATGCTTTTACACTTGTACATTTTCAGGTGCAACTTTTTGTTGCGCCATTTTTAGATAGCAAGTTGCATTAGCAAACAACAAAATGTCAGTTTAAAGTCACTCAAATCAATCTGTAAATTGACAATTTATTCTTTGTGAACAAATATTGCTATTTTAAAATTGCGCAACAGCAAGTTCCGGCATGAAAGTGTACAAGTGTATTTACTTCATTGGAAATACAAGGAATTTATTTGTTAAGAAAATATATACCTATGCATACGCTGTACATTTCAGGCATTTTCTTTTTTTATAAAGCATCCATTTTGAAGCTTCTAACTCCTTGATTAAGCATGAAGTAAAATTTCGAGTTTACAAAAACCTGAAAACTTAGTTTAGTCGCGTAGCGAGTTTAAATCAGTATTTTATACGCGTGGTACATGAAGTAAAATTTCAAATTTAGACAAGCCTGAAAATTTGGTCTTAAGGCTTTTCTAAACTCGAAACCTTTTGTTGTAACTTTCGGGCTTTTAAATATTATCTTTTTAGTTTTTATAGTAATTTTAATAACAAGGAAATAGTAAAGCTACCAAAAGATGTGTGTAGAAAATTAATGATGGTACTGCAACGAGGATAAAGGTAAACTCTATTCCGTGAATGTTGACATTCACGTCATCAATTCCAAAATTCTGAACTTCGGAATTACGAATTCCGGTGGGCACTGTTGTCGGTACATGTTTCAGGAATCACAAGAAATAAGTTTCTATTATTTGTTAGGATGATGCGCATATAATTAAATAATAAAAAACTGTTCACCTTTGATACGTACATAAATTGATGACGTGAATGCCATGATTCCTGAAATAGACTGTATGTTACCAACAGAGCAGATGGCATCAAAAAACGTAATCAAGACATAAGGAAGGGAGAAAATCGGAATGAAGGTTTCCCATTCCTCCACCCCTACCCATGATTCTACTATACCAACAAAATCCTTATCCTTAATCCAGCCTTACAATTCCCTAGCTACTGCCCATCTTTCAATGTTTTCTATAACCCCGCAATATTCCAAAATGATACGTATCATTTTGGAATATTGCGGAGTTAATGAAAACAAAAACAAGATTAGCAGTGGCGTAGGGAGTTGGAAGACTGGATTAAGGATAAGGATTTTGTTGGTATAGTAGAATCACGGGTAGGAGTAGAGGAATGGGAAACGTTAAAGGATAAAATGCCAAATGGATTTAGATGGGATTGTGTAGGGGTGACACGGGAAAAGACAAGGGGAAGGGCAAAAGGAGGAATCATCACCGGAATTCGTAATACGTTTAAAGACATGAAACAAACTTGGAGAAGAGAGGTAGTAGAAGGGGTCGTTAGCCGATCCTTTAGTAGGCGAAAGCAGAAATGTAGGATAACTGTCTACAATTAGCAAAGAGAGAAGGACATTATGGATTGTATAGCCAGGATGCAGCAAGAGGTAGAGGATCCAGGGAATGTGATTATAGGGGGTGATTGGAATGTAAGTATGTATACATAGTGCTTCAGGAGACGAATAGAGAAAAACTAGAGTGTGAGGAAATGGTGAGATTGGCGAGGTATGAGATGAAGTTATGGGATCTGGAAGAAGACAGCTTGGTGAAGGCGGTATGGGTGACGTGCGTGAATGGGAGAGAGGGTAGATGGAGGAGCGAGAGAAGGAGAATGTATGAGAGAGTGGGTTTGTTGGAGGCGAAGGTAATGGAATGGCTGGGGCATGCGGTGAAGGTAGATGCGTGGGTGAAGGAGAAGGAGGTGGCAGCTTCTTCTTTAAAATGGTCTTATTCATGTATGAGAGGGTGGGTTTGTCAGAGGCGAAGGTAATGGAATGGCTGGGGAATGGGGTGAAGGTGAATGCGTGGGTGAAAGAGAAGGAGAAGGAGGTAGAAGCACAGGAAAGATAGGGGTGTATAGAGAGGAGTGAATACAACGATAGGTACTGGAGGTGGCAGGTGCATGGGAGAATGCCGAGGTATTTGGTACAGGGGGGATGGAGTATAGAGGAAAGGGTGATGTTGGCGAGGGCGAGGTGTGGGTTAGAGGAGAGAGGAAGGAAGGTGTGGATGGGGTAAGGGTATGGGAAGTGTGTAATGTGCGAGCGAGGGAGAGATACGTGAAGCCATTTGGCGGAAGAATGCGAGGGGGTGAAGGAGAAATGGGTAGGAGTAAAAGGAAATAGAAGAGTGACGGAATGGATGAGAGAGAATGGGGCCGGGGTAAGGACGCTGGAGAAGTTAGGAGAAGAGAAGGCAAGCAGGAGGAAGAGAAGGGGTAGCGATTAGTGTGTAGCTGTATACTACATTACAGCTACACACTAATCGCTATAAAGGTCTTTTTTTGAAATGTAAGGAAAGAAGGTTTGGAGTCAACCAAGAAAGAAAAACGGTTAAGGTTATAGTACGGCTATTGATAGGACACTGTAGACTAAACAAACACATTAGCAAAATAGCTATGGCAGAGAATACAATATGTAGATTCTGCCAGGGAGAAGAGAAGGACCCTTTCCACATCCTGTGCCAATGTGAGGCCCTAGCAAGAGTTAGATACCTAAAGCTGGGCAACAGTAAACCAAGCGCAGAAAGCTACACCCAAGACTCACTGTCAGGGTTAATAGTGCTAATCAAAGAGGCGAAGCTCGAGCACGTCGTTTAGGATAACAGGGATCCACAATAGATCCCCCACCCACAAATATCTAATATCTAATCTAATCTAGGAGGTTTGGAGACTAAACGGTTAAACGAAGAGGGAAAGGCGATGAAAATGAGGAAATCCAAGGGTAAGACAGTAACTAAAGGAGTGCAGTGGATAAAGTGGGCTGATGAACAAGGGTTAGAAGTTTTGAATGGGTGTACAGACGGTGATTGGGTAATAACTTATGTGAGACCAAGGGGCAAATCGGTGATTGACTATGTTTTGGCTGAAGAAGAGGTCAGTGTCCAGATAAACAGTTTTAAAGTGGAAAATTGGAGTGGATCAAATCACTTTCCAGTGTCAGTGCTGGTAGGGGAGAAGCAGAAGAAAACAGATGTGGAAGAAAGAAAAATATGGTGTTGGTCAAATGAAGCGAAAAATAACTTCAAGGAAAAAATAAAGAAAGTGGTTTTGAAAAGGTACAATCTTTAAAGTAGTTGAGGAGAGGGGTTAAGCAAGCGATGACCAGACAAAAAGTGTGGATAGGGCAACAAAGCTGAGTCGAGTGGTTCGATCAGGGATGCATTAATGCTAAGAAAGTGCTACGGAGAGTAATACGATCGTGTAGGGAAGGGAGTGGGATTGGGAGAGGGAAATAACTTATGTGGGACCAAGGGGCAAATCGGAGATTGACTATGTTTTGGTTGGGAAGATAAACAGTCCAGATAAACAGTTTTAAAGAGGAAGATTGGAGTGGATCAGGTCACTTTCCAGTGTCAGTAGTGGTCGGGGAGACGCAGAAAAGCAGTAAAGAGGCAGCTCGGTGATTGACTATATTTTGGTTGGGGAAGAGGCCAGTATCCAGATAAACAGTTTTAAAGTGAAAGATTGGAGTGAATTAGATCACTTTCCTGTGCCAGTAGTGGTAAGGGAGAAGCCGTAGAAAACAAATGTGGAGGAGAGAAAACGATGGTGTTGGGTAAATAAGGCGAAAAATAACTTCAGGGAAAAAATAAACGAAGTGTGTTTTGAAAAGGTACAATCTTTAGAGCAGTTAAGGAGAGGGGTTAAGCAAGCAATGACCAAATAAACAGTTTTTATAGGGCAAATAAAGCAGAGTCGAGTAGTTCGATTAGGGGTGCATTAATGCTAACAAAGTGCAACGGAGAGCAATAAGAGCGTGTAGGAAAGGGAGTGGGGGCGAAGAGGAGACGCGAGCGGCAAAGACTGAGTTTGACGAAACATGCAAAAGAAGAATACACTTTTCCTTACTTCTTTTGCATGTATCGTCAAACTCAGTCTTAGCCGCTCGCATTTCCTCTTCGCCCCTAAGGAGGAGGTGGAGGAAGTTGAAAAGGTAAGAGATGAAAAACAGCTGTGGACATACATACAGAAAAGGACTGAGATTGTTGTTGTTTGAACATAAATCTATATAGAACAGTATTCTAAATATTATGAAATTGATATGATATTATAAAATTGTCTAGGCTAGAACTACAAAATCGCGTAAACTAGTACCGTGCGATCGTTTAACTTATGATTTAAAGTAGGCGGCTTTTTTTTAGTGCGGTTGCCCAGAATGCTAAGTGATTGAAGGAATACATTTGAGGTTATGGTAAACTATGTCTTAACAGTCAGTAGTGCCAATCTAGTTAAAAATTGAAAGCCTACTCTAAATCATGTTTTAAATGATCTCACGGTATACAGGGCATTCTTGTTTTGAGTAAACATATCCCGATAATTGGAGCGTTTTTTTAAATTTGCGGGAATTCGTTGTTTCAAAGCGGCTAATTTGAGGCTTTTAACGAGTGTTTTCCACTCTTAGACTAAGTATATTAACAACTCTAAAGTATTTCAGACCGGTCAATTTAAAAGCTTCAGCATCTTAGATATAGTCTATGAATGAGACCATTTTGAAGAATGGATAATCTAAATCCATGAAGATTATACGGGGAATTTATACACTGTAAATTTTGTCTGTCTATTAACAACTCTAAAGTATTTCAGACCTGGCAATTTAAAAGCTTCAGGATTTTAGATATGGTCTATGAATGATACCATTTTGAAGAAGGGATAATCTAAATCCATGAAGATTATACACAGAATTTTTCTTTCAGGTATGCGTACACTGTAAATTTTACGACATTCGTTGTTTTTTTAAATATTTCAATCTAAATCTTTATACGAGGGTTTTCCACTCCCAGACTAAGCATGAAGTAAAATTTCGAGTTTAGAAAAGCCCCGTGAAAATTTGTCGAGGGTCGCGCAGCGACCCGAGACAAATTTTCTGGGCTTTTCTAAACTCGAAATTTTACTTCATGCGCCAAGCTTACAAATACTGATTTACAGTGAAGTTAAAAAAAACACACACACAATCACCATTATAGGCAACCTAATATACGTTAGAGTTATTGGGTTGCCTATAATCACAGTTTTAAACAATTTGTTCAGCGCAAAATTTGACTCACGTTTTATTCATATCTACATATTAGATTTCTAAAGCCGTATATTTTAAACTTTATGATATTTCAGTGATTTATACGTGTGGCGCATGAAGTAAAATTTCGAGTTTAGAAAAGCTTAATTTGGATTGATCGCTCGGGTCGCTGCGCGACCCCCTACAAATGTTCACGGGGCTTTTCTGAACTCGAAATTTTACTTTATGCGCCACGCTTAAAAATACTGATTTACAGTGAAGTTCAACAAACACACACATACAACAACCATTATAGGCAACCTAATATCCGTTAGAGTTATTGGGTTGCCTATAATCACTGTTTAAAACAATTTGTTCAGCGCAAAATTTGACTCACGTTTTATTCATATCTACACATTAGATTTCTAAAGCCGTATATTTTAAACTTTACGATATTTTAGTGATTTATACGTGTGGCGCATGAAGTAAAATTTCGAGTTTAGAAAAGCCTAATTTGGATTGATCGCTCGGGTCGCTGCGCGACCCTCTACAAATGTTCACGGGGCTTTTCTAAACTCGAAATTTTACTTCATGTGCCACGCTTAAAAATACTGATTTACAGTGAAGTTCAAAAAACACACACATACAACAACCATTATAGGCAACCTAATATCCGTTAGAGTTATTGGGTTGCCCATAATCACTGTTTTAAACAATTTGTTCAGCGCAAAATTTGACTGACGTTTTATTCATATCTACACATTAGATTTCTAAAGCCGTATATTTTAAACTTTACGATATTTCAGTGATTTATACTTGTGGCGCATGAAGTAAAATTTCGAGTTTAGAAAAGCCAAATTTGGATTGGCCGCTCCGCTTCGCTACGCGGCCAATCCAAATTTTTAGGCTTTTCTAAACTCGAAATTTTACTTCATGCTTAGTCTGGGAGTGGAAAGCCCTCGTTTAAAGATTCAAATCGAAATATTTTGAAAAAACAACGAATGTCATAAAATTTACAGTGTGTGCCTGAGAGTAAATCTCTGTAAAATCTTTATGGATTAATCTAAATCCATAAAGATTTTAACACAGATTTACTCTCAGGTCCATTCTTTAAAATGGTCTCATTCATAGATTATTGCCCGTTTGCACCCAAGTCGATTAAGTTAATTCGTGATTAGTACTCCTAAAGGATATCAGACTGGACAATTTAAAAGCTTCAGCATTTTAGATATAGGTCCATTTGCACCCCGACTGATTTTCCCCATTAACCAGAGGTATAATCAATGATTAGTGCTTGATTAAAGTTATTAGTGATTAGTACTCCTTAAAAATACAGCAATGTTATGTATAAACTATTTACAAAATCGCATAATGATAAAAGAGACATGATGTTCAAGATATCTTACAAATTTAAAACATTCTTATATTCTAAAATTATGACTTAACCAGAGGTATAATCAATGATTAGTGCTTGATTAATAACTTTAGAATATAAGAATGTTTTAAATTTGTAAGATATCTTGAACATGTCTCTTTTATCATTATGCGATTTTGTAAATAGTTTATACATAACATTGCTGTATTTTTAAGGAGTACTAATCACTAATAACTTTAATCAAGCACTAATCATTGATTATACCTCTGGTTAATGGGGAAAATCAGTCGGGGTGCAAATGGACCTATATCTAAAATGCTGAAGCTTTTAAATTGTCCAGTCTGATATCCTTTAGAGTTGTTAATAGATAGACTATTGGTGTTTAAAATGAACAAACTATATTCAAGAATTGGACTATTTTTAAAAGTTTCAAAATGGTCCAATTCTTGGCCATAGTTTGGAGACCATTGGACCCCTATTCACAACACCGATGCAATTTGTCACCGGCGAGAATCGCACTAAAATGACGTAATTTTGGGAAGAATTTACCAAACTGTATGGAGTAAAATGACGTTACTTCTAACCAATGACAAATTGCATCGGTATTGTGAATCCGGGCCCTGGTCTCCAAACTATGACCCGCGTCTTCATTGAATCTAACTCGCGCCCAACAGTTAAATTTTCGAATTTTCTAATAAACTTTTTAAAAATTATGCAGATCTTGGCACACTTGATTACATAGAATTATATATGTGGCCCGCGAAGATGAAAAGGTTAGGAGACCCTTGTGTTAAATCATGAATTTAGAATATATTACCTGTGGTAGTATCTAAAGGATTTTTCATATTTTTCGTGGTGTGAAAATTGATTTTCCCCATTCGGCCACGAGGAAAACTCATTTAAGTTTTCGCCAGAGAGGCGCGTAATCGAGTTAACCTCAATCGCGGAGGGGAATTCAATATCTGAGGCGTGCGCTTTCCGATGTAAACACAACCTCGAGGTCTCCAGTTTTCAACACATACCTGTCCACACCATAACCATTTTCTCTCTCTTTGCAAATTTACCTGCATTTCTCTGATAGCTCCCGCCACCGGACGAGGCCGCCTTCTTCAGCGTGTTTATTATCCCACTCATGAGGACCACCGACTCATCTTTCGCACACCGAAATATCCGAATCGTGATTTTTTAACCTATCGCTGCGCATTTTGTTGTTGTTTTATTGGTTACGTTTGATTTTTTGTTTGTTTTGGACGTCGCGACGCTTTTGTCCCGGACCCGGGGTGGTCGCGGCAGGTGCACGAGGACGACTGTTGGGGAAAATGTTGGGGAAATAGTCGTCGAAAAGAGAGGATGGATAAGCGGACGCGGCAGACGCAGCAGCGCCGCTTTTCCTATTGATTTTGTACTCACGTTTTCGGAGGAGGTAGCTTATGACGTCACAACGAGCGTCTCTCTGTCGACGCAGGGCGTCGCGACGCTTCAGCTGGCGCACTAGGATGCTCCCTATGCGGACCACATGATCCTCCAAATTGCTAATTGACGAACGCAGATCTTCTACACCTTTAAAAAAACGAATATTAATTTAATCACTCGACCCTTGGATCACCCACTCATATTTACCATCAGATTCTAACGAGATTCTTTAAACCAGTGGTGGGGAAACTTTTTTTAAGACGGGCCATTTGTAATAACCAGACAATCGTAGCGGGCCAAAGAATAATGCTTAATCGTAGGTAGGTACTTTTTATGCGGGTCGTCACATTACGAAGTAAGAACGCGTTCAAACATTCTCACGACGGCACTCTTAAACGGGCCGGATTAAACCTTTCCGCGGGCCGGGCTTGGCCCGCGGGCCGTAGTTTCCCCATCACTGCTTTAAACTGTCGGCATCTCGGTTGCTTTAAAAAAAAATCACATATCTTACACTTTTTATATAAGGTTGATAGAATAAAACACTTGGTTTTTGTTTCACAAATTCAATATTTTATTTCCACGACTAGTTTCGGTCAGACGACCATTATCAATGTGGTTTACAAGGATTACTATGTAATCCTTGTAAACCACATTGATAATGGTCTTGGCCCGCTACGATAATTTAACTCTATAATTGTTTGGCCGTTAATGGGTTAATTTGAAACTATATTGTTTGACCTAGGATTACTATGTAATCCTTGTAAACCACATTGATAATGGTCGTCTGACCGAAACTAGACGTGGAAATAAAATATTGAATTTGTGAAACAAAAACCAAGTGTTTTATTCTATCAACCTTATATAAAAAGTGTAAAGATGTTTCACCAAGTGTTAGATGAGTCAACAATCAAGAGTTCACATATCTTAGATTGTCATACGATTCGGTAAATCTCGGAAAAGTCAAATAAATTCAATTATATGTCTAATTACGACGTACGTTTCTGAAATTAGAACCTACTGGGATGCCGACAGTTTATAGCCACTTGTTAGATAAGCTTATGTCTGACATATTTTTATAATCACTTAATTTGAAACAATTTTGTTTGACTTTATATCTTGTAAAATTACATTTACTTAACTTAAACTGGACTTAATTTCAAACTTAAGTAAAATAACTTAAAATTAAGTCAATTTCAAGTTATTTTACTTAAGCTTGAAATTAAGTCCAGTTTAAGTTAAGCAAATGTAATTTTACAAGATGTAAGGTCAAACAATATAGTTTCAAATTAACCCATTAACGGCCAAACAATTATAGAGTTAAATTATTGTTGAGTTACATGAAGGTGAACGAAGTTATTAAATAAAAGAATTGAGTCTCCTTTCTTCTACATTTGCGATTTTTAAATAAATCCTATGAAGAAAGGAGACTTAATTCTTTTATTTAATATATAATTATAGAGTTGACTTTAAAAGTTGATTTTTGGTAAAATTTTGCACTTCTCTTTATGATTTCTATGAATAACTTATTATTAAGGACGATAAGCCCGTAGACAACAAATTCGAGTGGATTGTATATTTTTATCTAATAATAATAATAATATTTATTAACAGCAATCGCCTTTTACAAAAAATAATGATTAATATAAATGTAAATGTAAATGTAAAACTATATGTAAAACTATAAACCCCTAATATAAAAAGAAATATAAAAGTAACTAATAAATCTAAATATAAATGTAATGGAACCAAAAAGAAAATAATTAATTTAATATTAATTCACTATTAATTTCACTATTAAATTTCCCGATTAAAAATCACTTCAAAGTTTTTTTTATGAATAACTTATTATTAATATTTTTGATTATTACTCATTCAAAAAAATACATCAGTGTGTTTCTAACTTCACAATATTTCAGTGTTTTATACGCGTGGCGCATAAAGTAAAATTTCGAGTTTAGAAAAGCCCCGTGAAAATTTGTCTGGGGTCGCTACGCGACCCTCGACAAATTTTCTACGCGGGGCTTTTCTAAACTCGAAATTTTACTTCATGCTTAGTCTGGGAGTGGAAACACTCGTTCTAAACTTCAAATTGCACTTTTTATAAAAAAAAAATCGATTAATGAGTGAAAATTTACGGTGTATACATTTTGCATCTTTAAAAGACTATTTCCTTCAAAAAATGTCTACTAATCATATTACGAGAATTCATTTTCATTGCCCAATCACAATTAAATTTCAGCGAAAATTGCATAGTAGGTGAAAATTCTACAAAAAATTACAGCGAAAATTGCACTGTTGTGACGTCACATGTCAGGTATCAATCAATTTCTCTCAATCTTTAAAAATTAAAGTTTTTTGATCTAACTCGTATTTTCTTTCATCACAGATTGTCATAAATTGTCTCCAAACGAACTCTTCACTCTTTCTTGTATTTTCGGATGAATTTTTCTCGATAATTTTCGATATATCTTTCGAAGAAAAACTTCCAAAGCGATTCATGTTGACACATTAAGTGACACTGATTGATAATTAATATTTTAAATAATACGTCAACTTGATTAAAAATCGTATTTTTCAGGAAATAGTCTATTAAATACATTTCGTGCATTAAAAATGCTCTGAAAATTTAGTACTCAAAGCTCGTTGCCTTTAAGAAACTACATTCGTTCATTTTGATTGTGATTTGACTGAAAAAGTGCCCTCGACGCTTCGCGTCTCGGGCACTTTTTGTCAAATTTATATAGCATTAAGTTTATTTTTTGTAACATTATTACTATATGCTTTTGTAAAAAGGTGATATCCGTTTAAAATAAAATAAATAAATTATTTTAATTATAAAAAAAAAAAAAAAAATCACAATCAAAATGGACTCATGCAGTTTCTAGGCAACGGCTTTTCGTGCAAAATTTTCGATCATTTTTAATGCACTTAATATATTACTATTGAAAAACTCACAGTATGTAGAATTTTTCTTTTAAATATGCAAAATGTATACACTGTGAATTTTCAGGCATTAATCGATTTTTTATAAAAACGTGCGATATAAAGTTTAGAACGAGTGTTTCCACTCGCAGACTAAGCATGAAGTAAAATTTCGAGTTTAGAAAAGCCCCGCGTAGAAAATTTGTCGAGGGTCGCGCAGCGACCCGAGACAAATTTTCACGGGGCTTTTCTAAACTCGAAATTTTACTTCATGCGCCACGCGTATAAAACATTGAAATATTGTGAAGTTAGAAATACACTCATGTATTTCTTTTAATGAGAAATAATGGAAAAAATTAAATAACAAAATATTTACATTTTTCTTCATACATTTTCAAGTCAGGTCAAATAATATAATAGATAAAATTAACTCATTTAGTAAAAAAAAAATTATAATGTTGCGTGTATGCACCAATGGCGCTTAATGGGTTAAGTAGTTTCATTTCGTCTTGGTAACCTAACTTCAAACTTTGGACTAACCTAGATTTTGAGATTGTATGTATTTAAAAGACAATAATAGTAGCAAAAAAAGTTAAAAAGCCATTAAGCTAAAAATGTTTGAAATAATAATAAATAATCGCGCAACTAATTCTTGCTGAATGTTAATTTTGAAATCCCATATTTACAAATTGATATAAATAACAAAAAAATGGTGATGAGTCCATCATAGAACTTTCCCTGTTAATGATATGATAATTTAAATATCAACAATATGGAAAAGTTGCTCAAACTAAATTTATTCCAAAACTATTCACAAAAAAGTAATTCTTGCATTTTTTCGCCATACGACCCTCGACAAATTTTCTACGCGGGGCTTTTCTAAACTCGAAATTTTACTTCATGCTTAGTCTGGGAGTGGAAGACACTCGTTACTTTAAAATATGTCACAAGTGTTAAAATGTGCATCGTAACTGTCACAAAATGAAAACAATAAAATGGCGATCTCATTATGGTTCAATTCAAACTCGTGTCAAGTTGGCACGAATTAGAGGATCATCCTGCGATTATAATAGTGTAAACTCTTAAACTTGAACAACAAAGGAAAAACAATACCCCTAAATTAAAATTCCAAAAAACCCTAATAAAAGGTATACATATATAACACTAAGGATAAGAAAAGATTTAAAACAGGGGATAAATAATAAATAATAAAATTAGATATTATAGGATAAATACCCTGCGCCGACTTATGTCAACTGTCATTGTAGTTTAAATGTCAACTGTCGCTGGAGCCGACTTGTATATCAACTGTCATTATAGTTTAAATATCGGCTGACGCCGACTTATGTCAACTCGATACAATGGACTAAATGTCGGCGAGCGCCGACTTATGTCAAGCTAAAACAATAGACTTATGTCAGTCAACCGACTATTGTGACTGTTTAAGGACGATAAGCCCGTAGACAACAAATTCAAGTGGATTGTATATTTTTATTTAATTAACCCTACCGGGGTTGATCTACGGCGCTGAGTGGTAGATAATAATAATAATAATAGTAAACAATCTTTATTCCTTTAAAAATATACATAAGAAAGAAAATAAACATATACTTAATATAGGAATTTGCGTCAAGGGAAACACGTATGTATAGCAATGTTATACAATTTTATAATGAAAGAATTCTTCCAAATTATATGGTTCCATTAACAATAGCACATTAAATAGTCTATTCTTGAAATTATTGATCCTATTCTCCATTTTTAGGTTAGACGGCAAAAAATTATAAAATTTCATACACCTATATTCGGGACTTTTTTCAGTGAAAGTATACTTGTGAATAGGGTATACAAAATTTTTTTTGTGTCGAGTATCGTGCTCGTGTGAACTTTTGTTTTTCAAAAATAGATGCTGTTGTTCCCAAACGAATAGTAGACTTTCTAGTATATATATTGCAGTTACTGTGAGTATACCATTTTCAGAAAACAATGTTCTGCATGAAGCAGTTGTTTTAAGCCCTAACATCGCTCTAAGTGTACGGTTTTGGAGAATGAAAATTTTTTTAAGCTGTGTGGAGCTCCCCCAATGTATTATTCCATATCTAATATGGCTTTCAAAGTTCGCGTGGTATGTCATTTTTAAAATGTCAAAACCAACAATTAATTCGAGTTTATTGTGAGCAGAGCAGAGCAAGCTTTATGATCCGGTCCTTAAAATTAATTGTTGGTTTTGACATTTTAAAAATGACATACCGCGCGAACTTTGAAAGCCATATTAGATATGGAATAATACATTGGGGGAGCCGAATGTATTATTCCATATCTAATATGGCTTTTAAAGTTCGCGTGGTATGTCATTTTTAAAATGTCAAAACCAACAGTTAATTTTAAGGACCGGATCATAAAGCTTGCTCTGCTTAGCTTTTTAGAAACATGAGTTATTTGATCATTCCATTTTAATTTGTCATCTATATAGATGCCTAAAAATTTCGCAGAATTGGTTACATTTAATATACAATCACCAAACCTCAAAATTCACGGCGTGGCAAGAGCTTCGTTCTTTTTAAATAGAATGCAATTTGTCTTACTTTTATTTATAGCTAAGCCGTTATCATCAAACCATTTGAAAATTAATTGCAGCGCATCCGTCCCGTTTTGGCATAGGTTCGTCATGTCACTACCTTTGATTACGATATTTGTATCGTCTGCGTAGTTAATAATTTCAAAATTCGGATTGTTTTTATAAGCAAATAAATCATTAATATAAATATTAAATAGCAGAGGGCCTAAAATGCTCCCTTGCGGGACACCGTTGACACTGTCTAAGACTTTTGACCGCACCACGACGCCGTTTTCTTGTTTAATCTCAACAATTTGTTTTCTGCCGGTTAGATAAGATGTCAACCACTTGTGTGCAACACCTCTGAACCCGTATTGGTCTAATTTTGATAATAGGGCTGCGTGATCAATGCAGTCAAAAGCCTTAGACAAATCGAGCAGCACATCGCATGTTAATTGATTTTTCTCTATTGATGAATATATGAATTTGGTAAAATCGTACAACGCTGTATTGCAATTTTTATTACTACTAAACCCATGTTGGTACTGAGACAGAATATTATGTTTGAGTAAAAAAGATTTCATGTGTGTAATTACAACGTACTCGTATATTTTAGAGAAGGTGGATATAAGACTTATGCTCTATAATTGGCTTCGTCTTCAGGATCACCGTTTTTAAATAATGGTACTACCTTAGCTAATTTTAATTGTTGTGGAAAAGTTCCATTTTGCAGGGATTCGTTTATTAAAAAACATAGATGGTCAATAATACAATCCATGCATTTTTTTAGTATAAACGGCGATATTCCATCAATCCCACTGCTTCTTTTCGTAGATATACATATTTCGAATAATGTCTCTCAAGTCGTCAACCGTTATAGGATGCAAAAATATACTATTATTGATTTTTTTTATATTAATATTATCGGGAAGGTACATTGTTGTAATCTGATTGCTAGCTACATTTACCAAATATTCGTTTATCTGGTCTGGATCTATGGTCATACCTATTTTAGATACTTGGTTTTTAGGTGTAGTACCTGTTACTTCCTTAATAACAGACCATGAAGCTTTGCACTTATTTGACGCACACGCAATTTTATTGCTGTAGTAGTTGGTTTTACCAAATTTTAAATGAATATTATATTGTTGCTTATAATGTTTCAGAAGCGGTAAATACGTTGGTTGGTGTTTAGATATTGTGTCATACAGATGTATTAATCTTTTATATTCTCTTGTCTCATTTGACATAGGAATTGCTACTTTACGATCGTTTACTTTTTTTAAGGCCAATGAAAAACAAATATTGAAATGTTTCAAGAATTTGTTCATAAATAAATCAAATTGAGAGTCTACGTTTGTACTATTGTAAATGGATGACCATTGCTCGGCATAATTTAGACTTATACTCAATGACATTAGAAGCGTAACACCAAGAAGGAATGATTTTTTTGAATTCATATTGTAGCAACAGAGTGACTATATTTAAAGCATACATTGATAACAATTTCAACCTTGTGCCTTTTATATTTATTGTGAAAAAAAAAATTCACTTTTTCTTTTTTGATAAAACTATTTATATGAGCTGTTTAGTACAGATGATTTCAGTTTTCGTGTTTCCGTTGAGTGTGTTAAGCTTAAATAAAATGCCTCGAGTCCGAAGACGTCCACAATATCACCATTTGAGCGATTTTGACCGGGGTCGAGTTGTTGCTTATCGAGATGTCGGTATGTCCTATCGCGAAATTGCCCGCCGTATTGATTCCACTGCAGCAACTGTAATACGTGTGTATCAGGTATGGACAGAAGAAGGTAGAGGAGCAAGAAGAAGACCAATTGGTCAACCAAGGCGTACCACAGAACGTCAAGATCGGCGCTTAAGACAAATAGCCCTGCGAGACCGTTTCGCTACTACGCGTCAAATCGGTGATCAATGGATTGGAGAAGAAGGTAGGCCCATTAGTATGCAAACCTTATATCGCCGCATTCAATCCTTTGGGCTTCTTTCGTACCGTCCAAGATTAGTGCTTCCTTTAACAGCGAGACACTGTCGCCAAAGGTTGGACTGGTGCAGAGAACGGCAGCATTGGGAGGCAGAATGGCACGATGTCGTATTCAGCGATGAATCACGATTTTGTCTAGGCACGCATGATGGCCGTAGAAGGGTACGACGCTACCGTGGAGAAGGACCTGATCTTAGGTTTGCTATTGAGACGCATGTACACAGGACTGCTGGAGTAATGGTTTGGGGGGCTATTGCTTATGGTAGTCGATCACCTCGATAAAATTTCCAATTTCTCAAAGAAAATGTTAACATCACTGCTGGGAGATCTATAAATTGAGACAAATGTTACTTTTTCATTATGAAAATTAACATCAATTGCTGCGCATTCAAAAACATTTATTATTGCTAAACGGTTAATATCCATTCGCTTCGAAAATTTCATATTAGTCTCACAATAAATTGCGACTCTACCGTGTATTTTATTATCACGACAAAAATATGATGACAATTTGTAATTTAAAAGTTTTAGGGTTAGTATCTGTTCAGTATTTTGCCAGTGCTCTGACAAGCATAAAATATTAATATTATTATCGTTTAAAAATACATATAGCTCATTTAAACAATTTCCTACCGATTGAATGTTTATGTGCATTAAATTTATTTTATGTTCACTTGTTACTACTTGGCTTCGTTTGGTTTTTGAATCCAGTGGAAAAAAGGGTTTACGCGAATTCCTCGCGGCCATGTAGCTGGGTCCTTGAGTCTTTCTAGATCAGCTGTTGGCACTCCAATTTTGAATGAAGAATATTCCGATAGATTTCTTGATTCCATTTTTTCACATTTGATGTTAACAAATTGTTTATTGGTTAATAATATTTTAATTTCCTCTACGGTTATGTTTGGATGAAAATGAGTAGAGTGTATATAACCGAATTTTACAGCTGCCATTACCGTAGACTCATCGGAGATTCCGTATATAGGTTTCGCTCATTGACGTTTTTTCTTCATGTATGTGACTGTTTGGATGCCGTCGCCGTCGACCGAGGTGTTCGTCTCCTCGGGATTTCTTATTGTTTGGGTTTCAGTCATTGAACCAGCGCTGTTTTTGTTAGCGTATTGTTGACTTAATAACTTGACTTAATAATAATAACAACCAGCTTTATTTCAAGAAATGTTAACAAAAATGAATTACAGTTCTGAGAACATAAGTGAAATTGTGTTAAAAGAAGGGATATACAACAATATTAAAAACAACTTAAACTAATGAATCTACTTGATAATATCCATCGCAAAAAAACTCATTAATATTAAACCGACACACACAGACACGACGATTAATTATAAATCGAATCACCCAATGTCTCAAAAGTTAGCAGCTTATCATAGTATGATACAAGGTTATTAGCAGTCCCCATGACACAAAGTAATTATAATAGGGAATTAAAAATAATATTTCAAATTGCTTACAAAAACGGATTTAAAAAATCAATAATAGAAAAATTAGTACAGAAAAAACAAAGAAATAAATTAATACATTCCATTTACCCAATTATCAAAAACAAATCTATAAAAAACTACTCTTCATTAACATTCACAGGAAACAATAGTAATAAAATCGGGAAAATGTTAGGAAAACTGAATATTAATATTGCATACAGGACAAATAACACCTTAGGAAAAATAATTAAAAACAATAAAGACAAAAATAATAAAACTCAACAAAGTGGCGTCTATTTACTAACTTGCAAAGACTGCCCCAAGAAATATGTAGGACAAACCGGAAGATCGTTTCAAGAGAGGATAAAAGAACATTTAACCAGCTTCCAACAAAAGAAAACAAACTCCACATACTCCAACCACCTCATCGAAGAAAACCACCACTTCGATGAAAATTTCCAAGTCCTACATCTAGAAAGGAAAGGTCGGAAACTCAACATCATGGAGTGTTTAGAAATCAATAAAAGAACATTTTCAGGACATCTTCTCAACGATAAAACAGATTTAACTAATTCGCCCCTCTTAAATTTACATTTTTTTGAAAAACCCACACCCCCATAAACATTGTATATATACCCGACCCGACAAATTGTATTTATCATTTCTTCGCCTGAAGAAGCCACAGTGTGGCGAAACAATTGTAGCGTTAATACAATATATATTTGAAAGTGTTTAAATTGTTTTATTTATATAAAAGTCATTAATATTATATAGTTCCGCGTTTAACAATAAATTATACACAGTATTTTTATATTGTTTAGAGTTATTTATTTCTTGTATCCTCTTAGGCAGTGTGTTATAAAACTTAATACATCGGTACATCGCGTTTCATTCTGTCAAGGTCAATCGGTGTACTGGATACATTATGCTTAATGTTCGCGTAATATATTTGCGCTCCTTTTCTTCGTCCTGGAAGAGATGTTTATTTTTGAAAAAAAATATTAGGCACTCAAATATGAAGATTGAGTGCACAGTTAGGACTTTATTTGCCTTAAATATTCCTCGACATTAGTCCCTATATATTAATCTAAAAATGGTTCGTATGCATCTTCTTTGAATTTTAAAAATCTTTTCAATTGATGAACTATTAAAATTGAATTTGTGTTCAGTATTCCGGCACCAGGTACCCACAGACGCGTTTCGGACTTCAAGGTCCTCTTCAGTGTGGTCCCGACCCAGTGCTGAGGAATACTGAACATTTCTGACTATTTCAAGCCAATATGTGAAAACTATTAATGATTTCGATAGCTAACGCCATCTAATGCTTGATGAACTATTGCCCCAAAAAATTTTCCCATACCTTAGAATTGATTCAAAACTTCCATAATATATAATTTTAATGGACTTCATGGTTACATATGACTTAATATTATTAATTATATAGCACATTTTAGCCGTTTTCATTACTAGGGAGGCAACGTGCGAGCTCCAATCCAAAAATTCATCAATGTGGACGCCCAACAATTTTACAGCTGGTTTTAGTTCGATAGTATTATTTCGTAGCTGTAATTGTTGAAGTGTTGCTGATTTTTTTCGTCTTGTTTTAAATAGTACTGCTTGGGTTTTGTCTATAATTAATTTCAACTCGTTCGCGTTTGGTTCGTCCAATTTCCCATATACCCGATCGAACGTTTCTACAAGTTCTGGGAGAAGGTTTGCAGTTGTTAAAAAATAGATAGACGAGATAGAGGGGACTTGGTCAAATGGATAACTCACCGTTGGTCCAAATGCGGCTATTCATGCACTCCAACACTTGGGCTCCCGGAAGTGATGCACAAACACCAAATGCCGGCTACTACTCTATATCGTATCTCAAAGCGGTGCAACTAAAGCGATGTAACAAAAGCGCGGTGACAAAAGCGGTTTTGTATGATGCAGTTTCAACGGCAATTGGACGAAAACTCATGGTGCTTCTTCCTCCGGCTTGTGAGTTTTTGATAATGGGTAAAAAAGCGGACAGGCGCGGTGTGATTTAAGTGAACGCATGTACCACTCAGTATTCGCGACTATGCCCCTTTAACTTGGACACCGAACAGTGACTAACTGTAAGGCACTTGGTTGACTGTCTTTTGACTATGGTAAGTTTTTATCTGATTATGTCTCTATGGACTGTATTTCCACTATTCTGGTATTATGACTGTAAGTCACTTGGTTCGCTATCTTTTAATTTATTGGGATTTTCTCATTAAATCAATATATTCACTGTATTTGATATAATGATTTAAGTGACTTAAAAAGTCATAATAGTAAAAACTAACAGAAGCATACATCTGAACATTTTGGAGAGATATCAGTTAACAATAGCGTAACTTGAAATTCTGGGGAAATGCAAACGCAGGGGGATATTTACAAGTCGACATGGATAACATCACTGACAGCACGATCAATCTAAACATTATGTAAAGATAACAATAAACAAGCTGATAAATAAAACATAATTATTCCATTTTCATACTACAAAATTATATTAACCCATTAACGGGCGAGCAATTATAGACTTAACTTTAAAAGTTAATTTTGGGTAAAAAACTGCATTACTTTTTATGATTTCTATGAATGACTTATTGTATTTATTACATACTGTGCATTTTTTTTAAATATACATAATGTATACGCTGTAAATTTTTAGGCATTCGTCGATTTGATATTAAAACGTGCAATATGAAGTTTAGAACGAGTGTTTTCACTCCCAGACTAAGCATGAAGTAAAATTTCGAGTTTAGAAAAGCCTGAAAATTTGGTTTGGTCGCTCCGCGAAGCGGAGCGACCAAACCAAATTTTCAGGCTTTTCTAAACTCGAAATTTTACTTCATGCGCCACGCGTATAAAACACTAAATTATCGTGAAGTTAGAAATACACTGCCATTTATTATTTTTAAAATGAGTAATAATCGTATTATTTAAATAATAAAATATTTACATTTATCTTCATACATTTATAAGTCAATTCAAATAATATAATATATAAAATTTACTTATTTAGTAATTTTAATAACAAATTAATAATGTTGCGTGTATGCACTAATGGCGCTTACTGGGTTAATTGAATATGTACTCGTTTCTGATGCTAAAGAATGAAATGGATACAGAATATATGTAAACACGAAATGTTACTTTATGTTTAATCTAGGAGTGGAAACATCCGTTAGAAACTTCTAGGAAAACATCAAATTACTGAACATTTATTTAAAAAAAATCTATGTTCCACAATTGGAAGTGATTTATTATCGATTAAGTAAGTTTGGTTTGACATTAAATATATGAAGTAAAACTGATACTCATAATATTTATTATTTTTATTAAACGAGGGTTGCCACTCCCAGATTAAGCATAAGGTAAAATTTTGATATAAAAACGAAAGAGATATTAAAAATAGTAATGGTTGCAGAAAAAAATATCTGCATAAGAATAATTTGTATCCATTTTTTCGAATCACGGAGATAAATGCTAATCTTATATTCGAATGATTTTTTTCTCTTACGAATTCTTTATTCCAGTATTCGTAATTTGAATCATATTAGGTGATTATTATCCATGATTTGAACATTATTTTCGCCTTCATTTTTGAGTACAATATTTTAAACTACCCTCCTTAAAATGCGCTAACTGTCAAAATAATCGCGTATTAGATATTGCATACATTATCTATTATAATTTACCTCATAATAATACGAGCGACAACAGAAAATCGATAATTAGTCGAGTAGCTTGACATTATAACACTGTTTTGCATTGTTGTAATGTCAAAATCGATAACAGAAAAACGGTAATTAGGCGAGTAGCTTTGAAAATTAAATGTCGCGTTTTGGGTCCAACATATTGATGAGTTGATAATACATACGAGTTAAAAAAAAACGATATATAGTAGAGCGTATGTCACCAAGATGTTTAACGTGTGTTGCCAAAAAAGAAATTATGTTCTGAATGAAAATATGTCGCTTGTACAGCTTGCTGGTATACTCAGAGATTGGGCAAACAATTTGAAGAAAGCGGCCGGCAGTAAGTATACGGTGAAAACAATGTAGAACATTACTCCCAAAATTTTACGAGAAACATTTTATGAAGAACATCACCATAGTTTTTATATATTTTAAGATAATGAACTTTAAACAATTAGAGATTCAATAAATTGTAAAAGAAAACTACTGCAAAAGGTTGAGAATATAAGGAGAGGCAGTTCATGTCTTCTTATAAATAATGAACACCAACAAATGTTATCTACCCAAATATACCGCGAGCTTGGATGAATTATCAAACAAAATATATTTCGTACCTGTTACCGTTTAGTAATTCATCACGACAACATTTGTTGCCAATTGATTATTAACCTCAAGCTAACGCCCTCGGTTAATAATCAGGCAACAAATGTTATTGTCTCGTTAAGTTACTAGGTAACAAGGTACTCAAAATCTATTTTTGGATAATTAACCTCGATCGTGGTATATTACTATCGATAATAATAATAAACCACTCTTGTAAAAAAACGTAATTTTCAATAACACATTTTGAGCAAACGGTAAGTCCTATCACTCTAAAAACAACTTTCCTGACTCTTTTATCGCAAAATATACGTATCATACCAAAAATCGCCGTGCAGGTAAACTGAATTCATGCCTAACATTTCATTATTCTAATAATATTTGTTAGATGAAATCAGTTTAAATATTTCATGTAAATTTACACACAATTTACATGAAATATTATATTATATAATAACATCGCTTGTAACTAATCTTTAATTTCAACTAATAAACATCACACTTAAGCAAACGTAACATTATCAATTCAAACTAATTTCTAACTTATCCAACAACCCTCAAGCAATCACACCAGACAAACACACACACACACACACAAACCGTCCATACTCATTGACTTACTCTAAACCGAATCTTGAATTCCATTGTAAATGTTATTATTGTTTCCTACTGAAGTGTATTTCCAATTACGACGCATTGAATAATACCCTATTTATTCTGAAAATATACCTCTGGTGGCGGGTTGGGGGAGGTGAATGGGGGTTGGGGCATATTCTCATGGTTTGATGGCATTTGACGTAAATAGGACGCTGAAAACGGTTCAGCGGGATATACTGAAATAGTACTCGACGCTTTCAATCAATTTCGTTTATAAATTTCTTATTTTTGATTGAGGCCTAGCCCACGGCGTGAATCAATAAATAATTGGTTAACAGTTGCCACAATAGAAAATAGAAGTTGGTTATTTATAGGAATGAGGATTAATTTTTGATCGTTAGGAGGGGATAAGTTAACGCCAATTTGTTTCATTTTAATTATTGATTAGTAGGCACTCCTATTATACACAAGAATTTGAATACGCAATAATTTATACAATTGTGGATAGGACATTAAATAGATTTTTTTAATTAAAATTGTCTCAAAAATATTAGCACTTATGAAATAAATGCAATTATTATCATTTAGTATTTAAATTTAGAATTGTGTGCAACATTTATTTATCTTGTTGTGGAGGCGGTTACTTTGTGAAACATTGTAAATATTTACATACTTAACACTGATTACTTTTTTGTATTCACTTTTTATTTTAAACTGTGACTAGTTTCGGCTCAACAGCGAGCCATTATCAAACTAACTACTTAAACTAACATTAGGATCTTATATATACTTAAAATTATTTATCAAGTAAAAAAGTATCGAAAAGAGGAGTATACATAAGTTCCTTCTGGTCATTAATTAGTGGGATTCCCGGATTCAGTTTTGCTTTGTGAATCTTTAATGACTCCAGAAGGTTCATTTTACGGCCCATTTCCACACAATGCAAGCCTGAAAGTACATCTTTACCAAAAGTATGTCCTTCTTTCATGATGTGGTTAGAAAACATGGATTTATCTTGTTTTAATTTAAACGCTCTAAGATGATCTTTCAGCCTAACATTGAAATTTCTACCAGATTGTCCTTTATATACCCTTTTACAAGACTGACATGTTAGCTTATATATCCCGGATTTATTGTGAATGTTGGTTTTCGTATTTGGATTGAAAATTTCATATTTAAGTTTTGAATATGGCTTAAACGCGACTTTTATATTTTCTTTTTTTAAAATATTTTTAATTTTGAGGCTTAAAATGCCAAAAAAGTCAGTGGGGCATATTTTTGTTCACTCTGATTAGTTATGATGTTTGCATACATGTATTTTTTAATTTGTTTAAGTTTATGTTTTTCTATTAAATTATCTATTAGTCCTATTTTGTATCCATTATTGTTCGCAATGTTCTTAATTATTTCTATTTCTTTTTTTACACGTGTTTATTTTGAGGGGTATATTTAGTGCTTTATGAATCATTGAATTGAATGCCGCTAATTTGTGTTTTATATGATGTCTAGATGATTGAGAAATTATCGTGTTTGTAAATGTTGGTTTTCTATAAATTTCGCATTCTAATTTTGAGTTCTCTTTTGGTATTTTTAGGTCTAAAAAATTATTTCATTATTTTGTTCTGTTTCTAGTGTAAATTTTATGTTGGGGTGTAGGGAATTAATAAAATTTAAAAACTGATCTAATTGCCTATTGGAGCCTATAAAACAGGCTAAAATGTCATCCACATATCTGTACCACTTTACAATATGTTTTTGTCCAAGGGGAGAATTTAAAATTACAGATGTGATGTTTTTCATAAAACTTTCTGCTAATAGTGGACTAAGTGGTGACCCCATTGCTAGCCCCTCTTTTTGATTGTTGTCAAATGTGAAATAATTAAATTTGAATATTGATTCTATGAGTTATAGTGTTACATTGTTAATATCAAAAGACTCTTTTATTAGTTTTAGGCATTCTTGTGGTGGCATTTTTGTGACACATCAAAGGATACTAATTTATTTCACTAGGACTTTGAACAAGATGTAATTTTTTTTACACTTATTGAAAATAAAAGTCAAAAAATAGCTGCTCTACTACTTTACTAAATGTCACTGACGATATTATCAATGCAATTGATAGAGGATTACTTTCTTCTTTAATCCTCATTGATTACAGTAAAGCATTCGATACAATTAATCATGATGTATTATTAGCAAAAATAAGTTACATTGGTTTAGAGTCAAATGCACTAAAACGTATGGTAGTTTTATCTATTACGGCCAGTAACAGGTCAAAATTGACAACATGTCGGATGTATCAGAGATAAATGCCGATGCTCCTCAAGGATCAATTCTAAGCCCACTGTTATATTCGCTTTACACGTCATTTATTTCTGAGGCTTTAAAATTCTGTACCTATAACTTATATGCAGAGGATACCTAACAACTCTACTCCTGTCCCTTTAATGACATATTGACATCCAATCAAAAATTAAATCTTGACCTAACTAATATTTTAATCAATCATATTTTAAGCTGATCAAAAATTAAATCTTGACCTAACTAATATTTTAACAGCTTCCCAGAAACACCCCTTACTGATTCACCCTAACAAAATTTCAGCTATGCTGTTTAGCCCAAAGAAAATACTCAGCGCTGCCAAAGGTTTACTTTCACTGAAATTGGACAATACAGCTATACCATTTGTAGGATTGTGCGACGCAACTTCCACTCCATTTCTTCCACTGACCGTTACTTCCACTAGTTCTTATTTCCACTAACCATCACTTCCACTAGTTCTTTTTTCCACTCCATTTCTTCCACTCCATTTCTTCCACTCCAGTTCTTCCACTTACCAATACTTCCACTACACCTTTACTTCCACTTCTGTCAACTGTACAAGACTAACTTGAGACTTCGATCCAATTTTCGAATTTCGAATTATGGAAGAACTAGTGAAAAAAAGAACAACCGATTCTCCGTGGTGGTGGGGCGCAATCATCTCAGCATGTATGCATTCCTTTTGGAAGTATTGGTAAGTGGAAGAACTGGAGTGGAAGAAATGGAGTGGAAAAAAGAACTAGTGGAAGTGATGGTTAGTGGAAATAAGAACTAGTGGAAGTAACGGTCAGTGGAAGAAATGGAGTGGAAGTAAAGGTGTAGTGGAAGTATTGGTAAGTGGAAGAAATGGAATGGAAGAAATGGAGTGGAAGAAATGGAGTGGAAGAACTGTCCCCCTACGCATTTGTAGACTCGGTTCGTAATTTAGGCTTAGTTATCGACTCTGATCTGCGTGTTAAATCTCATGTCAGTAAATGTATCTCTAGAGCTTAAAATAATCTAAGAATGATATATGCAAATCAAAAATTTCTAAGTAAAAATTCCAAACGACTTCTCTGTGACACTCTAGTTCTGAGCCATTTCAAATTCTCGGATGTGGTCTATAGTACCTGTTTAGATAGTATAATAATAAACCGTATACAAAACGTTCATAATTCTTGTATACGGCTTATCACAGGAATAAGAAAATTTGATTACATTTCAGGTAAATGCACTGAACTAAACTGGCTGAACATGGCTAATCGAAGAATTCTTTATTCTTGTTTATCTGCTATAAGATAATTAATTTTTATAAACCCTCTTATCTATTATATGTTTAATAAAAAAAAACCTCTAGAGCGCTATAATTTTAACTTTTTGTAAATTTATGTTGGCTACACGCTTTATGAATTGTAATTTAAAATGTCAGAAATAATAATTATAATGTATAATATCAGAGTTGCCAACTTACAATATATTCCATAGCAATCTAGAGGTTTTATTTATTGAACATGCGATATATCGTAAAATTATGTTTCGGACTCATATTCACAACATCTATGTTAAGTTCCGAGGACTTATAACGCCGCCTAAGCAAAAGTCTGCTATTTATTGGAGATATTTTTCTTACAACATTTAACAATTATTTAATAAAATTGCCCAGCACCTAAAACAATTAAAATCTAACGCTTCAGACAAGGCCGTAGCCAGGGGGGGGATACGGGGGTTCAGACCGCCCCCCCCCCGAAATTTTCATAACGCGCAAAACATATTTCTACAGTAAAATACCCCCCAATTTTTTTTTCTGGCTACGGCCTTAGCTTCAGATATAAGTTGCATTCTATGTTACGGGATGGGCTCTGAAATTACGAAATTACAAATTAATTTGGGATTACTGACGTCGAAATATATTTGCATTTTATATCTCACATGTCGAAATTATATTCATGTTTAATTTATCGTAGGTTAAGTAGAAGATCAGTAACGGGTTAAGCTGACTGAACATTTTCGACAATCGTTGGTTTCTTAAAAAAAGTTTAAATTAAAGCTTTAAACGAGTGTTTTCTACTCACAGACTAAGCATGAAGTAAAATTTCGAGTTTAGAAAAGCCTGAAAATTTGGTTTGGTTGCGTAGCGCGAAGTGCGGAGCGCGGAGCGACAAACCAAATTTTCAGGCTTTTCTAAACTTGAAATTTTACTTCATGCGCCACGCGTCTAAAACACTAAAATATTGTGTTTACAATATGGCTCTGAGGCAATATGCTAAAGACGGGTATTTTGAACTTCATTAATAACCAGTGTTTTATACGCGTGGCGTATGAAGTAAAATTTCGAGTTTAGAAAAGCCTGAATATTGGTTCTAAACCTAAGCAAAAGTCTGCTATTTATTTGAGATATTTTTCTTACAACATTTAACAATTATTTAATAACATTCTCCAGCACCTAAAATAATTAAAACCTAACAGCTTCAGACAAGGCCGTAGCCAGTGGGGGGATATGGCGCCCCCCCCCCGAAATTTTCAAAACGCTAATTTTTGTATGTAAAAGCGACCCTGAGAGCGCAAAAAATATTTGTACCAGTAAAATACCCCCCAATATTTTATTTTCTGGCTACGGCCTTAGCTTCAGATGTAACTTGCATTCTATATTACGGGATGGGCTCTGAAATTACGAAATTACAAATTAATTTGGGATTATTGACGCCGAAATATATTTGTATTTTATATCTCATATGTCGCAATTATATTTATGTTTAATTTATCGTAGGTTAAGTGGCAGATCAGTAACGGGTTAAGCTGACTGAACTTTTTCGACAATCGTTGTTCAAAGTTCAAATTAAAGCTTTATACGAGTGTTTTCCACTCCCAGACTAAGCATGAAGTAAATTTCGAGTTTAGAAAAGCCTGAAAATTTGGTTTGGTTGCGTAGCGCGAAGCGCGGAGCGACCAAACCAAATTTTCAGGCTTTTCTAAACTCGAAATTTTACTTCATGCGCCACGCGTCTAAAACACTAGAACATTGTGAAGTTTACAATATGGCTCTGAAGCAATATGCTAAAGACGTGTATTTTGAACTTCACAAATAACCAGTGTTTTATACGCGTGGCGCATGAAGTAAAATTTCGAGTTTAGAAAAGCCCAGAAAATTTGTCTCGGGTCGCTGCGCGACCCTCGACAAATTTTCACGTGGCTTTTCTAAATTCGAAATTTTGCTTCATGCTTAGTCTGGGAGTGGAAAACACTCTTTATAGCTTTAAATTGAACTATTCTGAAAAAGCGAATGCATATGTTTAATATTACTAACCTAGTTTTTTTAGATGAACTATATCTATCTCTATGCGACTAAATCAGAGGATTAAATTATGATTTATGTATAATACAAATTATTAATATTACTTACCTTGTTTTTTTAGATGAACTATATCTCTATGCGTAGTCTTCTGTGATCTTGTAGAAGTTGCTGAATTATAATCAGAGCATCCACTTTGTAAATTCGAGTAGATTTCCAGAAGAAGCTGATCCAGAAGCACCGACGCTCTTCTTTTTTCGTATTCTTTTGGGTCATCATCAGGATGAATTGGCGGTGCTTTTAACTGTGTCCAAACCGCTGATCTCACTCTAGGATTTTTTAGAGGAATCGTCTGTTTCGTGATAACTATTTGACCGAAAATATTCGGGTCGCACAGTTCTAAACTCCG
Source organism: Philonthus cognatus (assembly GCA_932526585.2). NCBI lineage: Eukaryota > Metazoa > Arthropoda > Insecta > Coleoptera > Staphylinidae > Philonthus > Philonthus cognatus. The sequence goes on from OW052244.1 coordinate 101,375,399, forward strand.
AATCCTTCGAGATCTTGCCGCCATTTTTAATCACTTTGTAATTTATTCAAGATTAAATGTATGATTTAAGTTGTTTCTGAAATACAATATCACAATATTCAAATATTTTCTATTCATTAATAACTTGTTTTATTAGGTATACATTTGGAAGACTTTAACATTAGTATATCCATTATTTATATCATTTAAACGAGTGTTTTCCACTCCCAGACTAAGCATGAAGTAAAATTTCGAGTTTAGAAAAGCCTGAAAATTTGGTTTGGTCGCGTAGCGCGAAGCGCGGAGCGGCCAAACCAAATTTTCAGGCTTTTCTAAACTCGAAATTTTACTTCATGCGCCACGCGTTAAATCACTGGTCTTAAGTAAAATTCAAAATATACGTCTGTAGAATACTGCTTTAGTAGCATATTGTGAACTTCTCAATATTTGAGTGTTTTATACGCGTGGCGCATGAAGTAAAATTTCGAGTTTAGAAAAGCCCCGAAAATTTGTCTCGGGTCGCTGCGCGACCCTCGACAAATTTTCACGGGGCTTTTCTAAACTCGAAATTTTACTTCATGCTTAGTCTGGCAGTGGACAACACTCGATTAAAGCTTCAAATTGAACTTTTATAAAGAAAACTAACGAATGCCGGAAAATTTACAGCGTATCCATATGTATACTTAAAATAATAAGTTGCTGTATCTTCATTAGAGGCTTTAAATTAACCGATTTATAAAATCAATGAATGACTAAATATTACAACGTATATTAGGATATGTATATTTAGAAGAAACAAGGAAACCCTGTATATTGATTTATTAATATACTGGATTAAGTTCAAGACAGGTACTTTTTACTTATTGATTATAGAAAATAATTGTTAGAGAAAGTTTAATTAAATTACACTTTTTTTAGTAATCTGAATAAAACGAAAAAAGTATATGAAAACTATTAATGATTTCGATAGCTAACGCCATCTAATGCTTCATAGTGGCATCGTCAGTGACACGATAGTTTTCACATATTGGCTTTAAATAATCAGAAATGTTCAGTATTCCTCAGCACTGGGTCGGGACCACACTGAAGAGGACCTTGAAGTCTGAAACGCATCTGTGGGTACCTGGTGCCGGAATACTAAACACAAATTCAATTTTGATATTTGTTTTCTGGTTTCACAAACAGAGTTCTGCTCGCTCGTGGACGAAACAGTGACCTGTATATGCACTTTGTGCATTCGTGTCACTGACGATGCCACTATGAAGCATTAGATGGCGTTAGCTATCGAAATCATTAATGGTTTTCACATATTGGCTTGAAATAGTCAGAAATGTTCAGTATTCCTCAGCACTGGGTCGGGACCACACTGAAGAGGACCTTGAAGTCCGAAACGCGTCTGTGGGTACCTGGTGCCGCAATACTGAACACAAATTGAATTTCGAAAAAAGTATATCTATATCCGGTTTATAATTTATTGTTTTATGATTTGACATAACGTATGTTCAATAAAAAAAACCTCTAGAGGGCCATGGACAATATTGTAAGTTGGCAACCCTTAAATTATATATTATAATTATCATGTTTGATGTATTGTATGTCAATTCCTAAGGCGTATAGCCAACTTAAATTTAAAAATAAATTAAATCATGGCACTCTAGAGGTTTTTCTTTATTGAACATATATTATTAAAAGACTGACGAAAGTTTCATTGATAAAAATGTACTAGTACCTATATAAATTTCAATGTCTATGGCGAAACAATTGTAGCGATATTAGCTACAATTGTTTCGCCACACTGTGGCTTCTTCAGGCAAAGAAATGGTACACAACATTAGTAGTCTGTTTGGGTATGTTTAACACGGTTTATGAGTTTATGAGGGGCCGGGATTTTTTGAAAACTTTAGATTAAGTAGTGGTGAATTTGTAAGGTCCAGTTGGTCGCTAAGAAGATGTGCTTTAAATTTTCTTTTGTTTATTTCCACACTCTCCATTATGTTTATTTCCAGCCTTTTTCTTTTCTATGGAAGATAGTGATTTTTTTGTCAAAGTGGTGGTGCTTTTCGATAAGGTGGTTCGATCGTTGGATTTAAAATTGATAGTAATATCTGTGTGTGCTGGTTTATGAAGGATTGAAAAATCGTGCCTATTGTTAGTTCTTTTTTTCTTCGCCTGAAGAAGCCACAGTGTGGCGAAACAATTGTAACGAGATTACAATAGACATTGAATATATTTAATATAAGTAATTATGAACTTTCAACAATTGTCAGCCTCATCGATTAAAATAGTTATCATTTAACATGTTTGGATTTGTTTGTGATGAATGTTGGTATCTAATGAACGGTACTCCGTCGGTCTATTTCGTACGATTGCAAAAGTCCTGAATACGTTCACGATTAACAATCCGGTCATCAGAGAATTCTTTAATAGTTGGCAGTAAACTTCCAACTGTTGTCTCTGATGAACGGGCCCAATTATACTAGTAGTTATATTCGTTACAAATCAATCAACATGGGAAAAAGTGTTGAATTATGAGCATGTCTAAAAATGTCTCTTACCTTTTCAATTTTATCCAACAATCATTTGTCTGTTTGGTTTTATAGCACTTTTTAAATAATTACGACTTACTTTCTGTAACATACGAAACGTTTTGAGCGTAAATTATGTGAGAAGGAACAACGTTTGTCGTTTTAATGACCCGCATGTTTTAATCAATTTTCGTGGACGGATTATCAGAGAGCGGATATGCACACATTGTTTAAACAGCGATGGCTTCAGTTTGTGCTGATAATATTTATCGGTAAAGCTGTGCACACAGGTGGAATGGCAATTTCAGTTAATTTAGCTAATTTACTGATTCGATTTTAGCTTGTTATTGTTTTTATTTTCCCTCATATTAACAATAACTTCAACAATATATTATTCGAGTAATTAGTTTTAGTTCGTGGTTATAGTTCTAAATTTACTCTCAACACTTAAACAATTCAAAGTAAACTAATAATAAATAACAAAATACTAAATTTTCTCGTATTAATAGTAGTTTAACGCACTTGGATATTAATATAGATGTTTAATAATCTAAATATTTTTTCGTTAAAAAATGTGATTATTATTCATTTAATAATACACAAGTTCGTCGCAACGCCGTCAGCTGTATTTTAATAAAATAGACAATTTTTTTAATATTTCATAGTTTTTTTATATATTTTGATACTAAGTTGGTAACCCTATTATATGATAATTAACCGCTGAATCTCCAGAAGGCATGCGTAAAGTATTTTTAAAAGAGAGGAAGTGTTGTGTGTGTGTTTTAGTTTATTCAAGATCCTCATTCTAGTGAATTTAGTTTATTTGAATTGCGCATGAACAGTTTTATTGAAAAAAATCTAAAAAAAATTCGCACATACTTGAGTTGCCAATACCAAACTAAGTCCATTTTTTTTAAAACTGAACTAATATCGCCATCTCTTACATATCATACAATTAGCGGTATATTTTAGCCTGAAATTAGCCATCTAATTGATCTAAATCCTTTTGTAAAAATACGTGTAAGATCACTGTTGGTTTCAAAAATCCCTAAATCCACATAGGCGCGATTTACTTATACCTACTGGTAAGTACAGTAACGCACTTAGTAAATATCTAGTGGTTTTTATTGTAGCATTAAGTATTATCACAAAAGTAACTAAATTCAATTTTGTCGATTTTTGCACTCAATTAAGAGTGATTAATGGAAACATATTAAGTTCGTGGCGAACCATCATTCAGATGTCACCAACTCAAAACATCACTAATTGTTTGATTTGAGTTATGTGGAGTATTTAATCACAATGAAAAAAAAACTGTTTTTATTCCTTACTTCACTTTTATTTATATGTGTTAGATGTACATTTCGAGTGCTAAGCACTCATTATCAATAACTAATTAGTTATTGATAATGAGTGCTTAGCACTCGAAATGTACATCTAACACATAAAAATAAAAGTGAAGTAAGGAATAAAAACAGTTTTTTTTTTTTCATTGTAACTCAAAACATATTTAAAAGAGGTAACGACATTTGCATAATTAACCAACTACCTGTAGAAATAGACAATGTAAAATTAAACTCAGAATAAACTAGTGTATATGAACTCCTCTCAAAACACTTCCCATTAACTGGCAGAAAAAGGTGATGTAAGAAATATTGAATATAATGGATTGTAAATTAAATTCACTTGGTTTTGTTTCACTTATATGTATTTTATTTTCTACTAGTTTCGGCTTAATGCCATTATCAAGAATGATGTACAAATGGATTTCTTTGGGAATATATACAGTTTCGAGTTTTAGGTTTTATTGGGTAATAAGGGCATTTAATATCGGGGAATTCCAAAGGTCTTCGTTGTCTTTGACCACATTTTGACTTGCCTTTATGGCTTTTGAAATTTCTAAACCCTCCCGGTAGTTAAAAATTTCGAAAGCCATTAAGGCAAGTAAAAATGTGGTCAACGACAACGAAGACCTTTGGAATTCCCCGATATTAAATGCCCTTATTACCCAATAAAACCTAAAACTCGAAACTGTATATATTCCCAAACAAATCCATTTGTACATCATTCTTGATAATGGCATTAAGCCGAAACTAGTAGAAAATAAAATACATATAAGTGAAACAAAACCAAGTGAATTTAATTTACAAACCATTATATTTTAAAATGTTTTACCAAGTGATTAATGAGAAAAAAGTGTCCGATATAAGAAACATTGGTACTATGATTTTTCACTACACGACCAAACCAAATTTTCAGGTTTTTATAAACTCGAAATTTTACTTCATGGTTAACCAAGGAGTGCAAATACTCGTTAGAAATTTAACGCTTTAAAAAAACAACGAATTCCTAAAATTTTACCAAATTCCCTGTATAATCAATTATTTATTAATGAAAAGTAGTGCTTTAATATGGTTCATTAATAAACAATTGTAAATGCATTAATCCAACTAGTAAATACACGGCTTGTTAGTATTTTTGTATTCATGATAATTGACGATTTAGCTTTCATAGGCTTTATTATGTGTTGATGTGTTAATTTCCTCTGTAAATTAATTACATTTGATGCGTGTGTATTAGTTACAGCTTAAAGCATCCAGGAAAATGCTGGCAGTATAATGGAATCGAGTGCCAAGATTGCAAAACTTGGAAAGCTTCCTATGGAATATTAAAGGATTATCGCATTCGATTTCAGTTTCGGGGGGATTAAACTAAAACGAAATTCCAAAATGCAGCCACGTAATAATCCTATAAAGACGAGGGGGGGTGCTTATTTGTTTTATTGGAATGAAACTAATTTGAAGTCGTAGACTAATTAATTTACTTAAACGACTTTATTTATTAATAACGAATAAACATGTTGAGGAATAAAGGCTATAATATTGAATAATGATTTTTGGGAGTATTAAAATAATAAGGAGAAATAAATATACTTTAAGGAAAGTGGGTATTAAACATTTACTTATCGCATTAAATTGTTTTCCTACTACCATTAAGAACAGTAGCCATTTTGATAAAATATAAATATAAAATATAAATATAAAATATAAATATAAAATATAAATATAAAATATAAATATAAAATATAAATATAAAATATAAATATAAAATATAAATATAAAATATAAATATAAAATATAAATATAAAATATAAATATAAAATATAAATATAAAATATAAATATAAAATATAAATATAAAATATAAATATAAAATATAAATATAAAATATAAATATAAAATATAAATATAAAATATAAATATAAAATATAAATATAAAATATAAATATAAAATATAAATATAAAATATAAATATAAAATATAAATATAAAATATAAATATAAAATATAAATATAAAATATAAATATAAAATATAAATATAAAATATAAATATAAAATATAAATATAAAATATAAATATAAAATATAAATATAAAATATAAATATAAAATATAAATATAAAATATAAATATAAAATATAAATATAAAATATAAATATAAAATATAAATATAAAATATAAATATAAAATATAAATATAAAATATAAATATAAAATATAAATATAAAATATAAATATAAAATATAAATATAAAATATAAATATAAAATATAAATATAAAATATAAGTATAAAATATAAATATAAAATATAAATATAAAATATAAAATATAAATATAAAATATAAATATAAAATATAAATATAAAATATAAATATAAAATATAAATATAAAATATAAATATATCATATATTTATTGATTAATAAATAAAGTGCATTCTGCAAGAGAAAACAAACATAGTTTTACAATTACAATACAAATCATAGTTGCTCTAAAGACGTGGCCAACTATGATTTGTGTTTAAAATAATACAAGTTTATTTCATATCTCATAAAGGTTAAACTTAAAACAAAATCGCTTCTATTTTTTGTAAGCTTTCCAAAAATATATCATTTGCATATTTTGATTTAACTTTAGTTATTTATTTTAAGTTTTTAAATTTGAAATCAATATATCAAGACAGCCATGATGACAAATAAATTAATTGTAAACAATAACAATGTAGGACGTTAACTTATTATATTGACTTAATTAATCTTAATAAATAGTAGCTACAAATACAGGGAGTTTTCTTTTTAAATATACGTATTCCAATTTTCTGTAAATATTTAGATATTCCTTATTTTTTAAAATTAATTTAAACCTTTCAATGAGTGTATTCCACTCCCAGACTAAGCATGAAGTAAAATTTCGAGTTTAGAAAAGCCCCGTGAAAATTTGTCGAGGGTCGCGCAGCGACCCGAGACAAATTTTCTGGGCTTTTCTAAACTCGAAATTTTACTTCATGCGCCACGCGTATAAAACACTAAAATATTGCGAAATTTATGTATATTCGAATTTCACTTGAAATCTGTGTTTTATACGCGTGGCGCATGAAGTAAAATTTCGAGTTTAGAAAAGCCCAGAAAATTTGTCTCGGGTCGCTGCGCGACCCTCTACAAATTTTCACGGGGCTTTTCTAAACTCGAAATTTTACTTCATGCTTAGTCTGGGAGTGGAAAACACTCGTTTAAAGTTTCAAATAAAAAACAAAGAATGTCGGAAAATTTACAGCTTATGCATATGTTTACCTAAAAGATACATTCTCTGTATTTTCCGAGTTGAGTTCCATTTAAATTCATACACATTTATTGCATTTTATTAAAAAATCGGAGTAACTTTTCCAAATTTTGAGTTTTGAGTATAACTCGAAAACAACTAAAGATAGACAAATTTCCATTAGGTCTAAGAAATAAGCTCTAAAAAAGAGCTCTGGAAGCATTAGTTTTTGTCTATCATTGATATTAATGGTACTCTACTTGAAGAAACTATCGAAAATGCTGCACCCTGTACATTCATAAATTAGTAGGTAGTAGGTATTTCCTTTATTTTCACTTAAAATTCTAAAATCTAAATGTACGTTTGAGGAAGATGTGCCTTTTTTTTAATAAAACTGAAATTTTATATTTATAAATAAAAATAAAAATATTTACGCAAACCAGTGTAATTAATTTGAAATTAAAAAAGTTAGTTGTTTCAAGGACTAAAATCGAAATTCAGAAGGTTATTTGTAATGTTTCTAGCATGTTCAATTGAAAGGACCAGATCAAAACATCCACACAGTATTTTGCCACCCCGAGAACGGGTCGCGTACCCACTTCAAAACAAACACTTCACACATAATATAAATACATAGATTTATGGGTTTCCTAAAAGATAGAAACAAATTGAAAAATATATTTGTTGATTTTTTAATTGGCCGAAAAAGAGTATTCAAATACACTTGTAAACACAATTTAATTAAAACACTTAACTTTGTTTTCCACCTTTATTTTTAATTTTCAGTGACTATAGTTACGACTACAAGCTAGTCATTATCAAACTAAACTTAGTTTGATAATGACTAGCTTGTAGTCGAAACTATAGTCACTGAAAAGTAAAAATAAAAGTGGTGAAACAAAGTTAAGTGTTTTAATTAAATTGTTATGAATATGTACCATAAAGTGAACGCCAACCAAATTAAAGACTTGTAAACACTTTTTACTCTGTATAACCACTATATTTTACACTTAATTTGTGACTATATTTGTGACTATAGTCGACTATCTAGTAGACTACTAGATAGTCGAAACTATAGTCACAAATTAAGTGAAAAATAGTGGTTAAGCAAAGTAAAAAGTGTTTTATTTACCTGTGTATTTATTTCAGATGTATTTGTGACTATAGTCAACTATCTAGTAGACTACTAGATAGTCGAAACTATAGTCACAAATTAAGTGCAAAATAGTGGTTAAGCAAAGTAAAAAGTGTTTTATTTACCTGTGTATTTATTTCAGATGTACCACAAAGTAAACGCCAACAACACAAAACAGTTATTCAAATACATCTTTTAAATCGTCTAAAAGGATTCGAACCCGGATCGATTTTTAAGAAGTGCACAAATACTCGCAATTATTTAACGAATCACTGAAAACTAAAACCGGTTTCAATCAATAAATCCATTCGCTTATCACCAAACACGCAAAAAAACTCAGGCGAACATCGAAGATAATTGCATTGTTTACCGATTTCAAGAGCGCCTCTATTCGTCTTTTCAACTCCAGTTAAGATCGATTATTCACGTAGTATATTTCGTGTCTTCGCTTTTTAGAAAACACTGATCGGTTTTCGAGTTTGATTTGGGAGTTTCAAGTGGTAGTGTATATTTATTTAGTTATCTACGACAGTAATTGCTGTGACTGGTCGACAGAGCTGCAAATTACGCAAATAAAAGAAGTGCTAGTGTTTTAGTTAAGTTTTGTTAAACAGAATTTTCCAGCAGCACTGGATATTCGGATTTAAGGAATCGGCTTCCATTAGACGGTCCGAGAACTGATCCCGAGCAGTCCGTCCCGCTGCACAATTAAAACGTGCGGCCTCCACGTGGACCATATCCTCAATTATCCTAATCACATCCTTTTCAACAATTCTTTTCCCTAATTCCTTTCCATTGAACCTTTTCCTTTAAAAATCCACGTGTATTTCCTATTTCCTATCCCTTGGGGAGGGCAGAGGGCGCAGCAATGGTTGTTTAACTCTGTCCAGATTTTAACCTACACTTAAGACCTAGATTTAAGATTTCATTACTCATCCCTTCATCTACTTATTTATTCATTCATACAATCGATACTCTAATAAACTTAAAAATTTATTATTATTATTATTTCATAATTACTGTGACTGGTCAACAGAGCTTTATTAGCTAAGGCCATTAATTACGCAAAGAAGAAGAAGAAGAAGGCTTCCATTAATTTAAAGGTTAGTGCGATGGTTTGGTTTCTTTATATTTAGGGATGTTGATTGATATGACTTTGAAGCCTGTTTCATCGGTTAACAATTATTTATTTCGTACCAGTAAAAATTATACAACAACAAAAGGGAAAGGGACTTCCCGGAAGACATATTTAAAAACAACAAAAAAACCCTAAGATCGCCAGAACAAAGGAGAATAGAGGAGCAAAGAAAAATACTAGAAGCAAAACAACACAGCACGATTATAAAGGAAAACAAAGAAGATAAAAACAACGAAATGGAGGAAATAAAGCAAATAATGCAGGAGATGATGCGAGAATTAAAGAAAGAAATGAAAAATAACAATGAGGAACTTAAAAATGAGATTATAGCTATGAGGAAAGAAATAGAGAGAAAAGAGGAAAAATGGCAGAAAGAAAAAGCACAACTAAATGAAAGAATAGAAAATCTTGAGAACAGAATAGAAAACACTGAGAGGGAAAAGAGAAGAAATAATATCGTTATAAAGGGCCTCAGAGTGGAGGACACAGAAGTAGAACGAAAAGTTGAAGAATTCATACAAAAGGAAATGAAAATAAAAGCCACGATACAGACAGCATTTAAAATAAACAAAGGAACTGAAACAGAAATGATCATAGCACAGACAAAAACATGGGAAAATAAGAAAGAAATAATGAAAACGAAAAGTATCCTGAAGGGAAGAAAAATATATATTGACAACGACTTAACAAAAAATGAAATGCAGATACAAAGAGAAATAAGGAGTATCGCAAACAAGGAAATCGAAAAAGGTAACAAAATTAAAATAGGATATCAGAAGATAATAATCAACGGTCAGGAATATAAATGGAACAGAAAGAAGAATGGAATGTCACTGGAAAGGGGAGGGGAAAATACGAGAACAAAAAACTACTAAGCCAACGCACGAGAAAAAAGACAACAAAACTACAAAAGAACTTAAGAGGTGGACTGATGTTAATAAACGAATATAACAATCACGACAAAATCAAAATAAAAAAAAGAAATTACGAAAACACTTACAAAAACCAAACAAAAAGAGAAGAAAAAATAAGAATAGGGACATGGAACATAAGAAGCTACATGGGAAAAGAAGAAGAACTGGTGGAAGAGATGATAAAACAAAAAATAGAAATACTAGGAATTACAGAAACAAAAAAGAAAGGATACGGAATAGAAAGAATACATAGAGGATACTGGTTGATATGGACAGGAGTAGAGGAAAAAGAAAGAGCCAAAGGAGGAGTAGGAATTATTATAAAACCGGAAAGGATAAAAGACACAATAAAAGAAAAACATATAAACGAAAGAATAATGACCTTAGAAATGAAACTAGTAGAAGATGAAACATGGACCCTAATAGTAGCATATGGACCGAACGAAGACGAAAAAAAAGAAGAGAAAGATAAATTCTTTGAAAATATACAACGGGAAATAGATGAAGGAAGTGAACACATAATGATAATGGGAGACCTAAACGGAAGAGTAGGATGTCAAAATACCGGAATAGAAGAGATAATGGGAAAAGAAGGAGAAGAAATTAAAAACAACAATGGAGAAAGAATAATACAACTATGCATCGAAAACAACCTCGTGATTACAAATACAAAATTCAAGCACAAAAACATACACAAGTACACAAGGGAGCAACCAAACAGAAACGAAAGATCGATTATAGACTACTACCTAATTAATAGGAAAAACTGGAACAAAATAACGAACGTAAAAGTAAAAAGTCAAGCAGAAATAGGAAGCGACCACCACCTATTACGAATAGACATGAAATGGAAGGAAATACAAAAACTGGACAAGAGGAGGATAATAGTCAAAGAGAAAATAAAAACATACAAATTAAGAGAAGCACAAATACAAGAGAAATATCAAGAGATATTACAAAATAAGTTGAGGAAGAACGAAATGAGGACAAACATAGAAGGAAAATGGGAAACATTCAGAAGAAATATACTAGAAGCGGCAGAGGAGTGCTGCGGAACAACAAAAATAGGAAACAAGGAAATGAAAAAGACAAACTGGTGGACAGAGGAAATCAAAAAGGAGATAAAAGACAAAAAAGACAAATGGAAAAGATACCTACAAACTAAAAAAAGCGAAGACTACGAACAATACAAAGAAAAGAGAAATGAAACAAAAAGAATAATTAAAGAAGCCAAACAACAATCATGGACGAACTTCGGAAAAAGAATGAACGAGAACTTCAGGCAGAACCAAAAACTATTTTATGGAACACTAAAACGACTAAAACAAAAAAAAGAACACAATATGATGAACATAAAAGATAAAAATGGAACAATAATTACGGATGAAGACAAGATAATGGAAAGATGGAGACAATATTTCAAAGAATTAACCGAACAAGAAGAAGAAGATACCGAAACACAAGAACGGGAAGAAGAGCCACAGGAAATACGAACAGAAAAATTTGAGGAAATTAAAGAAGAAGAAGTAAAAGAAGCAATAAAAAAGCTAAAAAACGGGAAAGCACCAGGAATCGACGACATAATCCCGGAAATGATAAAATACATGGGAAAGGAAGGAATAACACAAATAACAAAACTAATAAATGAAATAATAATGAGCGGGGAAACACCAAGAGAATGGAGTAAAGGAATAATTTTACCAATACATAAGAAAGGCGATAAAAGAAAATGCGAAAACTACAGAGGGATCACGCTTACAAGCATACCAAGCAAAATAATGACCAGAGTACTAGAAAAAAGAATGAGAGACAAACTAGAGACAACAATAGAGGACAGCCAATGCGGATTCAGAAGAGGGAGATGTACACAAGACCAAATATTCATACTTAGGCAACTAAGTGAAAAATTAATAAAGAAAAATAGGGAAATGCACATATGCTTTGTAGACCTCGAGAAGGCATTTGACAGGATAAAAAGAGAAGACATATGGAGAGAACTAGCAGAAAGAGGAATAGAGAACGAAATAATAAATGTAATTAAAACCATGTACAAAAATAACAGAAATATAGTAAGAACAAATAACGAGGAATCAAAGGAATTCGAAACGAAGAAAGGAGTGAAACAGGGATGTGTGCTAAGCGCTCTACTATTTACAATAGTATTGGAAACGGCGATGAAAAAAGCAAAACAAAAAATGAAGATGCTGAAAGTTGGATATTACAAACTGGAAATCACAAAAATAGCGGAACTACTCTTCGCAGACGATATGGCAATAATTGCAGAAACAGAAGAAGACCTACAAAACAACATGGTAATAATAGAGAAAGAACTTACGAAAATAAACATGAAAATAAACTATGAAAAGACAAAAACGATGATAATTGCCAAAGGAACAAAGAAACACGAAATAAAAATACACGGTAAAAAAATCGAACAGGTAGAACAATATAGATATTTAGGAACCATTATTCAGAGTAATGGCAAACTAGATAAAGAAATTGATGATAAAATAGGAAAAACGGCAAAACTCTATAACATGTTGAAAAACACATTTTTTAGTAAAAAGGAAATATCAAGAGACACAAAAACAGAGATAGTGAAAAAAGTAATTAGACCAACGCTAACATACAGTAGTGAAACATGGACGATGACAGGAAAGCAAATAAAAAGAATTAATACAATGGAGATGAGATTCCTAAGAAAAATCGAACACAAAACAATAAGAGACAGAATAAGGAACGAAACACATAGGAAAAACCTACAAATAAAGCCAATACAGGAAAAAATCACGGAAGGACAAATGAGGTGGTATGGACACATAAGAAGAATGAGCGAAGAAAGAAATACCAAAAAAATATATGAGACACGAGCAACAGGAAAAAATCAAAGAGGAAGACCAAGAAGAGAATGGAACAGCGTAATAAAAGAAGAGGCAACAAGAAAAGGGAACACGTGGGAAGAAATAAATGAAATAACAAAGGACAGGAAGAAGTGGAGAGAATACTATAAAAATTAGTAATGTAAGCCTTACACCGAAAGGTAGATAGGCAAAGGAATAAATAAATAAATAAAGTTTATACCACATACATTTTAATTTAATTTAAATTCTTTAATCGGATTTTGTTTTTATGCTACAGGCATGTTCATAAAAGTTGAAGTATTCGGATTAAAAAAAAGAAAAGAAAACAAAAATGAAACGATTTTTTAAAAACAGTGGCGCGGGGCCCGCACCGTTCTCATCGCCCTCCAGCCGACCCTGTGTAAGCAAAGAAAAGAAAACTAAAATGAAACTATTTTTTAAAAACAGTGGCGCGGGGCCCGCGGGCTCTCACCGCCCTCCAGCCGACCCTGTGTAAGTATACATGATAATGGGTTAATCAAAGTGTGGAAAGACAGTTTGGAGATATATTCCACATTTTAATACAAATTAAGGATCTCGTGGAAGAGGATGTTTTTAATAGGATATAAAAATAAGTATTCCAAGTACTTTCACTTGGATAACTGATTTCTACTTAAATTAGTTTTAACTAAACATGCAAGAATAGTAAACAAGAATACAAACATAATTATATTTAATGCTTTTATTTTTTAATTTCCATTCATTTAACGCTATACAATATGCTCGGAACGTAAAGGCAAGCGAGCTAAACAACCTGAAGAACTTTCAACAACGGTACACCTCCAGACCCTCCATTATTAGCTAACAACTAGTGCAGATCTATCGGCAGATGGCGGTGTACCGTTGCCGAATTCCGCTACGATGAACCCATAATCTATGATTATTACTCAATCATGTAAAATCTACCGAAATTACAAGACATTCTCATTTTGTTCCATAATTGATTTATAATTACATTCAATCAGTTTCCTTTTTTTCAATTTTAATAAGGCCAGTTCGCATTGACACAGTTCAGAATTGATCGCCGAACTTCGCCAATTCAAAGAGTTTCCTATCCGAATATAGGGATCAGTAATTGTTTGATGATTGATTTTGAACGTAAACGGATTTGTGTTTTCTTTGTTTTAATTTATACATTGATTTGATTGCATTTTTTTTAGAGTTTTACCACAGCATTGTTTGAATCCTTCTATGAGGATTGTACAAACACGGAGTTTTTCTTTTAAGTCCTAATTATAGCGTGTGTGCTGTAAATCTTTCGATAAGCCTTGTTTTTTTTTTAAAGAGTTCAATTTGAAACTTAAAACGAGTGTTTTCCACTCCCAGACTAAGCATGAAGTAAAATTTCGAGTTTAGAAAAGCCTGAAAATTTGGTTTGGTCGCGTAGCGCGAAGCGCGGAGCGACCAAACCAAATTTTCAGGCTTTTCTAAACTCGAAATTTTACTTCATGCGCCACCGGTACAAAACACTGACATCTTACGAAGTTTAAAACACACCGCAAACTTCACATTGAATCAGTGTTTTGTAGCGGTGGCGCATGAAGTAAAATTTCGAGTTTAGAAAAGCCTAATTTGGCTCGGTCGCTTCGCTTCGCTACGCGCCCGAGCCAAATTTTCAGGCTTTTCTAAACTCGAAATTTTACTTCATGCTTAACCTGGGAGTGGAAAACACTCGTTTAAAGCTTCAAATTAATTGCTTTTAATAAACCAAGTGTCGGAAAATGTACAACTAGTTATAACTAACAATGTATACTAGTTATAACTAACAAAAAAATATATGTATACTTAAAAGTAAAATTCTCTGTATGAAAATTAATATTGAAAATGTTCGGTGTTACATAAAACTCTCTTCATACTACAATTTTACAAGTTTGTCTTAGAGGGGGACTCAAGCCCGCGAGCCACCCCCTTGAGGGCTCAAGCCCACGAGCTACCCCCTGAGGGCTCAAGCCCGCGAGCTTCCCCCCTGGGTGTGCGCCTTGGCTCAGCTCTAGTTATTACTAACAAAAAAATAGGTGGTTTATTCTGTATCATATTTTTTATTCATTCCTTAAACAAGAGTTATTATTTCTTGAATAACTTTCTCATTTATCACTTGATGAAACATTTTGAAATAATATTAAACTTTAAATTAATAACACTTGGTTTGTTTCACTATTTTTTTCTATTTACTCGACTAGTTTCGCTTTTTACGGCATTATCAAGAGTGGATTACAAAAGAAGCCGACCGGCTTATATACAGGGCTTTCATTAATTCCCGAACCCCACGTGACTAAATTTAAAATTGCCGCGTAAATTATTGTATTTGTACGTTGGAGGCTTTGAAAAAAGTAACCAAACGTTACTAAAGTCAAATTTGACATAAACGTTTATGCGCGGCGGTGCATCGTTAAACCAACCTTTGAGATCTTACAAGATTCGCCCGGAATTTTCAGGTAAGCAAAAATTGTTTAATTATTCTGAAACATTGAGTTTTATTTCTATTTATTTTGCAGAGTCAATTTGCTAGGATAAGCAAATACTGCGAAAATGGTATTTACAACGAAAAAATTAATAAAAATTAGTTACATTTTTGAAGATGAGCCTATTTTTTAATCATTTTAAATATAATATTTTCAGTCGTCATAAAAATACGCCGGCGAATAAATATTTTTAAATCTAGGGAATTTTTGTGTGAGCCATACAACCTTGTACATTTGGTTGCCTATTATTTTTGGTCACGTGGGGTTCGGGAATTAATGAAAGCCCGGTATAATCAGGTAATAAGGGATTTTGCAATTGGGGAATTCCAAATCTCCTCGTTGTCGTTGACGAGGTTTTTTTCGCATTTTATGGCATTATTAATTTCTAAGCCCTCTCTGAGAGTTATTAGGAAAGAAAAGTAAACATTAAAAAAAAATGCAATCAAAAGTAATTACTCTAATTAACAATATTATCCTATTAATAACAAGAAGTTCATGTTAAAAATCGATCATTTCTTTGTAGAATTTCTTAAATTTTCTATCATTTCGTTGCTCTAACTATCGATGAACAACCATAAGTTTTGCGTGTCTTAAATAAAATCACAAACAAACAAACCAAACATGGATGACTTCCTTTTTGAATATGCACGGTAAACGGTAAACAGTTACAGTTTTCTTCTTTATGTTTCTCTTTATATATGCATCTCTTATATTTTGTTGTAAATGGATAACATACAGTGTGTGAGTATACTTATACAACAGTTAAAATATTGTCCTTTTACATTATAAATACCCTACTTATATGACAATAGATGAAGAACATAGATTAGAGGAGGAAAAACCGTTATTTTGTTTTTGTTCGAAGACTATGCTCGTAACAAAATAGCTTACATTATTAGTGACACCAAGTAACATACACTTCTTGTAACAACTATACTAACATAACAATGGCGCATTTTTGTTTTTTCCCTTATACTATTTACAATCTTTCAAGAAAACATTGCGATGAATAATATTTGTAACTGTCGATTCTTGTCTTTTCAGGTTATAAATGAATAGTCACTTGTACATTTCTAAACAGTAGATTTGTTCGTTTGTACACTTCTGTGCAATTAAATTAAGCACACAAAATATGTTGTAGTTTAAAACGGACGTAATCAGTTTCAATTTTAGTTAGAATTCGAATGTTTGAATTGTCGTCTAAATGACGCAGCATTTTGACATTAAGGAAATTGACATATTTCCATATTTTCATAACTAATATGGAAATATGTCAATTTCCTTAACGCATTAAGCGCCATTGATGCGTCCGCGCAACATTATATGTGTTTGGTTAATTTTATTACTAAATAAGTTAACTTAATATATTGATAATTAAATAAAAGTCACCTAGTTTGTTTCACTACTATTTTTTTATTCTCTCCGACTAGTTTCGATTTATCGTCATTCTCAAGGAGTAATGACGATAAGTCGGAACTAGTCGAAGAGAATAAAAAAATAGAAGTGAAACAAACCAAGTGACTTTTATTTAATTATCAATATTGTAAACATGTTTCATCAAGTGATTAATGAGAACCAAATTGAAGATAATTTAATATATTATATTATTTGATCTGGCTTCAAAATGTAAAGAGATAAATGTAAATATTTTGTTATTTAAATATTTCGATTATCACTCATTTAAAAAAATAATAAAGAGAGTGTATTTCTAACTTCACAATATTTCAGTGTTTTATACGCGTGGCGCATGAAGTAAAATTTCGAGTTTAGAAAAGCCTGAAAATTTGGTTTGGCCGCTCCGCGCTTCGCGCTACGCGACCAAACCAAATTTTCAGGCTTTTCTAAACTCGAAATTTTACTTCATGCTTAGTCTGGGAGTGGAATTACTCATTCTAAACTTCATACTGCACGTTTTGATATAAAATCGACGAATGCTTGAAATTTTGCAGCATATACATCATGTATATTTAAAAGAAAAATTCAGAGTATGTAATACAATAAGTCATTTATGGATATCATAAAAAGAAGTGCAGAATTCTATCTAAAATTAACTTTTAACGTTATCTCTATAATTGCTCGGCCGTTAATGGGTTAATGTCAAAATGCTGCGTCATTTAGACAACAATACAAAAATTCGAATTCTAATTAAAATAGAAGATGGTATTTATATTTTGGCTTTGTTGTATTTATTACGAGCGTTTTCTTTAAGTGTTCATAGTTTTGGTTTTTTAATAATGGTGTTATTTTTATATCTTGTGGTAGAAGCGGTTACTTTGTGAAACATTGTAAATATTTAAATGATTAACACTGATTACTTTTTTTTATTTACTTTTTATTTTAAACTGTGACTAGTTTCGGCTCAACAGCGAGCCATTATCAAACTCAACTTTGATCGCTGTTGAGCCGAAACTAGTCACAGTTTAAAATAAAAAGTGAATACAAAAAAGTAAAGTGTTTAAAATTATTTAAATAGTGTTATTTTTAAGTTATGCTCTTTCATCATTTATTAAAACTGCTGCTAGGCAATTAACACAGATCCGAATTATACAACCATACCTTTTCAACTTCAAATTGAGAACAAACAACTTTAAATTGGGAACAAACAGTTTCAAATTGGGAACAAACAATTTTAAATTGGAAACAAACAGTTTCAAATTGGGAACAAGCAATTTCAAAATGAGAACCAGCAATTTTATAATGAGAATAAACAATTTCAAATTGAAAAAAAGCAAATGCACTGCAATGTACAATGCACAATGCACAAATTTGCATTTTAATATTGTCTGCTTGAGGTTTTTTTATATATAGCATTTTTTTAATAGGATGGAATAGGGCAAATGAAACTTAAGTACAAATTACTGTCAAATTATTTGCTTTTTAATTTTTTTTATTGTTTTACGGCCAAGTCAATTTGAAATTGTTTATTCCAATTTTGAACCCTACCGGCTCACAAAAACAAGCTAACCGCAATAGAAATGAAATTCCCCCGGAAGATAGCAAACGTCACCAAATTTGACAAGAAAAGGAACGGGGAGATATACGCCAGCCTAAAACAGGACACGATAGCAAACAAACTCGAAATGAAGTAACTAAACTGGTTCGCCCATGTCAGGAGAATGGACAACTACAGATTAACAAAACAAGTAGAGCAAACAACCATGGAAGGAAAGAGGAAATCAGGGAAATCCAGGAAGACAATAAAGAATATAATTGAGGAAATAGGAGAGAGACATGGGAAAAGTCCAGTAGAGGTGGGAAAAATAGCGGAGAATCGGAAGTTATGGAGGAGATGGCTCGATATCGACTACCTGACGGGCTAAGAGGAAACAAGGGATAGCAGAGGAAGAAGAAGAAGAAACATTTTCTTCTTCTTCTTCTGCTATCCCTTGTTGCCTCTTAGCGCGTCAGGTACTTGATATCTAGCCATCTCCTCCACAACTTCCGATTCTCCGCTATTTTTCCCATGGAAGGAAAGAGGAAACCAGGGAGATCCAGGAAAACAATGAAGAATATAATTGAGGCAATCGGAGCGAGACATGGGAAAAGTCCAGTAGAGCTGGGAAAAATAGCGGAGAATCGGAAGTTGTGGAGGAGATGGCTCGATATCGAGTACCTGACGCGTTAAGACGCAACAAAGGATAGCAGAAGAAGAAGAAAAAGAAACATTTTCTTCTTCTTTTTCTTCTGCTATCCCTAGTTGCCTCTTAGCGCGTCAGGTACTCGATATCGAGCCATCTCCTCCACAACTTCCGATTCTCCGCTATTTTTCCCATGGAAGGAAAGAGGAAACCAGGGAGATCCAGGAAAACAATGAAGAAGATAATTGAGGCAATCGGAGCGAGACATGGGAAAAGTCCAGTAGAGCTGGGAAAAATAGCGGAGAATCGGAAGTTCTGGAGGAGATGGCTCGATATCGAGTACCTGAGGCGTTAAGAGGCAACAAGGGATAGCAGAAGAAAAAGAAGAAGAAAATGTTTCTTTTTCTTCTTCTTCTGCTCTCCTTTGTTGCGTCTTAACGCGTCAGGTACTCGATATCGAGCCATCTCCTCCACAACTTCCGATTCTCCGCTATTTTTCCCAGCTCTACTGGACTAATTTTAAACTGTTTGTTCCTAATTTTAAGTTGTGTGTTCCCAATTTGAAATTGTTTGTTTCCAATTTTAGACTGTTTGTTCCCAATTTGAAGTTGTTTTTTCTTGAATAACTTTCTCATTTATCACTTGGTGAAACATTTAGAACTAATATTAAAGGATAAATTAAAAACACTTGGTTTGCTTCACTATTTGTGAAACAAACCAAGTGTTTTTAATTTATCCTTTATTATGAAGTTGTTTGTTCCCAATCTAAAGTTGTTTGTTCTCAGTTTGAAGTTAGAAAGATATAGAATATTGTAAAAAATAGTTACGAAACTTGTGCTTAATTTTATTGCACAGAAGTGTACTGCACTAAGTTGAACTGAATTCAAGATTGTGACGTCACAGTTCAACCTAGTGAAGCTTCACATTTACTATTGTCCAGTTTATGTAACGAACAGATTCGGCACAAAAAGTGTAAAAAGTGCTTCACTAGTTCATGTAACGAACAAACCTAATGTTTATCATGTTAAAGCAATATAAACGTAACCGCAATATATGCTAAATATAATAAACAAAGGGCCAATTGCATAAAAACTCTTAACCTTAGTTTATCGCTGGATTCTAGATAAGTTTACTTTAATAAAACACTTAATTTGCTTAGGTTTCATAATTATGTTTATAGTAGTACAACGATTGTTTAACCACATTGTGGCTTGATCAGGTATGGTGACCATTTATCTACCTGACGAAGCCACAGTACCGTGAAACAATTGTTGTAGTACAATAAATATAATTGTTTATGACGTCACAGTTTAAGCTAGTGTAGCTTTACATTTGCGCGTCCAGTTCATGTAACGAACAGATTCGGTACAAACAATGTAAAACGTGCTACACTAGTTCAGGTAACGAACAAACCTAATGCTTATCATGTTAAAACAACATAAACGTAATTTCAATGTATGCTCAATATAATAAATAAAGGGCCAATTGCATAAAAAAGAGTTTTTTATGCAATTGGCCCTTTATTTATTATATTGAGCATATATTGAAGTTACGTTTATGTTGTTTTAACATGATAAGCATTAGGTTTGTTCGTTACCTGAACTAGTGTAGCACGTTTTACATTGTTTGTACCGAATCTGTTCGTTACATGAACTGGACGCGTAAATGTGAAGCTACACTAGCTTAAACTGTGACGTCAAAAACAATTATATTTATTGTACCTTAGTTTATCGCTGGATTCTAGATAAGTTCACTTTAATAAAACACTAAATTTGTTTAGGTTTCAAAATTATATTTATTGTAGTACAATTGTTTCACCACACTGTGGCTTCATCGGGTGGAGGAATGGTGATTATTCATCTACCTTATGAAGCCACAGTATAGTGAAACAATTGTAGTAGTACAATAAATATAATTTTGAAAACTAAGTGTTTTATAAGAGTGATAGAATGGAGTTTCAATAACTAACAGCCTCAACTATAAAGTATTCTAGATAAGTGTACATTTTTTGTCATTTCTATAGAATTTTAACATTTATCTCAAGTTCGAGATGATCTGATACTGGACGAAACTAAATGATACTAAACGATACTGAACTATACTGAACTCAAATTTAGTTATATTAATCGAAATTTGTTGTGGTTATTTTTTGTAGTCTTAGAAGTTTGGGAATTTTGACATTTATCTCAAGTTCGAGATCTTCGACAATTTAAACGTTTACTCAATAGCATTAATACTAAACGATACTGAACGATACTGAACGATACTGAACGATACTAAACGATACTAAATAATACTAAACGATACTAAACGATACTGAACTATACTGAACTCAAATTCAGTTATATTAACCCATTAACGGCCGAGAAATTATAGAGTTAACTCTAAATGTAGATGTAAGGTAAAATTCTACACTTCTTTATATGATTTCTACGAATGACTTATTGTATTACATTCTATGAAGTTTTCTTTTAAATATAAATAATGTATACGCTGTAAATGTAAGGCATTCGTCGATTTTGTATAAAAACGTGCAATATAAAGTTTAGAACGTGTATTTCCACTCCCAGACTAAGCATGAAGTAAAATTTCGAGTTTAGAAAAGCCCCGCGTAGAAAATTTGTCGAGGGTCGCGCAGCGACCCGAGACAAATTTTCACGGGGCTTTTCTAAACTCGAAATTTTACTTCATGCGCCACGCGTATAAAACGCTAAACTATTGTGAAGTTAGAAATACACTACAATTTTTTTTATGAGTAATAATCGAAATATTTAAATAACAAAATATTTACGTTTTTCTTCATACATTTTCAAGTCAAGTCAAATAATATAATATATCAAATTAAGTTATTTAGTAATTTATTCAACATAAAATTAATAATGTTGCGTATATGCATCAATGGCACATAATGGGTTAATCGAAATTTGTTGTCGTTATTTTTCGTGGTCTTAAAAGTTTGTGAATTTTGATATTTATCTTAAGTTGGAGATGATCTTCCACAGTTTAAATGTTTATTCAATTGGCCTTAATACTAAACGATACTGAACTATCCTGAACTCAAATTCAGTTATATTAATCTAAATTTGTTGTCGTTATTTTTTGGGGTCTTAAGAGTTTGTGAATTTTGACATTTATCTCAAGTTCGAGATGATCTTCGACAGTTTAAATGTTTATTCAATTGGCCCTAATACTAAACGATACTGAACGATACGAAACGATACAAAACGATACTGAACTATTATACCGAACTCAAATTCAGTTATATTCATCGAAATTTCTTGTCGTTATTTTTTCTGATCTTAAAAGTTTGTGAATAGTCTATAAGCATGCGCCTAGCCCGAGGCAGTGGATAACATATTTTTTTTAGTATCATGAAAAAACGTAACGTATTGCTTGGCGGACCAACCGTATTTTTAATTAATTTTCATTCACCGGCGCTTCTCACTTAAATCTTATGCGCATGCGCGTGATGAGCATAATGATACGTTAATTCTGTTGTGTTGTGGTGGAATTAGAAGAAAAATTGCTTAACGCAAAGAAATTACAAAAAAATATCAGAGTGTGAAATGGCTTTTCTCAAGAGCACCCAAGGATGAAATGTTGTATGTTTTTTTGTTATTATCACATGAACAAAAGAAGAGAAAATAATGTGACACAAATTATTAAAAGAAAATGTATAATTAGATAAGCTGCAAAAAATAATGTGACATTAATTATTTAAAGAATATGTATAATTAGATAGGCTGCAAAAAATAATGTGACATAAATTATTTAAAAAAAATGAATAATTAGATAAGCTGCAAGAGAAAATTCTTCTCATAACTAGATCAAATATGTGATATTGTATTCCTTGCTTTTTCTGGATTTTTCAAAGTCTCAAACACCCACGAATGTCTGTATATTCATACTGGAAATAAATGAATTATTATTATTATTATTAGTATTAATTGAATGAAACAGTTGGTTTGTTTCAATTAAAATACCGTCTGTCCCCGGATTACTGCCCGGATAGGAAACACTTTTTTGTTGCCCATCTTTCGACAAAAAGTCATTCTTTACAAAAAGTTATGAACTTTTTTAAAAAATTGAATGAATATTGGAAAATTTATAGTGTATACTTACGTTAAAAATTCGATACACTGTAAATTTTCCGACAATCGTTGGTTTCTTAAAAAAAGTTCGAATTGAAGCTTTAAACGAGTGTTTTCCACTCCCAGACTAAGCATGAAGTGAAATTTCGAGTTTAGAAAAGCCTGAAAATTTGGTTGGGTTGCGTAGCGCGAAGCGCGGAGCGACCAAACCAAATTTTCAGGCTTTTCTAAACTCGAAATTTTACTTCATGCGCCACGCGTATTAAACACTGATTTGATGCAAAGTTTAGAATATACGTTTTTAGCATACTGCTTAAGTAGTATGTTTTAAACTTCATTTAAACTCAGAGTATTATACGCGTGGCGCATGAAGTAAAATTTCGAGTTTAGAAAAGCCTGAAAATTTGGTTTGGTCGCTCCGCGCTTCGCGCTACGCAACCAAACCAAATTTTCAGGCTTTTCTAAACTCGAAATTTTACTTCATGCTTAGTCTGGGAGTGGAAAACAATCGTTTAAAGCTTTGATTTGAACTTTTTAAAAAAATCGAATGAATAGCGGAAAAATTATAATGTATACTTACGAAAAAAATTCGATACATTATAAATTTTCCGACAATCGTTGGTTTCTTAAAAAAAGTTCAAATTGAAGCTTTAAACGAGTGTTCTCCACTCCTAGACTAAGCATGAAGTAAAATTTTGAGTTTAGAATAGCCTGAAAATTTGGTTTGGTTGCGTAGCGCGAAGCGCGGAGCAACCAAACCAAATTTTCAGGCTTTTCTAAACTCAAAATTTTACTTCATGTGCCACGCGTCTAAAACACTGAAATATTGTGAAGTTTACAATATGGGTCTAAAGCAATATGCTAAAGGCGTATATTTTGAACTTCACTAATAACCAGTGTTTTTTTCGCGTGGCGCATGAAGTAAAATTTCGAGTTTAGAAAAGCCTGAAAATTTGGTTTGGTCGCTCCGCGCTTCGCGCTACGCGTCCAAACCAAATTTTCAGGCTTTTCTAAACTCGAAATTTTACTTCATGCTTAACCTGGGAGTGGAAAACACTCGTTTAAAGCTTTGATTTGAACTTTTTTAAAAAATCCAATGAATATCGGAAAATTTATAATGTATACTTTCGATAAAAATTCGATACACTGTAAATTTACAGACAATCGTTAGTTTCTTAAAAAAAAGTTCGAATTGAAGCTATAAACGAGTGTTTCCACTCCCAGACTAAGCATGAAGTAAAATTTCGAGTTTAGAAAAGCCTGAAAATTTGGTTTGGTTGCGTAGCGCGAAGCGCGGAGCGACCAAACCAAATTTTCAGGCTTTTCTAAACTCGAAATTTTACTTCATGCGCCACGCGTCTAAATCACTGAAATATTCTGAAGTTTACAATATGGCTTTAAAGCAATATGCTAAAGACGTATATTTTGAACGTCACTAATAACCAGTGTTTTGTACGCGTGGCGCATGAAGTAAAATTTCGAGTTTAGAAAAGCCCCGAAAATTTGTCTCGGGTCGCTGCGCGACCCTCGACAAATTTTCACGGGGCTTTTCTAAACTCGAAATTTTACTTCATGCTTAGTCTGGGAGTGGAAAACACGCGTTTAAAGCTTTAATTTGAACTTTTTTCAAAAAAACCAACGAATGTCGGAAAAATTTGGGTACCCTTATGTATACGATAATAATTCGCTGTTAAACAAAAATTCTCTGTATATTTAAATTAATTACGTCATTAATGGTAAAAACATTTTGAAGAAAGGCATAACGTTTTATAATGAACGGCTGTTTTTTAAATTGATAACAAAAAACTTATAAAAAAAATTGGTTCTATTAAGTAAATATTCAGTTTTTAGACTTAATTAGCGATTACAAATTACTCTTTTTAACAACATTTTCTTTTAAACATATAATTAGAGGTACTTCTCTCTTATCATATCTTTGGTTTTTCTTAATTTTTGAGCGCTCTCCGTGTTAAAATTAAGATTTAGTAATAAAAACGTTGCCTTTAAGTCATCTAGAACTTTTTCTAAAGAATCACTTTTATGTCAAAAAATGGGTATTCAAAAAGTTTTTCATATCAGGGCAGTAATCCAGGGACAGACGGTTATTCTCACTTTCTCTCACTTTTTGTCAAAAAATGGTTATTCAAAAAGTTTTTCCTGTCAGGGCTGTAATCCAGGGACAGACGGTTATTCTCACTTTCACTCACTTTTTGTCAAAAAATGGTTATTTTATAAGTGTTTCCCATCAGGACAGTAATTCGGGAACAGACGGTATTTTAATTGAAACAAACCAAGTCTTTTATTCAATTAATTCTAAGTTTCAGACTTTGAAAAATCACACACGGTATATTCGCATATTTTTTCACTATTTCTACACCAACATCTTTCTCAAAGGTGGATTTATTTAACCTATAGTTCCAATATTTTACATTATCACCTAATTTGTAAACTCGTTAAAAATTATTTATTCAAAACCAGTTTGAATGAACGACACACCCCACTTTGGTCTAAGTTGTTAATTTTGGATTGGTAATCCGACCATGCGTCGTTAATTCAATCCTCTGATTGAAAAATAAAATTTATATAAAAATTAAGCTTACTCATGCGTCGTTAATTCAATCAACTGATTGAAAAATAAAATAACCTCACTTTTATATAAATAAATCAATTTAAACACTTTCAAATATATATTAGCATTCGCTACAATTGTTTCACCACACTGTGGCTTCTTCAGGCGAAGAAATGACACAATATGCACAATATATATTTGAAAGTGTTTAAATTGTTTTATTTATATAAAAGTGAAGATGAACTTTCAATATTTATCAGCCTTATCAATCAAATAAAATAAATACAAAAATCAAGCTTACTCTTTGTAAAACTGAATGTATTCTTCTCTTTGGTTGCGATAATCAGCCTCACTTTGTTTAACCTGAGGATACTTTGCCTGTCTCTTGGTTTATAGAAACAATACTCTCTTTCTTTCAAATTCAGGACGTCTTCCTTGTGACCATCACTCACTCTATAAAACTAACGGTTACGTTTCTTGTCTTTTTTGGTGTGAAAATCGTCGGTGTGACAACCAGGGTCTTGACACTGACTGCATCCGTCAGTGTCAGGACCCGGATCGCCGTTTCATCGATGGCCTCAAAAAATGATAAAACGAAAAACATGTCTAGAAATGAAATTATTCCGAGGATTACATGTCGCCGAAAATTCCGGCGAACGTTTTTCTCAAGTTCTTCATGGTGTCCTCCGAGTCTTCGGGCACCGCCTGTGATTGGCTGCCTTGCCTCTGGAAACCGGGGCGAGGGGGTGGGTCGGGTAAGCGGGCTGACGTCGGTGGACCACTGCTTACTGTACTCGATTGAGATACTAAAAAAAAAAGAGGATGAAATAAAATAGAAGTAAACTAAACAGAATCGGCCTTATGCATAGTCCGCGAATCGCTACTAACGTGTGACTATCTAAGGTTAAGTAAGGAAATAAAATATGTCGTATGCATAGTCCAATTTTAGACGCGATTAGAGCTAGTCACTGTCTACATTTTTAATCACCCCTAGTTTTACATGTGACTATACATAACCTCAAACGTCATTCGCGTAATTGTGAGCGTCCAAGTTCTGTGTTTTCTAGAATAATGAGCTATGTTTTGGTTCAAATTAGTGTTGTAATGTTCGCGAATTAGCGCAAAAATCGCGTGCTGTGCCAGTGCTCATAGAAATACGCTCACTTTAAGAGTAACGAATTTCTCTAGAACGGCGGTTGGATGAAGGCCACATTCGTTCGTCCGTTTACAATTATAAGCCTAGCTAATACAGCGTAATAATTTATCTTCATCGTACATATAGAGCAGCGGTGGCTCGCAGGCTAACTTCAGGCTAGGCCACAGACCCTAGGTAATATGTATTCGTTATTGAAAGGCGACTTTGTTGTGCAATTCCTTGTATTTATAAAGCGCGATCCCAACCTCAAATTTTGTGATCCTTGGCGCTGTGGCCGACCCTGAAGTTAGGATGCGAGTCGTCGCTAGTATAGAGTATTGTCTTTCTTCTTTCGATTTATGTGCAGTATGCGCATTTTTGTGGGCACAGAGAAAGCGCACATTTTTGTGCTCGTTCAAGAACTGTACAACACTAGTTCAAATCACTATGAGGTCTATGGTGAATAGTAACCTATAAAGAGCCATAAAAGTTAATTAAAATCCACAATTGGTAATTCAATATTGCTAATTCTACACTGAAACAATTTGTTATGTTTGTTATAGTGTAAAACTTGTCGATATCCCCCTGAAGGCCAGTCTTCAGGGGGATATCGACAAGTTTTACACTATAACAAACATAACACTCTCTGCACTCCAGAACTTAATTTTGAAAATAAGTTCTCCACTTCCATCCCGGACAAAACCAAATGGTTAGAGGGCAAGATAGTTCAAGGCAAGGACGTCTGGCTTTTTACGGATAGTTCCAAGTCTAAAAACAGAGTAGGGGGAGGAATCTTCTCACAAGATTTCAACCTCAAAAAGTCTTTCAGACTCCCAAACCACTGTAACATTCTTCAGGCAGAGGTCATGGCCATCCGAGTGGCAATGGACTGGATCCACAAAAATGACCTTCAGGGGAATCGCATCAGGTTCATTACTAATAGCCAAGCCGCCATTAAGATACTGAATAGTCCGTACTGCACCTTGAAAGTGGTCAGAGACTGTAAACAATTGCTAAATAGGCTTGCAAATAACTGTGACGTGGGACTAAGTGTGTACCTAGTGACAGTGATATCAGGGGGAATTCAATTGCCGACGACCTTGCAAGGAAGGGGGCAAGAATGAAGGACCTGTCTACTGAACTGTCCAGCCACATTTCTCTTGTGGAATGCAAGAGACTACTTAGGGACCAAATGATAGCATCGGTCAACCATAGGCGGAGAGAAGAAGATACGTGTCTCATAACAAGGCAGCTATGGCCTATATGGGATACTATAAACAGCAACAGATTAATTGCACTTAGCAGAATTGACATAAAGAAGGCGGTAGGCATCCTCACGGGCCAGTACCTCTTAGGCAGATATGCACAAAAGATGGGTCTTGAGCACAACGACTTTTGCAGAGGATGCCTGGATGTGGAGGAGGAAGAGACGGTATTTTACTATCTGGGACAATGCCGTGCTCTTGAAGAGAAAAGAATCAAGTACATTGGTATTGTTCGGATTTAGACTAGGAATTTTTACAACGCAATAAATTCCTGTCCCTTCGCCGAAATATGAAATGGTCAGTTTGGGGTAATCAATAATTTATGCGAAGACACGCACTCCCTTGGCCGACCGTTCATTGAACCCACATGGTGGAACCAGATGACGACACTTCCCGGAATCCCGCGCGTACCTGTTTTTGTGTTTGTGAAGTGAAAATCCAACCCCTACTACACGCCCCACCAATTTTCTCACTGTAAATATTTTGTTATTTTTAACCATTAAGTCCTTAGATTTGTAACAGAGAGGTTGTTTTCAATAAACGTGTTAAAGGTTCACTAATTTTTACTTTATATTCAAACTAAGTTCTTCGGGTCGTTACAACCGGTCGTCTTACAAACGACAAAGTCACTACGACATAACAAACCCCAACAGGTATGCACTACGCGAATGGACTAGCGGACCTCACACCTCTAGATGTGAGAAATCTGATCCGGTTCATCAGGTGCTCGGATTGGTTTGTATAGGTGGGGACGGAGGGGAGATCACACAATTTTTTACCCTTATGGTATCACAAGGGACCCTTTGGGCCTAAGTTAGCAGTCTTATTGCTGCCATTGAAACCTACCTACCCTACCTATAGTGTAAATTAGTTGGCGACATTGGCACAGAGGGGGTAGCAATCCTCGTTACATTAGTATCCCTGTATTTAAGAGAGTAGCGCAAACTGGAAACCATCTTGACGCCTTTAAGCGTTAAATTCAAACTAAATCAAATTAACAGGACGCGCGTCAATTATTATAGAATATAATTGGCCTAAAGGTGTCAAGATGGATGTCAGTTTGCGCTACTCTCTTAAATACAGGAAAACTACGTTACATAGATAAATATCGTAAAGACATTTATATTGATCTTCGTTTAACGATTACATTTGACATGGAAATAACAGAAAAAGCAATGTTGCCGATACGAGCGACTAAAGATAGGCGCTACTAACAAGTATGTGTTAAAATATGACTATGCATACGGCGTACTTAGTAACACCTTAATCGCGATTAGTTAATCACACGTTAGTAGTAGTTTAAACATAAGGCCGTATGTTACTAATAACAGATTTTTTTAGCAAATCTATTATTTTAATCAGCCCCTTCAGTTTTGTCATACACAATTTGGCAGAACATGACTCGTATTTGTAACTACACGGCTTTGATTTCCTGTTTGTGCAACAATGTTTATTTCGAGCAAATAATTTTTTATGTTCACATAAAATCATTAACGTGCGCAGCTCGAGTTTTATTCTCGTGCCATAAAATTGCAGAACAATACGGGTTTAATGTAAAAAAAACCCGCCCTAATGATGGCTAGTAACTGCACACTTCAGTCTTTTGTAGTAAGTTTGTAAAGATAGTTTTAAGATAGTTATGGTAATTTATTAATGAATAAACTTTTGTTGTTCACGAAATTAGAATACCAAATTCAATGAAAATCATTACACTAATAATAGCTTTTAAATATTGAAATGTCTAGTGCACATGGAAACATCTTTTATTTTTAGAAACAGGGAATTTTTCTTTTGAGTATATACCGGATATTCCACGAAAAAAGGCCCAAGCTGTAGCGGCTTTATTTTTGAATAAAATGAAATGAAATGAATAAAATGAAAAATATTGAGAATATCTAAATAAATAGATATTTATTTATTTTATTATTGCAATTCTTACAGTTATAAAAAAAAATGAAATTTTCAAAAATTAAAAAAACTAATTGATAAATAAAGCACTAATAACCTTTCTTCACACTTTCATTTTTATTCCATATTTACATTTCGGACACAACCCTTACCCCGCCCATACCGCTACCCTTGGAATTGTTAATTATGTTTTTTCCCCCATTTCTTGCCTTCACTCCCACCGCTTTGTATGTAATCGTTTGTGTATATATGTGTTAAATTTTAGTTTTGTTAGTTAGTATTAATCCATTGATAATGGTCACATTGTGTCCGAAATGTACATATGGAATAAAAATAAAAGTGTGAAGAATGGTTATTAGTGCTTTATTTATCAATTAAATTCGATCTTCACGTAACTCACTCAATCAATTTTAAAACACTGATCACAATTCCACAAGAGTCAATAAATGTAGTAAAATTTAATGATTTTTGTACATTTTTCGGAAATTTGTAAATATGTTCGCGAAAGCAATCCGACACATTTTTACACATAGTTAAAAATCATCGAAAAGTTTTAATAATTGATCAACATTATTGATTATTAAATTAATAATTATTGAAAAGTAATGAATTTCAATCAACATTTACAAAATAATCATTCATTCATTTGTTGTTTTTTTAAACAGTTTAAACTGAAGCTTTACACTGTAAACCTATATTTAGTTTAGTTTATATATATTTCTCTGCAATCAGGCTACGCTTGTTGAAAAATAAATTATTATTATTATTATTAAACGAGTGTGTTCCACTCCCAGATTAAGCATGAAGTAAAATTTCGAGTTTAGAAAAGCCTGAAAATTTGGTTTGGTCGCGTAGCGCGAAGCGCGGAGCGACCAAACCAAATTTTCAGGCTTTTCTAAACTCGAAATTTTACTTCATGCGTCACGCGTATTAAACACTGATTTGATGTAAAGTTTAGAATATACGTCTTTAGCATACTGCTTTAGTAGTATTTTTAAAACTTTAATTGAAGTCAGAGTTTCACGCGTAGCGCATGAAGTAAAATTTCGAGTTTAGAATAGCCTGAAAATTTGGTATGGCCGCTCCGCGCTACGCGCTACGCGACCAAACCAAATTTTCAGGCTTTTCTAAACTCGAAATTTTACTTCATGCTTAATCTGGGAGTGGAAACACTCGTTTAATAATAATAATAATAATTTATTTTTCAACAAGCGTAGCCTAATTACAGAGAAATATATATATATATATATATATATATATATATATATATATATATATATATATATATATATATATACTAAACTAAATATAGGTTTACAGAGTAAAGCTTCAATTTAAACTTTAAAAAAAA
Source organism: Philonthus cognatus (assembly GCA_932526585.2). Lineage (NCBI taxonomy): Eukaryota > Metazoa > Arthropoda > Insecta > Coleoptera > Staphylinidae > Philonthus > Philonthus cognatus. The sequence goes on from OW052244.1 coordinate 101,406,941, forward strand.
ACAACGAATGAATGTTTGATCAAACATCAAACTTAAGTCTATTTTAATAAATTTGAATGGTATTGAAATTTCAAGTCATGAATTTAAAACTTTTTCGAGATATCTTTATAAAATTGTGTGTGAATATTATTCAAATATTAGTCTTTCAAAATATGTAAAAATCAAAATATACCCTATTAATAGTTTTTGAGTTATTTTTAGTTAATCGTCAATCGAGAGATAGTTTTGATCAATTTGAGTAATATACAAATATGAGAGATTATAACTTGATAATTATTTCTGATATTTTTTATAAAATTATGTGTGAATATTATTCAAATATTGTTCTTTCAAAATATGTAAAAATCAAAATATACCCCAATAATAGTTTTTGAGTTATTTTCACTTAAACGTCAAACGAGAGTCAATTTTCATAAATTCGAGTGATATTGAAATTTCGAGAGATCATAACTTGGACACTATTTAAGATATCTGATTAAAACTTAATGTGCATATCACTGAATTATTGTTCTTTTAAAATATGTAAAAATCAAAATATACCCCATTAATAGTTTTTGAATTATTTTCACATGATCAAGAAACGGGAAAAAATTTTGATAATTTTGAGTGATATAGAAGTTCCAAGAGTTCATAACTTGGATACTATCTGAGATATATTTATAAACCTTAGTCTGCACATCACTTAATTATTGGTCTTTTAAAATATGTAAATTAAAAATATACCCCATTAATAGTTTTTGAGATATAATTACTTGAAATTGACGCTGGAGGCAATTTTGATTATTTTGAGTGATATGGAAATTTAAAGAGTTCATAAGTGAGAAATTACCTAAGATATTTCAATAAAACATGGTATGCATATCACTCAATTAATAATCTTTCAAAATATGTCAAAATAAAAATATATCCCAAAAATAGTTTTTCAGTTATTTTCACATGATGATTTTGAGTGATATAGAAATTTCAAGAGTTGAATAACTTGGATACTATTTGAGATATTATAAAACTTGATGCGCATATTACTTAATTATTGGTCTTTTAAAATATGTAAAAATCAAAATATACCCCATCAATAGTTTTTGAGTTATACTCACTTGAACGTGAAACCGGAGGCAATTTTGATTATTTTGAGTGATATGGAAATTTCAAGAGTTCATAAGTGGGAAATTTTAATAAAACGTGGTATGCATATCACTCAACTATTGGTCTTTCAAAATGTGTGAAAATCAAAATATACGCTAAAAATAGTTTTTGAGTTATTTTCATATAATCGCGAAACGGGAGTAAATTTTGTTGATTTTGAGTGATATAGAAATTTCAAGAGTTATAACTTGGATACTATTTGAGATATCTTTATAAAACTTGGTGTGCATATCACTTTATTATTAGTCTTTTAAAATATGTAAAAATCAAAATAAACCCCATTAATAGTTTTTGAATTATACTTACTTGAACGTGACGCGGGAGGCAATTTTGATTATTTTGAGTGATATGGAAATTTCAAGAGTTCATAAGTGGGAAATTATTTTAATAAAACGTGGTATGCATAACACTCAATTATTGGTCTTTCAATATATGTGAACATAAAAATATACCCTAATAATAGTTTTTGAGTAATTTTCACATGATCGCGAAACCGGAGTAAATTTTGATGATTTTCAGTGATATCGAAATTTCAATACTTCATAACTTGGATACTATTTGAGATATCTTTATAAAACTTGGTGTGCGTATCACTTAATTATTAGTCTTTTAAAATATGTAAAAATCAAAATATACGCCATCGATAGTTTTTGAGTTATATTCACTTGAACGTGAAATGAGTGGCAATTTTGATTATTTTGAGTGATATAGAAATTTCAAGAGTTCAGAACTAGAAAATTATTTAAGATATTTTAACAAAATTTGGTGCGCATATCACTCAATTATTGGTCTTTCAAAATATGTAAAAATATAAATATATGCCACCAATAGTTTTTGAGGTATTTTCACTTGAACGTGAAACAGGAGTCAATTTTAATTACGTTGAGTTTTAATTTGGATACTATTTGAGATATTTTTATAAAATTAGGTGAGCATATCACTGAATTGTTGCTTTCTCAAAAGATGTGAAAATCAAAATACACCCCAATAATAGTTTTTGAGTTAATTTCACTCGAAAGTGAAAAGTTGTATATTATCAATATTCAGGGAGTTCAAAGACATTCGTTGTTGAAAAGCTTTCAATTTAAAGCTTCTAACGAGTGTTTCCAATCCCAGAGTAAGCATGAAGTAAAATTTCGAGTTTAGGAAAGCCTGAAAATTTGGATTGGTCGCGTAGCGAAGCGGAGCGACCAATCCAAATTAGGCTTTTCTAAACTCGAAATTTTACTTCATGCGCCAGGCGTATAAACACTGAAATATAGTGAACTTGAAAATATACTACTTAGATTTGATCTCATGTTGAGTAATTTTTTGGCCCTAAAAATTCTAATAAACTGCCAGAATCCATAAAAACCCTTAATTTTGTACAGTTTAAAAGAAAGATTAAAAACTATTTCTTTAGAAAAAAGTCACTACAGGTTAGAGGATCTAATTTTTGATGACTACAGCATACTAAATATATTTTTTATATTGGAATTTGTATTTCTTACTCTTCTTTAATTCTTTACTTCTCTTATACCTTATTCAATAATTTTGAATGTTTACTGTGTTATTTTTATTCATTCATTGGAGTTTTTTAATTGTATTATTCAGTTTTTACATTAATATATTTATGTTTTTGAAAAAAAAAATAATTCTATAATTACTAATTTATGTTATTGTAATTTAATTCATATTTTGCGGACGTGTGTAAACTTTTTGTACTGGCACTAATACAGAATCATTATTAATATAAATATTTATATAAATACCAGTTTTATTTCCTCACTTTGGTGATTTTCAACAAATTGTCTAACAGTTGATAATTTTTCTTAAGTCTTAACATTGAATCTTTCTACAATCTTAACTTTATTAATGATTTTTTGAAATTGTTGATATTTCTCGGTGAACTACTTACAAATAATTGCGTGACTTCTTTGCCCTTATGTGCGGGCGCCCATGATTGTATTTATGTAATATTTTTAAATTCTTGGCAATTCCCTTTAATTTTTAAATTCTTGGCAATTATCATGAATTAACTAAATTTTTTTTTTAACTTAAAAAATGTTGAAGCTTTTCATAAAACCTCAAGTTATCCGTTAATTTTCAACAATCTAATGGTTTTCTTGAAATTTAAAATTGTTTGATATATATATATATATATATATATATATATATATATATATATCTTTCTAACACTGATAATTACCTTGACTGTCCCTCCTTCCAACACTAGACAACGAAGGATGTTCAGAGGGAGGAGGCTGCGATGGCGGCTCCGAAGAATGACTGGAAGTTAAACTAGTTAAACTTCCTAAAATCCCTCTGGGTCCAACAGGAGGGGGCAGCGGCTCCTCGCTGTTCGTCGGACTCCTAGGCCTGCAAAGCGCTTGCATCCTCCCCACCACCAAATCCGCTATATGCCTCCTATCCTCCTCTTGCGAGTCTCCCAGCAGCGTCAATGCACTATCATTCACCTCAATGATATACTCCTTCCCGTCTTTACCTACAACCACTTCTAGGGCGCAGATTTCCAAACCACCGAACAAATCGGAAACTTCATCGATCCAGGATTTGTAGCGGTCGGGCATGGTGATCTGTTCGAGCATGGCAGAGCCGGTGTTGGTCTTCCAGCAGCCCGAGATAGATTTGCGCATGAAGGCTTTGTAGTTGGTGCCGATTTTCTGGACGTGGATGTCATATTTGGAGTCCACGTAGGGTTCGACGGTGCAATAGGTTTTGGAGACGGCGACCACACTGGCCATGTCTTGGAAGTCGTTCAGGTTGTCGACCTTAACTTTGCCTAGACCGCCGTGGGCATGGCCGATTTTCAGGACAACTGGATATCTTGGTGCGGTAATCTAAAATAGAAAAAAAATATCACTAAAGTATCAAATAGATTTCGAATATTGGTTTTATTTCGTTTATTTTTGCACGATCGACCATTTTTTAGTCCTTACCACGTCTGTTTCCAGGACAGTAGGTTGTATTTTTCAAGATGCTATTCATACCAAACCAATAAGTAAAAATTAAGTTTTTTTACCGTTCAGTGAACAGTTAATGACATGAGGGATCTACCCACCTCGGCTTTGCTGGACTATCTAAACCAGGTAGGCTGGCTGCGCTGAGGCTGGGTAATCGACGGGAGGAAGCACAATGGGCCTAATGAGGCCTAAGTGTAGTGCAGAAATGCGCACTCCCCAAATAACCAGAACCAGAACAGTTAATAAAACTTACCGGCGTTGATAAAAATGTATATTCAATATTGCAACATTTTTAAGGGTTATTTTCACAATAATATTTATTTCATCTTACATATTTTGGGTTAGATACGATTTATTTGAATTAGTATTATGACGCATTGATAATGAAAATGATAAGATGTAACATGAGATTGCTTCTGTTTTATTCTAATATTTGTTATTTCAGAGTATGTTTATTCACTGCGACTAGATTTATTTGTTGAAGATATACTTTTTAGAGTTACTAATTGTCAGAGCTGGGACGAATCCTTGTTAAAAGGATTCGAATCACGAATCCGAATCACCTAATATGATTCGAATCACGAATACTCGAATAAAGGATTCGTAAGAGATAAATATGATTCGAATCAAAGATTCGAATCCTGTTTTTTCTAATCACGAATACAAATCCTTTAAGAATAAATTTGATTTTATTATTTGTTTGCAACTATTAATATGTAAATATCGTTATCGGTTGTTTTAAGAAAAATATTCAAAACCTAATTATTTATTATTAACACTGAACATCGTTGATAATCTGTATTACTCTGATTAAAGACGTATTTGTGTGTTTTTAAACTTCACTTTAAATCAGTGTCTTGTACGCGTGGCGCATGAAGTAAAATTTCGAGTTTAGAAAAGCCCCGTGAAAATTTGTCTCGGGTCGCTGCGCGACCCTCGACAAATTTTCTACGCGGGGCTTTTCTAAACTCGAAATTTTACTTCATGCTTAGTCTGGGAGTGGAAACATTCGTTCAAAACTTCAAATTGAACTCTAATATAAAATCGACGAATGCCTGAAAATTACGTAAATAAAAAATTCACTGAATATCATTAAAACCGAAAAAGTCAGAGAAAAGTCAGTCTTAAGATTTGGTGTCATATTTTGGGGAAATAATACATCAATTGGAAAATTATTTGTACTTCAAAAACGATGCATACGAACCATATTCGGGCTAAAATATAGAGCGTCATGCCGAGGACTGTTTAAATCAAATAGAATCCAAAAACAGTGTTTTCTGTATTTATATATGAGTGTTTAATGTTTGTTTTTAAAAATGGAGAGATTTTCTTTGCTGATGATGACCGACAATATTGTACTCGTAATAGAGAAATTGCATATCCTCATCATAAGCTCACCTTAACCGAGCGAAATGCGATGTATCGGTGCATTAAATTTTATAACGTGTTACCAAACAATATAAAGTCAATAGATTCATTTAAAAAATATAAGACAGCCATATACAATTTTCTGCTCCAAGCAGAATTATATACTGAATGACATTAGAAATGCAACACCTGGAAGTAACCATTCTTCGTCAACAATTTTTTTTGTGCAAGTTTAATGGTGTAAAAAGAATGCTATGATAAAAGTTGCAACCTTATATCTTTAACATTTTTTTGGGAAAAAAAAATCGTATCCATCAGTTTCATATTAAAATACGTTTAAATAAACGATTCAACAACTAATTTCATCAGTTTTTAAATTTAACTGCGTCGACAAGATGCCCAGAGTACGAAGGCCTAGACAATTTCGGCATTTAAGTGATTTTGATCGGGGTAGAATAGTTGGGTGGAGCGATGGTGGTGTTTCGTTCCCGGAAATTGCGCGTCGTTTAAACCGGAACGTAACCACTGTTACGCGAGTGTGGCAAGCATGGACTGAAGAAGGTCGAGAGTCGAGAATAAGGCCTCGTGGACAACCAAGGCGTACTACAGAGCGCCAGGATCGCCGACTGCGACTTATGGCTCTTAGGGACCGATTTTCCACAACTAGGCAGCTTGGCGACCAATGGTTTAATGAACACGGTAGACCAGTTAGTATGCGAACTCTTTATCGACGTATCAGGTAGTTTGGGTTCATTTCATACCGCCCTCTGTTAGTCCTACTTTTAACTTATGCACACCGGCGTCAAAGATTGGAGTGGTGCACAGAACGCCAAGGGTGGAGGGAAGAATGGAACAGAGTCGTCTTCAGCGATGAATCTAGATTCACTTTAGGAATGCATGATGGTCGTAGACGGGTAAGGAGACGCCGTAGAGAAAGATCCACTATTGAGTTTGCTGTTGAAAGACATGTACACCGCACTGTAGGTGTAATGGTTTGGGGGGCTATTGCCTATGGCAGCTGATCACCTCTGGTGTTCATCCGCGGCAATATGACAGCAGCTCGTTACGTTAACGATGTCTTACAACCATATCTTGTACCATACCTAGAAGGGCTTGGAAACATGTTGTTTCGACAAGATAACGCACGTCCTCACATAGCACATCTAACGAGGGACTTCTTGGATGCTGGTGCCATAAATGTTTTACCTTGGCCGCCCAGATCTCCAGATTTAAACCCAATAGAACATGTCTGGGATATGCTAGGTCAGAGACTGGCAAGCTTACCGAACCCTCCACAGACTCTGGCTGAGCCGCAGCAGCAAATTCAGGTTGCTTGGGACGAACTACCTCAGGAGGAAGTCGATCACCTCATCGAATCGATGCCCAGACGTCTTAATGATTGCGTTCAAAATGGAGGTCGCCAAATACATTATTAGGTGTAATTTACATTTGCATTTTCACGAATAGTTTTTTCGTAATTTTATATATTATGTAATTTACTTGTTTGTTTTTTGTTTTGATTCAAATTGTTATCATGTATTAATTAACTTAAGACCTAATAAATAAAGATAAAATCAACTGCAAAAAACCGTTATTTCTAGGTGTTGCATTTCTAATGTCATTCAGTATATAATCTAAATGAATACTTTGCTATTCAAAACAGATGATTCTTAAAGAATTTCTTATTTTTTTATGTATAGTGGGTTATTTAATTTAGTTGTGACACAATTTTATTTATGTTCCAGAGTTTTGTATTAATTTTGTGACCATTTATCTGAAATAAAGTTTGTTTATTATTATTATTATTATTATTATTCAAATTGACCAAAACACTAAGAAAAAAGCCATATAGTATTATTAAATTTGTCAAAATCAACAGGCATCATAAAAATTACAAGACACAAAACCAGCTTAATTAAATATTGACATAAACAACAAAAATAATTTAACAAACTGGAGGTTTTTTACAGAAGAAAGTTATATTAAAAGGTTAGGGTAAAAAATCTCGTTTCCACTCCCAGACTAAGCATGATGTAAAATTTCGAGTTTAGAAAAGCCCGCGTAGAAAATTTGTCGAGGGTCGCGCAGCGACCCGAGACAAATTTTCACGGGGCTTTTCTAAACTCGAAATTTTACTTCATGCGCCACGCGTGTAAAACACTGATTTAACGAGAAATTTAAAAACACACAAAACAAATGTTTCATGTTAATCCTCACAATTAATTCGAATTATTTTTGATGATTCAAATCCTTTTGTAAGTATTCTAATCGTTTTGTAAGTATTCGAATCCTTTTATAAAGATTCGAATCCTTTTATGAGGATATGAGGATCCTCTTAAAAACATGTAACGAATCCGGATCACAAATCCAGTTGAACTAAAGTATTCGAATGCCTCTTCTGAATCCTCTAAAAGGATTCGAATCCTGACTGATTCGAATCCTTCCCAGCTCTGCTAATAGTTTAATTTTTATACACTGAATACTTACGTTTTTTATTATTCTAATATCCCCACTTTTATTTGTTATTGATAAATCCGTAAAAACAGTTTTTTAATTTAATTGAAGTAACATACAAATTTACCTATTAATAAAGTTACTAAATATTGACAATTTTTCGATGTCTGTAATTTTAAATAACATTAATTTAATCCTGATTCAATTACTTTTGAAATAATTAAAACTGATTGATATTTGAATTACTTAGAGCAGTGGTCTCCAAACTACGGCCCGCTGGCCAAATCCGGCCCGCGACTTGCATGAATCCGGCCCGCGATTGTTTGTAAATGTCATATTTTGAAATATTGTAACAATTGTTCCTTAAATTTTTCATAATTTTATAAAATTAATCGGATCTTGGCCGACTTTATTAAGTAGAATTGTATTTGTGGCCCGCGAAGAAGATAGTTTGGAGACCCAGGACTTAGAGCATTTTCAATGAAAAACGCGAGTCAAGATACAATCATTCATAATTATTATAAAAAAAATTGTAAATCCAATTGACTTAATAGCTATTGAACATTTTAGTACTTCCACTATATTATTATCATAATTGTAGGCTTAACAGTTTTGGAAATTCAAATTCCAACATTTCCAAACACTATTAAGTCCTGACGTGTGCGTGCGATTTTCGGTGGATTTCATGTTGGGAGGCAATGATTTTAATGGCACGTTATGTCAAAAGCTCGAGATTGCTTGCTCCATAATTACCACATTTGGTGTTAATGTGAGGATTAGTGGCACGAAAAGAACTCGGCGTAAGCACGCTAAAAAGCGGGATTAATTATTTTAATTACGTTGTGTCCTCATTAAAATAAAACGAATGGATACACGGGATAAATGTAGCGTATATTTGAGTCGTCCAGATGCAAAACTAGCCATACACCTTTTTTTTAGATTTTAAGATTTTGGTATTCTTGGATTTTACTCATCTCAGGCTACAATTATAAAAATAAATTGACGATAAGAGTAGTACATACAACGTTGTTGGTAAACTCCAACATATCGCCAATTAAATATAAATAATCGTGCAATTTATGGATGCAAGTCTAGACTATAAACTGCAATTAAATCTGAGATATAAAAATAATCCTTTCACCACATTGCAAAATTTAGGTAATATTTGATTTGTAAACATACTCTCTCTCAGATAAGCCTATTTTAGACCACATTATTAATTCTACAAATAAACACCTTTCCCAAGAAAAGCTTAATCCAACACTTCCTTCCGCCTCCATCCACATCTCATCACAATTGCAATTTCATATAATAAAAAAATAAAATGCATCCAGCTAGCCAACCAACAGCTTCCTACAGGGAATTCCTATTTTAAGTCCGTGTGCACTGCATGAGTCACGTTCATGAATGAGCATCCCTTATCAGTAAATGGAGTAATGTGTAATGTGCGGTAGTGGAACGTCGCGAGCCGCTGAGGTTTACCTGCGCGAGACTTAAGTCGGATAGCGCCAGTGCACCTTAAGTGACGACCGCGTTAAGACGGCTTAAGTTTGAGCGCGTTTATAAATACACACGTTCGCGAACTCGAAAAAACATAACCTACATTCGCGTGTTTATGTGTCGCGGAATTGTTGTAGACTGAATATTTTTTTATAAGAATTGATTGTGTGTGGCTGCTCTTCTTTAATTTTTCTAAATTTGTGATTTTAAAAATAAGTTGAAGGAAGTTTGTTAAGTAAGTTATTTTCTTTTTTTATAATACTGAAGATGCACAAATTGATACAGGGCGTTTTTCTTGTGCCGATGTATACTTTGTTGATTTGAAGTTGACCAATCAAAATGTTTATTTATTTATTTAACGGAAGTCCATTTAAACTAGTACTATAATATCTTAAAAGCTAAACATAAAATTAATTTTTGTATTGCGGAGGCTTCTACTTCGTTATACATGTTAATTTATTAACAAAAAAACCGTTGAACTTTGTTTGTATAACACAATTTAAATTGTGTTATACAAACAAAGTTAAACCGTTATTTATTAATCAAATGAAATATAAATATAAATACATAATAAATGTAAGTACATAAAAAAATTTAAAAAAACAATACATTTAAGTACAAACAACAGATTAAAATAAGCAGACTATATACCCTGTCGGAAGATGTTTTTGAAAGCGTTCCGTCTAATTGCACCAAAGTCGGGATTACCAACATTTTTACATTAATCCGTCCTACAATTTGTTTAGTACGTGAAACAGATCGAGGGAATGCAAATTTTTACACACATTGATTGATTGATTGATTCTTAGCTGACTGAGTAAATAGTAAATGTTCAGGTTTAGCTTAACTTGAGATTATGATTCCACGGTTGTGAGAAAAGAAACAACCGTGGCATCACAATAGGCCTAAGTGTACACTTCCTCGTGGGGTGCAACCACTAGAACCAAAACCTAAACCTAATCTAAAATTTTACTTCATGCTTAAACAAGGAGTGGAATTGCTCGTTACAGACCTTAAATTAAACGCTTTTATAAAAACAACGGATTTCTGAAAATGTACCAACATTGTAATCATCGAGATTCAGGGAGTTTTTCTTTAAAGTATACATTTTCTAAGTTGAACTTCTTTTCTTTAAATCTTTAGATATTCGTTGTTTTTTAAAAAGAGTTCAATTTGAAGCTTCCAACGAGTGTTTTCCACTCCCAGACTAAGCATGAAGTAAAATTTCGAGTTCAGAAATGCCCCGTGAAAATTTTGTTTTCTGGGCTTTTCTAAACTCGAAATTTTACTTCATGCGCCACGCGTATAAAACACTAATTTCAAGTGAGGTTCAAATATATATAGATTTTACAATACTTTAGTGTTTTATACGCGTGGCGCATGAAGTAAAATTTCGAGTTTAGAAAAGCCTGAAAGTTTGGTTTGGTCGCTCCGCTTCGCGGAGCGACCAAACCAACCTTTCAGGCTTTTCTAAACTCGAAATTTTACTTCATGCTTAATCTGGGAGTGGAAACACTCGTTTTTAGCTTTAAATTTAACTTAAAAAAAAAAACAATGAATATCTTTAGATTTACAGCATACACACTGTAAATTGTGCCATGTTTACTCAAAAAAAAATCTATCTGTATATTTTATAAATAATATAAATAATAATATTTAAGAACAAGAATACTTATATATGTATATCCGATAAATATTAAAATATATCTGATATTTTGATATTTATATAAATAAATTATAAACATAATTGAAAACAAGTTCAAACTAAAGTTATAGAGATTTATGGAATAAACATTTAATGTTGACTTTATTTTTGTCATAGCTCCTTTAGTTTTAGTCATTTTGATGAATGTAAATTTAACATTTTTTTTATTTTCCCCGTATGTAATACAACAAGAAAGTATTGATTTCGCTAACATTTTGAAACACAACATTTTTGTGGATATCTGTGTTTTACCAGAGTAACTGATTAAGACCATTTCTGAATAACATTTGTCTGTTTGGCTGTGTGCCTTGTTATCTTTTAATTATTTTCAAATTTATCCTAAAATAATTCTGACTGTTGTTATATAGAAATCTGTTGTACAAATTATTGACTGAAAATTGCAAGAAATTAAAAAAAAGTTGGGGCCTGAAAATTATCTGGCCGCCAGAATTAAATTTTGCTACAAAAATGATATTTATTTTATATCTTTAATTAATTTCTCACTTAACCCGTGAAACATTTTTGAATCTAATACTGGATGATTTAAATTAAATTTAAATTAAAACACTTGGTTTGTTTCACTTATTAACAAATCAAGTGTTTTAATTTATATTTAATTTAAATCATCCAGTATTAGATATTTATTTTATTAAGAATTATACATCATTTTACCGTCATATTTGATATTTAAATTTTATCTGCCCTGAGTTGTTGTTTTCGTTAAGGTTGATAAAATGAGCTTTTTGATCAGTATCTATTGTTTTAAATATTAATCGGGCCTATTCTGTAGGCGAAATGTTGTATTTAATGTACAGGGTGACCAAATTCGATGTATTTATAGGCTATCTTGATTAGGGCTGGGAATTCGAATATTCGTGAGCATTCAAGAAATTCAAATTGATTAAATATTTAAACAAATAAACTATTTGAATTTATAAATTGTTTAGTTTTAGAAAGTATATTAGACATTTACTAACACTAATTTATTAAAATGTTTAAATATTGAAATAGCTAAATTAATTAAATATGTGAACAAGTGAGTGATTTAATATAAGTAATGTGGTATTTGCGAATATTTAAATTCCCAGCCCTATCTTGATAACCAAATGACTTAGACAAAATCTGATATATACGTACGTTTCTTCGTACAATTCAATGGAGTGCATTTTTTTTTTATTTTGACTTTTATTTATGAGTTGAATTTGTTTAAATGGAACATTCCATATATTTTTAATTGAAGAGCACCTAAAATTAGATTTACATGAATATAAAATAGAAAATAAAAATTCTTTAAAATTAAGAGAAAATAAAAATATTAAATATTATTTAAATATTATATTAAATATTAAAATTTAAGTTCAGTTTGATAATTAATTTTAAAGCAACTGCAAACTTATTTCAGTTAAATCCACCAATCCAGTTTTAACTTTATTTTAGAAATAATAATTAACTTGTTTTTGAAATGTTTTGTAATAATAAAATGTATTTTATCCAATACATTTATATTCCTTTGGAGTAAGAAACACTATTTTTTAATATTAAACCACAGATTTGTACGCCATAAAAAGCAAGTATATAAATAGATTTTTTTCTTTTAGGTATATCTTAAAATATATTGTAAATTGCTCGAATTTTGATAGCACGAGATTTGTTTAAAATGTATTGACTATAAGCAGTATATTTGCAACGTCCCAATGATAGATTTATACGCGTGGCGCATGAAGTACAATTTCGAGTTTAGAAAAGCTTGAGTTTAGATTTGGACGGTACGCGTCCAAATCCAAACGCTTAGGCTTTTCTAAATTCTAAATTTTACTTGATGCTTTCTCTGGGAGTGGAAACACTCGCTTAAAACTTCAAATTGACCATAATATATAAAATTACGAAAATTCACTGATTATAGAGGCTTCTACTTCGTTATACATTGTTGAACATAAATAAAACACTGTTTATCACTTTGTTTGTATAACAATTGGTTTATTTGGTGACTATAGTTTCGATACTACACGTATCATTATCAAACGGTTTGATAATGATACGTGTAGTATCGAAACTATAGTCACCAAATAAACCAATTGTTATACAAACAAAGTGATAAACAGTGTTTTATTTAAATTACGAAAAAACTATTCGTGAAAATGCAAACAATGTCTTAATTAATAAGACAATTTAAGACGGTAAATATTCATTGAAACAACTACTTCCCGTGCAAATACACCTCCGGATATTGAATTATACAATGAAATATTTAAAATCTTATTTAATTTGATTTGTTACAACGCTCTATTAAAGTATATGTAACGTTTAAGTCAAATTCTCTTCAAACCAACTAACAATACAATTTAAAATGAAAGGAGAGATAGCAACAAATTAGAAGTGAAAGGACTTGGATTAAAACTAATTTCTTAGGCCATCTATAGACGCGTAAGCTTATTTTCTCGAATTCAAATAGTTTTGAATTTGAATTTATCTTGTTCAAATTGACCACTGTTCAGAAACGATAAATGCCAAAAAATTAAATCGTTATATGAATACGAACAGTCGTTTTATCTAACGACTGTTCGTATTCATATAACGATTTAATTTTTTGGCATTTATCGTTTCTGAACAGTGGTCAATTTGAACAAGATAAATTTAAATTCAAAACTATTTGAATTCGAGAAAATAAGCTTACGCGTAATCTTGTTTGAGAAATTAAAAAAGAAAAAAATTATCAAATCAACGCCAACATCTTCAATTTTGCTTAGAAATAAACACGTTTTAAGATTCTGAAAGTGGGCTTCAAAAATCTCTACTAGTTTTTTTGAAAATTAGTGTTAAAGTTGAGATTTAGTGAAAACAGCGATAGATTATGAGTTATCTTGTTCAAAAAATTATAAAACAATCATGAATTAATTAAGCACTAATTTTTACTTTAAAATAAACAAGCTTTAAGAACCTGAAGTTGGGGTTACAATATTCCAACTGGTTTGTCCGTAAAAACCTGCCAAAGTTGTGATTTTAATAAAAAAAAAAAATCATCAGATTACCTCAAAATCTGATGATTTTTCTTGTGCGAAATATTATTAAACAAAAACATTAATTATTTTCTTCAAAATAAACAAAAAATTCTGGATATTTAAAACACTTAGTTTGTTTCACTAGTGAAACAAATCAAGTGTTTTGAATATTCAGAATTATTTCAAAAATATTTCACCACGAGTTAAGTGAGAAATTAATTAAACATTAACAAACAAGTTCTGGAATGCTGAAGCCGGAATTGAAGGAACTCACAGTTTTTTTTCCCTTTGAAAAATCGTGTCAAAGTTAAGATTTAGTAAAAACTTCGCAATATTGTAAGGTCATCTTGATTGGAAAATTATAAATAAATCATGATCTAATTAATCAACTTTAAAAGTACTAATTTTGCTTAGATGTGAACACGTTTTAAGATCCTGAAGCTAAAATTAAAATATCATATTTTTTTTCAGAAAGAATTAACGAAGCAATAACGGACTGATATTGATTTGTTTACAAATTTTGTTAGACAGAAATTTCTTTCTCTAAACGCATTATCTTTTATTTTCGTATCTCGGGTTTTTGTTTTCTAAAATCCTTGTCCTGTTGTCCAAGTAACTATCGAAAAAATCGTTTAATGTTGCCTATTTTCAGAATAGACAAACCAACAGTATTTTTTATCAATCATACTGAAAAATATATTATTTTTCACAAATGTTATTATCTATAACCTGACGATCGCCAAATAATTTGGTATGCAAAAGTAGCTCGCGTATTACAAAAGGTTGAACACTCCTGTCCTAAACTAATCAAGTAACCCATGATCTGTTAATCTCATTTTCATATTCTCAGAAAAAGAGGTCATGACGTGCTTATTAGATTTTTTCTAACTCTTCTAGTTGACGATACACCCTATACAAACATCGAATATGGGCCACCCTGTACACGTGCTATTGTAACATCACCTTCTAAGCATATTTGGTGTTTGTTGTGAATACTTCGAATGCAAGGCTAGAGAATAACACATGCATTTAACATTTTGTGTACGGATTCGCCCCAAATGCATGGTTATTTGTTATAACATAAAAGCAATACTGCAGTTTAAAAAGCATCATTCAGAAAATGCATTATTTAATATTGGGAGAGGTAAACTGTAATGTGTAAATAATTTAAAGTAAATTGATTGGGTGAGTTATAATCTGTCTTCACACTTTTTTTTTTTTTTTGGGGGGCTGGCTTTTGCCTGGCCCTAGTTTCTTGACTATTAGCCAACATCAATTTTGAATTTGTATCAATATTTTATTTTAAACATTAAAAGTGCGATTCTTTTCGCAATCTACAACAAGTTAGTCTTACAAAGACTATATCAAACACTCATTGAAACAACTACTTCCCGGGCTAATACCCCGACGGACATTGAATTATACAACAAGTGTTTGCTGTTACAGTAACCTACTGCAAATGTAACAATTTGGGTCAAATTATTCAGGCCATCTATAGACGCGTTTCGAGATTTACCTCTAATCAGTATAGCTTTGCCATTCCCTCTAAACAATTTGACACCTTAGACTGGCGGTCACGTTACCGTTCAAACATAAGTATAAATGAAATTGCCAATTCTTGGTTGCAGAATACTTCAAACAAAACAGACTAACTTGTTGTAGATTGCGAAAAGAATCGCACTTTTAATGTTTGAAGTATTCTGTAACCAAGAATTGGCAATTTCATTTATATTTTATTTTAACTTATTCCAAGTTATATATAACATGTATATTTGGACGTCACAACACATTCACACACATTCATGGAACCGGGGACGAGTATTTTTCGTTAGAAAAATTACTCGGGAATCGAACCCAGATCACCTCCGTGACCGATTGGCTAAACCGGCGGCTCAACCGCTCGGCCACGGCGGGCCCACACATTTATTTGAAATACCAAATGTGCATTTCGGACACAATTTGACCATTATCAATTGATTAATCCATTGATAATGGTCACTTTGCGTCCGAAATGTACATTTGGTAATTCAAATAAAAGTTTGAAGAAAGATTATTAGTGCTTTAATTATCAATGTAAATCATTTGTTTTAATATTTTTATGTTAATATTTTCCAAGAAATAAATTGTACTACTCGAATAGAAAACTAATATAGAATTCAATGGGATCTATCCATTGCCCAATTCAATTAATATTGCGTAATTGAATATATTCGATTAGAGTCGCTTGTGTGGGCAAAGACGGTCAATTTAATTTTTCGGTGAAGCGTGCTCCGGAATGCCCGAAACGTCCGTAATTGTTGCCACACACTTTCACTGTACTTCCCAATACGGATAATTGCCTGGCACTTTGCAATTTAAATTGTTTCATCGAAATTATATAATTACGAAAAACATCGTTCATTTGCACATTGATAGACATAGCACAACATCAAGAAAGAAAGTGATTTATAAATTGATATGGATTTGATTTGAATTAAAAAAAATATCACAGATAATTATACAGATAGTGTATGGGATAGGGAATCCAGCAACGCCAAATTATGATTTAATCTTACAGCTGGCATCTCCATTCGCAATTTCATTATTAATAAGATACAATATGATGAATTAATTTCTCACTTAACCCGTGGTGAAACCTATTTAATTAATAATAGAATTTTGATTAAAAGACTTGGTTTGTTTCACTGATTTTTATTGTTACTCCAACTAGTTTCGACCGTAGGTCATTCTGACATATTTCGTTGAGAATGACCTACGGTCGAAACTAGTTGGAGTAAAATTAAAAACGAGTGAAAAAACCAAGTGCTTTAATCAAAATTCTATTATTGAGATACAATAATTGTAAATTTAAAGTACGCTATCAATTGATAGATGTTATTGTTTGTATTGATAATGCTGCAAAACGCGAAACTAGTCGAGTAAATAGTAAAGTTAAAAAATTGTGAAACAAACCAAGTGTAATTTAATTTAAACCTTCATTATCAACATGTTATTGTTTTGTTGAAAAACGCCTTCTAGAATCTAAAAACTGTCTCACAATCTAACCCTTGGTACCATTTTTTGGCGGTTTGACATTTGAAGAAAATTATATTCTTATTTTTTTAACGTTTAAAGTAAACAATCAAATTCCGAATCAGACACTTTTTAGTTTACTAGAGTGTCACTGGATGCCGGCAAAATCGTGAGAATTAATGAACTCAACAAAAAATCTATAAAATTGATTGACGATTCAAAGTGAAGTTCGCTATATACTGCTTAAGTTTAATACTACGGTTATAAATTTTACAAATATTTATTTCGATTAACCAAATCTTTCACTTTCAAAATTGGAGAAATATTCTTTGAGATATGTAAGTAGAATTAAAAGAAAAAACTGGGAGTAAATTGCTCAAGACACTTGTATTTTGGAAGATTTGGTTACACAAAATAAATATTTAAGTAAAAATAAAGTTACTAATTCTTGGTTGCAGAATACTTCAAATATTAAAAGTGCGATTCTTTTCGCTTGATATAGTCTTTGTAAGACTAACTTGTTGTGGATTGCGAAAAGAATCGCACTTTTAATATTTGAAGTATTCTGCAACCAAGAATTAGCAACTTTATTTTTACTCAAATATTTATTTTGTGTAACCAAATCTTCCAAAGTACAAGTGTCTTGAGCAATTTACTCCCAGTTTTTTTCTTTTAATTCTACTTACATATCTCAAAGAATATTTCTCCAATTTCGAAAGTGAAGATTTGGTTAATCGAAATAAATATTTGTAAAATTTATATACTACTAATTGAAACTACTTCCCGAGCTAATACCCCGACGGACATTGAATTATACAACAAGTGTTTGCTGTTACATACATATGATGAGAGATAAATCTCGAAACGCATTTATAGCTGGCCTGAATAATTTGATCCAAATTGTTACATTTGCAGTAGGTTACTGTATGTAGCAACAAACACTTGTTCTATAATTCAATGTCCGTCGGTGTATTAGCTCGGGAAGTAGTTGTTTCAATCGGTGTTTGATATAGTCTTTGTAAGACTAACTTCTTGTAGATTGCACTTTTAATGTATAAATATTTGAAATATTTATAAGCATGGATCAAACTGAACAGTATATTTTGAATTTTACTGTAAGTCAGTGTTTTATACGCGTGGCGCATGAAGTAAAATTTGGTTTTTGAAAAAGCCTAAAATTTATATATCTTGTTCATTTTATTTTGTGTTATAATTTAAGATAAAGAGTGTGGCAGGAAGTAAATATTTTAAGTTTAGAAAATCTCGAAATATTAACTTCATGCATCATGAAGTGGAAAACACATATTAGACAAATATTCAATAACATTTCACAAGAAGAATTTTATCAACAACTTCCGCTTAAAACTATATTTTGATTGATTCTATGATTCATTTGACAGTTTCTTGTTTCTCGGTATGCAAGTGAGTAAATACGCCCATTCAGAATGTTATTGATGTATTGTGTTTGCAATTATTGAAAAATTCGGGCGTTATCTGACGTTGGATAATATTGCGAATTCATCGTAACTTATCATAACGATTGTGCGGTTCTTATCAACTATTTATAAACTGATAACAGAGTAAATTACGGTGCCGGGCGACACAGAAATTTAATATGCCATCACGATGTGTAACGCGAGCAAACAGTGCGGTCAATATTTTTGATGATGGGAAAATATAACGCTTTGTTTTTTGCTGTATGTACAATTCACACGATACTTTGTCACAAGTAAATGTATAAAAATTTAAATTGCTTTTTTTGCATATACACACAAGGAGTTTTTATTTTAAGTATGCATATAATTACAGCGTTTGGTAAATTTGCAGGAATTCGTTGTTTTTATGAATGTGGTCAATTTAAAGCTTCTAACGAGTGGTTTCAGTCCTTGATTAAGCATGAAGTAAAATTTCGAGTTTAGAAAAGCCTGAAAATTTAGTTTGGTCGCGTAGCGCGAAGCGCAGAGCGACCAAACTAAATTTTCAGGCTTTTCTAAACTCGAAATTTTACTTCATGCGCCACGCGTATACAACGTTCATTTAAAGTGAAGTTCGTAATATACTGCTTAAGCTTGATCAGTGTTTTATAAGCGTGGCGCATGAAGTAAAATTTCGAGTTTAGAAAAGCCTGAAAATTTTACTTCATGCGCCTAAAACACTGAAACATTATGAAGTTCACAAAATGCTACTAAAGCAGTGTGCTAGGGACGTATATTTTGAACTTCAACAAAAGCCAGTGTTTTATACGCTTGGCGCATGAAGTAAAATTTCGAGTTTAGAAAAGCCTGAAAATTTGGTTTGGTCGCTCCGCGCTTCGCGCTACGCGACCAAACCAAATTTTCAGGCTTTTCTAAACTCGAAATTTTACTTCATGCTTAATCTGGGAGTGGAAAACACTCGTTTAATGCTTCAAATTGAACTCTTTACAAAAATTACTAATATCTAAGGATTTTTAGCATATACGCTGTAATTGGGATATGTATACTTAAAAGATATATGTATGTATAGTTTGAAGAAACATTTCTTATATGAAAAATAGTACTAAAGAATAATTGCTTATTAACCCATTAAGCGCCATTGGTGCATACACGTAACATTATCATTTTTTTGTTAATAAAATCACTAAATAAGTTAATTTGATACGTTATATTATTTGACCTGACTTGAAAATATATGAAGAAAAAAATAAATATTTTGTTATTTAAATATTCCGCTTATTACTCATTAAACAAAACAAATTTCAGTGTAATTCTAACTTCACAATATTTCAGTGTTTTATACGCGTGGCGCATGAAGTAAAATTTCGAGTTTAGAAAAGCCCCGTGAAAATTTGTCGAGGGTCGCTGCGCGACCCTTGACAAATTTTCTACGCGGGGCTTTTCTAAACTCGAAATTTTACTTCATGCTTAGTCTGGGAGTGGAAACACTCGTTCTAAACTTCATATTGCAAGTTTTTATATAAAATCGAGGAATGCCTGAAAGTTTACAGCGTATACATTATGTATATTTAAAAAAAAATTCACAGTATGTTATACAATAAGTCATTTATAGAAATCATAAAAAAAAGTGCAGAATTGGACTTAAATTTAACTTTTACGGTTAACTCTAGTACTGCTCGGCCGTTAATAAGTTAAATATTTATTTCTTCGAATTAATAATGTTGATATTGTTTGCTAATTGTTAGATAAATGTTAGAACTAGAAATGGCATATATGTATATGTATGCATAGTTTGAAGAAAAATTCTTGTATAAAAAATTGCACTAAAGAATAATTGTTTATTAAATATTTATTTCTTCGTATTAATAATATTCATATTGTAATATATACAATTACGAAAAAACTATTCGTGAAAATGCAAAGAGAGTCTTAATTAATAAGACAATTTAAGACGATAAATATCCATTGAAACAACTACTTCCCGTGCAAATACACCTCCGGATATTGAATTATACAATGAAATATTTAAAATCTTATTCGTCTTAAATTGTCTTATTAATTAAGACACTGTTTGCATTTTCACGAAAAGTTTTTTCGTAATTTTATATATTATGTTTAAAGTGTGCAAACTATAAGAAGCGTAAGCTTATTTTCTCGAATTCAAATAGTTTTGAATTTGAATTTATCAATATTCATATTGTTTGCTTATTGTTAGATAAATGTTAGAACTAGGAATGGCTAAGAATAAATCACAACACAAATTAATCATTTAAGATTTTTTCGGATAAACATTATTTATACAAGATTTCTTAAATTATTAATTATCGTTTAAATTTAATTAAAAAAAATCTTGCAAAAATAATGTTTATCCTAAAAAGTCTCAAATAATTAATTTTTGTTGTGGTTTATTTTTCGCCATTCCTAGTTCTAATATTTGTAAACACTTTATAGTTAGTAGTATTTCTTATCGTGCTCGTTCCAACTGATGGCCATCAGGATTGAATTACTGAGGAAACCGCGAACATCACGTGTACGACTGGCCAGTTCGATTCCCGATCGCGATAGGTTCGAGTTCTAAAAATCCTGTGTGAAATTTGAGAAGTCCTTATCTCCAGGAAATGTCTCATGTTGCGCAAACGCGATCCAGGAATCGTCTAAATCACACTTTGCAAAAATTCATTCGTTACAGCACATAACAAATAAGTTTGGTTCGAGAAAGTCAATACTTGTTTTATGATAGTTTCTATTTGTATATATACAGAGAGTTTTATATAATTTATATAACACCAAACATTTTCAAAACGAGACATTTTCTTTAAAGTATATACATGGTTTGTCCGGAAAGTAATGAGAATGATTTTTATGCGATGAGCCAAGAGGTCTGGGAGTAGAATCTTTCTGTGTAATTAATGGTGCAAAGTTTTAGCTTGATGGTTTAAGCCAGTTTTCTAGCTTTGGAACTTGTACAGAGTGTGAATCGACGACAAAGTGAACTGTTGTTTGGGAGTAGCGTCACGATTCAAAATTGATACGGGATCAAATTTTTTGTTAAGCTTAAAATAAGCAAGTTAAACGATTGCTATCAATTAGAGAGCATACTTATAGAATGTTTGAGAAAAGTACAATTGTTTAGTTGACGCAAACCATTCTGAAAAATAAAATAGAACCCAACTAAAATAAACATCGTGGAGAGAGGCCATCAGAGTCTTAGAGTTCAGAAAATGTAGCTAAGACGAAAGTAATTTTCAACGTGACTGTCATTTACATTTCAGATTGCTAGTAGATAAATTAGATATTTCAAAATCCATTGTGTATGAAATTATCCCCAAAAAATCCTAGATGGTTCGAGAATCTGTGCTAAATCTCGATTCTACGCAACATGTTTCGTTGGCATTGGTAAGGGATTGTGGCTAAAAACAAATATTCTATTGCTGCCCATTTTTTTCTGTAGTCCAGATCTGTTTCTATTTGGCTTCTATTTGTTTCCTAGTTTGTCATTCAAGTTAAAAAGACAACACATTGACACTATTAAGCCCGTACAAAATGCGGTGACGAACTCTATGAACGGTGTGCCAGTCTAGGATTTCCTGGAAGATTACTACATGTGATAATACTGCGATAAATTTTGTATTGATGCCCAAAGGATGTATGTTCTCGAATATTAATTCAATTTAATTATATTTTTTAATATAAAAAAGTTCTGGCATCATTCTCATTATTTACCGGACAAGCCATGTATATGCATACGTTGTACATTTTCCGACGCTCGGTTTATCAAAAGGATTCAATTTGAACCTTTAAACGAGTGTTTTCCACTCCCAGGAAAACATTACAAAATTGTAGCCAATCAATCGCAATTAATGCCTCAACAAAGTTTTTCTTTCAAGTATACATGTCCCAATTACAGCGTATATGTCGTAAATTTTTAGATAATCCGTGTTTTTTTTAAGTTCAATTTATAACTTAAAATAAGTGTGTTCCACTCCCAGACTAAGCATGAAGTAAAATTTCGAGTTTAGAAAAGCCTGAAAATTTGGTTTGGTCGCGTAGCGCGAAGCGCGGAGCGGCCAAACCAAATTTTCAGGCTTTTCTAAACTCGAAATTTTACTTCATGCGCCACCAGTACAAAACACTGAATTAATGTAAAGTTTAGCGGTGTGTTTAATACCTCGTAATATGTCAGTGTTTTGTATCGGTGGCCCATGAAGTAAAATTTCGAGTTTAGAAAAGCCTGAAAATTTGGTTTGGCCGCTCCGCGCTTCGCGCTACGCGACCAAACCAAAACTTTCAGGCTTTTCTAAACTCGAAATTTTACTTCATGCTTAGTCTCGAAGTGGAACACACTTATTTTAAGTTATAAATTGAACTTAAAAAAAACGATTATCTAAAAATTTACAACATATACGCTGTGATTGGGACATGTATACTTGAAAGAAATACTTTGTCGAGGCATTAATATTGATTGGCTACAATTTGTAATGGTCATATAGGCAACCCAATTTATACATAACTTAAAAATTAGAAGTGTCAATTTGTATTGGATGAAAATGTTCGGTGTTACATAAAACTCTCTGTATATTGTTGTTAAGATATTTTTTGTACATTCCTCCTTGATGATGACCAATGGTCGAAACTAGTTAGAGAAAATATAAATTAGTGGAACGAACCAAGTGTTTTAATTAAATATTCAGAATACATCCCCTCAATGAATGCCTGCACTTTACCCTAACACAGGAACCCCTTCAAATCCACATATTCCTTGTTTATATTCACCCCAATTCTCGTATTGACGACACTATATTCATAAACGCATCTCTATACCCAAATACAATAATCATAGGAGACTTTAACATAAACAAAACTAAATAACGACACCTATCCTCTTTTCTTTCCAATTCTAATTTCGTTCGTATCCATACTCCCCCAACTTTTATAATGAACCAACACCAATCTACAACACCCGACATACTGATATGCACCCAAAATATCCAGTCTCTTATACACGATGTAATCCTTATACCTGATCTCTGTTCTGACCACTTATCCATAACCTTTAAAATAAAATCCAACCAGCCTGTCCCCCAACGCCCTCCTACTGTCATCTTTGATTTCAAAAACTGCGATATAGACAAAGTTTCTCTAGACATTGCCCGATTTATATCATCTAACCCTGACATTAATCCTAACTCCATAACACAATTTAACAATATTCTTTCCCAGTCGATTCAACAAAATACCCCAAAAATCAACAAATCATTTTACAAATACCCCCTTCCCAAATTTATCCTCAGACTACTGAAATATAAACGACAGCTGTACAGAGACATTAGACTTACTGATACACCAGAACTTAGACAGAAATTCAACAACATTAATAAAGACATCAAAAGACTAATTTTTCAATACAAGGCAGATTTTTGGCTAAACACATGCAATGACATAAACGACCTTCAAGGGAAGACATTTTGGACACAAATCAATAAACTCTCGAAATACAAAAAAACGGACAAACTTCAACAGATAATAGACACGGACACCGACGAGACTATCACCCACATAGAGATAATTGCTGAAAAATGCTCCCAATACTTCAACGATACCTATAAAATATCACAGGATACAGACTTTGACAAACACTTTTTAAAACACGTTCACAGCTGGTATGACGACTTTTTCAATACGACAGATTTGACAAAACCAACTGACCTATTCACTAAAGACGACTATAACCACATCCTAAAAAAAGGAAAAAACACTGCACCTGGGCATGACTATATACACAGACGCATTCTTAAATCCCTACCTCCTCATATCCATCACCACATTCTCAACATCCTTAACTATTCCTACCAACACAATTATTTCCCACCAGAGTGAAAAACTGGTATAATCATATGTATCCCCAAACGCGACCATAATCCATCCTTTATTCCTAGATACCGTCCAATAACACTCCTGCCAGTCCTAGGCAAAATTTATGAATCCCTCCTAAAAAATAAAATCCTTTCCCTTATTGCAGACCGTATCTCCAAATATCAATTTGGTTTCCTTCCCAAACGCTCTACCAGTCTCCCACTTACTATTCTTACGTCCAACCTTCAGACCACCCATATCGAAGGAAAATCCTCTGCAGCACTCTTCCTTGATATCCAAAAAGCGTTCAATTCCGTATGGCAGAAAGGCCTCCTTTACAAATGTCAATTCCTCAATATCCCCTCACATCTGATACACATCCTACATTAATTCCTTTTCAACAGATCCCTTAAAGTGAGAATAAACAATTGTCACTCCTCTACCTTCACACCCGAACAATGGGTCCCACAAGGTTCCTCTCTATCCCCACTCCTTTACAACATATATATAACCCCGACCCAAAACACTTTAACCCTTCCAAATATGTTTTACAATTTGCTGATGACACCGCCCTTATATCACATGCTCCTTCCCTACCCAAAGCCCTGCAAACCCTACAAGAACTTATTGACACACTAGAACGCTGGTTTGCCAAGTGGAGAATCAAAATTAATCCCCGAAAGTCGCAGTTCCTTATTCCCTACCACAAAATCACTAACTATCCATATATTGTTTCCATATCACAAAACCCCATATATCCATCCACCTACATTAAATACCTTGGATTTACTCTTGACCCTAAACTTAAGCTCAGAAAACATACATGTGACATTAAAAACAAGATAACAATTAGGGCAAAACTATTTAGAAACTTGACATACAAACAAGCGGGCATAAACACTAAAACAACTGTCCTGATCTATAAGATGATATGTCGCCCCCTAATTGATTATGCACCCATCCTATTCTCCACAATCCAGAATCCCACACTACACCACATCCAGGTTAGTGAGAGAGCTTCCCTTAGGACCCTTACTAAACTCCGACATCCTTCAAACCCACTACACAATCCTTCAAACCAATTCCTCTACGACGCTACCTTTGTAATTCCCATAGAAGAACGCCTTCAATTCCTCTGCGAAAAATTCTCCAAAAATCCTTTTAATTACCAAATCTTATCCCTATTTTGTTTTCACAGAAATCCCGAAATTCCTCTACGACGCTACCTTTGTAATTCCCATAGAAGAACGCCTTCAATTCCTCTGCGAAAAATTCTCCAAAAATCCTTTTAATTACCAAATCCTATCCCTATTTTGTTTTCACAGAAATCCAGAAATTCCTCCGAAATACAAAACCCCCCCAAACACAATTTTCGAATACATTTCATCATTTCATCCTTTAACCCATTAATGACTGACGCTTGACAGAAATGACAAACCTTGGCAGAAAGACCTCTGGTCGATAGCCATTTGACAGTGACAGTTACATAATTACCTTATTTAATATTATGTAAGTTCAATACAATAATAATAATAACTATGTATCTGTGTGTTAATAAAGATGTTAAATATATATCCAGAATAGATTCAAAATTGTTTCACCACGGGTGAAATTTTAAATTAATTAAACATATAAGTAATTACTTGTTCGTCCAAATATTTGTTAGAATAAATAATATTTTGATTTAGTTCCTTCCGGGAAACTGAAAATAAAATCATTGAACAAAACAAGTGTTTTTCTCCACCAATCATATTTATGGATGTTTTTTGAAAGGGATTTGAGGATTGTCAGTTATTATATTAAATCGTTTATTTAATAAATCTTTCATAGCAGTGAAAAACACTGATACATTTGTTATTGTCTTTTTTTATAATCTTTCATCATTTAATGTATAACATGCAGTGATCCATCACAGAAATTTATGTATTAAAAACTTTGTGGTGCATAACAATAAGCCGAGTGACTCAGAAATTTGCACACCCTTGTTATTCATGCATTTCGGACTTATCACATGAAATCGAGCGCATGCGGATTTCGAATGCGACCATCCATGGGAATTTCAGGATACCCGAAACGAATGCATAATTACCTTCTTTTTGAGGTTTCGATGCACTCGGCAGAAAAAGTGCAACAAGTTTACGCAATCGGGCCGATTATTCACAAACGTACTTCAACTTTTCATGCACTGAATACGAAATGGTTGGGAAAAAGTTTTTAGAGTGAAGATGAGTAATCAACAAGATTTGTGAAAATTATATTAAACCACTACTTTAACTTAAAATTAAACACTTTTAACCTTGCTTCACAAATCTATTCTTTATCAGATGTACACTTCTGTGCAATAAAATTAAGCACACAAAATATGTTATAGTTTGAAACGGACGTCATGAGTTTCCTAGTTACAAAAATATGTAAATATGTCAGTTTCCTTAACCCATTACGCGCCATTGATGCATACACCCAACATTATTTCTTTTTGTTAATTAAATTACAAAATAAGTTGATTTCATACATTATATTATTTGACCTGACTTGAAAATGTAAACATTTTTTATGTTTACATTTTCAAGTCATGTCAAATTATTTAGATATCTTGATTATTACTCATTTTTAAAGAATATATATATCAGTGTATTTCTAACTTCACAATAGTTTACTGTTTTATACGCGTGGCGCATGAAGTAAAATTTCGAGTTTAGAAAAGCCCAGAAAATTTGTCTCGGGTCGCTGCGCGACCCTCGAAAAATTTTCACGGGGCTTTTCTAAACTTGAAATTTTACTTCATGCTTAGTCTGGGAGTGGAAACACTAGTTCTAAACATTAAATTGTACGTTTTTATATACGATCGACTAATGTCTGAAAATTCACAACGTATACATTATGTATATTTCAAAGAAAAATTCACAGTATGTAATACGATAAGTCGTTCATAGAAATCATATAAGTGCAGAATTTTACCTAAAATCAACTATTAAAATTAACTCTATAATTACTTTGCCGTTAATGGGTTAATAACAATTATTTTTTATTACATCATTCTTCATGTTCAACATTTAAGGCTAATTTGAAACGAATCAATTTATCCGCTATTGTTAATAATGTTTTATCTTAGTTTCAATTACTTAGTTTGTGAACTCATATATTATTATTCTGTATATATAAATATACTAATTGTTATATATATATATATATATATATATATATATATATATATATATATATATATATATTTGAAGTTATTCTATTGCAAATTTATGTAAAAGGAGATTCCGTAAATAAATGAAATTACTATTATTAATTATTATGTCAAAATGCTACGTCATTTAGGCAACAATTTAAAAATTCGAATTCTAACTAAAACAGAAGATGGTTTTTCTATTTTGGCTTTGTTGTATATATTACGAGCGTTTTTTTTAAAGGTCATAGTTTTGGTTTTTTAATAAAGGTGTTATTTTCAAGTTATTGGTTTTTCTCATTTATTGAAATTGCTGTTAGGCAATTAACACAGACCCGAATTATTCAACTAGAATATTGTGAAAAATAGCTATGAGACTTGTGCTTAATTTTATTGCACAGAAGTGTACATTTCGGACACAAAGTGACCATTATCAATGGGCTCGGTCATTAGAGACAACAGCTGGCAGTTTACTGCCAACTGTTGGGGAATTCTCTGTGGACCGGACTGTTAATCGTGAACATGTTAGGGTCGCCATTTTTGCAATCGTGCTATTTAGACCGATTTATGTTGGCGATTGGTATTGGCGGGTTCAACTTTTAGGCTAGTCGAGGTTATGGATGTGCGAAATTATGTATTTAATAATATCTAATATGAAATTACTAACCGTAAGAAGATTCATAAATTACTGTAAGGTCAGAAAATAATAGTGTTTGTGTAAATAGAGTATTGTTTGTGTAAATGAGTATTTAACCATTTATATTCAGCAATGGACCTAAATTTTCTCTGCCATCAAATAAAATAATGTGTAATTGAGCATTATCCATAGATAAACGTAATTAAAATACAGCTGGAACGAAAACAAACAACACACAAAATTAAAATGGCCGGACTATCGGTCATCAGATATTAATACATCACAAACAAAATCCAAACATGTTGAATGTTAACTATTTTGATGAACGAGCCCAATGGTTTGATATCAAACATCTTTGATAATGGGCACTGTGTCCGAAATGTACATCTGGTCAAGAAAAAATTTGTGAAGAAAGGTTAAAAGTGTTTTATTTGAAGTTATTATCATCTTCACGTAACTCACCCAAATTCGCTTTGATTTTAGTTGAAATAAAACACATATTACTTTGAAACACTTTATTGTACTCGCGACAATTGTTTTGCCACACTATGGCTTTTTCAGGTGAAGAATAATGATACACCCAAATTCATTTACCCCTACTTTAATTATTATCAATTTGTATAATGTCATTAATATGTTCTGGTTGGTAATGTTTTTGTTTTTAATTAAAATTTATTTAAATTAGGGTGCCTTCTGATTTATGTAAACAATAAGCATGACTTTTATTTATGGCTCCTGATAATAAAACCTTTTATAGTTTGCTCGTATATACACCGAGAGACGTTCAAAACAAACAGGCCGTGATTTACGTCCCATTGTATCCATCTTACATAATCTATAAAAAAATTGTAATAAAATAATCCAGAGCCGAGAGCGAGAGCGAGGCGAGACTTACGCCTAACGAGATTAGAAAGCCTTTGTTTTGATTCCACAAATCAAAAATGTAACATTAATATCCGGGAATTAAAATTAAATAAATGATGATACATCTAAGAAGACTATAATAATTTAAAAGTAAGATGTACAGGGAATTTTTCCTTTATATTTCATTTTATTTTATATTTCTAGCCCATAATACAAAGAAGTCAATAGATACAAAAATATCTACATGAAATAATCAACATATTAAGAACTAGCAGTGGCGGCGGCTGCAGCTTTAAGTATACATATCTCTATGTATACGCATTTTCAAGCATTCGTTGTTTTTATATAAGCTTCAATTTGAAGCTTTTAAAGAGTGTTTCCAATTCTTGATGAAGCATGAAGTTATATTTCAGGCTTTTTTAAACTCGAAATTTTATTTTATGCGCCACGCGTATAAAACATTGATTTTAATTAAGGTACAAAATATTCTGCTTATGTTAATAAATTTGGCAAATATTTAACCAAATTTTCAAACACAAAGAAAAAAATTTAACTTGCCAATTATTATAATAATAATGTTTGTGAATGTTTCTATTTAATTTCTTCAATTCATTTCTCATTTCGCACTTGGCGAAACATATTAAACTATGTGAGCTATTGTAGAGTAGGAGAATTTGGGAAACAATACCACATGTTTTTTTCTCTGTCAATAACTTTGCATAGTTTCTATTTGAAATCTAATTTAGACCCTAAAAATCGACTTTTAATAGACAGCCCTAATACAGTTATAATTATATTTAGTATAATCTAGTAATTACTTTTAGTTTACATTTCTATCTACAATCTATCTATTTATTATCTCCCTTGTATCTATATTTAAAACATCATTATGAAATCGTTTGTCTTGATGAAAAATGTGGGATTTTGTGGTTTTGTATTTAATGACCGTGTCTGGATGATGCACGTGGCGAAAACGGTTTTGCAACGAAATGGATTTACTGTTTTCTCGCCGCGGCCCACTAAATCAAGGCCTGAACCTATTTTATTTCCACATCTTCGATTTAGGCCCATAAACCAGATTATGGAGGCCTTCTGCGACCACCTAATCGTACGTTGCTCCGTTAAATTTTAAAATATTTCCTTTGAAAATCCAGCAGTAAATAATCCAACATAGGGGTATAAATAATGCTTAGTAGAATTCGTTTTTTTGATAACCCGAAGAATCCATCTTTAGATTAAAAAAAACGAACGTTATTTAATATGAGAAAGCTCTTATGTAAAGTCGGCGAGAACGAAATTGAAGCATTGTGATTAAAATAAATAATCCCCTCCTTGAAATTTTTGTTTGAGTGACACTGTCAATTAATAAAATAAACATATTTGTCAATTGTATTACTATTGAGAATAACCACATAGTGTTCGAAATGTACATTTAGTAAATAAAACTAATCAGTGAAGAAAGAGATTACTACAATAATTATTAAAAAACACTTCACGTAACTAGAAGAAGAATATTGAAAATTACAGGTGTTCAATGCCCTTTTCAGAAATACATATCAGTAAACATTTTACTATTTTACCCTCGAAATATTGTTATTTTCAGCTTTTGTTATTTTGTTCATAATATTTTGAATTACTCTTATCTATTTATACAGGGCATAGCAAAAGTTTTTCCCAGATTTCAAGAGGCTAACGTTTCATTTTTAAATAGGTTCTGTACATTTTATTAATACCTGCTGTTGATTTTTTACAATTTCCATAAGAGATTAATCTTTTTCTGGCCACTTTGTTGCAGCGTCTTGGCAATAATCATAATTGTTTTTCATGAGAGTCTCTTAATTATTACATTGGGTATTTATGACACCTAAAATCGATTATGTCCCTTTTTGCTTTATTATTCTGTATAATTGAAACAAAAACTTGAGCAGGGGCCTGAGGTAATATTTGTATTGTTATAAAGGTGGCGATCTTTATAACAATACAAATATTGCCTCAGGCCGTGTCAGAATAATAAAGCAAAAAGGGACATAATCGATTTTAGGCGTTCAGGCCACCTACTTTATATGTTTATATAGTTAAGAGTTGTTTCTGGATGCGGCACAATGTACATGCCGTGAGGCCTAAACGCACATTTAACTGCGAAACAAGTGAATGCCGTGCGGCGATTAACGTGCTAAACCCATCTGTTTTTACTGGCTAATTTTGAATTTAAAATTACCGAGTATTAATCTCGAAACGCGTCTATAGATGGCCTAAGACATCAGTTTTAATCCAATTCTATTTTTTTGTTATTTCTCCTTTCATTTTAAATTTGTATTTGTTAGTTGGTTTGAAGAGAATTTGACCTAAACGTTACATATACTTTAATAGAGCGTTGTAACAAATCACAATAAATAAGAATTTAAATATTTTATTGTATAATTCAATATTCGGAGGTGTATTTGCACGGGAAGTAGTTGTTTCAATGGATATTTATCGTCTTAAGTTATTATTATTATTATTCTTTATTTACGGAATTCACCTTTTTTACAATTGAAATTAACACAATTAGTTGTATAAAGTAACACATCATACTCATTACGTTACTAAGTATAACCAAAATTAATGTATAAACAAAATAATATCAAAAAAAATATATATATATATATGAGAAATATGTTGTCTTATTACTTAAGACATAGTTTGCATTTTCACGAATAACATTTTCGTAATTTCATATATTATGTTTAAAGTGTGCAAACTATAAGAAGCGTAAGCTTATTTTCTCGAATTCAAATAGTTTTGAAATTGAATTTATCTTATTAATATTTCTTTCCACCAAGAGTGCAGTGTACATAATAATAACATTGTCTGTTTGTTGGTTTTAATTAGCACTTTTACAAGTGATGTAATTTAATAGGACGATCAAAAGTGTAAGTCACGTCCACTATCTAACGGAATTTTTACTTTTCTTTCGCGCTGGTAAAAGTTGCGAGAACTCGCGACCGATGGCTCTCCAAGGTGAAATGGCCAATAAAAGTGGCCTTTACGGTCCGACACACACAACTCTTCAATCGATATATACACGTGAAATGAAATGAAAGTACAAATTTTCGACACAATCATGAAATTATGATTTATTTATCTTGCAATAAAAAAAAAATTGATAAGTAATATAAGTATTTTTTTATAAAATACCATATTTGATCAATGGCTAAAAACATTTATGTCTCGCATTTAGCTGTTTTTAAAATCAACATAAATATTTTGAACCGTATTGACCATAGAAAAGCCAGAAAATTGGAAAATCTAAATTTCCGGACTTTAATAAACTTTAAATATTTACTTTATGCTAAATCAAGGTTTAAAATTCACTCGATAGAAAAATATTTAACGCTTGATTTAAACACGTTTTTGTTTTAAATGGAGAAAATGAACTTGGTGAGCTACGTGAAGATGATAACAACTTGAAATATAACACTTTTAGTCTTTCTTCACAAATTTATTCTTTATAGTGTAAAACGGACGTTTTCTGCTCGAAAAATATGTTAATATGTCAATTTTCTTAATGTCAAAATGCTGCGTCATTTAGACAACAATTTAAAAATTCGAATTCTAACTAAAATTCAAGATGGCTTTTCTATTTCGGCTTTGTTGAATTTATTACGAGCGTTTTTTTAAAGGTCATAGTTTTATTTTTTTAATAAAGGTGTTATTTTCAAGTTATGGTGTTTTAACATTAATTGAAACTGCTGCTAGGCAATTAACACAGACCCGAATTATACAACCAGAATATTGTGAAAAATAGTTATAGAAAATAGAGATTTGTGCTTAATTTTATTGCACAGAAGTGTACATTTCGGGCACAAAGTGGCCATTATCAATGGTTTGATACTAAAACTGATCAAACCATTGATAATGGTCACTTTATTTCCGATATGTATATCTGGTAAAAAATATAATAGAATAGAATAGAATAGAATAATTTATTCATGTTAAGGATCACAGATCTTACATAGGTCAGTACAAAAACATAGAACACATTAAAATATTAAAAAAAAATCAGAGGGTTACAGTTTTAAGGACAGAAACTCATCCCAGTCATAAAAGGCACCATCCAACAAGATTGCTTTAATTTTTGTTTTAAAAGGTTTCAGTGGTAGGACACGTAGATCAAGTGGTAGGATGTTATAGAATTTGATTCCGAAGTAATTGACGCTCATTTGGCATCTAGTTAACCTTAACTGTGGCTGGCATAGGTTACTTTTTGTTCTAGTGTCATGATCATGATTTAAAATATGACTCGTATATTTATGAATATTTTTCCTGATGTAAATAAAATAAAAAAATAAATAAATTTGTGAAGAAAGGTTAAAAGTGTTTTATTTCGAAAAAATCAAATTAAATTAATTCTTTGATATATTTATGAATATTTTTCCTGATGTAAATAAAATAAAAAAATAAATAAATTTGTGAAGACCGGTTAAATATGTTTTATTTCGAAAAAATCAAATTAAATTAATGCTTTGATATATTTGAATACACAATCATATTTTGTAATAAACGGACCCACTGAACAAAAAACAAACAATTAACGTTATATCAACATTGGAGCAACATTAAACGTTGTTTTTTATGTTGATGAAACATTACTTAACTGTGTTTGCTCAATGGAGAGTGCCTATCTGTCTGCCATTTTTCTAAGCTATTCAAATATTTGGGAAGAATGTATTGGTTTGTTTAAAAATAATGCAGTCAGAGTATATTTAAACAGATCAAGAAATTCTAGCTAGATTTCCACAATAATCGCTGAAGAATGTTTCAATTCGAATTATTTGCAACGTTACAGAGTGAAATGTGCACTCATTCAGTTCGAAATCGGGTAATGTTTAGTAAACATCAAAGGCGATACTATTTTCTCAATTGATCTAGTCTTCAAGGATTTTCGCTATTTTTAGATAGCGAGGTTTGTCGGCCAAATAATATTTAGATTTGTACATTGCGATATTGAACAGACGCGCTTTTACCGCAACTTGTTACGTAGTTTTTTTTTAAGATTTATAAAAAATTAGAACATCATAACAAAAATTCTTCTTTGGGAACATGGAGGGAGCAGTTTGAAATGTTAATTTGCCCTGACTTTTCCTGATGCTAGTTTTTTTCCCTGACCTCCTAAAATAATTTTATATAACCAAACCAAATATAGGGGAGAAAAAAGTTATTCAACTTATTTATATAAAGAGGTGAAAAGAAAACATATTGTAAAGCACGAATTTAGAAATAGCAAGATTTGATAATACTTTTCTAAAATGTATTAACGCGGAATAAAACATAAGCAGTATATTTTGAACTTTATAATATTGTCACTGTTTTATACACGTGGTGCATGAAGTAAAATTTTGAGTTTAGAAAAGCCTGAAAATTTGGTTTGGTCGCGTAGCGCGAAGCTTTATAATATTGTCACTGTTTTATACGCGTGGCGCATGAAGTAAAATTTCGAGTTTAGAAAAGCCTGAAAATTTGGTTTGGCCGCTCCGCGCTTCGCGCTACGCGACCAAACCAAATTTTCAGGCTTTTCTAAACTCGAAATTTTACTTCATGCTTAGTCTGGGAGTGGACGACACTCGTTACAAATTATAAATTGAACTATTTTACAAAATCAACGAATACCTGAAAAATTACATGGGATACATCGGGATATGTATAAGTAATTAAAAGTCCATTTTCTTGATTGGCATGTCTAGATGTCAACAATTGAGAAATGTCGAGAAAGTATAAAAAAACGGAACATTTTTAGAAAATCTATTATACTTTTTATATGTTGAATTATTAAGTTAAATTCTAAATGCTTTATATTTAGATAGCGAGGTTTGTCGGCCAAATAATATTTAGATTTGTACATTGGA
Source organism: Philonthus cognatus (assembly GCA_932526585.2). Lineage (NCBI taxonomy): Eukaryota > Metazoa > Arthropoda > Insecta > Coleoptera > Staphylinidae > Philonthus > Philonthus cognatus. The sequence continues at coordinate 101,441,935 of OW052244.1, forward strand.
ATATTGAACAGACGCGCTTTTACCACAACTTGTTACGTAGTTTTTTTAAGATTTATAAAAAATTAGAACATCATAACAAAAATTCTTCTTTGGGAACATGTTGATGATAGAACATGGTGGCGAGCAGTTTGAAATGTTAAATTGCCCTGACTTTTCCTGATGCTAGATTTTTTCCCTGACCTCTTAAAATAATTTTATATAACCAAACGAAATATAGGGAAGAAAAAAGTTATTCAACTTATTTATATAAAGCGGTGAAAAGAAAACATATTGTAAAGCACGAATTTAGAAATAGCAAGATTTGATAATACTTTTCTAAAATGTATTAACGCGGAATAAAACATAAGCAGTATATTTTGAACTTTATAATATTGTCACTGTTTTATACACGTGGCGCATGAAGTAAAATTTCGAGTTTAGAAAAGCCTGAAAATTTGGTTTGGTCGCTCCGCGCTTCGCGCTACGCGACCAAACCAAATTTTCAGGCTTTTCTAAACTCGAAATTTTACTTCATGCTTAGTCTGGGAGTGGACGACACTCGTTACAAATTATAAATTGAACTATTTTACAAAATCAACGAATACCTGAAAAATTACATGGGATACATCGGGATATGTATAAGTAATTAAAAGTCCATTTTCTTGATTGGCATGTCTAGATGTCAACAATTGAGAAATGTCCAAAATGTCGAGAGAGTATAAAAAACGGAACATTTTTAGAAAATCTATTATACTTTTTATATGTTGAATTATTAAGTTAAATTCTAAATGCTTTTGATTTTCATCACTTAACAAGACTTTCTATCATTTTTAAATATTTTTGCCAATTATTCTCAAATATTAACACATTTTTATGATGTTGATAATTTTGATCAGAATTTAATCTTTGTTTCAATTTACATTATTTTTATAAAGTTTAAAAATAATTCGTAAATTTTGTGTTTTCGATAATATTAGTAAAATTACAATTATGCTGTAACTTCTTTACATTTCCTTTAAATTTGAATCTTTTTTTTAATAAAAATATATATTTAATTGATTGAGGCGGATACATGATGAAACTCCATAATACTATTTGAAATAAAACAACGCAGTTGGGAGGGTTTCACTTTTATTGTTGAACACTGCAACATGTTTCACCACACAGTGGCTTCATCAGGCAGATGAAATAATGATCATCATCTGCCTGATGAAGCCACTGTGTGGTGAAACATGTTGCAGTGTTCAACAATAAAAGTGAAACCCTCCCAACTGCGTTGTTTTATTTCAAATAAAAATATATGATTATTTAATTAAAAAACTTTCTTAAAATTGAATTTGATATAATTAAAAATGCTTTAGGTATTTTTGAACTTCACTTTAAATGAGCGTTGAATTTTTGAAAACAACGAAAAATTAACCTTGACAAAAATTTATAGAAAGTACAGATTTGTTGACATATTTGTTTAGATAATTGAATTTCACGATTATTTAAAATATGTCTTAACATTTTAAAAAAGTTTTTTAAATAATCGTGAATTTCAGTCATTTTCTAATTTAATTTCTTAAAATTTCAAGAAAGTTTTTTTAAATAATCGTGAATTTCAGTTATTTAAACAAAAATGTCAACAAATCTGTACTTTCTTAAAATTTTTGTCAAGGTTCATTTTTCGTTGTTTTCAAAAATTACAAAATTAATACAAAATACAAACAATTGAATACAACTGAAAACAATCCCACCTATTACACCCATACAAAAGAGTAACAATACTTAATTTAATTCTATTAACAATCAAAACTAATTAAAAGTCGAATCTAAATTGATGACCACAACCGCCCTGCGAAAGTTTGAATAATTCTTAGCAAATAGATCGAAGTTTGATAAGGAGATTAAGCAATTGGTGGTGTGAAGTGAAAATCAATTCGATAACGGATTGTTTTTGAGTCGAATCCAAATTGATGACCAACACCGCCCTGCGAAAGCTTGAATAATTCAAAAATTCAACGCTGATTTAAAGTAAAGTTTAAAAATACATAAAGTATTTTTAATTATATCGTATTGAAATAAAAAAATAAACATTTTATATGAATATACTTTTTGTCGTTACTCTTTTAGTGTTATGGTTATCTTAAAAATAGTGAATTTTGTAATTTTATTTGTTTAATTTAATGGCTCTATCTCAGTAAGCATTATTAATTAATAAGTAATTAGAATAAATAAATTAATATTCCTACATTATTTTAATTTGTGGTCGGTACCTGTGTTGGTCACAGCTAATTTTTAAAAATATGTTCTAGAAAGTGACATTGTCATATATCATCAAAATGTGTTAATAATTGAGAATAATTGGCACAAACATTATTTTAATCTGGAAATTATCAATAATTCAATTAATTTATTAAATTAGTTAACTCTTCATCTTATTTCTGAAAATTATATATTTATAATTTACGTCCAAAATTATAAATATTCTCATTTGTTAGTCAAAGTTTAGTATCACACATTTAGAACATAAACAAATTTGTGTGCATATTTGGACGTAAATTATAAATATCTTATTTTCAGAAATAAGATGAAGAGTTAAGTAATTTAATAAATTAATTGAATTATTGATAACTTCCAGATTAAAATAATGTTTGTGCCAATTATTCTCAATTATTAACACATTTTGATGATATATGACAATGTGACTTTCTAGAACATATTTATAAAAATTAGCTGTGAATTGCAAGCTAATTTTTATAAATATGTTCTAGAAAGTCACATTGTCATATATCATCAAAATGTGTTAATAATTGAGAATAATTGGCACAAACATTATTTTAATCTGGAAGTTATCAATAATTCAATTAATTTATTAAATTAGTTAACTCTTCATTTTATTTCTGAAAATAAGATATTTATAATTTACGTCCAAAATTATAAATATTCTCATTTGTTAGTCAAAGTTTAGTATCACACATTTAGAACATAAACAAATTTGTGTGCATTATTTGGACGTAAATTATAAATATCTTATTTTCGGAAATAAGATGAAGAGTTAAGTAATTTAATAAATTAATTGAATTATTGATAACTTCCAGATTGAAATAATGTTTGTGCCAATTATTCTCAATTATTAACACATTTTGATGATATATGACAATGTGAATTTCTAGAACATATTTATAAAAATTAGCTGTGAATTGCAAGCTAATTTTTATAAATATGTTCTAGAAAGTCACATTGTCATATATCATCAAAATGTGTTAATAATTGATAATAATTGGCACAAACATTATTTTAATCTGGAAGTTATCAATAATTCAATTAATTTATTAAATTAGTTAACTCTTCATCTTATTTCTGAAAATAAGATATTTATAATTTACGTCCAAAATTATAAATATTCTCATTTGTTAGTCAAAGTTTAATAAGACACATTTAGAACATAAACAAATTTGTGTGCATTATTTAATGCACACAAATTTGTTTATGTTTTAAATTTAACCTAAAAATAACATTAACTATTTATTAGGTGTCATAAATTTGACAATAAATCTCCACATTCCAACCCATAGTTCTCGTTCTCATACACCTTTTTATAACACACCTTCTAGATCAGTTGTAACATCAAAAGCTCCTTTACATTACATGGTTGAAAATGCAAATAGAATTTTAACAAACACGAGCTGTGATATATTCTCTGATTACGATTGTACAGTAAAATATATATATTATATATTATATTTATATTATATTTTACTGTACAATCGTAATCAGAGAATATATCACAGCTCGTGTTTGTTAAAATTCTATTTGCGTTTTCACTTTGAGCTGTTTTAAATGTTTTAATGTGAATTTTCGTCAACTTAGGAATACTCTTTTATCTTTTATTGTAAAAAACTTGTAAGCATAATTATGTTAATATGTCTCTTTAAAGTCAAATATTCACCTGTATATGTATTTGTTTTCTATTTCTTTACTTATTTGAAACTATTTAATGCTGTAATTTTTTAAACGTTTTATACACATATATTGTACTTAATTTTGTCCTGTAATTGGTTATCTGTTGGTCAAATAAAGTTATTATTATTATTATTAATAAATGAACTTGCAAAATAAGTACCTGATCATCTAACAGGGGTTTCTACTCCCAGGTTAAGCATGAAGTAAAATTTCGAGTTTAGAAAAGCCTGAAAATTTGGATTTGCTGGGGCGCGCGAGCGAAGCGAGTCGCGCCCCAGCAAATCCAAATTTTCAGGCTTTTCTAAACTCGAAATTTTACTTCATGCGCCACGCGTACAAATCACTAACTTTAAGTGAAATTTTCCACTACTTGGTTAGAGTGAAATAAGTTTAGTATGTCAGAAATCAGTTGTTCAAATTATAGGGAAAGTGTCATGCTGTGATGGACACATTCACATTTAAAAAAAAAATAATATAGCTGCGTTGCTTTGATAATCTCAAAAGTAAAATTTGTTAATTTTTATTTTATTTATATAAGTATATTGTTTTCAAGTTGATACCGCCACAACTGCACTCTGATGGCTATCCAGAGAAAATTAAGATGTCCCTTCTCTACAATAAAAGTTCACAGACTTTTAAATAGATTCAATGCAAAACATAAAAAACATTTTTTTTATAGTTGTGCCACTATTAAAGCAAAGCAGCAATATTATTTAATGTGCCAAACTCGTGCTATGAACAGAAATAACAATTTGTCAATTCTTTAATCGTATTATTTGCATATTTATTATTATTATGAAATCTAAAACTTCCTAACTTTTCGCTAAAAAGTCCGAATTTCCTTGACTTTTTCAAGACTTTTCCCAATGAATAAAATCCCCTGACTTTCCTGGTTTTCTCGGTTGGTTGTCACCCTAAAGAAGGATTAAAGCTAAAGATTTAAAATTAATAACCATTTTATGAAATATATTTTATCTGATATAATATTTTGTAATCTGTTTTTGTTATAATATTTTTGTACATAGATTATACAGGGTGTCCCCAAATGGTCTGTACAACGCTCTACCACATATTCTCTGAAACAAAATAAGACGATTTAACTAAACTTATCTCTATCCAAAAGTGGCTCCTAAGCCATCTACGAGGCCTCAAAGATATTATTTTTTTTTCATTATTTTATTAGAGTTAAATGATTATCACAGCACCATGCAGCAATTGTATCAAGCATATTTTGTAAATTTAGACAGGAAGATTGTGTTTCAATATTAGAAAATATTTTAAGATCATCTACAAATAATAAATGGTTACAATGTAGTAAAACACTAAGGTCATTAACAAAGAGAAGGAATAATAATGACCCCAAATTGGATCCCTGGGGTACACCCGAACGAGCAACAAACGCTTTAGATGAGAAACCATTGATTGAGACATATAGATTTTTCATTGTTTTCAAAAATTCAACGCTGATTTAAAGTGAAGTTCAAAAATACATAAAGTATTTTTAATTATATCGGATTGATATAAAAAAATAAACATTTTATATTAATATACTTTTTGTCGTTACTCTTTTAGTCTTATGTTTATCTTAAAAATAGTGAATTTTATAATTTTATTTGTTTAATTTAATGGCTCTATCTCAGTAAGCATTATTAATTAATAAGTAATTAGAATAATCAAATTAATATTCCTACATTATTTTATTTTGTGGTCGGTACCTGTATTGGTCACAGCAAATTTTTATAAATATGCTCTAGAAAGTCACATAAACATAAACAAATTTGTGTGCATTATTTAATGCACACAAATGTGTTTATGTTCTAAATTTAACCTTAAAATATCATTAACTATTTATTAATTGTCATAAATTTGACAATAAAAGAAATTGCAAAATAAGTATCTGATCGTCTAACAAGGGATTTTTCCACTCCCAGTTTAAGCATGAAGTAAAATTTCGAGTTTAGAAAAGCCTGTAAATTTGGATTTGCTGGGGCGCGCGAGCGAAGCGAGTTGCGCCCCAGCAAATCCAAATTTTCAGGCTTTTCTAAACTAGAAATTTTACTTCATGCGCCACGCGTACAAATCACTAACTTTAAGTGAAATTTTCCACTACTTGGTTAGAATGAAATAAGTTTAGTATGTCAGAAATCAGATGTTCAAATTATAGGGAAAGTGTTATGCTGTGTTGGACACATTCCCATTTAAAGAAAAAATAATAATATAGCTGCGTTGCTTTGATAATGGCAAAACTAAAATTTGTTAATTTTTATTTTATTTATATAAGTATATTGTTTTCAAGTTGATACCGCCACAATTGCACTCTGATGGCTATCCAGAGAAAATTAAGATGTCCCTTCTCTACAATTAAAGTTCACAGACTTTTAAATAGATTCAATGCAAAACATAAAAATCACTTTTTTTTTATAGTTGTGCCGCTATTAAAGCAAAGCAGCGATATTATTTAATGTGTCAAATTCGTGCTATGAACAGAAATAACAATTTGTCAATTCTTTAATCGTATTATTTGCATATTTATTATTATTATGAAATTTAAAACTTCCTAACTTTTCGCTAAAAAGTCCGAATTTCCTTGACTTTTTCAAGACTTTTCCCAATGAATAAAATCCCCTGGCTTTCCTGGTTTTCCCGGTTGGTTGTCACCCTAAGGAAGGATTAAAGCTAAAGATTTAATATTAATAACCATTTTATGAAATATATTATATCTGATATAATATTTTGTAATCTGTTTTTGTTATAATATTTTTGTACATAGATTATACAGGATGTCCCCGAATGGTCTGTACAACGCTCTACCACATATTCTCTGAAACAAAATAAGACGATTTAACTAAACTTATCTCTATCCAAAAGTGGTTCCTAAGCCATCTACGAGGCCTCAAAGATATTATTTTTTTTCATTATTTTTAAAATATTTTTATTTTGGACTTAGGTAAGAAAACCTAACTTGGCACATTTAATTACATTGATACCATGCACTTTTTGCGATATGTTTATTTATCCTACGTTTAAAGTAAGTGGTCAAACTAGGACCATCGACTTCTTAAGATACCTAAATATTTTTATTCAACAGGTCAAATCATAAGGAATACTTTTTTCTGCAAGATCATTCAATTTTACGTATTTTTTGTCTCTTATAAAATTTTGCTATTTTCCCCACAAAAAAAATTTTATTTGTCAAAAAAAAGTAATAAAATTATGAACAATATTTTGCTTCTCAAAACAATTAACAAAGTAGAAATAAAGATAGGTACCTAACAATAAACACAAATTTATTAGTTTCACAACAAATGTTCACACTGATTGACATTATTAAAATGTTAGGAACAGATAGTAATCGACTCATGAAACTTTAGGAGCGAATTAAGACTATTTGAAAAGAATGAAAATAATTTATCACTTTGATTTAAAAAAGAAAGCACTTGGTTAAATTTCACTAATATTTTGGTTTTTTATTCCAACTAGTTTCGACTTTGAGTCATTCTCAAGGAGTTTTCTTTCTAACTTCCTGTTTTTGTTAGTTTTTAATTTCATTTCTCACTTTCAATAACATTTAATAACCAATTTATTACTGCGCTTTGATTTATCCTGAAACATTCCCTAGGTGATTACAAACTTAATTCGAGTCATTCGAGCTCCCAGCGACAAATTCATTAAGTATCACCGATTTATTCCCGATGCCATTATTACTTCAATTAACTGCAGGTATCAATTTTGTCCGCGGCGACACTCTGCAAATTGCCCGCTTCCTGAGAAGAAGACTTAATCGCCTGCTTAATTGATCTGTTTTAGCCCGAACGATTTACGATCGTGGCTTTTTTTAGAGTGGAAATTATTCGGACCGTGTTGATTTTGGACCATTTTCCTCGTCGCTGATTCATTACTTTCAACAGGAAAAATATTTGCACTGCGTTGGATTCAATTCGCAATGCTCAAATTTAGCAAAGGCATAAAAAAATAATGATAAACTCAGAGATGAAAATAGACAGTGACTTCTAGTGATCAATTAAAATAAATGTGTAAATATTGGTTTATTAAGTTACGAAAAGAGTTTTAAATTAAGAACTGAATTATTTTATGTTCGTTGAGGTACTCAATTTTTTAACATCCATGATTTTTCTTGAATAATTTTCTCACTTATCACTTGGTGAAACATTTTTAAATATTGATAATGAAGGTTTAAATTAAATTACACTTGGTTTGTTTCACAATTTTTTACTTTACTATTTACTCGACTAGTTTCGCGTTTTACACTCCTGATAATGCTGTAAAACGCGAAACTAGTCGAGTAAATAGTAAAGTAAAAAATTGTGAAACAAACCAAGTGTAATTTAATTTAAACCTTCATTATCAATATCCATGATTACTTTAATAAATAAAATATTTCTGATTTTCAACTTTTTGTATTTATTTTCACTACAATTCTGTATTGTGGAGGCTTCTACTTCGTTCTACATGTAAATTACACAATGAAACACTTTTAACTTTGTTTGTATAACACGTTTTATTTAATGTGACTGCAGTTTCGACAAATTTAGCTTGTCATTATCAAACATGGAGTAACTTAAACTAGAGGTTTTACAGGTATATATACACAATTACAAAACAGCGGTAAAAATGGGGGTGTACATTAGGTCAACCTGGTCGTTAATTAAGGGAATTCTCGGATTAGCGCGGGCATTGTGTATCTCTAGTGCTTCTAGCAAATTCATTTTACGACCCTTTTCGGCATGATGGATTATGGTAAGTACATCTTTTTCAAAAGTGTGATTTTCGTCTAAAAGGTGTTTTGCAAAAGACGACTTATCACTCTGTTTAAGCCGAAAAGAGCGCAAATGTTCCCTCAATCTTATGTTGAAATTACGACCAGATTGGCCAATGTATATCCCTTGACAATCTGCGCAAGTTAATTTATATATTCCGGATTTATTAAATTTATCTAATTTTGTTTTACTATTAAAGATATGGTTATTGATTTTACAGTACGGTTTAAATGCAACTTGAATATTATGCTTTTTTAGGATATTTTTAACTTGAAAACTGACATTGCCAAAATAAGTTAACGATTTATATTTAATTGTTTCTTTTTCAAATGATATTCCAGCGTATAATTAATGTTTGATGTTATTAAATTTCTGTTTTTTAAGAAGTCTATCAACCAAATCACAACCATTGTTAATAGCCATAGCTCTAATCAAGTTAATTTCCTTCTCGAAAAAATTAGCCGACAAAGGGATTTTTAAGGCTCTATGAATCATTGAATTGAATGCAGCAATTTTATGTTTATAGGGATGTCTGGAATGGTTAGGGATAATTGAGTCGCTAAAGGAAGGTTTTCTAAAAATGTCAAAAGAGAGTTTGTTATTTACTCTGGTAATAGACAGATCTAAATATTTAATGTTGTTATTGATTTCGGTTTCAGCTGTGAATTTAATTTTAGGGTGAAGTTTATTTAAGAAATCTAAAAATTGAGTGAGTTGTCTATCAGTTCCCTGAAAACAAGCCAATATATCATCGACGTAACGGTGCCACATTTTAATGTTTTTTAGCTAGTGACGAATTTAATATTATTTTTGTAAAATTATGCATAAATATATCTGCTAGCAATGGGCTTAAAGGGCACCCCATTGCTAGGCCTTCTGTTTGTTTAAAAAATTTATTGTTAAATGAAAAAAAGTTATTATTTAAGGTGATTTCTAAGCAATCCAAAAATTCTGTTTTTACTGTGACATTAATATTACATTTATCGAAAGATTCTTCTATTATACAACAACCCTACAAAATCTGCAGTTGCCCATCACTCAATTGAAACAGGTCATAAATTCTCCCTCAACAACACCAAGCTATTAAAATTCTCCACAAATTATCACTTAAACCTGTACGAAGCTTTTTACATGAAAAAACATAACGCTGATCTGCTAAATTTTGATTTGAGCCCACTAGACAACCCATTACTTAAACTCATTCCGTTGTAATAATTTTTGTATTTTTCTTGTTATATGTTTTCATGTTTTTATGTATATTGTAACTTGTGTATTTTTCTTATTTTTCTGTTTTTCTATTTTATATTATTTGTTCCAATTACACTTAAAATAGATTTAAGATGTCGACCTAATTGTCGGTTATCCCTTAACTCCATAACCCCTGCGCTCATTACGTAATTACTCCTCCTAATCCGCAGGTATATATTAAGCGCATTTTAGCTTTTAAGTTTGTATTTGTCAACCATTGATAATGATCACATCGTGATCGAAATGTGCATTTTGTACTCCAAATTAAATAAGTGAAGAAAAGATACAAGTGTTTCATTAAATTAAAATATAAATAAGCTGCAAATAAAAATATATGTTAACCATGAAATAAATTTACAAAGAATAACAAAAAATAGGCATAGAAAAAAGTTAAAGATAAGCTTATATCCTGGTTCCATTTTAAAGTTAGTTAAATTTGTTGTTAATTCTACTGAATTTTTAACTGAATGAGGATCTCTGAAGTCGGTTAGTTCCTTATAAATTGAATTAAGATGGATGGACTACAATTGTTTCGCTACGCTGTAATTCTTCAGGTGAAGAATGTTAATGGTGTTATTTACAGACAAATTTACATTATATATATACACAGTTTTATGATATGGGGGTGGAGCGAGGATCATTTCTCAGCCTGAGCAGTGGAGAGTTCGATCTGTTCGTTCAGCAAGAGTGAATGTTTTTTATTTATTTCCAGGCTTTCCATTAGGTTTAATTTTCTTCCTTTGCTGGCGATGTGGAGTATTTTGAATTCTTTGTTGAAATTTGAATTTTATGAGACCCCATTAAAACAGCCACACTATTTTTGCTATCTATTTTTATTTACATAATATCTACTTTTTACATACTTTTGATAATTTCTTTTAAATACAAAATGAAGTACGTACTCAATCGTATGTACTAAGTTTTAGAAATTTGAATATTTGTAATATTTTTCTATATGCAATTTACATAAAAATAGTGTCTTGTATTGTAGAGGCTTCTACTTCGTTATACATGTTAATTTGACAATAAAACACTTTAAACTTTGTTTGTATAACACTTATTGTGGTATAAAAACAAAGTTTAAAGTTTGATTATTAGTATCAAACCATTGATAATGGACACTTCGTGTCCGAAATGTACATTTGGTTACAAAATAAAGTATTGAAGAAAGGTTTTAAGTGTTTTTAATCAAAGTATAATTATCTTCAAGTAACTCAATCAATCCAAAAAAAAGAAAGTTTAAAGTGTTTTATTGTTAAAAATAGTGTGTTTAATTTTACGTGAATCGTATTTTTATTAGACCAACCATGTTGGTTTTGTTTTCAAAGCTTATTTTGCTGAAATAATAATATCAATTTTGTACAAGTAATCTCCGCTCTTTAAAAGTTCATTTTTGGACAATCTTCAGAGATACTGTGTGGATGTTTTGATCGGGTCCTCATTTTATTTGTAAAATTGTATTGTATAATAAGTTAAAAGAAACATTTCTGGATTTATAACAAACTGAGTGTTTGTTTCACTATAATTATTTCGCAAATGTATTGCTACTTTATGTGAATACGTTTTTAATTACTTAATTAATAAGTGTTTCATTATAGAGGATTGTTGTATGTACCTAGTTTTTAACTGCAATTTTGTAAATTCGGAAAACCGGTATTGATTCATATACCGGTTTTCCGACAATTTACCAGTAAATCACAACATTGTTGTTTTAAAGGTAAAAATAAATACATCAATATATTAATAGATCCCATTCACATAATTGGGATATGTATACTTAAAAGAAAAACTCCCTGTATTGATTATTCAATATAACCTTCGTTATTAGTAGATCCCATTCGCTTCGCGAGCGATCCAAATTTTTACACTTTTCTTTACTCGAAATATTTACTTCATGCTTAATAAAGGAATGGAAATTCTCGTTTATGGTAAGTAATATGTATAGCCCTTAATTACTTACCATAAACGAGAATTTCCATTCCTTTATTAAGCATAAAGTAAATATTTCGAGTGAAGAAAAGCGTAAAAATTTGGACCGTCCGCGAAGCGAATGGGATCTACTAATAACGAAGGTTGTATTGAATAATCAATACAGGGAGTTTTTCCTGTAAGTATACATATCCCGATTATGTGCTATAAATTTTCACACAATCGCTGTTTTTTAAAACAATAATTTGAAGCTTTAAACAAGTGTTTCTCACTCCCAGGTTAAGCATTAAGTAAAATTTCGAGTTTAGAAAAGCCTGAAAATTTGGTTTGGTCGCGTAGCGCGAAGCGCGGAGCGGCCAAACCAAATTTTCAGGCTTTTCTAAACTCGAAATTTTACTTCATGCGCCACGCGTATAAGACGCTAATTTCAAATGAGTTCACTTGTTCACAATATTTCAGTGCTTTCAGTGGTTAATACGCGTGGCGCATGAAGTAAAATTTCGAGTTTAGAAAAGCCTGAAAATTTGGTTTGGCCGCTCCGCGCTTCGCGCTACGCGACCAAACCAAATTTTCAGGCTTTTCTAAACTCGAAATTTTACTTCATGCTTAACCTGGGAGTGAGAAACACTTGTTTAAAGCTTCAAATTATTCTTAAAAAAAAACAGCGATTGTATGAAAATTTATAGCACATAATTGGGATATGTATACTTAAAAGAAAAAGAAAAGAAAAGAAAAACCACGCGTATAAGACGCTAATTTCAAATGAGTTCACTTGTTCACAATATTTCAGTGCTTTCAGTGGTTAATACGCGTGGCGCATGAAGTAAAATTTCGAGTTTAGAAAAGCCTGAAAATTTGGTTTGGTCGCTCCGCGCTTCGCGCTCCGCGACCAAACCAAATTTTCAGGCTTTTCTAAACTCGAAATTTTACTTCATGCTTAATCTGGGAGTGGAAAACATTAATTTAAAGGTTTAAATTGAACTATTACAAAAAAGCGTGTGTATACTTAAAGCAAAAATTCCCTGTACAATATATAGATTCCTTATTAAATATGGATTATCTTTTATCCAAACAAAAAAACTTTTTCTATCAAACTTTTAAGCCTTAGACGTTATAAAAATTTACTGTATTCATTCTTAACATAAACACATATTTTTTCGTGATTTATCTGTATTATAAAGAAATACAACTTTCTCTTTTTAATTTAAATCCAGCGCTTGTAATAATTATAATGATGCGGCTTAAGCTAATCTTCGTATGAGTTAAAAAGAACCCAAGAATATTTGAGCACACAATATCAATAGGTGTTAATCGCATTCCATTCCTTTAATGGCACTTTTTGGTGCATCCAGTGGGCGATTTATAGTGATTTTATGGATATCGATTTCAATGGGCGGCGCTTTTCTGGAAATTATTGACCGTGAGACTGATTTCCCACGGATAATTAAGACTTAACAGTAATTAACTGTAATAAATGGTATTTACTAATTTAAATCAATTGATAATTTATAAGAAATAAAAAATTAAGTACTGTACGTAACATAAAAAAGACTGTTATTCCTTACTTCACTTTTTATAAAAAGCGAAGTAAGGAATAACAGTCTTTTTTATGTGTAATAATTATTATTCTTTATTTTCCCAACAGATATACATATATCCAATTACAGGGAACTTAATCTAATATAATGCTATATAACATAATTTTAAATCATACATACAGTGCGCAGAGAAAGAAGAGAAAAGAAGAAAAAAAAACTTAAAGCCTAAAGATTTATAACAATATCACTGGTACCGATAAATCTGACATTATTTCGATGAGGGATTTTCTGGTATCTACAAAAATATCTACTCTATTATTTAAACTATTAAACCTTCTAATCATTTTTTAAAACGGGTGAATTAAAATGAGCTAGCGTATTGGCATGTGGTTGAAAAAATAGGTTATTACTGCGAGATGTTAGTCTAGGAACCTGAAACTTCAGCTTACCTAGGATGTTAGGGTCATCAATATCGTAATTTACTACCCCATATAAAAAGAGAATTGAAGATTTCGTACGCCTGTCACATAATCTTTCGACATTAAATGTTTGTAAGAGGTTTTCATATGTAATGGATACAGATGGATTTTCCTAAAATTTTTTAAAAAACAACATTTTCAAAAACTTTTTTTGAATTGCTTCGATTTTACTTACAGTATTTTCGTAGTAAGGTGACCAAATAACAGAGGCAAATTCGAGGTTAGAACGAACGTATAAAAAATACAATTTTTTTAAAACGTCAATGTTATGAAAGTCCTTACAAGTGCGATGGAAAAAGCCCAACAGTTTGATACTTTTGTCACAAATCTTATTTATATGATCATTAAATGTTAACTTATGATCAAAAGTTACTCCTAAATCTTTAATCGAGTTTATTCGTTCAAATAATTCATTGTTAATACCATAATCATATATAACAATATCTTTTTTACGATAAAATGACATGCATTTACACTTTGATAAGTTCAACGATAATCCATTTACCTCACACCATTTATGAATGTTATTAATATCTTGCTGCAACCGAATGCAATCATCCCTGGACTCAATGATATTAAATAATTTCATAACATCTGCATATAGGAGCACGTTACATCGAATTAACTCAACAATATCATTAATAAAAATGATGAATAACAGTGGTCCCAGGTTTGTACCTTGAGGAACCCCAGATGTTATAATAATAATAATAATATTTATTGACGGGAACCCCCTTTTATACACAATAGATTTATAAAAAAGAAAAATATCACCATAAAGTGTACAACTTGCAGTATACTCACTGGAACGATACCCCATATACTGGACAAATTGTCGTCTGTTATGTAGGTATGATTGCATCAGTGAAACGGTTCCCTCCGTAAAACCAAAAGATGAAAGTTTGTTAATGATTACGCAGTGATCAATTGTATCAAAAGCTTTTTGGAAATCAGTATAAACTGAATCGACCTGTTTCCGTTTATCTAAATGATTCGAAATATAATCGGTAAAATTTACTATATTCGATACAATTGATCTCTTTTTAACAAAACCATGTTGGCGCGTGGTAATAAATGGACTAACGTGATTGTACATATATCGATAAAGTATCATTTCAAATAATTTAGGAAAGTTATTTATAATTGTTATTGGACGATAGTTCAGAATGTTGGACGTATCTCCGCTCTTGAAAACTGGCGTAACTTTACCTAACTTCCATACTTCCGGTACAACGCTCGAATTTACAATTAAACTAGAAATGTGGGTTATAGGCTCAAGAAAACAGCTAATACGATCCTTTATTAAGAACGCCGGAATTCCATCTGCTCCAGCAGTATTATTGGCTTTTACCTCAGTAACAGCACGAAGAATATCAGACTGAGTGATATTGTTAATTACACAAACAGGGGCATTTTTAGTTACATCAATATTATTAAAATTGGTACTGGATTGTTTTTTATATACACTGCTAAAATACTCAGCAAAACCATTGACAATGCCCTTTGGATTATTAATATTATTATAGGTCATATTGCCAGGAATTCGTGTACTCGATTTTTTAACACTAACATAAGAAAAAATATTTTTAGGTTCCCGCATGACATTATGTTCAACATAATTAATGTAATTTTTATGGTCAGATTTAATAACATTATGAATTTCTTGCCTGAGTCTACTGATTCTTAGTCTTAAATAAGTAAATTTGTATTGTTTGAACATTTTTAATGCATTTTCTTTTCGTTTAATTAGTTTTCGTAATCCTAGACTGAACCAAATGGGAAATTTACGCTGTAATCTAAAACTACGAGTCGGCACACACTTTGCAATTGTCTTAGACAGCAAATCGTAAAACTTGTAATAATCACTTCACGTAAACTCAAAATCATACAGTTACTGTACGAAAATTTGCTATGTTTCAACTTTATTATTACTTAATAATTGTAAGATTAAATTTACTTTCAAATTAAAATAGACAGTGTCGTTAATATCAATGCAAAAAATTAACATTTCCTAGCATTTATTTAACAATATTTTATACAGTATATTTTTGGATGACTGAATTATAACTATATAATTTCAAAAGTAGTTAAAATACCGAAAATACAAGGTAAATCAAATAATAATCGTAACACGGCTTATTTAATAAATGTATACAGAATGCAGAATTTCATGAGCTCTAATCAAATAGAGTAATTATTTTATATTTGTTTCTCATTAATCATTTGATGAAACATGTTTAAAATATTGATTATGAAATAAAAGTCACTTGGTTTGTTTCACTACTATCTTTTATTCTCTCCGACTAGTTTCGATTTATCGTCACTCCTTGAGAATAACGATAAGTCGAAACTAATCGGAGGTAATAAAAAATAGTAGTGAAACAAACCAAGTGACTTTTATTTAATTATCAATAATGAATTATTCCATTTAACTAAAGTTAGTGAACTATTCTGACTACTTTTAAAATAATTGTAGAACCGTATATTATTCTTTTAATTAATAACTTATCATTAATTTCTTTATGAAACACTGTGTTTATTAAATATTATTAATAGTTATTTGTTCCTTTTTTGGTACCTCAAAATTATATTTACTTAATAATATTAATAACTTCTCATTGAAACATTGTACTCAATAAATATTACTAATAGTTTACTTAATAAAAGACTAACACTTTCTTCACTAAAAAACATTTATTTTCGCTAAATGTACATTTCGAACACTACGTGCTCATTATCAATAGCTTACTATACAGTATGCTATTGATAATGAGCACGTAGTGTTCGAAATGTACATTTACCGAAAATAAATGTTTTTTAGTGAAGAAAGTGTTAGTCTTTTATTAAGTGAATTATATTCAACTCTTCACGTTACTCAATCCAAATACATTACTAATAATTATTTAATCTTATTCTATTCTTAAAAACGAATTATATTTATTTAATAGTATCAATAAATTTTATTTCGCTTTGATAAATTATACAGGGAGTTTTTCTTTTGAATATACATATTTTAATTACTGTAAATCTTCAGATTATTTAAGGTTTTCTTTAAACAAGGGTTATCCACTCCCAGATTAAGCATCAAAGTTTCTAGTTTAGAAAAGCCTTAAAATTTGGTTTGGTCGCCCCGCTTTGCGGGCATTAAATAAACAATCGCTTAATCGCTGATGAATATTTAGCAGAGGTTATTAAATCGGATGTCATGTTCTTAGATTGGTAATTATACAGGGAATTTTTCTTTTGATGCATTTACATCGTATATTTCACTACATTCGTTGTTTTGTTACAAGAGTTCAATTTGAATCTTTAAACGAGTGTTTCTACACCCAGATTAGGCATAAAGTAAAATTTCGAGTTTAGAAAGGCCTTAAATTTTGGTTTGGTCGCCCCGCTTTTTCTGGTATTAAACAATCGTTCAATCGCTGGTGAATACTTAGCAGAGCTCATTAAATCGCAAGTAAAGTTCTTGGATTGTTAATTATACAGGGAATTTTTCTATTAATGTATTTACACCGTATATTTTACTACATTCGTTGTTTTGTTAAAAGAATTCAATTTGAATCTTTAAACGAGGGTTTTCCACTCCCAGATTAAGCATGAAGTAAAATTTCGAGTTTAGAAAAGCCTGAAAATTTGGTTTGGTCGCGTAGCGCGAAGCGCGGAGCGACCAAACCAAATTTTCAGGCTTTTCTAAACTCGAAATTTTACTTCATGCGCCACGCGTATTAAACACTGATTTTATATAAGGTTCAAAATATTCTACTAAAGCAGTATGCTAAAAAGTGTATTCTGAATATCACATCACATCAGTGTTTAGTACGCGTGGCGCATGAAGTAAAATTTCGAGTTTAGAAAAGCCTGAAAATTTGGTTTGGTCGCTCCGCGCTTCGCGCTACGCAACCAAACCAAATTTTCAGGCTTTTCTAAACTCGAAATTTTACTTCATGCTTAGTCTGGGACTGGAAAACACTCGTTTAAAGATTCAAATTGAACTTTTTTAAACAAAACAACGAATGTAGTAAAATTTATATCGGACATTAAACAATCGCTCAATGGCTGATGATTATTTAGCAGAGGTTATTAAATCGCAAGTCAAATTCTTGGACTGTTAATTATAGAGGGATTTTTTTTTAAGTATAGATACCTTACGTTTTTTAATCTATAAACATACAAACTCCGAGCATATAAAATTTCAAAATTGAATTTTAGTTCAGTATTCCCACACACGAGTTTCCAACTTCAAGGTCCTCGTCTGTGTGGTCCTGACCCAGTGCTGAGGAATACTAAACATTTCTGACTATATCAAGCCAATATGTGAAAACTATTAATGAATTCGATAGCTAACGCCATCTATAACATTTCCTATGTTCAGTTTAAAAAAACACACTTCAATACAATGCGATTGAAGTGTGTTTTTTAAAATCTGAACATTGGAAATTTAATATGCCTGAAATTTGTATGTTCAGAGATAAGAAAAACGCATGGTATGTATATTTACAAGAAACATTCCCTGTATAATCAAGAGTCCAAGAACTTGACTTGCGATTTAATGACCTCTGCTAAATATTCATCAGCCATTGAGCGATTGTTTAATGCCCGGATTATAAAACAATCAGATTTAAAACGAGGTCTCTAGGAAGTATATGCGTTCAATCATCCGATTTGCATTTTGGTAAATTTAGAAATTACGCTCACCATTTTTGGGTCGAACGATTATTGGCGAAATAATGATTTGTACTCTTGTGAGTCATGTTTTAAATATAATTATAATTCAGTTTGGGAAAAATCTGCCGGGGATAATTGCATCACAAATATACATAATATAAAAATTGTAAAAATTGCAGAACAAGTTTTTTTCTTTTATTTGAGCCAAATATTCCCACAGAAACTCTTCTGGCATTTATTTTAATTTTCTTGATACATAATTAATGTGAACCAAATTTAAAATATTCATTTTCTTATAATATGTATATTTTTCCATCTCAAAAAAATAATAGATTTTTCTGAATGAGAAACATAAATCCTCATTCAGAAAAATCTTTTGTTTTTTTGTCCTTATAATTACTTTTCCACCTCAAAGAAACAATAGATTCTTTTGTTTTTTTGAGGTGGCAAAATACATTATAAGAAAATGAATATCTTTAATTTGGTTCTCATTAACTAATTATCAAGAAAAGGAAAATAATTGTCAGTAAAGTTTCTGTGGAAATATTTCGCTCACATAAAAATAAACCTGTTCTGCCCTAGAAGAAAATCAATTTTAATATATCATGGCAACAATTTTATTTGTTTAGATCAGTGGTCTCCAAACTACGGCCCGCGGGCCAAATCCGGCCCGCGACTTGCATGAACCCGGCCCGCGATTGTTTGTAATTTTTTTTGTAAATGTCATATTTTGAAATATTGTAACAATTGTTCCTTAAATTTTTCATAATTTTATAAAATTAATCGGATCTTGGCCGACTTTATTATGTAGAATTGTATTTGTGGCCCGCGAAGAAGATAGTTTGGAGACCCAGGGTTTAGATTAAACTTAAATGCGCTGATTTTTTAACATCAGGAAATTTCAGTTATTATTTACAAAAACACTAAGTTTGTCTAGACTTGAGACGTATTTCACAAGTGTTACATCATTATTTAATCATAGAATCCCACGCGAAATTCTTGAGCTATAAATTGCCGAGCAAATACTACTTATAACATTCAAAACGAAGGATACAGACATTTATTGGTATTTATAAACGTATTGAAAATCTGTCGAATTTGAATTAAAAATTTCAATGTCAAGTTTACCAATGTTTGGCCTTGAGGTATAGATTTAAAAATATGTTTTTACATAAATAGAATATTTATTACATATATTCGAAACGCCATCTGATGCCCGTTAGCTTAAGTAGCATCGTCAAAAGCTGACAAACTACACGTTTGTATACAGCAATTGTTTGTCTACAATAGGGCTTTATTTTATATTATATTCAATTTTTCATGACATATCCTAGCAATATTTCTGTACATAAATTTAGGATCAATAAATTTACTTACTTACTTTACTTACTTACTATTCTCTAAAATAAAGCCCTGTTGCAGACGAACATCTGCTGTATAAAAAGGTGTAGTTTGCCAGCTTTTGAAGATGCTACTAATCATATGTTCAATTGAAAAAAAGTCCCTAGAGTGCCATGATTTAATATTTTTTAAAATTTAAGTTGGCTATACACTTCAGCAATTGTCATAAAACGTCAGACACAATATTTATAATGTATATTTTAAGAGTTACCAACTTAGAATATTTTCCATGGCACTCTAGGGATTTTTCTTAATTGAACATACGATATCAAGAATATGAATTTGTGTTCAGTACTCATTCATTCATCGGATAACTATATACGCGTTTCAGGCTCCAAAGCCATCATCAGTATAGTCCCGAACTAGTGCTTATAGAATACTAAACATCTTTGACTATTTATTATGGCCTGTACAATTTACATATCTTCGAAAATATTTTTTCCTACAGGAGGAAATTACACCATTTGGTCTGAAAGTTTTATCCTTTACAAGGCTATGAAATTATTTTTAAAAGATATTCTGTTAGTAACAAATTATTGAAATTAATTATTGACGTATTTCCATGCCTTTGTTGTATATATAAATTATTTGTAGTTTGGAAGTTACTGATAAGAGACACCACATCCGGTGGGCGTGGCGTGGGTGCACACACGACCCCCTACCCTCACCCCTCCCCTCATGGCGGGCATTTTGGGACGACCACGAATGGCCTTGGGTCATTCAAGGTCGTCCCAAGTGCCCCCATACCTACTGTAATCACTTGCACTTGCAAATAAACATTATTATTATTATTATTATTATTATTTCAATTCTCACTGCAATTGTCACTGTAAATAATTTGTAAACAAAATACATGCATCCATAACCTTACCATCGCGCGTCAAATGTCAGGCCGCTTTAGATCACGCGGATTTGTCAGTGGTACCAACTCACATTTAAATGCAAACAAAAATTATGGCATGCTAGAGGATCAAACTTTTCGCTCATATGTTAGGTTACTGTAGAAATACAGGTTGAGATTGGAAGGGTTATTATTATTATTATTATTATTATTATTAACGAAATTGAACGCACTATGAATTATTTACATAATATATTAATTATTTATTTTTATGTTTACTTTAATTTATTACAATAAATTTATCTTAAATCCGTATCTTGAAACACCGAAACCCAATCAGTCTCTCAAGAGCGATTTAAATAAAAATCTCATTAGCGACCCCGAAAAATGTAATTATTCGTCATTCGCTGCGCAGATGATGGATGCACTTAGCCATACGATAAGCTCAAGTCAAGTCGTAAATAATCCCCGAAAATAACGCGCGATGACGTTTTCAAAATTCGCGCAAAGAATTAAAAGTCAACAAGTGAGCCGACCGAAAAACAAACAATTGCCACTCGGGCTCGCTTGATCTAAATTTAAAAATGTGCCAACAATTGTAGCATGCAGATTTACGCCAGATAAAGTGCGATGACTCTTCCAGTGACGGATTGCTCCTTACAGACGTCATCGTTTCCCTGAATGTGGGTGCATTTGTTTCTCTTGAAAATAAGTGAATTGTGTTAAATTTTTAAGTGTTTTTTACACCTACAGTTTTTTTTATAATTTATGGGGCATTATGAGGAATGATTAAAAAAAAATTAATGCTGATGTATTTAATACAATTTAATTTAATTAAAACACTTAAATTTGTTTTACCACTTTTATTTTACTTTTCAGTGACTATAGTTTCGACTACAAGCTAGTCATTATTAAACTAAGTGCCTAAAATTATGTGTACAATGCTTTTATGCTGTAATATAAAAGCAATGTACTATCAAAAAATCAAAGAGGGTTATACATTAGTCGGTCTGGTCATTAATGAGGGGAATTTCCGGATTAGCTTTTAGTTCGTGAATTTCCAGCGCTTCAAGTATTTAATACTATTTAATCTGGTTTTGTGTTAATACAATTAAATATGAAGTAACTATAGAGCGTTTGTTTTATAAGTATACAATCCCAATTAAAGTGTATATGCTGCTGTAAATCTTCAGATATTAGTTAATTTTTTTAAAAGAATTTAATTTAAAGTTTTAAACGAGTGTTTTCCACTCCCGATTAAGCATGAAGTAAAATTTCGAGTTTAGAAAAGCCTGAAAATTTGGTTTGGTCGCGTAGCGCGAAGCGCGGAGCGACCAAACCAAATTTTCAGGCTTTTCTAAACTCGAAATTTTACTTCATGCGCCACGCGCACTAAACACTGATTTTACGTCAAGTTCAGAATATCCCAAGAAGAAATGTATATAGTTTTATATAGTAACTATATAGTAGCTATATTGATTTTAGATAGTAATACTATATAGTGTTTCTATATAGTTCCAACATAGAGTATATATAGTAATATTTTATTTGAAGATTTTAGCATAGTAAAAACGTTGTAAATTCATAGTTTTTTTATATTCTGCACGACTCTGTTAAATCGTTGATGAACAATCTGTCAAATAGCTGTCACACTCACGAGCGTCTTAATATTGTTTAGATTTAAATTTATTTATGTACATACATACATTGTTTATTGTATTATCATTGTCTTGTAATTGGGAAATAACCTGTTGGGCAATAAATACTTATTATTATTATTATTATTATATTGTATTTAAGTTGTTTCGCTATATAGTGACAACATATAATAACTATGTTAATGCATAAAATAGTTTTACTATATAGCTACTATATAGAATTACTATGGTAAATCTATATAATTTTTACTATATAGTTTCAACATAGTTTTTATATCATCATTAACAGTTTTACTATATCGTCCACATATATTTAAATATTGCGTTGTTTGTATATATGTTTACTATGTATTCCTATAAAATTTTGCTATAACATATTTCCAAATAGATATAGACTTTAAATCACATTTTTAGACTTATAATTTTAAATTCCATAGAGATTTAAAATAATTACAAATTATTTTCAAGAAATAATTATTTTATCAAATTACTTTAAATAGTATTACTATATAGTCACTATATATCTTTACTATGCAGTTCCTATTTAATTTTGCTATATCATTTAGTCTAAATAGATATAGATATTAAATCATATTACCAACATTTTAGTAGACTTATATTTATAATTCCGTACAAATCTAAAGAATGTACAAACATTTTTTTAAAAAAATAATTATTTCAATATAATAAATTTCATAAATAGTTTGACTATATAGCCACTATATAACTATTCTATGCAATTCCTATGTAATTTTGCTTGTTTATTACTACACTTTATTTTTAAGAAATAAAAAGTTTAAAGCAGTATATTGCATAAATATTTTACTATGCAGGGTGCAAATTGATGCGAAAGATTTAAACGTGTGATTTTTCAGAAAAAAATAAGGGAGGTCTTTCATACAATTTTTTGTTCAAAACCCCAAGTTACAGCCCTTTAAAGTTAATTAATTTAATTGTTTTTATTTCATATATCCACTATGTAAGAAATTAGAAGAATGAAATTTGGCAGAAAACTATTCCTAATAGGCACTTCTACAACTATTTAATGCTTCTTCTATTTCAGAACTGATATAAATGGAGAGATTCAATTTGCAACTTTTTTGTCTCTTGACATTTACTACACCTAATAATAATAATAATAATAAGAGTAATCTATACAGTTTGAACTTGATAGTTTCTATACTGAATACATGTAGTACTTTCTATATAGCTGCAAAGGTATTGCTACTACATATGTAATTCTATGTAGTACCTACATAGTACACTCTATATAGTTTTAAATATATAGTTACTATATATAGTTCTATGTAGTACCTACATAGTACGTTCTATATAGTTTTAACTATATTGTTACTATATAGACATCTATATAGTATGTATATACAGAAATGTTAACATCGATATGTTGTAACTATATTGGAATATAGTTTTTTCTATCTAGTTACTATATATATGTTCTCTTTAAAATACTGCTTTAGTAGTATATTTTGAACTTCACTTAAAATCAGTGTTTTGTACGCGTGGCGCATGAAGTAAAATTTCGAGTTTAAAAAAGCCTGAAAATTTGGTTTGGTCGCTCCGCGCTTCGCGCTACGTAAACAAACAAAATTTTCAGGCTTTTCTAAACTCGAAATTTTACTTCATGCGCCACGCGTATAAAACACTGATTTTAAGTGAAATTCAAAATATGCTACTAAAGCAGTATGTTAAAGACGTATATTCTGAACTTCACGTCAAATCAGTATTGTATACGCGTGGCGCATGAAGTAAAATTTCGAGTTTAGAAAAGCCTGAAAATTTGGTTTGGTCGCTCCGCGCTTCGCGCTACGCGACCAAACCAAATTTTCAGGCTTTTCTAAACTCGAAATTTTACTTCATGCTTAATCTGGGAGTGGAAAACACTCGTTTAAAACTTAAATTTAAACTCCTTTTAAATACGACGAATATCAGAAATTTTTTATGAGGAATTATTAAAAAAATGTAAACCTGATGTATTTAATACTATTTAATGTAGTTTTGCGTTAATATATGAAGTAGGTATAGAGAGTTTGTTTTATAAGTATACATATCGCAAATACAGTGTATATGCTGCTGAAAATCATTTGATATTAGTTAATTGTTTTAAAAGAATTTAATTTGAAGTTTTAAACGAGTGTATTCCACTCCCGATTAAGCATGAAGTAAAATTTCGAGTTTAGAAAAGCCTGAAAATTTGGTTTGGTCGCGTAGCGCGAAGCGCGGAGCGACCAAACCAAATTTTCAGGCTTTTCTAAACTCGAAATTTTACTTCATGCGCCACGCGTATACAATACTGATTTGACGTGAAGTTCAGAATATACGTCTTTAACATACTGCTTTAGTAGCATATTTTGAATTTCACTTAAAATCAGTGTTTCATACGCGTGGCGCATGAAGTAAAATTTCGAGTTTAGAAAAGCCTGAAAATTTGGTTTGGTCGCTTCGCGCTTCGCGCTACGCGACCAAACCAAATTTTCAGGCTTTTCTAAACTCGAAATTTTACTTCATGCTTAATCTGGGAGTGGAAAACACTCGTTTAAAACTTAAATTTAAACTCCTTTTAAATACGACGAATATCTAAAATTTTTTATGAGGAATGATTAAAATAATGTAAACCTGATGAATTTAATACTATTTAATCCGGCTTTGCGTTAATATATTAAGTAGATATAGAGAGTTTGTTTTATAAGTATACATATCGCAAATACAGTGTATATGCTGCTGAAAATCATCTGATGTTAGTTAATTTTTTTTTAAAGAATTTAATTTGAAGTTTTAAACGAATGTTTTCCACTCTCGATTAAGCATGAAGTAAAATTTCGAGTTTAGAAAAGCCTGAAAATTTGGTTTGGTCGCGTAGCGCGAAGCGCGGAGCGACCAAACCAAATTTTCAGGCTTTTCTAAACTCGAAATTTTACTTTATGCGCCACGCGTATACAATACTGATTTGACGTGAAGTTCAGAATATACGTCTTTAACATACTGCTTTAGTAGCATATTTTGAATTTCACTTAAAATCAGTGTTTTATACGCGTCACGCATGAAGTAAAATTTCGAGTTTAGAAAAGCCTGAAAATTTGGTTTGGTCGCTTCGCGCTACGCAACCAAACCAAATTTTCAGGCTTTTCTAAACTCGAAATTTTACTTCATGCTTAATCTGGGAGTGGAAACGCTCGTTTAAAGCTTCAATTTGAACTCTTTTTAAATACGACGAATATCTGAAAATTTACAGCAAGTTTTCTCAACCGGGGGGGCACGCCCTATTAGGTGGGCGCGGCAGGCTATCGGAGGGGGGATAGATTTCCTAGAGAGTAGGTGAAGTGAAAAAGGCTATAATACTGTTTCAATCTAACTTAAAAACACAAATTATATCAGGGAGGGGGGCGTGGAGTTATGATCGGGGGGCGCAACCTTAAAAAGGTTGAGAACTCTTGATTTACAGGGTATACAGGATATTGGGGGTGTGTATACCTTAAATCAAACTCGCTGTATGTGATATTAAACTTCACTTTAAATCAGTGTTTTATTCGCCTGACGCATTACGCAAATATCTCCAGTTTAGAAAAACCTCAACGTTCAAAGTTGCTGCTCGCTTCAGGCTTCTCACATGATGTAAATATTTCGAGTTTAGAGAAGCCTGAAAATTTAGACTACCTTCGCGCTGGTAGAAGAGGAGTGAATTTTAATGCTTTTCTAAACTCCAAATATTAACTTTATGCGCCAAGAACTGGGAAACACCCGCTCGAAACAAGATTGAAACATTTCTTATATTTATTTTCTGAACGTGCAATAGAAATCGATATCGAATGGATATTCATAAATTTAGAAAATGGATATTAGCAGGTAGGACAGGTACAAGTTTCCAACTATAAATATACGCACTAAATGCTCGCAACACTAACGACCTGCAACGAATTTATTTGCGCTTTTATGCGCTGTGCAATTTATTTCCACGGTTAATTGCTTTTCGCGGATCCTTCCAGCAATTACCTGTATCCGGAAGGATAGTCCTCTTCTTAACCTTCTCATAAATCATATTTTAATAAAAAAATAATACTTAAGTAATATACTTAATTAGTGTTTTGTTTTATCTTCGAAAAACACAACAAAAACTATTGTGGGAGAAAACAAGTCTAAGAATCTTTGAAAACTTACGATGGCAATCTTCTGAATATTAGAAACTTTTTTTTTGTCCGAATACAGTCTTTTAAAAAATGTTTTTAATATTCAGAAGATTGCCATCGCGAGTTTCCAAAGATTCTGTTGGAACCTGTTTTTCTTTACAAAATTCAGAAGATTACCATTTTTTTGTAAAGAAAAACAGGTTCCAACAGAATCTTCGAAAACTTACGAGTGGAATGTATGATTTCTTGTCATTCCTTTCTCGTCACTTATTTACGTACCAAACTTTAGGTAAGTGTAAATTTATCGATTTAAACTTCACTTGTCAAAGTATTGATTTATTATATGTATGCATAAAAGGGTGATTAATCATATTTCCTTGTTAGCGATTCCATGGCGTGCAATAAAATATGAGAAAATATAGTGTTCCAACAGAGGATTATTTACAATTTACAATAGACATAGTTTTTAGAAATATGGATTTATTGTGTGTTTTAAAAAGATAACATGAAAAACCTAAAATGGTATGAAAAGAACTTGTTTGAAATCAAATAATGAGGTAAAGCTGCAAGTAATACGAAGGTTGCCTTTTATATTTCGGGATTGGGCAACCCTAGTGTTGCAATCTGGCAACTGAGAGCTCTATCGTAAAGTTTGACATTTTTGAGGTTATACGTACTCAGAATGTTTTGACATATGAGCGTTATTTGTGTCGTTTACACTAACTTAATAGATTTATCTCGGCCAAAGAATGGAATTAAATCGTGAACATTTTCGTGCGATTATTTTTTACAACTTTCGACGTGGATTAACTCAACAACAGTGCATGGATAAATTTAATTCAATTTCTTGAATAATTTTCTCACTTATCACTTGGTGAAACATTTTTAAATATTGATAATGAAGGTTTAAATTAAATTACACTTGGTTTGTTTCACATTTTTTTTACTAACTCCTGATAATGCTGTAAAACGCGAAACTAGTCGAGTATATAGTAAAGTAAAAAAAAAAAATTGTGAAACAAACCAAGTGTAATTTAATTTAAACCTTCATTATCAATATTTATTCAATTTTTGGCGATGAAGCTCCATCAAGGACCAGTGTTTATCGATGGTATGGTGAATTCAACCGAGGTCGTAGTTCACTCCAAGAATATTTCGTGGAGGTCGTCCAAAATCAGTTGTTGTTCCGGAAACCATTGATGCTGTGCGCAAACAAATATTGCAAGATCGTCATGTGACCTATCGTGAGATTGAGACAACCTTAGGCATTAGTGGGACCAGCATACATTCAATATTGCATGAACATTTGACTGTCAAAAAAATTTTTTCGCGTTGGATCCCACACAATTTGTCAATCGCTCAAAAAAAGGCTCGTGTCGATTGGTGCAAAGAAATGCTCAAAAAAATACGATTGCGGTGCTTCGAAACACGTCTATGACATCGTGACGGGTGATGAATCATGGATTTACGCGTATGAGCCCGAAAGTAAACAGCAGTCGACCGTATGGGTGTTTCAAGATGAGCCAAATCCAACAAAAGTTGTTCGCGCACGAAGCACTTCCAAGCAAATGGTCGCCTGTTTTTTCGGAAAAACTGGACATGTCGCAACCGTACCACTAGAACAACGCAGACCAGTCAATTCTGAGTGGTACACAACCATTTGTTTGCCAGTTGTCATCCAAGAAATCAGGAAAACCAACCGCTGAAACCGGATCACTCTTCACCACGACAATGCGAGCTCTCACACATCGGCTCAAACAACTGCATTTTTGAGCACACAAAACATCGATTTGATGAGTCATCCTCCTTATAGTCCTGACTTGGCACCGAATGACTTCTTTTTATTCCCATCCGTAAAAAATAAAATGAGAGGTCAACGTTTTTCGACACCTGAAGAAGCGGTTGATGCGTTCAGAATGCATGTTTTGGAGATACCTCAATCAGAGTGGCAAACGCATGCAAAAGTGTATAGATCTTAATGGGGAATATTTTGAAAAACAATAAAGCGATTTTCAATGATTAATATTTATTTTTGTTCTCTAATCCCGAAATATAAAAGGCAACCCTCGTATTTGTATGGCATGTACAAAAATATTCACACAACTTATGAAATGTTGGTGTAAAGGAATACAAAGTCATTTGTAATAATAACGCATGTTAAATTTATTTAACATTAATTTTAGCTGTTACTTATCTTCTCAGGTTTATTGTAGTGTGATTACAGATTTTTAACTGTACATGGGCGCCCTCACATATGGGCATCTGGGATTGCTTCTTAAGGAGCCTAATCAATTTCGCAAATAATATGTAAGATAAAATAATATATTGTAAAAATAAATAGATATAGGGAATTTTGTACATGGGTGCCCTCACATATAGGCACCTTGGATTGCTTCTTAAGGAGCCCAATCAATCTCGCAAATATTATGCAAGATAAAATAATATAGTGTAAAAATAAATAGATACAGGGAATTTTTCTTTTAGGTATACTTATGCATACATTTTTTTCAAGTTCAATTTTAAGTGTTTTCCACTTTCAGGTTAAGCATGAAGTAAAATTTCGAGTTTAGAAAAGCCTAAACCAAACCAAATTTTTAGGCTTTTCTAAACTCGAAATATTAACTTCATGCACCGGGCGTATAAGACACTGATCAATAAAATAAATGGTTACATTAAAAACAAGTAAAGATCTTAAATTTATATGATTAGAAGATTGATACCATTACCATTTACAAACTACACGATTTTACCTGTTTAATCTTCTAAAAACTATCGTTTGCATACGATAGTTTTTAAATGATTAAACTATCTAAAAACGAATGTATGTAAACGATAGTTTTTAGATAATTAAACTATCTAAAAACTGTAAATGTAAACGAAAGTTTTTTCTTAATTAAACTAACGGCGGGGAAATATAAATAGTCAGGCTTTTCTAAACTTAAAATATTTACTTTATGCTTAATCAAGGAGTGAAAACACTAGTAAAATTTGTAAAACTTTTTGTTATCATATGTTCATTTAATCTTCAAACTTTAAATACGTTTTAACTTTTTCTTTTCTTAATACAGGTAGTTGTGGTACAATTCAATTTACACTTGTTTGTGTACTTGTGTAACTTAACAGATCTTATTTCCTGTTTGCTGTAGCTAAATCCCGAATTCGATTCAAGCCGCAGTTTGCTGTAGCCAAGTTTGATATTTATTGTTGTTGTGAAAGTTCTGGCCAAGTTCAGCAAAGTTGCGATGCAATTTCCTTTTTTCAAGTGCATCTCTTTACAAATACTCGCTAAATATACAATTAAGTTAATTTTAAACATAGATGTTCAATACAAATTGTTAAGATTGTTTGTCAGTGGATAACGTATATAAAATCGGGCAGATTCTGTAATCAACATGTTAAACTTAACACACATATTATTAAAATTTAATTTGTGTTCAGTATTCCGGCACCAATACCCACAGATGCGTTTCGGACTTCAAGGTCCTCTTCAGTGTGGTCCCGGCCCAGTGCTGAGGAATACTGAACATTTCTGACTATTTCAAGCCAATATGTGAAAACTATTAATGGAGTTTAATAGCTAACGCCATCTAACGCTCCATAGGAGCGTTAGATGGCGTTAGCTATCGAAATCCATTAATAGTTTACACATATAGCTGATTGATTACCATATGAGCGAAAAGTTTGATTGTCTAGCATGCTATGACTTTTGTTTGCATTTGAATGTGAATTGGCAAGGTACGTCGATGGGCGTAACACATATGAACACATATGTGTTACAAGGCATGACAGAATTGTATCTTTCCATGTTTTCCCCTACCCCTTTCCCCGCAGACTATAGGTCCCGAGAAAGAGAATAATAACGTATTTGGTTACGTTTTTGAGTCTATCATAACCTCTCATTCCGGTTTCGATGTACTTTCATAGATAGATCTTTTAATATTAGAGTATTAAGTTTTTAAAAATAACAAAGGTTTTAAGAGCAAAATCTCTCAAATAAAATAAAATACAAAGAGGAGAAAATGTAATAAATTGTAAATAAATAATATTAACATGTTTAAAAATAATAATTTCCTCTTTTCGTGCCTTCCTTAAAAGTTCAATTTGAAGGTTTAAACAAATGTTTTCCACTCCCAGACTAAGCATGAAGTAAAATTTCGAGTTTAGAAAAGCCCCGTGAAAATTTGTCGAGGGTCGCGCAGCGACCCGAGACAAATTTTTACGGGGCTTTTCTAAACTCGAAATTTTACTTCATGCGCCACGCGTACAAAACACTAAAATATTGTGAAATTTATGTATATTCGAACTTCGCTTAAAATCCAGAAAATTTAATTTATTAATTTTCACAGGGTTTTTCTAAACTAGAAATTTTTCTGGGCTTTTCTAAACTCGAAATTTTACTTCATGCGCCACGCGTATAAAATACTAAAATATTGTGAAATTTATGTATATTCGAACTTCGCTTAAAATCTGTTTTATACGCGTGGCACATGAAGTAAAATTTCGAGTTAAGAAAAGCCCAGAAAATTTACCTCGGGTCGCTGCGCGACCCTCGACAAATTTTCACGGGGCTTTTCTAAACTCGAAATTTCACTTCATGCTTAGTCTGGGAGCGGACAACACTCGTTTAGAGCTTCAAATTAATATTTTAAAATTAATATTTAGTTACTGTAATTACTTGTAATTATCTAAATCATGAAGAACCCTATTTAAATTCAGCGCGCATTTGTGACGTAAGCAATCTCTACCCCCACTCCAAAATCTTCGATTTTGTCGATCCTTCTTACCGTATACTGGACCGTCCTTGGTGAGTTGGTGCTGACAGATTGGCGTGATTTAACGCGGCCTGACATTTAACGTACGACAGTAAGGTTATGTGAGACCCTTTATTGGTTTCAATAATTTGTTAAAAACACAATATTTTTTAGAAATAATTTTATAACCTTCTAGAGGATAAAACATTTAGATCATATGGTACTTAGATTGTGAGGTTAAACATATACGTTAAATTTTATATTTTGCTTACGGAATCGGCCTGCATATCGTAAAAATATATTTTTTTGTTTAATCTTTTGCCTTTTGTACCTTTAGGTGTAAGGCTTATTATTAAAAATAATATTTTAAGGTTATCCTTAGTTTCAATTATTATGGTATTTTTGTACTCGAATTCATAATTTTAATTAAAAAAATTAAAATAAAAAAAATAGGGAGTGGTCTTCCCTAGACTTTCTCGTATACAGGTTATACCTAATAAAACATTAAAAATCTACGTTAGCTATACAACCAGAAGTTGTGTATTTTTTCATTGTTTACAACTTTTATTTAAACAATTTACCGTCGAGTTAATATTAAAAGAAATATAGCGGAAATAAACGAATTTTAACGGATATCTCTAAAAACAAAAGAGTTGCGGCAAACAGTATTTTTATGAAAGTTATGTATTGTTTCCTTGTCTGTAATTTCTGTTTAAAACATTATTTAAATATTATCGCAAAGTATTAAAATATTATTAAAAATTGCTACAAGTAAACCGAAAGTTTATATCTGTATTCTGTTTTTTTTTTATAAGCTAACCAGATCTGGTGATTTTTTTATAATGCTGAATATTTAGTTGGATACTCTGGCTGTTATTTTGATTTTTGCCTTCAAAATACATTTGAGGTTATGTTTTTTTACATGGTTGCCATGTGCTTAATTACTCTATCATAAAGATTGATTAAGTGTTAAAATACAGGGTGTCCCCGAATGGTCTGTACAACGCTCTACCACATATTCTCTGAAACAAAATAAGACGATTTAACTAAACTTATCTCTATCCAAAAGTGGTTCCTAAGCCATCTACGAGGCCTCAAAGATATTTTTTTTTTCATTATTTTTCAAATATTTTTATTTTGGACTTAGGTAAGAAAACCTAATTGGGCACATTTAATTACATTGATGCTATGCACTTTTTGCGATATGTTTCTTTATCCTACGTTTAAAGTAAGTGGTCAAACTAGGACCATCGACATCTTAAGATACCTAAATATTTTTATTCAACAGGTCAAATCATAAGGAATACTTTTTTTCTGCAAGATCATTTAATTTTACGTATTTTTTGTCTCTTATAAAATTTTGCTATTTTACCCACAAAAAAATATTTTTATTTGTCAAAAAAAAGTAATAAAATTATGAACAATATTTTGCTTCTCAAAACAATTAATAAAGTAGAAATAAAGATAGGTACCTAACAATAAACATAAATTTATTAGTTTGACAACAAATGTTCAAACTGATTGCCATTTTCAGCAATACAACAATTTACACGTCGCAAAAAATTAAAATGGACACGTTGTAAAACACCAACATTGTTTTTAACTGTTTGAAACGCATTCTGTATTCGCGCCCATAATTCGTCGTGCGTATTTATGGGCTTACCATAAACAATAGATTTAATAGTTCCCCACAAAAAAAGTCCATTGGGGTGATATCCGGGGAATGTGGAGGCCAAGGCACTGGTGCGTCATTGCCTCTCCCAATCCATTTACCGGGATACTTTTGGTTTAAAAAAGTACGCACTGGTAAAGTGAAATGAGGAGCCCCATCATGCATAAACCACATATCACGCCTAAGTAAAAGCGGCACATCCTCCAGTAAGACTGGCAATCCCTGAAGATGTTGTAAGTACTGTTCTCCGTTTAAATTTTGTGGTAAAATTACTGGTCCTACAATAATATCATTTACTAGCCTCGTAGATGGCTTAGGAACCACTTTTGGATAGAGATAAGTTTAGTTAAATCGTCTTATTTTGTTTCAGAGAATATGTGGTAGAACGTTGTACAGACCATTCGAGGACACCCTGTATACTTTCGGCATTTTATAACCATTTTTCTGTGAAATAATTAATCAATTGCAACATGGCATTCATATATCAATGCCATTACATGACGAACAATAGGAACACTCTTTTAATCAAAGAACCTACGAAAAATAAATTCCAAATCTAGCTGGACAAAAAAAAAATCGAATATAACTACAGTTTGTATGTAGGAACTGAATATATAATTTCATAAGTCTAACTTATTGCGTTTTTGAGTAATCGTGATAACTGATAGACAGACATAATTTCTCACAGATATAATTTTATCCATTAAAAATTCGAGGTCGATTTTTTCAGGATTACAATATTTTCCTTTCAATAAAAAACAAAAGGCTGTTTACCGTGTAATGAAGTAAAATAACAGTATGTAATATTGTTAACAAGCTTAATGAAGTCATATATAAGAATCAAGTTAAAAACAATAGAAATATGTTAAGTTAATTCATTACTTAAATGAATTAAGTATTCAACTTTACATAGATTTTTGAATAAATACAAATTTGTTAAATTTTATTAATCAGTTTATAATGTATAATCTTAATTTTTGTGTAAATTTTTTATTGATATTCAAGATATTTAAGACCACTACGTAAAAGAATGCCAAATAAACATTCGCCTTTCTGACATGACCTTCAAATATTCGAGTTATTAACCATTTAAAGCTCTTAATTAAAATAACACCTGACGCCTTTGATCTCGTAGTAAATCTATAATTATACGTGTGAGAAATTATAGCCTCTAGTGTTGTGTTTCAGGAACGTAATGTAAGCAGAATTTTTTTTTCTTCTGTGGTCAATATAAACATGCTTAATTACCTTTTTAATTTATTAAATAAGTTTTATATTATTATTTATATATTATTTAAAGTGTGCAAACTATAAAATGTGTAAGCTTACTTTCTCGAATTCTTAATTACTTTTTGAATTTATTAAATAATTTTTATATTGTTATTTATATATTATTTAAAGTGCGCAAACTATAAAAAGTGTAAGCTTATTTTCTCGAATTCAAATATTTTTGAATTGGAATTATTCTTCGTCATATTAATTTTTAAATGAAAACTCAAATATCTTGTGGTGCAGGCCGTTACTTTGTGAGATATTGTAAATATTTAAATAATTAAAATTGTTACTTTATTGTATTCACTTTTATTTTAAATTATGACCAGTTTTGAATCGTTAGCTAGTCATTCTGAAATTAAAGTGAAACTCAAAGTTAATTGGCGCATTCATCAGATAAAACTGTTGGAAGTTTGATGGCAACAGTTGGGAAATTTTATGATGGACGCAATGTCAACAGCAATCACGTTCGTCATTTTCGCAAGCGTACGAAATAGAATGGCCAGAGTAGCGTTCACTAAATACCAACATAAATCCCTATTGACGAAACAATTAACATATTAAAAAATCTATTAACAGAAAATTCAATTCCACCAGAAAAAATAGACTTTTACATAAATCTAACGAAACTAGTGACGGAGTGTAACGCATTTGAATTCAACAATAAAATCTATAAACAGACTTTCGGAACAGCAGTGGGCAACCCTCTGTCACCCTTTTTGGCTAACATTTTTCTGAATAACCTCGAAAACTTAGCCAAAAGTAAAGTACACAATTTTCCGAGAGTCTGGTTTAGATACGTAGATGATATATTCACAATAATAAAATCTGCTACCAACATTGAAGACTTACAAGCTAGTTTAAATGCGTTATACCCCAGCATTAATTTTACTTACGAGATTGAACAAAATAATCAAATCCCTTTCCTCGATTTACTATTAACAAATAACAAAATAAATAACAACATAGAATTTAATATATATAGAAAACCCACTTATACATTTAATTATATTCACAATTCTTCATCCACGCATTTTAAACATAAACTCTCAGCTTTTAATAGTATGATATTTAGAACCCTAAATCTGCCTCTTTCAACAGAAAATAGAAAAACAGAACTAACACTAATAAGAAAAATAGCAATTTCATTAGGTTACAAAAACTGCACAATCAACAAACTAATTAATAAACACAAAAGAAACCAAAAATTAAACTTAACCACAAATCTCACACCGCTTAAAGAAAGAAAAAACAACAAATTTGCTAGGTTTATATACAACAACAGCACGGTTAACCAATTTTCAAAGCTCCTGAGTAAATTCAATATGACTCCTGCATTTTATAATAACAACAAATTAAGATCATTACTAGGCAATCAATTTACAAAAAGGAGCCACTTAGAAGAGTCCGGAATTTATTCAATTGCATGCAATGAGTGTGACAAATGTTACATAGGCCAAACCCAAAGGAATTTGTTAAAAAGATTCAAAGAACACATATACCACGTCAAAAACAGAAACATAGATAAATCCGCTTTAGCTGACCATAATTTAAAGACAGGACATTCTTTTTCGAAACATAATATTAAATTACTAAAACAATCATCACATTTCCGATTAAATATGTTGGAGGCCATAGAAATGCACAAACAGAAAGATAAATTATTGAATTTCGATTTAAGCCCGTTAGACAATCCACTCTTAAATCTCTTGAAAAACCCGAAAAATCGTAATCCCCTCAACAGTCCATAATGTAATCCCCTTAATGTTATTCAACCTTGCGACACAAATGTAATTATATTTAGGTTTTCCCGTTTCCACCATTTTTGTTCAGGTATATATAATTGCGCACCTAGTTTGTAAGAGCATTAGTTATTGATAATGAGTGCTTAGCACTCGAAATGTACATCTAACACATAAAAATAAAAGTGAAGTAAGGAATAAAAACAGTTTTTTCGTTGTGATTAAATACTCCACATAACTCAAATCAAACAATTAGTAACATAAAGCGTGTTGAGAGTGTATTTTTCTGATGAATGCGCCCAATAAATCACGGAGACAATTCGTTTATTTTGCCTTAATAAACATATTTTATATTTATCTTACACAACTTATGCATATTTAATTACTTAAAGTTCTGTGTGAATCCTAATTCAAGACATTCTTGGTTTAATCCCCCCGTATTACGTGAGAATACCCAAATCCCCGGTATTTGGCTGAAAGTCAAGCTTAACCGGAATTTAGGAAAAAAAAAAGGGTAATAACTGGCCCAGACTTTCAAACAAATCCCCTACGAGAATACCAGAGGAACGGAGAAAGAAGTCCCGACCTTATAAATCTCGAGATTTAGGGGAATTTATATTGTAAATTTTTATTGACGGTCGGCGGAAGATGCAGAAAACAAAATCGGGACTAACAACGTTATATGTATAAAGGGAGACAAAGAAAAATGAATAATATGAAAATTGATGATACTGAGATAAAAAAGTATTTTTATTTTAACATAAAGAAAAATTGAATTTGCCAATAGTTTGCGGAATATTTACAAAATATTAAACGTATTAAAATTAATATCGACTTTCTGCAAAAATTTAGTCTCGTTGTGATTTCTGCAAATATTTATTGAAATAATAATAATAAAAATAATATTAATAATAACCTAACTTTATTTCAATGGTATGTATACAAAAATACAATAAATGTGAACATAATATAAAATTGTGTCAAGTTGTTTAAATACCTTTGACTTATATACTATAGAACTATATAACTATAAACTAACTATTAATACAGGGCTTTCATTAGTTCCCGAACCCCACGTGACAAAATTTAAAATTGCCGCGTAAATTATTGTATTTGTACCTTGGAGGCTTTGAAAAAAGTAACCAAACGTTACTAAAGTCAAATTTGACATAAACGTTTATGCGCGGTGCATCGTTAAACCAACCTTTGAGATCTTACAAGATTCGCCCGAAATTTTCAGGTAAGCAAAAATTGTTTAATTATTCTGAAACATTGAGTTTTATTTCTATTTATTTTGCAGAGTCAATTTGCTAGGATAAGCAAATACTGCGAAAATGGTATTTACAACGGAGCAAGACGCGTTTATTTTGATGGCACATTTTCGTAGTGCTTCACGTAATATTGACGGCAACTGGAGTTATTCTCTGCAGTCTTGCATTGAGCAGTTTCATGAAGAATTTCCAGATGCGGTAATTGCGTATGATACTTTTAAACATCATAAGCAAGTTCTTATTAAAAGATATGAAGACAAACATTGCATTTGCAAAGGAAAATCCACTGGTAGACCGACAGTGTTAACTAATGATGTTGTCGAAGATATTCGAGTGGGGATGGAACGAAGTCCTAAGAAATCCGTACCGAAATTGGCAGCCCAATCAGGTAAAACAAATCCTATTGTTTGGGGTTTTTATATTTAAAAATTCCAGTATAAATTAACCGTGAATTAATAATGTGCTTCTTTATAGGACTCTCTGTTGGAACCTGCCATAAAGCACTCACAAAATCACTAAATATGCATCCTTACAAAGTCTCAGTAGTGCATCAATTACATCCACCAGACTTTATTCGGCGAGTACGATACTGCCAGTGGTTTAATGAACAGTTAAATAATGATGACGTACTTGATCTTACGTTTTTTTTCTGATGAAGCGTGGATACATTTATCTGGGTACGTGAACAGCCAAAATTACAGGACATGGGCGACAGAAAATCCCCATGTATTGGAGGAAACACCTCTGCATCCCCAAAAGCTAGGAATTTGGATAGCTATGTCTAGGAGAAGGATAATTGGCCCAATATTTTTTAGAGAAACTATCACTGCTGAACGGTATCGGTTAATTTTAGAAGAAGCTATTGGACAAATGCACGACGATGAGCTTCAATTGGGCTATTTTCAGCAAGATGGGACCACATCACATACTGCAAATGCAACCATTCGGTATTTAGCTGAATTTTATGAAAACAGAATAATTAGTAGAGGTGTGTGGCCTCCTCGCAGTCCAGACTTGACACCTTTAGATTATTATCTATTTGGTCGAATAAAAAGTAATATCTTCAAAAATAGGATCCATACTCTCAAAAATTTAGAAGTAGCAATTATGCAAGAGGTACAAAATATCACCGAAAATGAACTCCATCATGTGTTTGATAATATGCGGCGTAGGATAAATTTATGTGTAAGAGAAGAAGGAGGACATATAGAACACTTATTATAATTTTTTTTTAATTTTAAGCTATTAATCTTTTTAGTTATTAGGTTTAATATTTGCTGTTTCTTTATTTGTTGTTAACTTTGTATGTTCTGTTCGTGTTTAAGAAAAAAAATTAATAAAAATTAGTTATATTTTTGAAGATGAGCCTATTTTTTAATCATTTTAAATATAATATTTTCAGTCGTCATAAAAATACGCCGGCGAATAAATATTTTTAAATCTAGGGAATTTTTGTGTGAGCCTTACCACCTTGTACATTTGGTTGCCTATTATTTTTGGTCACGTGGGGTTCGGGAATTAATGAAAGCCCGGTATAATCGTCAACGGAATATAGTTCCACATCCAACAATAAATTATATACACTGGTTTTGTATTTTGAAAACCGATTTATTTCTTGTATACATTTAGAAGTTTAATATACAGTTTAGAATACTTGTAAAAAGAATTTTGCTCAGTTATTGTTAATTTATGCTTCGGATAAGTAATGTCAGCATTTCTTGTTTTGTAGCCATGCGTTTTTGTTGTATGAAAAAACGATTTGTTCTTATATACAAAGGCACTTAAAAAATATAGTTTAAATAAACATTTGGAGAAGTCTCAAAGAGACTAAATTTTTGCAGAAAGTCGATATTCATTTTAATTCGTTTTTAGTATTTTGTATTATTGAAAAGTTTAATATAATTGAAGATATTTTGTAAACTCATTTATGATGGTATAAAGCCCATCACAAATGAGATTGCAAAACATCTCCAACCAATTCTTTTCAATCTCGCCGTTTCATTTTATTTTACTATTAACATTAAATATGTTTATTCATCGGGATTCATTTCTTCTCCAACACCTAAATGTCGTTAATTACATACCCACAAGGAGCGTAAAATATAACGTACATTTTGGTCCCTTGGACTTGTTAATCACCGCAGGGGATTAAATTAATCGCATTTCGTGTGGCGAACGGTTTAAGGCCCAACACGAAGTTGTGGCAGTACGAAAAAAAAAAAGGAATATTAATTAAAGATTCAGGGCTGAGACCCACGAACGTGTTTTTCGGGATGTTCTACTGTCGCTCCGAAACATTTAAAGGATGCTTAATTACTCTTAATTGGCAAAGATACGTCTTGCGTTATAATGAGATTAAATTTGGATAATTTATAAAGAAAAAATGATTCGAATCGTCAACAAGTATTTGAATACTTGAAAGGTATTTATATAGGTATTTATTGCAAAAATAACATAAGTTACCGATATTAATCAAAATTAAAATAATTGATGATATTGATGACCATCTGGTAATTTAATGAAATCCTCAAATCAATGAAAACTAATTTATGAAGAAAAATTATTCGAATGTTCAACAAGTATTCGAATACCTAAAAGGTATTTATATAGGTATTTATTAGAAAAATAACAAAAAGTTACCGATAATAATCAAAATTAAAAAAGTTGATATTATTGACGAACATCTGCTAATTTAATAATAACCTCAAATCAATAAGACCAAAATAAAAATCATAAATATTTTATTATGGTCTTAGATTTAGGATTATTAAAATGTATATAAAAAATGCCAAAAGCTAATTGCAAAAAAATGAAGTTGTCTAAAAGGTAAAGTCATCAAAAATTATGTAAATAATGGCAATTGAAAATTGGAAATTAAAAAAAAGAGTAATAACTGGCCCAGAATAATGGCAGTTGAAAATTGTCATTACTGCATTAATTAAATATTCTGAACTACCAATCCATACAAGGAATTTCTCTTTTAAGTGTATACAGCGAATTTTTATTTTAAGTTTACATATGGATACGCTGTAAATGTTACGACATTCGTTGGTTTTTAAAAAAAAGGTTTAATTTGAAGCTTGAAACGAGTGTTTTCCACTCCCATACTAAGCATGAAGTAAAATTTCGAGTTTAGAAAATCCTGAAAATTTGGTTTGGTCGCGTAGCGCGAAGCGCGGAGCGACCAAACCAAATTTTCAGGCTTTTCTAAACTCGAAATTTTACTTCATGCGCCACGCGTATAAAACACTGGTCTTAAGTGAAGTTCAAAATGTACATCTGTAGAATACTGCTTTAGTAGCATATTGCGAACTTAACAATATTTAAGTGTTTTGTACGCGTGGCACATGAAGTAAAATTTCGAGTTTAGAAAAGCCTGAAAATTTGGTTTGGTCGCTCCGCGCTTCGCGCTACGCGACCAGACCAAATTTTCAGGCTTTTCTAAACTCGAAATTTTACTTCATGCTTAGCCTGGGAGTGGAAAACACTCGCTTAAACTTCAAATTGAACACGTTTAACAAAACAACGAATATTTGAACATTTTCAGCATATAATTGGGAAATGTATACTTAAAAGAAAACCGACCCAAATTTTAAGGCTTTTCTAAACGCGAATTTTTACTTCATGCTTAATCTGGGAATGAAAAACACTCGTTAAAGCCTCCAATTGAAAAAAAAAAACAACGAATATGTGAAGATTTACAGAATAATTAAGATATGCACACTTAAAATCTTGTATGTCAACATGAAGTTGACAAAAATCATCAATATTATACAAAAATGGTAATTGTAATCTCGAAATACTCAAACTGAAATTTCCTATAAAGTTTTCAAAAAATACAGACAGAAACTTGAAAATGAATAAAAACTAAATGCTTAATTAAATTATTGTTGAGTTACGTGAAGGTGAACGAAGTTATTAAATAAAAGAATTGAGTCTCCTTTCTTCACAGGATTTATTTAAAAATCGCAAATGTACATTTTGGTCGCGATGTGACCATTATGGATACAGATTCGGGTTATAATTACAATGTTTCGGGTGACTGGGATTAGAGCGCTGGGATCAATTCTAGAAAAGGATTTACACCCGAAACATTGTAATTATAACCCGAATCTGTATCCATGGTATAAATTTTCTGTTTGTTTTTGTAAATAGTTAAGCATTGATAATGGTCACATCGTGACCGAAATGTACATTTGCGATTTTTAAATAAATCCTGTGAAGAAAGGAGACTCAATTCTTTTATATATATAAACATCTTTATTGTGTACAAAAAAAAATTACAGTTTGTTTATTTTTACACTATATTTTATTTTTTTGGATCCTTGGCTATCGACCATCGGTCTTTTAGCCTGAGTTGTACTTGTCCTTGTCTTGTCAGTTATGATTCATGTGATGAAATAAATTGATAAATGGTGGTTTTTGGGTTGTTGAAATTTTGAGAAATATTGGGGTTTCGTGCTAAACAGAGGTGATTAAGGATGTCATGGATGTGTGGGTTAGATGCGAATTTTTGGGATAGTTGGGTAAGTCGTTGTTGGATAGGGATTATTTCTGTTTTTTCATACAATAAGGTATTGGAGGGGTTGTGGAGTGGGTTATTGGGGTGTCGGATTTTTGTGAGGATTCTAAGGGCTGATCGTTCTGCGACTTCGATATTATTTAATGTTGAGGGACGAGGGTTAACAAAGAGGATTGAAGCATATTCTAATAGGGGGCGGCAGATCATTTTATAAATGTGGACAGCTGTTTTTGTCGTGATCCCTTTATTTTGGAAGGTTAACGATCTGAAATGCCGCGCCTTATTTTGAATTTTTGTTTTCATGGTTTGGGAATGGAGTTTGAAGGATAGTTTGGGGTCGAAAGTGATGCCAAGGTATTTACACGCAGGGGATGGGCTAATTACGGTGTTTGATATGGTTATGCTAAATGGGGAATTGAGCGGTCTGTGGAAGGGTATGAATAGATAGGATTTATTGGGATTAATGGATATTCTCCATTTGGCAAACCAAAGAGATAGCGAATCTATTAGCCCTTGGAGAGTGGAGAGAGCTTTAGGAAGGGTGGGTTGGTGTGTTATAAGGGCAGTGTCATCGGCTAAGAGCAGAAAATATGCCGAGGGATTAAGGTACTGTGGGTTGGGGTTGTATATGTCATGAACATAGATATTGTATAGGAGCGGAGATAATGGAGAGCCTTGGGGAACACCTTGTTGAGGAATAAAGGGCCGCAATTCTTTTATTTAATAACTAAATGCTTTATTGTTTTTTTTCAATTTATTGTTATCTTTATATCAAGAAAAATATAAGTTTAAGCCAATTGGCAGATATATTTTTCAAATAATTTATATTTAGTTGTGTACACTTTGTTTTTTACTTTTCGTTTACAATCTGCCAATACAGATATTTATATATATGAATATAATTTATTTTAGCAATTTGTATTATAATCATCAGCAACATTAGTATACAGGGTGTCCGTATTTTACCAGAATGTATTGGGATCTTGGTTATTTGAAGTATCTTTGCCCTAATTTTCCCGACTCTCTATCTCTTCTAATAACTGAGATAAATGTAATGATCTACAGGATGTCCGTATTTTGACAGAATGCATGTATAATTTACGTTTGATAAGTTAAATAATTCATATCTTATGATTTTTGGAGTTATGAGCACAAATATTTTCTCATTTCTCGCCTAGGTAGATGTAATGCTCTACAGGGTGCCCGTATTTCAACAGAATGTCGAAATACGAACACCCTGTAGATCAGTGGTTCTCAACCGAGGGGCACGCCCCATTAGGGGGGCGCGGCAAGATATCAGGGGAGGCGCAACAGATTTCCTAAAGAGTGAAAGTGAAATAATGGTGTTTCAATCCAACTGAAAAACCAAAATTAAATCAAGGAGAGGGGCGTGGATTTATGAGGGGGGTAGGCCACCTGAAAAAGGTTGAGAACCTCTGCTGTAGATCATTACATTTACCTAGGCGAGAAATGAGAAAATATTTGTGCTCATAACTCCAAAAATCATAAATGACTTGTATAATTTATCAAAAGTGAATTATGGTACCGAAATAGCATAATTTTCAGAGAAATCACTTAATTAATTGCACAGCTAAACTTCACAAAGATACATACAAATATCTTCACATTTCTTCGACTTTCTTGCCTAGTTAAATAAAATAAGCTCTATTTATATAAAAATGTTTGAATATTTTTCAACAACGATTTTTGTATTTTTTACATCAATTTTGGGAATACTTACAGTACAATCATGTGTAAAAATGTTAATTTCTATAAACTTATTAAATTAAATTAATGATGTTTCGAGTTTTTTAATATTCATCGTTACATTGATTATTGTTTAACGGGTGTTAATCATGTTTTATCGTGAATCGATTCAGGAATTCATGATTCAAATTATTATAAATGTGAGGATTTGGATTCGTGATTCAAATCCTTTTTTTGAGAAGTCTACCCAGCTGTATATGCAGTTATTCTTCTTGATGTGAGAGACTGCTTAATCTAACTTTTTCCTTGTGAATAATGAACTGAAAATAAATAGAAATTTTTGGGATTACGTGATTTTTTTGCTGTATGTACAGTAAGTTTTATATCTAACTTTGAATTACCAATTGTTACCATGTTTCCAGTAATAATACCGAAAATATTACCCAATTCTATATTACCGGTAATTTTACATCACTACTTATAACACTGTAGCATTACGTTTTGATTGTATCGTATGTTCAATATAAAAAAAACCTCTAGAGTGCCATGATTTAATTTTTTTAAAATTTCAGTTGACTACACGCTTTAGGAATTGACATATAAAACGTCAGACATAATAATTATAATATATAACTTCAGAGTTGCTAACCTACAATATTTTCCATAAATACTCTAGAGGTTTTTTTAATTGAACATACGTTATTAATTTTTATTAGTAGATTTGTATATAAAAGTGTGCTGTATAACGTAACTAAGATCAATAAATGAGGCGCCTATTTCCAAAAATAGAAAATTTGGAAATAGGCGACTCAAATATTTACGAGACAAAAAGATGATGTAAATCCTTATTAAATTAAACATGTTTAAATTGTTTAAATAAAATAAAGATATTTAAAAGTAAATAACTTCAGCACCAGCAAAAATGTTTACACATTATTTATTTATCATGACATAATCCCCCTTTTAATACCAACAAAGCATTAATAATAAATTTAAAAAAAACACGATAGGAACAATACACGCGCATTTATATTTAAAAATACCCGCTCCGGATATTTAGAGAGTAAATATTTGCATATTTGCAGAACGTAGAAAGTTGGACATTCCGAGAGGATTCTGGTTTCGTGGCACGTTTCGAATCTCGCCATTAAACAAACGCGTTTAATTACAATAAATGTGGTGCATTTAATGCCAATTCATACACGGGGCTGACTAATCTCGCTTGTGCTGATCTAATTAATGCCGGTATTTATTTTTTGCGCAACGGCATTCAATGCAAATCCAGCGCTTCATAAATGGGAAGCTGCGACAGATGTGTCAGGTATGACGTGTTGAGATTTTTCAATTAGATGACGAGATATGTATATCACGAAACGGAATGAAATCACGCTCAAGAAGTTGACAAACGACTTCTAGTAATGGGAACATGATTAATTAATTTGAATAT
The DNA here is from genome assembly GCA_932526585.2 of Philonthus cognatus. NCBI lineage: Eukaryota > Metazoa > Arthropoda > Insecta > Coleoptera > Staphylinidae > Philonthus > Philonthus cognatus. The sequence continues at coordinate 101,486,928 of OW052244.1, forward strand.
TAGTTTTATACAAGATTTTTTTAGCATTCATTGATTTTGAAGAAGCTTTCAATTCAAAGCTTCTAACGAGTGTTTCCACTCCTTGATTAAGCATCAAGTAAAATTTCGAGTTTAAAACAGCCTGAAAATTTGGTTTGGTCTCGTTGCGAAGCGGAGCACTGTATACGATTTAACTAATTTGGTGGGGCAAAATTCATAGACAAGTTTTTCTGGTCTATTTTGGATTACCTTTGATATAAAATTAGATAGTATTCCAAAAATATATTTAAATTAGTCTATAATTATATTTAATAAGAGATTTGAGGTGTGCCATCAACAAAATAAATGTTTATTTAATATAATTGTCACTCAAATCATGTTGAAAATTGGCCGCGTTTATAAAAACAACGAATTAGTGCACATTTACCAAACGAAAATGAAAAATGTCCTTTATAAGGACATTTTTCATTTTCGTTTGGTAAATGTGCACTAATTCGTTGTTTCAATAAATGCGGCCAATTTTTAACATGAGTTGAGTGACAATTATAATAAATAAACATTTATTTTGTTGATAGCACACCTCAAATCTCTTATTAAATATAATTATAGACTAATTTAAATATATTTTTGGAATACTATCTAATTTTATATCAAAGGTAATCCAAAACTACTTCTTTATCATGCTCAAGAAACATGTAGAAAGTATACCTAATATTTCGTAAAATTCAAATTTGTTAATCCTATTTTGATTACTCAACAAACAAAAAAATATCATTTGACGAATTTGTCTGATCTTGATCCAGGTATTTTATATTTTTGTTAGAAACAACATTTTCTAATCAGATTTAATCACCAAATATAATAATAATAATAATTGATAGTCGAGTTTGTTAGAATAGAAAGACTTTATATATCGTTAACATATTCCTCATTGATCACTTGGTAAAACATTTTTACTAATATAAGGCTTTATAATTTAAATTCACTTGGTTTGTTTTACTAATAAATTTATTTTTTGATTAGTTTCGTTTTGATGCCATTTTTCAAAATGGTATCAAACCTAAACTAGTCGAAAAATAAATTTAAATTAAAAACCTTTATATTAGAAAGACCTTAGGTTAATAGCCTTAGAAACACATTACCATATTTTTTTTGTGTTTACTCTATAAATATCAAAAACAACGTATTATCCTTATTTAGACCTCATTCCTCTACAACCCAAAAAAGATAACCAGAGGCGAAAATTGCCAACTATCAATAACAGGAAACTATTTTTTCCAATCATGGTCGCAACATAAATCAAGCTCAAACAAATTAATTTAAATATATAATAACTATGTTCGTTTAGAGAAAACGAGATTTACGACGAATTTATTTCAGTAAAACGGACGCGTGAGGTCATGTTGTTGTCAAACAATTTTTCTTTTACAATCCTCTTGCTCAATTTCGGGGCGTCGTAAAATCAGTATTTTTTCAAAACAAACTTTGGCCGCACGAGTCCGTACAAAATGGAAATTGGCTCGTATTTAGTTCAAGGCGTGAGCAGTTACGAGCCCAAAAATTAAACATGGCATGCTAATTGCTTAAGTACGAGATAAGGACAACAAACATTAAATTGTCTATTTTGTATCGTAAAAAAAGAATAAATAGAAAATCTTAGGATTTTGTTGATTACGATTGGGTTAAATTAATTATCTACAATAAAATTCGAAATTATTGTGGTTTTCTAAATCTACAAGAATTAGAAATGATTATCGTGTTTGAAATTATTGTTTGTCAGAGCTTAAATGCATTAATATCGGTTTAAAATAAAAATTATCAGTGAATCACTACTATCCTCAATCATATGTGTATACCCCGCAACCCTAATATCCACCCTAAATTCAAATATCCCACATCTACCATTTATCAATTCATCTCATTACATCAACCGGACCCCGACAATAACGTTAGCGATCACGACTTTTAAAAAACAGACATAGACAGGACAAAGACAGGCTGAAAGACCGCTGGTCGATAGCCAGTTTCCGAGTTAGAAAAAATAAACAAAATCAAAATGTATTGTATTATATGTATTATATTTGTTTTGTAGTCAACTCAGAAATAAAGATGTTTTATTATTATTATCAGTGAATTTACATTTATATAATAACAATAAGTTTATTTATGCAAAATAGTTACATTATTAATACATATAATAATAATAATAATAATAACGACATAAAATGCAGGAGAAAGGTTGAATTTATTCATAAACCACCAATTTTCATACAAGTTGCTGGGTGGTATGAAAATTGGTGGTTTATTGAATAAATTCAACCTTTCTCCTGCATTTTATGTCAACACAAAATTAAATTGTTTACTTGGCAACACATTCACTAAAACAAACCACCTAGAAAAATCCGGAATTTACTCAATAAACTGCAACAATTGCAATAAAATATACGTAGGTCAAACACAACGTAACATATTAAAAAGATTTAAAGAACACCAGTATTATTTTAAAATTCAAAACCCGGACAAATCAGCAGTTGCACACCATTCAATTGAAACAGGACACACATTCTCGGTAAACAATATTAAACTTTTAAAGCAATCAAGTCATAGTAGATTAAATATGCTTGAATCCATTGAAATGTATAAAAATAAAAATGTTTTGCTGAATTTCGATCTTAGTCCCTTAGTTAATCCATTATTAGATTTGTTACCCAAAAATAATCCTTCAGTGAATGTAATCCTACCGACCAACTTCCCGATCCATAAGCCGCAAGCGCCGTCCCATCCCGCAGATAATGTAATGACACCGACACCCATCTAGAACCTTTAGTCGCTAACAATAGGTTTAATTACTTTTTGGTTTTTCCGATATCCCGTCAACTATATATACCGCGCACATAGTTTTAAGAATTTAGTTTGTTATTGATAATGAGCACCTTGTGTCTCGAAATGTACATCTAACATAAACAAAAAGTGAAGTAAGGAATAACAGTCTTTCTATTTGTGATTAATCACTTCACGTAAACTCGAAACAATACAGTTACCATTTAGTTACATGCATTTTTACACACAAGATAATATAATCAAGTATTTATAATCAAATGGCGAAGTTCAGTCTTTGGCTGGGTCGCCGTGACTATTTTTCAACTTAACCATTGAAAACATAAGTAATAAATAAATATCAAACAAGCGCAGAAGTTTGTTTCAGTGCGTTTTAAATATCAGTAATTTAAATTATTCAATAATTAAATCGGCAATATTGAAACACTAAATATACATCTATCTGTCTTTAAGATGTTTGGCATAATGTTCACGGAAAGTTAAGACACATTTCGCTTTGTATTATAGTGGTAACTTATTGTACACTTTAGAAATTTGGATTGAGAATGATCTTTCTGCAAAAACAGATTTATGTTGAGGTGGAGTTAGTAATCCTTTAAAGCGTACATTAAGTGTATGAACGTCAGAGCGGAATATAATTTTGTGGTAAAGATAAGGTAGAGTCTTGTCTTTAATTATTTTGTGACAAAAAGTGGCAAAATGAAGTAAAAGGCGATCACTCATTTTAAGCCAACCTAAGTCTTGAAGCTTATGACTTATATGATCAAATTTCCTAATACCGAAGTATAAACATATTTTTAAAATTCTTCTTTTAGTTACGTGAAGTGTTTTATTATTATTGTAGTAATTCCTTTTTTCGATGAAGAAAGGAATTACTACAATAATTAATAAACATATTTATTTATAGGGCAGCTTGGTGGTGTAGTGGTTAGAGTGTTGGACTGCTACGCCACGGGCCGGGGTTCAAATACCGGCCTAACAAGTTGTCTGCATTTATATAGGTTAGGATAAAAATGCCAAACACTCCGTCTTCTCGGATATGACGTTAAATGCATGTAGGACCCGTGTACTGCCTGGATGTTGCGTGCACGTTAAAGATCCCTACCGGTGGGTTGGAACTCCCACCGGGTTCGGCAAAATTCCCGGATACCTGTAGACCTAATCTCCGGCGTCATGATTGGCCTTAGCAGCGGAAATAGATGACGTAAAACCCAAAATAAAAAAAAAAAATATATTTATTTATAATTTGTATTTAAAAAAAAACAGGAGCTAGAATATATGCCAAAGTTAGTTCAAAACTTATGAAATACCAATTTTCACGTCAATCGTAAAAAATGTACATTTTTTTGCCATACAGGGGGGAGGGTCAAATGTTGTTTTAATGGTTAATAAAGTCTATACAGGGAGTCATTCATTTAAGTACACATAGGCATATGCTGTATAATTTCTGAGATTTGCTGTTTATTAAAATAGTGCAATTTAAAGAGTAAAACGAGTATTTTCCACTCCCAGATTAAGGCGTTATTTTTTTAAATAATACCCTCAGTTTGTTAAATTGTTTTCATTGTTTATTCAATATTTAAGTTGGTTTTATAAATGTTTACGGGTTTTGTAATTTTTATGATGCCTGTTGATTTTGACTAATTTAATAAAATCATATGGCTTTTTTGTTAGTATTTTGGTCAATTTGAATAAAATACCACGACTTTTCTCTGACTTTCCCGGTTTTAATGATATTCAGTGATTTTTTTATTTACGTAACTTTCAGGCATTCGTCGATTTTATAATATAGTTCAATTTGAAGTTTTGAACGAGTGTTTCCACTCCCAGACTAAGCATGAAGTAAAATTTCGAGTTTAGAAAAGCCCCGCGTAGAAAATTTGTCGAGGGTCGCGCAGCGACCCGAGACAAATTTTCACGGGGCTTTTCTAAACTCGAAATTTTACTTTATGCGCCACGCGTATAAAACAATGAAATATTGTAAAGTTTAAAATATACGTTTTTACCATACTGTTTTAATAATAATAATAATACTTTATTACCCAACAGATACAGAATCCAGTAACAGGGTAACATCATAACTTAAGTATTCAAATAATAACATCATAGCTTAAGTATACAAATAATAACATCATAACTTAAGTATACAAATAATAATATAAAAATTTAAGGTAAAAATAAATTATAAAAATTTAAAAATAAAAAAAAAATACAATAAATTAGTACTTGGACGCAATTACAAATTAAAACATTGGTTAATATGACTATGGAATAAACTGAAAGAATCACCAAATATATCATATATTATTATTATCATATTTATATATATATATATATATATATATATATATATATATATATATATATATATATATATATATATTTAGTAGTATATTTTCAACTCCAATTGAAATCAGTGATTTATACGCGGGGCGCATGAAGTAAAATTTCGAGTTTAGAAAAGCCTGAAAATTTGGTTTGGTCGCTCCGCGCTTCGCGCTACGCGACCAAACCAAATTTTCAGGCTTTTCTAAACTCGAAATTTTACTTCATGCTTAATCTGGGAGTGGAAAACACTCGTTTGAAGCTTCAATTTGAACTATTTTAAAAAATAACGAATATTTGAAGACTTACAGCGTATACAGTATATTAGGATATGTATACTTAGAAGAAAAATCCCTAGTATATTTTCGCTAATTTGTTAAGGATTTCTATAAGAGTAAATGAAAATTAGTAAGAGTGAGAACGGGGTTTCGTGACGGAAACCTCAAAAAACATAAAGTTTAATACAAGTTTTCGTTATCATTTTCATCTAGTTAATATAATTTGGCACAGCAGTACAAATTACAATAGTTACAAAGGTTTTCTACATTGCGATGCACTTCAAACTAATAAATATATTTTTTAGGGCATTTTATGTTGCCTTCGCTATTCTCAATATTTCTTAAAATATCGAAATTAGAATTCACATGATACCTTAAACATATAGAAATAAAAAGTGTTAGTAAATTGATTCAGCTCCCCCAACATATCCCCTAAAGAAAAAAGAAAACCCCGGCAGAAAGGCTGCTGGCCGATAGCCGATTGCCAGTTATATTTTTTAATTCTTCTCATTGTATTTTTTTAATATATTTTTTAAATGAATTCTGTATATTATACTGGCAATTAAGATTATATATATATATATATATATATATATATATATATATATTCGCTAATTAATATTTTTTCAAGAATTCGTCATTAACTAACAGTTTAATTCAGATCAGTAATTTTTTGTTTTTTTGCTCATTGTTTTTAGTGTTAACCCTGAGGAAGGGACAAAATGAGTCCCGAAAGCTTGGTATTACAATAAAGTAGATTACACACATCTCTCCTGCCGTATTATTGGTCGAATGCCCTGTTAGGAAATTTTCCGAACTCTGCCTCTAACGTAGTACGACCGTTACTTCTTGTGCTGGTATATATATATATATATATATATATATATATATATATATATATATATATATATATATATATATATATATATTGATTCAGTTATTTTCAATTGTATGAATAATATGTGAAAGAAAATAAACATTGAATAAAATCTGACGGAAGAATAATTGCAATGAATATGATAAATTTATGTTAAATCAAAAAGGCGATAGAAATTGTAAGAAGTTGCAGTAAATTTATCGATAGTTCCATTATTGCCCTAGGGATGGGAATCATCAATGGCGTCTTCTTGGTAACATCCAAGGTTAAAAAAACTACAAAACACCCACAACAAGTTAGCTCATCGTGATCTTCCGAGAAGAGGCACGACTTTACTACTACCAAGCAGTCTAGCACGACAGAATGACTCACAGGCTCCTCTCATAATTAAAATTGGACGAGATGATTAATAATAACTTGCAAATTGTGTCATTCACGATGATAACTCGTCCGAGCAAAATTTCATATTAGCATTCCTAATTGAATATAATAAACAATAAAAGACTAACATACAACAAAATTATTAAAGGAAGATAACATAATTATACTTTTGCTGGTATCAGCATATTAAAGTAAGTGATACCAGCAACGTTTTCATTATGATATCATTCATTAGTTACAGTATTAATAATAATAATAATAATAAATTGTCTTTATTCAAAAATTTAGGAATATTACAAAAGAGAATAACATACAGTAAAAGTACTTTAATATGTGTTACAAATTAATGATTTAAACAATCAATAATATTAACCACAAAACTATTTTCTACAAATGCATATTATAAAATAAATGTTCAAGCGATATTACCATTTTAATTTTGCCAATAGTACAAAACTAACCAATAGCATGTTGGTTTTGTTCTCTTAATACAAACTCTAAACTGTAATGATATTAACGGCAATTCAATTATTAGGCCTGTAGGTCTTCTGCTATTGTGAATCCTAAAAAGGCACGACCCAATAGCATGTTGGTTTTATTCTATTAATACAAACTGTAAACTGTAATGATATTAACGGCAATTCTATTATTAGGGCTTTAGGTCTTCTGCTATTGTGAATCCTAAAAAGGCACAGAATTAATAAACCCCAACAATAATTTAAGAATATTTTTTGAAAAGTGCAATTTTTTTCTTAATAAACAACTTAATTAGAATCAATAATTATACTGGAGTTACCTTTCTTAACAGACATATATTTATGTATTGAAAATGGGTCTTCTGCTATTGTGAATCCTAAAAAGGCACAGAATTAATAAACCCCAACAATAATTTAAGATTATTTTTTGAAAAGTGTAATTTTTTTCTTAATCAACAACTTAATTAGAATCAATAATTATACTGGAGTTACCTTTCTTAACAGACATATATTTATGTATTGAAATTGGCAGCAATTTGAAGAATATAATATAAATTTACATTATTTACAATTTTGTGTGAGACTCGAGTCTTTTACCTAATTGCGCAAAATTCCATAAATCGTCACAATTCCTCAATCAATATAAGTATACAACTTAATTGTAAAGAATGTTGGCACATTTTATAAAACAAATCGTCATAATTCCACAATTAATATAAGTATACAACTTAATTCGAGGATAAATTCAAGAAGCATGCACTCATTTTCATATAATACTCCTCGTACAAATCACCACTTATTTTCACCCGTCATCAATATGATTAGGAATTATCATGAGGTTCAGTACGCTGTCGATATCTTTTGTAATAACACTACTGAATTCGAAAATGTTTTAAAAACGTGTTTCTTATAGATCATATTTGGCGCATGTATGTTTTAATTTATATATATTTGTTTTCTATATTGTGTATTTTTAATGTATACTTTTCTTTTTATTTTTATTTTTAATGTGTACTTTAATGTATTGTACGTTAAATATATTTTTCTCTGTAATTGGACCTGGTCTGTTGAGAAATAAATTATTATTATTATTATTATTATTATTATTATTATTAATTGTAAAGAATTTTGGCACTTTTTATACAACAAATCGTCACAATTCCACAATTAATATAAGTATACAACTTAATTGTAAAGAGTTTTAGCACTTTTTATAAAACAAATCATCACAATTCCACAATTTAATATAAGTATACAACTTAATTGTAAAGAATTTTGGCACTTATTATACAACAAATCGTCACAATTCCACAATTAATATAAGTATACAACTCAATTGTAAAAAATTTTAGCATTTTTACTATTTCTTTTGAATTATTTTGCAAGAAATTCATTCATATTTAAACAATAATTCAGATCTTCCACAACTGCATTACAAAATTGTGAGTTAAACAATCAATGTTGATACCTTCAACAATTGTGTACTATAAAAGTATCCTTTAAACAGAATGGTTGTTATTATTATTTGCTGTCTGACCTTTTTCGCCCTAATGAACGTGAATGATTCCCGAGATTGCGTGCCCTTTCTGGCCGAACGAGCGTCTAGTCATCATCGTTCATTGGCGCGCGATTGAAAGGAACCGCGACCAGGAAAAGATAAGTCGCGATTTGTTCCCTCGTTAGTGTCAAACTTTGAAGGATGGCCGGCATTAAAGTGGGCAAACCACCCGCGGAGAGTGATGCTTGTTTAAATTGATTTACATAATAGACAGAGAAAGAGAGAACGTTCTGTGCAATTGATTGAGCCACAAAATCAAACGCGAAAAAGAGAGATAGTTTTAAAGCGGAAATTATGATCTGTAAACTGATTACATACCAGATAAATTCAAATTCAAAACTATTTGAATTCGAGAAAATAAGCTTACGCTTCCTCTAGTTTGCACACTTTAAACATAATATATAAAATTACGAAAAAACTATTCGTGAAAATGCAAACAATGTCCTAATTAGTAAGACAACTTAAGACGATGAATATACATTGAAACAACTACTTCTCGTGCAAATACAACTCCGGATATTGAATTATGCAATGAAATCTTATTTAATTTGATTTGTTAGAACGCTCTATTAAAGTATATGTAACGTTTAGGTAAAATTCTCTTCAAAGCAACTAACAATACAAATTTAAAGGAGTGATAGCAAAGGAGAGAAAGCAACAAATTAGAAGTGAAAGGACTTGGATTAAAACTAATGTCTTAGGATATTTATCGTCTTGAGTTGTCTTATTAATTAAGACATTGTTTGCATTTTCACGAATAGTTTTTTCGTAATTTTATATATTATGATTACATACCTATAAGTCTTCTACGTTTACAGTAATTAAAAGTTGTACGTCTTTTTTTATTTCTGATAGGTTACTGCCTGTTTGCACCCAAGTCAATTAATCTAATCAGTGATTAGTTCTTCTTAAAAACGCAACAATTTTTAAAAACTTTTAGTAAATAACACACTTGGTTAAGATTTCACTGTTTATTGATTGACACTGCAACAATTCTTTCGCCACACAGTGGCTTCATCAGGCAGATGAATAATGAATTATTCATCTGCCTGATGAAGCCACTGTGTGGCGAAACAATTGTTGCAGTGTCAATCAATAAACAGTGAAATCTTAACCAAGTGTGTTATTTACTAAAAGTTTTTGATATGGAATTTCACCAAGTAACAGCCTCAACTATTAAATGTTTACAACAATTTTTGTTAGAAATTGTTAACGCAATTATATATTGACCAAAGAGACAATGTTAGAATATCTCACGAATTTACAACATTCTTACATTTTAGAATTTAGACTTAATTAGAGGTTTTATCAATGATTAGAGGATGATTAAAGTTAATCAGTCGGGGTGCAAATCGAACTACTTCTTAATATTATCTTATTATTTAATAACTTTATTAACCTTCCACTGTTATTTCCGAATGAAAGTACCCCGAGGTTCAGCAATTGGTGCACATTCCTTTGAAACACGTACAACATATTTTAGAAGATTGATTAAGTTGCCTATACATTGCATAATTAACTAAACATAAGCAACTTAGAAGCTGTAATAATTGTCTAGTTTTAAAATGACATAAAACTGAAGAACTACCAGGCCTGTAAATATAAAACCGGATTTTTTTTAATAGAAAATACACGTTTACTGTATGAAAATGGTACAAAATATTTTATTCAAAGTATCTTGAACAAGTTTCTCATCTTTCACGTGTTGAAACATATTTAACTATGATTTAATAAAGAAATCACTTGGTTAAATTTCACTAATATTTTGGTTTTTTATTCCAACTAGTTTCGACTTTGAGTCATTCTCAAGGAGTACTCCTTGAGAATGACTCAAAGTCGAAACTAGTTGGAATAAAAAACCAAATTATTAGTGAAATTTAACCAAGTGTTTTCTTTATTAAATCATTTATTCAAAGTATTGCCCATCGCTAGCTGCACATTTTCCCATCTCTCTGCCAATTTGTGGATGCTTCGCAAAAAAAATTGTTGATCGTTTAAGGCAAACTAATCATCGAGCCATTTTCGTAGATTTTTGTAAAAATTGAAGCGCACCTCAGCTGCGTGTCCCATCGATGCAAATAAGCAGTAATCGGATAGAGCCAAGTCTGGTGAGTAAGCCGCATGCCGAAGTATTTCATCGCCAGTCACAATTCGATAAGGAAATGATTTTCTTTTGTATCTGCTGTCTTTCATGTGAAACCCATCTTCTTACCTTCTGGATCTTTCTTATGGCTTTCAAACGTCGTTCAGTGATCCGATATTTTACAATCAGACTTCAATAATTTATCAAATTGGTGTTCAAGAAATCATCTTCATTTTAATTTAAAAAAAAGTGCTTATCTATTTCTTTTAGTCGCCGTAAATGTATTAAATTTGAATATTCAATTATCAATTGTAGATTACCCGGGGTTGATACGGTACGCGATTTAGGTGTAGTTTTTGACAGTCACTTGATCTTTGTTCCCCATTTTATAAATGTTACCAGTAAAGCTTAATGTACGCTAGGATTTATTAACAGATTTTCCACAGTTCTCTTTGGATACGTTTAGGACTCTGTATGTTAGTTTGGTAAGACCGCAGTTAGAATACTGCTCGGTTATCTGGTCTCCTAATTACAAAAACCATATTGAATCAATTGAGAAAGTTCAAAATACATTTCTATTGCTGATTTCATTTAGAATGGGCATTGGCCGGGTGCAGTACAGTCGGTCGCATATCCTGACTACAATAAACTTAAAAACCCTACAATACCGAAGGGTAATACTGGATATGTTTTATGGATTTAAGCTTATAAATGGACGTGTGAATTCCAGTCATTTAATTTCTTTATTGAATTTTAATTTCTATTTAAATACAACTGTTCGTAACAGGCCATTGTTCAGGTTAAACTTCCACCACACAAATTATGGCAGTCATAGCCCGGTTTCATGCATATTGCGGTATTTCAACATACTCATGTTAAATCCAAATTTTATAACATTTTCAAACTCATATGATGTGTTTAAACGCCACTTATCTTTCATTGATTTCGATGTTATTATAAATTACTAACATTTCTGTTTATGTTATGTTATGGGGTCGGTGGGTCGTGTGGCCTCTGGGCCTTTCGAAGTTACCTCGACCTAAAAGATCTTTTGTAACTATCCCTGACCTACTTGAGTCCCTCAATGTCTAGACTTCTTATGAAGTCTACTATAACTTGAGGGTTAATGTGTACCAATTCCTCGGTGTTTAAAGTGGCCGATGACAGGTAGTTCCCTCTTTGAAGGGACAAGGCAGGGCATTCACAAAGTAGGTGCTCTGCTGTTTCTTGTGCCTCGTTGCAGAACCTGCAGTTGGCATCAGTTGTCTGACCCATCTTGGTGAGGTGGTACTTCAGAGGACAGTGTCCAGTTAGAAGGCCGGTTATGAGCCTTAGGTTGCCCTTGCTTAACCTGAGAAACTGTCCGGATGAACCTTTTCGCCTGCCGCAGACCAGGTGTGTTTCTCAGGTGAGCACTTTTGGCAGCATCTTCCCATTCCCGGATCATCCCCTTGATGCGGACTTTAAACATTTCTGTTTAGTTTAATTTATAAAGTGTTGAGCGCGATATTTATATATTGTAATTTATATGTACCTATTATTTGTAATGCTGTAAAAGGCAGAAATCCGTAAATAAATAAATAAATAAATACACGTATGAAGACAGCGTCTCGTGTCACATTTAACTGATACGCAAGTTGTTGGTGCGTTTGAGCGTCATCCTCATCCAACAATGCTTGCAATGCGGCGTCTTCAAACGTTCTTGGTTTCTCACGTGAAAATCGCCACTTTTAAATATGTTAAACCACTCAAAGCACTTTGATTTACCAGAGCATGCTCACCGTAAACTTCGACAAGCATTTGTTGCGATTCTGCAGCAGTATTTTTCGAATGGTAACAGAAAGTCAATGATGTCGGCGAATTATAATTTTTAGGCTCAAAAGCAGTCATCTTCAAGGCTATGAAAACATATGTAGATGTATTAAACTTATATTCTTATGAGTTAAAAGTCGTTGACAAATGTAAACACAATAATAAGGGACCAATAACGCGACTTAACAGTCACTATATTGACAACTAGAGCCATTTATAAGCAAATTCCGGTTTCATATTTACAGACCTGGTATTTACAAGATAAATTCAAATTCAAAACTATTTGAATTCGAGAAAATAAGCTTACGCTTCTTATAGTTTGCACACTTTAAACATAATATATAAAATTACGAAAAAACTATTCGTGAAAATGCAAACAGTGTCTTAATTAATAAGACAATTTAAGACGATAAATATCCATTGAAACAACTACTTCCCGTGCAAATACACCTCCGGATATTGAATTATACAATGAAATATTTAAAATCTTATTTAATTAATTAAGACACTGTTTGCATTTTCACGAATAGTTTTTTCGTAATTTTATATATTATGGTATTTACAATTTTAAAGGTATGATCAATGTTTATATCCATCATAGTACTATCACTTAACTCAAATTTACTATCTGGTTCGTTTCAATTCAATTTAATCATCGTAGTGCATCGGTCAAAAAGCAGTAAATCCGAATTAAAATTGCAACTAGTGTCGATTAGATCGTGCGCTTGCTGTGTCTAATTGAAATGCACGCGCATATGGCCTCGATATTTCTGCAAGCACAAACAGACCGACCCGTTCATGGATCCAATTGGTGCGAATAATTGATGCGAAATAGAAATCGCCCATTGTGCCATTACTCGGTCATCTGATGCTTCTCGCCAGATAAGAAAGTTAATACACAACTCAAACTGTTTGGTTTCCTCATCATCGTAGAAGAAAAAATATGATATTCTCACGAGAGAAGTTAGTTAAAGTATCCGTCTTAGATCTTGTCATAAACACAAAAAAACTTAAAAGTGAATCATTGGTAGGTATCAGTTAATACTAATTATTCCTACAGGAGTGGAAAAGCCTCGTTCCAAGCTTGAATTCGAACTATTTATAAAAAGTGAGGAATATCAGAAAATTCACAGGGTGTGCACGTGCTTACTTAAAAGATAAATTCCCTGTGATTTAAAAAAAGAAAACGCTTGGTTAAATTTCACTAATATTTTGGTTTTTTATTCCAACTAGTTTCGACTTTGAGTCATTCTCAAAGAGTGAATGACTCAAAGTCGAAACTAGTTGGAATAAAAAAACCAAAACATTGTGAAATTTAACTCAGTGTTTTCCTTTTTTAAATCATAGTTATAGTATATTACGTAACGAGAGTGGTATGCAGCATATTGCATATAAGCGGAAATGTTGCGGACATGTTACGGACATGTTGCGGACATTTTTTGTTAGGACGTAGGTGAAGTATCGTACGTTTCTCGAGTGGTATGGCAATTACATACTCGCGGAATACTGCACTCGCCGGTGCGCAGCTTGTGCGCAACATGTCCGCAACATGTCCGCAACATGTCCGTAACATGTCATGTTGCGGACATGTTGCGGACATGTTGCGGACATGTTGCGCACAAGCCGCGCACCGGCGAGTGCAGTATTCCGCGAGTATGTAATTGCCATACCACTCGAGAAACGTACGATACTTCACCTACGTCCTAACAAAATAAACAATGGGCATTAAAGAAACACTTATTTATTCTAATAATTTTTAATAGTACCATGACAATGATGGAAACTAAATTATTACTTGAATAAAATAAAGGGAATAAAGCTGTACATTTTCCGGTATTCGTTGTTTTTTAAAAGAGTTCAATTTGAAGCTTTAAACCAGTGTTTTCCACTCCCAGACTAAGCATGAAGTAAAATTTCGAGTTTAGAAAAGCCCCTTGAAAATTTGTCGAGGGTCGCGCACCGACCCGAGACAAATTTTCTGGGCTTTTCTAAACTCGAAATTTTACTTCATGCGCCACGCGTATAAAACACTGAAGTATTGTGAAATTTAGTATATTTGAATCTCACTTGAAATCATTGTTTTATAAGCGTGGCGCATGAAGTAAAATTTCGAGTTTAGAAAAGCCCAGTGAAAATTTGTCTCGGGTCGCTGCGCGACCCTCGACAAATTTTGACGGGGCTTTTCTAAACTCGAAATTTTACTTCATGCTTAGTCTGGGAGTGGAAAACACTCGTTTAAAGCTTCAAATTGAACTCTTTGAAAAATCAACGAATGTCAGAAAATTTACAGCTAAAATAATTAAGAAAAAGTGATATGATTTTATAAAAATAATGCCACACAATGGAATTTATACAATTGCGGAAATTCCCTGTTTTTTTTAAGTTTAATTTGAAGCTTTAAACAAGTGTTTTCCACTCCCAGACTAAGCATGAAGTAAAATTTCGAGTTTAGAAAAGCCCCGTGAAAATTTGTCGAGGGTCGCGCAGCGACCCGAGACAAATTTTCCGGGCTTTTCTAAACTCGAAATTTTACTTCATGCGCCACGCGTATAAAATACTGATTTCAAGTAGGATTCAAATATACATAAATGCACAATGTTTTTATTTTGTACGTGTGGCGCATGAAGTAAAATTTCGAGTTTAGAAAAGCCCAGAAAATTTGTCTCGGGTCGCTGCGCGACCCTCGACAAATTTTTACGGGGCTTTTCTAAACTCGAAATTTTACTTCATGCTTAGTCTGGGATTCGAAAATACTCGTTTAAATCTGCAAATCGAATTCTTTAAAAAAACAGAACGAATATCTAAAGATTTAAAGAAAATAGGCTGAATTTAAATTTGAATTTGAATCGTTTTGAAACCAACAAAATTTGTTTTAAATTTAATGCAGTTTAGTAGTCAGTAGAGCTCGGTTTTCTTTCAATCTTTAGTTATTCGTTGTGTTTTTTAAAGAGTTCAATTTAAAGCTTTGAACAAGTGTTTTCCACTCCCAGACTAAGCATGTAGTAAAATTTCGAGGTTAGAAAAGCCCTGTGAAAATTTTCTGGGCTTTTCTAAACTCGAAATTTTACTTCATGCGCCACGCGTATAAAACGCTGATTTCAACTTAGATTCAAATATACATAAATGCACAATGTTTTTGCTTTGTACGTGTGGCGCATGAAGTAAAATTTCGAGTTTAGAAAAGCCCAGAAAATTTGTCTCGGGTCGCTGCGCGACCCTCGACAAATTTTCACGGGGCTTTTCTAAACTCGAAATTTTACTTCATGCTTAGTCTGGGAGTGGAAAATACTCGTTTAAATCTGCAAATCGAATTCTTTAAAAAAACAGAACGAATATCTAAAGATTTAAAGAAAATAGGCTGAATTTAAATTTGAATTTGAATCGTTTTGAAACCAACAAAATTTGTTTTAAATTGAATGCAGTTTGGTAATTAGTATAGCTCGGTTTTCTTTCAATCTTTAGTTATTCGTTGTGTTTTTTAAAGAGTTCAATTTAAAGCTTTGAACGAGTGTTTTCCACTCCCAGACTAAGCATGAAGTAAAATTTCGAGTTTAGAATAGCCCTGTGAAAATTTGTCGAGGGTCGCGCAGCGACCCGAGACAAATTTTCTGGGCTTTTCTAAACTCGAAATTTTACTTCATGCGCCACGCGTATATAACACTGATTTTAAGTGAGATTCAAATATACATAAATGCACAATGTTTTTGTTTTGTACGTGTGGCGCATGAAGTAAAATTTCGAGTTTAGAAAAGCCCAGAAAATTTGTCTCGGGTCGCTGCGCGACCCGAGACAAATTTTCACGGGGCTTTTCTAAACTCGAAATTTTACTTCATGCTTAGTCTGGGAGTGGAAAACACTCGTTTAGAGCTTCCAATTGAACTCTTAAAAAAAAAACA
Source organism: Philonthus cognatus (assembly GCA_932526585.2). NCBI lineage: Eukaryota > Metazoa > Arthropoda > Insecta > Coleoptera > Staphylinidae > Philonthus > Philonthus cognatus. The sequence continues at coordinate 101,503,431 of OW052244.1, forward strand.
ACGAATAACTAAAGATTTAAAGAAAACAAGCTGAATGTCCAATACGATTACTTTAAAGAAAAACTCCCTGTACATCAAAGAAACGTCATTTGGCTGTACGGTAAGCACTCAGCTGTTCAGCTGTCAGCACGTAATGTACTTGTCAAAGCTATTACGTGCATGTGTACGTAATGTCAATCATACTTGTCAAGTTGACAGTGTGGTATGATGCGGTTACTACATAGGGCGTAAGTAAAATATGTTTCACCGCGTGAAAGATGAGAAACTTGTTCAAGATAAATTCCTTGTATGTGTAAAATTATTTAAATTAAAAAACACTTGGTATTGTTTCACACATTAAAAGTTTATTCCGACTAGTTTCGGTTTGTTAGACTATTTTCAAAGGAATGAATTACATTCCTTTGAAATTGGTCTAACAAACCGAAACTAGTCGGAATAAAGTTTTAATTTGTGAAACAATACCAAGCGTTTTTTATTTAAATAACTTTACAAATTCTAATATGTTTCACCAAGTGCCAGATGAGAAATTAATTCAAGAAATTCGTTGTATGTCCTGTAAGATTCGGCAATTTTAAATCAAACGACTTGTAAACAACCTTGTTCGTAGATCTGGCATAAGAAAATTACATTTTACAATTATTTTGGGCAGTATCCGGCTACATCTTTACTATAAAAAAGATATCAAATAATATGTTGTGAATACTTAGGCATCTATGGAAATTTATAAGATACTCACTAATTTGTCAAACAAATGTATCAACTATCGTAAATTCCTGGAGGTTTTCTTGTCCCGAAGAGGGCGGCAAAAATATGGGCGGCAGGTGTTGGCCGGCTCGGAATAGATGCACTGATTGGTCTAAAATTAGACGTGTGTTTTGTGCGTTTCAGAAAAAAATAAATTAATTGTAAATCTATACGAATGTTTACATTCCCCGAGAGATCAGTTGTGTGTGGCGATAATACCACAAAGAAAGGCGTTTTCTAATTTCGTCAGATCTAAAATTATCTAAGCCGAAATACAATAAAAGTTCAAGTTCTTATTAACGTACCCTGAGAAAAAAAGTTGAGTAGTTACGTTATTTTAGCTTCAAATATAGAAAATAAACTTAGAAGTTAAGCTCGAAAGAGGAAGACAAGGTATAGCTTTCATTACTTAACCCATTATAGAGATTTGTATTTTTTGTTGCGCATTTTGTTCAACAAAAACTGTCCATGCAGGGTGTGACATGTAACAGTGGCCAATACCAACTTTCGTATTTCAAATAAAAAACCTTGTACATTATTCAATTTTTGAATTCTTCAGACAATTCTAGACATATTTCATGTACAATATAATATACCTATCTTCAACTGTTTTGGAAATATTAAGTGTTTTCAGATTTATTGCAAAAATTTACATGAAAAAAAAGAAAATTATTTGATTACAGAAATTCGCTACAACACACTCAAAAACTAATAAGTAATACTGTTTATTTTTTGATAATGTAAAAAACATAATGATTTCCAAATGATTTATTAAATCACTACGATTATTGATAATGAAGGTTTAAATTAAATTACACTTGGTTTGTTTCACAATTTTTTTACTTTACTATTTACTCCACTAGTTTCGCGTTTTACAGCATTATCAGGATTGTTTCGCTACTCTGTAGTTTCTTCAGGTGAACGATCGTGTCATTGACGATGCCACTATGGAGCACTAGATGGCGTTAACTATCGAATCCATTAATAGTTTTCACATATTGGCTTGAAATAGTCAGAAATGTTTAGTACTGGCACTGAGTCGGGACCGTACTGAAGAGGACCTTGAAGTCCGAAACGCGTCTGTGCGTATCTGATGCCGGAATACTGAACACAAATTCAATTTTGATATTTGTTTACTGGTTTCATTAATAGAGTTAAGCTCGTTCGTGGACGTAACAGTGACTTGTATATGCACTTTGTACATTAGTGTCATTCACAATGCCTCTATGGAGCACTAGATGGCGTTAGCTATCGAATCTAATAATAGTTTGAACCATCTTTAGTTGTAAATTTCTAAAATTAACTTACAATTTAGCTTCAAAGATTAATTAAGGAAGGTTTTAGAAGAGAAGGAAATTGTATAACTTTCTTACGCTTCAAATTTAGAAGCTTGCCAGACCCGAATTAACATGTCATACATTTAATTCATATTTGAATTTGAATTAAAGGCACTTGGTTTATTTCACGAATTTCTTTATTATCTAACTAGTTTCGATTTATCGTCATTCTCAAGGAATAATGTACAGAAAATATATTTTTACAGAGTTATATACAAAATCAGGTAGTAATGGCAGTGAGGATAGGGGAGTGCTAGATGTCTTCGCACTCATTTACAACGTTTTTTCCCCGTTTTATGGCCTTGTGAATTTCTAGGCCCTCTCTAAAATTTAAATCCCGTCTTTTACTACCCGAAAGTAAAATTGAAAAATCAGCCGGATCAAAAAAGTGGTTGAATTCGATGCAATACTTAGCAAAACCTGTCGATTGTTTATAATTGAGAATTGATTTCTTAGGCTCATTCAATCGTATTTCGAAACTTCTTCCGGTTTGACCTATGTACATTTTTTTTTTAGCAGTACAACATTCTAACCACTACACCACCAAGCTGCCCCCTATGTACATTGCATCGCATTCCCCGCACTGGATTTGATAAATGCCGCATTTTTTAATTTTATTTATAGGTGGTTTGTTATTTACAAATAATCTACCTAAATTAAGTGGGTTAGTCATAATAATATTTGTTTCTTTCCCAAGCGTAGAGAGGGCCTAGAAATTCATAAGGCCATAAAACGGGAGAAAAAACGTTGTAAATGAGTGCGAAGACATCTGGCGCTCCACCATCCTCATTGCCATTACTACCTGATTTTGTATATAACTCTGTAAAAATATATTTTCTGTACATTATTCCTTGAGAATGACGATAAGTCGAAACTAGTTGGATAATAAAGAAATTCGTGAAACAAACCAAGTGCCTTTAATTCAAATTCAAATATTAGTTAAAATGTTTCATCAAGTGATTAATGAGTACCAAATTAAAGTTACATTTAATTCAATTTCACGTGTGAGAACTTTCCTGTTTTGTTGGGATTCCAAACGGTTACCTAGTGGTAAGCAAAGTAACAGGATCTCATTGCGGTTAGTTAGCCTGTTTAATAATTGTTATTTTGTTCGAGTTAAATGCACTCTGAAATTCTAGTTTGAGTGTGTGTTCCGCATGCGATCCGGATAATCCCTGTGGTTTTGTAACTGGCGAGAGCCCTCTTTATCTGAGTTATGTTGCGCGGAAAATAAAGTTTTGGTTTTAAAAGCTACTTCGAGCTTAATTAAAAATAATGTGCTCAACATGGGATGGGATTTGTAAAATGTATTCAATGCGTTTGAAAAAAGTTATACTTTAAAATAGGGTACGCTAATTTGCTCATTACTGATTCTCTTTTGATGTAATCATATTAATGGTAATTACTATGAGTTATACAAATATGCAACATTTTTTACTGAAATGTGACTAGTTTCGTTAATTTATTTTTACTTCAGCTTTTTCAGAGCACAGTGTTACACAAAATATCATTGCGAATACAAAAAATGTATTATTTTATTTTTTTTTATTTTTATTGAATATTAGTATTAAGCCATTCCACCATACACCTTTTAACCCCTTATTGCACGTAGTAATATATATGATACACTTTACAAAAAACGTCGTAATAAATTCTATTTTATATTTTCGTTTGCGGGATGTGTTGCATATTAACTACCAATTATCAGAGACGTATGTACAATCTGGGTTTAGAGTGGGCTACAGTTGTAAGAATGCTTTACTAAAAATCACTGATAATATCTTATCTGCAACTTACATTAGACGTTTAACTATATTGGTACTTTTGGACTACAGTAACGACTTCGACACTGTTACGTATGATACACTTAAGCTAATATTAGAATACATAGGTCTAAAAAAATCTGCTGTCTCACTACTAACTAGCTACGTAAGTGAACGGAAACAATATGTACAACTTAACAAAACCACATCAAACTTCTTAGACATTAATCAAGAGGTACCGCAAGGTTCTGTACTTGGTTCTCTGTTATTTTCCATCTATACATCACATACACTTTCTCAATTAAAATTTTGCCATGGTCATATGTATGCAGATGACAGCCAACTTTACCTTTCTTTTACACCGGAATCTTTTCGTCAGGATGAAATATGTGTGAATTCCGACTTACAACGAATTTACGAAAATTCGTGCATGCTAGACTTAACGCTAAATCTTACTAAATCTTCATTTCTTCTTTTTGGAAAACATAAGTCGTGTAACCTAATCCATAGTCAAATTAGATTAACAATAAATGGAGCTGATATTTCATACGTTACAGAAGCCAAAAATGTAGGTGTAGGTATCGATAATTCTTTCAGATATAAAAAAAACATGTCAGTAGATATATTAGTGCAGCCTATATTAGCTTGAAAATATTGTATCCTTATTGTTCATTCCAATTTATCGAAATTAAGATCATGTTTTGCAATGCCTGTCCTGTTTCAGTTCACATATAGTAGTTCACCAATTTATAATTCTGCCATTGACACAATAATTTCTAACCGTATTCAAAAAGTCCAAAATTTGTGCCTACGTTTTATATTTGGAATCAGAAAGTTTGATAGGATTTCCATAAACTTATTGATACAGGGTGGCTAAATATGGCTGCTAAACGGAAACATCAGACGTTGTGTTTATTTCATAAATTGATAATCAACAAATCACCACCATACCTCTATAATAAAATATTATTTCGTGATGATGTGCATACCTTAAATACCCAATTTAAAGAGCGTCTATCACCTCCTACACACCGTACCTCTCTATATGAACGATCATTTTCTATTTACAAGTTATATAATTCAATTCCGAATGAATTAAAAAAACTTAATTTAGGCAAGCTTAAGTTTTCTTTTTGACGTTACTGGGCAGCTTCTACATAGTAAAATTTAACATTTTGAAAGTTTCGGGGGGGGGGGGAGAGGTTTGAACCCCCCATATTCCTCCCCTGGCTACGGCCTTGCCTTTATTCCATATAAATTACATGTTTTTATAATTTACTGTTTAAAAAGGTATGTACGTTGAATGTATCCATCTATTGTGTTAAAATGATCTTATAAATGAAATCAGAAAACGTTTAAAATATATGCAGATTTTTGCAGATACATATTAATAATAAATAGAAGCAATAATATAGATTTTTTTTATTATTTTTCCCGCATTCCTTGACAATTTTAACATCAAAAAACATTTGTTTGGTTAAAATTAAAAAAAAATTGTGCAGGAAAGGGTTAATAAAATAACTATATTTACGAATTTACAACACATTTACACACATCCATGGACCCAGGTAGAATCATTTTGTACTTTAAAATGACCCCACCTGACGGGACTCGAACCTATGACCTTGGGTTAGGGGGCAGGGCCTATACCTACTACCCCACCGGAGTCCCTAAATATATATTAAAAATTAGATTATTAGGTACAACATATTCGCCATTCTAAGGCGAAACAAATAGTTTTACTAAAATTGTGATAAAAAACATAGTAAAAGCGTTGTAATTCCGTTTTCTTTATATGGATTATAATGTAATAACGGTCGCAACCGTTCTGTTAAATATTTATTGAAATTCCTAATAAGTCAAATGAGTTGTAAATTGCAACAATAGTCGCACTTTTGCAACCAATTTTGCATTTTTTTTATTATATGAACCCCAGAATTGACATTTTTATTGCATATTTTAAGCAAAAGATGTATTTTAACGTTATATAATTAATCGCAATACATGTTTTTTTGGTATAAAAGAGCATTGTTACTAATTTGTCATTAGTTGGCAAGTAAATCCAGTTATTTACTTATATCATTTTATTGCACATTTTAAACAAAAGATATATTTCTACGTTATACAATTAATCGCAATACGTGTTTTTTTAGTATAAAAGAACATTGTTATTAATTTGTGACTAGTTAGTAAGTAATTCCAGTTATTTACTTATATTTTTTAGAAGTGTTTGAGTGATGGTGTTGTTACGCAAGCAATCACAAATATCCTTTATTTATAGTTTTAATGTTGGTATTTAAGATTAAGTATCTTCAAAAACGAGCGCGTGTTGCCAAAAATAAATGTTCGATTACATTTATTCTGCTGAATTAGAACCCACGTGGATTCTATTTTCTATTGTATATTTTCGCATAGTCTATACATATCGACACCTGAATACAAGAATTGGTTAACTTGGAAATTTACAATTGAGGGGTCCAATGCAATAACCAGCCAAGTTTAGTTTTATAAAATGTCGATGAGAGACCAAAAACTGGTTACATGCAATAAAAAAAAAAAAACATAATGATTATTATGCATGCAACTAACAATACACCAATGAATGCACTGCAAATTTAAACCAGATTGTGGCATGCTATAACACAGAATTTTAACTTTATAAGAATATTGAATACTTAACACATTTTCTCATAAAAATGGACTTGGCTGATTATTACATTGGACCCCTCAATTAGGCAAAATAATATAATAAAGTTCGGCACTTCATTATTACATTGGACCCCTCAATTAGGCAAAATGATATAATAAAGTTCGGCACTTCGTGCAAATACACACACTTCAGTCAATTTTGAGTAATTCAATTTTAACTAAAGCGTGTATTAGAAGATTCTATTTTCTTGTACAAGAAAACAGTGTACTATTTTTTATCATGATGTAATACACAAAATATGCGCAAACGCAAATTTTGTGTAGAAGAAATAGGACATGTTCTATTTGGTTTATCACGTTTTGTGTATTATACTATGATAGAAAATAGTGTCGTCTAATACAAGCTAAACAATCAATCAATTTGATTTTTCCCAGCATTAGAACAAAGTTTTTTAATTTCTTAACAATATGTGTGAATTTTGTAAAAACCTAATGGATCATGAACACTTTTTCATTTTTTAAGTAAATATCAAAATTGTCTGTACTTGAAACAATTCATTTATTTTAATTAACAGTAATCCATTGCAACTATTGACAAACTCAATTTTTCTTTATGTTAAATTTTCTTTAAGTTATATTGCAATTTTGTTGATAGTGAATAATTTATTGTACTCTACTATTTGTTATTAATTTATTTTGAGATTGGTGCGTGCGTCCATTCTAATTCCTGAAATTAGATCGTGCGTAAAAATCGTGAATCGTCAATTTTCGAAGGCGTCAATCTCGACGTAATCGATTTCCGAAATACAATAACCGTTTTTTTTTATATTCCTGCTTCCATAATTGAGTCATGAATTTGAAAGTGTTTAAAACTGACGGCGAGAGAGAAAAAAAATCAATCAGTTTGTTTCAAATTGTTTAATCGTGAGTGGGAAGTGAACGAAATATTAAGGCAACAATAACGGTTAATTTTAGAATAATAATTGCGAAATTATTCACCACCGACAATTTTGTATAACGAAGACATGAATCTATATACAAAGAGTTTTATATAACACCGAACATTTTCATCCAATACAATTTGACAACTTTAATTTTTAAGTTATGTTTGAATTGGGAAGCCTATATGACCATTAAAAATTGTTGCCAATCAATCGCAATTAATGCCTTAACTTGTACATACAGGGAGTTTTTCTTTCAAGTAGATACTCTATGTTTTTTTTAAGAGTTCAATTTGAAACTTGAAATGAGTGTGTTCCACTCCCAGACTAAGCATGAAGTAAAATTTCGAGTTTAGAAAAGCCTGAAAATTTGGTTTGGTCGCGTAGCGCGAAGCGCGGAGCGGCCAAACCAAATTTTCAGGCTTTTCTAAACTCGAAATTTTACTTCATGCGCCACCGCTACAAAACACTGACATATTACGAAGATTAAAACACACCGCTAAACTTTACATTGCATCAGTGTTTTGTAATGGTGGCGCATGAAGTAAAATTTCGAGTTTAGAAAAGCCTGAAAATTTGGTTTGGCCGCTCCGCGCTTCGCGCTACGCGACCAAACCAAATTTTCAGGCTTTTCTAAACTCGAAATTTTACTTCATGCTTAGCCTGGGAGTGGAAAACGCTCGTTTGAAGCTTCAAATGAAATTCCTTTAATAAACCGAGCATCGACAAATGTACTTATGTATACTTAAACGAAAAATTCTCGCTATGAAAATGTTTGGTGTTACATAAAACTCTTTATTCAGACAACAATTACAAATTGATTTATAACACTTTTATATACATATAAATAAATAGTTAGTCTGTCTGGGCTATTGACAAACGGTTTTTCTGCCCTACATGAGTTTATTTTATTATTAAAATATATATTGCAGAAAAAGCAAATTTATAAATAATGTAATGATTTTCAACTATTTCAGCAAAATAGTGTCTTAGTTTGATAATTGTGTATTTTCGATGTATATATTATAATTTAATAAAACGCTCTTATATTCTATAAATTTATAGAGAGGATATGGCAATGAAATATAATAATTTCTTTCCTATATTTCAGTGGTATAACAATAATGTTTAAAATATCAAACCCTTAATACATTTTTTGATGGTTTTGTGTTATTGTTAATAATTTCGTTAAAATTGACTAATTGTTTTTAGAACTCCATAATTAATTAGTATTTTACGCGGCTATTATTAAAGTTATAATAGACTTTCAAAAATTAAGCACTTACCTAATTTATAAACGAGAAAGTATAAAATTTTATTTATGATGTTTATTGAAGAAATAATTAATGTAATACTGAAAAGAAAGTTTATTAAACTCTTGGCTAGAGTTTAATTATGAGTGATTTCCGATAGTCAATACTTTCTTTGATTACTATAAGAATACTCATCAGCGTTAAATCAAACACAATTTACGCTTACAAACAAGTTGCGCGCACTTTATGGCCATTTGCATTTTCTATTTAATAGATGACCTCAACCTCATCGCCATTGACCCCAAGGCTCAGCAATAGGTGCGCAATCAAGGTGAGGAATACTGTTTAATTTGCGCGCGATCGACGGAGGAAAAACAACGTTTTATCCTCTTGAATGATATAATGCGGTCGCAATTCCCGTTTTACAATTGAAATGACCCTCAATTAAGATGTATTAAATAATTGTATCGTAACTAGCAATTTCAGCTGAATAGTTCAAAAATATACTAATGGATTCAGTTTGTGAATAACGAGCTAAAATTGTCGAACCAGCTACAAGTGAAATAAAAGTGATACAAAACAATGTTACCTGTAGCCTAAGCTTTTGTTTTACGTTTAGTAGGTTTTAATAAGTGTTTTCAATCCCAGATAAAGCATGAAGTAAAATTTCGAGTTTAGAAAAGCCTGAAAATTTGGATTGGTCGCGTAGCGAAGCGGAGCGACCAATCCAATTTAGGCTTTTCTAAACTCGAAATTTTACTTCATACGCCAGGCGTATAAAATACTGAAATATTGTGAAACTTAAAATATACTACTTAGGTTTTAACTTATGTTGATTAGTTTTGCGAATGTTTATAAGCAATATTTAAAAGTCTACAGAAATGAAAAAGTTAAATATGGTTTCTTATAATAAACATATTATAAATTTAATGAATGTTTCAACAAATTGCCTAACAGTTAAGAGTTTTCCTCAATTTCCATGTGTTTTGCGTTTAGTGTCTTACTTTGTTGCCAACAAGCTTTACTTTACTTTACTTTACTTTACTTTAATTTATTGGTGCTATTAAATCAGTTTACACAGGTCAAGAACACATATATAAGTAGTAAGATAAAATAAGACATATAACAATAATAAATAAATATAGGCACAAAATAATATAAGAAGAGTACAGGTTTTAATTATGAGTAGTTACAATTAAAATTAACTTAAGACTTACATACAATAAATAAAGAGTAAATGTGTTAAAATTCGACTGTGCTGGATACGTTACTGTAGTCATTTATAAGACATTCATTTAATGTGTAGAATGCTTTGGCAGCGAGGTATTTCTTTATCGTAATTTTGAATTTTGCCTGATTTGCTGACTTAATTATATCTGGTAGCAAGTTGTATATTTTTGGCCCGTAGTAATTGGTGCCATTCCGTGACTTATTGAGACGCATGTGATTTAGACAAATTTTTGACGCAGTTCTTGTGTCGTGGCGATGTCTCAGCGAGTGCAGGTCGTATTCTGTGATGTTTTTCCGAACATGGACTAAGCATTCCAGTATGTACAGCGAGGGGAGAGTTAGAATGCCTAGCTCAGTATATTTGGCCTTGCAGTCGTCCTGATATTTTAGGTCTGAAATTATACGTACTGCCCTTCTTTGTAGACCAAACATACGATTCAATATAGGTGTGTGTCCCCATGCAAGAATCCCGTATACCAGGTGTGATTGGCATACTGCGAAGTACGCAGTACGTATAGCACTCGGAGGGAAGCTTACCTTTAAGCGCCGCAGTAAAAATATGGAACGACATACTTTGTGAGCTACTGACTCTACCTGGTTATTCCATGTCAACCTATTGTCGAGACAGACACCGAGAAACTTAGCTGGCGTTTGTTCAGGTGCGTCTGTACGCAAAGAAAATAGTAGGTTGACTGTTTTGTTTGGATTAAGGATTAATCTGATCGTCTCAAACCAATGAATGACGTCATTTTTTGATTTATTGTGCTGCTCAGTCGCGTGTAAAAGGTCAAGTGAACTGTTTGTAAAGGTGGTATCATCCGCAAACTGAAACAAGGTGGAAGCTGTTGCTGTAGAGGAGAGATCGTTAATGTAGATGAGAAAAAGTACAGGCCCGAGAATAGATCCTTGGGGTACACCATGAGTGAGGTACTTTTCCCTCGGTTGTTTACTATCTATGGTGACAATTTGTCGTCTATGGTGTAGGTAGGATCCTATTAGTCGGCAGCTGCTAGGGTGGAAGTTATAGAAATATAGTTTTCGTAAGAGAACACCATGATCCAGGCAGTCGAAGGCCTTGCTGAGATCCAGGAAAGTTGCAGTGGTATGCATATTCGACTCGAAGCCTTGCAGGACATTATTAGTGAAGTCGACAATCGCGCTGGCAGTGGATTTTCTTTTACGAAAACCATATTGAGAATCAGACAGTATGTTATGTTTTTCAAGGTGGTCTAATACTTGGGCCAGCATAACTTTTTCAAATATCTTCGCTATTACAGGTAGTATGGCTATGGGTCTATAGTTGTTTGTGTCTCCTTTATCCCCCTTTTTATGTATAGGAGTGATACGAGCCATTTTTAACGAATTTGGAAATATGCAATCTTTAATGCAACAATTTATCAACTTAGTGAGAGGTACTGTGATGGTATCAGAAACTTTTTTTATTAGATCTGCTGTAAGAAAATAAATATCGATTGGGAGTTTTTTAGACTTTTTATTACATCTCTGATTACTATAAATGTAGTTTCCTTGAATTGGAAGTACGTAACTTGATACTTCGACATGAGCGTAAGGGGTGTTTGGGTAGACATTGGAATATCTTTAATTAGATTATTCGCCACATTTGCAAAATATTCGTTGAATTTGTCGGGGTCAATATCGCAGTACGTGTCACTCTTTGTATTATTATTTACTTTTTAACACGCGAGAAGTCTAAACATTGAATATTTCTAAAATCTTAACTTTATCGAACATTACTCGAAATTTTTTAAAATTCTAGGTACCCTACTTACAAAACAATTCCTTGATTTTGACCCCTGTACAAGATAAAGAAAGTTCGATTATAAAATTATGAAAGTAACAGAGATTTTTGAGAAATTACTAAACACAGAATGAAAAACTATTTCGTGTAATGATAAGTGTACATGTTCCAATTCATACGCTGTAAATCAATTTTTAGGCAATCGTTGTTTTTCAAAAGCATACAATTTGAACCTTTTGCCGACTCCTTCCACTTTTTTCTAGTTTAGAAAAGAGGTCTAAACTAGAAATTTGACTTCAAGCTTAATCAAAAAGTGGAAACTCTTGTTAGAAATACTCAGTGTATTGAAATAAAGTGTGGGCCATCTGATGTTTTTTTTTTAAATTGCTAATAAAACTAAACTTTTGAATATTTTTAAATTATTGTTGTTTTATTCAGGAAAGTACACCTTCCGAATATTTATGAAAAACAATTTCAGTTAAATGGCAGCCGCGGCTAGCTTGACAGTGGAAGAACATCTGTTTCACCCAATTTTGCTTTATATTTTTTATTGTTTGTGGCTATATTTGACAAATTGCTTGACGATAGCTTTCCTTCAGTGCGTCAGTTGTTTGTGAATCGTTGAAGTTACAACGGTTCTTAACATACCCCCATCAAAAATAGCCTAACGGCGACATCCAACAGCTGCGCTAATTGATGTCTCCAAAACGACTGATAACACTTTTAATTGATCTTCACGTAACTCATCCAATAAATTTAGACTGATAATACGGTTACTAAAGATCAATAGTTTCTCGACTGGTATAGCATGCTGCTCCATCCTGCTGGAACCAATGCTCGTCTAAGTCAAAATCGTCTAATTGCGGCCAAAAAAATCTGTCAGCATGTCTCTGTAGCAGACTCCATAGGACACAGCTCACTTTAGAAATAATTGTTCTATGTTTCCCAACGTTGCTCCAGATTAAAACGAATTATATCTTACAGCGGCGGTTTGACACTACATTTATAGAATAGAATGACAATATATTAAGCGCGTCAGGGTTACCAATGTGGAAATAACACTCTGTTCAAAAAGAAACTAATAGATGGCCTACCCTTTACACGCATTTATTTGTACATAACATGTAATTTGTGATATTGATTGGTCCCCTCTAAGAGAGAGACAGAATACGACCTGCACTCGCTGAGACATCGCCACGACACAAGAACTGCGTCAAAAATTTGTCTAAATCACATGCGTCTCAATAAGTCACGGAATGGCACCAATTACTACGGGCCAAAAATATACAACTTGCTACCAGATTTAATTAAGTCAGCAAATCAGGCAACATTCAAAATTACGATAAAGAAATACCTCGCTGCCAAAGCATTCTACACATTAAATGAATGTCTTATAAATGACTACAGTAACGTATCCAGCACAGTCGAATTTTAACACATTTACTCTTTATTTATTGTATGTAAGTCTTAAGTTAATTTTAATTGTAACTACTCATAATTAAAACCTGTACTCTTCTTATATTATTTTGTGCTTATATTTATTTATTATTGTTATATGTCTTATTTTATCTTACTACTTATATATGTATTCTTGACCTGTGTAAACTGATTTAATAGCACCAATAAAGTAAAGTAAAGTAAAGTAAAGTAAGAGAAAATCCCAGGGTGGCAAGTGCCCCCCCCTTGCTCAATGATATGGGCGCCCATGCTATGTATATATATACTGTATTTATTTACTTTGGCTGTAGTTTAGATAATTTATGTCTCGATTTGATTTAAAATTATGATTTTGTTAGTTACAAAACTCGAACCAACTCAATCACTTCAACAATAAATCTCGATTTTCCAAACGTCTTGCTCAATCTAAACACAAACCCATAACCATGTACCAGCATATTAAAAATAATCTTGTAACAAGACAATGTAGAAAGTTGCATTTAACAAACAAGGAGTCACTTTCTTCAGCAAGAGATTTGCACAATACGTGCAACGCCTATTCGAAATAAAAAGTAAAGCAGACTTTATTGGTTATCCGCGAACGAACTGAAGTTACGAGCAAAGTCAGATGAGTTGCGCAATAGTGTTGACCTAGTCTGGGTACGAACGAGGACGAGAAACCGGCAGGCGCAATTATCGGCGCCACCGCTTTTGGACGAACTTCGCCAATCTGATGTGTTTTTTTTTCTTTTATAAAAGGAGAGAAAAAATGTCGAATTTGCCGACTGTAATTTATAGTTGCTAATTAATGGGTGAGAGGATAAGATAGATGATGTGGAATTCGGTTTGTGTTGTTTGAGAATTTCAATGATTATATCTTAATAGATTTTTTTTTGGGACTGGTTTTTAAGTGGTGTTGCTGTATTATATCGCGGAGCGTTCCAACCAAATTTTTAGGCATTTCTCAATTCGAAATTTTACTTCATTTATAGCTTAAAGCGAGTGTTTTCTACTCCCAGGCTAAGCATGAAGTAAAATTTCGAGTTTAGAAAAGCCTGAAAATTTGGTTTGGTCGCGTAGCGCGAAGCGCGAAGCGACCAAACCAAATTTTCAGGCTTTTCTAAACTCGAAATTTTACTTCATGCGCCACGCGTATAAAACACTGGTCTTAAGTGAAGTTCGAAATATACGTCTGTAAAATACTGCTTCAGTAGCATATTGCGAACTTCATAATATTTGAGTGTTTTATACGCGTGGCGCATGAAGTAAAATTTCGAGTTTAGAAAAGCCTGAAAATTTAGTTTGGTCGCTCCGCGCTTCGCGCTACGCGACCAAACCAAATTTTCAGGCTTTTCTAAACTCGAAATTTTACTTCATGCTCAGCCTGGGAGTGGAAAATATTCGCTTAAAGCTATAAATAAAGGAACATTTCGAGTTTAGAAAAGCTTGAATATTTGATTTGGTTTTCAGGATTTTCTAAACTCGAAATTTCACTTCATGCGCAACGCGTATAAACCACTGGTCTTAAGTGAAATTAAAAATATACGTCTGCAGAATACTGCTTCAGTAGCATATCGCGAACTTCATAATTTTTTAGTGTTTTATACGCGAAATTTTACTTCATGCGCCACCGCTACAAAACACTGACATATTACGAAGTTTAAAACACACCGCTAAACTTTACATTAAATCAGTGTTTTGTAGCGGTGGCGCATGAAGTAAAATTTCGAGTTTAGAAAAGCCTGAAAATTTGGTTTGGCCGCTCCGCGCTTCGCGCTACGCGACCAAACCAAATTTTCAGGCTTTTCTAAACTCGAAATTTTACTTCATGCTTAGCCTGGGAGTGGAAAACACTTGCTTAGAACTATAAATAACTTAAAAAAAAGAATATGTGAAAATTTATGGAATAATTGGGATATGTATACTTAAAAGAAAAACTTTCTGTATAATTTCAGTTTGATATGAATAACTTTGATCAAAACACTTAGAACCTTTCTTCAACATTTTATTTTGTAACCAAATGCACATTTCGCACACGAAGTGTCCAATATCAATGGTTTGATACTAATACGGTATCAATCAATCTAAATGATATGAATAATTTAGGTTTATTTAAGATATTTACAAAAGATTCAATTTTTATCATATGTTAGATTTTATGAGCAAAATATTACCAAACTTGATCAAAATTGACAATTTATTAGAAATACAATTATTTTGAATGAATACACGTTTCAAAAAGCACCAATTTAAGCAAAAAAGCATTATTTTATGCAAAAGGCATTATTTTAAGCAACAAAGGCATTATTTTAGGTATATATATATATACAGGGTATTTAGAATTAAGTGCACAGCGCTGCTAACTTTGTTATTATCTAAGCTACAGAGTCGGTTAAATAAACAAAGTAGTTGAACATTTAATACAATTACAATGGTCAAAAAACAATTAAAAGTCGTATTTTTAAGTTATTCAGAAAATAAACATATTTTTAAATGATACAGAAGATTGTCATTACAAACAAATTATAAATAAGAAAGTTATTCACATATTACTATACCTTACCACTTTAATAAAACAAAGAATCACTGATAATATTTAAAATTGTATAACAATGCACACGACGATGAAAATCGCTTTAAATGAGGATTTTATTGACAGATACAATAAAGAGATTTTGTTTTGGTAATTTGTTAGAATTATCCTTTGTTTTTAGGGCTTCTTGATTATATTGAAGAAAACAGAAATATGTGAATAACTTTCTTATTAATTATTCTTATTCGTTATAAATGATGTATTATAACTTTTTTATTAAGAATAATCTTCTATATTAGGTTTAATTAGGAGGAATCTCGCGGATGGTGTGCACTAAATGTTATAACCCTATTGTGGTTTACGCAGATTAACATATGTGTCTTTGTGCATATTTGTGATTCATGTATTGTGTCTTACATTTTAGTTATATGTTTTTGGCTCTACATTGTAAATGGCTTGTCCGTTAATAAAGAATTATTATTATATTGTTCGGTAATAAAACGTACAGGGTGTTTCATTACAAAAAAACACGATTATTTTCTTAATATCCTAAAAATAAGACGTTCAATTGTTTCTTTGATTTGATCATTGTAATTGTCGATAAAAGTTATAAGAAGGTTAGCAATCGTGCGCACATAATTCTAAACATTCTGTTCATATCGTGATAAGGGGCGAACATAGGGATTGAATATGTAAAACTAGAGAAAAAGTAGAAGAGCAAAAACGAATTAAAAAAATTGGCGTCACACAGTATAATAAATCTACAATAAATCTACGGCTTGATTTTATTTTGGGGCTCTATAAAATATTATATATACAAAGTTTAAGAACCGCTGAACTAGGTAAATAAATTAATAGTTCGTGTTTTGACCATACAGATAATAATTATCAAGAATCTAATATTTAACGAAATAAGCACCAAATAAGCATATAAATGCAATATAAGCATAAAACCGAAAATAAAGCAAAAAATCAAAAACAATTTTATACTCAAATGATTCAACTTTCTATAATTCGTACACATTTTATTAATTCATGTTGATGCTTTTAATTTTCAGCATAAGTTGTTTGCTTAAAAATCCGTACTCTAGTTATAAATATCATTCTTTATAAATTATCACCAACTTGTCTGAAATCATTTCTCTTGAAGACAATTGCACTAAATTATGTTTATGAAGCATGAAAATCGTATTTTTCTTTCTCCGCTAATGCCCTTTATTTTCCCTTAACGGAATGAAAGAAGAGGTCTCTTCGCGGGCGGTTAAGCATCTCACGGTTTTAATGATACACTTTTCTCCATGGGAAACTCGGTTTCTGTTTCCTTAATTGCCGTCCTGATGGGAAAATGCATCGGCACGAAGAGGTATTTATTAACTGTTAGAATTATGGCCGTTTAAAGGCGAAGTTCCAGTGCGCTTTTCTCAGTTATTTCAAGAACTTCCAAATAAGATTATGTCTAAGAAAAAAAACGTACGTACAGTGATTTCATATTGATAATTGAATGAAAGTTACATTAGTATCAAACCATTGATAATGGACACTTCGTGTCCGAAATGTACATTTGGTTACAAAATAAAGTATTGAAGACAGGTTCTAAGTGTTTTTAATCAAAGAAAGTTACCGGGTTTGTTTCACTACAGTTTTTATTCTTAATCTCCGACTAGTTTTAATTTATCGTCATTCTCAAAGAGTAATACAGAAACATTTTACGTTTTGCACGCTTTTTAATTAAATTAATGGCAATGTCGAAAAACTCATGTTAAATTTTAAAAACTATTGAAAATTCATTAAAAAGTTTGATAATTACCGAACTTCTTGGAAATTCACAATTCACACATATAAAAATTTTGAAGATTAACGGAAATCTTGGAAATTCACAAAAAGCGTCACGATTTTAAAAAATACCGAAAATCTTGAAAAATATATGATTGACGTCTAGAATTTTAAAAACTAAGGAAAAACTTAAAAATTTACGAAATATTTTTAATATTGATTAAAACGTTGAAAATTTACGAAAAATGGTCGTGATTTTGAAAATTGTAGAAACTCATGAAAATTAACGAAAGTTTAGGAATTTTACGAAAATTGCAAATGTTTTAAATTAAAATCTGCCGAAAATCTAGAAACTTCATAAATTGTATCTACATTTTTAAAATTTGCGAAATTCACAAAAACCGTCAGAATATTAAAAATTCACTAATTGTTTGATTTTTTTGATTTGATTTTTTTTTTCATTGTGATATTAAAAATTAACGAAAATCTTGGAGGTTTATGAAACGCGTAAAAATTTTAGAAATTAATATAAATCGTGGAAATTCATAAAAACTGGAAAATTGACCAAAAGTATCATTTTTAAAATTAACGAAAATCTAAAAAAAAACAGAAATTTTAAAAATTAAAGCAAATCTTGGGAAAGTTACGAAAAGCGTTGGAGATTAACTAAAATTTTATAAATTCATTAACAATTTTCAAAACTTTTAACATGAACTAAAATCTTCTAAATTCATGAAAATTGTCAACATTTTTAAAACTAACGGAAAATCATGAAAAATTGCCAGTAATAGAATAACAGAATGTATGGAGATCTCAGTTATTTAAAGAGGTAGAGCGTCGGTTAAATTGGTGCAAAGTTGCGTATTTTATGGCCTACCAATAATTTGAAAATAATTTTGAAATATCTTTTTTCGTTTTCGAAATATCAGCAAAAAACTGATTTTTTTGAAAAATCGTCTTATTTTTTTGTTTAAAAATTCTGAGTCTAGACATTTAGAACATTGACTGGACACCCGTCCTCAGTAGGTGCTATGTAAACCTCAGTAGGTGCTATGTAACCAATTTAGGTGCTATGTAAACAAATTATGTGCCCTAGGAGCTATAAAATGAGTGAGTTACTTAACTGTTTCCAAGAGACTCTTCACATAAAACAAAAGATTAAAATTTTACTATCAAATGTACAATAAACTATGTGTGATACATCATTGAATTCAGAAAAAATGCTCATTAAAAAAATATGAAAATTCAAAACGGCGCCCATAAGATCAAAGTTGGCTATGGTCCCTGGGTAAATGTTATAGTTATTTTAAAATAAAATATGTTACTAGATTACTCGTTAAGAAATGCCTCTATAATGTCGAAGTTGTAAATGTCCAGATTCAATAGTTTTTGAATAAAAAAATAAAAAACAAAATTTCAACAAATCTTATTTTGACAATATCTCGAAAACGAAAGAAGATAATTCAAGTTTGTTTTTAGATTAATATTGGGCCCTAAAATAACGCAACTCTACCCTAAATTAACCGACTTTCTATCTCTTTGAATGCCCAAGATCCCCATACATTCTGTTAAAATACGGACACGCTCTATAATTGTGAATTAAATAATAAAAAAAAAACTAATTGAAATTTGTTTCATCAATTTTTCATACAGTCATAAATTACACATCCATTGTTAAAACTGTCAAAATTATCCATGCAATAATTGTTAAAAATGTTCGACATTTACGCGTGGCGCATGAAGTAAAATGAAGTGATTAAATGTTAAAAGTTTGGAGCATTCTAAAAAACTGTGACCAATTTATTAAATTTTTTATTGTATAGGCAGTATATTTTTAATATGAAGTAAAATTTCGAGTTGAAAAAAGCCCAAAATTCTTCGGGCTTTTCTCAACTCAAAATTTTACATTTACTTTTAGAAATAATAGAATATAAATAAGAAATGAGTTCAGTCTTCATTTATTTATGTTTATATAATATTATTAATTTTATTGGTATTTGTTTATAATTTAAACGTGTAATAATATACGCCCCCTAATATTTTCTCTGGGTTTTCTACTGCCGCCCTGAAAGTCTCAAATGTTCACAGGGGGGCGTTATTGCCTTCGTTGAGAATCTGTGATTTAGATATTCTGCAATAATTATGTCACTTTACATTTTGGATAGATGCGCGAATATGTTTTTTTTTCAGTGGCTCATGAACTATCATAATTGACAGATAATAAAAACTGTTTACTAAAGGAAGTTCCATTTAAAATGCATTGTCCATTTTATCAATAGTATTAGAAACTAAAGCTGCTCGCATAATAATCGAAGCATAAATGAAGCTGTGATGTTTGGAGAGGCCGAATATAAAAGTGTTTAAAAAAATTACTGCTATTTAAAATGCATTGGCCATTTTAACACTAGTGCTGAAAAGTAAAGCTTTATGCATATTAATCTATACATAAATGAAGCATTTTTAGTGAGGTAGATAAATAAATATAATATTTCATCCTGACCTGAATAATAAGAATGCAATATTAGATTAAATAATTTAATAATATTTATACATTTTATTAAATTATAATTTCATTTATTCACCCTATTTTTTATGGAATCAAAAATTTCATTAATGAATCAATTTTTTATCATGTTATATTCCGTTCACGCAACGCGTGTCGAAATTTACTCCTCCTTCGGGATTACGGTTAAACGTAACAGGAAGCTCCATTATCACACAACACCGCCGCTGCAAATCGAATCACAAATTGATTTATAGCTCGTGCTAAAAAAAAGCTTGCGCCGAAAGCTCCGTTAACAAAATAATCATCAATCATCGTTCGCTGCACAAATTGCGCGAGAATGATTTGTCGCGCTGGATAATGGATACGTTTATTTTAGCACTGATTTTATAATAAATAAAAAATATAACAGCAAATAAATTTTCAATTTGTTGATTTGTGAAAATCAAATAACATAGCATCAAAAACCAAGTAAGTAGATTGTAAATTAAGCCAAGTCTCTAAAATGGTTAATATCAGTGAAATTATATCAAGTATTTTTCTATAAAATAGAACTTTATACTAGGTAGCGCAAAAGTCATCACCCTACCAAAATATGCTATAATTTTTGCAAATGGCGGTAAATGTCAGTTCTGCTGTGACATTTGTCAAGTAAACAGCTACAAAATACACGTCAACAAGATTTGAATCGCTATGCTTCTCAAGAAAGCGGAATAATTTAATAATTGCATTTCCGGGTCTCCTGATCTCTCGTTTTGGTGATTTTCACCGGCGAGATCGCTCTATTTAATCGTTCCAGACTTCTTTTTGTGGGGTTTCTTGAAATCACGAGTCTATGTCAACAAGCATTAGACTCTTGAAGCCCGCAAAGAGAATATGCGTCAAGAATACGAGAACCTACGGAAGTTCTGGCAAGGTGATGGAAAATGCCATAAATCGGGCCCGTATGGTCAACAATTTTGCCAGAGGCCACTTGGTCAATATATTTTTTTTTTGACTTAATAGAAACAAAATTAAGACATTAAATAAACACAATCTAACAGCAGAACCAACGTTCACAAAAAAAATTACAGCTAAAGAACATCGCGTGACAACTTTTGTGCCACCTACATACTTAATTGAAAAACTTTTTACTAAAAATTTAACGTTGAAACTAACAAAAAACCAACAAAGTAAAATACGTCGAAACTAGTTGGAAAAATGAAGAGTTAATTTAAATTCAACAAATGAGTCTGATTATTTTTTAAATCCATTGATTATTTTAAAAATCTTTTACAACGGAACCGCATTTTAAAATTAATTAGACGTCAACGTTAATTGTTTCCCAAAAAATCATTTATTTCCTAAAATATGCTTTGCGAAACCGCTCTTTATATTCAATTAAATTAATGTTCATGGCTCAATTGTTCGAATTCAATTAACGCGAATAAATGAATTTCGACTTTTAGCATTTTATCAATGTCCCTCTGGCAAGTTTCATCCCTCATTCAACCCCTCTAATGTATTTTATCTTTTTGCAGGAATGGACAGAACAGGGGCTGCGGCTTGTCTGCTTCTGCTGATACTGGCGTGGGTGGATTTAGGAGATACATGTTCTTGCATGCCGGCCCATCCGCAAGAACAATTCTGTAGCTCAGACTTTGGTAAGTCACAAGAAATTACTTTTTAGTGCAAAGAAATATAGAAAAATGTGACTGCAGTGTTAGAGCTCTCTCAGCCCCCCTTCGTGGGGGCCATGGTCGGAGTAAATATATAATTGTATTAAAACAAACCTTGTGATTTTTATTAAGTTATTACAACTAAACAACTATTATTAAAGGCAGTTTGATAAGCTTAGTTTGAAAGTTTGCTTCTCATGTACGAGGTGTGTAAATTAGGTAATGAGACTATCTCCGTAGCGTTGGATCTGGCAACATTTAGGACGTGGGACTTGAAGGGGCAGTAGGTGAACATGTGATAACTTGTACTGAAGGCGCGAGTTAGAACTCGCTAGAGTCATTTGGTTGTGTCTAGCATTGTTTTTCGTGAAACAGTTTTTTCTAGTGCGTTCTAAAAAATGAGTGACATCATTTTCGAGCAACGGTGTGCTATCAGGTTTTGCTTCATTATTGGGCACAGTTCACCTACAGGTTTTTTTTTTTTTTAGTGGATTGTGGCATTTTTAGAAGGAAAGGAATCGATTGAAGATGAAGGCCTCCATATTCAAGAATCAATTAAAATGTCTACAGAATCCGGGACAAGGGCGTTCAGATAATCGGTTGGCAGTTAGAACAATCGGGGAAGAGTTTAATTTGACTCACCACCGTTTATCAGATTTTGACCAGTGAACTGGGAAGAAGAAAAATTTGCATAACAGTGGCAATTTCAATAAACGAGTTTTTAGCCAGTAAAAATATTCCTGTGGCTACTCAGCCTCCTTATTCTAAATATAAGTGCCAACATTTTCGAGCAATGCTGTGCTATCAGGTTTTAACTGTATTGTTTCGAGTTTACGTGAAGTGATTAATCACAAATAGAAAGACTGTTATTCCTTACTTCACTTTTTATTTTTATGTTAGATGTATATTTCGAGACACAAGGTGCTCATTATCAATAACAAACTGAGTTTGTTATTTATAATGAGCACCTTGTGTCTCGAAATGTACATCTAACGTAAAAATAAAAAGTGAAGTAAGGAATAACAGTCTTTCTATTTGTGACTATCAGGTTTTACTTTATTATGGGACACAGCTCAACGGAACCTTTTGCAAAACTTTAGGTAACAGGCCTACAGGTTTTTTTAGAGGTTTATCCCATTTTTGGAAGAAACGGAGTCGATTGAAGATGAATCACGCAACGGAAGGCCTCCATATTTAAGAATCGATTTAAATGGCTACAAAATCCGGGACCTTGTGCGTTCAGATAATCAGTTGATAGTTAGAATGATCCGTTCATCAGATTTGATCAGTTGACAGTAGGAATTATTTCTGGAGGCTACTCAGCCTCCTTATTCGCCTGACTTGTTTCGCTGTTGTCCCGAAATCGAAAAAAAGAAAACCCAAAAAACCTTATTTTGGGGCGCTCCAAATTATTTAATCGGTTGTAATCGAGCAGCTGAAAGATATTCCAGTAACCGAGTTTAAGCACTGCTATGAGAATTGGAAGAACCGTCTCCAGTAGTGTGTCGTTTTCCAAGGAAGTTATTTTGAGAAAGGCAATATTGAATTGTAATTCTATTTGAAGATAAAAAAAGTCTTATTACTTTATTTACACACCTCGCACGTATTCCTTCAATTTTCATAATATGTCATTATTCGCATATCAATAAAATTTATGATGATGGAATAAATGTTTACGATGACAAACAGTGAGGTGTGCATGTAGGTGAATTGTTTTTATTGCACTTTAAGATTCAGATTTATGCGCACTGGGATAAGAAGAAAAAATAACGAATTTTTGCATATTACTTTGACGTTTTTAATTCGCGGTTTAAATTCATGGAAAAATTGCTGCAGCCGCCGCATAATGCGCACTCTGTGGGCAATTGTCTGTGAAATTGCTAATTGTGCACTACATGCTTCATTATTTATTTATTATGGATTTAATTAAAGTCGCAAGAATGAATGTTTTGTGCGTGTGGGCGGTTTGTTTGTAATGCATTATACACGATAGTTTTACGTGGAAGTTTATTCAGACCTACAACGAAAGTGATGCAAAACAAAGTTTTAATCGATTTAGATCATCTTTTTTTTTTTTTTTTTTTAAATCAAATGGCTTTTGCCTGGCCTTGGTTTTGCAACCATTAGCCAACATCATATATTTATTTTTCATATTACGATTCATTCACACAGCTCAAACACACTTGGGAAAAAACGCAGGAATAACACTCTTCTCGCCTGGGGGCTCGTCAAGGCATTTTTTTTTTTAACAAACAAGACTAAGCCACGGACCATAGGATACCCTACAAAGGAATTCTACAAAGGAGAGTACCACATAATACCATTCAAACTACTAATTAAATTGACAATTTTACAGTCTCCAAAAATTTGAAAATTTGTTTATATATAAATAAGTCATTTGACTGTAATATTGTTGCGTAATTGAAAGGGAGAGTCAGTTTTCTCGATATAGTGTCAAAAAGAATTGCTCGATCGTGATTAAATCTTACACAGCACATAACAATATGCTCCAACGTTCCTCTCTCACCGCATTCACAAAAAGGGTCATTCCTTATATTAATTTTATATAAATAAAAAGGACATAATCCATGATTGCATCGTAGTCTGCAAATTGTTTTAATGAATCGTTTTGATAAAGATTCACACTTTAAAAACCAAGTTTAACCGGTATATTGGGACAAATGCCCTTATAAAACAAACCATAATTCCTCTTCTGATAATATTGGTTGAATTCATTGTCTAGTTTTTTATTTAGTATATTAACCATGTCGGACGGGGTGAGGGAATAATTTAAGTATATATCGGATTGTAATGCTGCTTTAGCAAATGAATCAGCATGTTCGTTCCCGCTGATACCAGAGTGTCCCTTGATCCATACAAGCGAAACCCTTTTATTAATTAAATTAATGTATTTAAATATATCCGCATTTAAAATATTTAATTTTGATGAAAATTTAAAGTTTTTGTAAAAGTCAACTATACTTTTACAATCCGTGAAAACTAAAATACTTGAAAATGTTGATACATCAATAGATGTTAAATATTTTAGGGCCTCCAAAATTGCTATTACTTCGGCAGTATAAACTGATATATTATTTCCCAGAAAGAATTTGTTATTAGTTTGATTTTGTGGGTCGTAAAACGCACCACCTACTAAATTATTAACTCGGGAACCATCAGTAAAAATGTTATATGCATTTGGCCATTTAGTATTCACCTGTTCTAAGAACCTAATCTCAGTCACACGGGTACAGTCTGTAGATGAAACACTGTTCAAATAAAAACAGTGAATAGGCTTAATCAAAATATCATATGGCAACCTGTATTGTAAAATCCCCCCTTGATCAGTGAAATTAGGTTGCACATCAATAAGGGTCCTATAGCATTCTACTAAAATGGGAGATTTTTTTATAATCCAATATCTCGCAGATAAGTCTAATATATTCAGTGACATAACGTTATTTATTAATCGAGATCCTTTTGACCTTAAATTTATAAGAAATTTAAACGCCAATTGCTTACGTCTGATAACCAAAGGTCTTTCATTAGTCTCTGCCAATAAAAAATTAATTGGTGAACTTCGCAAAACACCTATACAACAACGTAAACATTTATATTGTAGAGTGTCTAGTTTTTTAAGGTGACAATTGCTTGCGTTTCCATAGTACACCGAGCCATAATCAATTACGGACCGAATAAATGTTTTATATATGAGTAAGGAGATTGCCGGGTCGGACCCCCAATTACACGAAGACAGCATTCTAAGTATATTCACGCCCTTTTCCACTCTAGATGTAATGTGTGATATATGTTTAGACCATAACAATTTACTATCTATATAAAGACCAAGAAATTTTATACATTTCGTGTGTTTGTAAGAGCTACCATTTAAGGTTACAAAATCTGTATCAAATCGTGTACGCGTAAAAGTACATAGTTGTGTTTTATCATGAGAGATATTAAGGCCGTTATTGTCACAATAGGATTTGAAGACTTTTAACGCGTTATCCAATGTCTTAAAACATTTATTTATATCCCTCCCCTGTGTATATATGCAAATGTCATCCGCATACTGGATAATTTTTATTGAAGAATTGAAAATCGTTTCTAAATCAGACAGGAAAAGGGCGTATAAAAGTGGGCTTAGAATGCTACCCTGAGGCAGACCGACATTTGATATGTGAGGACCAAA
The DNA here is from genome assembly GCA_932526585.2 of Philonthus cognatus. Taxonomy (NCBI): domain Eukaryota; kingdom Metazoa; phylum Arthropoda; class Insecta; order Coleoptera; family Staphylinidae; genus Philonthus; species Philonthus cognatus. The sequence continues at coordinate 101,529,203 of OW052244.1, forward strand.
TATTTTACCATTTACGTATAAGAACAAACGTCTGTCACTAAGTATATTTATTATTAATTTAATAATAGAATGAGGAAATCCTAATTTTTGCAACTTTAGAGCAAGTAAATAATGGTCTACATTGTCATACGCATTAGAGATGTCAACAAAAAGCGCACACACAGATTCATTTTTCGAGAAACTAATCTGGATGTCAGTAATAAGAGTACCCAATGCATCCTGTGTCGAATAACATTTTCTAAACCCGTATTGAGTAGATGGAAATATACCCTGAGATTCAACCCACCACTCAATACGATGTTTTATAATTCGTTCAAATGTTTTAAGAATACAAGAAGAAAGAGAAATAGGCCTGTACGCCGACATTGTGTTCACATCTTTATTCGGTTTTAAAATAGTTATAATCTTAAATTCTTTCCACTCATTAGGGATAACTGCAGTGAGTAAAATCTTGTTAAAAATGTCAAGAAGTTGAAGTTTTGCATTCTTTGGTAATTTATCGATCATAGCATAAGTAATTCCATCCAATCCTGGAGCAGTGTTTGTGTTGTTTTTTAAATTCATGCGTAATTCCTCATAATTGATCTTATTCATAAACCAGTGATTTTCCTCTTGTGAATTGTCAAGGCAGATAAGATTATTAGCTGATAAGGGTGCAAGTTTGTACAGTAGTTCTTCACACCAATGTCCATCAATGATAGGATGAGTATTGACAAATGATATATTTTTAATTTTTTTAATTTCTTTCCAGACCAAGCTGACAGGTGTACTGCGATTAAGATTTGAACAGAATTTATGAAAAGATTTCTTTTTGCTAGTAGAAATTACTTTCTTTACAATTGCGACACATTTGTTGTATTCAATGAGATTTGCAGAATTTGGATTCTGCTTAAATCTCTTTAATGCCTCAGATTGATTTTCAATTGCTAAACGACATTCACTATTCCACCATGACTTTGAAAATTTAGGGGATTTCGATTTTTGTTTATATTTTGGGATGGCTGTTTCGCTGGCTTTATTAATATTTATTAAAAATTGTGAATATGTGGCCTCATTGTTTAAGATTCGAGGAGATGATGCTGTAAGTTCGTGCATGCATGTACTAAATTTTGTCCAGTCGGCCTTGTTAAAATTCCACTTTTTATTATTTTGGATCTGTTTTATACGCGGGCTGATGTTTATTGATATTTTAATAACATAATGATCCGAGCCTAAAGTGTTATTTAATGTTTCCCACGTTGTTAATAATGCAATATCTGGTGTAGTAATGGTAAGGTCAATGGCAGAAGATTCGTGAATAAGTCGCTTGAAGAGCGTTGGAGAGCCGTCATTAAGAAATATTAAATTTGATTCCTCTATTGAATCCAACAGATTATTTCCCTTGACATCTGTTTTCGCATCCCCCCAAGCCGAGTGGTGGCAATTGAAATCACCACCAATTAAAAAGGATCCCTGGATACTCCTGAATAAGGAGGCCCAAGAAGATTTACTAATTGATATGTTTGGACTACAATATAAACTAATAAATTTAATGTTTTTTCTGTTTTCGAATGTTAATGAAATACCCACCATATTTACACCCGGAATTTTAAAGAGTCATAGGGCTCATAGGGTATATTCTTGTTTAAAAGAATACATGCCCCAGTTTTTCCGTTATTATTATCATCTCTAAATACATTAAAGCTAGAGAAAATAAATTTGCTCTGGGGCTGAAGCCATGATTCACTAATCAAGCACATTTGTAAATCTTGTTGAAATATAAAATGTTCTAAACTACCTTTTTTACTTCTAATCGATCTAGCATTCCATTGTATAATTTTCATGTTGTATAAGTGCACTTGTATTTTTTAAAATGGATTCAATTTGTTTTTTTATAACCAATTCCAAGTCGAGATCATTATTGTTAGACTTTATCAAGTCATACACCGCACTATATATTTTATTAATTATCTGCGATATAGAAAAGTCACCACTTTCAACGTTATTTTGCCTAAGGGCGATGCCATTGCCGTTATCAATTCGCGGCCTTGATAAAATGTCTCTATGTTCCTTACGGGTTTCAATGCTGCTCTGTGAGAACTGCGGTACCTGACGTTTACGTTTAATTGCCGTTTTATTCGAGTTTAAGTCCGGAAATTTTTTCTCAGATATTATTGGGTTATTATTTGCTACAATGCTTGAAAACGATGAATTAATTTTATCAGCCGCATCACGATACGACATATTTTCAGTACTCATTATGTTTTTAATGGATTTTTGTCTTTGAAATTCGGGACATGATGCGTGATTAGTGGAACAGTGTGGACCGTTACAATGAACGCATTTAATATCTATTAAATTATTACATTCATCCGAATCATGATCTCCTAAACATCTACGACACCGTTTTTTAGCTTTGCAGTGAGTGCTAATATGACCGTAACGTAAACAACGCAAGCATTGAATAACTCGTTGTATGTATGGTTCGACACAACAGGCAACACGGAAAATTGAAATTTTTGAGGGTAATTTTTGCCCTTTAAATGTAACTAGAACAGACTGAGTGGGAGTGTATACTACATTACCGTCAATTACTTGTCGCCTGTTCAGACGTTTAGTTTCCAGGACACTAAAGTTATCCCCAGAAAGTGGCTTTATCAACTCAGTGAGTTCTTGTTCGGATAAGGATGTGTCTATTCCCCTTACTACTCCCAGTCTACGTACCATAAACTGTGGGATGTAAGCGGCTATGTTTTGATTTTTTAAATATGATGAGTCGAGAAGTTTATTTGCCGATAAAAACGTTCTCAGCACTACTTTAACTCTGTTTTTGCCCATGGGAGAGATTTCTACGATTTGATTATCAATATCCTTATGATTAAAAAGTATTATTCTACCGATAGACATAAGGTGTAATTTACCCAGTGATGGGTTTAATTCATTGCCCTCAAGATAGACCTGAAAAGGGCCGACATCAGTTATTTCATATCTATAATTAGGCCTTGACCTATCATTCTTATTTAAATTTTTACCATTCTCCATACTCAAATTGTTTTTTTCTGAACTGGATGGTTTATTTATACTCGCACTATCTGATGCGCAAGGTGAGATGGACGCGACCTCAGCCGCCCCGATATCTGCACGTGATTTTGATGTACCGGATTTATTCGGTGAACTGAATATTTCATCAAATTCTATATCTGTCTCTATCGCATTATTTAATGTTACATCATTCACAATGTTTAGTGATTGCGATAAAAGACCGGGAGGTGTTAAGAAGTGGTTTGACTTAGCTGAATTTTGGTTGGGTCCTGGGTTTCCCGAGGGAAACCCGGACGGTGGATCCATGTCGAACTGCTACTCCACAGCTACTGTATATATCTACAGCACTAATATAGTTTAGTTATTACACTGGTCACTATGAACGATTTTAACTCAATTAATATTTAATAGCGCGCTGCACTCGAAACAGATGTTCACACGATGGAGAACGATTTAGATCATCTATAAAATGAGATTGTGAAAAGGAATAGAATAATAATTATAATTGCAGGATTTAGCTAAAAACTTAATTGTGAATGAGAAAGTTATTTAAAAAAAAGACAGTTGTAGTAAATTAATATCTATCTTCAATTTGGTTCTCATTAATCATTTGATGAAACATGTTTACAATATTGATAATTAAATAAAAGTCACTTGGTTTGTTTCACTACTATTTCTTATTCTCTCCGACTAGTTTCGAATTTCCAAATTTTAAATTCAGGTAATAAGGGACGAGAATTGAATTTTAGAGAAGGCCTGGAAATTTGCAAGGCAATAAAACAGGGAAAACAAATCGTAAACGAGTACGAAGACATCTGGAACTCCCCGATTCTTAAAGCCCTTATTACCTGACCTTCCAAAAATATATGTATATATAATTTGTTATATATCTTTCTGTATTACTCCTTGAGAATGACGATAAGTCGAAACTAGTCGGATAGAATCAAAAAAATAGTAGTGAAACAAACCAAGTGAGTTTTATTTAATTATCAATATAATAAATATCTAATTTTAGGTAAGTTTCGATTTTACTAAGTAAAAAGAGTCTATTATTTCAATGTAAATTCAGTGATTTTCATGTTGATTAACCCATTGATAAAATCATTTTTTGGTATTGTAATAGTTCAAACTTTAATAATTGGAAAGCACTTGCCCCTTCCTAAAGTTTTTGATGAAAGTGTTCAATATTTGACATCATGTGAGTTTGAGTTACTTGATTAAGCATGACGAAAATAGTTTAGAAAGCCTAAACATTTGATAGATTTTACTCAAGTCCTGATTTACAACACAAACACTAAAATATTGTAAACAAGTGAACTTCCCTTAAAATTAGTATCTTTTACGCGTGGCGCATGAAGTAAAATTTCGAGTTTAAAAAAGCCTGAACATTTGGTTTGGCCGCTCCGCTTCGCGGAGCGGCCAAACCAAATGTTCAGGCTTTTTTAAACTCGAAATTTTACTTCATGCTCAGCCTAGGAGTGGATAACACTCGTTTAAAGCTTCAAATTGAACTCTTTTAAAAAAGCTACGAATGTCTACTTAACCCATTAAGCGCCATTGGTGCATACACGCAACATTATACATTTTTTGTTAACCAAGTTATTAAATGAGTTAATTTTGTATATTATATTATTTGACCTGACTTGAAAACGTATGAAGAGAAATGTGAATATTTTGTTATTTAATTTTCTCGATTATTACACATTTAAAAAAATACATCAGTGCATTTCTAATTTCACAATATTTCAGTGTTTTATACTCGTGGCGCATGATGTAAAATTTCGAGTTTAGAAAAGCCCCGTGAAAATATGTCTCGGGTCGCTGCGCGACCCTCGACAAATTTTCTACGCGGGGCTTTTCTAAACTCGAAATTTTACTTCATGCTTAGTCTGGGAGTGGAAACACTCGTTCCAAACTTTATATCGAACGTTTTTATAAAAAAAATCGATTAATGCCTGAAAATTGATTGAGTATACATTTTGCATATTTAAAAGAAAAATTCTACATACTGTGAATTTTTCTTTTAAATATGCAAAATGTATACACTGTAAATTTTCAGTCATTAATCGATTTCTTTATAAAAGCGTGCAATATGAAGTTTAGAACGAGTGTTTCCACTCCCAGGCTAAGCATGAAGTAAAATTTCGAGTTTAGAAAAGCCCCGCGTAGAAAATTTGTCGAGGGTCGCGCAGCGACCCGAGACAAATTTTCACGGGGCTTTTCTAAACTCGAAATTTTACTTCATGCGCCACGCGTATTAAACACTAATATATTGTGAAATTAGAAACACACTGGTGTATTTTTTTAATGAGTAATAATCTAAAAAATTAATAATAAGTTATTCATAGCTATCATAAAGATAAGTGCAGAGTTTTACCAAAAATCAACTTTTAAAGTTAACTCTATAATTGCTCGGCCGTTAATGGGTTAAAAGAAAAATTCCCTGTATGACACGAATCACGAAAACGAATCACCTAATGTGATTCAAATCACGAATACCCGAATAATGGATTCATAAGAGAAAAACATAATTCGAATCAAAGTTTTGACTCCTGTTTTTCGAATCACGAATACAAATTCTTTAGAAATAATTTGGAGGATTCGAATGCTTTTATAATTATTCGAATTCATTCATAAGGATTCGAATCACCTACATTTGGATTTGAATATGAATTCTCTTAAATAATGTAACCAATCCAGATCACGAATCTTTTTTCAGTGAAATATTCGAGTATTTACCATTTAAAAGAGGTAACCCACTGAGCAAAAACAAACAAATAACGTTATATCAACATTGTAGCAACATTAAACGTTGTTTTAATGTTGATGAAACATTACTTAAATAGATTTGCTCAATGGGAAGTATTCGAATATTTCAGTCTCGAAATTTTACTTCATGCGCCACGCGTATAAAACACTGACCTATTGTGAAGTTAGAAACACACTGGTGTATTTTTTTAATGAGTAATAATCGAAAAAAATTAATAATAAGTTATTCATAAAAATCATAAAAAGAAGTGCAGAGTTTTACCAAAAATCAACTTTTAATGTTAACTCTACAATTGCTCGGCCGTTAATGGGTTAAAAGAAAAATTCCCTGTATGATACGAATCACGAATCCGAATCACCTAATGTGATTCAAATCACGAATACCCGAATAATGGATTCATAAGAGAGAAACATAATTCGAATCAAAGTTTTGACTCCTGTTTTTCGAATCACGAATACAAATTCTTTAAAAATAATTTGGAGGATTCGAGTGCTTTTATAAGTATTCGAATTCATTCATAAGAATTTGAATAACCTACATTTGGATTTAAATATGAATCCTCTTAAGAAATTTAACCAATCCAGATCTCGAATATTTTTTCAGTGAAATATTCGAGTATTTGCCATTTAAAAGAGGTAAGTATTCGAATATTTCAGTGAAAAACGTAATCCTCTAAAAGGATTTGAATCCTGAATGATTCGAATCCTGCCCAGCTCTTGTAAGTACTGTTAAATCAACGTGGTTTTTGCTTAATGCAAAAAATTAATTAAGACCAACCGTTGAATCACGAGTTATTAAATTGTAATGTTATCATTATTACTTAGGCAACATTTAACCAATCCAGATCACGAATCATTTTTCAGTGAAATATTCGAGTATTTACCATTTAATAGAGGTAAGTATTCGAATATTTCAGTGGAAAACGTGATCCTCTAAAAGGATTTGAATCCTGAACGATTCGAATCCTGCCCAGCTCTTGTAAGTACTGTTGAATCAACGTGGTTTTTGCTTAATGCAAAAAATTAATTAAGACCAACCGTTGAATCACGAGGTATTAAATTGTAATGTTATCATTATTACTTAGGCAACTTAACTTGCTATGAGCTATATATGCGCGCTTTGTTTGAAAATATTTAAATTAGATAACAATTTGTACACTTTCTTCATTGATAATACTGCACCTAGTGATGTAAAATTACCAGTAATTTAAAATTAGGTAATATTCTCGGTAATATTACCAGAAACATGGTAACAATTGGTAATTTAAATTAAGATTGTAATAGAAGATGAGAATATTTTTTTAGGCCTTTTGGGAATGGTCATTAGTTTTTGGTTGGAGATTATCTGAAAGTTAAGAAGCATATCATGCAGGGTTGTTAAAAAAAAACTTTTTTTTCTTCATTTTAATTAAAACGACCATTTTTTTTTTCAAAACGTAAAACGTGTGTTCTTTTCATTGAAACAGCGTTTAAAACCTTAACAATTAAATATAAAAACGAATTAAATTTAATATCGACTTTCTGCAAAATGTTTGTCTCGCTGAGACAAGTCTCCAAATATTCATTGAAACAACTACTCCTCGAGCTAATACTCCGACAGATATTGAATTATACAGAATTATTGCAGAATATTTACAAAATATAAAAACGAATTAAAATCAAAAGCGACTTTCTGCAGAATGTTTGTCTCACTGAGACAAGTCTCAAAATATTCACTGAAACAACTACTTCTCGAGCTGATACTCCGACAGATATTGAATTATACAATGGATATTTGAGTTACACGACAGCTCTGCTGTTCTTTGCATAATTTATATGCAAAATGCAGCATCAGGTCAAATTATTCTCTCACCAAACTAAATGTTTCCTGTTTATTTTATTTTAATATTTTTTGTATTGAAAATCTAAAGCATAGTTGTACTGATGAGGGATAAATCTCGAAACGCGTCTATAGATGGCTGCTTTTGCCTGGCCTTGGGAACTTGCCCATTAGCCAACATCATTTATTTATATATATTTTGTATTAATTGTTTAACATTACAATTTGTAGTATGCTATTATTTCATACGGACAAACACTCACATTGATACCACACCCAGGGTCACGACGAGAAATTATTTTTAAATAAAGACTCCCCGTGCACGGGATATAGATGGCTTAAGACAATTAAAATTCATTCCCTGTAATTTTTTCAATTTATTTCAATTTCCTGTTGTTTCATTTAGTTTGGTGAGAGAATAATTTGACATGATGTTGCATTTTGCATATAAATTATGCATAGAACAGCAGAGCTGTCGTGTAACTCAAATATTCATTGTATAATTCAATATCTGTCGGAGTATTAGCTCGAGAAGTAGTTGTTTCAGTGAATATTTTGAGACTTGTCTCAGTGAGACAAACATTTTGCAGAAAGTCGATATTAATTTTAATTCGTTCTTATATTTTGTAAATATTCTGCAAACCATTGACAAACTCAATTTTTCTTTATGATAAATTGTCTTTATGTTAACAATTAAAAACATGTTTAAAACATGTTTAAAACAGGTTTAAAACATATTATAACACGTTTAAAACGTTTTTAAAACAGAATACACAAGGCATTTATCTTTTGAGTATACATAGCCTGATAATTACAGCGTTTTTTTAAATTTGTGGAAATTCGTTGTTTCTAAGCGGTTATTTGAGGCTTTTAACGAGTGTTTTCCACTCCCAGACTAAGCATGAAGTAAAATTTTGAGTTTAGAAAAGCCTAAGAATTTGGATTGGCCGCGTAGCGAAGCGGAGCGGCCAATCCAAATTAGGCTTTTCTAAACTCGAAATTTTACTTCATGCGCCACGCTTAAAAACACTGATTTACAGTGAAATTAAAAAAACACATACATACAACAACGATTATAAGCAACCTAATATACGTTAGAGTTATTGGGTTGCCTATAAGCACTGTTTTAAACAATTTGATCAGCGCAGAATTTGACTCACGTGTTATTCACATCTACATATTAGATAGCTAAAGCCGTATATTTTAAACTTTGCGATATTTCAGTGTTTTATACGTGTGGCGCATGAAGTAAAATTTCGAGTTTAGAAAAGCCTAATTTGGATTGGCCGCTCCGCTTCGCTACGCGGCCAATCCAAATTTTCAGGCTTTTCTAAACTCGAAATTTTACTTCATGCTTAGTCTGGGAGTGGAAAACTCTCGTTTAAAGATTCAAATTGAACGTCGTAAAATTTACAGTGTATGCATACAGAGAGTTTTATGTAACGCTGAACATTTTCATAACGAGAATTTTTCTTTGAAGCATCCATATCCATACGTTGCACATTTTTCTATGCTTGGTTTATTAAAAGAATTTAATTTAAGGCTTTAAGCGAGTGTTTTCCAATCCCAGGCTAAGCATGAAGTAAAATTTCGAGTTTAGAAAAGCCTAAAAATTTGGTTTGGTCGCGTAGCGCGGAGCGGCCAAACTAAATTTTCAGGCTTTTCTAAACTCGAAATGTTACTTCATGCGCCACTGGTACAAAACACTGACATATTACGAAGTTTAAAACACACCGCTAAACTTTACATTGAGTCAGTGTTTTGTACCGGTGGCGCATGAAGTAAAATTTCGAGTTTAGAAAAGCCTGAAAATTTGGTTTGGCCGCTCCGCGCTTCGCGCTACGCGACCAAACCAAATTTTCAGGCTTTTCTAAACTCGAAATTTTACTTCATGCTTAGCCTGGGAGTGGAAAACACTCGCTTAAAGCTTCAAATTGGTTTCTTTTAATAAACCGAGCATCGGAAAATGTGCAACGTATACATATGGATACTTCAAAGAAAAATTCTCGTTATGAAAATGTTCGGTGTTACATAAAACTCTTTAACTCTAAAACCTGAATGAAATTCCTGTATTTAAAAAATCACATTTATCCACAAGCAGTTGTAATATTTTATTGAAATAAAAAATTAATGATATATAAGAGTCTTATTTTCATTTTGTTTTTTTCAGTAATTTTAGCTCGAATTAAACGCGATCACGCCGTGAACGGCACCAGGGAGTATAAAATCCGAATACGAAAAGAGTACAAGATGTCCGAAAAGTCCTACCACGCCTTAAAGTACGGGAGACTATTGACAGCGGCCGAGGAAAATATGTGCGGGCTGAAACTGGAGGTCGGGAAAGTTTACGCGATCGGTGGAAAAGTCGTCAGTTTGCAAGCCAGGGTCGGGCTTTGCGGCTTCGCCGAGAAATGGAGCGACTTGACGAAGAGACAGAGGAAGGGTTTGAAACTGATGTACAGACAGGGCTGCACTTGCAAAATTTCCATCAGCCGGTGTTTGCCGCCGAAGAAATGTTACAGGACGAAGGATACGTGTAATTGGGAGACGTTTAATCCCAATAAAAAATTGGATTGCCAAAGAAATGAGGTACAGTAATATTTTACTTACAGAAACAAGTGCAGTGAAAATTAGATTTCAAACGTTGAATCAAGAACGTTATCTACCTTTGGTGAATTGATACAGAGCTGTTCCGAGTACAAGTAAAATGTACTCGAGTACTGAGTACTCTACACAAAATGTACTCGAGTACTAAGTACAAGTACCTCACTTTAAACATTAAAATACAACCTATCAATTTCGTGGTTACTTAGAGTAACCTAACGTAATTTTAACAATTTCGAAATATTGGGTTAGGTGAGTTAGGTCATAGTACACATTGTGAAATTAGGTTAGATAACAGGTTTTTATGTTAGGTTAGAGGACAGATTGTTAGATTGGATTCTATCTAATTTAGTAAAATTGACTTATTTTTGCGTCTAAATTGTAAAATTAAGTTAGGTTAATCTAAGAAAGTAATCTAGTTATATAATTGGTATTCCAACCAAACCTTGATTGGATTCTATCTAATTTAGTAAAATTAAGTTATTCTTGCATCTAAATTGTAAAACTAAGTTAGGTTAATCTAAGTAAGTAATCTAGTTATATAATTTGTCATCCAACCTAACCTTGCTTTACAAGAGTACACATTGTAAAATTAGGTTAGATGACTGGTTTTTATGTTACGTTGGAGGACAGATTGTTAGATTAAATTCTATCTAATTTAGTAAAATTGAGTTATTTTTGCTGTCAGGTTGTAAAGCTGGGCTAGGTTGGATGACAAATCACATAACTAGGTTACTTACTTAGATTAATCTAACTTAATTTTATAATTTGAAAATATTGGGTTACGTTGTCAAGTTGTGATGTTAGGTTAGGTGAGATAGAAAATCGTAACTAAATTTACGATTCACTATCTAACCCAGAGGTTCTCAACCTTTTTTTAGGTCGCAATCCCCCGCTGCATAACTCCTCACCCCCTTCCCTGATTTTATCTGGGCTTTTTAGTTAGATTGAAACATCATTATAGCCTTATTTCACTTCCCCTACTCTTTAGAAAATCTGTCGCATCCCCTCTGATATCTTACCGCGCCCCCCTAATTTGGCGTGCCCCCCCGTTTAAGAAACCCTGATCTAACCTAACCTAATATCACAACTTGACAACCTAACCCATCATTTCCAAATTGTAAAACTAAGTTAGGTTAATCTAAGTGAGTAATCTAGTTATATAATTTGTCATCCAGCCTAACCTAGCTTTAAAAGAGTACACATTGTAAAATTAGGTTAGATGACTGGTTTTTATGTTACGTTGGAGGACAGATTGTTAGGTTAAATTCTATCTAATTTAGTAAAATTGAGTTATTTTTGCTGTCAGGTTGTAAAGCTGGGCTGGATGACAAATCACATAACTAGGTTACTTACTTAGATTAATCTAACTTAATTTTATAATTTGAAAATATTGGGTTACGTTGTCGAGTTGTGATGTTAGGTTAGGTAAGATAGAAAATCGTAACTAAATTTACGATTCAATATCTAACCCAGAGGTTCTCAACCTTTTTTAGGTCGCAATCCCCCTCCGCATAACTCCTCGCCTTCTTCCCTGATATTATTTGGGTTTTTTAGTTAGATTGAAACACCATTATAGCCTTATTTCACTTCCCCTACTCTTTATGAAATCTGTCGCGCCCCCCTAATGTGGCATGCCCCCCCGGTTGAGAAACCCTGATCTAACTTAACCTAACATCACAACTTGACAACCTAACCCATCATTTCTAAATTGTAAAACTAAATTAGGTTAATCTCAGTAAGTAATCTAGTTATATAATTTTTCGTCAAACCTAACCTAGCTTTACAAGAGTACACATTGTGAAATCAGGTTAGACCCAGGTTTTTACGTTAGATTAGAGGACAAATTGTTTGATTCTGTCTAACTATTGATTATTTTGTTGTTCATTTTTTTGTATAAATTCGGTGTTGTTATTAAAGGCTTTAACAGTGTTTTAACAAGGGTTTTCCACTCCCAGATTAAGCATGAAGTAAAATTTCGAGTTTAGAAAAGCCGGAAAATTTGGTTTAGTCGCTCCGCGAAGCGAGCGAAACTTGAAATTTTACTTTATGCTAAATTAAGGAGTGGTAGATGCTTTAAATTGACCGATTTTATAAAAACATCAAATTCATGCAAATTTACTAAATTTACTATTATTGAGAAATCTCTACTTAAAAAAATCCTTGTAAACTCTGTTCACATTTATTCTCACCGCAGTAGGCTTGTTTTTTTCTCCTTATATTGGCATGTTGTATTTTTAATAATAATGCTTGAGGTATGTTGTTAACCTATAATTTCAATAAAACGTTGCCAAACACCAAGTCAGTAAAATGCATATTGAGAAGGTTGGTCCATTCGCTGCCTTGCCATGTTGCTTGTTTATGCAGTTGCCGGGCATCAGATGAAAAATTCCACTCATTGACATATTTCATTTTCAATTAATGACAGATATCAGATTTTGGCGATTCCGTTTAAGCAATTTTGATCTTATTGACGTTAATGACGTTTGACATAACCTCTATTGGCTTTTATTATTATTATATTTCTACCTACTGAGAATTACTATTGCGCATGCGCGGATATTTATTCTACCAGCCTTGGCCAAACACCTACTATCGTAATATTTTTACATGTAAATGAGGGATATTATAAAATGCAACATTGCACTACACAACCTAAAAAATGCAAAGACATAACCTAATTGTTAGTAACTTTTTTAATACCCTTGCAAAAATGTTACCCTTAGAAAGCCTACTGCCGTAAGAATAAAATGTGAGCAGAGTTTATACAGAAAATGTTTCTTTTAAACGTACATATGCCTACACTTTTTTTAACCCATTAAGTGCCATTGATGCATACACGCAACATTATTAATTTGTTGTTAATTAAATTACTAATTAAGTTAATTTGATATATTATATTATTTCCCCTGACTAAAAAAATAATAAAATAAGGAAAAATGTAAATATTTTCTTACTTAAATATTTCGATTACTACTCATTTCAAAAATATATATATATACTGGATATCCCATGAGTGCGTTCTCGGAGAATATCTCGGCTCGTGTTAAGGATAGAAAAAAGGTTTTTTTAAGAAATTTGCTTGTTTTTAAAAGCTGCATAACCTAAAAATATTTGCATGTATACAGGGTGTGTTATAAAGGCAGTAGCAGATGCAACTTGCTTATATCAAAAGGATCACCCTGTATATTATTTGGTTCTTAAATTGCCATTGTAAATGGTTTATGCGATTGTGTTGAGCTTCTTTACATGATTAATTTTAGTATCCCTACCAATACTAGATCCAAAATAACTTTTAGAATTCAAATATTTAAATCAAATTATGGGAACAATGAACCACTTTCTAGAAACGTATCATTTTATTAAAAACATTTGGTCTAAATTGTTCCGTTTCGGAATCAATTGACATTTATATCTAAAAATCACGTTTGCGGCAGTTTTGTAAACCTAAAATATCTCTGAAAGTAAATAAGATAGAGAGTTGCGGTTTTCGCCACTCTCTTGAGAATAGAAGGCGCTATCGAATGCACTATAAAGTTTTCGCGATCAAGCTATTTGACTACAGAACAAAAATAGTCGAATTTATAAATTTTCAAACAAAGATAACTTGATTTTTTAAAATGGAACCATATAATTTTTTAACGTCAATCGATTCAAAATTCAATTCTCTTTTCATTAGGTTCATAATTTTTAACCGTAAGTTTAAAATTTTTAAGATAATTATATTACATCTACAGATACAAAATTATTATCAAATTAGAAATAGAATTTCATTTTGAGTCGATTGACATAAAAAAAGTTACATGGTTCATAATTATGAGTACTTGTCTATAAATACTTCCTCAAGTTGTTACCGATCTTCCCATCAAGAAATATAAAGCAAAAATTAAAGCTGTACTGAGCGAAGAATCCATTTATTCCTTTAAAGACTTTTTTGAAATAAAATGGTAGGGTAATTCTGTCCAAGCTAATATGTGATACTTACACTCATCATTGTTACTTTATTTATTTTTTTTCTTTTTTTAAATGTTTATCATGTTATGCAGACCTTTATGCTATACCCATATGTTTATGTTTTGTAATATGCACATTATATTCTCTATTTACAAATTTTACAAATTTTAAATTGTCATGTTTTGTCCAATCTACAAATTTTAATAGTTATGTCATGTCCTGTATACAAATTTTGAAATGTCTTATTCTGTCCAATTTACTTTCAATTATCATTTTATGTCTAATTTTTATTGTTGCACAATATACATCTTTTACACTTTCCGTCCCATATACAAATTTTAAATTGTCTTGTTCTGTCTAATTTACTATTTTGAACTGTTATGTCCTGTCCATTATACAAATTTTAAACAACACTGTAGAGTTAGTAATATTTATATTTTTTATACATTTATTTATTATTATACATTATTAGGTTTATTTATCCAACCTCCTGGCTACAGACCTTCACTAGTACTAGATTATTTACTATTGACAATTTTTGTTTTTTTTTTTTTGTTTAAACAATTCTTATATATTATTATAAAATTTTCTTTCTGACAATGTGATGCCAATTTGGTGATAAACAATAAAGATTTATTATTTATTATTATTATTATTATTATTATTATTATTTGAAAAAACGAAGTTACCTTTAATTTAAAATTTATCTTCAACCTACGCCAATCATTTAATCGAATACCAACATAACTTTAACCCTAAATTCAAAATTTTGCACGAATGTAACAACAGTCGTAAATAAAACTTATTAGAAGAATTAGAAATTAACAAATATAATAAAAAAGGTATTCTATTAAATGACCAAATAGAAGTAAACAACTCACCCCTAATCAATATTTAGTCGCTCAAAATTGTTTGTATTAGTTTCAGCCTAATTACCTTATTAACCCCCCCCCCTTCTATTAACTTAATTGCATTAGTATATAAGCTCTTACCTGTACTTTGTAAAATCATTATTTCATCTGCCTGATGAAGCCACTGTGTGGTGAAACATGTTGCAGTGTTCAACAATTAAAGTGAAACCCTCCCAACTGTGTTGTTTTATTTCAAATAATAAAATTTATATATTTAACTATTTGTATTTTATAGCCAAATAACTTAAACGCAACAACTATATAGTGCAGGTGATAGCGCCCCCAAT
This sequence comes from Philonthus cognatus, assembly GCA_932526585.2. Classification (NCBI taxonomy): domain Eukaryota; kingdom Metazoa; phylum Arthropoda; class Insecta; order Coleoptera; family Staphylinidae; genus Philonthus; species Philonthus cognatus. The sequence continues at coordinate 101,544,568 of OW052244.1, forward strand.
TCTCAAGAGAATAGTGAAATCTGCAGCTCTTTATCTCATTTTGTTTCCGAGATATTTTAGCTTTATAAAACCACTGCAAACATTATTTTCGTCCATAAATGTCAAATAACTCCTAAACGATACGACTAAGACGAAATGTTTTCAATAAAATGATAGGCAATTTTTATGATAAATTCAAAAACAAAATAATATACAGGGAGATCTATTTAAAATAAGCAAATTACATCCGCTACTGTCTTAATGGCACACTCTGTATATAAACAAATATTTTTAGGTGACGCAGCTCTAAAAATCGAATAACTTTGGTAAAGAAACAATTATTCTATCTTTAACATGAGCTGAGATATCCTCCGAGAACGCACTAATGGGACACCCTGTATATCAGTGTATTTATAACTTTACAATATTTCAGTGTTTTATATGCGTGGCGCATGAAGTAAAATTTCGAGTTTAGATAAGCCTGAACATTTATTTTGGCCGCTTCGCTTCGCAAAGCGACCAAACCAAATTTTCAGGCTTTTCTAAACTCGAAATTTTACTTCATGCTTAGTCTGGGAGTGGAAACACTCGTTCTAAACTTCATATTGCACGTTTTTATATACAATCGACTAATGCCTAAAAATTTACAGCGTATACATTGTGTATATTTCAAAGAAAAATGCACAGTATGTAATACGATAAGTCGTTCATAGAAATCATAAACATAAGTGCAGAATTTTATCTAAAATCAACTTTTACAGTTAACTTTATAATTGCTTGGCCGTTACTGGGTTAAAAGAGTTCAATTTAAAACATTATACGAGTGTTTTCCACTCCCAGGTTAAGCATGAAGTAAAATTTCGAGTTTAGAAAAGCCTGAAAACTTGGTTTGGTCGCGTAGCGCGAAGCGCGGAGCGGCCAAACCAAATTTTCAGGCTTTTCTAAACTCGAAATTTTACTTCATGCGCCACGCGTATTAAACACTGAAAACGCTTAAATATTGTGAACAAGTCAACTTTAAGTGAAATCAGTGTCTTGTACGCGTGGCGCATAAAGTAAAATTTCGAGTTTAGAAAAGCCTGAAAATTTGGTTTGGCCGCTCCGCGCTTCGCGCTACGCGACCAAACCAAATTTTCAGGCTTTTCTAAACTCGAAATTTTACTTTATGCTTAACCTGGGAGTGGAAAACACTTGTTTGAATCTTCCAATTAAACTTTTACAAAAAAAAAAAACAACGAATATCTAAGGTTTTACAGCATATAATTGGAATATGGATACTTAAAAGAAAAACTCCTTCTATATTGATTATTAATACTTCTCATTATTCGAAAATAGATTTTGATATCTCATTTTGCTATTTTGTAAAATTACACTAGACAATAGCAAAAAAGTATTCGAGATAAAAATAACTAATACAAATTAATTTTGATCTGCTGAACACGAAAATAGTTGTTCATAGTATATTACGTAACGAGAGTGGTATGCAGCATATTACATATGAGCGGGCATGATGCGCACGAGCCGCGCAGCGGCGAGTGCAGTATTCCGCGAGAATGTAATTGCCATACCACTCGAGAAACGTACGATACTTTACCTACGCCCTAACAAAATAAACAATGGGCATGAAAGAACAACTTATTTATTGAAATCATTTTTAATAGTACCATGACAATAATGAAAACTAAATTACTACTTGATCAATATAGAGGGAGTTTTTTTCTTTTAAGCAACATTCGTTGTTTGTTTAAATAAAAATCAGTTTGAAGCTTTAAACGAGTGTTTTCCACTCCCAGACTAAGCATGAAGTAAAATTTCGAGTTTAGAAAAGCCCTGTGAAAATTTGTCGAGGGTCGCGCAGCGACCCGAGACAAATTTTCTGGGCTTTTCTAAACTCGAAATTTTACTTCATGCGCCACACGTATAAAACGCTGATTTCAAGTGAGGTTCAAATATGCAAAAACTTTACAATATTTTAGTGTTTTATACGCGTGGCGCATGAAGTAAAATTTTGAGTTTAGAAAAGCCCAGAAAATTTGTCTCGGGTCGCTGCGCGACCCTCGACAAATTTTCACGGGGCTTTTCTAAACTCAAAATTTTACTTCATGCTTAGTCTGGGAGTGGAAAACACACGTTTAAAGCTTTAAATTGAACTCTTAAAAAAAAACAACGAATTACTAAACATTTAAAGATAATAATTTTTGTGCTATTTTTGTATTACTATTTAGTTTTTATTTATATTTTTGTCCCTGTATTGGTCTTCCGTTAGGCAAATAAATATTATTATTATTATTATTATAAGCTGAATTCGGAATACGTATACTTTAAACAAAAACGCCCTGTACATCAAAGAAATGTCATTTGGTTGTGCGATAAGCAATCAGCTGTTATGCTGTCAGCACGTAATGTACTTGTCAAAGCTATTACGTGCGTGTGTACGTAATGTCAATCCTACTTGTCAAGGTGACAGTGTGGTATGATGCGGTTACTAGATAGGGCGTAGGTAAAATTGCTTATTAGTTTACGTTTCATAGTTGTACGGACTAGCACTTATCTGCACACTAACTATTTAGTACTTTATTAATTAACTTTAGAAGAGAGTTTGAAGACTCCATTATATAAAATAATTTATTTTGCTAACTAAATAGAATATCTTCATGAAACTTTATTCGAGCACTGTGCACATGAAAATTCTTCTACAATACAATTGAAGGGTTAAGGGAAAAACCAAATGAGTCAAGATATATGAACGCATCTTCTCGGCCAACTTTTGAATTTCATTGTTGTTTTCATATTTAGAACCACGATTTTCAAATAAATACGTATTTTATATCAAGGATACCGACAGAAAGTTCAAATTTATTGTCCGGTGTTATTTATAAAAATATCAATTTTGGTTTATTGTTTTAAAAGACAGATTTTGTTTTCTCATTTTGCTATCATACTTTTTATACTTTGTTATACAACATAATTCATTTTATTTTTAATTTTGGTAATATTACATTTATTTCTTATTTCAGGGCATCTGTTTACGCTCGGCCAGTAAAAACTGCATCTGGTCGAAGAGCGCCTCTCTCGCGGCCTGCTCGAAAAACACGACTGTGATGCATTACGAGCCGAAACCGAAAAAACACCAAAAAGTCCAAACGTTCAACTCACCATTTCGCGATGGTCGGGGTAGAAAGTTTGGTCAATAAGCGGGAAATTGTCTTTGCCGATTCTTCTCTGTAGCTGCACCAAATGCCCGAAGACCCAGGGTTTGTCCTACGAAAATAAAATAAGCGATTAAGAAACAAAACAAAAAATTGTATGTTATATTTGTTGATTATTTATTGTAAAATTAAAATTAGTAAACATTAGGGATAAGAAGAACAGTTTGTATATATTTAGTACTTTAATAATTAACTTAAGAAGAGAGTTTGAAGACTCCATTAGATAAACGATTTATTTAGCTAAAAAAATTAAAAAAATTCGAGCATTGTGCACATAAAAATTCTTCTACAAAACAATTAAAGGGTTAAGGAAAAGATCCAAATGAGTCCAAAAAGTTCAGAACATTGTTTCTGAGCTACCTATTGTGTAGCGTAGAACAAGTATTTTCACGTAGGCAAACCTAACGGGAAACAAACAAATGGTTCACCAGTTATTCACGACGAAAAGAATAAATAACGTATAAAACATACAGAGTTCTGGCATTTCATTTTGTTCCCCTGTAATATTTCAAAAATAGGACTCATTTGGTTTTGCCCCCTAACCCTTCAATTACACCGGCACAAAAAATGTTAGTTATTTATTTTATTTTTTGTCTACTTAAGTTGTCAAGAAAAGTTAATCATGGGTCTGAAGCAGTTAACTTTTACATATGTATTCTTCTAAATACAGCATATTATCTTTTAAAATATTGACTCGTTTATTGAATAATAACACCGGCATACAAAAAAAAATATGGTTCAAGTGCGACGGTATAGACCCATCAGGCCATGTTCGTTTTTTTACATAAGGAATATGCTTATTTTTGAAACCGATACATTTCCTCTTAGAACCTCATTTTGGAATCTTTCGTCGAATACTCCATGTTGCGCTTGGTTTCAAGCTTTTTTACAATCAAATTTAGGTTATTATACTTTAAGTATATTGGCTCTGAAAGAAAATTTATTGGTTTCAAAAATAAAAGTGTGCTTATTTTTGAAACAGATAAATTTTCTTTTAGAGCCGGTATATATGCATATGAAGTATTTTGATTTAGAAAACCCAAATTTAATTGTAAAAAAGCTTGAAACCAACCGCAACATCGAGTATTCGACAAAAAATTCCAAAATGAGGTTCTGAAAGAAAATTTAACGGTTTCAAAAATAAGCACATTCGTTATGCAAAATATAAAATGCATTCCTTATGCAAAATATAAAAATTTGGAGCTAACCAAGACCTCGCAAATGCATTTTTGGTCAATTTTTATATTAACGAACATGGCCTGATGGGTCTATACCAGTGATGGGGAAACTACGGCCCGCGGGCCAAGTCCGGCCCGTTTAAGAGTGCCGTCGTGAGAATGTTTGAACGCGTTCTTACTTCGTAATGTGACGACCCGCATAAAAACTATATACCTACGATTAAGCATTATTCTTTGGCCCGCTACGATTGTCTGGTTATTACAAATGGCCCGTCTTAAAAAAAGTTTTCCCACCACTGGTCTATACCGTCGCACTTGAACCATATTTTTTTTTGTATGCCGGTGTTATTATTCAATAAACGAGTCAATATTTCAAGAGATAATATGCTGTATTTAGAAGAATACATATGTAAAAGTTAACTGCTACAGACCCATGATTAACTTTTCTTGACAACTTAAGTAGACAAAAAATAAAATAAATTACTAAAACTTTGCATACAATAAAAAAAATGAAAGTGCTTATATACTTTTCGCAATCTACAAATAATTTGTCTTGTTAACAAAAGTTTAGCAATTTTATTATTTATTGGAATGTTTTTCAACTCTTTTTAAGTACTCTAGTAACTTGAAAATCAAGTCAAAAGTGAAAGTATTGTATAATGGAGCATTAAAACTTTCTTCTAATGTCGCTTAGTAAAGTAGATAGTCTTTATGTTCTCGACTCAGTAGTATTATATTTTGGAGATTAGACGTTGTCTAAGTGTAAAACTCTATCTTTAAAATTTGAAATAAGATATACACTGCAAAAAATTTACGAGCCTCCCAATTAACGTGTTTGGTTTAAACATATAACGTGTTTCCGTTAAACATTCTAATTTGTTATAAACACGTAACATATTTGAATCAAACATTCAAACAAGCTGTAATGTTTGGCGGAAACACGTTACTTAGCAGTCTTGTATACCGTGCGTTTTATTTAAGTATGGCCATAGAGATTTACATCGTAAAAATTGTACCCAACGTTAACTTTTGTTGTCGTCCAAATTTGAAAGAATTTTTTTCTACGAAATGTTCATTGTTAGAAGGACATAAACATGTAAGAATCCTTTATTTTATCTGTCAAGTTTATCAAAACAAATACTTACTTTATGATATTTTCGCCAAGTTGATTTTTTGGCTTAATTATTTGTATTATTATTTCCAATTTTAAAGCGAAAATAAAGTAATCTAATATTAAACATATTAGATTACTTTATTTTCGCTTTAAAATTGGAAATGATAATACAAATAATTAACCCAAAAAAATCAACTTGGCGAATTCTAGCATTGTACATTTCATAGAAAAAATGTCGAATTATCAATAGAAGCAAATATGATTTCAAATTTGTACGACAACAAAAGTTAACACGGGGTACATTTTTTACCATGTACATCCCTATTTAACTTTAAATTTATTTATTTATTTGCAAATAAAACATAAAACATACATCAATATAAAGACTTTTATAAATAATAAAATAATGTGTTAAATTAATGCTTATCTGCAAAAGGACTAAGAGCAACTTAAGTTGATCTATGTCTTAGCCCTTCATAATACAGGTTAATAATATAAATAACAGCTACAATAGTAATAACAGTGCATATTTTTTTTTTTTTTTTTTTTGGTGTCTCAGAACTTCGGCCTCAATGAAGATGATACGGTGTGTTGTGGCCATACTTAAATAAAACGCAGTGTATAAACATATTATTTGTTTAAAGTAATCATTTATTTTTTTGATGTAGTTTTATTACTCAAAGAAGTCTTATCTCCAATAATCTTAACCCTTTCAGCCCTGGATTTTTTCAGGCTTTTCTAAACTAGAAATTTGAAGCTTTAAACGTGTGTTTTCCACTCCCAGACTAAGCATGAAGCAAAATTTCGAGTTTAGAAAAGCCCCGTGAAAATTTGTCGAGGGTCGCGCAGCGACCCGAGACAAATTTTCTGGGCTTTTCTAAACTCGAAATTTTACTTCATGCGCCACGCGTATAAAATACTGATTTCATGTGAGGCTCAAATATACACAAATGTCACAATATTTTAGTGTTTTATACGCGTGGCGCATGAAGTAAAATTTCGAGTTTAGAAAAGCCCAGAAAATTTGTCTCGGGTCGCTGCGCGACCCTCGACAAATTTTCACGGGGCTTTTCTAAACTCGAAATTTTACTTCATGCTTAGTCTGGGAGTGGAAAACACTGGTTTAATACTTCAAATTAAACAATTTTAAAAAACAAAGGATACTCGGTAAAGAACTATATTTAAAGAACTATATTTAAAAACAAATCCCAGCATATTTAACAAATTTTTGTGGTGGCGATTGCCACCGTCAGGGCCGAAAGGGTTAAAGTTACGAGATGCATTTTTAAATAAACTAAATTTAATTACGTATAAATATAAGTTTTTTGTTTTTTTTTGTACTTAATTACTTTCAAACTCGATACAATTTCGTTTAATATGTTTTTTTATTTACAAGAATATTATGCCTTAAATGCATGATTTATTCTTGTCGATTCGTTTATTTTATTACTATTTACGACTATGCATCAACAATTTTTTAACGGTTATTAACATTTTATTTTCAAGCAATGGTCGTTAATTCTGTTTATCTCACTCGCTGTTGTAAACAATTATCCTGTGAAATTTTGTATTGTGGAGGCTTCTACTTCGTTATACATGTTAAATTATTAATAAAAAAACGGTTTAACTTTTTTTGTATAACCCAATTTATTTTTATGTGACTGCAGTTTCGGCAAATTTAGCTTGCCATTAGCAAACATATATGTTTGATAATGGCAAGCTAAATTTGCCGAAACTGCAGTCACATAAAAATATATTGTGTTATACAAACAAAGTTAAACCATTATCAAACATATATGTTTGATAATGGCAAGCTAAATTTGCCGAAACTGCAGTCACATAAAAATAAATTGTGTTATAGAAACAAAGTTAAACCGTTTTTTTTTTATTAATAAATTATCCTATGCTTTCGATATTTTTACTTACTTGGAAATTGTAAATTGCGTTGATGTTGTTAATACTTGGAACTCCTCCGAATTTAAGGGCGAGCAGCAGCTTCTTGTAATTTTCACCAGCGTCCTTTAAATTTTGCCTCACCTGAAATACGGAACGCAATAATCAAAAAGCCTGTTTTATACTGTTTTGTACAAAAAATGTACGAGGGCAAGTCATTAATTAGGTCACAGAATGCTTACAAAAATACTAAGGCCCATTTGCACCCCGACTGATCAACTTAAATCATGCACTATTGATTGATTTAACCTCTGATTAAGTCAAAATTCTAGAATATAAGAATGTTATACATCTTAAACATGTCTCTTTCATGAATATGCGATTGTAAAAGCAGTTTGTAAATGAAATTGTTGTGTTATTAAGAAGTACTAATCACTGATTAAGTTAATCGACTTGGGTGCAAACGGGCGGAAAAGAAATACTCAGCAGAAAACAAGTAGTATTTTTCAACAAAGTCTTCACCCAATGACATATTTGGAAATAGCTTACTGCTATCACCCACATCAGTTTGCAATCTAGTTCATGACTCTCGTTCCTATAAATTAATTTTTGATAGACACAAAAAGTAATGATCATGGATATTTCACTTACATCCGTATTCAGAGAACAAAAGCGTTCATATTTTACGAACATGTTTGTTTGTGGAAATAGGATAGTTGTAATGTTACTAAGTATAATACTTAGGAAATTAAAACAAAAGATCTATTATGTATATTTTCCACGAAGAAAACCACTTGTTTTTTTTTCCATGTTTTTCTTCATGAAATATGTAGGTATATTCGGTTTTTTTTTTTTATTGGCCAACCAGATTTGGGAATATGAATTTGTGTTCAGTACTCATTCATTCACCGGATGACGCGTTTCAAGTTTCGAAGTATTGTCCCGAACCAGTGCTTGAAGAATACTGAATATTTATTTTATTATGGCCTGTGCAATTTACATATGTCAGATGGCGTTTAGGATGTCGACCATATAAAGATATGGAATTTATTTTTCTTAGGTTCTTTGATTATTTGGGCGTCTCTACTGTTTTTTATGTAATGACATTGATATATGAATGCCATGTTGCAATTAATTAATTATGTAAACTTAATTAAAGGAAAGGCACTTGGTATTGTTTCACAATTAAATCTTTATTCCGACTAGTTTCGGTTTGTTAGACCATTTTCAAAGAAATGTACAGAAAAAATTATTTCTTAAGTATATATACAATATTTTTGTTTCAGGTAATAAGAGAAGTCAGAAGCCTTTCCTTTAATTAACTTTACATAGTGCAATATGTTTCACCAAGTGCCAGATGAGAAATTAATTCAAGAAATTATTAATTAATTAGTTGACAGAAATGTGGTACTAAAATGCCAAAAGTAATGTCCCGCCACTTAATTAATCTCTTAAACCATGTAGAAAACAACCTCAAATGTGTTTTGAAGGCAAAAGTCAGAATTACAACCAGAGTAATCTAACCAAATATCCAAAATTATAAAAAAAATACCAGATCTGTTTGGCCAATAAAAAAAACGAATATAAACTTTTGGACAAAATTAACGCACCACTCATATTTTTCTAGATAACCTTTGTTTGTTGATAACTTACTGTGCGACAAGTAGGCCATGAGCCTTGTTTGACAGTGACAGTTATTATTTAAGCTAGCTACCTACTGAGCAAAAAACAAACAAATAACGTTATATCAACATTGTAGCAACATTAAACGTTGTTTTAATGTTGTTGAAACATTACTTAAATGTGTTTGTTCAGTGGGTATGACAGTAATTTGTATTAAACCTTGTTTTAGACTAAAATTGTGTTAAAATGTTCTTAAAAAGTGCTGATTTAAGCAACGTTTTTGTGAGAAGCAAGCTTATGATTGTAATTATTTTTATCAGATGCATGCTTGGAAGGTTTTTTGCGAGTAAATCAAGTAAGAAAAATGAACCTCCAAAGAAATTTGTCAGGAGGCAGTGCGAGGAGGCAGTGCGAGCATCGACTCTTCTAGATGAAGAATATTTAATGCGATATGTTGCTGGTTTGTTACAAAGACACTATTCCAGCATCAGTCGCATAGTGAGACGACTTAATGAAACGGGCTAGTACCATCGAAGACTACGACAAGGGCGAAAACGTTGCACTAAGGAAATTGATGATCGTTTTTTAGATAACGTGTTCTCAGAGACAGAACAGTCACCAGCAATATGTTAAAAAATTAATTAGCAGATGTGCGAAATATCGCTATATTATTTTGAACGATTCGAATACGTTTACATGAAGAAGGATTGATCAACAGAAGACCAGCCAAAAAACCCTTGCTTACCAAAGAACACAGAGTTCATAGATTGCATTTTGCAAAACTACATCAGAATTAGACTGTTAATGATTGGAAACGGCTTCTGTTCTCCGACGAAACTAAAGTTAGCCTTAAAGCTCCAGATTGACGTAAGCGTGTCTGACGAAGGCGAAGAGAAAGGTTTGCCAGCTGTAATATCTCTCAAAAAGTACCTTTTGGTAGTGACTTTAAAGTTTTTTGAGGATGAATTTGCTTCGGTGCTGTTTAACTAATATTGGACATTCATAGACCGAATGTCCTATATTACTTAGACAACATTATTGTCGAACATGTAATGCATTTTGTTCTGTTTGTTAGGTCTAATTTTTTATTCATGCAGGACAACGCTTGTCCTCACGTGGCTAGAGAGATTATTGGCTACCTAAATGATATTAATATCTCTGTACAACAGTCCGGACATAAATCCTTTATAGCAAGATAAATTCAAACTCAAAACTATTTGAATTCTAAAAAATAAGCTTACGCTTCTTATAGTTTGCACACTTTAAACATAATATATAAAATTGCGAAAAAACTATTCGTGAAATTGCAAACAATGTCTTAATAAATAAGACAGCTTAAGACGATAAATATCCATTGAAACAACTACTTCCCGTGCAAATACATCTCCGGATATTGAATTATACAATTAAATATTTAAAATCTTATTTAATTTGATCAAATTAAATAAGATTTTAAATATTTAATTGTATAATTCAATATCCGGAGGTGTATTTGCGCGGGAAGTAGTTGTTTCAATGGATATTTATCGTCTTAAGCTGTCTTATTTATTAGGACATTGTTTGCATTTTCACGAATAGTTTTTTCGCAATTTTATATATTATCCTTTATAGCATTTATGGGACTATCTCAAAAAGAAGATTGGAAGTCGTAGACCTCCTGTTGCTAATCACAACCAACTCATAAAGGCCGTTATTAAAAAATGGGAAAATATTCCGCAAGCTTTTGTTGAACATTTGATATCAAGCATACCTCGACGCATGAGTGCAGTGATAATAAGTATACGGTATTAGATGCATTTATTCTGTTTTACAAATTCTTTTTTCGTATTTCAATTTGAAGTTATGTTTGTTCGTGCATTTCCAACAAAAACAAACTGTTAAAGAAAAAATAAGGCAAATTAAGGTCAGGTTCGACTAATTTGTAGGTATATATTATTATTTCAATGTTCTTAGTTTTACTTTGTGGTTATATTGTAAATATCTAGAATAATTTAAGTGGTGCATTAATTTTGTCCAGAAGATTATATTTGATTTCATCAAAAGTATAGTTCAACAAATTTTGAACATATTGAGGACTGGTTTTACTACAATACATTGAAATAAAAGATAATTTTTCATTTAAGTACAGTTTAAGGTATTCGTTGATTTTATAAAAGCATTTAATTAAATATAATTTTGTTACTCGAACTAAACATTTGTGATATTTATTATCATAAGATAAAACTCGTTTTGTACTCTTGGTGCATGAAGTTAAATTTGTAGTTTAGAAAGACCTGAACATTTGGATTTAGCGCTCCGTTTCGCTACGCGACCAAAGCAAATTTTCAGGCTTCTCTATACTCCCAATTTCCCTTCATGCTTAATTAAGCACTCCTTAAAAGCTTTAAATTGTTTTATAAAAACAAGGAATTACTGTAAATTTACCAAACGCTGTAAATTGTTTTATAAAAACAACGAATTCCTGTAAATTTTCCAAACGCTGTAAATTTCGGGATAGGCATACTTAAAAGACAAATTCCCTGTATAAAAATGTACATGTGTGCAAACTCGCAACCTAAGTTTCGACTTTTAACGGTCAATTTATTATTTCAAAAATATGACCATGTAAAATGGGCTTTAAACAAAAAAAAATTGACTACCATCTATTTTATTTACATTTGATGATATTTCATGTGAAAAATCGCTGATGGTGAACATTTCAAAACCGTAGCTTTATTAAAATTGTATATTTTTTTAGTTTTAGTTATAATAGAGCTGAAAAAAGGTGCGAACAACACTTGTTATGTATTATTAATTAATTGATTAGTTTTTAAGATTATGTACGTGTATTGATTTTTAAGTATTTGTTGTAATATTTATATGGAAATATTAATAATTGCTTTTGTTATATATTTTTTTTAAATTAAAACAACTCTGTTTTTTATTTTCTTTATTTTACTTATAGGTGTTAACTCACTGAGCAAAAAACAAACAAATAAAGTTATATCAACATTGTAGCAACAATTAACGTTGTTTTAATGTTGATGAAATATTACTTAAATGTGTTTGCTCAGTGGGAAGTTTCTTTGACGTAAATATACCGTGTGTTCTTAGATTACTGCCCGGATAGGAAAAACTTATTTATTAAAGATTTTTTGGCAAAAAGTAATTCTTTACAAAAAGTTTTAGACGACTTAAAAACAACATTTTAATTATCAAATCCTAATTTGACCATATAGGACGCTTAAAAATGAAGAAAAATTAAATGTGTAATAGGAGAGAAGTATCTCCAATTATATTTTTAGGGGAAAATGTTATTAGAAAACGTAATTTCTAATCGACAGTTAAGTCTAAGTAGAAAATTATTATTGATTTCGATAGCTAACGCCATCTAATGCTTCATAGTGGCATCGTCAGTGACACGAATGCACAAAGTGCATATACAGGTCACTGTTCCGTCCACGAGCGAGCAGAATTCTGTTTGTGAAACCAGAAAACAAATATCAAAATTGAATTTGTGATCAGTATTCCGGCACCAGGTACCCACAGACGCGTTTCGGACTTCAAGGGCCTCTTCATTGTGGTCCCGACCCAGTGCTGAGGAATACTGAACATTTCTGACTATTTCAAGCCAATATGTGAAAACTATTAATGATTTCGATAGCTAACGCCATCTAATGCTTCATCATCATCATCTGTGGGTACCTGGTGCCGGAATACTGAACACAAATTCAATTTTAAGTACAAAATGTTAACTTAATAGAAATAATTTTATTATTTATTAATTAATTTATTAATTTTTTTAATGTTTTGTTTCGTATCTTTCATTTATTCAAAACAATTTCATTTCTATTAATTTTATTTGAACCATTCAATCAAGTTATGGTATATATCATGTGATCCGGATAATTGCCAAGATAGTTTTTTATTTATAAGTTTTTTATTATCAATTTTTCTACAGAAAGTCATTCTCTATAAAGCTGTATAGTTGAGACTGTTAGTTGTTAAAACTTTATAATATCACTTTAATAAAACACCTAATTTGTTTAGGTAACAAAATTATATTTATTGTACTACAACAATTGATTCACCACACTGTGGCTTCATCAGGTAGATGAATGGTCATCTACCTGATGAAGCCACATTGTAGTGGAACAATTGTTGTAGTATAATAAATATAATTTTGAAACCTAAACAAATTAAGTCTTTATAAAACATTTTGCCTCTCTCAAAAAACCCTTACCATAAAAACATTACAAATTTGATATAACAGTCTTTCATTAGAAGATATAGTTTAATTACTCAAACAAGTCTTATCACCAATAATCCTTAAGTTACGAGATGCTTTTTTTAAATAAATTAAATGATTTAAACATTTTATAAAAATATATACAAGCTTATACGAAATGTCGATTATTTCAAACTTTGGCTTTAAAGAAAAATATAATAAGACAGAAATGTATTTAATGGCGTAATTAATTTAAATATACAAAGAATTGTTCTTTTAAGTATATCCGGTGATTTACTATCTTAAGTATACAAATGGATACGCTGTTAAATTTTCTGACATTCGTTGGTTTTTCAAAAAAAGATCAATTTGAAGCTTTAAACGAGTGTTTTCCACTCCCAGACTAAGCATGAAGTAAAATTTCGAGTTTAGAAAAGCCCCGTGAAAATTTGGGCTTTTCTAAACTCGAAATTTTACTTCATGCTGTGTCTGGGAGTGGACAACACTCATTTAAAGCTTAACACTTTTAGAAAAAGTGTATGTATATGTAATACATCGTTTAAAGCTTCAAATTGAACTCTTTTAGAAAAAGTGTATGTATATGTAATACATATACATAGAACTTTTTCTAAAAGAGTTCAATTTGAAGCTGTAAACGAGTGTTTTCCACTCCCAGACTAAGCATGAAGTAAAATTTCGAGTTTAGAAAAGCCTGAAAATTTGGTTTGGTCGCGTAGCGCGAAGCGCGGAGCGGCCAAACCAAATTTTCAGGCTTTTCTAAACTCGAAATTTTACTTCATGCGCCACGCGTACATAACACTGATTTCAAGCGAAGTTTACTCGTTCACAATACTTCAGTGCTTTCAGTGTTTAATACGCGTGGCGCATGAAGTAAAATTTCGAGTTTAGAAAAGCCTGAAAATTTGGTTTGGCCGCTCCGCGATTCGCGCTACGCGACCAAACCAAATTTTCAGGCTTTTCTAAAATCGAAATTTTACTTCATGCTGTGTCTGGGAGTGGACAACACTCATTTAAAGCTTAACACTTTTAGAAAATGTGTATGTATATGTAATACATCGTTTAAAGCTTCAAATTGAACTCTTTTAGAAAAAGTGTATGTATATGTAATACATATCCATAGAACCTTTTCTAAAAGAGTTCAATTTGAAGCTGTAAACGAGTGTTGTCCACTCCCAGACTAAGCATGAAGTAAAATTTCGAGTTTAGAAAAGCCCCGTGAAAATTTGTCTCGGGTCGCGCAGCGACCCGAGACAAATTTTCTGGGCTTTTCTAAACTCGAAATTTTACTTCATGCGCCACGCGTATAAGACATTGATTTTAAGTGAAGTTCACTTGTTAACAATATTTTAGTGTTTAGCGTGGTGAAGTTCACTTGTTAACAATATTTTAGTGTTTAGCGTGGCGCATGAAGTAAAATTTCGAGTTTAGAAAAGCCTGAGTTTGGATTTGGACGCTTTTCATCCAAATCCAAACGCTTAGGCTTTTCTAAACTCGAAATGTTACTTCATGCGCCACGCGTATTAAACACTGAAAACACTAAAGTATTGTAAACAAGTGAACTTCACTTAAAATCAGTGTCTTATACGCGTGGCGCATGAAGTAAAATTTCGAGTTTAGAAAAGCCTGAAAATTTGGTTTGGCCGCTCCGCGCTTCGCGCTACGCGACCAAACCAAATTTTCAGGCTTTTCTAAACTCGAAATTTTACTTCATGCTTAGTCTGGGAGTGGAAAACACTCGTTAATCCATATCTAACAAGAATTTTAAGCATATTCATTCACAAACATATTTTCAATAATGTTGTTATTCAATTGTGGTTAAAACTAAGCTTTCATTAAACTCGGTTTACATAAATTACATCCACCGCAATAACATTTTCATTAGAATTTATAAAATATTTATACGACTAAAATCGTTGAATTAATTGAAATCAATAGTTACCTCCTATATACATTCAAGCACCAATTAGTGCTACTATTTACAACTCGGCTCCGATGACACTCCAGGATCTAGGATTTAAGTGCCTTCCGCGAATTTAAATTATGCATCTCATTTAAAGGCGTCATAATGCGCGTCTTCGATTGGTTTCAATTACCCTGATGGCGATTGATACGATTGGATTTCCATATTGAAATAACGCACCCCCGAAGGCGACGAAAACAAATTTACGTCCCGGGATCTTATATGTGCGTCCCACATCCCGTCGCGACCGTAAATTCCCGCTTTATGGGACGTTTACGGCGTTCTAAATGTTATGGCTCTGAGATCTTTTGAAATGCGTTATCATTCCGGATCGCCATTGGTATATAAATTTGTTAATAATGTTACGATAAGTAATATTCTTTAATGATTTTATTTAATTATTTAATCTTTAAAGCTTCTATTATGTGTTTTATTTTTATTTTGTTAATATATCGTATGTTCAATTAAAAATAAAAAAACTCGCGGCTTTTCTAAACTCGAAATTTTACTTCATGCGCAACGCGTATAAAACACTATAATATTGTTAAATTTATGTATATTCGAACTTCACTTAAAATCTGTGTTTTATACGCGTGGCGCATGAAGTAAAATTTCGAGTTTAGAAAAGCCCAGAAAATTTGTCTCGGGTCGCTGCGCGACCCGAGACAAATTTTCACGGGGCTTTTCTAAACTCGAAATTTTACTTCATGCTTAATCTGGGAGTGGAAAACACTCGTTTAAAGTTTCCAATAGAACTCTTTTAAAAAACAACGAATATCTAAAGATTTAAAGAAAATAAGCTGAATTTGCTATCAATTTTTGGAATTTTTTATTTCGGTATACAAATCCCTGTTTACCTAGGTAAAAAAACGCATTGAAACAGTTTTCTTTGAGGTAAATGTATGCATAACGCTGTAAATTTTCCGTTATCCGCTGTTTTTTTAACAATTTCAATTTGAAGCTTTAAACGAGTGTTTTCCACTCCCAGACTAAGCATGAAGTAAAATTTCGAGTTTAGAAAAGCCCTGTGAAAATTAGTCGAGGGTCGCGCAGCGACCCGAGACAAATTTTCACAAGGCTTTTCTAAACTCGAAATTTTACTTCATGCGCCACGCGTATAAAACACAGATTTCAAGTGAAGTTCGAATATACATTAATTTCACAACGTTTTAGTGTTTTATACGCGTGACGCATAAAGTAAAATTTCGAGTTTAGAAAAGCCCAGAAAATTTGTCTCGGGTCGCTGCGCGACCCTCGACTAATTTTCTCAAGGCTTTTCTAAACTCGAAATTTTACTTCATGCTTAGTCTGGGAGTGGAAAACACTCGTTTAAAGTTTTGAATAGAACTCTTTTAAAAAACAACGAATATCTAAAGATTTAAATAAAATAAGCTGAATTTGCTGTCAATTTTTTGAATTGTTTATTTCGGTATACAAATCCCTGTTTACCTAGATAAAAAAAAGCATTGGAACAGTTTTCTTTGAGGTAAACGTATGCATAAGCTATAAATTTTCCGACTTCCGCTGTTTTTTTAACATTTTCAATTTGAAGCTATAAACGAGTGTTTTCCACTCCCAGACTAAGCATGAAGTAAAATTTTGAGTTTAGAAAAGCCTTGTGAAAATTTGTCGAGGGTCGCGCAGCGACCCGAGACAAATTTTCACAAGGCTTTTCTAAACTCGAAATTTTACTTCATGCGCCACGCGTATAAAACACAGATTTCAAGTGAAGTTCGAATATACATAAATTTCACAATGTTTTAGTGTTTTATACGCGTGACGCATGAAGTAAAATTTCGAGTTTAGAAAAGCCCAGAAAATTTGTTTCGGGTCGCTGCGCGACCCTCGACATATTTGCACGGGGCTTTTCTAAACTCGAAATTTTACTTCATACTTAGTCTGGGAGTGGAAAACACTCGTTTAAAGTTTCGAATAGAACTCTTTTAAAAAACAACGAATATCTAAAGATTTAAATAAAATAAGCTGAATTTGCTGTCAATTTTTTGAATTGTTTATTTCGGTATACAAATCCCTGTTTACCTAGATAAAAAAAAGCATTGGAACAGTTTTCTTTGAGGTAAACGTATGCATAAGCTGTAAATTTTCCGACATCCGCTGTTTTTTTAACATTTTCAATTTGAAGCTATAAACGAGTGTTTTCCACTCCCAGACTAAGCATGAAGTAAAATTTCGAGTTTAGAAAAGCCATGTGAAAATTTGTCGAGGGTCGCGCAGCGACCCTCGACAAATTTTCACAAGGCTTTTCTAAACTCGAAATTTTACTTCATGCGCCACGCGTATAAAACACAGATTTCAAGTGAAGTTCGAATATACATAAATTTCACAATGTTTAAGTGTTTTATACGCGTGACGCATGAAGTAAAATTTCGAGTTTAGAAATGCCCAGAAAATTTGTCTCGGGTCGCTGCGCGATCCTCGACAAATTTTCACGGGGCTTTTCTAAACTCGAAAATTTACTTCATGCTTAGTCTGGGAGTGGAAAACACTCGTTTAAAGTTTCGAATAGAACTCTTTTAAAAAACAACGAATATCTAAAGGTTTAAATAAAATAAGCTGAATTTGCTGTCAATTTTTTATTTCGGTATACAAATCCCTGTTTACCTAGATAAAAAAAAACGCATTGGAACAGTTTTCTTTTAGGTAAACGTATGCATAAGCTGTAAATTTTCCGACATCCGTTGTTTTTTTAACATTTTCAATTTGATGCTATGAACGAGTGTTTTCCACTCCCAGACTAAGCATGAAGTAAAATTTCGAGTAAATTATCACAAGGCTTTACTAAACTCGAAATTTTACTTCATGCGCCACGCGTATAAAACACAGATTTCAAGTGAAGTTCGAATATACATAAATTTCACAATGTTTTAGTGTTTTATTCGCGTAACGCATAAAGTAAAATTTCGAGTTTAGAAAAGCCCAGAAAATTTGTCTCGGGTCGCTGTGCGACCCTCGACAAATTTTCACGGGGCTTTTCTAAACTCGAAATTTTACTTCATGCTTCGTCTGGGGGTAGAAAACACTCGTTTAAAGCTTTAAATTGAACTCTTTTAAAAATCAACGAATATCAGAAAATTAACAGCTAAATTAATTAAGAAAAAGTAACGTGGTTTTATAAAAATAATTACATTCTTCTTGTATAGTGTAAATTATTTCAATAACAGTTACTTTAATCAAGTAACTACGATATCTTTTGCCATTTTGACATCCGCAGTTGTTTCAATTCCATTATTTTTATAAAATCACATTATCTTTGCTTAATTATTTTAACTTAGAGAAACGCAAAGTGATAAACGTTAACACGAATCAATTCATAATTTTTCTCTCTAAAATAGGTAAATACATTTTGTTTCTAAAATAACTAGGTGAGCCAAATTTTAAACATTTCAAACGGTATATTATATTAAGAATCGCATTGGAGGGATTGTGTTAGACAAATTACAAAACCCATACTTAGATTGAATTGTATTTACTCTTTCTATTTGGATAGTGTGGATTCAATTCAACAAAGTGTTTTCCGTAATATCAGCGCACAGACAAAGCAATTGCGATTTTCACTATATGTTTAAATCATTTATTTCAATACTTGTTAATCTGATTTTGCCTATTTGTATTAATTGATGAAATATGTAGTTTTATTTCTATAAGCTACCCTTTCTTTTCAAAGCTTAAATAAATATAAGAAGCCCAGTTTATATTTCTATATTATCAATGGTTTGATACTATTGATACCATTTACTCATAGTTTCATTAACAAATCGAAAAAGTGACTTTTGGATTGGTTTTCTTAACCAATATCAATTGGCTTGAAATAAAACACTTTTAACCTTTCTCATAGTTTTGTTAACAAATCGAAAAAAGTGACTTTTGGATTGGTTTTCTTAACCAATATCAATTGGCTTGAAATAAAACACTTTTAACCTTTCTCATAGTTTCATTAACAAATCGATAAAAGTGACTTTTGGATTGGTTTTCCTAACCAATATCAATTGGCTTGAAATAAAACACTTTTAACCTTTCTTTACAAATGTATTCTTTACCAGATGTACATTTTGGACACACAGTGACCATTATCAATGGTTTAATACTATCAAACCATTGATAATGGTCACTTTGTGTCTGAAATGTACCATACCAAAATACCATACTTTATATGGCAGTGACGTAGGCACTAATTGGCTTTCAATAGAACACTACTGGAAACAGACGTGCTTAAATTACGAAGACAATAAATGTTCTTAGTTAATTTGTATGCCACATGGTTGCCATGGGCATGCCATTGTAAGGAACAATCTAGATAAAGTCCAAGAAATTTCGTTGCTGGAGCATATTCTCCATTAAGTTTTTTTAATGTAAATAAAATATTTACAGTTTTCTTGTGATTTAGAGATAACAAGTACTTGCAAACCACTCCGATGCTTTACTATTTACTAAGATGTTTTGTTCCTTAACTTCTCTGAGGTTGTCGGAACAGCTAAGGAACGTAGTGTTGTCTGCAAATAAGATGGTATCCTAGGACTGAGCCTTGGAGCACACCGTGCTTAACAGGTAGAAAACCTGACTCACTATTGCTGTTATATAATTTTTGTTTCCGATTTAATAGGTATGATTGTATAAGTCTACAACTAATATCACCAAAGTAGTATTTCCGTATTTTTGCTATTAACAATTGATGAGAGACACAATCAAATGCTTTGCTCAAGTCTAAGACAATAGATGTTCTTGGTTAATTTGTTTGCCACATGGTTGCCATGAGCATGCCATTGTAAGGAACAATCTAGATAAAGTCCAAGAAATTTCGTTGCTGAAGCATATTCTCCATTAAGTTTATTTAATGTAAATAAAATATTTACAGTTTTGTTGTGATTTAGAGGTAACAAGTACTTGCAAACCACTCCGATGCTTTACTATTTACTAAGTTGTTTTGTTACTTAACTTCTCTGAGGTTGTCGGAACAGCTAAGGAACCTAGTGTTGTTTGCAAATAAGATGGTATCTTAGGACTGAGCCTTGGGGCACACCGTGCTTAACAGGTAGAAAACCTGACTCACTATTGCTGTTATATAATTTTTGTTTCCGATTTAATAGGTATGATTGTATAAGTCTACGACTAATATCACTAAAGTAGTATTGACGTATTTTTGCTATTAACAATTGATGAGAGACACAATAAAATGCTTTGCTCAAGTCTAAGACAATAGATGTTCTTGGTTAATTTATTTGCCACATGGTTGCCATGAGCATGCCATTGTAAGGAACAATCTAGATAAAGTCCAAGAAATTTCGTTGCTGGACCACATTTTTCATTATGTTTATTTAATGTAAATAAAATATTTACAGTTTTGTTATGATTTATAGATAACAAGTTCTTGCAAACCACTCCGATGCTTTACTATTTACTGAGATGTTTTGTTCATTAACATCTCTGAGGTTGTCAGAACAGCTAAGGAACGTAGTGCTGTCTGCAAATAAGACGGTATCACATGGTTCTAGGTGTTTTAGGAGATCATTGATAAATAGCAGAAACAGTAATGGTCCTAGGACTGAGCCTTGAGGCACACCGTGCTTAACAGGTAGATAACCTGACTCACTAATGCTGTTATATACTTTTTGTTTTCGATTTAATAGGCATGATTGTATAAGTCTACAACTAATATCACTAAAGTAGTATATCCGTAATTTCGCTATTAACAATTGATGAGAGACACAACTTTGCTCAAGTCTAAAAATGTAGCCGTAGCAAATTGTCCGTTCTCAAAGCATTTGATAGTTTTATCAACAAATCTTCACGTAACTCACTCAGATTCATTTTTAGTTTAGTTTATTGACGGATAATCTCCTATTACAAAAATATACACAAAAAAAGAGTACCAGTAAACAATATATATATATATATATATATATATATATATACATAGAAACTAAATTTATGTAACCTTAAGAATGCACATTTAAACTTAATAATATTCAACAATAATTATAAGAAAAACTAGAAAAAATAAAATTTGTAATTTTAATAGAAGAAATTGAAAATAGAAAAAAATGGGAAAAATGGAGTTAATAATAATATACTAAAAATAAAATAAAAGAAATAATATAACGATAATAAAGTATAAAGAATCAGTATTACAAACAAATATTTAAATCAATAAGCCGCAAACGATTCGTAAATCTAATAATCGAGTCATCAACAATATCATAATTAGGATTTGAATTTAAAATGTTACAGTACTTCATAATTCTGTTAATAGGACTATGCATTGCATAATTAGTGGTATGCGGCATTAAGCGAAACAATGCTTTGGATCGTGTAATTTTTGTGGAACAAAAGTTAAAGTTTAAATTACATAACAACACACTACAATCAACAAAACCATTAATTAATTTAAAGCCATATGATACATCATATATAATCCGCCTATACTTTAAAGATGTTGAATTTAAAGTTTGTAACATATTTGAATGACTAAAATTGACGTAAGATATTCCTAACTTAAATGAAATCATTCTCAAAAATTTACTTTGCACAGCTTCTATCTTGTTAGAGTGTATAGCGTAAAACGGATTCCAAATTATCGAGCCATATTCAAGTTGACATCCTACTAATATATCACATAAAAGTTTAATATCAATTGAATTGATTTTCTTTACCAATATCATAAAAAACAATATTTTTTGAGAGTTTCAATAAATATGAGAAGCAAATTTTTAATAATTTTTGCAAACTATATTATATATTTTAAAGAAAAAAGCGAATGTTACTTTTGGCACAAATGCAGAAATTACTCAGTCCTGGACGAAAGTCTGAAATGAAATTACAGACAGAGCTGGCTGTGTAATTTCGTTATCTCGGACGGAAACTCAATATTGCGATTCCTTTAGTTTCTGTAAACGGGATGTTCAATTTCCATGAAATTCTATTTGGGAGCGCATAAAAATATCCACAAATGTATGATATTCAAGATGTTATAATTTCAAGCAAGCAAAACAAATAAATACGGATATACGTGCACCTATAAGTATTAACTGAAAATAGCTCTACGAATTAATTGAAACTTTAATTCGTTTATTAATTTATTTATAATTCGCTTTTATTATTATTATTTTTTAAATGTTACTCACGTATTAATATAATAAAGGGTGCCCTTATAATAAATTAATTGTGAGTTACGTGAAGAGAAAATTAGTTTGATGAATAAAGCACTAATAACCTTTCTTAAAAAAAATGCTTTATTAATTAGTGCTTTCTCGGAGGATATTTTAGCTCATGTTAGAGATAGAAAAAAGTATTTTTACAAAAGTTGCTTAGATTTAACCTAATAATAACCGAATATATACAGAATGCAACTTGTTTATTTAAAATAGAGGGGGATTCAGAATACGCGTACAAAAGTTTACATCTTGTTTAGGATTTTTTTTTTAATTCGTTATTAGTGTATTAGAATAGTATATTGTACAACGAGCATATAATGATAGCTATTAATCACGAGAACGATGTTTGCGGAACGAGCCGTTAGGCGAGTGGAACAAGTTGTTCGAGTGATCAATAGCTATTATATGCGAGTTGTACACTATACTTTGTCCACGACAATATAATTTTTTTTTTTTATTAAGAAGTTGTATAAATAGGAATAGTATTTTATTTTTTAATTTAATACAATACAATATTATTTAGTAATATTAAATGTAATATTTGAACAATTTGTTAAATTAATTGTAGGAATAGAATTGATATCAAAACTACGATTGTGATTATTTGTTGAAACATTTTGATTGCATTGATAGGTTTGGTGTGTATTATCAATGGAATTATTCATTTGTATTAAGCTAGATATTTGTTTTAGCTGTGTCTGTTTTATTTTTAATGAAGTCGTCTATATAGCCTTCTGCTACTGCTGTCGACTTCCATCCGCCGTGTCGTTTCAAGGCCGTTATGTCCGCACCAGCGTCAACAAGCAGCGTTGCAGAAGATCTGCGAAAACTATGTCTAGAATATCTTTCTGAAATCGGCAACTGCAAGAACGTAGCAATGTCTTTTCCCATTTTAGTAAATTTATCAATTCCTATTCTTTGGGCGGTTCATTTGCCATTTTGATAATTCAGAAAAAATATGTTTGTTGTAATGTGAGATGGGCGGCTTTTCATGTAGTTTTTACAAATTTTATAAAAACTATCGGTGACTGTAAACTTTCGAGTGATTTTTGTCATTTACTAAAAAGGCTGATCCAAGATCTTGCAAATCATTTATTTTCATGCAATACATTTCATTAGCCCGACAAGCAGCCATTACTCCCATTATTAATGCAACCTTAAAGAAATTAATGATTTTTGGAACGAAAATTATTTAAATCATACCTTTGTTGCCAGGTATTTATCAAAAGAGGCTTTAATAATAAAATCATTGACATTTCTGGAGAAAAAGTGCTGGCTTTTTTGGGTTGAAAACCCTCAGATTTTCGTTTTAGAAATTTTAATATAATTTTCTATATCTATTTCATGATAAATGTTTATCGTACTCCTAAGCATTGAATAATTGAACCATAATGTTGAGGGTTTATATTTTATGGATAGTTCTGTAAAATACACCAATAAAACAGATTCCGAGAAGGAGTTGGTTTTATTTTCCCTTCTCCATTTCAAAAATGATTCATACGCCGCTAAATATATTTTTCTTGATTTTTCGGGCAATAAGTTTAACGAGGCAATTTCTGCAGCTTCTTTTGAATTTGGCGGTGTTAAAGAAATCGTTATCACTGTCGTTCTCCATTTATCTTCTAATTTTTGATATTAAACCACTTCCAAACTCTCTTATAATGTAAATGATTTTGACGTTTCTATATAATTATATGACACTTAGCGGACTACTAGATAACATTTTGAAAATGATATTAAACAGTGAATAATGATTAATCACTGACAGTAGTGAATAATAAATATACTTATAGTTGAAGAAACACAAATATAATGAGTATATTATAGTCGTGGACAAACATCTTTACACAGGTCAAATTAACATACAAAATAAATAATAATAAGTAAACAGTAATAATAATAATATAATAAAACCTGATAATGGGTAAAAACCTATCCAACATTAGATAATTAACAGCAATATTTATAAATCATTGTATAATATCATGTTTTGAATTTTAAATGAGAAACTTCAGGGTATACGCTATTTATTTAATAAATAACTAATGAAACCTTTTAGCACCCACACAGTTTTCATGTTGGAAAGGTGAAGTTCGCATGAATTAAAATTTTATTGAATCCTGATTCAACTACTGTTTTAATAAATGAAATTATATGGAATTTGAATTATTTATAATAAGACAAAAATATTTACATTTGTAACTAAATCAAAAATTATTCGGAAATTTTGGAGGTGGTACATTTGAAACTTAGTCTAATAATGATTACTGTGTAGTTGAAGTTGCTAATATAAGTCTCTATATAAGTTGTATAAATAATGTTTAGTTTTCTATACATTGGGCTGACATTACATAACATAAGAGGTTTATTGATTATATTATCACATTTTATCATAAATTTATAATTTAAAATTGATTATAAGGCGCTTCTATATATTTTCTAAGAATACCTGATTTTACATCCCTTGTAAAAGTAATCCCCGTGTTCTAACGCAAAAAATGCTTTCATCTTACCCACAATCCCTTGTGGGGTGGTTAAGCGCCTTGAAAAGAAAGGCGGACATATAAACAAAGGAGCTCATTACCATCCATAAATTATGAAGTCTTTCGCAATTCACGGTGACATGGAAATGGCCTGAAATAATACCCCGTTCCAAAGTCGTAATAAATAAAATTCAGGTGCGACAATTTCATGTAATTTATATATATACAGAGAGTTTTATGTAACACCGAACATTTTCATAACGAGTATTTTTCTTTGAAGTATTCATATGCATACGTTGCACATTTTTTGATGCTCGGTTTATTAAAAGAATTCAATTTGAAGCTTTGAGCGAGTGTTTTCCACTCCCAGGCTAAGCATGAAGTAAAATTTCGAGTTTAGAAAAGCCTGAAAATTTGGTTTGGTCGCGTAGCGCGAAGCGCGGAGCGGCCAAACCAAATTTTCAGGCTTTTCTAAACTCGAAATTTTACTTCATGCGCCACCGGCACAAAAAAACTGATTCAACGTAAAGTTCAGCGGTGTGTTTTAAACTTCGTAATATGTCAGTGTTTGTACGGGTGGCGCATGAAGTAAAATTTCGAGTTTAGAAAAACCTGAAAATTAGGTTTGGCCGCTCCGCGCTTCGCGCTACGCGACCAAACCAAATTTTCAGGCTTTTCTAAACTCGAAATTTTACTTCATGCTTAGTCTAGGAGTGGAATACACTCATTTTAAGTTTGAAATTGATATCTGTAAAAGCAACGAGCATCTAAACATTTACGGCATATACGCTGTAATTGTGACATGTATAGTTAAAAGAAAAACTCCCTGTATGTACAAGTTGAGGCATTAATTGCGATTGATTGGCTACAATTTTTAATGGTCATATAGGCAACCCAATTTACACACAACCTAAAAATTTAAGGTGTCAAATTGTATTGGATAAAAATGTTCGGTGTTACATAAAACTCTGTATATATATAGAGAGTTTTATGTAGCACCGAACATTTTCATAACGAGAATTTTTCTTTGAAGTATTCATATGCATACGTTGCACATTTATCCATGCTTGGTTTATTGAAAGAATTTATTTTGAAGCTTTGAGCGAGTGTTTTCCACTCCCAGGCTAAGCATGAAGTAAAATTTCGAGTTTAGAAAAGCCTGAAAATTTGGTTTGGTCGCGTAGCGCGAAGCGCGGAGCGGCCAAACCAAATTTTCAGGCTTTTCTAAACTCGAAATTTTACTTCATGCGCCACCGGTGCAAAACACTGACATATTACGAAGTTTAAAACACACCGCTAAACTATACATTGAATCAGTGTTTTGTACCGGTGGCGCATGAAGTAAAATTTCGAGTTTAGAAAAGCCTGAAAATTTGGTTTGGCCGCTCCGCGCTTCGCGCTACGCGACCAAACCAAATTTTCAGGCTTTTCTAAACTCGAAATTTTACTTCATGCTTATCCTGGGAGTGGAAAACACTCGCTTAAAGCTTTAAATTGGATTCTTTTAATAAACCAAGAATCGGAAAATGTGTTTTCGTTATGAAAATGTTCGGTGTTACATAAAACTCTCTGTATATATATTTTTACAGCGCCATGAATATATATTCATGAATATAGATTATAGATGTGCCACCGGTACAAAACACTGATTCAATGTAAAGTTCGGCGGTGTGTCTTAAACTTCGTAATATGTCAGTGTTTGTACGGGTGGCGCATGAAGTAAAATTTCGAGTTTAGAAAAGCCTGATAATTTGGTTTGGCCGCTCCGCGCTTCGCGCTACGCGTCCAAACCAAATTTTCAGGCTTTTCTAAACTCGAAATTTTACTTCATGCTTAGTCTGGGAGTGGAGCACACTCATTTTAATTTTCAAATTAAACTCCTTTTCAAAAACCAACGATTATCTAAAGATTCACAGCATATTCGCCGAAACTGGGACATGTATACTTGAAAGAAAAACTCCCTGTATGTACAAGTTAAGGCATTAATTGCAATTGATTAGCTAAAATTTGTAATGGTCATATAGGCAACCCAATTTACACATAACCTAAAAATGAAAGGTGTCAAATCATATTTTATAATAATGTTCGGTGTTATATAAAACTCTCTGTATATATTTTTACAGCGCCATGAATATATGATTGCATATATTTACGAACAAGTGCTGAAAATATTTCAGTATTGAAATATATTTGTTCTTTAGGTTATAAATAGTAACTAACTCTAAATAGTTTAACGTAAAAATTACCAACTAACCCAATTTAATATACTATCTCATTTAAGTAATCGGTAATTCTAGCAATTAACAAATAATTAAATTTTAATAAATCAGATGAAGCTAGTATTATAGTGTGTCACTATAGATTGGGTTTCTAAAAATTAGGTCGCGATATTTAAAAGTTTGCTAACCGCTGTTATCTTAGAGGGTTGCAATTTTGGTCATTTTCTTGAGTACAAAGGGTGCTATTATTGTTGCTATCAAGTTACTGCACTCGCTTAAGCTGGGTATGTAATAATAAAGTTGAATATATTTTAATTTAATTGTAACATGATTTACTTTTAATAGAACCATACCATTATTTATAGTCATCACTGGTAAACTAGAAGAGATACGAAGACAGCTTCCATTTTAATACAAAATTAAACAACGTGAATATGAAAGATTTGAAACTATAGTAGAATTCACGAGAGGTGTCCTATGATTATAGATTTGAAATCTACAGTCAAACTTTTCTTTGAGGTATTTCTTCTGTATATATATAGAGAGTTTTATGTAGCACCGTTCATTTTCATAACGAGAATTTTAAGATTTATTTCTTTTAAGATTATTTCTTTTAGTTTTTGTGTTCAAGTGCCACTTATGTTAAACTTTTTTAACTGTAGTATTCATATTATATATATATATATATATATATATATATATATATATATATATATATATATATATATATCACTGTTTCTTCGGGTTTGGTCCCGCGTATTTTCAGAAAATACGCAGGACCAAACCCGAAGAAACAGTTTTACATGTTACGCCCGCGAAAATCTACGTTTTAACATATATATATATATATATATATATATATATATATATATATTTATATATATATATACATATATATATATCCTTTAGGCCTAGTAGGCCCATGGCTTGTACCACAGTTCTTTTCTATGCTTTCCTATCTTGGGCT
Source organism: Philonthus cognatus (assembly GCA_932526585.2). Taxonomy (NCBI): domain Eukaryota; kingdom Metazoa; phylum Arthropoda; class Insecta; order Coleoptera; family Staphylinidae; genus Philonthus; species Philonthus cognatus. The sequence continues at coordinate 101,572,590 of OW052244.1, forward strand.
TTCTCTTTCCATCTGGTAATTTTACATTCTTCTATATTTTTAATCACTTCATCTTTCCACCTCGCGCTTGGTCTTCCTCTTCTTTTTCTTCCTCCTATATTCATTTTAATTAGTTTATTGGGTATCCTATAATTTTCCATTCTCAATATGTGGCCCAACCACCTTAATCTTTGTTACAGCTACAATATCTGGTTCATTATATAATTCACTCTTCTTGAACTTTTTTCTTAGTATTTTCCTCTCCCATACACCTAGCATTCTTTGTTCCGTTGTTCCTAACCTCCAAGTTTCCCTACCAAATAATGCTATAGGTCTTATGATCGACTTGTATATTTTTATTCTTATTGTAGAATATTTTTCTCAGTCCTTGTGGCATCTGTTTCCTTTCATGAGTCTCGTTTGTATCTCATCTCTCATATTTGGTCTTCTATAAAATTGGGTGCCCAAGTATGTATAGTGTTCCACCTCCTTAAAAGTATAAGTTTTGCATTTGTTATCTGTTATATTTGTATGTTCCTATTTTCCTTGTATTCCTTGTCTGTCCATGTCATCAACTTCGTTTTCTCTTCATTTATTAGTAAACCTATTTTGCGGAAGGCTTCTTCCAGTTTGGTTACACACGCCTGGAGTTCATTTTTGTTTCTAGTTATGATGGCCAAATCATCCGCAAATGCTAAGCACTGATATTTTTTTGTGGTATAACAATCCGTTTCTATGGAGATTTGCTCGCTTTATCACTACCTCCAGGGCACAGCTAAAAAGTACTGCTGACAATGGGTCTCCCTGTCTAACTCCTTCCTTGACTAAAATATTCTGATGTTCTGTGGCCGATCTTCACCCTAATATGTTTCGTTCAGTGTTAACTTTATTAGCTTCAGTAATTTGCCATCTATTAATAGTTCTACTAAGGCCCTGTATAACTAAATAGCACATATGTTTCTTTACCGTATGTGAAACTTTCGGACTGGATTTCTCTTAACGCGAATACCTGATCGATCACCGACCTACCTTTTCTGAAACCACGCTGGAATTCACCTATTTTTTCAGCGTTTGTCGATCTTTTAAGTGTGTTGCTAGAATTTTATGTACTACATTTAGGAGTGCTATTCCTCTATAATTTGAACATTCTGTTTTATCTCCTTTTTTTATATATAGGTAAGAGTATAGCTTCATTCCAATCTTTTGGGAATGTTTCCTCCTCCCAAATTTTTGCCATCAGTGTATGGATCCAGTCTAGTAGGACCTCTCCCCCATATTTATACAATTCCGCTGTTATTTGGACATTACCTGGGTTTAGCGCTTGCGCGCGCCCCCCCTATCTCCGCTTATCGGAGATTTCTTCAAGGGTGGTAACACCCTAAACAGAGAGATCGATTGGTGCCACGGTACCAGTAAGCTGTTTTGTTATAACGTGTAAATAAATGTGAGTTTGTTGAACATCGCTGGACTTTTCCTTGGACCCCATACTGAGTTACGATTAAGCCCGATAACGCTTAACACCTGGACATCTATTTTTTTTTCAAGTTTCTTATGATTTCTTCTATTTGTAGGGAAGGTCGTTATTTGGTTCTTCTTGTTCTAATTCTACATGTTCTTCCACTTCGTTCCCATCTATCGATTCGTTCAGCCATTCATTAAAATGGTCTTTCTATAATTCAAATATTTTTTCTTCGCCTCCTATTAGTTGTCCTTCTTTACTTTCATAAAATATCGATCTTGTACTAGGTTCTCCTCTTTCTTTTTTCAATCCACGATACAAATTTCTTATTTCTTTATTTCTATAATCCTCTTCTATTTCATCATTGAGTCTTTCGTTGTGTTTTCGTCATTTTTCTCTTATTATTTTTTTTACACTTCCTCCTTTGCTCCTGGTATCTGAGCTGTGTATGTGCGTTGCTACTTTTTAGCCAATTTATTCGTTGTTGATTTCTGTTGTCCAACTCCACTTGACACTTCGTCAAACCATTTCTTGTTTCTTTTATGATCCTTATTTTGGAATTTTTTTCATATTATTATAGTTATTTAAATTTGAATTTAAATGTCAGAGGACACATCTCGTGAAGTGGACTATACATTAATGGATTCGATAGCTAACGCCATCTAATGCTTCATAGTGGCATCGTCAATGAATCGCCAGTATGGAGCATTAGATGGCGTTAGCAATTGAGTCCATTAATAGTTTTCACATATTAGCTTGAAATAGTCAGAAATGTTCAGTATTCCTCAGCACTGGGTCAGGACCACACTGAAGAGGGCCTTGAAGTTCGAAACACGTCTGTGGGTATCTGGTAAAGGAATGCTGAACACAAATTCAATTTTGGACTATAAATTGTTTTTGTTCAACACTGATTTTTCAGTAACTTAAAATTCAAAAAACGTCTGATTGATTTATCGTATTGTGTGTTCAATGAAAGTTCTGTAATATTTTATTAACTTACCAATAAGAAATCTGGTCTAAACGATCGTCCAACCCTCGTGCCTCCTCTATACACCGCCATGGAGACATTCGCCCCATCGCTGTTCGCTGTAACATTAATCTCCTTGAACTCGGCCTGCTCAACCCTAACATCGTAATCCCCGATTTTTTTCCCTCGAAAATACTTGGACCAGTCGGTGTTCTGATCGTCGATAACCAGCAGGGTCAGGTGCCTGCCCGAGGACACCGACGACGTCACTCTGCTGGCGCTCGACACGGCGGCACCTAAGATGGAAGCCCCTTGATCCCTGGCCTGCCCCGTCAGCGACTGCACCCTCTGGAGGAGGGACTCCCTTGACTTCGCCGGGCTGCTGGGCGCACTCGTGGTCTTTGAACCGGCTCGAAGATTCAGCGACAGGTCTCCGGAACCTGCCGTGCTACTCGTCATCGACGTCGTCGTGGCGGCTGCTACTCCTGCTGAAGTCACGCTCGGCGTCACGGAGGGTGCTGTGCTTTGAACAGGTGGCTGAGACTGTGGAGGCGCCTATAAGGAAATAACAACAATATAATATAAAACCATAATCATCTCAAAATAATTCGAAAAACTGAGACAAGGGTCGATATTCATATAAATCAGGTGTATTAAACCTATCTAAGTCAAAATTCAATAAACGTAAAACGCAAAATATGTTCTTCAAAGGTGCATCCATACCGAACGTTTTGGTAGACGATTATTTTTAATGTAGACATTGTTTGGCATCAAAAAATGTAACTTTCGTTATTGTTTGTTTGTTTTTGTCCACACAAATAATAATTGTGTTTGCAAACGTATGCTAACGCCATGTTAGTTTGGTAATTTTTTTTATTTGTCAGTTAGTTTGAAATCCTTCAATTCAATTTAGGAGATTTGAAAAATTTCCTGTTGGTTCATTTAGTTGGTGAGACAATCATTTGAGCTGATGTTGCATTTTGCATATAAATTATGCATAGAACAGTAAATCTGTCGTATAACTCAAATATTCATTGATAGCTCGAGAAGTAGTTGTTTCAATGAATATTTGGAGAAGTCTCAACGAAACTAAATTTTTGCAGAAAGTCGATATTCATTTGAATTCGTTTATATATTTTGAATATTCAATCAACACAAAATTTATTTAATTTACTTAGAATTAAATGATTTTAAACCCAAGTTAAAGCTGTAATAATCGTACCTATTGTTCCATTTTCAACCACTAACATACACACCCTTTTTAAGTTTGATAATATTTTGTTTCACAGCAAAAAAGAGAAACGAATATAAAAAAACCTGTTAAATTCCGGCCACGCACGCCATTCTAAACTTTCTTCAGGGTGTCGTTGTGTCGGAAATTCCAAATTCAACAAAGGGTAGAGGAGAAAATATCCACGACGTGCGGAGGGGGAGGACGGGATCGATAGAGAAACGGGCCTGAATTACATTAGGGACCGTCCCCCGACATTTTCCATATTCTTCCACCCGCAGACGGATGCTCTCGCACATCGCAAGAACACTTGCACTTTTCTCAGCGAGAATCTCGGAATGTGTCAAATAGGGATCAGCCGAGTTAATCTTATACGATGAAAGGATAAAAAGTGAGAAGATTAATGAATTGATTAATATTGAATGAAAATGCTTCATGAAAAAATTAGTAGACTTTTTGCTCATTATAAATTTCGTATCAGCAAAAACGATCTTAAAGCTTTTAGGGCGTGAAAATAGATGAGAGGTTTGAAATAAATAACAGCACTTTTGATGAAAATGAGGACCCGATTAAAACATCCACACAGTCTCTTTGAAGAATGCTTAAGAATGAAATTTTATACAGCAGAGATTTCTTTTACAGAATAATTCTTTTGTTTAAGCAAAATGGGCTTTCGAAAAAAATATATCACGATTGGTTTTAAAGAAAATATTTCTAATTTGAGAAACATTAAGCACACTACTTTTAATGTAAATTGCATATTTTTATGGACAAAATGCAAAATATTGGAGGTATTTACATTTTTTAAAGTTAGTAGATACTAATAAGTACTTTAATTTTTTATTATATTTTTATTAGAAATTATTAAAATTATGTCAAATAAGTAGATAGAAGACTAGCATTACGGCTGGCAAAATTAGTGTGGATGTTTTAATAGGGTCCCATAAAAATGTCTCAATGTAAAAACTATTAATGGATTCGATAGCTAACGCCATCCACACTGAAAAGGACCTTGAAGTCCGAAACGCGTCTGTGGGTATCTGGTGCCGGAATATTGAACACAAATTCAATTTTGATAGATGTCTTAATGTGTTGTAATTTGATAAACAGTTTAACTGTGTGGAAACAGTGACTAGATCATCTTCAAATTATTGTACAAATACTAACGTTATATTTAATGAAAAATCATCTATTACAGTGATTAGCAACCTTTTTATTACTAGGTCACAGATAATACAAATATAGTGATGTGTTTATCATACAGTGCGATCATTTAAATTCTGATTTAGAATGGCGGCAAATTTTTCGTGCGGTTGCCCAGAATGCTAATTAAATGGTGGAATACATTTGAGGTTATGGTAAGCTACGTGTTAACAGTCAGTTGTACCAATCTAATTTAAAATTCAAAGCCTACTCTAAATCATGTTTTTAACGATTACACGGTAGTACTTTCTCCATCACCTAAACAATTGAGGCGTTGATTTCATGATGGACAAATGCTTTTGGTCCAAAAATGACCTTTTGAGAAAATCGAAAAAAACTGTTTAACTTGGTAACCGTTACAACTTCTATTTATACAATTATTTTTATTACTTATCATAGATAACTGATAGTGTTAGGTGACTAATCATTTGAACTGCTGTTATCTTTGTTCTCCACTTCTGGCTATCCACATCCAGTGCTGTACCTATTCAGAAATGATGTGGACTTATGCAGATTTTGCCGAATCAGCTAGAATTTAAAGCAGTGTAACTTTTTACATGTGTGGTTTTAAATAAACTACTTTTATCAGATAGCTTGCAAATTGCTCTACCAGAAGCCGCTAAAATGTAGACCTTTACAATTTTGGACATATGCTGTTTATAAAATCAACGCCTCAATTGATAATTGACATACCAAATTTATCTTACTTGTAAATTGGTTGAAGACCATTGCACATTAAACCAGTGTTTTGTGCGCGTGGCGCATGAAGTAAAATTTCGAGTTTAGAAAAGCCTAATTTGGCTCGGTCGCTCCGCTTCGCTACGCGCCCGAGCCAAATTTTCAGGCTTTTCTAAACTCGAAATTTTACTTCATGCTTAGTCTGGGAGTGGAAGACACTCGTTTGTTTCATCATTGAAACAATTAAAAACTGACGTGATACGTTTATTATCGTGTTATTGAAGGAGAATGTTCTGTATTGTTAATACGGAATGTCAATGTTGATACCAGTTAAAAAGGATTAAAAAGATAATAGTTGAATTACAGTCATTGCAATGATGAAATACTGTCAAAATGCCATAATAGTGAAATTACCTTAAAAATGTTACAAGTCATTTAAAAATAAAATACTACAGTCAAAATGCCGTAATAGTGAAAATACAATCGACTATGATAAAATGCTATCAAAATGTCATAATAGCGAAATTACCGCCAAAATGTTGCAATAGTCATTTAATGATGAAATATCGACTATTCTTTGATTGCATTGACTATTATGACTAAATTATCTATCACTCGACAACTTTGATTATTTTCGTTGTGTAATAAAGACGTGTTTTTTTTTAAATTTGTAAAAATTAAAACTATCGTAATTTTGATAGTTTTCATTAAATCTTCCTAAAATTTTGTGTGGATGTTCAGAAAGAATTACTCTTTCAAAATATGTGAAAACTTAAATTTAAAATCGATGGATTTTGAGTTATATTTATCTGCTTCTTAAAAAGTGCGTTTTCTTTAAATCAAATTTTATGGATTGTAAAATTTAAAAACATCATAACTTCAACATTTTAAGAGAGATCTTTATAAAACTATATATGGACGTTGACAAAACATTGCTTTATCAGAATATGTCCAATTATCAAAATATTCCATCAATAGTTTCTGACTTATTTACAAAAAAAAAACGACATTGTCAGGTGATTTTATAATAGTTGTAATGCATTTCCAGTTTCAGACATTTATAACTTTTGAAATTTTCACGATATCTTTAAGAAATTTTGTGACGAAATCAACAAAACATTGCCCTTTCAGAATATATCAAAATATCAAAACTCCCCGAAGACAGTTTTTAAGTTATTTATAAAAAGCGTCGCTACGACAAAAAAATATACACATTAAATGCTCGTTTTTTAAGTATCTACAAGTTTTTTTAACAAGAATTGTTAATATGTTCAATATTAAATTTAATATGATCATTTTTGCTCTTTTAAAATATGTAAAAATTTAAATATACTCCATCGATGGTTTTTGAGTTATTTCTATCTGCTTCTTAAAAAGTGCATTTTTCTAAATCGAATTTTATGGATTGTAAAATTTGAAAACATCATAACTTCAATATTTTAAGTGAGATCTTTATAAAACTTTATATGACGTTAAGAAAACTTTGTTCCATCAGAATATGTCAAATTATTATAATATTCCATCAATAGTTTCTGACTTATTTACAAAAAAAATGACATTGGCAGGTGATTTTATCCTAGTTGTAATGCATTTCCAGTTTTAAACATTTATAACTTTTTAGTTAGTTCAGTCGCTCAAAATTGTTTGTATTAGTTTCAGCCTAATTACCTTATTAACCCCCCCCCCTTCTATTAACTTAATTGCATTAGTATATAAGCTCTTACCTGTACTTTGTAAAATCATTATTTCATCTGCCTGATGAAGCCACTGTGTGGTGAAACATGTTGCAGTGTTCAACAATTAAAGTGAAACCCTCCCAACTGTGTTGTTTTATTTCAAATAGTATTATGGAGTTTCATCATGTATCCGCCTCATCAATTAAATATATAACTTTTGAAATTTTCACGATATCTTTATGAAATTTTGTGTGGAAATCAACTAAACATTACCCTTTTAGAATATATCAAAATATTAAAACTTACCGTAGATATTTTTTAAATTAATTACAAAAGGCGTCGCTACGACAAAAAAGTATACACATTAAATCCTCATTTTTTTATATTGTGGAGGCTTCTACTTCGTTATACATGTCAATTTATCAATAAAAAACGTTTTAACGTTGTTTGTATAACACAATTTACTTTTATTTTTATTTGACTGCAGTTTCGGCAAATTTAGCTTGCCATTATCGAATATGCTCATTTATTTATAATCTAGAGCTTATTTTAACATGATTTTTTAATATTATCAATATTAAAGAAAAATCCAAAAAAATGCTAAGAGTAAAGTACCACTTCCGGTTTCCGCATTTTTACCAAACGTTATTAAAATATTGTTGTAATAAAAAGCTTAAGTTTATAGTGTCATCTTAACAGCTCAATCGGTTTAGACTTTATCGTGGCGACTGAAGGACAGAATTACAGACAGACATTTTTTTTAAAAATGGTCTCAGTCAACTCGGGGGACCTCAAAATCCACACAAATGTGTGACTTGAAAATTTTCGCGAAAATAATCCTTCCCTTTGTTTTGCATATGGAGGCAAGTAATAACGCAGTGCTAGCCTCAAAAATATTGTTGCCTAAAGTAGCCATATCAAATAGATTTATTTTTCATATTGGGATCTCTGTATACCGGGAATTTCTTGATTAAATATATGGAAAAAATACAATTTATATTTTTAGAATTTGCAGTATTTTTTTTTCTAATATTGAGCCAGTATTACGTAAATTATTTTTAGTATCTTCTTAAAGTAAGTGTACAATGTCGAACAACTCCGAAATAGTAGAACCTAAATCAAATGTTATATTGATAGCTTGGCATTCTAATTAATTTAATTAAAACACTTAACTTTGTTTTACCACTTTTATTTTTACTTTTCAGTGACTACAGTTCCGACTACAAGCTAGTCATTATCAAACTAAGTGCTTAAAATTATGTGTACATTCTTTTATATTACAGCATCCAAGAGAGGGGTATTCATTATGTCGGTCTGGTCATTAATGAGGGGAATTTCCGGATTAGCTTTTAATTTGTGAATTTCTAGCGCTTCCAGTAAATCTATTTTTTTGGCCTTTATCGGGCAAATGAAAGAAATTGGCATTCTTTTTTAATAAGGAATCCAAAAGATTAATATTGAAATTGATTGTTCCATTGAAAATGACAAAGTTTTTGTTGTATAAAAAATGATCAGAAAAATATCAGGCATCTTGAACCTAAACCATTCTTTCGTATTTTTTATATTAAGCGAAATATCGAGCTTTCCGTCCTCGCTGAAACTACCTGTATGTATAATATACAGGGAGTTTTCTCTGTAAAATACTCAGGAAGTTTTTCTTACAAGTATACGTACATATAAATACCTTGTCAATTTTCTGACATTCGTTGTTTCTTAAAAGAGTTCAATTTGAAGCTTTAAACGAGTGTTTTCCACTCCCAGACTAAGCATGAAGTAAAATTTCGAGTTTAGAAAAGCCTGAAAATTTGGTTTGGTCGTGTAGCGCGAAGCGCGGAGTGACCAAACCAAATTTTCAGGCTTTTCTAAGCTCGAAATTTTACTTCATGCGCCACGCGTATACACCGCTGGATTTAAGTAAACCTTAAAATGTACGTCTTCACTATACTGTTTTAGTAGCACATTCTGAACTTCACAATATTTTAGTGTTTTATACGCTTGGCGCATGAAGTAAAATTTCAAGCTTAGAAAAGCCTGAAAATTTGGTTGCCCTGACTGCTAATTAATTGATGGAATACATTTAAGGTTATAGTAAACTTCGTGTTAACAGTCAGTAGTACTAATCTAATTTAAAATTCAAATCCTACTTTAAATCATGTTTTTAACGATCGCACGGTAGCACTTTCCCCATCACTTAAACAATTGATAATTGGCATACTAAACTTATTTCACTCGTAAATTGTTTAAAGACTATTTCACATTAAATCAGTGTTTTGTGCGCGTGGCGCATGAAGTAAAATTTCGAGTTTAGAAAAGCCTAATTTGGCTCGGTCGCTCCGCTTCGCTGCGCGCCCGAGCCAAATTTTCAGGCTTTTCTAAACTCGAAATTTTACATCATGCTTAATCTGGGAGTGAATATCCCTTGTTTGAAGCTTCAAATTGAACTCTTTAAAAAAACAACGAATACCTGAAGATTAACAGCATACACGCTGTGATTGCATATGTATACATAAAAGAAATTCAAATTTCGTCACAAATAAAGGAAAGTAAATAAGTAATGGATGAAAAATTGAAGATTGATGATGAAAATAATTAAAACTGTTCTATACATGAAATCAACTGACTTGTGGAGTATTTACAGATTGTATCTGTTTCAATAAAACACAATACGTAATAAAATCAAATAAAATAATTACTGATAATTAAATAAAAGTCACTTGGTTTGTTTTACCACACAAAAAAGGGTAATTATTTTATCTTCAATTTGACTTGTGAAATTTGTTTACAAAATTGATAATTAAATGAAAGTTATTAATTTATCAATATGTAAACATGTTGCATCAAGTGATTAATAAGAACAAAATTGAACATAAAATAATTACCCTTTTTGTGTAGTTAAAAAAATATAGGCACTCTATATTTTACCAGCTTTTTCAGGAAAATACGTTTATTTTTTCTTGATACATGATACGTCCTCTATATTGCGGCAATAACTTAATTATGTACATTTTCCTGGACAACTCATCCAAATAACAACCAGGCCATTTACTTTATTACTTTCTTCCTTTCCATTACGATATATCATACTCTTTTCTTTTCCCCATTTTCCGTTTCCGTGTAACGTAATACGACCTTAAGCTCGATGCCCCAGAAAGCTTTAATAAATAGTCCTTCTGTGCAACACATGGTGGAACCCGCAATTTACAAAAGAAACACAATAAAAGTTAATTGAAGCATACTTATAATAGAAAATATTATTAAGTGGTTGATTGAAAACACGATATTTATTTTAGGTACATGGTTTACGATTGATTATTCTTAATATTAATAAGTATTAGCTGAAGTAAAACACTAGTTTCTTTTTAATGTCGTATCAAGCTAGAAAATAGTATACTATTAAGATATTTTACGGAATTTTTCTCTCGGTCCATTTATTAAAAAATGTCAGGTGATCAGTTAAAAATCCAATCGAGTTGATGAACTTTTCAAAACATGTGAAGTAGGTCGTACGTGAATTTGTCAGTAAGTGTCAATGTTAATCTAAACCAGTTTTATAAAAGTCCACTCACACGAGAAAAAAAAAAAAACAACACAGAACTATAAGAACGAGGTAAATTGATGAGCAACTAATTGACCCAATTTGACATTAATGTCAGGTATGAAACAACGTAAATTAAGCTGCGACTTCACTTTTTCGTTCCATTTCCTTCTATCAGAAAAGCACAGCCTTCTTGATCGGGTTTTTAAATAAACAGATGATGTATTACTCAAAGGAAATTAGTAACTAACAGGAAATAAACTAGAATACGTCTAAAATATTTATCTATCAAGGTATACTGGTGCACAGTGAGCCAAAATCCGAAAAATTTGGTCAAAATATGTAAACGTCATTCGATTTGCATAAAACTTTGTATTCTGAGATTGTATAAGCTGTTTTCCGAATTTAAAATCAGATTATAAAAATTGAAAATGACGGATCAAATATGGCGGATCCAATGTGGCAGATCCTTTATAACGGATATGTCGTATACAAAAAATTATTTCTTACAAAATCTATTTTGTAGAGATTTCAAATAATGGTAAGTACGAGCCTAATGTTATTTTTTATTTTATCCCAAATAGCAGTTGCAATATAGCGGACAATGGGCCAAAAATGTTAACAAAATATGTAAACATCATTCGATTTGCATAAAACTATGTATTCTGAAATTGTTTAAGCAGCTTATTTTGAAGCTATAATCGGAGTATCAAAATTTAGAATAGATACGGGACCCAATATGACGAACATGATATATAAAATAACATTTCTCTCTAAAAACTATTATGTATGAATTTGAAATAATGATAGTTATTTTTTTTTCTTTATGTGCATCTAAAATATCTGTTACAATATGACACACAATGGACCAAAAAACCATCATTCCATTTGTATAAAACTTTGTATTCTGGTAGTGTCATCCATAATTTTAATGAAAATAGCAATCTTCTTTCATTTATATGATATTTAAGTAAGTTATAACGTGCCCGTTGGAATGTTGAATAAAATTAATCTCCAAAACAGATGAACTTATAACAAAATAATATTATATTTTAGAAAAGTCTTACAAAAAATGATATAAAATATGCAGTGATCCATTTGGAATAAACAGATGTTACGAGTATCATTTTTATGGATGGCTTGCTAATTGAAAATATTTTTAGGTTGCGAAAAACAATTGAAGGTGGATTTCACAAATATATATTTAAATCGTAAGACGGTAGGTTATATGTCAATAAAAAACATGTGTAATTTAAACACTTAATTCTATTTTTTAAATTTCACAATCTTTCATTTTGATAGCGTACGTAACACCAGTAAATAATGTTTAATTAACAAAAATGTAGTTTAACTACAGCAATTCGTTTGACAAAATCTAATGATTGTTTTTATGATCTTAATCTTTTAACAAATTAATATTTTAAATTTTAAGCATTGATATTTTTCCAAATTGTAAAAGTGGCTTATAATTAGGGATATCACTATTCTACTACTATTATTTAACTGTTTCTTGAAATTTTATAGTTTGCGATATCTCATTATAGTACACGAAAACGTAATGTTAATATATTAAAAAATATGGAAAAATATTTTCCGACATTCGTTGTTTTTTAAAGGAGTTCAATTTGAAGCGCTAAACGAGTGTTTTTCACTCCCAGACTAAGCATGAAGTAAAATTTCGAGTTTAGAAAAGCCCCGTGAAAATTTGTCGAGGGTCGCGCAGCGACCCGAGACAAATTTTCTGGGCTTTTCTAAACTCGAAATTTTACTTCATGCGCCACGCGTATAAAACACAGATTTCAAGTGTAGTTCAAATATACATAAATTTCACAATATTTTAGTGTTTTATACGCGTGGCGCATGAAGTAAAATTTCGAGTTTAGAAAAGCCCAGAAAATTTGTCTCGGGTCGCTGCGCGACCCTCGACAAATTTTCACGGGGCTTTTCTAAACTCGAAATTTTACTTCATGCTTAGACTGGGAGTGGAAACACTCGTTTAATACTGCAAATTAAACTTAAAAAAAAACAAGGAATATCTAAAGAATTATAGAAAATTGGCTGAGTTTGGAATACGTATACTTAAAAGAAAAACTTCCTGTATGTTTCACGACAGTATTAATCTTGATTGTCTTGAAATGGATAAAAAAAGTATGTTCTATATTCCCACACACTGCACGTTACATGTACCCTATTTACATTAGTCCTAGTTTACATTAAAACTACTATAAATTGTAACCAATGAAATCGCACCCAGAATAATGTAAATTAGGTTGACTATATTACCATTGGAAATCGTAGCCAATCAAATTGCACTAAATGCTTTGATGCGTCCCAGAACAAAACGAACATAGGAAAATTTACAGTGAACATTTTCTGGCATGTTCGGTGTTACTTAAAACTCTCTGTATATGCCAAGAAACACCTTGAGCCACAAGACCCTATAAAAAACAGTGTGGCAGGCAGTGGCAGCTACTTTTTTGATAAGTATTGAAGACATGTATAACAAATGTCAGGACAAAATAACTTGGTAGAACTCAGTATAATTTTATACTTTTTCACTTTTTTGTATAAGCTTATTTTAGAAAGCGAAGCGAAACTATAAAAAATGCAATTCAATTTTACGAGTAATGTTACTGTTACAATTAAATATTAATAAATATTATGAAAGTAATTACTTCTGAGAATTAACTGCCTCTTTCAAAATATAAATTGGTTGAAAAATTTAAAAAATATACGCTTTCCAACCCGATGCTTTATTTAGGTCGTAACAGCGTTTCGACTATCACTCACGTTAGAAATTATCTGGTGAGTTAAGTGAATGTATTTGTTATTCACTTTAAGTGATAAAATACTTCATAACTATCATGCAATCTAAGTAAAATGTTGAATTAAAGATTAAGGCCCAGTGTGTGGTGGTGACTTATGGATGAGTTACCACTGATTTATGGTATTATTGGAAAACCTTTTAAAACTAATTTACAATTCTTTAAGTTAACAACTGAACAATTATTAAAAATTATAAGCGTAACCACTGATTTATAGTATTATTGGAAATCCATTTAAAACTAATTTACAATTCTTTAGGTTAACTACCGAACAATTATTAAAAATTATAAGCACAATATCACGCCAATTTTACTAAGGACATAAACTGCACTAAATTTTCACCTCGGAGAGTCATCTATTAACACTTGTCCCTAGTGTACGCCCATTATCCTTTTTTGTCATCTGAGGGCCCGAACTTTTAGTGCTGCTATAATAGTATCCATCCATTATTTTATTATCTCTCCAGAAATACGGCCGGATAAATCGTGTAAGTAATCCGAGTCGCCTCAGATCTGGTAAGGCGTATCATTTGTAAACCTCCTAATAAATCGATTCTTGTTTCTGGTTACAACGTGAAGGCATTGTGTAATATAGGAAATAAGGAAACGGTTCGTTAAAGATTAATTAATTTGAAAATTAATGTTAGATTAAATAATGTATTCACATAGAGATAACCGTTTTAGAGTTAATGGGCTTAGCAGACTGAGCAGCCAGATTTTATTTTTAATAATAATACTCGTAAAAAATATACCTATATTAGTTTTTTTTTTATTGGCCAAGCAGATCTGGTGATTTGTTTATAATGTTAGATATTTGGTTGGATACTGTGGTTGTAATTCTGACATTTGCCTTTAAAATAAATTTGAGCTTATGTTTTCCACACGGTTGCCATGTGCTTTATTGCCCTACCATAAAGATTAATTAAGTGACGAAACATTACTTTCGGCATTTTTTACCACTTTTCTGTCAAATAACTGATCAATTGTAACATGACATTCATATACCAATATCATTATATAACTAACAGTAGGAACACCCAAATAATCAACGAACCTAAGAAAAATAAATCAGAAATCTGGTTGGCTAATAAAAAAAACTAATATATATTGTATTAACATCAATTGTTTGTACATAATACGTCAAAAATGTACGATATTTTATGTCAAATTGAGAGTGCAAGAGTTGAAACATATGCTAAGTTTAGTTAAAAACCTATGAAATGTATCCAGGTGAAATCATAGGCGCATATGGGCAAGAAGGCGCACTCCTTCCCTCCCCCATCCCCTTGGAATTCTGATTTCTTAATTATTTATTACAGTACGCTGAAAATTGACCAAATATATTTATTTATGCCATGATTTGTAAATGTACATGCATAATCAATATATTTTTAGCTTTATAATAAATCAGTGTTTTATACGCGTGGTGCATGAAGTAAAATTTTAGGTTTAGAAAAGCCTGAAAGTTTGGTTTGGTCGCTATTTGTCAACTATTTTTGAGCTATATTTTAAATAAATAGAAAATAACAATAAAACGTCGAAAATACTGCTAGTAAGTAAGGGAATGATTATAATTTTGTTCTGATCATTTTAGTTCAATAATAAAGATACAAACTAAAATTGAAGTTTCTACAAGGGAATTCCCTATGATGCATCTTGAAATGAGAGGTTTGCGTATTAATTAAAATGCGGTGCGTCCGGCGCGTTCACCATTATAATAGACAGAGACCTCAGGTTTTCAATTTAAGTATCATTAATTGTATTCTCGTTCTATCTAGACTTGATGTAAAGCACTTATATTTTAACGTATTCCGATTACTTTACTCTGTTAATTGTAATTGATTCAAAACAAAAACTCTGGCGCCATTATCTGTGAAATCGATGGGCGAGGAGGCATGAATAAACCAATTCCGGGTATTATCGTCGTAAAATGCTGGGAGATACAAAATTAATTTTACTAATAATCCCTGTTGTCGCAAATTAAGTCAGGTCGAAATAAGTCCCTCGGATTACGTGAATTAGTGCTCCGGATTTTCTAAAGCTCGATCCACATGAAATGAGAATTGTTCGAAGACATTTAATCGATATGAAAGATTCGTAACAACAAATTTGAATATATTAAAATATGGATTAGAATAAAAGTTTGTTTGATTATTTAAATGCTGATTTCGATCGATATGAACGTTTGATTATTAAAAAACGTTAGCAAAAGAAATTTAGATTGATAATAAAGTTTATTTGGTTTATTTGATTTTAACACTTACATAAAAAAAATGAAATTTGCCAATAGTTTCCAGAATATTTAAAAAAACATAAAATACAACAAGAAATGCAACACTTGCAATTGATATTTGTTCACAAAAATTGTCTGTTTTACAATCAGTAGCGTATTCAGTTCTAGGTTCTAGCGAGGTATCTTGGTTTTGTGGGAGATACCAACAAGAAAAAGTGTCTACAAAATAAGCCAAAAAATAAAACTCAGCCTCATGTCTAGGAGAGGAGAGCACTAAGGCTTTGATCCGTTATTTTATTTTAATAAATACGTGGTTTACACGCGTGGCGCATGAAGAAAAATTTCGAGTTTAGAAAAGCCCCGCGTAGAAAATTTGTCGAGGGTCGCGCAGCGACCCGAGTGGATTACGTGGTTTACGTGGTTTACACGCGTGGCGCATGAAGTAAAATTTCGAGTGTAGAAAAGCCCCGTGAAAATTTGTCTCGGGTCGCTGCGCGACCCTCGACAAATTTTCTACGCGGGGCTTTTCTAAACTCGAAATTTTACTTCATGCTTAGTCTGGGAGTGGAAACACTCGTTATAAACTTCATATTGCAGGTTTTTATATTAAATCGACGAATGCATAAAAATGTACAGCGTATGTGTTAAAATAAAAATGCACAGTATGTAATACAATAAGTCGTTTATAGAAATCATAAAAAGATGTGCAGAATTTTACTTAAAATCAACTTTAAGAGTTAACTCTATAATTACTCGGCTGTTAATGGGTTAAAGCAAAAATTGTAAGGGAATATTTATTAGATTTTTTGGTTTTAGCGGCAGAAATTAATTCAAAAAATAAAATGGAGACTGAGACGGAGACTTTATCGTAGAATAATAATAATTTTATTTTTTGATTAATTTCCGCCGCTAAAACCAAAAACCCAATTAATATTTTTAAGGGAATACGGTGTAAATCTTAAAATTGTGCTGATTACGTTATATCTTTTTTTATATTCATGTTTTACCAAGTGCTAAACGATATCCAAATTATACCTTGATCTAACAAATAACAATTTTTAAGCTTTAGTTAATACATGCTTGCTCAGATTATAAAGTTTTGGAGGAAATTTTCAACACCGCGCAAGTTTGTAGGGCAGTAATTATTCCAGAGCTCGTAGATCTGGCCGAAAGGCGAAGCTGGGCTTTGTTGCTAACAGGAAATGACGTGACAAGTACAAATCGACGAACTTGTTTACGCTAGACTTATCGCCATTTATCTTTGGATTCGGGCCGAATTCAATAAGCATGCGAAGTCCGGAATTTCGCTGACGAATCTATTTGGATAGTACAACTGTGTTTACTCAGTATTCAATTATCTTCGATTGTGTTGTGAATAATTTCGATTGATTTAAAATAAATTGTTAGGTATATTATTATAAATAAATATCTGTAATAATACACGTAAGCATTTTTTACATAAAACTTGCAGTCTCCAACTGTATTGCGAATAATTAAATTAATTCGATTGATATTAATAATTTTCCTCTATTGACATTTACAAATATTTAATTAAAACACTTTACTTTGTGTTACCACTTATATTTAACTATTCAGTGACTATAGTTTCGACTACAAGCTAGTCATTATCATAAAATTTGAAATAAAAACACTTGGTTTGTTTCACTCACGTTAGTGAAACAAACCAAGTGTTTTTGTTTAAAATTTTATTTTAATCATGTTTCACCAAGTGATTAATGAGAACATTGTGAAAGATAGTCATTATCAAACTAAGTTACGACCAAACCAAATTTTCAGGCTTTTGTAAACTCGAAATTTTACTTCATGCGCCACTGAATATACGTCTTAAGCATACTGCTTAAGTAGTAAAGTTTGAACATCACTTTGAATGAGCGTTTTATACGCGTGGCGCATGAAGTAAAATTTCGAGTTTAGAAAAGCCTGAAAATTTGGTTTGGCCGCGTAGCGCGTAGCGCTACGCGGCCAAACCAAATTTTCAGGCTTTTCTAAACTCGAAATTTTACTTCATGCTTAACCTGGGAGTGGAAACATTCGTTCTATGGTTCTAAAAAGGTAACGAACCACTGACCTAGAGTATTAACCTATATTTGCAAAATAATTTATCAGTTTAATAAGGGGAAATTTTATTCATAATTTTGCTAATTTTTCTTGTAATTTTTACCTAATCTCAGTACTTGATATGCAAATAAAGTAGCACACATCTGTTTGAGTTTTGTATATTTTTATACTCTCGGAAATTCCTCATTTACATTCAAATTGCGGGCTTATTAGCATACCCGGGATGGCAACACAAGCACGAATCAAATTCTGAATGTAAATTTAAATACTCCAGGGTGAAGTGAAATGGAATATATTCCAATAGACCATCATGAATGTAGCTAAAATACAGAGTTTTTCTATTGCATTTCACTTTATATCGAACGTATTTCCCTATATTTCAAATATATTTCTCATTTATCAAATACATTTCCCTATGTACCACCATATTTCCCTATATGTCATAACCTTATCACAGTTTTTCAATTACATTTGACTTGTCAGCAAAATGGCTGCAGTTCGTCAAAAAATGCATGCTAGCAATAAACTAAGAGGGCTCGTTATCCGGAGTATGGATGCTGGCGTAAGTAGTGTTACATTTGAATAAAAAAATATTTCCAGAAAAAATTATTATTACTGCAAAATTGTTCAATAAAAATATTAAATTGAAAAGTGTTTGGTATAAAGTGAAATTCATTGCGTAAATCGGGAAATCTTTTGGCATATATTTGACAAGGTGAAATATAATAATTATTGTAGTAATCTCTTTCCTCAGTAATTAGTTTTATTCACTAAATGTACATTTTGAACACTATTCTCAATAGTATTGAGAATGAACACATAGTGTTCGAAATGTACATTTAGTGAATAAAACTAATTAGTGAAGAAAGAGATCAGAGCTGGGCAGGATTCGACTCATTTAGGATTAGAATCCTGGATTTGAATCCTTTTAAAGGATCCAAAAGAGGCATTCGAATACTTTAGTTCAACTGGATTCGTTACGTATTTTTAAGAGGATTCGTATTCGAATCCAAATGTGGGTGATTCGAATCCTTATAAAAAGATTCGAATATTTATAAAAGGATTCGAATATTTATAAAAGGATTCGAATACTTAGAAAAGGATTTGAATCGCCAAAAATAATTCGAATTAATTGTGAGGATTAACATGAAAAATATCTTTTGTGTGTTTTTAAATTTCTCGTTAAATCACTGTTTTATACGCGTGGCGCATGAAGTAAAATTTCGAGTTTAGAAAAGCCCAGAAAATTTGTCTCGGGTCGCTGCGCGACCCTCGACAAATTTTCACGGGGCTTTTCTAAACTCGAAATTTTACTTCATGCTTAGTCTGGGAGTAGAAAACACTCGTTTAAAGCTTCGAATTGAACTTAAACAAAAAACAAGGAATATTTAAAGATTTACAGAAAATAGGCTGTTTGCGGAAAACACTATTTCTACTAGCAGAAACAACTAGCACTATTACTAGCCAGAACTTCTAGCTCAGATGGTTGAAGCTTCAGATATCTTGCTACCAGCAGACGAGGCCTGTACTAGTACTACTAAGTACTATTAGCCTAAAGAACCACTACTACAAACTGTAACGTTTACATTTTTTCAGTTAAAAACGATTTATTCACTAGCAGAAAGAACTGCCGCTATTAGCAGACAGAGCTTCTAGTTTCGTAGACGGAGCCTGTACTACTACTAGTTGCAGAAAAAACTAGTGATAGTAGAATAAAAAACAACTATTAAGCTTAGAGAACAACCAAGGCCGCATCCAGAAAAAAAATTCGGAGGGGGTTATACAAATTTCGTGGGGGGGGGGCTTAGGAAAAAATATTGTTTTTGCTCTTACAGTTCCGCTTTTACATACTAAAAATTATCATTTAGAAAATGTCAAGGGGGGTTTGAAGACCCCCCCGCCGCTACGGTCTTGAGAACAACTGCTACTAGCTAAAAGAATTACTACAGCAGAAAGACTACCGCTATTAACGGAGCTTTTAGTTCAGATGGTTCTAGCTTCAGATGTCTTGCCATCAGCAGACGGAACCTGCAGTACAGGTTTCGTCCGTACTAGTAGTAGAAAGACCTACTCGTAGTAGAAGAAACAATATAGTAGTTATTCTTTCTACTACTGAAAGGACGAACGCTAGTGGCACAAAGAAATTGTACTACTAGCTGAAATAACTACTACTACTCATAGAAACGTTTACGTTTTAGCAGAACACGCTATTTCTATTAACAGAAACAACTACCGCTATTGGCAGACAGGGCTTCGGGCTCAGATGGTTTTAGCTTCAAATCTTGCCACCGGCAGATGGAGCCTGTACTACTACTACTAGTAGCAGAAAGACCTAGCAGTCATTTTTTTTATAGCAAATACCATTATTTCTACTAGCAGAAAGAACTACTGCTATTAACAGAGCGTCTAGTTTAGATGGTTCTGGTTTATCGTGTCTTGCCACCAGCAGACAGAGCCTGTACTACAACTAGTTGCAAAAAGTCCTAGTAATATTAGAAGAAACAACATAATAATTGTTTCATCTACTACTAAAAGTACGATTGTTGCTAGCAGAAAGAACTTGTACTACTAGCTGAAAGATGGATAGTTTACTTCTTTTAACATAAAACGCATTTCTACTAAAAGATTAAAAATACATGTTTTTTAACAAACGTCAATTGTATATAATATTAATAAACAAGTGTTTTTTGAGAATGAATTGTTATCTTCATTATGGTTTATAATTATTCATAATTCTTCGGAGCAAACAGATACAGGGAGTTTTTCTTTTAAGTATACGCATTCCAAATTTAGCCTATTTTCTGTAAATCTTTAGATATTCCTTGTTTTTTTTTTAAGTTCAATTTGAAGCTTTAAATGAGTGTTTTCCACTCCCAGGTTAAGCATGAAGTAAAATTTCGAGTTTAGAAAAGCCCCGTGAAAATTTGTCGAGGGTCGCGCAGCGACCCGAGACAAATTTTCACGGGGCTTTTCTAAACTCGAAATTTTACTTCATGCGCCACGCGTACAAAACACTGATTTGAAGTGAAGTTCAGAAACACACAAATACATGTTTAATCAGAGTAACAGGGAATCAGATATTTAGTCTGTTATCAATGATGTTCAGTGTTAATAATAATTAATTAGGTTTTGAATATTTTTGTTAAAACAACTGGTAACGATATTTATATATTGATGGTTGCAAGAAAATAATAAAATCAAATTTATTCTTGACGGATTTGTATTTGTGATTCGAAAACATAGGATTCGAATCTTTGATTCGAATCATATTTATCTCTTACGAATCCTTTATTCGAGTATTCGTGATTCGAATCATATTAGGCGATTCGGATTCGTGATTCGAATCCTTTTTACGAGGATTCGTCCCAGCTCTGAAAGAGATTACTACAATAATTATTAGAAAACACTTCACGTAACTAAAAGAAGAATATTAAAGGTGAAATATATTTGAGATATAGTGAATGTCATTTGATCAATAGCGAAATGCAATAGAAAAACCCTGTAAGTCGATATACTTTTTATTTTTTTAGAAATGAATCAGTAAAGCAACATTTTATTTAAATGTATTATAAAATAGATTGGATGTGTAGTAACGTTACATAAAATTGATTTCAATGAAAAGATGTTTGAGTATAATAAATGTTGAATCGATTTAATGGCGGTTTCGCGTGATCGAAACAATGCATAGGGGTTGAAGTGTCATTATTAATATTGAACCTGAAGGGTCCATCAACTCTCACCTCGTAGTTCAGAGGTAAAGGTCAACTCGTGATCTACTTTACAAATTTACGAATTAATCCGATTTGTATCTGTAATTAAATATAAAATTTGACGTAAATTGCTTTTAATGATTTATTAATCAAATTGCTCCAAAAACATTATTTTGGGAAAAAAATTACCTGAACTCATACTACTTATAATAAATGTATTGACGGTTTCTCCGTTTACATAAGTATAATAATTAAATTTTATACAGAGTGTTTAACCCATTAAGCGCTATTGATGCATATACGTAACATTATTAATTTTATGGTAATAAAATTACTAAATGAATTAATTTGATATATTATATTATTTGATTTGACTTGCAAATGTATGAAGAAAAACGTAAATATTTTGTTATTTCAATATCTCAATTATTACTCATTAAAGAAAATGTTTTCAGTGTATTTCTAACTTTACAATATTTCAGTGTTTTATACGCGTCACGCATGAAGTAAAATTTTGAGTTTAGAAAAGCCCCGTGAAAATTTGTCTCGGGTCGCTGCGCGACCCTCGACAAATTTTCTACGCGGGGATTTTCTAAACTCGAAATTTTACTTCATGCGCCACGCGTATAAAACACTAAAATATTGTGAAATGCATGTATATTTGAACCTCACTTGAAATCAGTGTTTTATATGCGTGGCGCATGAAGTAAAATTTCGAGTTTAGAAAAGCCCCGTGAAAATTTGTCTCGGGTCGCTGCGCGACCCTCGACAAATTTTCTACGCGGGGCTTTTCTAAACTCGAAATTTTACTTCATGCTTAGTCTGGGAGTGGAAATACTCGTTCTAAACTTTGTATTGTACGTTTTAATACAAAATCAACGACTGCCTTGCATTTACAGCGTATACATTACGTATATTTAAAAGAAAAATTCACAGATTGTAATACAACAAGTCTTTCGTAAAAATCATTAAAAGAAGTGTAGAATTTTACCTAATGTCAACTTTTTAGAGTTAACTCTATAATTGCTCGGCCGTTAATGGGTTAAGCAAAGATAGATAGTTCTATAACTTTCTAAATTTAAAAAATACAAATCATATTTCTAACAAATATTGCACGGAATCATGTTCTTTGTGTAGTTATTTGAGTTACGTGGAGATTTAAGTCACTTAACTTTCCATATATTATTAACTACTTAAATTCCTTGTTAAAAACTAAACCAGTTCAATTATTTTTTCGTGTGTTTAATATTAAGAGAGCTATAGAACTTTTTGTCTTGTCTGATATGTATTATTATTTTCAACTGTAGGACAATTTTTAAATTAACTTTAACGGTTAGGCAAAAAACCAAAATTTACAAATTTGAAATTAGTAGTATGTTAAAGCTAGATGGATTAAGAATTATTCGGCATCGGTATAGGTATAGTGTCCTTAAAAAAGTATTGTATATATTTAGAGAATGACTTTTTTTTCATAAAAGATTCTGTTGTTGAGGTACTAGAAACTGAAATAAAGGAAGAGACATCGTTATCTCCGTTCATTGTAAGAGTACATTTAAAAGCCTCCCCCTTAATTTTAATTTGTCCTCGACTTCGCCAGGAGTACCCCCACTTGAAGATAATTGAGCTTATTTACCTCAAGTATCGAGTAACAAGTCGCTTTTTATATAAAAGCTATATTTCGTTAAATATGAATGTACACACCATTAAAAGATAAATATTTAAAAATTCAGAACCTACTTTAATTTCAATAAAAATGATCCAATTTCGTAATAATTGCTTAAAAACAAATTGAGCAAAGCTAATGTGCTCTGCCGGTAAGGCTTACACTTTAAGTTAGTAATTGAAATTAGTTTTATTATAAATTTCTTAAATAATCAACAATAATGTGAAATTTCAAACGAGTAATTGGTTAGTGGATTTTAACCGAAATTTTGAAACTATCTTTAAAAAAAAAATTGCTCTCTGGATATGCTCCTGATTAGTGTAGACCCAAAAGGAATACTGAATAACTTGAATTTTTGAGACGTTAATCTTATTCCTCAATAAAATTACTTGAGGAATAAGATTAACGTCTCAAAAATTCAAGTTATTCAGTATTCCTTTTCGGTCTACACTAATCAGGAGCATATCCAGAGAGCAATTTTTTTTTTCAAATATAGTTTCAAAATTTCGGTTAAAATCCACTAACCAATTACTCGTTTGAAATTTCACATTATTGTTGATTTAGTAAATTTATACTTTTTTTACGACACTATTCGTTTAAAATGCAAACAATATGTCCTAATAAATAAGACAACTTAAGATTGTTTCAATGGGTATTTATTGTCTTAAGTTTTCTTATTAATTAAGACGTATTGTTTGCATTTAACACGAATTGTGTCCTAATTTTATATATTATGTTTAAAATGTGTAAACTATAAGAACCGTAAGCTTATTTTCTCGAATACAAATACACTCGACCGCAAAAAAAACGCGCCAATTGAAAATTTACCTTTTTTCGTGAATATTCAAACAGCCATAACTTCGGTCGATGTGGATGAAATTTGATGAATTTTTGAGTTTTTGTAACGCTAATGTTTTTTCTTTAAGGACACATAAGTGGATATAACGAAATTTAAGCATTTCTGCATTTAAAAGTCCTACCAACAAAAAAATGTTCAGAATGTTAAAAATGATAAAAGTTGAGAAGTTATACTGTGCCCAAAAAAATCGTAGCTCCACTTCAAAAAAAGCGCAACAAAATTCCATCATTTTCCTTTGATATAAGCGAAAAATCATGTCGATCCAATGATTTGGCTCAAAGTTATGGCAGTTTTTTTTAAAAAGTGTATTTTGGGGCATAACTTTGGCGGACAGGCATAACTCTCCTCGCAAACCTGTGACATTATAGGTTTTTTCGGTAGAGGTGAAATGCAAGTTTATGTAAGGCTTTTGCCTTATTTCAGGCCAAAATTAACTTCTGCTCATTGAGTTTGGGGAAAAAATCAATTTTTCTCAAATTGTCATAACTTTACTCCAAATCAATTTATCGATCTGAATTTTTGCGAATATTAAAGGAGAAGGACTAAATTTATTCTGGATGTCCCTTGCTCGAAGTCACGTTTCTTTTGCACATTGTACAAGTTAACAAAGTTAAAAGTTTTAAAGTGAAAAACGTTTCATCGCCTTTAGGGGGTAGAAGGGGGTAAAATGTGCATGTTTGAAGATCTGACTAAGATGCCCTTAAAGAGAAAACTTCAATCTTTTTAAATCGCATAATGTCACAGGTTTGCGAGCAGAGTTATGCCTGTCCGCCAAAGTTATGCCCCAAAATACACTTTTTAAAAAAAACTGCCATAACTTCGAGCCAAATCATTGAATCGACATAATTTTTCGCTTATTTCAAAGGAAAATGATGGAATTTTGTTGCGCTCTTTTTGAAGTGGAGCTACGATTTTTTTTTGGGCACAGTATATCTTCTCAACTTTTATCATTTCTAACATTCTGAACATTTTTTTGTTGGTAGGACTTTTAAATGCAGAAGAGCTTATATTTCGTTATATATTCGTTATGTGTCCTTAAAGAGAAAACTTTAGCGTTCCAAAAACTCAAAAATTCATCAAATTTCATCCACATCGACCGAAGTTATGGCTGTTTGAATATTCACGAAAAAACGTGAATTTTCAAGTGGCGCGATTTTTTTTGCGGTCGAGTGTAGTTTATTTATTAATTTTTTTGTATTGAAAGTCTAAAGCATAGCTATACTAATAAGGGGTAAATCTCGAAACGCGTCTATAGATGGCTTAAGACGTTTTTGCTAAGATCATCTAAATTTCTTTTAATTAATATTCATTCCTTGTATTTTTTTCAATTTATTTAACTTTCCTGTTGGTTCATTTAGTTTGGTGAGAGAATAATTTGAGCTGATGCTGGATTTTGCATATAAATTATGCATAGAACAGTAAATCTGTCGTGTAACTCAAATATTCATTGTATAATTCAATATCTGTCGGGTTACTAGCTCAAGAAGCAGTTGTTTTAATAAATATAAAATTATTGCAAAAAGTCGATATTAATTTTAATTCGTTTTTATATTTTAAATTATTTTTATACATTTTTGATAATGTGTCCTAATGTTCACAGTTCTGAAGTTTTTGTAAAATTTTATGATGTGCGTTAGTTTTGACTATTTTATTTAAAGTAGTGATAATTATTTGAAGTTTGTAATTTTTGGTAAACGTTGGATATGTTCACACATAACTAGTGATTTTTATACTTATGCATACGCTTTTTCTAAATTAGTTCCATTTAACGTTTTAAACGAGTGTTTTCCACTCCCAGACTAAGCATGAAGTAAAATTTCGAGTTTAGGAAAGCCTGAAAATTTGGTTTGGTCGCGTAGCGCGAAGCGCGGAGCGACCAAACCAAATTTTCAGGCTTTCCTAAACTCGAAATTTTACTTCATGCGCCACGCGTATTAAACACTGAAAGCACTGAAATATTGTGAACAAGTGAACATTATTTAAAATCAATGTCTTGTACGCGTGGCCTATGAAGTAAAATTTCGAGTTTAGAGAAGCCTGAAAATTTGGTTTGGCCGCTCCGCGCTTCGCGCTACGCGACCAAACCAAATTTTCAGGCTTTTCTAAACTCGAAATTTTACTTCATGCTTTGCCTGGGAGTGGAAAACACTCGTTCAAGTCTTTTATACTTTCTAATAAGCTTTATTTTTCTTGTTCTGTGTAATTTTGTCCCATTCCACGGTTATTCTCCTTAATTATAAGGAATTATAAACATTAAAAGTGCGATTCTTTTCGCAATCTACAACAAGTTAGTCTTACAAAGACTATATCAAACACTCATTGAAACAACTACTTCCCGGGCTAATACCCCGACGGACATTGAATTATACAACAAGTGTTTGCTGTTACATACAGTAACCTACTGCAAATGTAACAATTTGGGTCAAATTATTCAGGCCATCTATAGACGCGTTTTTTTTTATCTCTCATCAGTATAGCTTTGAGAGATAAATCTCGAAACGCGTCTATAGATGGCCTGAATAATTTGACCCAAATTGTTACATTTGCAGTAGGTTACTGTATGTAACAGCAAACACTTGTTGTATAATTCAATGTCCGTCAGGGTATTAGCCCGGGAAGTAGTTGTTTCAATGAGTGTTTGATATAGTCTTTGTAAGACTAACTTGTTGTAGATTTCGAAAAGAATCGCACTTTTAATGTTTGAAGTATTCTGCAACCAAGAATTGGCAATTTCATTTATACTTATAAGGAATTATACAAAATTTCTAATTTGATTGAGAATTTAATTTGAAATATTGGCAATTCAATTTAAAATAATGGTGGTTCCAGCTATGGCCAAAATGAAAATGTATAATTTCAGTCTGTAATTTACTAATTAAATTATTTATTTCTAGAATTGCTATTTATTTGGTAGGTCTGCTTCATAATACGCAATTTTATTTGGTCATTAGTTTACTAGGTAAATAAATTTACTCTACAAATAGTTATCTAATGATTTAATAATCGTTTATAATACCAGGCATTAAAGAATAATAATAAGAATAAAATCAAAAAAATAAAATAAATTATTAAAGCTATTTGTATTTGTAATATAGACAAAAGAAAATTTTGTAAAGAGCACATATTTAAGTGTTTTCATATTCACTTTACAAGATTTGATAAAGAAAATTGTTTGAGAGGGCGCATTGTATCTCTATTTTAGTCGCTCTCCAAAGGAACCTGATACAGAAAGAACTTATTTAATAAATCAAGCAGGGAAAGACCTCTTTTTGGATCAATATTGCAGAAACTTCCCTCGGTTTTATTATATTAATAAAAACACGACAAAAGTTTCTTGCTAATAAAAGTCACACCGAATATTACAGATTTCTCACACTATTGAAAACATAAAAATAAAATAATATTTATAATCAGAATTAAAGCAATGCACAAATATACCCATATCCCCCCCCCCCCCAGTCTACGGCCTTGTTAGAAATGGATAGCGGTGTTATGTTGAAGTTACTTCTGTAATTCATACAACGTGTAGTTGCTTGGATTAAATTCTAGATTATTGGCATTTTTTTTTTATTTGATGAACATATAGTTTAGTGCTTGACTAATTTGTTGCTATTAACACATAAATTCACATCGAAAGCTCCTAAAAGTGGCGAACGAAAATATTATTCTGTGGAAATTCGAACATTTCGCGTGTCTTCGCTATACACCTAAAGCTCCTATAATCGTAAATTTAATCTATGCCAGCTTGGAAACACAAATAAGACATACAACATTGATACACACGAGATTACCTCGTTTTCGTTTTACGTACACATCAAAGTTTCTCACCTTTGCAACATTTTTCGGTTTCTGAAACAGACAAAGAGAAAAGTTCCTTTCAAGTTAAGTTTTAACACTTTTTTAAAACTTTTTGGAATAGATGTATTTTAATAGAAGACATTCTGTAATTGTCATATATTTTATATAAGATTAAAACTGGCATCAATCATAATATTTTGTTAACATGTCAGTGTCGTAATTAATTATATATTTTGATGATTATGTATGATGTGTGCGAACATGCTACATGTTCACTCTTACTATACTGTTTAGTGCCAGATGTGCTAAATTATAATTACTTTACACACATAAATTAATTTCATATTGATTAACATTCTAATGGAATAATTAACAATGTAATCAAACGAAATAGTATTAAATTTTGATGAAATGATTGATTCAATAATAATTTTATTTAATTATAGCACATATACCAATTTGTTGTTTTTATAATGGCGGTCAATTTAAGTGTTTTCATTCCTTCATTAAGCATGAAGTAAAATTCGAGTTTAGAAAAACGCTACGTGATCAGTACGAATTTCCACTCCTTTCCAAACTCTAAATTTTACTTCACTATGGAGTGACAACAAAAATATTTAAATGAGAGGAAAAGAAAGGGATTTTCAGTTATGACACATCAAATGACAATTAACTGACAAGTCCAAAGTTTGACACACATTAAACAAATTTTACGTGTCCTAACATTTTATTTCCACAGTGCAATCACGCAAATTATGATTTAGAGTAGGCGGCATTTTATTGTGCGGTTGCCCAGACTGCTGATTGAATGATGGAATAAATTTGAGGTTATGCTAACAGTCAGTAGCGCCAATCTAGTTTAAAATTCAAAGCCTACTCTAAATCATATATTAAACGATCGCACGGTACATGTCATTAAATATATATCGTATGTTCAATAAAACAAAACCTCTAGAGGGCTATGGAATATATTGTATGTTGGCAACTCTGAAATTATACATTATAATTATTATGTCTGACGTTTTATCTGACAATTCCTAAAGCCTGTAGCCAACATAAATTTTAAAAATGATAAAATCATAGCACTTTAGAGATTTTTTTATTGAACATATGATATATTAACCTAGAAATAGGCATTAATCTTGATTTGTCTACATTTTTAATCATATTCATTGTGTTTTATCTTACAGTGGTATTAGCCAATTACGATAACTGTCGATTCAATTACAAATATTTTTTTGTAATTGAATTTTGAAAAAGGGCTATTTCCGCAATTACTATTTTTATTTCAGTTAAGAAAACTGTCCATTTATTATTAGTTAGGCCAACTTAGATTTTTGTACGTTTATAAAGCATCATAAGCATAGTAATTCTGACCTGTTTTCATAAAAAACACATAAATAAAGGTACTAAGGGACAGATTAAATAAATATCCAGAATTATATTTAAAAAAGTTTCACCACGGGTTAAGTGAAAAATTAATTAAACATAGGGAACAGCATTTTGTAAAGAGTGATTTTATTCAGATTGAGGAGATGACCACTTTTCAAAGTGACCAATTCAATTATTGATTTAGTTAATATGAATGTTTTAGATTAGTTTTAGTTTGTGGATTACTTTAGATAACAAAACGACAACTTCAAACGTAAGGCATGCTTACAAACAAGGCAATTTTGATTCGGAACTGGAATCAAACTGATATTACTATTCCCGAGGAGTGGTCTTTGCGCAGATCAAATAGTGCTCATCTAAAGATATTTCAGATGTATTGAGTTTCGTAGTAAGGGGATAGAAATTCCTGTATCCATGAATAAGTTATATCTGTTCTGGGCAACGAGCAACAACCACAATCCGTTTCAGCGAAAGTAAAATGGCTAAACTGAAAAATAAAATTGTAGAAGCTTTAACCAAGTTGTAAACTGAATTTTTAATAATTGTACTTTGTATTTTATTAAACATCTTTACGATCAGCTTCTGTAATTTTGTATCAATATCAAATATATTTTCAACGGAGTTCAATAATTAGTACATGCTCTACAAACTATGTATATGTATCTAAAATTAATTTCACTTTTATTAGGCATACGCTGTTTTTATAAAAGCGTTTAACTTATAACTTCAATGAACAACTACCACAATCTGTTCCAGTGAAAATAAAATGCCTAAACTGTAAAGTAAAATTGTAGAAGCTCCAAGTTGAAAACGAAATTTTTAATAATTATACTTGTTTTTGTATAATTTTAGAAAAATAAATTTTTGAAACAAAATACTAACTCAAATTCCCCCCCCCCCTCAATCACAAAAAGCCTTTTACGCCACTGATTCCGTTGTTTGCAGAAGTTCGCAGATAGAGAAACTAATTAGCGCAATCTCAAACAAATATAAAACAACGAGAAATGGTGAATGTGCCGGGTGCACGTAATTTTAAAAGTCCGCAAATTCTATTATTTTTATTTGTTTCCGCAATTATGTATAACAGTAGTAATAATGTATTTCGTGCTATT
Source organism: Philonthus cognatus (assembly GCA_932526585.2). Classification (NCBI taxonomy): domain Eukaryota; kingdom Metazoa; phylum Arthropoda; class Insecta; order Coleoptera; family Staphylinidae; genus Philonthus; species Philonthus cognatus. The sequence goes on from OW052244.1 coordinate 101,602,989, forward strand.
AACTGTACAAGATTTACATTCATTGAAATAATGGCGGTCAATTCCAATGTGGTAATTTTGAAATAGTTTTTCAGGATCAGTTTATTTACAACAGGATCAAAACTCTAAATTTCTGTAAAAGTTAAATTAGTGTGATTTTCATGAATATTTAAATAATAACCTGGTGAGAATATTAAAATCTAGTAAGTTCATTAAAAATCAACGTAAAACGTTTGTTACTTTCAAGAATGCACGCATAAAACATTTCATTTTGGTTTATCAAATTTATTCATCCTAAAAATGATTCGGACATTCAATATACGCCTAAGACTCTTAAAGAACCCGTGTAACATATTGGTTTATTCATTTATTTCATTTATTTACGGAATTTCCTTTTAACTAAATTTAGAATATTAGTATAACTTTAAGTATATGTCTATCAATAGTTAATTTATACAGGGTGTTGATTCGTTTAGGTGTAAATAGAAATTTAACATGTTAAACCACATTTATAAATTTTCCTGCTTTCCGGGTCATATTAGAGAAAACATACAAGAGTAAACAAATATTGAAGAAAACATCCTACGTTTCTATAAGAACATAATATAGTTATATTATAACGGCCATTTAGAAGCCTAATACTTAACTTTTATGCCTAAAATCAATAACGCTGCATCCTTAGCTTTTATGTAATGCTTTTCTCGCAATTTTAGCGCGTCCATATCAAAAATAATAATTGAAGACGGGTGCTTAAAACCCTATTTATTTTAAATGTTCGTGATTTTCAAGACTGCATAAAAAATAGTTAACGACATCGAATTTTAACCAAACAGCGACTTAAATACGTACGATTTTTTTCTAAATTGTTGTTCACTCTTGTATGTTTCCTCTAAAATGACCCGGGAAGCAGGAAAATTATTAAATGTGGTTTTACTTAATCTTTGTTCGCTCTTCTATGTTTCCTCTAAAATAATTGGGAAAGCAGAAAAATACATAAATGTGGTATTGTGGAGGCTTCTACTTCGTTATACATGTTAATTTATTAATAAAAAAACAGTTTAACTTTGTTTGTATAACACAATTTATTTTTATATGACTGCAGTTTCGGTAAATTTAGCTTACCATTATCAAACATATAGTGACTAAAACTACTTACAAAACAGGTATATATACGTGGTTTTACACGTTAAATCCCAATGTATACTTGATCGAATCAATACCTGGTATAAAAACACACATTAATTAAACTCAGAGATTACTTGGACATTCTTAATTTCTGTTGAAGTATATTTATCTATTTTCTTGGAATATTAGTTTGTTTCGTAACAGCTTTTAAATTCTCCACAATTTTTTCACTTTTTGGGGAATTTGTTTCTGACTTAGCTGTGGCGATCATTTATACTTCTTGTTTCGTGTTTATATACATTGTTAGCTTTTTTGTAGTTATTTTATATATTGTTTACTTATCGGTGGTTTTTATCTCAACATTTTGTATTGATGTTTCTATACTTTCTTTATTTTTTGTGTATTTTGTAATTACATTTTACTTATCCGGATAGTGCTATAATATTGTTTGCTTGACTTTCTTGGTGTTTTGTTTTTTGACTTACCTGTGGCTGAGAGGTAACTGGCGGTGTCTTGTTATAGGGGTCAACCTTCTCCTCATTATCGTCGCACTCCGAGGACAGGTCCCCAGAGCTGAACCGCCTCTTCAGGTAATTGACATTCGAGGTGAAGGACTGTCGGAAGCTGCTGAACGAAATGGTTGGGCCGTTTGCGGTCGCTGGGCCGCAATATTTACCACACTCGGAAATCTTGCTGGCTAATTATTAGCCGCCCTCAATACGAATTTCTTCTCTCTTTTGTTTGCACCAAAAATTACTATAAAAAACAAAAACCACCAATGAAACCTCATAATCGGCAAATAAATTAAAATCATTAAGAATTGTGAACGTTTTGATTCTAACTGGAAGAAAACAACCAATAAAATATGTATTGGAATACAAATTATTAATAACTATCGAGGTTCTTTATGTTGTCCGGGTATTTATTTACCTCAACGTTTTGTTAAAATGTATGCCTCCCTGGCGCATTCACCACTTGCGTTTTTTTTGTAGGGTTGTCTAAATAAATAAATAAATTAATAACGATTTTCAAGAAATGTTTTTTAAGAATGACTCAAAGCCAAAACTAGTCAAAATAAATTGAATAGTTAGTCAAATAAACCAAATGATTTTTAATTTCAATTATCATATTCATATATTTTAATAACGTTTTACCAAGTGCTCAATGAGAACGCAGTAAAAAATGTATTGTACACTGTTAACTCTACAACTGAAATAACTTAACTTTAATTTTAATTCAGTTGTTTCATACAAAATTTATTTGCTTTCCCGTTTAACTATTTTTCGCTCACTAAGATTCCCAATATAATATAATATATAAAATTACGAAAAAACTATTCGTGAAAATGCAAACAATGTCTTAATTAATAAGACAACTCAAGGCGATAAATATCCATTGAAACAACTACTTCCCGTGCAAATACACCTCCGGATTTTGAATTATACAATGAAATATTTAAAATCTTATTTAATTTTATTTGTTACAACGCTGTATTAAAGTATATGAAACGTTTAGGTCAAATTCTCTTCAATCCAACTAACAATAAATATATATATATATATATTTTTTAAATCTTTATTTCCACTATAATGCTTTTTACAATAATTAAATTAACAATACATTACACAAAATACGGCAGCATAGTGAAAAAAGGCGGAGTTCAGCATATACATCTTTAGGAGATATTGCTGATCTTCCACTCAACCTTTTAGAACAAAACAAGAATATTTACTTAATTACTATATTACTATAAGCCTAACAGTATATACGCATTTACATTATTTTTGTATAAATATAAACATACTCTGTGTGACAGATAATGTTAAGCTATTATTTTCAGAGTTACTTTAAATTTATTGTAGCTAGATGTTTGGAACAAGTCATGAGCCGAGTTGTAAGCCTGATAGATTTGATACGTGATAGAGCGTTGAAATAAACAGGTTTTGTGTTTTGGAGGAGATATTCTTCCCCTGAATCTAGTGTTCAGGTGATGAACGTCATTCCTAAAGGTGATTTTGTTAAATAGGTAAGCCGGCATTTTTTTATTAATTATTTTGAAAAATAGACACATAGCTTGAGTCCTCCTTCTAGCTTCCATATCTAACCATTTAGCATTCTTTAATTTATGCAAGATATGGTCAAATTTCCTGAGACCATAGATGAAACGCAAACAAGCGTTCTGTACCCTGTGAATGCGTATGCGCGTGTTGCAATCAATCGCCGCGTGATATAAGGTTGAGCAGTAGTTAAAGTGGGAGAGAACAAGACTTTCACATAATGTTATTTTAGTATTTGTACTAAGATAATGTCTATGCTGGTATAGACATCTTAAGTTGAGGTATGCTCTTGAAATATATTTATTAATTAACGTTCTAAAACGTAATGAGGTATCCATATAAACCCCTAGATTTTTAGCTTCCTCGGCATGGGGAATAGGTATTCCATTTATGCGAAGGTCTAGTTTCTCCGCTGTAATCTTACGAGCCTTACGATTTCCAAATATCAGAAAAGATGATTTTGTAGGATTTATGCATAGGTCTAAAGTTTTTGATATATTAAGAATGCTCATAAGATCCTTATTTATCTGGGTTTCACACATATCTATTGTTTCTGGCGGGAAGGAAAGGTAGATTTGGATATCATCCGCATACATATGACTGGAACAGTACGTTAATTGATCCAATATACCACTAGTATAGATAGTAAATAGCAGGGGTCCTAAAATCGATCCCTGCGGGACACCTCTCCGTATATCTATGAGATCAGAGATATTGTTATTAATTTTAACGCATTGTTTACGGTTTCTGAGATAGCAACTGAGGAGGTTAACAGCATCTTCCCCGAGACCAATGTATCTTAAGATAAGTTGTAGAGTATTATGTGTTACGGCGTCAAACGCCTTGCTATAGTCTAGTAAAACTAGGACTGTAATATTTCCCTCATCAACAGATCTAATGATATCATCAGATACTGCAAGTAGCGCTGTTTCGCAGCTGTACCCTCTCCTTATTTTATAATTCAATATCCGAAGGTGTATTTGCACGGGAAGTAGTTGTTTCAATGGATATTTATCGTCTTGTTTGCATTTTCACGAATTGTTTTTTCGTAATTTTATATATTATGTTTAAAGTGTGCAAACTATAAGAAGCGTAAGCTTATTTTCTCGAATTCAAATAGTTTTGAATTTAAATTTATCTTGTTTTTCCCAATATAATGTTGTTTAATCCCAAATTGATTGGGTTTATTAAGCTGACAGCTATGTTTGAAGTCCCAAGTTAATATTAATTAGTCTTTATTTGATGTTGTAATGGTATAGTCTAATTAATCCTAATTTCTGACTAAAAAGGCAAGTATTCCTAACTTGTTTATTCTTTCAGTAGAAAATATTTTTTTTGCCACAATTTTGGAATAGTCTACATTTATAAACTATTAATTGTCTATATTATTATTCTTAACCCGTTATATATTTGTAAAAATATACTATCCAAACAATTTCCTCTCTTTATAAACATTCCTTTCAGTGGCGGTAAACATATACACTCGAGCTGACCCAAATTCGATGTCATCCAGAAAAGCCAGCGGTGTCCGCGTGTATTTACCAGGAGAAAAAGGCTTATTTTTACAACCCGGAAAATGTTTGCAGAGCTTCCGAGAGGAAATCCATAAACTTGAAGTTCTGCCTCTTCCATCACACACACGAGAATCGCGCCATAATTCTAGGTCTAAATATATTCATCCAGGGAAATATTACACCGTCCCTCCTGACAAATTTTCAACTCGAGTTTTGCATGCTACTATAACATGCATACATTCATATGAGTATTTAATACTCTATATTCAGAGATATGAATACATATGAGTGAGTTTTTGATTTGACGAATAAAGCACTAATAACCTTTCTTCGCACTTTTAATAATCAATTTATGAGTTTTTGATATTCTGAATTGATTAGAGTACGAAGACGCTGTCATCTTGAATTTTCGGACTAAAGTCGAATCGATTGTTGAAGCATGCAGTCTAAGGCAGGGTTTCTCAACCGGGAGGGGGTGATGGGGAGGCACGCCTCATTAGGGGACGCGGAAAGTTATCAGGGGGAGCGCGACAGATTTTCTAAAGGGTAGGTAAAGTGAAATAAGGCTATAATACTGTTTCAATCTAACTTAAAAACCCAAATTAAATCAGGGAAGGAAGCGTGGAGTTATGAGGGGGGACGCGACCTGAAAAAGGTTGAGAACCCCTGGTCAATCAAATTGTTTAGAGTGAACGGCAAAGCTATACTGATGAGAGATAAATCTCAAAACGCGTCTAAAGATGGCTTGAATAATTTTACCCAAATTTTTACATTTGCAGTAGGTTACTGTAATTAAATAATACACTTGTTGTATAATTTAATGTCCGTCTGGGTATTAGCTCAGTAAATAGATGTTTCAATGAGTGTTTGATATAGTCTTTGTAAGACTAACTTGTTGTAGATTGCCAAAAGAATCGCAGTTTTAATGTTTGAAGTATTCTGCAACCAAGAATTGGCAGTTTTATTTATACTTATATTTGCAATATTTATTAGCGTGGGATCAAACCCAAATAGTATATTTTGAAATTCTATTTAAATGTACGTTTTATACGCGGGGCGGGTAATTCGAGGTAAGAATAGCCTACTAATTTGCATTAGTCGCTTCGCACAGTATACGATTTAATGAATCTAGCGGGACAAAATTTATAGACTAGTTTCTTGAATAACTTTCTCATTTATCACTTGGTGAAACATTTTTAAATAATATTGAAGGATAAATTAAAAACACTAGGTTTGTGTCGATAATGCCGTTGTGTTGATAATGCGGTAAAAAAAGAAAGTAGTTTAGTAAATAGAAACAAATAGTGAAACAAACCAAGTGTTTTTAATTTATCCTTCAATATCATTATAGACTAGATTTTATGGTCTGTTTTAGATTAACTTTATTATAAAATAGATAGTTTTCTAAAAAAATATTTAAATGAGTCGATAATTAAATTCAGTAAGAAATTTGAGGTGTGTTATCTACAAATCAAATATTTTCTCATGTAGTTTATTTTGCATACATTTAGCATCATGTTTGTCGCTCAATTTATGTTGAGGGGGTTTTCTTATTCATAATGTTTATTATTGTGTTTACTTTTAGATTAATCACAAGCGATTGACTGTTATAAAACATTTTTTGTACAGGGATTTTTTATTTGAAGTAATATCCTCGATATTCGTTGTCTTTTTGAAATAGTTTAATTTTAATTACATATGGGTGTGAGTCTTGGATACTGAATGATCAAGAGAAGAGCAGATTAACAGCAGCGGAAATGCGCTACTTACGAAAAGTGAAGGGAGTAACTAGAATGGACAAAATCAGAAATGAGTATATAAGAAAAGATCTAAAGATAGAATCTATTGAAACGTTCATCAATCGAAGGCAACTGGCATGGTGGGGACATATCCACAGAATGAAGCCGACTACACAAACAAGAGAAATTTGGGAGTCGAGGGTTGAAAGGAAGAAGAAAAGAGGAAGGCCAAGAAAGACATGGAGCAGTGGTATAGAGAGAATACTAGAAAAAAATGGAACATCCTGGAAAGAAGCAAAGACAATCACACAGGATAGGAAACGATGGAAAGAATACATCCAGAATTGCTGCTAATTTAATTTTATATTATTTTTTTCTTTGTTCTTGAAGTATTATATTTTTGTTGAATGCTGTTGTTAAACCTTACACCCCATGAGGGTATTTTGGGATTCGAATATATATATATATTAATTTGGAGCCTGAAACGAGTGCTTTTACTCTCAGATTAAGCATAAAATGATAGCAGAGCTGTAACGAATTCTGGTAGAAAGGATTCGGATCATGAATCCGAATCACCTAATATTATTTGAAACACGAATACTCGAATAAAGGATTCGTAAGAAATAAATATGAATCGAATCAAAGATCCGAATCCTGTTTTTTCGAATCACGAATACAAATTCCTTAAGAATTTGATTTTATTATATTTTTGCAACCATTAATATATAAATATCGTTACGAGTTGTTTTAACAAAAATACTCAAAACCTAATTATTTATTATTAACACTGAATATCGTTGATAACAGACTAAATATCTGATTTCTCTGATTAAAGATGTATTTGTGTGTTTTTAAACTTCACTTCAAATCAGTGTTTTGTACACGTGGCGCATGAAGTAAAATTTCGAGTTTAGAAAAGCCCGAAAATTTGTCTCGGGTCGCTGCGCGACCCTCGACAAATTTTCACGGGGCTTTTCTAAACTCGAAATTTTACTTCATGCTTAGCCTGGGAGTGGAAACACCCGTTGAAAACTTCAAATTGAACTCTATTATAAAATCGACAAATGCCTGAAAATTACGTAAATAAAAAAATCACTGAATATCATCAATTCCAAGAAAGTCAGAGAAAAGTCATGGAATTATATTCAAATTAACCAATTCAAATAATATAAAACAAAATGTTGAAAACTAGATTATTATCTTTAAAAACATTCTCAGTCATTTAATGTTCTTATCAAAGCATTCAGTTTGATGTTTCGAACGTGCGTTTCCACTCCCAGACTAAGCATGAAGTAAAATTTCGAGTTTAGAAAAGCCCCGCGTAGAAAATTTGTCGAGGGTCGCGCAGCGACCCGAGACAAATTTTCACGGGGCTTTTCTAAACTCGAAATTTTACTTCATGCGCCACGCGTATAAAACAGTGATTTAATGAGAAATTTAAAAACACACAAAAGACATTTTTCAAGTTAATCCTTACAATTAATTCGAATTATTTTTGACGATTCAGAACCTTTTGTAAGTATTCGAATCCTTTTATAAATATTTGAATCCTTTTATGATTCGAATCATCCACATTTGGATTCGAATACGAATCCTCTTAAAAAAATGTAACGAATCCGGATCACGGATCCAGTTGAACTAAAGTATTCGATGCCTCTTTTGAACCCTCTAAAAGGATTCGAATCCTGAATGATTCGAATCCTGCCCAGCTCTGAGTGATAGTATATCCTGTAGATCTTCAGATATTCGTTTTTTTACGGAGTTTAATATGAAGGTTTAAACGAGTGTCGTCTACTCCCAGACTAAGCATGATGTAAAATTTTGAGTTTAGCAAAGCGTAAGCTTTTGAATTTGGACGAGTAACGTCCAAATCCAAACTCAGGCTTTACTAAACTGGAAATTTTACTTCATGTGCCACGCGTATTACACACTGGCAACACTGAAGTATTGCGGACAAACGAACTTTAGTTGAAATCAGTGTCTTATACGCGTGGCGCATGAAGTAAAAAAACTAGTCGGAATATAGGTTTAATTCGTGAAGCAATCCCAAGAATATTTAATTTAATAAACTTTACATATTGTAATATGTTTCCTCAAAGGCCAGATGAGAAATAATCCAAGAAAATATTATGTCTTTATCGTCCAATACACACCATTAACAGGACAATGTATATTTAAATAAATATAAATTAATAAGTTATAAATATTAAATGTGTATTAATATTTATAACTTATTAATTTATATTTATTCACACTAGAAGCATAATTTTGATTGATCTATTGCCCAATTAAGAAAAATCGCGTGTTCATGTATGATATTTATTTACAAACACGAATCATAATTACATTTATGATAAACACGCATGCAACATCCACCAGGGAAAGTGATGTCCATTGTACGTGTTCTAACAATTGTGTAACTACTCGACAAATGCTGAATCATTTAAAACCTGAATTAATTATTTAAAAAAAATAGTTTAATCTGAATCCAGTTTGGAAATAAAATTAAATTAATATGCCTCAACTATTAACTTATTAATAGACATAACTTGTTTCTACTTTATCAATGTGTTATTATCCCATTATCAAATAATATAAAACTATACTTTTGGGCACCCTCGTGGGTCAGTGAGTAGAGCTCCTGCTCTTGGGCCAGAGGGTCGTGAGTTCGAATCCCACCGCAGGGTGTCACTTTCTTATGGGGAAATTGGCACCCTCTGGAGCCATGGATGTTGAATGAATGCGTTGTGATGTCCATATGAATTATTTAACGTATCTATGTGGATAAGTTAATTTAAAAATCTAAAAATCGAAAATAATTAAAATACAAATAGCAGCAGACTAAGTGGCCAAAAGCTGAGGTTAAAAAAAAACAATATTTTTTATTAGGCTATGCTTTTATTAATTGATAAATAAAGCACTAATAACCTTTCTTTACACTTTTATTTTTATTCGATATGTACATTTCGGAGACAATGTGACAGTATTAATCCATTGATAATGGTCACATTGTGTCCGAAATGTACACATGGAATAAAAATAAAAGTGTGAAGAAAGGTTATTAGTGCTCTATTTTATCAATTAAATTCGATCTTCACGTAACTCAATCAATCAATATATGCTTTTTTTAGTTAAAAACTAAAAGTAAATAAAATGTTTAGCGAGCATTTTTGTTGATTCAGATCGATTCGCCGTGTCCATAACGTAATGTTCCAGGTACGCTGTGGAAAAAGTAGCAGATGGCTTCTGAAATGTGGGGAAAATTGATGTGATTTATCACGACGTCCTCGATTCTGAAAATCTGAAAAGCGACGTGTGCGAGAATTCCTGGAAACCTGATAAATTGCAGGAAATCGAGTATCTAGTATCGCAATAACGCTGTAAAAATTACATTTCTTGATGAAACTACAGAAACTCGTTCAATATTCAATCAGAATGTCAATGTTAAAAAGTCAATTACTAAAAATGACGAAAATCACCCTGAAAAACATCATCGTAAATGTATGAATAAATAAGACAAAATAATTTTGATAAAATTCGGAAACTATAATACAATTGAGCTTAGTTGTAAATTCCCCAATTAAGTCGAGCAATGATTTTGTAGTTCTTGCTTGGCTAAAGTAGGCAATCCATAACTAACTTCACTATATCAGCTGGGCTACATTTTTGTGATGAATGCAGGGATAGCTTTAAAAAATTAAGTATTCTAACATTACCTGCACTGTATATTCTGGAGTGTTTACCTCATATTAAACAAATACAGGGTCGCTACAAAGTATGGAAACACGGCTCTCACGTGAAAACGGCTGAAAACAGAACCACCAAAATTGGGATTTCTAAATGGGATATTTTCTTGAACAATTTGGCGTGAAAAAATCAAAAATGATTTTCAGGATTTTCACATACGGACGCCATCTTGATTTTTTTTTTAAATGAAATTCGATTTATTTTATTTTACAACTTTTATAGACCTTATAATTCTGATTACAACCATATACCTTTTTTTTTTTTAAATACTTGTCTTTTCATCGATAAACCGGACTTTGAAAAGTATGGAAACAGCCACGAGTACTATTTCTAAATGCTGCAATACCACAAATGCATGTTCTATTTTTGATCAAAACTTTAAAAAGTATTAAACAGTCAAATGAAAAAATTAAATATTAAACAATAAATAAAATAATATTCGTCCTAATTACTAACTAGTTCATTACAACACTTTGTCCAGCGTATTCATTACTGCCAAGAAGTTAATGGAGAGCACTTTGAACATATATTGTAAAATAAAAAATCATTTATTGTTTAATATTTTATTTTTTCATTTGACTGTTTAATATTTTTTTAAGTTTTGATCAAAAATAGAACATGCATTTGTGGTATTGCAGCATTTAGAAAAAGTATTCGTTTGGCTGTTTCCATACTTTTCAAAGTCCGGTTTATCGATGCAACGACAAGTATTTTTAAAAAAAGGTATATGGTTGTAATCAGAATTAGAAGGTCTATAAAAGTTGTAAAATAAAAAATATCGAATTCTATTTAAAAAAATTAAAGATGGCGTCCGTATGTGAAAATTCTGAGAATCATTTTTGATTTTTTCACGCCAAATGGTTCAAGAAAATATCCCATTTAGAAATTCCAATTTTGGTGGTTCTGTTTTTAGCCGTTTTCACGTGAGAGCCGTGTTTCCATACTTTGTAGCGACCCTGTATATAAATTAATATTTTACCTATACTCATGCATACACAACTAGAAATAGGAATGAATATTAATTTAGTCTCACTCGGGCTAAAAAGAACAGAAAATGGTCATAATTATGTTGGTCCATTATTTTACAAGTTGAACGTAACAACTGAAAATTTGGTTAAGTCTTTTCTAAACACTAAATTTTCTTTCATGCTTAACCTAGGAGTGGAAAATACTCTTTTAAACCTTTAAATTAATTTCTTTAAAAAAAAGCGTGGGCAATGTATACTTAGAAGAAAAATTCCCAGTATATTTCTTGATAGCAGCCTTAAAAGTGAACCAAGCAAGTTCATATAGTGCAAAATATGTCTCTCACATTGAAAAATACAATCCCAATGCTTTAAACTTATTGTGATCAATAAGAATCAAACTAAAGATATTTTAAATGTCAGTTTTAATCATGTTTCAATAAGTAGTCAATGAGAACCAAACTAAAAATATTATAAGATATAAGTTATTTCTTAAATAAAATTTACTTAGTCCTAATTTGAAATGGTTTAATCCCAATTTTATACAGAGTGATTTATACCAGGAGGCGAAACGTTGATATTTATGTTCGAGATTGGATTCTGAGCAAAAAATGAGCAATTGCTTTTTTTAGATCGGCCTTTGTTGCAGAGATGTCGAAGTTTAAACTTTTAGAGCATATGTTAATTTTAAGTTTCACAGAAAAACTAATAGTAGGCAATATGAAAACTTTATTTAGTCACAGTAAGAAAAACCACTAGTTTAACATACAACGTAAAACTACAGAATTATAAACTGTAAAAAAATCTTGTTCATTTTCAATTTCAAGTCCAGCATTCATAATGCTGTCTCTTAATTGCTATACAGAGGAAGTTCAGAATGGAAAATTTAGTCTGTATACGAATCTTCTTTGATATTTCCGACAACTTTTCTAAGCATTGCCATTGCAAAAGCAGTAAACAAATATAATATCAGCATATTCTTTAAATTGATAATGAAGGTTTAAATTAAATTTCACTTGGTTTGTTTCACAATTTTGTTTTTACTTTACCATCTACTCGACTAGTTTCGCGTTTTACAGCATTATCAGGATAATGCTGTAAAACGCGAAACTAGTCGAGTAAATAGTAAAGTAAAAAATTGTGAAACAAACCAAGTGTAATTTAATTTAAACATTCATTATCAATATTTAAAAATGTTTCACCAAGTGATAAGTGAGAAAATTATTCAAGAAATATTCTTTATTGCCAAACTGCATTGTTACAAAAATTGTATCTTTTTTTACAGTATAAATTAATAGCAAAACCCAAATTATGTGACAACTGTCAACAATTAATAAATAACTCTTTTCTTTCAAAGCAATTTCCATAACCTACTATTTATTTTACTGACAAAAATTACATAGGTTCCGAAAACTTCATGCCTCGTTATATCTAAAACAAAGGCTGATCGCAAAAAAGTTATTTTACATTTTTTGCTTAGAATCCAATCTCAAACACGAACATTTATTTTTCGCCTCCTGGTATAAATCACCCTGTATTGATTAATCTCAATTTGAAGTTGTAATGGTATAGATATTCATACATTTACAGCTTTTAGAATTTCTAAATTGTTTAGCTTTTTTTTCAAATATATACTTAAAACCCTTTTAAAAACGTGTGTATGAAATATTCTAGGGCATTTTATAAATATCAGTTTGGATGTGGCTTACTTACGTGTAAATTCCCACAGGATTTTTTTTTAATGTGGATTTACCACGCACAATGAAATCATGACTCGAGGGCTTTGTTGGGGTTTTTGAAACGGGCGACACAAAAGAAGCGCTCATTAAAGAATACACGAAACCTCACTTAACTTAAACCATCAATCCTTCCGAAAGTGAACAGAAAGTCAAATCATTAATTTATTGTAATAATTTTTATAATAGAATGGTTTATGGCTTGATAAACGATGCACACCTTTTTTTTTGCCTGAACATAAGTTATTGTGTTATTAATAAAAGTTAGTAGTAATTTGAACAACTGATAATTGACATACTAAATTTAAATTGACTCACCCATTACGTGAACATCAAATTTAATTGATAAATAAAGCACTAATAACATTTCTTCACACTTCTAATTGAATTATTAAATGTATATTTCCGACACAAAGTGACCAATATCAGTGTATTAATCTATTGATAATGGTCACGTTGTGTCCGAAATGTACATTTATTAATTCAAATAAAAGTGTGAAAAAAGGTTACTAGTGCTGTATTTATCCTTTAAAGAATATCTATTCATTAGGCCTTAGTGAAAGTTAATAATATACAGTAGAGATGTTTCGAATATTGATATTTTAATTCAAAAGAAAAAAAAAAGCAACTAAAAATATGAATAATATTCTTGTGGTGTGTAGGGTTAGATTTCAATTAGAAGCATTTTAAGTTCTGTCCTTAATTTTCGAGTATCCTTAGTTTTGCGATAATCGGAGGGAAGCCTATTATATAATTTGGTCATCATGTAATGTGGAGCCCTTTCAAACAATGTTAAGTTATGTTTATGCTAATAAAAGTTTATTTTTGATCTTGATCTTGTATTGTAGACATTTGTGTTTATATACTCATAAAACATCTCTGGATATTGTAATATAAAGGAAATGCTGTCATAAATTTATATTGCTATAACATTTCTTTGAAAATGGTCTAACAAACCGAAACTAGTCGAAATAAAGTTTTAATTTGTGAAACAATACCGAGTGTTTTTAATATATATAAATAACTTTACATATTGCTATGACTGTGATGATCAAAATATACCTCTGCATAATTCTCTGTACTTTATGATAAGTAGTGTTCTTATAGCTGATTTTTGTGTAGTAAGTATTTTACTTAACTCATTTGATGATCTTCAACCTATTTTTTCATACCGCCTTAACTGAGTTTGCATGTAGGAATGGTTTAATAGCTCGCATACAAAAAATGGATGCGTTTAATTTCTTATTTAGCTCAATAACATGACCATTTTTAATACAGATGAAAATCTTAAAGATTAAGGGAAGTTAACTGGAATCATGAAAGTTGTATAATCAAGTATAAGAATGTCAATTTAGCGCCAAAGTTTTGATTAAAATTCACCTACGCGTATTTTTGTTGATTTAGCCTCTATTTTAAATAAAACCTTTTTGTGAATTCATATGTATAGTAATGATTTCGAATGTTTAGTAAAAAAATAAAACTACCTTAAGTCGTATTCGTATTCTTGAACAATGAGAAAGAAGATGTACATTCGTATTCATAGTCACGAATACCTAATTCAGTATATTCAGATTATCCCTAATATACAGTATTATTATTAGTTTTGTCTGAAAATGAGTTAAATAGTTGGGAGTTTAAAGAAAATGTCTCGCTTAGTTTAGACTATAAAATGTCAATTAACTAGGCCTGAGTAAGACGCATTAATAGACAGATTTAAGAGAGCTTCTAAGCACTAGTTATGCTTAGCAAAGCGTTTTAAGTCCATGTTGATTTAGTTATATTTTGTTGGAGTATTATTTTTACTTGTATCTTGCAGAAAACGATCGACGCTTGCAGATATTGTGAATTTTTAAAGGAAAATTGAAAAGTGTGAAACGCGCTTCGTAAGCATGAGGGGAAAATGAAAGAATGTAGATCGTGTTTGACATGTGAAAAACATCACGTAACACGATCAAATATCGTCAGCACATAAGAAAATAGCTACAAGTGTTGCGCTATAAGACGTAATAAAAACAGGTATAAAACACTGTTTGTCCATACATTTTACGGATAGCTGTAAATGCGGGTCTTTCAACTTGCCCTCCCCCCATTTTTTAAATTTTAAAATCAAAACTATTGCACCATAAAGGCCTTAAGTTGCACTAAGTCGCACCGCAAAAATTACAAGTTGCACCAGTAAGGGGAAAAAGTTACAACAGTTTGAAATTTAGGGGGCTAAAATGACGCTAGCCCCCCAATTTAAATTCAACAATATTTTATGTATGGAATGTATTCTACGGAAGTTGCACTATCATAACCTTTTCTTTAAAGTTGTACCAGGTAAATACACCCCCTGTTGAAGCGAGAAGCGTGCCAGCCCCCCCTTTCGGAAATTTTAACAAAATTTCTTACTTATCTTATAGCCTAGGAGTTGCACTAAGTTGCACCACATACAGTATTATACTAACATTGCAAAGAAAAAAGTTATAAACAACTATTGTTTAAGCTTGAAACCAGTATGCGTATTACAAAATCAGCATAGAAAGTCCTATAAAGCTCACAATTTACTGCAAAAATAAAGAAAACCATGTACAAATAAATATTGTTTAACAAAATTTCTTACTTATGTTACAGCCTAAAAGTTGCACTAAGTTGTACCATAAAAAAAAATATTCTAACATTGCAAAGAAAAAAGTTATAAACAGATATTGTTTAAGCTTGAAACCAGTATTATTACAAAATTTGCATAGAAAATCCTATAATGCTCATAATTTATTGCAAAAATAAAGAATACCATGTACAAATAAATATTGGTTAACAAAATTTTTACTTATTTTATAGCCTAGAAGTTGTACTATGTTGCACCACAAAAAATATTATTCTAACACTACAATGAAAAAAGTTATAAACAAATATTGTTTAGGCTTGAAACCAGTATGCCTATTACAAAATTAGCGTCGAAAATCCTATAAAGCTCACAGTTTATTGCAAAAATTAAGAAAACCATGTACAACTAAATATAATTCTATAAGCTGTAACTTGTTGGAGAGACTTAGTCGAACATTTTGCGTAACATTGTTTTACAATGTAGCTTACTCGGGGTTGAAAATAAGCAATTTTACCTCATATGATACGATTTTTGCAAAAATAAAGAAAACAATTTGGAAATAAATACGTTTCTGTGCGGTGCAACTTGCAAGAGACCAAGCCAAACATTTTGTATATCTCCAGTCGACTCAAACGTATTCATTTCCAAATTGTTTTCTTTTTTTTGCAAAAATAAAAAAAATATTCTTTAATTAATTTCTCACTCAACCCGTGGCGAAACATTTTTGAATCTAATACTGGATGATTTAAATTAAATTTAAATTAAAACACTTGGTTTGTTTCACTTATTTATATTTTCTTCGACTAGTTTCGACCTTTGGTCATCTTCAAGGAGGAATGTACAAAAAATATCTAAACAACAATATACAGAGAGTTTTATGTAACACCGAAGATGAGAATTTTTCGTTTAAGTATACATTAACATACGTTGTACATTTGCCGACGTTCGGTTTATTAAAAGAATGTAATTTGAAACTTTAAACCAGTGTTTTCCACTCCCAGGCTAAGCATGAAGTAAAATTTCGAGTTTAGAAAAGCCTGAAAATTTGGTTTGGTCGCGTAGCGCGAAGCGCGGAGCGGCCAAACCAAATTTTCAGGCTTTTATAAACTCGAAATTTTACTTCATGCGCCACCGGTACAAAACACTGATGTAATTTTAAGTTTAGCGGTGTGTTTTAAACTTCGTAATGTCAGTGTTTTGTACCGGTGGCGCATGAAGTAAAATTTCGAGTTTAGAAAAGCCTGAAAATTTGGTTTGGCCGCTCCGCGCTTCGCGCTACGCGACCAAACCAAATTTTCAGGCTTTTCTAAACTCGAAATTTTACTTCATGCTTAGTCTGGGAGTGGAACACACTCATTTTAAGTTTAAAATTGAACTCTTTTAAAAAAAACGAGTATCTAAAGATTTACGGCACATGCTCTGTAATTGGGACCTGTATATTTGAAAGGAGAACTTCCTGTATGTACAAGTTAAGGCATTAATTGCGATTGATTGGCTACAACGTGTAATGGTCATATAGGCAACCCAATTTACACATTATTTTAAAATTAAAGGTGTCAAATTGCATTGGATGAAAATGTTCGGTGTTACATGAAACTCTCTGTATATTCAAAATCAAACTATCATAAAACATCAGGTGATAAGGGCGGTCCAACCAAGTGTTTTAATTTAAATTTAATTTAAATTATCCAGTATTAAAGAAAATAATTTGGAAATGAATACGTTTCTGTCTGGTGCAACTTGCAAGAGACCAAGCCAAACATTTTGTATATCTTAATTTTGCAGTGCAATTTGCGAGGGGTAAAGAATATGCAATTTCACCCAATTTTTTACTATTTTTGAAAAAAAATGGCTGGTGCAACTTAAGATCTTTATGATGCAATACTTTACTTTAACTTTATTTACGGAAATCTCCATTATAATGTTTACATTATACAATCATTTACACACTTGTTTATAATCCTAGGTAATCCTCAATAGTATTAATGAGTAATAATGAAGTAGTTTAATTTTTTTTTTTTAAAGGGGGTCGACAAGTTGCCGAACCCTGTAAATGCATACTGTGGGTAATGTAGTTTGGTTATATAAATTATTATTATCCCTTATAATGTCTTTTAACTGATCCTACACAATATGACATAGGATTAATATATTGATAATGAAGGTTTAAATTAAATTACACTTGGTTTGTTTCACAATTTTTTACTTTACTATTTACTCGACTAGTTTCGCGTTTTACAGCATTATCAGGAGTGATAATGCTGTAAAACGCGAAACTAGTCGAGTAAATAGTAAAGTAAAAAATTGTGAAACAAACCAAGTGTAATTTAATTTAAACCTTCATTATCAATATTTAAACATGTTTCACCAAGTGATAAGTGAGAAAATTATTCAAGAAATAGGATTAATATTTTAAAAGATTAAAGAAACAAAGCATTCCCTTAACGAACATATACTCTGATACATTTACAACTTTTGAAGTTGTAAAATATTCAACTTGGAAAGCTGGAGTTTTATATCTCCTGCTCGTTGGAATTATGAAATTATTCCGACTGACGACTTTGTTTGCCTTTCCCGGAATGCACTAATCCAATTCAGGAGTCGAACACGCCGAGCGTTTTCGCCAGACCTGTTGAAACGCGTTTTTCATCATGTACGAGCTGAAATCTACCAGGATGAAACTCCAATTAAAATTAAACCACCCGTGCAATAATTCATTCGTTTGCATTTAGTTTAAGCAGAGATGGATGTAAGTGAATATAATAACTTGAATTTTAATTGAAATACTTACAAATTTAAAAGTACGTTCAAAATTACAAGAAACATTTTATGAATACATGAGGCGATTAAAGCCAAAGTAGGTCACTCTACTCGCCTTATGTGGCATATCGTTGAAATCAGACAGTTGAAATTAGAACATAAATATATTTTTTTAAATAGAAAAATATACTTATTTTACATGAATCAACTCAAAATAACGAGTGCTTATAAATTTTCGGAATCTCGGTTGCTTTAAAAAACAAATTACATATCTTAGATTAAGTCATACGATTCGGTGAATCTCCAAAACGTCTAATACATTTATTTACATTCAAAATACATTTAATTATATGATTAAACCTACTGGGATGCTGACACTTTACAGACACTCATTAAAAATAGACTATCTTTGTTTTAATGCAAAAGAATCAAGATGCTGCAAACAGAATCTCTCTCTACACAAATTCAAACAAAATTTAAAAGGCCGTTTTAACAGATGGTCTGGTAATAAATTGATGCGATCTATGTCAATGTTTTTTATATAAGTTTTGTAACTCATATGCCTAGCTGTATTGTAGTTTTATTTTATTTTTATTATTTAGAAATATAGTTTATGTTGTATACACCTATATATTATTTTACGGTCAAGGTGCATGTGCTAGACAGTACAATTTTTGAACTTTTTCTTTTTAAACATATGTAATTTGATGAAAAAATAACGAATACAAAGTACGATTTTTTAGAAAGCTTACCGTTTAAGCGAAATTAATTTTAAAAGTTGTCGATTTTGATAAACTATTTATCGCTAATATGTGTGATTTTATACACATTTCCTGAATAAAATAGTCTCACATTACAACTTAGACACAAGTTCTACAGTATTATTTGTAATTTATTACTTTGTCTTATTTTTTAAGCGAATACACTGATTTAATTTTATACTATAAAAGTGACGTTTGTTGACAACTATTGATATAAAATATGTGTAATACCGACTACTGCCTTAGATTGATATAATTTCATGAAAAAAGAACAGGTGGCGCTAGTGTATGATTTATTTGGTTTGTTTCATCAATGTATGTACTTTATGTACATGCGCTATGATTTTATAATTTATTAGTTATAATAAGTGTATTATGTTTTATGTATATATGAATACACAATTTTGATATAAATGCAGTAAAATATATGTAAATTTGCACAACATCGCGGTGGAACAAATAAAATGTCATTTGACAGAAATGTCATTTATAATAGTTCATTATTAATTTATTATCTTATAGTTCTTATAGTGTTTTCGGATTACTGCATTGTTGCTGCACATTTGTCCTAGTTGTGTTCGGATAACAGTTTCAGTGTTCACTTTTTTCGAGTTTTATAACGTTACAAACTTTTATGCCAACATAACCTAATTTAGAAGTAAATGAAATGGGCAATGTGCGTAAAGATATAATTTTATTAATAAACGCATTTGATTATGTACTAGCGCCATCTAGTTTTCACACACGTAATCACGGCGATACCAGCGGTGACAATTGAATTTTGGATAAACAAATCTCAAATGTCACCGGTTATATGTTAACGATGTTAACATTAAATTTGTGTAGTGTATTCAAGTTAAAATATAAGTAAAAGATCAAAATTGGTGCAGATATGTAGCAATTTATAAGGAAGTTATGCTGTGTATTCAGTATACACTGGAAATGTGGCATAAAATTGCAAGAAAAGGCAAGAAGGACATCTCATAGAAACATTAACCTAAAACACGAATTGTGACTAAACGGTAAGTTTTAGACAAAAACATATATTGGATTCTTCATTGTCACACAAACGCAGACAGTTCCATTAAAAAAGTTCTTAATAAGGTCAAAAACGTCGAAAAAAAACCTAGTGTCCAACACATGCACTCAAGCCTATGTTACTCATATTTGTTAGGTTTGGATGGAAGAACAGTGGGTTTAAGAATAACTGAATCCCACCTATTGATTCACTTGTTTCTTAATGTAAATCTTCTTCTGTTCTCTGTTTTAAATTGTATTGAGAACATGTGAATATAGATTATTATTATTATTATTATAAAAAACAGAAGCTCAAAGTTGATAATTTTTATTTTATCTAATACCATTTATATTTAATACATTTAATTAAATATTTAGCGCTCTAAATTGGTTTTAAATTTGTTTGCTAATAAGTAAAAAATGTTATCTCCTCTATTGCATGAATCCGTAGAATTCACATGAAATATTTCGACAATTTAGAGAGAATCGATTCGTTCAATGGAAACGACATTTCGGGTTTCGTTGGCTGGTGAATGTGGGCGGTGTGAAATTGTGTAACTGGTGTTTCGGATTCAGTTTTTGGGGCAGCAACCCCTCCATTCATGCCCAGAGTGTACACACAGAGAGTGCTGGTTGAATCAATAAAGTCACTG
Organism: Philonthus cognatus; assembly: GCA_932526585.2. Lineage (NCBI taxonomy): Eukaryota > Metazoa > Arthropoda > Insecta > Coleoptera > Staphylinidae > Philonthus > Philonthus cognatus. Next base: position 101,623,629 of record OW052244.1, read on the forward strand.
AACTAAAGCGAACAGAAGCCCGAGATGTGAATATAGACCGTATTTCCTAACCTGGAAGTCTCACCAGGACTGTGCTGTAATTAAAAATGATGAATTACCCTTACTGCACTACCCTCAAACAAGACTGAAAAAATAAACTACGCGGACCGTGTTTAATTTTTATATTTGCTAATGACGTAAACAGAGTAATTCATCAACTATTATTTGTTTTTAGTATTCTTTCAGTTTTGTGTAATTCCTTGTTTTTGTGATTTATCCTTTAGAAATTTTAATTTTAATTTTTAGAAATTAATAAAGCCATAAAATGCGGAAAGCACCTCGTCAACGACAACGAGGAGATTTGGAATTCCCCAATTGTAAAATCCCTTATTACCTGATTATATATAAGCCGGTCGGTTTCTTCTGTAATTTACTCTTGATAATGCCGTAAACTCTTGATAATGCCGTGATAATGCCGACGAAACTAGTCGAGTAAATAGAAACAAGTAGTGTAACAAAGCAAAGCAAACAAAGCAATTCAAGATGGCAGCCAACGAAGGTGCTTCTGAAACTCTGTGTGGTAAATGTAGATCTAAAGTAGTTGATTTTACTAAATGTGATATCTGCGACCTGTGTTTCCATCCATCCTGTTTAAAGGAACACATGAAAGCTGCATTAAAAGGGAAATATCCCACAAGGAAAAACTCAGAAAGGGATATTGCCGGTGAGTGCACTTTACCTGTAATATCGTCCGACAATGCATATTATCTTAAACGTGAAAACGATACTCTACGTCATCTTATTAGAGAAATTGAACATAAAAATAAGATCCTCGTTGATCACGTTGAATTACTCAAGGAGAAAATTGATTTACTTGAAAATCAACAAATCCTAACCTATTCGTCTAAACTGCAGGTTTCTGAAATTAAAAATACCGAACGAGTAATTTCTAATGTTAATAACAAATCACAGGTGTCTCACACTTCAAACAAGACATCTGCAAACCAAAATGATAAACATGCACCTGGCGAGGCATTGATTTCAATGAAAAATCACCAGATGTCAGATATATGTCCGAGCAATCCAAAGCCTGCAAATTTAAATCGAAATCGAATTAATTCCGTAGAACACGGAAAAACTGACATTCTACAATCGGTGCCTGATAAGAGCGGAGTCGATTCCCATCGCTCGCGCCTCAAAACCAATAAAAACAAACACCGAGTTATTTGCACTGGTAGCAACACAAAAACATCTTTTACTGCTGAAACAAAAAAGGCATGGATCTTTATTGGGAACGCTCATAAATCAACTAATGTCAATGATATTCACGATCATGTGGCAAATTTATTAATAAAACAGACTTCATTTGTGAAAAACTTGATACAATTTCTACAAATAAATCTAGTTTCAAGTTAGGTATTGAACTATCTGACTATGATATAGTTAATTCGCCATCAAATTGGCCAGAAAACATTATTCTTGATAGATATTTTTTTTGTAAGAGACACCAAAAAACTGCAATCCCACAAAACGTCTAAACAAATTAAATTAAAATTATTATTCTTAAATTTACGCTCAATTAGAAACAACATTTTGCAAATAGAAGCACATATTATTAATGAAAACATCCCATTTAATCTTATTGCTATTCAAGAACACTGGTTACAAAAATTTGAGATGGACTCACTAGTTATTACTAACTATAAGGTAGCTGATAGTTTCTGTCGATCAACACCATATGGAGGCTCCGCAATCCTTGCAAATCAAATAGAAACCAATCAGAATGTGCTGGATAATTTAAAAATATTTAGTATTGAACATGTCTGCGAGTTATCAATGACAAAGCTATATCTGAATAATATAATCATCATTAATGTTTATCGTCCACCATCAGGTGATTATAACAGATTTATTGAAAATGTGGAACTTCTGTTAAACAGTAATTGTATTAAAACCTGCAAAATCATCATAGGGGGTGATTTTAACGTGCATTTTAATTCAACTTACGATAATCAAGCGATTTTACTTACTGGACTTATGAAAAGCCATGGACTTACTTCTATAGTATCATTCAATACACGAAATACTAATCAATTGGACAATGTCTTTACAAACATCGCTGTCGACGACATTTATGTATACCCAGTACACTGGGGACTAGCTGATCATACAGGAATAGGAATTGAAGTTACCTGTAACCTAAACCACGATACAACTACACAAAAAATGCACGTTAGACCAATCACACAAATCGGCAAATTTCACTTATATAAAATGGTAGAGGCGTATAAATGGGATTTTCTGGATAATGGAAGATTGTCAGTTTCCGAAAAATGTAATTCATTTTTAAAACAAATAACGACTGCAATGGAATCTGCTTTTCCGATTAAATCGTATGTGATGAAACCAAAGTCGCTATCAATAAATTGGTTCAACAAAAACCTTCAAGATCTTAGGCAAACGCTGCAGTTCCTAGATGAAGTTCACCAACGAAATCCTAACAGTGCTTATGTAAATTGTGAAATCAAGCGATTACGGAAAGTGTATAGTGCTCAACTGAAACAAGCTAAAATTAGTGCAACATACAATTTCATTCGGTCATCTGGTTGCAGTCCCAAAGCGATGTGGCAAATTGTAAATTCGTACAGACCTCAAACTCAACATAGTATCTGTGATATTGAACCCTGTGAATTTAATATTTTTTTCACTGCTGTAGCGGAAAACATTGTGTCAGCAATTCCAAAATGTGGAACTGATCCATTGTCATATTTTAACAATATTAACATGTCGTGTTCAGTCCCTGTTTTTAATTTTAAATATGTGTCGGAAGCGAAGCTTCGAAATTTAATTGTAAATCTAAAAAAATCAAAAGCAAAAGACATTTATGGTCTGTCACTAGAAATTGTTATCTGCATCAAGGACCTTATAATTCCTCCTCTTTGCAAACTATTGAATGAATGTATCAAAAGCAAAATTTTTCCAGACTGCCTAAAGACTGCTAAGGTTATTCCCATTCTCAAAAATGGCAATAAAAATAATCCAGATAATTATCGTCCTATTGCTCTATTGCCAATAATATCGAAAGTATTTGAGAAGATTATGCACGATCAACTGTCTGAGCATTTCGATAAGCATAACTTTTTTCATGACTCACTGTATGGATTTAGAACTGGACGGTCTACGGCACACGCAATCGAGGATTTATTAGGTACTTGTATGAACAGTATGAATGAAAAGAAGTACCAGAATGTAACGTTCTTAGACCTGTCGAAGGCTTTCGATTGTGTATCTCATACTATTCTGCTGAGAAAGCTATATATGTACAATATCCATCCCGAAAGCTGCAGGTTATTATTATCATATTTGTCAGGCAGAAAGCAATGTGTATCAATAAATGGTCGAAAATCTGATCATCTTGATACACAAATTGGGGTGCCCCAGGGTTCCATTTTGGGGCCACTATTATTTTTAATATTTTTTAACGATTTTCCCCATTGTTTTACTGACAGTAAAGTCGTGTTATATGCCGATGACGCCACCATAATAACATCTGATGATAATCTGCAGTCAACTCTACACCTCAGTGAGGATGCACGGTCGAAGGCCAGTAAATGGTTCCAGTCAAACCTACTGAAACTAAATGAATCTAAGACAACTAACCTAATGTTCAGTCTACGGAATCTTGATTTGAATGAGAGCTTACATTTTGGTAGTTCTTGGGGGTGTATGTAGACAATAAATTGTTATGGCACGAACATGGGCATAATTTAAGAACAAAATTAAACAAAAATATTTTTCTGCTTCGAAACCTCAGTAATAATATATCTACAACAGTTCTAAGAACCGTATACTTCGCAGTAATTCAAAGTCATATATCATACGGCATTCTATCATGGGGCCATTCCTCCATCAGACATGATATCTTTGCACTCCAGAGACGAGCTGTTCGTATTATTGCTGGGGCTAGTTAGGCTAGCCGATTGCAGAGAAATATTTTCACAATTTAAAATACTTACACTCCCTTGTATTTATATTTACGAATGTTTAATCCATACACATAAACATAAAGATCAATACCTTTTGTATGAAGACAGACATACCTATAATACGCGGAATAAAATGAATATATGTCCAGATTATGTACGACTATCCATTACCAGAAGCGGCACAAGATATTATGCCAGCAGATTTTATAATCATCTACCAATGCATTATCGTGAACTGGATCTTAGCCATTTTAAGCAGAAAATTAAAACTGTGCTAGTAACATCAGCTTTTTATTCACACGATGAGTTCTTAAATAGCTCAATGCTATAATCAGTTGAACATGTTTCAATTTACTGCTCATATTTTGTAGTGTTTTTATGTATTTAGATATTTAAGTATTATTATCCGTTTTTAGATTTTTTGATATTAATGCATTTTATACTTTTATATGTTTTTTTTTTTTGACTTGTGTAAACATTTTTGTATTGACACGTAACTAATAAAAAAAAAAGTGTTTTTAATTTATGTTTTAATATTACTTCAAAATGTTTCAACAATTGATAAATGAGAAAGTTAGTCAAGTAAGTAAAGTAGGTTTTCATATAAATACTTCAAATCGTTTAACCAGACATATACCACCATTTTCCATACCATTTCACAAATCTAACTATGGAATTAATAGTCCACTCTCTCGCTCGTCAAACAAACTGTCGCTAAATCCAAACTTTCATCTTTTTAGTTAGTCTCTCTGTAAATTCGTATCCAGTCTCAAACGTATTCAGGTTTGTTGTTGTATGTAACTTGCCAAATCCATATATGTATATATATAACATGTATGATCTACATATTGTAATAGCTTTAAGTATTTTGTATATTTAAATGTATAAAAATGGATTTTTTACGTAAATAAATAAATAAATATTATCCTTTACGTTTTTAAAATTTACAAAATTTGCTAACCCACAATAATAATAATATACTTTATTGCCTACCAGATAAATCATTTAATTATACACAAAATAGACTGTTATTCCTTACTTCACTTTTTATTTGCATCGTTAGATGTACATTTCGAGACACAAGGTACTCATTATCAATAACAAACCAACAGTTTGTTATTGATAAAAGTGAAGTAAGGAATAACAGTTTTTTTAGTGTAATAATCACTTCACGTAAACTCAAAAAATGCAATTTAACTATAATGAAGTTTCAAAATATACAATATGATATATTGCATTTTTAACGTTTAGATTAACCATTTTAGCCCTGAAATTATTCTGGTGCGCAAAAAAATGTTTTGCATATTATTTATTACCATTTCAGATATATAGAGAGGTTATTTTTTAGGTTTACATATCTAAATATACTGTATACGCTGTAGATCTTCAGATATTAGCCGTTTTTAAAAATATTTTAAACTGAACTTTCAAACGAGTGTTTTCCACTCCCAGATTAAGCATGAAGTAAAATTTCGAGTTTAGAAAAGCCTGAAAATTTGGTTTGGTTGCGTAGCGCGAAGCGCGGAGCGACCAAACCAAATTTTCAGGCTTTTCTAAACTCGAAATTTTACTTCATGCGCCACGCGTACTAAACACTGATGTAATGTGCTCTTCACAATACACGTTTTTAGCATACTGCATACTTAGTAGTATATTTTAAACTTCATCTAAAATTAGTGTTTTGTACGCGTGGCGCATGAAGTAAAATTTCGAGTTTAGAAAAGCCTGAAAATTTGGTTTGGTCGCTCCGCGCTTCGCGCTACGCGACCAAACCAAATTTTCAGGCTTTTCTAAACTCGAAATTTTACTACATGCTTAATCTGGGAGTGGAAAACACTCGTTTAAGATTTTAAATTAAACTAAAAAACAACCGATTATCGGATAAGTTACAGCTAATGCATACATGTATGTATATTTAAAATAAAAATTTCTAGTATGTTTAACAAATTTAAGTGGTGGCAAATGCTACCGTAAGGCCTGAAAGGGTTAATCTGTAAATCAAGTTTATTAAAATATATTAGGTTTAACAGCTAATATACATATTGTATGTACCAAGTTTGTGCACTGAATTAAATTTGTGTTTAGTACTCCGGCACCAGACGCCGGCACAGACGCGTTTCGGACTTCAAGGTCCTCTTCAGTGTGGTCCCGACCCAGTGCTAAGGAATACTGAACATTTCTGACTATTTCAAGCCAATATGTTGAATCTATTAATGGATTCGATAACTAACGCCATCTTATGCTCCATAATGGCATCGTCAATGACATGAACGATTCCATTATGGAGCATTAGATGGCGTAAGCTATCGAATCCATTAATATGTGCACTGAAATGAATAAAATTATATGTATTCGTTTGGTGTTGTAGGCGTTCACTTTGTGGTACATCTTAAATACACTTGTAAATAAAACACTTTTTACTTTGTTTAACCACTGGATCTAGATCCAGTGGTTAATCAAAGTAATAAGTGTTTTATTTACAAATATATTTATTCATTTCAGTGCATAAAATTATATATAAAACAATAGGTTATTTCTTATGTTCATTTGAAACACTCTAACCCTCACTTTCTTCTACCCAAATTTATAAAATAAGACCGTTTTCCTTGAATTTTCTCTTATGTAACTTATTTAAAATTTTGTATAGTTGAAAACAGATTAAAAAATTATACCGAAATCTATATTTGCATTCTTTTAAATGTTCCTATCTTTTATCTCAGTTTGCATGTATAACATGCTAGTGTAATGACAAGAACAATTAAAACGATTGATGTGAGTAAAATGAGGAATGAATGAAATGTTTAATGGTGCATTCCTGCTGATGTTGATCGAGAGGATGGAGAGCATGTCCTTACTAATGAGGACTAATTCGTTACATTGTGACTATATTTTTGCAGCACGGACCGTTGCGAATCGAGATCTCCAAGATAAAACACGACATCGCCATAATACGGAATCATCAAAATTCCAAAAAAATTGACTCGGCAAACGGTAAACACAAACAGAGATTGTTATGGAGTTATGGTTATGCTTGGATACATTTTAAGAAAATTGTTGAAGATTAATGTATTTACGAGTACATGTAATAATTAATGTTTTACAAAGTGATTCATTTCATTGTGAAGACAAATGTAAGTAATGTTTTATAAGGCAATAAAAATAAAATTGATATGTCTCTCATAGTACTTTTTGCCATGTTACATACTTAAAATCAATAGCATGCACCTACCTTATTTTTCAACAAATGTGTTTAATTCCTGTTAAACTTTGTTCGTCAGCCTCAGCCTCATTAAAATATTAATCATGACAAGATCAAACTAACGTCATTTTTATAGCAATAGCTCACTTATTCGTATGTAATACCACAAGAGGTTGGTTTTGGCCGGATATTTTTTTATTTAAACGAGTGCGTGGTTGCCTAGCAATTTTAACGAGAGAAAACTTGGATGACAAAAACACGAGAGCGAAGCTCGAGTGTTTTTGTCTATACAAGTTTTCTCGAGTAAAATTGGAAAACCACGCACGAGTTATTAAATGAAAAAATATCCTCCCAAAACCAAACCTCGAGTGGTATTTGATAAGATAATTCCATGACAAAGGTGTATTGTCATTCTAAAATCTGTCATCCGCTCTTGCAGCGTTGCCAATGTCCTATTAAATTTCTTTTAGTTTGTAGAAACATTTCGCGCAAGAATAATGTATATTCAATGCATTAGTAATAATTAATCAGTTACGCACTTTTAAATTAAACAGCAAACCGCTATTAGAAAGTGAGGATTATTTTTTCTCTTTATTGGGTCCAAATTGACGATTTACTTTTTTTGGTGTTTAGCGGCACTGTTAAATTTATATTATTTATAATTTCCTCCTTGGAAATTGTTCCGAAACGATTTGTGTGACAATTATGCATTACGTAGTGATTTGACGGATTGAACTTAACGTCACTAATTCAGCGCGATCGTACAGTCGTTGGCATGGAGAACGTAAATAAGATAATTTTAAAATATCCACTTGCATTTTTACCTCTGCGATTTTGTTTGTTAGCAAATATGCATGATTTTAGGTTGGAATGGAATTATCAAAGTAATTAATTCGAAAAGTTTACTCTTTTAAAATAATTTTAATAAAATAACTAAAAGAGCTACGACATAAAGTAAATACGCATAAGAGCGTATTGAATTGGACGCCATATTTGACAGTTATAATGACACATAATTATGACGTGACAAATCGAAAATGGACAAATGGGAGTTAATAAACATGGAGCAATACACGATAGAATAACGTATCATTATTAAACATTATTATTAAAATGGCTGCGCGACCCTCGACAAATTTTCACGGGGCTTTTCTAAACCCGAAATTTTACTTCATGCGCCACGCGTACAAAACAAACATATTGTGAATTAATGTATATTTGAACCTCACTTGAATTCAGTGATTTATACGCGTGGCGCATGAAGTAAAATTTCGAGTTTAGAAAAGCCCAGAAAATTTGTCTCGGGTCGCTGCGCGACCCTCGACAAATTTTCACGGGGCTTTTCTAAACTCGAAATTTTACTTCATGCTTAGTCTGGGAGTGGAAAACACTCGTTACTTTAAAAAATGTCACAACTATTAAAATGTGTGTCGCAAGTGTCATAAAAAAACAATGACATGACCATTTAATAATATATTTCAAATACGGTAAATACTTTGTTTACTGCACTCTTGATGAAACGAAATTATAATATTAGGTAATTTCAAATTAAAACACTTTTTTAGTTTCATGTTGTTGTATTCAGTTTCCTGACATGTATTTTAGTCAGTGACGACCACACTCAAAGGAATTTTTGTAATTCCTTTGAGAATGGTCATCACTGACCGAAACACGTGTCAGGAAACTGAATACAACAACATAAAACTAAACAAGTGTTTTAATTTGAATTTACCTAATATTATTTCAAATAATAGTTGTCTTAAAAATTGACTATTTAATGTGCGAGTGTTTACCATTTTTTCGTAGCTCTTTAAGTTATTTATTTAATAAAAAATAAATTAATTGCTCTGAATCAGTATGCATTGATATGACTGTAGTTTTACATTAACATGATAAATATTTTGTGAAAAAGGGAACACCTAAGTGAGGCTTACGAACAAATTTGAACAAACATAGATAATATGTTGAAAAGTAAGTTTAGTGCAGTTCTTAAAGCTGATGGTTTCAAGTATCTCGCCAAATTTCATCAGGCCCTGCTGATTGTGACTGGATGTATAATCGCTCAAGTACTATGTTGCACAAATCACTATTTTTTGTATTATTATAACACTGGCAAAATAAAAATTCTCCTAGGTGGTCAAATTTAATAAAATAAATATAAAATATCTTAAAATAATTATAAAACTACGCTGTCTTGCCAAAACTATAAATAATTTTTTAGAAATGAAATATTGTTGATTAAAAAATGCTTTTAATATATTATGCAGCAAATTAATGCTACTTTTAAAAAGCCATACGAAGATATTAAAAAGTAGATTTTAATGAAATTAGAAGAAGAAATACTGTTGATTAAACTAGAAAAAAATGATATTAAATTATAAAACTGAGAGAGCAAGAAATACTGTTGATTAAACCATAAAATGTAGCTTTTAATATATTATACAGCAAATTAATGCTATATATAAAAAGCCATAAAAAGATATTAAAACGCAGATTTTAATAAAATTTTCAATAATTATTAAACAGATAAAATTACTTGTTTTCAATATGATTAAGAGAAAAATTCTGAACTCTAAAAAAAGTTACAGATTTTTAAATTTTACTGAACAAGTTTAAAGAACAGAAAAACATAAAATGTTCAAAAAACATGTAAACAAAATGTTAAACGTCGTATCTCAAATAAATGTACAGCAATTGATGAAGAAATAAACTCAGGACAGAATTTTACATGATTACAGTAAAGTAATAAAACAATTATTAAATTTTACTGAACAAGTTTAAAGAACAGAAAAACATATAAAATGTTCAAAAAAACATGTAAACAAAATGTTAAACGTCGTATCTCAAATAAATGTACAGCAATTGATGAAGAAATAAACTCAGGACAGAATTTTACATGATTAAAGTAAAGTAATAAAACAATTATTAAATTTTACTGAACAAGTTTAAAGAACAGAAAAACATATAAAATGTTCAAAAAACATGTAAACAAAATGTTAAACGTCGTATCTCAAATAAATGTACAGCAATTGACGAAGAAATAAACTCAGGACAGAATTTTACATGATTAAAGTAAAGTAATAAAACAATTATTAAATTTTACTGAACAAGTTTAAAGAACAGAAAAACATATAAAATGTTCAAAAAACATGTAAACCAAATGTTAAACGTCGTATCTCAAATAAATGTACAGCAATTGATGAAGAAATAAACTCAGGACAGAATTTTACATGATTAAAGTAAAGTAATAAAACAATTATTACAATCTATCTCAACGAAATTAACACCTACTTTAACAGAATAAATATAAAAAAATCTAGTTAAGGTCCCCCGAGTTGATTAAAATCATTTTTGAATAATGTCTGCCTGTCTTTCTGTCCTTCTGTAATTCTGTCCTTCTATAATTCTGTCCTTCTGATGCCACGATAAAGTCTAAACCGATTGAGCTGTTAAGATGACACTAAACTTAAGCTTTTTATTACAATCGTGGTATCTAATCAGCTTTTGTGAAAATTCGGAAACTGAAAGTGGTAGTTTACTCTTCGAATTTTTTTGGATTTTTCGTTAATATTAATCATATATTAAAATGTTGCTAAGAAAAGTTGTAGATAATAAAAAAATACGCATTTAATGTATATAGACTTTTGTCGTAGCTCTTTTAGTTTTTTTTTTAAATCTGATTTCAATACATGAGTCGCCTATTTCCAAAAACACCTAAATCCATTGTTTTCAAATGGGTTTCAAGGGTTTTTGGAAATAGGCGACTTAAATAAAACACTGTTTATCACTTTGTTTGTATAATGTATGTATAATACAAACAAAGTGATAAACAGTGTTTTATTTATGTTCAACAATGTATAACGAAGTAGAAGCCTCTATAGTCAGTGAATAGGCGACTTATATGACTTTATTTAATTATAATAACTCAACCAAAAGCAATTGTTTTTATAAAGATCAAGATGATTTGCTTTAAGAAGTAAACAAACGTTGTTCTGACGTTTGAAAAAACAACATTCGAGCTCTTGAAATGAAATGACAGGCGCTCAAAGTTGTACAATTATTTTCAACTTAATTGTGATAATCAAAAAAACAATTCTTTTTCATTTAATTATAAAAACTCAATTAAATAGTGGATTTTTTCTAATTCAAAATATTTTCTTGAGAAATAAACAAGTTTTGTTCTGTTGTTTGCAAAAACAAAATCCGGTCGCTGGAAATGAAATTACACTAGTACAAAGTTGAAGCAGGAAAACAAATCCTAAAACTTGCTCTTTTTGGAATAAAGAGTTGTTAAAAATTTAATTTGGGGTTGAATTAAAACTTGCTTAAAATCAATCGATTTAAGAGTTAAGTTGGCTTTAATTTAAGCTCAAGTGCATCTTTTTTAAGTTAAAACTGTGGTTAGCAAAAGCGCCCAGTCATGAGTTTAATTCAAGTTGGTTTTTTTAAATAAAGGTAATTAAAAAAAAACGACTTGAATTACATTTATCAAAAAATAAATAAAATTCAAGTAGATATTTTCTTTAAAACACCCGTAACTAACAATTTATGTAAAAATTTAATTTAGGCTTGAATTAAAACTTGCTTAAAATCAATCGATTGAGAGTTAAGTTGGCTTTAATTTGAGCTCAAGTGCATCTTTTTTAATTTAAAACTGTGGTTAGCAAAAGTGCCCAGTCATGAGTTTAATTCAAGTCGGTTTTTTTTAATAAAGGTAATTAAAAAAAACCACTTGAATTACATTTATCAAAAAATAAATAAAATTCAAGTAGATATTTTCTTTAAAACACCCGTAACTAACAATTTATGTAAAAATTTAATTTAGGCTTGAATTAAAACTTGCTTAAAATCAATCGATTGAGAGTTAAGTTGGCTTTAATTTGAGCTCAAGTGCATCTTTTTTAATTTAAAACTATGGTTAGCAAAAGCGTCCAGTCATGATTTTAATTTAAGTCGGTTTTTTTTAAATAAAGGTAATTAAAAAAAACCACTTGAATTACATTTATCAAAAAATAAATAAAATTCAAGTAGATTTTTTCTTTAAAACACCCGTAACTACATAAATAAAATGCATAAAAGAGCTGTTAAGATTTTTTTTTTGATTTAGTAGGGAAAAAAATTACCAACACGTTCGACTTTGTAAGATTTAAAGAAAAATCAAAACTTTTCCCTAAATAATAACGATTTTCTTATCGTGGATAAACGACAACGTTACAAACAAGTATTTTTTTTCAAAAACGCCAATTGTTTGCAACATTATTAGTAAATCAATAAATCCACTTAATAACACTTATAACTTTTTTGTAATCACTTTTTTATTTTAACGGTGACTAGTTTCGACTCGTCAGTGAGCCATTCTCAAACCAAGTACTTGGTTTGAGAATGGCTCACTGACGATTCGAAACTAGTCACCGTATAAATAAAAAAGTGATTACAAAACAATTAAAAGTGTTATCTAATTAACCCATTAAGCGCCATTGGTGCATACACGCAACATTATAAATTTGTTGTTAATCAAGTTACTAAATGAGTTAATTTTATATATTATATTAATTGACCTGACTTGAAAATGTATGGAGAAAAATGTAAGTATTTTGTAATTAAATTTTTTCGATTTATACTTATTAAAAAAAATACATTAGTGTATTTCTAACTTCACAATATTTCAGTGTTTTGTACGCGTGGCGCATGAAGTAAAATTTCGAGTTTAGAAAAGCCCCGTGAAAATTTGTCTCGGGTCGCTGCGCGACCCTCGACAAATTTTCTACGCGGGGCTTTTCTAAACTCGAAATTTTACTTCATGCTTAGTCTGGGAGTGGACAACACTGGTTCTTAGAAGTTTTAAATTGAAGGATCACTCTAGATTACTAAGTTTATTACCATTTTATAAAGGCTACAGCTCGATGGACCAACCATGGTCTTCGGAGACCGAAGGACTGCAGGGAATCGAAGTTTTTTACAAGAAAACAACGAATATTTGAAGGTTTACAGCATGGATAGGAAAGAAAACATCTAATTTTGAAAAAATATCGAAGTTGGGTTGGTTTGCAGTGCATTTTTAACTTCACTTTAAATCAGTGTTTTATACGCGTGGCGCATGAAGTAAAATTTCGAGTTTAGAAAAGCCCCGTGAAAATTTGTCTCGGGTCGCTGCGCGACCCTCGACAAATTTTCTACGCGGGGCTTTTCTAAACTCGAAATTTTACTTCATGCTTAGTCCGGGAGTGGAAACACTTGTTCCAAACTTTATATCGCACATTTTTATAAACATCCGATTAATGCTTGAACATTTACAGAGTATACATTTTGCATATTTAAAAGAAACATTCTACATACTGTGATTTTTTTTCTTTTAAATATGCAAAATGTATACACTGTAAATTTTCAGTCATTAATCGATTTCTTTATAAAAAAGTTCAATATGAAGTTTAGAACGAGTGTTTCCACTCCCAGACTAAGCATGAAGTAAAATTTCGAGTTTAGAAAAGCCCCGCGTAGAAAATTTGTCGAGGGTCGCGCAGCGACCCGAGACAAATTTTCACGGGGCTTTTCTAAACTCGAAATTTTACTTCATGCGCCACGCGTATAAAACACTTAAATATTGTGAATTTATAAACGCACTGATGTATTATTTTTTTAATGAGTAATAATCGAAAAAGTTAATAATAAGTTATTCATAGAAATCATAAAGAGATTTGCAGAATTTTACCAAAAATCAACTTTTAAAGTCAACTCTATAATTGTTTGGCCGTTAATTTGTTACATACTAAATAAAAGAACAAGAACGCAAAAACTATTCGAAATCACGAAAGAACTAGAATAAAAAAAACTAATAACTTACAATAACCTATTACTTAAATACAAAATATAACATAACTTAATAAAATCAAGGATCAAAATTAAACCCAACAAACAAATACACAGTTATAAAACCAGAAGAAAATCAGACCTCAGAACTTTTAATGAGTAATAATCGAAAAAGTTAATAATAAGTTATTCATAGAAATCATAAAGAGAATTGCAGAATTTTACCAAAAATAAACTTTTAAAGTCAACTCTATAATTGTTCGGCCGTTAATGGGTTACATACTAAATAAAAGAACAAGAACGCAAAAACTATTCGAAATCACGAAAGAACTAGATATAAAAAAACTAATAACTTACAATAACCTATTACTTATATACAACATAACTTAATAAAAACAAGGATCAAAATTAAACCCAACAAACAAATACACAGTTATAAAACCAGAAGAAAATCAAACCTCAGAACCGATAAATTCAACACCAAAAAGTACACGCAAAACTTGACGACAGACACGATAAACATTTTCAACAAACTTCCAAAATACGTAAAATCTCTAAAATTTATTTCATTCAAAATATAAATTAAAAACCTACTAATAAATAACGAAATAAACTGACCGAAAATATGAAAATGTAAAACTCACAAGAATCCTTCAATACCGTTAGCCCGAGATCGGGTACTACCCAGACATCACGAGGCGAGGGAAGAAGGAATGAAACCCAAGGTACCAACTACAATGAGGCGCAGATGAATACAAATCATTAAAATGTTTTACAAAGTAACCGCCTCCACCACCAAATATTAAATCCACTAAAGTCCAACTTTGAGCGCTAGTGCTGAGCGAATATTTTAACCGATTGCAAACATCAGCGGCTCAAATTATATCGTAATTTTAAAAAAAATTCTTGAATAATTTTCTCACTTATCACTTGGTGAAACATGTTTAAATATTGATAATGAAGGTTTAAATTAAATTACACTTGGTTTGTTTCACAATTTTTTACTTTACTATTTACTCGACTAGTTTCGCGTTTTACAGCATTATCAGGAGTCCTGATAATGCTGTAAAACGCGAAACTAGTCGTGTAAATAGTAAAGTAAAAAATTGTGAAACAAACCAAGTGTAATTTAATTTAAACCTTCATTATCAATATTAAAAAAATTGTTATACGAAACAAGAATTTATTGTGATTTTATTTATTTTCACATTTTCAAATTACCGAAATTTTCTATTATATTATATTAGAATAACCGCATGATTTTTTATTAAAGTAAATGTGAAAATAAAAAAAATCGCAATAAATTCTTGTTTCGTATAACAAATTTTTTAAAATTGAATTTGTGTTCAGTATTCCGGCACCAGATACCCACAGACGCGTTTCGGACTTCAAGGTCCTCTTCAGTATGGTCCCGACCCAGTGCTGAGGAATACTGAACATTTCAGACTATTTCAAGCCAATATGTGAAAACTATTAATGATTTCGATAGCTAACGCCATTTTTTAAAATTACCGAAATGCCCGATTGTTATGAGATTTACAGAAGTTATTAGGAAAAGATTAGGCTTTGTTTCTATGTAAGGTTAAATAAAATCTATTAATTTTGGACAAAGTTACAAAAGCTTAAAGTTCATTGAAATTATGAAAAAGTAAACAAAATCTCATTAAATTGATGTTTCGTTTAAAGAATTTTGAAAAATTACTAAAACATCAGATTTTAATAAGATTTGCGGATACTATTAAAAATATGACAAAGCTTTGTTTTTAAGTAAGATTAAACAAAATCTATCAATTTGGGGAAAAGCTACAGAAGCTTAAAGTTGATTAAAATTATGAAATAGTAAATAAACTCACATTAAATGTATGTGTTTTACAAAATTTCGATATAATTTAGGCTTTTGCAATTTGTTTGTTAAAGTTAATGCACACGAATTTGATTTTGTTTTAAATTTGAACTAAAGAATAACATCAACTACATTTATTTTATGTCATAAATTTGACATGTAACGTTAAATAAAATCTATTAATTTTGGACAAAGTTACAAAAGCTTAAAGTTCATTGAAATTATGAAAAAGTATACAAAATCTCATTAAATTCATGTTTCGTTTAAAGAATTTTGAAAAATTACTAAAACATCAGATTTTAATAAGATTTGTGGATATTATTAAAAATATGACAAAGCTTTGTTTTTACGTAAGATTAAACAAAATCTATCAATTTGGGGAAAAGCTACAGAAGCTTAAAGTTGATTAAAATTATGAAATAGTAAATAAACTCACATTAAATGTATGTGTTTTACAAAATTTCGATATAATTTAGGCTTTTGCAATTTGTTTGTTAAAGTTAATGCACACGAATTTGATTTTGTTTTAAATTTGAACTAAAGAATAACATCAACTACATTTATTTTATGTCATAAATTTGACATGTAAGGTTAAATAAAATCTATTAATTTTGGACAAAGTTACAAAAGCTTAAAGTTCATTGAAATTATGAAAAAGTAAACAAAATCTCATTAAATTGATGTTTCGTTTAAAGAATTTTGAAAAATTACTAAAACATCAGATTTTAATAAGATTTGCGGATATTATTAAAAATATGACAAAGCTTTGTTTTTACGTAAGATTAAACAAAATCTATCAATTTGGGGAAAAGCTACAGAAGCCCAAAGTTGATTAAAATTATGAAATAGTAAATAAACTCACATTAAATGTATGTGTTTTACAAAATTTCGATATAATTTAGGCTTTTGCAATTTGTTTGTTAAAGTTAATGCACACGAATTTGATTTTGTTTTAAATTTGAACTAAAGAATAACATCAACTACATTTATTTTATGTCATAAATTTGACATGTAAGGTTAAATAAAATCTATTAATTTTGGACAAAGTTACAAAAGCTTAAAGTTCATTGAAATTATGAAAAAGTAAACAAAATCTCATTAAATTGATGTTTTGTTTAAAGAATTTTGAAAAATTACTAAAACATCAGATTTTAATAAGATTTGCGGATACTATTAAAAATATGACAAAGCTTTGTTTTTACGTAAGTTTAAACAAAATCTATCAATTTGGGGAAAAGCTACAGAAGCTTAAAGTTGATTAAAATTATGAAATAGTAAATAAACTCACATTAAATGTATGTGTTTTACAAAATTTCGATATAATTTAGGCTTTTGCAATTTGTTTGTTAAAGTTAATGCACACGAATTTGATTTTGTTTTAAATTTGAACTAAAGAATAACATCAACTACATTTATTTTATGTCATAAATTTGACATGTAACGTTAAATAAAATCTATTAATTTTGGACAAAGTTACAAAAGCTTAAAGTTCATTGAAATTATGAAAAAGTAAACAAAATCTCATTAAATTCATGTTTCGTTTAAAGAATTTTGAAAAATTACTAAAACATCAGATTTTAATAAGATTTGCGGATATTATTAAAAATATGACAAAGATTTGTTTTTACGTAAGATTAAACAAAATCTATCAATTTGGGGAAAAGCTACAGAAGCTTAAAGTTGATTAAAATTATGAAATAGTAAATAAACTCACATTAAATGTATGTGTTTTACAAAATTTCGATATAATTTAGGCTTTTGCAATTTGTTTGTTAAAGTTAATGCACACGAATTTGATTTTGTTTTAAATTTGAACTAAAGAATAACATCAACTACATTTATTTTATGTCATAAATTTGACATGTAACGTTAAATAAAATCTATTAATTTTGGACAAAGTTACAAAAGCTTAAAGTTCATTGAAATTATGAAAAAGTAAACAAAATCTCATTAAATTGATGTTTCGTTTAAAGAATTTTGAAAAATTACTAAAACATCAGATTTTAATAAGATTTGCGGATATTATTAAAAATATGACAAAGCTTTGTTTTTACCTAAGATTAAACAAAATCTATCAATTTGGGGAAAAGCTACAGAAGCTTAAAGTTGATTAAAATTATGAAATAGTAAATAAACTCACATTAAATGTATGTGTTTTACAAAATTTCGATATAATTTAGGCTTTTGCGATTTGTTTGTTAAAGTTAATGCACACGAATTTGATTTTGTTTTAAATTTGAACTAAAGAATAACATCAACTACATTTATTTTATGTCATAAATTTGACATGTAAGGTTAAATAAAATCTATTAATTTTGGACAAAGTTACAAAAGCTTAAAGTTCATTGAAATTATGAAAAAGTATACAAAATCTCATTAAATTCATGTTTCGTTTAAAGAATTTTGAAAAATTACTAAAACATCAGATTTTAATAAGATTTGCGGATACTATTAAAAATATGACAAAGCTTTGTTTTTACGTAAGTTTAAACAAAATCTATCAATTTGGGGAAAAGCTACAGAAGCTTAAAGTTGATTAAAATTATGAAATAGTAAATAAACTCACATTAAATGTATGTGTTTTACAAAATTTCGATATAATTTAGGCTTTTGCAATTTGTTTGTTAAAGTTAATGCACACGAATTTGATTTTGTTTTAAATTTGAACTAAAGAATAACATCAACTACATTTATTTTATGTCATAAATTTGACATGTAACGTTAAATAAAATCTATTAATTTTGGACAAAGTTACAAAAGCTTAAAGTTCATTGAAATTATGAAAAAGTAAACAAAATCTCATTAAATTGATGTTTCGTTTAAAGAATTTTGAAAAATTACTAAAACATCAGATTTTAATAAGATTTGCGGATACTATTAAAAATATGACAAAGCTTTGTTTTTACGTAAGATTAAACAAAATCTATCAATTTGGGGAAAAGCTACAGAAGCTTAAAGTTGATTAAAATTATGAAATAGTAAATAAACTCACATTAAATGCATGTGTTTTACAAAATTTCGATATATTTTAGGCTTTTGCAATTTGTTTGTTAAAGTTAATGCACATGAATTTGATTTTGTTTTAAATTTGAACTAAAGAATAACATCAACTACATTTATTTTATGTCATAAATTTGACATGTAAGGTTAAATAAAATCTATTAATTTTGGACAAAGTTACAAAAGCTTAAAGTTCATTGAAATTATGAAAAAGTAAACAAAATCTCATTAAATTGATGTTTTGTTTAAAGAATTTTGAAAAATTACTAAAACATCAGATTTTAATAAGATTTGCGGATACTATTAAAAATATGACAAAGCTTTGTTTTTACGTAAGATTGAACAAAATCTATCAATTTGGGGAAAAGCTACAGAAGCTTAAAGTTGATTAAAATTATGAAATAGTAAATAAACTCACATTAAATGTATGTGTTTTACAAAATTTCGATATAATTTAGGCTTTTGCAATTTATTTGTTAAAGTTAATGCACACGAATTTGATTTTGTTTTAAATTTGAACTAAAGAATAATATCAACTACATTTATTTTATGTCATAAATTTGACATGTAAGGTTAAATAAAATCTATTAATTTTGGACAAAGTTACAAAAGCTTAAAGTTCATTGAAATTATGAAAAAGTAAACAAAATCTCATTAAATTGATGTTTCGTTTAAAGAATTTTGAAAAATTACTAAAACATCAGATTTTAATAAGATTTGCAGATACTATTAAAAATATGACAAAGCTTTGTTTTTAAGTAAGATTAAACAAAATCTATCAATTTGGGGAAAAGCTACAGAAGCTTAAAGTTGATTAAAATTATGAAATAGTAAATAAACTCACATTAAATGTGTTTTACAAAATTTAATAATAATAATAATAATATTTATTTATTACCCAACAGGAAAAATCCTAATTACAAAGCAATATGTACAATAATATAGTAGAATAATATGATACTTAACAAATAATAATAAACAAAATAAATGATATGCCTAAACAATAAAATGTTAACTTTTATGTTACATATTAAATTAACAATTAAACACAGAGCAAAATTGATTCTAATGAGTCATGAAATATGTCACAAGTGACAGGCAAACTATTGAATATATTACAGCTAATGTGTACGGGTGATTTTGATCCAAAGTTATTTCGAAATGAGGTAATGCTAAATGTAGGTTTTTGCCTACTGTTAAAAGTTGGAATATGCAGTCCCACCAGTTGCAATATTTCGATATAATTTAGGCTTTTGCAATTTGTTTGTTAAAGTTAATGCACACAAATTTGATTTTGTTTTATATTTGAACTAAAAAATAACATCAACTACATTTATTTTATGTCATAAATTTGACACTAGAGGAAACTGCAAAATAAGTTTCTACGAGTATTTCCACTCCCAGATTAAGCATGAAGTAAAATTTCGAGTTTAGAAAAGCCTGAAAATTTGGATTTGCTGGGGCGCGCGAGCGAAGCGAGTCGCGCCCCAGCAAATCCAAATTTTCAGGCTTTTCTAAACTCGAAATTTTACTTCATGCGCCACGCGTGTAAATCACTAACTTCAAGTGAAATCTCCAACTAATTGGTTAGAGCAAAATAAATTTAGTATGTCAATTATCAATTGTTTAAATTGCAAGAACAGTGCTATAATACAAACATCATCATTTTTTATTAAATAAAAAAATAAGATTGTTAGTACTGGTCTAGTTGGAGTATAAAAGTGAAGTTTAAACATAAAATTTAAAGAGTTATTTAAATTTAAATTAAATGATCAAATTCATTAAGTAATTCTGTGAGTGGGGTTTCAAAATTTACCATTTTCCATAAAATCCTTTTTGTGAATCTTGAAATGTATAATATTATGTAATGATTTTCTAAGTATTAACATTACAAAGTTTTAAAATTATTTCAAGTTTAGCAAAACTGTTGTGAATCTCGAATTTTTGTTCATGCGCCACGCGTGTAAATCACTAACTTCAAGTGAAATCTCGAACTAATTGGTTAAAGCAAAATAATTTTTGTCAATTATCAATTGCTTAAATTACAGGGAACGTGCTATAATGGGAACATCATCATTATTTTTTTAATAAAAAAAATATTGTTAGTAATAATAATAATAATAATCGTTTATTTCTTAGCAGAATAAATTCTAATAATATTAAAACACTTAACTTTGTTTTAACACTAAAATTAAAGTGGTAAAACAAAGTTAAGTGTTTTAATATTATTTTATAAAGATGTACCACAAAGTGAACGCCAACCAAATCAAAGATTAGAATAAATTCTATTTACAGAGAAAAATACAGTTTTTTTAAAATATACTAACTAAAAATAAACATTAATACTAAAAATAAACATTAATACAAAATGGTAGAAATAAAGTAGAGTAGTGGATAAATTATATGACATATTTGATAACAAAAAACAAAAGAACAGACTTATATTAACGGTGACAATGAGGTTCTGATATCAAGGGAGGTTACATTAAATATATCCATGTCTGGAACATTGTTACAGTGTCGTACCATGCAGTTTAAGGGCGAATAATGGAGAACATTAGTTCTCGACACGGTGTATGCAAATGTAGTACCGATCTAGTTGGAATATAAAAGTGAAGTTTAAACATAAAATCTCAAGATTTATTTAAACTTAAATTAAATTATCAAATTCATTAGGTAAAACTGTGAGTGAGGTTTGAAAATTTACCATTCTCCATAAAATCCCTTTTGGAAATCTTGAAATTTTTAATATTATGTAATGTCTATCCATGAATTAAATAAACATTACAAAATTTTAAAATTATTTCAAGTTGAGCAAAACTGTTGTAAATCTCGAATTTTTGGAAGGGTGCCATAAAACGCGAAATCCGGCTCCACTCACTTTTTAGGGCAACAACCCTTTGGCCGTGATCGATACCCGAGGCCGTCCCGCAATTATTCATCCTGAGGACTACCTCACTCGTGTACGAAACGATTGGAAAAGATGAGCACCTTCCGAACAAAGACCCTTTAAGCACGCGATCCTCACAATCTCGAAAAAAGAGGGGCAGAGGGTCAATGGGGAAACCCACGCTCTTACACACAATCTTTATCGATTTTATGTTTTATAAATCCCTTGGATTTAAATTAAATAAAAAATGTACTTACTTTATTAGATGTTGTCTTGGTATTTTTGTTAGTAGGTATTTTTGCTTGATTTTTTTTTTCTGTGAATAAATGTGGGTAGCACCGGGTGCGTTGTCGGCGGCGGTCTCTGGACTGGTGAGGGGCGGCGATGGCAGCGCTGCGCGGCGCGCGGTAATGTTACTAACCGGTCGATAGCCGCCCCCAGCGCCCCCCGACGCCAGTTTTACGAGCGAGGGCGACGGGCGACGTTTTCGCGTTGGCGATAATTAATGTGCGCACACTTGCTCCACTCGAACTCATCATCAGCGTTTAAACTTGCCTTTCTAAGGGGGGAATCTGGGGGGCGGCTCGAGTGCGGCGATGTCGCAGTTACAGGAGTTTGTGCCTTTTGCTCAATTTAAAGGGGAAGGTAATTGTAAGATAACAGGGCTTTCGAGTGTGAATGTTGTGAAAAGGGTTGTTTAATTTGAGGTTATTAGGATGGTGGGATAGTTTAATTGTGGTTGGTTTTACTTTGCTGGAAACAATAAAAACACAAATAACCAAATAATACTGCTTTATACTATTTAATTTTTTTCATCTCCTTGTAATAATATTTTAGGGTTACAAAACTCGCCCAAAACTACAATTAAATTTGGCAGATAACTGTTTTTAATAAACAGTTATCTGCCAAATTTAATTTTTTAAATTGTTGCTTATTGGGTATATAAAACTAAAATATTATTTTTCCCATAATTTGAGAGGGCTGTAACTTGGAGAGGAAGGTGTTTTGAACAAAAAATTATATGAATTTATTTTTGCTGATAAATCACCCTTTAAATTCTTTTGTATCAATTTAGAAACACCCTGTATATCTATATTTTGAAATACCGAAGTTTTTAAACAAAATAATCGGTAGCGATGTATCGAAATAAAAAATATCGATATAAATATCGATTATTTTGCATAAAAATTTCGATATTTTAAAATATCGATATAGAGGGTGTTTCTAAATTGATTCAAACAAAATTTAAAGGGTGATTTCATCATTTCTTTCTTAATTTAGGACAATATATGAAAGACCTCCCTTTATTTTTGCTGATAAATCACCCTTTAAAATCTTTTGTATCAATTTAGAAACACCCTGTATATCTATATTTTGAAATATCGAAGTGTTTAATTGACGCCATATATTGTCTTAAATTAAGACAGAAATGAAACCCATTTTATACAAAGTAAAAATCTACGTCCTCACAAGGTTATGTTTTTAAGAAGAATTACCTGTGCTTAATGAAGTGCGTTTCTTTTTAATTCTATTTCTATTTGAAATCCTAAAGATTAACAAAAATCTTGAAAAGTAACGAAAATTCCCAACATTTTTTTAAATTAAAGAAAAATTCATAAAAAGTATCAATATTTTAAAAATTGAGAAAAAACTGACAAATTTAGGAAAACTCTGCAATTGTATGAAAAACATTTTTTTGCCGTTAAGTTAACAATATCAATTACTTTTTTTCGTTTTAGCGGCGAAAATTAATTCAAAAAATAAAATGGAGACGTAGACTTAATCGTGGAATGTGTATGTAATTTATTTTTTCATTAAAAAATATGTTTGTGTGTATATTTTGTTTTGGTTTCGTCAGGACAACAACTCTAAAATTAAAATAAAGAAAGATGCATTATTAAATGAAAAGATTATACAAAAACGTTAAAAATAAATTGTTTATTTATAAAAAAAGTTTAGAGAAACAAACAGAGATATTGATTTTATGATAATAATAATAACAAATAATATACTAATGGATAAAGATATATTGTGATTTATTTAATTTTAGTAAGTAAGAATAAATTGAATGTAGCCATTTGTATCTGTTTTAAAGTTCATGCTAGAATTTTGCTTATTAATGTAGAACATTTCTAAAAATAATTTTGCTATATATACTGCTTTTCAAAAAAATCAGAACACCAAGTATTTATTGCACAATTTTAATAAAATTTACACAAATTGATCATGTAAACGAACTGTATCGATGATCAAAAAATCAACTTGAAAAACAAAAAAACAAATGAATAAAAATTAATAATGTGTTGGGCCTCCACGATTTCCCAAACACTCATTAACACGTCGAGGCATGCTAGAAATCAGGCTGTCAATATCGACTTGGGGTATTTCATTCCAAACTTCGATAATTTGACCTCTAAGTTCCATTACAGTATTAGCGGGGCGCTGTAAGTTACTTATTCTAACACCTATCATATCCCAAACATGTTCTATTGGCGATAGATCTGGAGAACGAGATGGCCAAGGTAACAAATTGATTTCGGCACTATCAAAAAACTATCTTGTTATGGCCGCTGTGTGAGGTCGAGCATTATCTTGCTGAAAAATGGGGTTCTGCAAGCCATTTACATAGGGAACTAACACTGGCCGTAAAATGTTGTCAATATACCGAATCGCGTTAAGACTTGCTTCTAAAAAAACTAGAGGAGACCGACTACCATATGCTATCGCCCCCCAAACCATAACTCCCTGTGTAAGAGCCGTATGTCTTTCAACAGCAAATTGTAAAATTCTGCGTTCACCGCGTCGATGTCTCACTCTTCTGCGACCATCAAGAGCCCATAAACAGAACCGAGACTCATCGCTGAAGATAATGTTATTCCATTCATGGGTCCAATGTTGTCTTTCCCTGCACCAATCAAGTCTTGCTCTGCGATGCTGCGGAGTAAGAGGTAGACACAATTGTGGACGGTAGGATCTTATACCAAATCTGCGGATTCTTCTGTAAACAGTAGCCATGGATACTCTTTGGCCATTTAGAGCCAACCAGTCATTTCCCAATGCCCGCGACGTTGTAAATCTGTCCCTTAAAGTTGTAAGACGAAGAGCTCGATCTTCACGCTCAGTGGTG
Source organism: Philonthus cognatus (assembly GCA_932526585.2). NCBI lineage: Eukaryota > Metazoa > Arthropoda > Insecta > Coleoptera > Staphylinidae > Philonthus > Philonthus cognatus. The sequence goes on from OW052244.1 coordinate 101,648,460, forward strand.
CTTCTTGGACGTCCTGATCCAAGTCTACGTCGATTCTCCCCAGCTTCGGACCATCTAGACCAGCAGCGTACGATCAACGATACACTACGGCCTACCCTTTCAGCAATAGCACGAACCGAAAAACCCGCTTCTCGCATTCCAATAATGCGACCCCTTTCAAATTCACTTAGATGATGATATTGTGCACGCCGACGAACACGGGGCATCTTTTTATGTTTTACAAACTGAAACGTCAAACTACTCAGAGGCTACTTGGATATTAGAAGCAATTACATTAAAAAATCAGCAGCTCTTCATAATGGTGAAATCAAGGAAAAATACCATTAAATAGTAACCAAAACAATTGATTTTTTTATCATCGATGCAGTTCATTTACATGATCAAATTCTGTAAATTTCATTAAAATCGTCCAATAAATACTTTGTGTTCTGATTTTTTTGAAAGGCAGTATAATTGTTTTCAAGATCTACAATTTTTGAGTTATCAAAATAAATTTTATGGTTCTTAGAGTTAGAGTGAATTGATAATAAATAAATTACATACACATTCTACATTTGAGTCTCCGTCTCCATTTTATTTTTTGAATTAATTTCCGCCGCTAAAACCAAAAAGCCCAAATAACATTGTATGAAAAACTTCAACATTTTTAAAATTTACGATTATTTCGGAAACTTACCAAAATTGCTAAGAACTTTTAAAATTCTTACCAATGTTCGTAAATTTCTAAAATATTTGTTAATTTTAAAAATGTTGAAGCTCGAAAGATCATGAAAGCTATCAACATTTTTAATACAAACAAATATCAAAGAAATTGACAAAAACCGTCAACATTTTGATAAAAATCTTTATATGCTATGAAAATCGTCAATATTTTGATGAAAATCTTTAAATTTTATGAAAATTGTCGACATTTTAATAAAAATCTTGAAATTTCATGAAAAACGTCAACATATTAAAAATCAATGAAAATCTGGGAATTCACAGAAACTGCCAGGGTTGTAGGAATTAACAAAATGCCACAAAAGGTGTTGAAATATTTAAAATTAACGAAAATCTAGGAAATCCAACAAAAAAATTAACGGACATTTTAGAAACTCAAGAAAAACGATGTTTCCAGTACATTTTTACTCTTGACGCTTTTTGTGAATTTCATGGTGTTGGAGTATTTAAAATTAATGAAAATAATTCGCAAAAAAATTAACTCCAGTTTCAGAAACTCAAGAAAAACGATGTTTTCAGTACATTTTTATCACCTTAACGCATTTTGTAAATTTCCAAAATTTCTATTAAAATTAAAAATGCTAGCAATTTTCATGAATTTCCGAAAATGGAAAATTTCAGAAACTCAAGAAAAACGATGTTTTCAGTACATTTTTAAAATATTGACGTTTTTCGTGAATTTACAAAAGTTTTATTAAAATTAAAAATGCCGCGAATTCTCATAAATTTCCAAGACTGCGAAATTTTAAACAAACTAGATATATTTCATAAGTTTTTAGAATTTCCGTGAATTTAGCAAATATTCGGTAATTTTAAAAATAATTAGGTTTTCTATATTTTTTTAGATTTTGGTTGTTATTTGTAATATTAATGTTATTTTGTTTGTAAAAAGGTTTTGCCGTAATTTGAAATTAACAAAAGTCTACGAAATTTAGGATAACCGTCGGAATTTATAAAAATTAATTTTTTAAAATCTCTTCTGTTTTTACTTAATTTTTTAAAAAAGGGAATTTGAAAAGATGTTGATTGTTTAAAGTTTCTACGGTTATCGTAAATTTTGTAGACTGTTAGTTTTAAAAAGGCCGACACCCGTCAGTTCTCAAAATCTTGGCAGTTTTCGTAAATGTCCTAAACGCTGGTTAGAATAAAAATGTTTTTCGTTTTTCGTGAAATATCACGATTTTGCTTAATTTTTAAATACTTGGGCATCTTTTCGTAAATTTTCAAGTTTCTAGTTTATTTTTGAAATCTTGACTTGACGCCTTTCGTGAATTTCCTAAATTTTTATTAAAATTAGAAATGTAAACGTTTTTGATGAATTTCTAAAATTTTCGGTAATCTTAAAAAAAAATGAATTTTCAAGATTTTCGTGAATTTTCTAAATATTCGTTAATTTTAAAAATGCCGAAATTTTTAACTGTATTGTTTCGAGTTTACGTGAAGTGATTAATCATAAATAGAAAACTGTTATACCTTACTTCACTTTTTAATTAAAAAGTGAAGTAAAGAATAACAGTCTTTCCATTTGCCGAAATTTTTAATGAAATTCAAAGATTTTGGTTGTTTATCAAATTTATGATATTTTGTGTGTAAAATGGTTGTTCGCGGACTTCTAAATTTTCGTTACATATAAAAATATCAACGCTTTCCATAAATTCTTCACGATTTTCGTTGATTTTCTAGTTTTTTACGATTTCTCGTAATTACGATGACATGTCAACAGTTTTCAGTTTAGTATTATTATGATTTTAATTATAGCCGTAAACTCGCCTATTATTTAGTCATTTATTTGTGATTAACGCTAGAAAATTCAATTTCAATATCTATAGAAATTCTAACTAATGTTTTACAATCCCAGATTAAGCATGAATTAAAATTTCGAGTTTAGAAAAGCCTGAAAATTTAGATTTGCCGGGGCGCGCGAGCGAAGCGAGTTGCGCCCCGGCAAATCCAAATTTTCAGGCTTTTCTAAACTCAAAATTTTACTTTATGTGTCACGTGTATAAAACATTGATTTATTGTTATTTTTATTTATTTATTTATTTATCTATTAACGGAAACACCTTTTTTACAAAATATTAACATTAGGAATTCACTAACAAACATTAAGTTACATATTTATATTATTATTAGACTAACTTAAACTTAAACCTAAATACATTTTACCAAGTACAATTAATTAGACAGTGTACTGCTCGTGAACTAAATTTTATTTACAATATTCTTAAACATAATATGGGATGAACTTGTTTGTAAAAGTTAAATTTTGGAAATTTCACAACCGTTATTAAACTATTCCTGATAATATTATTTATCTTAGGTGAAAATCTTTTAAAAATTAATTTGCTACATTAAATAATAATAAATATTAAATCTAAAATATCTGGTATCAAAAAGTATCAATATTTTAAATATCGATACTTTTCATTGCGATATTTTACTGTATCGATACTTTGATATACGATATAATTGATACTCAATATCGATACTTGTTTGGGATTGTATTATGTATTTTGTATTTTGAATTGCTTTAGTAATATTTAAGCTACTTAGAATTACAGTATTTTTATCTAAATAAAATAAAATATTACGTAGTACGTTAGGTTAGAATAGGTGAGGTAAGGTGATGTTAGGTTACTTTAGTCATATTTAAGCTACTTAGTATTACAGTATTGTTATTTTTTCTTTCTAACTTTAAAATAAAGTAAGTTTTATCACAATCTTACAGGCGATTTTAAAAATTTAAATAATACGTAATACGTTAGGTTAGGTTAGGTTAGGTTAGGTTAGGTTAGAGTAGGTGAGGTTAGGTTAGGTTAGATTAAAATAGGTTAGGTTAGAAAAGGTTAGGTTAGAAAAGGTTAGGCTAGGATAGGTTACGGTATATTGGGTCTACCTTGTTCGTCTTGACGAGACTCATCGATTGAGACTATAATTGACGGATCGGTTTTCGAGTTATAAGCCAAAAAGATTGTGCAACGAAATACGGAATATTTACCGATTATTTTAACACTGACAGATTGACAATTATAGAAAGAATAACGGAAATTTATTTTGTTATAATTATTTATTACTATCAGAACGCTATAAACGATATTTAAACAGTACATGACAAAGTACAATAAAAAGTTACAAATATGGTTAAAAAACACCCCATGTCGAGAGGGAATTTGTGGACACCCTGTATATATAAACATAAAATATTGAGTCGCCCGTCAGATAAGTTTTTTCCTTGGATTATTTAATACAATAATTATTAAAGTTCGTCTGAGAATGCAAGCAATATCTAGTTGTTTTCATTGCCATTCCGACATATCTAAACTTCCTAAATATATGACGTTTGGTAACACCCCACAGCGTTGCCGCTTCACCACTCGTAATAAATTCAGGCGAAAATTCCGAGTCCGAGAAAGGACTGTTAGAATATTTTTAACCATTATTCACCACTTTTTAACCATTCATAACTCAACGTTGGACATCTAGCACCTAACGTTTTCGGACGGGTTTTTAGGTTATGTTGAATGTGTACATGTACTCATGGCAACAATGCGGGGACTTTAAACCCATTAACACAGGGCTTGGATTCTTGGATATACTATATTATTTTGAATTTGTGTTCAGTATTCCGGCACCAGATACCCACAGACGCGTTTCGGACTTCAAGGTCCTCTTCAGTGTGGTCCCGACCCAGTGCTGAGGAATACTGAACATTTCTGACTATTTCAAGCCAATATGTGAAAACTATTAATGGATATCGATAGCTAACGCCATCTAATGCTTCATAGTGGCATCGTCAGTGACACGAATGCACAAAGTGCATATACAGGTCACTGTTTCGTTCACGAACGAGCAGAATTCTGTTTGTGAAACCAGAAAACAAATATCAAAATTGAATTTGTGTTCAGTATTTCGGCATTAGATGGCGTTAGCTATCGATATCCATTAATGGTTTTCACATATTGGCTTGAAATAGTCAGAAATGTTCAGTATTCCTCAGCACTGGGTCGGGACCACACTGAAGAGGACCTTAAAGTCCGAAACGCGTCTGTGGGTATCTGGTGCCGGAATACTGAACACAAATTCAATTTTGATATTTGTTTTCTGGTTTCACAAACAGAATTCTGCTCGTTCGTGGACGAAACAGTGACCTGTATATGCACTTTGTGCATTCGTGTCACTGACGATGCCACTATGAAGCATTAGATGGCGTTAGCTATTGATATCCATTAATAGTTTCCTATATTATTTTAAAATATTATATTTATTTGTATAAAATAAATCCATTATTCAATGTGCAAGGAGGAAATAAAATGTAGACAGCTATAAAATGTGTATATTTTTCGACGGTTCAGCTTTTATTCTTAGGAGTATATTTATTTATTTTTATTTATTTATATATTATCTCACGGGAAACCCCTTTTACAAAGAATATGTACAAAGTAATAACGATAATATATAAAAATTGATAAAACGTATTATTATTAATTCTATTCTACTCGTTTGTGAATTTTTTTGTTAAATATGCGAAAATGAAAACGAGTGTATTTTTATTTTGTTAAAATTAGGTTAATTAACCAATTAGTGTTATGTTCTTTTGATAGATATTACAAATGTAAACAATTAAATCGTTTATTTAACTTTTACTGTAAGGTAATTAAAATTCCTGAAGATTGTAGTCACACGCCTATACCGCAAATATCAATTAAAGAGGTGCGAATTAATCAGAATTATATGACGTGTCTCTCTAGTAATTACAATGAGGATCATGATAAACCGAATTCATGTGTAATTCTGCAAAAAATAATTACATCAATCAATGGTAATGACAGAAAAATTATGCGCCTGTATGTTACTCATTGAATAAGGAGAATTGAATTTGTGTTACAGTAATTTTTCAATATTCTTTAAACGAAATATAAATTTAATGAGATTTATTTAAACATGTTTCACCAAGTGATTAATGAGAACATAGTGAAAGATATTCTTTAACTTTTTCCAAAATCAAGAGATTTTATTTAATCCTACATAGAAGCAATCTTTCCTTCATTAACTTCTGTAAATCTCATGAAATTCGGGTGTTTCGGTAATTTTTAAATGTTCGAAACATCAATTTATCGTGATCTTTTTCAGTTTCACAAATTTATTTTATTAAAAAAATCAAGCGGTAATTAGATTCAAATAAAATTCACGAGAATTTCTGAGGATAAAATAAGATTTCATTTGATGTTTTTAATCGGTTGAAAATGCGCTTAGCACTAGCGCTCAAAGTTAGACTTTAGTACATCAATCAATCGTAAAGACTGAAACATTAAGCGCCTATATGTTACTCTTTTAATAAGGAGAATTTAATTTGTGGGCATTTATTGAATTTTCAAGCTTATCTTAATTCGAAATTTTACTTCATGCGGCAGACACAAAGGAAGTTATTCTTGTAAATATACATATATACATTTTTATATATACTCAATGACATTAGAATCGTAACACCCAGAAGGAGTTATTATTTTAACTTGATTTTTTGCCAGTATGGTAGTCTTTCATCAAGAATAAAATGATTACATTTTCAAGAAATGTTATTAAAACCCAATCTAAAAAAAAATTAATAATGTGTTTGGCGACCCCTTTGCTGTATACACTCCTGTAGACGTCTGGGCATCGACAAAATGAGATGGTCGATGTCTTCTTGAGGCATCTCGTTCCAAGCAACTTGAATTTCATCGATCAACTGTGCTAGAGTCTGTGGAGGATGGTGCAAAGAGAATATTCTTCTTCCCATGATATCCCACACATGTTCAATGGGATTTAAATCCGGCGAACGGGGCGGCCACGCCAAAACATTAACACCAGCTTCATTAAGAAAGTTCATAGTTCGACGAGCAATATGGGGACGTGCGTTATCTTGTTGAAAAAGTACGTCTGGGCGGCCATCTAAATAAGGCAACAAAGTCGGTCGTATGACGTCTTCAACATAACGCGCAGCTGTCATACTGCCTCGAATGAATACAAGAGGTGATCGACTACCATAAGCAATAGCTCCCCAAACCATTACTCCAGCAGTCCTGTGTACATGCCTCTCAATAGCAAATCTAAGATCAGGTCGTTCTCCACGGTAGCGTCGTACCCTTCTACGGCCATCATGCGTGCCTAGACATAATCGTGATTCATCGCTGAATACGACATCGTGCCATTCTGCCTCCCAATGCTGCCGTTCTCTGCACCAGTCCAACCTTTGGCGACAGTGTCTCGCTGTTAAAGGAAGCACTAATCTTGGACGGTACGAAAGAAGCCCAAAGGATTGAATGCGGCGATATAAGGTTCGCATACTAACGGGCCTACCTTCTTCTCCAATCCATTGATCACCGATTTTACGCGTAGTAGCGAAACGGTCTCGCAGGGCTATTTGTCTTAGGCGCCGATCTTGACGTTCTGTGGTACGCCTTGGTTGACCAATTGGTCTTCTTCTTGCTCCTCTACCTTCTTCTGTCCATACCTGATACACACGTATTACAGTTGCTGCAGTGGAATCAATACGGTGGGCAATTTCGCGATAAGCAACAACTCGACCTCGGTCAAAATCGCTCAAATGGTGATATTGTGGACGTCTTCGGACTCGAGGCATTTTATTTAAGCTTAACACAATCAACGGAAACACGAAAACTTAAAACATCTGTACTAAACAGCTCATAGAAATAGTTTTATCAAAAAAGAAAAAGTGATTTTTTTTTTCACAATAAATATAAAAGGCACAAGGTTGAAATTGTTATCAATGTATGCTTTAAATATAGTCACTCTGTTGCTAAAATATGAATTCAAAAAAATCATTCCTTCTTGGTGATACGCTTCTAATGTCGAGTATAATTATATTACAAATCCTAATTACAGTTGTAAATCTACAGGTATTCGTTGTTATTTTTAAAGAGTTATTTTGGAAGCTTTCAACGAGTGTTTTCCACTCCCAGACTAAGCATGAAGTAAAATTTCGAGTTTAGAAAAGCCTGAAAATTTGGTTTGGTCGCGTAGCGCGAAGCGCGGAGCGACCAAACCAAATTTTCAGGCTTTTCTAAACTCGAAATTTTACTTCATGCGCCACCCGTATAAAAGTCTGATTTCAAGTGAAGTTCGAACTATACTAGTAAAGTAGTGTGCTAAAGAGTTACATTCTGAACTTCACATTAAATCAGTGTTTCGTACGCGTGGCGCATGAAGTAAAATTTCGAGTTTAGAAAAGCCTGAAAATTTGGTTTGGTCGCTCCGCGCTTCGCGCTACGCGACCAAACCAAATTTTCAGGCTTATCTAAACTCGAAATTTTACTTCATGCTTAATCTGGGAGTGGAAAACTCTCGATGAAAGCTTCAAATACAACTCTAAAAATAAGGACAAATATCTGTAGATTTACAGCTGTAATTAGGATATTAAAGTTGATATAAAATTAATTCCGACGGTTTTCCTAAATTTCGTAGACTTATGTTAATTTTAAAAATGATGACACCTGTCAATTTTCATAATCTTGGAGTTTTTGATTCAAATTTAAATCCACACTTCAGACTAAAATGTATTTTCTCATTAATCAAGGCTAAAAATCTTACTATTCGTAATTAAAAATGAACTATTCGCAAACACTTTAATTTACTTTTAAGCTTCATGAATTACCCTCTGATTTAATAACCCGGCAGAGCAAAGTGGATGATTGTGTGTAGTACATTAACGTACATATTAAATTACAAACAATTAAATCACGTTATTACTCTCTTGACTTGTTCGCAAAGTTCCATAACGTCCTGTAAATATTTGATGTAGTTGTTTCAAAGTTTTTAATTGGCCTTCCTGTTCCGCATCACAAGAATCCAATATTAATTCACGACCTCGACAAACAAACGAAAATTATATCCGCATGTGTGAACGTCCTCAAGCAATTCGAATCGAAAACCCACTCAGTCTTCCACGAAGGATGTCCACAAGGTTTTCACCCAATTTATTTTTTTCTTAACAAAATGTGGGAGTTATGGGAATGAAGGGGCGAGGATAATTGGATGTGGAGCAGTCAACCAAAAGAAATATGAAATAATCATGAGTATAGAAAATATTATTACACAAGAATGGAATTATACACTTTATTTGGCAATTTTAATTCAAAAAGCGTCAAGATTTTTAATAAAATAATTTTTTGAAGAGACAAAAATTGCTCAAGCTCTTTCTAATATTATAGAATTATCTGTCTGAAATGTACATTTGGTGAAGAATAAGTTTGTGCAGACAGGTTAAAAGTGATTTATTTCAAATTATGGAGAGTATTTGAGATTTTTTTAGATTATTAAAAAATAAAAATGGTGATAGCACTTTCCCTATAATTTTAACAATTGATAACACAGGTTTACACGGACTATTTGACCGGACCATAGTATCCCGGGGTATTTTTGCGTCCTGAATCCGATCCCGGGGTCAGCTGAGCCCCATCACGTCAGAAAAACGAGATTTCAAGGTCACTTAGAGGTTAAAATGGTCATTTTTTGGAACTGGACCCGGGACAATGTTGCCGCATGAAATTAGTTCGTGTTTTCGATCTGGGGGCACCACTATACAAAGCGACCCATTTCTCGATTTATAACAACACTATAAAACGAATATTATTGAGATATATGAAAAATGTTATTAATAAAATATATTAAATGTTTTTTTTAATTAGGCGGGATGCATTCCGTTTTTTGATTACATAGAATTGATGATTTTAAAATCCATTATAAAACAAATATAAAAAATAAAATGCATTGCGCATATATCAGTAATAAAATAGGCTTATTTTGTACAATCAAGTATCTAAATGTTTATTATAATTTAATTAACAACGAACTACTGTTTTTGTATTTTGGCAACTCAATATACACTGCCAGTTTCAAATCCATTAGCTCTATCTTTTTCTCCATTAGAGTAGCACTGTCAACCTCTCGAGTGAGCTTTCACAAGCGACTGGTTTCTGTTGGTCATTTAATCAAGTGTTTTCGGCTATTCATTCCATTTATAATAAAGAGAGAAGAACTCAGGCTATTCCGGCACCTTAACTCCAACTTCCCCGGAAGTGGAAAATCACTCGGGAAAATGGCTAAGTGCTTGAAGAATAGAGTCTTTCTGTGTTCTGTGTGGGGAATATCATCTTAAGACGAACTTGGTGAATTTCACAGAGACCATATCTGCACAATTTAAGTCGTGTTTTCCCAATTCCAAAGGTCCAGATAACAACCCCAAAAGTTCTTTGTCGCACATGCCAAGCGCGTTTGAGATGTTGGCAGACTGGCTCTAGGAAAATGATGTTTTCTTCTCCTATGACCTGGCGGGAACCAGAAAATCACGAACGCGATTGCTACTTTTGCAGAAACGTTAAGCCTGGGTTAAATTCCAGGAACAGAAAATCGCTGAATTACGTGGTCACCTCGTCGGTTACCATGCCAGTGATAGCTGATGTTGACCTTGATGAACGTATGGTTGTTAATGGCGAAGATGAAGGAGGTAAGGAAATAGAACCGGAGCAAAATGAAGGGGAGTTTTCACAATCTCCAATCGACGTGGACGATGACAGCGAGAATGATTAACTCCAGAATTCAAAGTGGAATCAAATGGAACTCAATGACTTGGTTCGAGAACTGGGGCTATATAAGGACCAGTCTGAACTGTTAGCTTCGTTTAAAAGAAAGAGGTTCTCTGGAGAAAGGAACAATCGGGACCTATTACAGAAATAGGGATGAGCCTTTCCGGAAATATTATGACCAGCATGATTCATTAGTGTTTTGCAGAGATATAGAAGGTCTATTCGGCGAATTCGGAGTTGAACATGATTCGGATGATTGGCGGCTATTCATTGATTCATCAAACAGGAGTTTGAAAGCTGTTTTGTTGAACAATGGCAATAACCTCGCGTCAATTCCAATAGCTTATTCGACGATATTGAGTGAGAACTACTGCAATCTGGACTATTTGCTCCAAAAAATTTATTACAGCAGGTACAAATGGAAAATATGTACGGATTTGAAGGTAGTAACAATACTTTTGGGACAACAGAGTGGATTTACAAAATACCCTTGTTTTCTCTGTGAATGGGATAGTCGAGCTCGTGATGAGCATTATGAAAGGAAGGTTTGGCCATCAAGGGAGAATTTTCTTGTTGGTCAGAAGAACATAGAGCAAGAACAGCTAGTGGATCCCAAAAATGTTTTACTACCTCCGCTCCATATTAAATTAGGGTTGATAAAACAATTCATCAAGGCTCTTAAAAAAAGAAGTAGCGAAGCCTTCCAATATCTCTACAAAAAAATCCCAAAGTTGTCAGATGCCAAAATCAAAGAAGGGGATTTCAATGGGCCGCAAATAAGGGAACTTATAAAAGATCCAGAATTCCCGAAGACGATGACGGTGGATGAGGAAGAAGCATGGAAGAGCTTCGTGAATGTTGCTTAGAAATTTCTTGGAAACAATAAAGACCCAAACTATAGGGAATTGGTGGAGGGCTTGCTCCGGAATTACAAAGCTATTGGATGTTTTATGAGCTTGAAGGTCCATTTCTTGGATTCACATTTGGACAATTTCCCAGAAAACCTTGGACATTATAGCGAAGAACAAGGTGAAAGATTTCACCAAGATATAAAAGAGATGGAAAGACGCTACCAAGGTTTCTGGGACATCAACATGTTAGCAGACTACTGCTGGAACTTGAAGAGGGATACGACCAAGGGGCATAAGAGAAAGGCACTTAGAAGGAGTTTTGAGCAAACCTGCAGACCCCATAAACAAGCGCGGAAAGATTGAAAAATTAGGAGGGAGAAAAGTGAGAGGCAAGGGGACTCACTGTAAACAAGCACCTCGAAGGGAACAGAATCTGAAAAAATTGGGAGGGAGAAAAGTGAGAGGCAAGGGGACTCACTGAAAACAAACACCCCGAAGAGACCAGAATCTGCAAAAATTGGGAGGGAGAAAAGTGAGGGGCAAGGGGACTCACTGAAAACAAGCACCCCGAAGAGACCAGAATCTGCAAAAATTGGGAGGGAGAAAAGTGAGAGACAAGGGGACTCACTGTTAACAAGCACCCCGAAGGGAACAGAATCTGCAACGTCCACGTCGTTGTTCCTGGGTGATGCTAATAGCAGAGTTCAGTTTAATAGCAGGGCTGGGTTCCCTGTCAATATCTCACGGCGAACGGATCGCCGGAATTGGATGCCTTGACAGGGAGATCGAAATCCGCGAGATAAAACAATCATGGCAACATTTTATCCACTGGGGTGGCACTGTGATAGTCCCGATCGAGATTTAGGGCTCCTTGTCGATGTTTGGAAGATATTCAAGACCTAAACAGTTACCATCTAACTTAACAGATCGCTTGAGAAATTGTCCCGGGTCCAGTTCCAAAAAATGACCATTTTAACCTCTAAGTGACCTTGAAATCTCGTTTTTCTGACGTGATGGGTCTCAGCTGACCCCGGGATCGGATTCAGGACGCAAAAATACCCCGGGATACCACGGTCCGGTCAAATACTCCGGACTTTTTTTTTTGTAAACCTGTGTAATTGACATACTATTTTTTTTTGCTCTAACTAATTGGTTGAAGATTTCACTTGAAGTTAGTGATTTATACGCGTGGCGCATGAAGTAAAATTTCGAGTTTAGAAAAGCCCCGTGAAAATTTGTCTCGAGTCGCTGCGCGACCCTCGACAAATTTTCTACGCGGGGCTTTTCTAAACTCGAAATTTTACTTCATGCTTAGTCTGGGAGTGGAAGACACTCGTTAGTTTAAAATATGTCACAACTATGAAAATATGTGTCACAGGCGTCATAAAGAAAAGCAATAACATGGCTATCTAATATTAGATAGTCATGTTATTGTTTTTTTCGAAATTTTACTTCATGCTTAGTCTGGGAGTGTAAGACACTTTTTAGTTTAAAATATGTTACAACTATCAAAATATGTGTCACAGGCGTCATTAAGAAAAACAATAACAATAACATGGCTATCTAATATTAGATCTAATATTAGATAGCCATGTTATTGTTTTTCTTTATGACGCCTGTGACACATATTTTGATAGTTGTGACATATTTTAAACTAACGAGTGTCTTCCACTCCCAGACTAAGCATGAAGTAAAATTTCGAGTTTAGAAAAGCCCCGCGTAGAAAATTTGTCGAGGGTCGCGCAGCGACTCGAGACAAATTTTCACGGGGCTTTTCTAAACTCGAAATTTTACTTCATGCGCCACGCGTATAAATCACTAACTTCAAGTGAAATCTTCAACCAATTAGTTAGAGCAAAAAAAAATAGTATGTCAATTACACAGGTTTACAAAAAAAAAAGTCCGGAGTATTTGACCGGACCGTGGTATCCCGGGGTATTTTTGCGTCCTGAATCCGATCCCGGGGTCAGCTGAGACCCATCACGTCAGAAAAACGAGATTTCAAGGTCACTTAGAGGTTGCGCAGCGACCCTCGACAAATTTTCACGGGGCTTTTCTAAACTCGAAATTTTACTTCATGCGCCACGCGTATAAATCACTAACTTTAAGTGAAATATTCAACCAATCGGTTAGAGCAAAATAAAATTGGTATATAATATATAATCTATTATATATTTTAAATAATAGTTGTCTCAAATTGACAATAGTCGGCTAACGCCGGTTTGTGTCAAGTTTGATATATTGAACTAAATGTCATTTCAAGTTGACAAGATAGACTATTGTTTCTTACGGCGATTCATGTCAAGTTGGCACAATGGACTTGTATTTACAGCGTATGCATCGAGCCATGTATACGTAAACGAAACTGTCCGTACATTTAGCATAAAATACAATTTAAATTAATTTTAATTACTTATTTTCATTATCAATTTTAAATGTGAAATTTGAAATTTCAACATTAATTGTTTCAACATTTATTGTTTCTTACGGCGATTCATGTCAAGTTGGCACAATGGACTCGTATTTACAGCGTATGCATCGAGACATGTATACGTAAACGAAAATGTCCCTGCATTTAGCATAAAATACACTTTAAATTAATTTTAATTACTTATTTTCATCATTAATTTTAAATGTGAAACTTGAAATTTCATCATTAATTTTAAATGTGAAACTTGAAATTTCATCATTAATTTTAAATGTGAAACTTGAAATTTCATCATTAATTTTAAATGTGAAACTTGAAATAAGCAAAGCTATACTGAAGAGAGATAAATCTCGAAACGCGTCTATAGATGGCCTAAGACATTAGTTTTAATCTAAGTCCTTTCACTTCTAATTTGTTGTTATCTCTCCTTTCATTTTAAATTGTATTGTTAGTTGGTTCGAAGAGAATTTGACCTAAACGTTACATATACTCTAATAGAGCGTTGTAACAAATCAAATTAAATAAGATTTTAAATATTTCATTGTATAATTCAATATCCGGAGGTGTATTTGCACGGGAAGTAGTTGTTTCAATGGATATTTATCGTCTTAAATTGTCTTATTAATTAAGACATTGTTTGCGTTTTCACGAATAGTTTATTCGTAATTTTATATATTATGTTTAAAGTGTGCAAACTATAAGAAGCGTAAGCTTATTTTCTCGAATTCAAATAGTTTTGAATTTGAATTTATCTTCAACTTTTTACTTGAATATTGTCAAAATTTTGCACGGGAAGTAGTTGTTTCAATGGATATTTATCGTCCTAAATTGTCTTATTAATTAAGACACTGTTTGCATTTTCACGAATAGTTTTTTCGTAATTTTATATATTATGTTTAAAGTGTGCAAACTATAAGAAGCATAAGCTTATTTTCTCGAATTCAAATAGTTTTGAATTTGAATTTATCTTCAACTTTTTACTTGAGTATTGTCAAAAGCTGAAATTCCAAGTTTCACATTTAAAATTAATCCAATTCTCATGATGAATGATATTTTAGTGAACTTTTATCCTGACTACAGACTAGCTTAGTTTTGTCGTTTTGTCTTACAATTCTTTTAATGTATACTAATAAGTAGAATAATGAAAATTATTTCCTGTGATTTTCCTTAGGGGTCTATTACCATCACACGCGTATAATTAAACTATTATATTTGATATGTATCCTTTGATACCCTGATAAATATCCGTGTGTAATCAAGTCCTTACAGTAATATCTGTTGTTTTCTTAATTGTTTGATGATCTATTTCGTGTAATGAAACGCGGCTTGTAATTAGCTGCACGCGATAATTACTAATTAACAACAGGGGAGAATGGATGCACTACGCATTTCCGAACGGACGATCGAAATTACAACATGTGCGGACGTTATAAACAATTAACCGTACGGACTTATTAAGCTAACGGAAGTAGGTTCGTTTCCTGGTTTCTTCCGAGCTTGCTTTCAATCGAGAGTAAGTCACCCAGTAAATTTTAAAACGGATTATATCTTTGCTTATTCACTCGTATATGTTTGAATAATAATAATAAAAATAATAATAATAATAATACTAACCACTCTCTGATGAAATAAAACAAATGTGGGCATTAGACTCCGTCGTCATCGTCCCAGTAATACTGGGAGCAACCGGAGAGATACCTAAAACACTGTATGACAGCACCTCAAAACTAAACCTACATAAAAATATATACATACCCATGCAGAAAGCTGTAATATTAAAAACGTGCAGCATAATTAGAAGATTGTTAACCCAAGACCAAAGCGCGTTGACGCAAAGTTTAGGCTATATCAGCTCACAAATGCCTCATCGTTGGTAGCAATAACCCGGTGTGAGCCTACATAAACCCTGAAAAGCAGGTAATATATAAAAGGAAAAATAATAATAATAATAACTTTATTTCTTAACAGATATACATCCAGAAAAACTTAATATTAACCTAAACTAAACATGTTGAACTAATTTCTCACTTAACCCGTGGTGAAACATATTTAATTAATAGTAGAATTTTGATTAAAATACTTGGTTTGTTTCATTGATTTAATCAGTGAAACAAACCAAGTGTTTTATTCAAAATTCTGATATTAAACTAAACATTGTTAAACTAAAAAGACAATACAAAAAAATTGGTAAAAAGTGGAGTGCAGGTACATGACAAAAAAAAATACATATGAAAACAAACAGATAAAGAAACAAAACTATTGAGGTGGACGTTTTTAAATAGAGGAAGGTGATACAATAAATACGTCAAGATCATCTATGTTGTTTTATAACATCAGCATGCGATATAGAGGAGAGTATTGTAGAACATTTGTCTTAGCGGTTGGATGTATGAAAAAGCATGTACACTTCTGTGCAATAAAATTAAGCACAAGTCTTATAACTATTTTTCACAATATTTTATTGCCTAGCACCAATTTCAATAAATGATAAAACACCATAACTTTAAAATAACGCCCTTATTCAAAAACCAAAATTTAGACCTTTTGAAAAAAACGCTGGTTATGAATACAACAAAGTCGAAATAGAAAAACCATCTTCTAGTTTAGTTAGAATTCGAATTTTTGACTATTGTTAAGTTCAATAGAAAAGGATCTTAGCAATAGTCTTAACTTTTTAGATTTAACGATTACGAAATCATCCAACAATACACTAACATATAAAATATTTAGAAAAGAAACATGTACGGATACAATAATACCTATAAACTCAAACACACACAACCAAATTAAATATAGTGCTTTTCATTCATTTATACACAGATTAACTTAGTAAAATAGATTATCAAATCGAACTAAACACAATTAAAACAATAGCAAAAAATAACGGTTATAAACTGGCATTAGTTGATCAAATGATTAAATAGAAAAATCAAAAATAATTGCGGAAGTATTTTTATAGTGTGACAAAAATAGAGAAAACCTACTGGAATAGATTAGAATACGTCAATAACCTCTCACAGAAAATTAAACAAACAATTACGGGAAAGGACAATAACATCATTTTGACCAATTCTGTTAACTTTGGGAAAATATTAGTGAATAATAAAATTAAAACAGACAATAGTAATAATAAAATAAGCGGAGTATATGAGCTGAAATGTGATGACTGTGATGCAATATATATATATATATATATATATATATATATATATATATATATATATATATATATATATATATATATATATATATATATATATATATATATATATATATATATATATATAGGCAGAGTTCGGAAAATTTCCTAACAGGGCATTCGACCAATAATACGGCAGGAGAGATGTGTGTAATCTACTTTATTGTAATACCAAGCTTTCGGGACTCATTTTGTCCCTTCCTCAGGGTTAACACTAAAAAACAATGAGCAAAAAAACAAAAAATTACTGATCTGAATTAAACTGTTAGTTGATGACGAATTCTTGAAAAAAATATTAATTAGCAAATAAATTTGAGCTTACATTTGTGATTATTTGAACAAACTATTGTTAAACTGACGCTGTATTTGTTTTATCATCCTAACGATACTCATGGTGGTTGTTGAAATTAAATAAAAGTGAGGTTATTGTGTATAAAAAATCGTAACCGCGTGGTTACGGCAGAGGTGAAATTTTAAACGAAAACAAACGGCACATTCACATTTTAAAATTGGAAAATTGTCACTGTGTTCCACTGTTTCTTGGGTAACCTGGGGTGTTATCACCACACTTGTTTATATTTGATTAACTTTTAACTCACGCGGCCGCATCTTAGTGCGAAACGACGCACGTGTCTTCACATTAACAGCAACAATGGCTGGTGCCTGTCCACAGGTGTCACTCGGCTCTCTCCGTCTCTGTCACCGACGGAGAGAGGCGCACGCCATCCGTTTCCAGGAAACGTCTCGCCAGCCAGCGCGCGGTGTTTGAAATCTCGGGCCTGAGCTCGAGGGATTCAAACATCGACGCTGGAGGCCCCTTTACCTGCCCCGTTGTTGCCGCTTATGCGTTTATTGCTGTGAAATGACTGTGAAATGACTATTATGTATATGGATACTGTTATTAATGCCGGGTCTAGGTTAGGTGCACGAAATAGATTTAACTTGGTGCGCTCATACGTTTCAATAGAAAGTTTAAGAAGAGTAAAAGATATAAATGAAAAAATCCAACTAAAAATGTAATGAAATTATAATTTTAAGCGCAATCAAATTAACTCCGTAGAGTGTCACCACCAACCTGGGACTCACTCGACGATTCCGCCTTCAGTTTATCTAGCTAAATGTGAAATGATGAAAAAATTACCTAAATGTGTTTAATCGATGATTCATGAGGCAAATTTCAGACAAACTACCAGTATGTAAACTATTGCTGAATGTTATTAACCTGTTAAGCTGAAAGAGACCGGTGCCAACGGCTCTGATCTGTCCATGTCTATTAAGTAGGAGTAAATGCAACTAAGGCCCTCCGTGTCTGCTTTGAAATTCATCGTTGCAACGCCTGCCTTCTTTATGTGGAACATCTCAAGGAATAAACGACTTTTATAAAACATTGACTTATCTATAATTTCGACGTTTGTGAAGTCAGGTGCATGGTCCTCACTGTTACAGTGTATAGACAATGCACATGACTTCTTATTCAGTCTTATGTCACTTTTATGTTGAATTATTCTGCTTTTTATCCATTGAGAAGTTTGACCTACATATCGAAGGGGGCATTCGGTGCAGGGGATGCTGTAAATTACATTAGACATTTGAGCCGTGGGCACAGGGTCTTTCAGTTTTGTGTAAAATCGTTTTAGTGGAGCCACACCGTATTTTGCTATCTTAATGTCACTGTTGTCATTCCTCAGGATTCTGGTTATGTGCCCTGTAATTTTTTCTAGATAGGGAAGTTTTCTATAGTAGGTTGGTTTAGGTTCGGGGATGGGATCGGTTTCTATTGCAGTGGAGTTGTGTAAGGGTTGTGGTAGGTTGGGTGTGTTTCTATCAGGGGTGGGTGCCGTTGAGAAGATTATTTTGTTAACAAACGGCCTGGGGTAGCCGTTGTTTAGTGCTATTATTTTTAACCTGTGTAGGTTTTGTTGTAATAAGGTGGGGTGTGATATGCGGGTGATTCTATTTTTCAGTGCTATGATGGTGTTGGCTTTCATCGTCATGGGGGCATATGAGTGATAATTGATGTATCTGCCAGAGTTGGTTGGTTTCTGATACCAATCCAGTATGATCTTGTTCGAGGCTGTACGGATGACTTTTGTATCCAGGAAGGGAATAGATCTATTCACCTCCTGTTCAGTTGTGAACTGGATGTGTGCGTTGTAGCTGTTGAAAATATCACATACCGTCTGTGTAGAGCCTGTAGGCAACCCAAGTAGCAGATCATCTACATATTTTCTCACAAATGATGGCCTGAAGGGCAGTTTGGGAATGACGTTATCTAATAGCTCATCCATGACGATGAGAGCCAACACAGGACTGATGGGTGAGCCCATAGGGGTGCCAAAGGTTTGTTTGAAAATTATGTTATTGAAAGTGAAGAAAGTGTTGTCTCCTACGAATCTGAGCAGGGACATGAAATCACGCTTCGTCAGGTCGGTGTGGGGTGCCACCCTGTCGAAACCCGATTCCACGATCCCCAGCGCCAGATCCATAGGGATGTTTGTAAAGAGCGAGACCACATCAAGAGAGGCGACCTCATGACCATCAGGTAGTTGGAAGTCGTTAAACTCCTCGGCGAAGTGAAATGAATCGATGATATTGTACTGTGTTCTAGTTGCGAAAGCCTTACTTAGGATCTCCGCTAGGAAGGTGGAGAGGTTGTAGGTTGGTGAGTCGATGGAGGAGATTATAGGGCGGAGGGGGATGTCTGGTTTGTGAATTTTAGGTAACCCGTAATATTTCGGTGCCACTGCGTTGTGAATACACAAACGTCTATAAGTAATATCGTTGATGTAACCTTTATCTTTAAGGTTTTTAATTAACTTGTTTAGTTTCGTTTGTGTTGCCGCAGTGGGGTCCCGTTGCAATTTTTTGTAGGTGTTGTTATCGTCGAACAGGGCTATAGATTTATCTATGTACTCCTGTTTATTCATTACAACGGTGACCGCACCTTTGTCGGCTCGTGTGATAATAATATCAGGGTTATCTTTCTTAAAGGAAAGGAGTTTGGGGATAGCGTCAATTAAGGAAGGCTTTCGCAACTTATGCACGTAACTTGTTAACAAATGAGCTATTTGGGCTCTCTTCGTGTTCTGTTGGTCATGAGGCACTGCCTCCAACGCCGCCTCAATCTCACCTAACACTCTTCCCATCGGCAAATCCCTGTGTGAGGGTGGTAGGCAAAATTTAGGTCCTAAGGAGAGGAGCGTGTTTACCTCCTGAGGAATGACAACATCTGTACAGTTACGGATCCACTTGCTATTGTCTGAAAAATATTTTGGAACGTGAGCGTTATCTTTAAGGTTATTGAATTTACTGATTAATTTTCGCCTCGTTCTGTGGTAGATTGTCTGAAATTTATGCTTCATGCGGTCAAGGTAATTGCTAAATATGTTAAATGGGAGGTTAGTACGGCAGAAATCAGTCAAACGAGTTAGGTTAGTCTCTACTTTGTTAATCTCGGTACAAATTAAATCTATTTCGACTCCAAGAGTCTGTGCCCCTAACCTGTTATTAAGCTTCGTTAATCGATTGTTAATCCTGGGGTTATCTGTAGTGATGTTAGCCAAGAAGCCGTGTGGGCGTTGTGTTATGTGTTTCGGTAGGATGTCAGCTTGTCTGCAACGGAGTAGGAAGTAGCGTTGGTTCAGTTTAATCGCCAGTCTGTTGGTGTTGTCTGCCCATTGTTTCATCATGTGGACTGTTTCGGCGCCGAAACGGTCCCGCATCGTTTGATAAAACCCCATCTGTAATGTACCAGCACAAGAAGTAACGGTCGTACTACGTTAGAGGCAGAGTTCGGAAAATTTCCTAACAGGGCATTCGAACTCTGCCTCTAACGTAGTACGACCGTTACTTCTTGTGCTGGTACATTACAGATGGGGTTTTATCAAACGATGCGGGACCGTTTCGGCGCCGAAACAGTCCACATGATGAAACAATGGGCAGACAACACCAACAGACTGGCGATTAAACTGAACCAACGCTACTTCCTACTCCGTTGCAGACAAGCTGACATCCTACCGAAACACATAACACAACGCCCACACGGCTTCTTGGCTAACATCACTACAGATAACCCCAGGATTAACAATCGATTAACGAAGCTTAATAACAGGTTAGGGGCACAGACTCTTGGAGTCGAAATAGATTTAATTTGTACCGAGATTAACAAAGTAGAGACTAACCTAACTCGTTTGACTGATTTCTGCCGTACTAACCTCCCATTTAACATATTTAGCAATTACCTTGACCGCATGAAGCATAAATTTCAGACAATCTACCACAGAACGAGGCGAAAATTAATCAGTAAATTCAATAACCTTAAAGATAACGCTCACGTTCCAAAATATTTTTCAGACAATAG
Source organism: Philonthus cognatus (assembly GCA_932526585.2). Lineage (NCBI taxonomy): Eukaryota > Metazoa > Arthropoda > Insecta > Coleoptera > Staphylinidae > Philonthus > Philonthus cognatus. The sequence goes on from OW052244.1 coordinate 101,669,599, forward strand.
CAAGTGGATCCGTAACTGTACAGATGTTGTCATTCCTCAGGAGGTAAACACGCTCCTCTCCTTAGGACCTAAATTTTGCCTACCACCCTCACACAGGGATTTGCCGATGGGAAGAGTGTTAGGTGAGATTGAGGCGGCGTTGGAGGCAGTGCCTCATGACCAACAGAACACGAAGAGAGCCCAAATAGCTCATTTGTTAACAAGTTACGTGCATAAGTTGCGAAAGCCTTCCTTAATTGACGCTATCCCCAAACTCCTTTCCTTTAAGAAAGATAACCCTGATATTATTATCACACGAGCCGACAAAGGTGCGGTCACCGTTGTAATGAATAAACAGGAGTACATAGATAAATCTATAGCCCTGTTCGACGATAACAACACCTACAAAAAATTGCAACGGGACCCCACTGCGGCAACACAAACGAAACTAAACAAGTTAATTAAAAACCTTAAAGATAAAGGTTACATCAACGATATTACTTATAGACGTTTGTGTATTCACAACGCAGTGGCACCGAAATATTACGGGTTACCTAAAATTCACAAACCAGACATCCCCCTCCGCCCTATAATCTCCTCCATCGACTCACCAACCTACAACCTCTCCACCTTCCTAGCGGAGATCCTAAGTAAGGCTTTCGCAACTAGAACACAGTACAATATCATCGATTCATTTCACTTCGCCGAGGAGTTTAACGACTTCCAACTACCTGATGGTCATGAGGTCGCCTCTCTTGATGTGGTCTCGCTCTTTACAAACATCCCTATGGATCTGGCGCTGGGGATCGTGGAATCGGGTTTCGACAGGGTGGCACCCCACACCGACCTGACGAAGCGTGATTTCATGTCCCTGCTCAGATTCGTAGGAGACAACACTTTCTTCACTTTCAATAACATAATTTTCAAACAAACCTTTGGCACCCCTATGGGCTCACCCATCAGTCCTGTGTTGGCTCTCATCGTCATGGATGAGCTATTAGATAACGTCATTCCCAAACTGCCCTTCAGGCCATCATTTGTGAGAAAATATGTAGATGATCTGCTACTTGGGTTGCCTACAGGCTCTACACAGACGGTATGTGATATTTTCAACAGCTACAACGCACACATCCAGTTCACAACTGAACAGGAGGTGAATAGATCTATTCCCTTCCTGGATACAAAAGTCATCCGTACAGCCTCGAACAAGATCATACTGGATTGGTATCAGAAACCAACCAACTCTGGCAGATACATCAATTATCACTCATATGCCCCCATGACGATGAAAGCCAACACCATCATAGCACTGAAAAATAGAATCACCCGCATATCACACCCCACCTTATTACAACAAAACCTACACAGGTTAAAAATAATAGCACTAAACAACGGCTACCCCAGGCCGTTTGTTAACAAAATAATCTTCTCAACGGCACCCACCCCTGATAGAAACACACCCAACCTACCACAACCCTTACACAACTCCACTGCAATAGAAACCGATCCCATCCCCGAACCTAAACCAACCTACTATAGAAAACTTCCCTATCTAGAAAAAATTACAGGGCACATAACCAGAATCCTGAGGAATGACAACAGTGACATTAAGATAGCAAAATACGGTGTGGCTCCACTAAAACGATTTTACACAAAACTGAAAGACCCTGTGCCCACGGCTCAAATGTCTAATGTAATTTACAGCATCCCCTGCACCGAATGCCCCCTTCGATATGTAGGTCAAACTTCTCAATGGATAAAAAGCAGAATAATTCAACATAAAAGTGACATAAGACTGAATAAGAAGTCATGTGCATTGTCTATACACTGTAACAGTGAGGACCATGCACCTGACTTCACAAACGTCGAAATTATAGATAAGTCAATGTTTTATAAAAGTCGTTTATTCCTTGAGATGTTCCACATAAAGAAGGCAGGCGTTGCAACGATGAATTTCAAAGCAGACACGGAGGGCCTTAGTTGCATTTACTCCTACTTAATAGACATGGACAGATCAGAGCCGTTGGCACCGGTCTCTTTCAGCTTAACAGGTTAATAACATTCAGCAATAGTTTACATACTGGTAGTTTGTCTGAAATTTGCCTCATGAATCATCGATTAAACACATTTAGGTAATTTTTTCATCATTTCACATTTAGCTAGATAAACTGAAGGCGGAATCGTCGAGTGAGTCCCAGGTTGGTGGTGACACTCTACGGAGTTAATTTGATTGCGCTTAAAATTATAATTTCATTACATTTTTAGTTGGATTTTTTCATTTATATCTTTTACTCTTCTTAAACTTTCTATTGAAACGTATGAGCGCACCAAGTTAAATCTATTTCGTGCACCTAACCTAGACCCGGCATTAATAACAGTATCCATATACATAATAGTCATTTCACAGTCATTTCACAGCAATAAACGCATAAGCGGCAACAACGGGGCAGGTAAAGGGGCCTCCAGCGTCGATGTTTGAATCCCTCGAGCTCAGGCCCGAGATTTCAAACACCGCGCGCTGGCTGGCGAGACGTTTCCTGGAAACGGATGGCGTGCGCCTCTCTCCGTCGGTGACAGAGACGGAGAGAGCCGAGTGACACCTGTGGACAGGCACCAGCCATTGTTGCTGTTAATGTGAAGACACGTGCGTCGTTTCGCACTAAGATGCGGCCGCGTGAGTTAAAAGTTAATCAAATATAAACAAGTGTGGTGATAACACCCCAGGTTACCCAAGAAACAGTGGAACACAGTGACAATTTTCCAATTTTAAAATGTGAATGTGCCGTTTGTTTTCGTTTAAAATTTCACCTCTGCCGTAACCACGCGGTTACGATTTTTTATACACAATAACCTCACTTTTATTTAATTTCAACAACCACCATGAGTATCGTTAGGATGATAAAACAAATACAGCGTCAGTTTAACAATAGTTTGTTCAAATAATCACAAATGTAAGCTCAAATTTATTTGCTAATTAATATTTTTTCAAGAATTCGTCATCAACTAACAGTTTAATTCAGATCAGTAATTTTTTGTTTTTTTGCTCATTGTTTTTTAGTGTTAACCCTGAGGAAGGGACAAAATGAGTCCCGAAAGCTTGGTATTACAATAAAGTAGATTACACACATCTCTCCTGCCGTATTATTGGTCGAATGCCCTGTTAGGAAATTTTCCGAACTCTGCCTCTAACGTAGTACGACCGTTACTTCTTGTGCTGGTATATATATATATATATATATATATATATATATATATATATATATATATATATATATATATATATAGGGCAAACAGGCAGGTCTTTTGAAACGAGATTAAAAGAACATAGGAAAGATATTCTAAATAATAAACAGACCACGGGGTTCGCAAAACATTGCATCACGGCTAATCACTTTTTCAGCTCAAACGACTGTAAAATGTTGCATTCGGGTAATAAGAGATTAGTTTTGAATTATCGGGAGGGTTTAGAAATAAGTAAAGCCACAAAGGCGGGAAAAAACGTGGTCAATGACAACGAGGACCTTTGGAATTCCCCGATAATTAGAGCGCTTATTACCTGAAATGCCGACATCTAGTATATATAATCAATTTTGCTCTTTTGTACACCATTCTTGAAAATGGCATTAAGCCGAAACTAGTTGAAAATAAAACAATTTATTAGTAAAACAAACCAAGTGAATTTCAATCAAATACCTATATATTAATTGAAATGTTTTACCAAGTGATCAATGAGAAACAAGTTAACGATATATGTTTAAATTATAATTTAGAGTAGGCCGCATTTTTTTGTGCGGTTGCCCAAAATGCTAATTGAATGATAGAATAAATTTGAGGTTATGGTAAACTATGTGCTAACAGTCAGTGGTGCCAATCTAATTTAAAATTCAAAGCCTACTTTAAATCATGATTTAAATGATCGCAAGGTAGTTTACGACGTGCGACAAAAGGCGAAGAGATTAACGAACAATATTCCAGTTTGAATCTAATAAAAGTGTATTACAAATTTGTTAGATTCAAACTGGAATATTGTTCGTTCATCTGGTCGCCTTTTGTCGCACATCGTAAACTACAACTAGAAACAATGCAACAAAAATTTCTTTAATATATATTCTCTAGAGTTGCGGTATTGTTAAAATCTTTAGAATTTTGAATGACAATGAAAAGTAATTTATAGCTTGATTTATAAATTTCATCAATATGACCTACAAATGTTAGCTTGTTATCGATAAGAATTCATAAGTCCTTAATAGCTATATGCTCAGTAAATTAGTAATTCGCAATAGCATAGTTATACTGTATCGTATTGCTTTTTCTACTAAATATATTGAAAAACATTTACCGAGGTTAAAATAGGGTTCGTTTCATATACACCATTCCTCAATTTTCCACAAGTCATTAATGATAGTTTAATCCTCCTTAGATGTAATCTCAGAATATAATTTCATATCATTAGCGAAAAGAAGGATGTTTGACGTTATTTCCGACACAATGCCATTTATATAACAGATGAATAATAAAGGTCCAAGGATGAACTCTTGGGGCACACCATTTGTTGGAGAAAATGTATGGGATTTGAAACCACACAGCTTAAAATATTGGGTCCTGTTTTTTAGATATGACCGTAAGTGAACAGAACATTGAAGAAAATCTGAGGAACGATAACGTACTTACTATTATGTCATGACTAATGCTAAAAATTTTCAGGCTTTTCTAAACTCTAAATTTTACTTCATGCGCCACCGGTATAAAACACTGACATTACGAAGTTTAAAAACACTGCTAAACTTTACATAGCATCAGTGTTTTGTACCGGTGGCGCATGAAGTAAAATTTCGAGTTTAGAAAAGCCTGAAAATTTGGTTTGGCCGCACCGCGCTTCGCGCTACGCGACCTAACCAAATTTTCAGGCTTTTCTAAACTCGAAATTTTACTTCATGCCTAGCCTGGGAGTGAGAAACAGTGATTTAAAGCTTAAAATTACATTCTTTTAATAAACCGAGCGTCGGCAAATGTACAACGTTTGCTAATGTATACTTAAACGAAAAATTCTCATGTTCGGTGTTAAATAAAACTCTCTGTATATATATATATATATATATATATATATATATATATATATATATATATATATATATATATATACCGAGTGTCTGCGACCAGGGGCGGACATAGGGATTTAACATGTTAAATCACATTTATGCATTTTCCAGCTTCTAGGGTCATTTTAGAGGAAAAGTACATGTGTTAACAAAATTGAAGAAAAAACCCTACGTAGTATGGTCGCGTTAGTTAAAATCCGACGTCGTTTATAATTTTTTTGTCAATTTTGAAAAAAAGGCGAAAATTTAAAAATAGCCTCAAGCCGGGTAACTGAAACAATAAGGGCATTTTCACCACTGGATTACGGCCATTTAGAGGTCTAAACTCGTAGATGTCATTTAATGCCCCTTCCGCGATTCTAGTGCGTTCGTATCAAAAATGATAAATGTTCCTGAGGCCAATTATTTTATATTTCTGTAGTTTCTATAACTCGACAAAAAAAATAGTAAACGACGTCGGATTTTAACCATACCACGTAGGATTTTTTTCTTAATTTTTGTTTACTCTTGTACTTTTCCTCTAAAACGAATAGGGGAGCTAGTAATTACATCGTCGTTTAAGTTTCAACATCGCAAATCTCACTTTTCCCTACTTTACAGACACACAATGGCAAGTAAATATGACTCCAACAGTGAGATATGCTATGTTGAAACTTAAATGACGACATACGAGGTCTTTTTAGATTATAACCGAACTTTATTTTTTTATTGTTCATTTTACAGATTATTGGTCATTGTCCCTTTAAAAGTACTCTCCATCCCTATTCATACTTTTTCCAGTGGTGTTTTCATTTCGCAAAGCAGTTATTTATAGCTTCTTTTGAGATGGCCTCTTAGATCTGTGACTAATTTGCTTTGATGCCTTAAATACTCTAAAAATGGCGTTCTTTCAGCACTGATTTTAATTTCGGAAATAAGAATAAATCGCATGGAGTCTGACAAAAAAGAAGAATACGGGAAGACAGTCATCTAATTCTTGATACAAAACTGACGAATTACCAAAGCCGAGTGTGCGGGCGCATTATCGTATTGCAAGAACCATGAGTTGTCTTGCCACTACTCTGGTCTCTTTTTGCGGATTTGTTCACGCAAAACGCCCTGATAGTACACACGGTTCACTGTTCAACCTTTAGGCAAGAATTCAAAATGCACAATTCCATGAAAGTCAAAAAATTAACTGGAAGTATCGCTTTCGCATTAAATCCACACTGACGTGCTTTCTTGGGATTTGGGGATTCCTTGCCACTCCAGCTTTTGTCTTCCGTTATGATTCTTTGCCTGAGTGTTTCATTATCATTGGCTTGTTTAAAGAGTTGCCGACAAATGTCCACTCGATCCTCTTTCTCCTGTTCGGTCACTAAACGAGGAACAAATTTTACCTCAACTCTACCACTGTTCAAATTTTCAGTCAAAAGTGCACGGCAAAACCCAGTATAACGTGTTAGCTTCTTCTGCAAGTTATCTGACAGTCAATCGGCGATTTGCACGCATCAGATCGTTGATTTTCTGAACGTGGAGGTTATCAGTTAAAGTGGAAAGCCTTCCTGGTCTAGGATCATCGTGAATTGACTGACGACCACTTTTAAATCGTGGAAACCAATTGCAGCATTGCGTACGACTCAGAGCATCATCTTGCTTGTTTCAAACAATTAAACGTTTCTGTGAACATTTCTCCAGTTTCACGTAAAACATTCCATGGCATAGTTGCTCCAGAAACTAGTACATTTCAAAAATCGCCACTACCACATAAACACGTTGCACTCAAATAAGAACATCACGAAATCTAAACGAGATATCAACAATATATGTAAATTAATCATGTATGTAATCCTTGTGAAGTTATGGAAATAAAGACCTATTATTATTATTATTAATACAAAAACATTCGCTTACAAAAGAGGTTATGCGCAAGGCAGTGTATATCATTAAGTATCTCAGTTAGTGCGTAATTCAAATTGTTCGGTTTTTATTTGAACAGGCCTTGTATGTTTAATTTTAACATGTTAAAATCCTATGTTCGCCTCTTATCCCACACACTCGGTATATGGCACTACACTCCTCAGAGGAGTTTCGCCGCTTCCTTTGAAGCCCTCGCAATCCATTTGTTGGGGTGGATTAGTCCCTGCTGTAGTGTATGTTTTTCTTTTGTTTATGTCGTCCTATTCGTCGCCCTTCTTGCTATCTCCCTCTAGGTGTTTCTATCGTGTGCTATTTTCTGCCAGTTGTTTATACCTAGCGTTCTAATAACCTCCTCCACTTCGTCTTTCCATCTGTTTCTCGGTCTTTCTCTTCCTCTTATTTTGTTTAGTTGCCATTCCATTATGGTTCTTACGATACTGTCTGCTCCAGATCTCCACACATGTCCTAATCATTTTATTCGTGCACCTTTAATTTTGCTTATTACATCCTCACCTCCAAGTGCATCCACTATTTCCTCGTTCGTTCATCCCCTCTTAAGATTTTCTTCAATTTGTATTGGTCCGAGTATTCTTTTAAATAGTCTTCTTTCCAGTATTCGGAGTTTTAGTAAATCTTTTTGTGTGAGTCTCATCGTCTCTGCTGCGTATGTTAATATAGGTCTAATTACGGTTTTATAAACTTTAATTTTTGTTTTTCTACTTAGTGTTTTACTTCTTAATATTTTATAATTTCCGAAATATTTTCAAATAATTTTGCAAAATTGTTAATTAGTGCTATTGGTCTATAATTTATAATTTAGCAGCTAATGATTTATTTTGTTATGATAAACCTAATGGAAATCTTTAATTGATGAGGAGGATACATGATGAAACTCCATAATACTATTTGAAATAAAACAACACAGTTGGGAGGGTTTCATTTTTATTGTTCATCTGCCTGATGAAGCCACTGTGTGGTGAAACATGTTGCAGTGTTCAACAATTAAAGTGAAACCCTCCCAACTGTGTTGTTCTATTTCAAATACTAATGGAAATCATTTATTAATCAGGTAATTTGTTAATTAGAATATTAATATTGGGGTAATCATAATTTATTTTGCAAACAAATTTACCAAGCTGTAAAAGTTCATCTGATCTTGTCTGAAACATTATTCAGTGATTGTTACGAAATTAATAATTTCTGTTTTAACGCTGAGAACCACAAAATTGATTAACTGTCAATTAAATTATAATGACTCAAAGATAACTAAAATATGTATAATGTGTCCTACTTTCAGTAGGATGGGTAACTTTGATAATATTCAAACTCCCCTGTAATTTTTAAATGGTATATGTTTCTATATAAAAGCGGCCCTGTAAGAGCAAAAAAATATAAAATAAAATAATAATAAGCGATCTAATAACATTTAGCTTTGGCTAAAACGTATTTTAATTATTAGAATTTTATGACTGAAATATGTATTCCAGATACACGATAAAAATTACAATCATGCTATTTAAGCTATATATTTTCAATAGGAAAAACATGTACGATTTTCTTGAATTCAAATCAGCTTTAGGTAATCTCCTTTTCAATATACAGAGAGTTATATATAACACAGAACATTTTCATCTAATACAATTTGACATCTTTAATTTTTAAGTTATGTGTAAATTGGAAAGCCTATATGACCATTAAAAATGGTTGCCAATCAATCGCAATTAATGCCTTAGCTTGTAAATACAGCGAGATTTTTTTTCAAGTATGTCCCAATTACGGCCTATATGCCGTAAATCTTTAGATACTCATTGTTTTTTTTAAGAGTTCAATTTGAAACTTGAAATGAGTGTGTTCCACTCCCAGACTAAGCATGAAGTAAAATTTCGAGTTTAGAAAAGCCTGAAAATTTGGTTTGGTCGCGTAGCGCGAAGCGCGGAGCGGCCAAACCAAATTTTCAGGCTTTTCTAAACTCGAAATTTTACTTCATGCGCCACCGGCACAAAACACTGACATATTACGAAGATTAAAACACACCGCTAAACTTTACATTGCATCAGTGTTTTGTACCGGTGGCGCATGAAGTAAAATTTCGAGTTTAGAAAAGCCTGAAAATTTGGTTTGGCCGCTCCGCGCTTCGCGCTACGCGACCAAACCAAATTTTCAGGCTTTTCTAAACTCGAAATTTTACTTCATGCTTAGTCTGGGAGTGGAAAACACTGTTTAAAGCTTCAAATTAAATGAGGACGTATTCTTATGTATACTTAAAAGATGTAATGTAAATGTTCGGTGTTACACAAAACTCTCTGTATATGAGGCTATCTAAGCTCTTTACTGATTTTTCCAAGAAATAATAAATCTGTAGAAATGCTTAGTAATGCGAGGTATTATGTAAATATTTAATAATGTAGATTTATGATCCATTTCACTAACATGAGTTACATATTCAAATAACCTTTAATGTTTTTGTCAATTAAATTCCACAAATACGATGTTAGGATATAGATGAGTGAATTGTATATTTCATTATCATTCCGGAATTTTTCCTAGCGCGCGTTACATTTCCCGCGTAAGGCGTAGCTGAACATGGAAAGTCTTATATTTTTTATTATACTCATTTGAAAACAACAATATGAAACTAAATATTTAAATAATTTTTGTATTTTTAAACCAGTAACACTAATGGTAATAGAAAAATACTACTTATACTAAAGAAAATCTAACTAACAATGATGTAAAAAAGTTAAGTATTTTATTTATATCAAACTAAAATTATTTTCTCTGGAGAAGTCTGTTTTAACATGTAATCTTCTCTTGCGCATGTGCCCGGAAGAATGTTACTTATGTTACCGAAACAACTGGTTAATATAACGTAATCCATGGTAAATTATCAGTGGCAATTACCGACGCAAATTAATACTAACATCATTACATTTGGTTATTGTTAATTCATCGCAAGAATAAAATAACATAATAATAACATTAATTTTTGAATTTTTAAAATTGATGCATTCGAATAATCAATCAAAAACATATTCAAATATTCAAATATAATAATAATAATAATAATAATATTTATTAGTCGAAAATGTACATACATACATATGAGACACGTCAATATACATATAGTAATCTTAACAATTAATTATTAAAATATTCGCTTATATTATATATAGATTTATTTAACAGAAACGCGAGTAATTTATTACAAAAAGTTGTATGTGAACCAATTGAAAATTTAAATAATTTGAATGTGTTTTTGTATGAATATTCAAACACTTCAATTTAAAAAAAAAAAACAGACTTATTAATGTTGCTTAAGGATAATTAAAGATACATTCATTTGTTTCATTTCTTTGCTACAATAGCGTTTTGAATAATTTCTTTATATCACAGCATTTTTGCCATCTAATATTTACTAATTATGCTCTGAAATATTGAAATTTGAAATCATTTTGAAGTATGCCAAAAAGTTATAATCTGTAATAAAATTATGTTTTAAATATTTGAAACTTAACAATTAATCAGTGCTTTTTGCGCGTGGCGCATGAAGTAAAATTTCGAGTTGAGAAAAGCCAGAATTTGTTGCGAATCCACGAGTAGCAATTCTGGTAAGACAACTTCGATTTTCCACAACGCGGAATCCAGTATCGAGCGTAAAGCTACATACACAACAAGCAAAAGCACGTGCTGCCAACATCAAACTCCCCCAAACGGCAAACTCCGGAACCTCTCTCTCTCTCTCACCACACGATTCCGATTCCGGAGACTTCGACGCGCACACAGACAAGCAACTCTCCATCATTCGAGCGCAACCGTTCCTTCCGCGCAGACCTCCATCCACCACGAAAAGGTGCGTGTACACATCATGTGATTACGAAAACGAACCGAAAACATTCGCGTGTGCTGTTCGAACTGCGACTCGTACGTAAACGATGGGTGCTAAAAGTGTAAATAGTTTGTCCAAATGGATTTTAGTGTTGGTATGTTTCTTCTGCAGCGGATTCCACGAGGTGAGTTGTTAATGTCTGTCTGTGTTTGTGTACGGGAAGAAGAGAGAAGAGAGAATCGCGCGCGCAAAACAAAATGTTACGCAACCGCGTTTCTAACTGTCAAAGTTGAATTGGTGGTTAGAGCGGTGACACACTGACATAAACGAGGAATTGATGGACGTAAAGAGGGTATTGTTTTGGGTAATTTTGTTCTCTGACATCATGTCAATGAAGTTTTATTATGAGTCATGTAAATAATCATTGCGGAAATTGTAGAAATTTAAAACATATCGTACGCTCAATAAAAAAAAAAACTTTAGAATGCTATGATTTAATCTTTTTTTTTAATTAAGGTTGGCTAGACGCTTTGACGTTTTATGTGTCAATTCCTTAATTCACACATAAAACCTCAAACACAATAATGATTGTTTTGTGTTGTAGGCGTTCATTTTGTGGTACATCTTAAATACACAAATAGGGACACATATGTATTGAATGTTCAATAAAAAAAAAAAAAAAAAAAACGTCTACAGTGCTGACAAATATTGTAGTTTGACAACTCTGAAATTCTATATAATAATTATTATACTTCTAATAAACCACTTTTAACTTTGTTTAACCACTATATTTTGCACTTAATTTGTGACTATAGTTTCCCGGAATTTCCCTTCTTAGCGACCAGGTTGGCCAAGTCAAAGCCGTATAAATAGTTTGTAACATGTGTTTTTTATTTACTTTTAGTTTGATAATGACTACCAGACAGTCGAAACTATAGTCACAAATTAAGTGCAAAATATAGTGGTTAAATAAAGTAAAAAATGTTTTATTCACAAGTATAATAATTATTATATATAATTTCAGAGTTGCCAAACTATAATTTTTTTCATAGCATTCTAGACGTTTTTTTTTTTTTTTTTTATTGAACATACGATACATATGTGTCCCTCTGCATGCATTAACACTAAAACATTTTTCATAAAAACTATTTGTTACGAAAGAGTTGGAGATTTCATTGTTATTATATATTAACTCAAACCATCAAATACCTATACATTCAACAAGATAATTAAGTTTGTATAAATAAAATTCTGAATAACTTTTTGATTTTCAAAAAAGTGTGTTTATTTTTACAACAATTGTTTCGCAAATTTTTTGCTTCTTCAGGTGAAACTTTCATTCACCTGAAGAAGCAATAAATTTGCGAAACAATTGTTGTGAAAATATACACACTTTTTTGAAAATCAAAAAGTTATTCAGAATTTTATTTATACAAAGTGAATATGGATTTTCAACACCTCAACACCTTATCAATCAACCTAAGATGATTAAGTATCTTGGCGTTTTTACGAAATAACGGATTGTCGAAAATTTATCAAAATGTAACATCCTTAAAGTTCTACGGTCTGTAAGAATATGATTTGGCAGGGTTGGTAATTTCCATTCCAATAATGAATAGTAACTAGTCAGACTACAGGTAGAGACGAGTTAGTATTATTAACAAATTGAAATTTAGTGGCGATCCGAAAACTTTTGTTGCACTTCCGATTTCGCCGGAAACTACATCAATTCTAAACGAAACACCCTATATATTTATTGAACACAGAATTCTATTCTACAATACATACAGGCATGGGCGCTCGCACATATAGGCAAGGGGGGGCATTATCCCCTCCCTGGAATTCCGATTTCTCAGTTATATATTACAGTACGCTAAAAATCGACCAAATATCTTTATTTTTGCTGTGATTTGTAAATATACATACATAATCAATATATTTTAAGCTTTAGATTAAATCAGTGTTTTATACGCGTGGCGCATGAAGTAAAATTTCGAGTTTAGAAAAGCCCCGTGAAAATTTGTCTCGGGTCGCTGCGCGACCCTCGACAAATTTTCTACGCGGGGCTTTTCTAAACTCGAAATTTTACTTCATGCTTGGTCTGGGAGTGGAAAACACTCATTTTACGCTTTAAATTGAACGCTTTTAAAATTCACGAATGCTTAAAAATTAACAGTATACATATTTCTATATATCTTAAAAACTAATATTTAAGTATTCCTTTGTAATAATCTAATTTTCTAAAACTGACATTAGATTTTTATATTCTAAAGATCTTAATCATTTTATATTGAATTTATCAATTTCACTGAATTTTCATTAACTGTGTTAATTTTTATGATATAACTCTTTTAAATCATGTCGTTTTTGTAAATTATACTTCTGTTAAATTTTTATTTAAAGTTGGGTTGCGTTGCGATGGGTTTAAGTTGGATTGGGGTGGGTTAGAGTTGGGTTGGGATGGGTAAAAGTTGGGTTGCGATGGGTTAAAGTTTGGCTGCGATAGGTTAAAGTTAAGTCGGGATAGGTTAGAGTTGGGTTAGGATGGGTTAGAGTTGGGTTGCGGTAAGTTAGGTTGGGAAGGGTAAGAGTTGGGTTAGAATATATTAAAATTGGGTTAGAGTTAGGTAAGATTGGGATGCGTTAGAGTTGGGTTGGGATGGGTTAGAGTTGGGTTGTGATGGGTTAAAGTTGAGTTGGCATAGGTTAGAGTTAGGTTAGGGTGGGTTAGAGTTATGTTGGGATAGGTTAGAGTTGGGTTGGGGTAGGTAAGAGTTGGGTTGCGATGGGTTAAAGTTGGGCTGCGATAGGTTAAAGTTAAGTCGGGATAGATTAGAGTTGGGTTAGGATGGGTTAGAGTTGGGTTGCGGTAAGTTAGGTTGGGATGGATTAGAGTTGGGTTAGAATGTGTTAAAATTGGGTTAGAGTTGGATAAGATTGGGATGCGTTAGTTGGAATAGGTTAGAGTTGGGTTGTGATGGGTTAAAGTTGAGTTGGCATAGGTTAGAGTTAGGTTAGGGTGGGTTAGAGTTATGTTGGGATAGGTTAGAGTTGGGTTGGGATAGGTAAGAGTTGGGTTGCGATGGGTTAAAGTTGAGTCGGGTAGGTTAGAGTTGGGTTAGGGTAAGTTAGGTTAGGTTGTACAACCTAACCTAACTTACCGCAACCCAACTCTAACCCATCCTAATCCAACTCTAACCTACCCGACTCAACTTTAACCCATCGCAACCCAACTCTTTCCTATCCCAACCCAACTCTAACCTATCCCAACATAACTCTAACCCACCCTAACCTAACTCTAACCTATGCCAACTCAACTTTAACCCATCACAACCCAACTCTAACCCATCCCAACTAACGCATCCCAATCTTATCCAACTCTAACCCAATTTTAACAAATTCTAACCCAACTCTAATCCATAGGATAGGTTAGAGTTGGGTTGGGATAGGTAAGAGTTGGGTTGCGATGGGTTAAAGTTGAGTCGGGTAGGTTAGAGTTGGGTTAGGATGGGTTAGAGTTGGGTTGCGGTAAGTTAGGTTAGGTTGTAATGGGTTAAAGTTGAGTTGGCATAGGTTAGAGTTAGGTTAGGCTGGGTTAGAGTTGGGTTAAGATGGGTTAGAGTTGGGTTGGGATGGGTAAGAGTTGGGTTGCGATAGGTTAAAGTTGAGTCAGGTAGGTTAAGATGGGTTAGAGCTGGGTTGCGGTAAGTTAGGTTAGGAAGGGTTAGAGTTGGATTAGAATGTGTTAAAATTGGGTTAAAGTTAAGTAAGATTGGAATGCGTTAGAGTTGGGTTGGAATGGGTTAGAGTTGGGTTGTGATGGGTTAAGGTTGAGTTGGCATAGGCTATAGTTAAGCTAGGATAGGTAGAGTTGGGTTGCGGTGGGTTAAAGTTGGGTTGGGATGGGTTAGAGTAAGGTTGGATGTGTTAAAATTGGGTTAGAATTGGGTAAGATTGGGTTCGTATACGTTAGAGTTAGGTTGGGATGGATTGGGATGAGGTAAAGTTGAGTTTCGATGAGTTAGAGTTGGGTTCGGATGGGTAAAAGTTTTGGTTGTCAAATAAATTTCTTTGAAATTTGTGAACTCGACAATTAAGGAAATTGTTGAAAATTCATGAATATAGGCAATTTTTTTAAAAATTAACAAAAATCTAGGAAATACATAAAAAGGAGTCAAGAATATGAAAATCAGCAACAATCTTGAAAAATGTATGATTTTTTTTCAACATTTTGAAAATTGTTATAAATTTTATAATTTTTTTTCTTGAAAAATGTATGATTTTTTTTCAACATTTTGAAAATTGTTATAAATTTTTGAAATTAAAAAGAAAAGTTGGAAAATTCACGAACGTATTAAAAAATTTACGA
The DNA here is from genome assembly GCA_932526585.2 of Philonthus cognatus. Taxonomy (NCBI): domain Eukaryota; kingdom Metazoa; phylum Arthropoda; class Insecta; order Coleoptera; family Staphylinidae; genus Philonthus; species Philonthus cognatus. The sequence continues at coordinate 101,684,771 of OW052244.1, forward strand.
GTGGTAAAAATATTGAAAATTGATTAAAATCTTGAAAATTCACGTTTGAAAAGTCAAGATCGTATTCAAAAATTCACGAGTAGTGAAAATATTGAAAATTAATGAAAATCTTTGAAATTTACAAAATTGACAAGATTTTGAAAATTGAACAAAAGATTTTGTAAATGAATAAAAATATTGTAGAAAGCCAGTAATTATTTTTTAACGAATGTTGTCCACTCCCAGACTAAGCATGAAGTAAAATTTCGAGTTGAGAAAAGCCCAAAGAATTTGGATTTGGACGCGCAGCGTCCAAATCCAAATTCTGGCTTTTCTCAACTCGAAATTTTACTTCATGCGCCACGCGCAAAAAACATTGATTAATTGTTAAGTTAAAAATATTTAAACATGTTTTTATAGCAGATTATCATTTTTTCACATACTTAAAATTTTCTTGAATAATTTTCTCACTTATCACTTGGTGAAACATTTTTAAATATTGATAATGAAGGTTTAAATTAAATAATTCACGAACGTATTAAAAAATTCACGAGTGGTAAAAATATTGAAAATTGATTAAAATTTTGGAAATTCACGTTTGAAAAGTCAAGATCGTATTCAACAATTTACGAGTAGTGAAAATATTGAAAATTAACCAAAATCTTTGAAATTTACAAAATTGACAAGATTTTGAAAATTGAACAAAAGATTTTGTAAATGAATAAAAATATTGTAGAAAGCCAGTAATTATTTTTTAACGAATGTTGTCCACTCCCAGACTAAGCATGAAGTAAAATTTCGAGTTGAGAAAAGCCCAAAGAATTTGGATTTGGACGCGCAGCGTCCAAATCCAAATTCTGGCTTTTCTCAACTCGAAATTTTACTTCATGCGCCACGCGCAAAAAAACGCTGATTAATTGTGAAGTTAAAAATATTTAAACATGTTTTTATAGCAGATTATCATTTTTTCACATACTTAAAATTTTCTTGAATAATTTTCTCACTTATCACTTGGTGAAACATTTTTAAATATTGATAATGAAGGTTTAAATTAAATTACACTTGGTTTGTTTCACAATTTTTTACTTTACTATTTACTCGACTTATCATTCACTCCTGATAATGCTGTAAAACGCGAAACTAGTCGAGTAAATAGTAAAGTAAAAAATTGTGAAACAAGCCAAGTGCAATTTAATTTAAACCTTCATTATCAATACTTAAAATTTTATTTAAATTTCAATATTTCAGAGCATAAAATTCTAGATATAGACAATAAACTCTATTATTATTATTATTATATTTTGCCGCCCCTTTAAAACGTTCTGCGGAGACCCATGCATACGGGAAATTTTTCTATTAAGTTTCGATATCCTGATTTACAGAGTATACTGTAAATATTTAAGCATTCGTTGATTTTATAAAAGCATTCAATTTAAAGCTTCTAACGAGTGTTTCCACTCTTTGATTGAGCTTGAAGCAAAGTTTCTAGTTTAGAGAAGCCTGAAAACTTAGCTTGGTAACATAGCATCTAGGCATCTGTGACTTCTCAAATATGTTTTATTTCGTATTATAAATTTATAGAAAACTAAAATCAACTAGTTATTTAATTGATTGATTAAAATACGACTAAATTATTATTCAATCATATTCCTAAAATAAATCATTGCTCCATAATAAGCTAAGTCTCAAACAAACAATTGATTTGTATGTAAAATGAGACCGAAAACAAAAAATATATTTTACGTGAAACATGAAATGCAGATTAGGATCACCAATTTATTTTTCGTTTAATAACCCTACAAAATTGATATATTAAATAATAAAAGAAAGTAACCATAGAAAAGTATCTATTAGTCAATACAATTTATTTATTTATTTATTTACGTTTCGACTTTTACAATAATACAAAAATTAAACATATCGATAACAAAAATACAAAAATGAGCGCTTATGCTGGCTTAGATACTACAAGATTATTCAAATAAACTAAAAGTTAAATTATACTTGTATGAGTTACAAAATACCTACGAACTATAAACTATAAAGATTCTTTATAAATAACGTAGATTTTATGTTGATAATTATTCTGTTAATTTTTAAAGTTTTTCAAATAAAATATTGCCTAATTAATTTTCAATTTTTTAATTTTTATTCAATTATTTACAAATATAAGTTATAACAAATAATTTTTTTTAAAGCAGTTCAAAAATCCTAAATAAATAGAATGAATTTTTTGATCCCAATCTTTGATATGTTCTCACAATCAATTTATCAAATCTAAAGCATGTACCTTTCTGATTTTTATTACTTTTACTACATTTTATCTTACACCAATATTTACAATTAGTCTATGTTGCTTAAATAGCAGTATAATTTGTTAATTGTTATTTATAACATTTATATTCTGATGTAAAAAGGTTTGTTGCCGTTTATAAAAGAATTTGAATTTGAATTTGTATTTGAATTTTATATTGTTCAAACAAATCCTTCATCTTTTGCAATGTTTCAATTTGAATTATATTTTGTTCAAACAAATCCTTTATCTTTTGCAATGTTTGAGACAAATTATTTTTCCATATTTTTGTATTTTATTCTAAATGTTCACCTTTGGATTAATAATTTTATAATAAGCAGAAAAAATATGTTTTGTTTTTACCTGAACATTCGTTTACCCCAGGGCTGGCCAATCCAAATTGCTTCGAAGGTCAAAATTAACACCAAAAATGTTTCAAGGGCTTTAAAAATATATACATTTTTAAAAGTGCGATTCTTTTCGCAATCTACAACAAGTTAGTCTTACAAAGACTATATTATCAAACACTCATTGAAACAACTACTTCCCGGGCTAATACCCCGACGGACATTGAATTATACAACAAGTGTTTGCTGTTACATACAGTAACCTACTGCAAATGTAACAATTTGGGTCAAATTATTCAGGCCATCTATAGACGCGTTTCAAGATTTATCTCTCATCAGTATAGCTTTGATGAGAGATAAATCTCTAAACGCGTCTATAGATGGCCTGAATAATTTGACCCAAATTGTTACATTTGCAGTAGGTTACTGTATGTAACAGCAAACACTTGTTGTATAATTCAATGTCCGTCGGGTATTAGCCCGGGAAGTAGTTGTTTCAATGAGTGTTTGATATAGTCTTTGTAAGACTAACTTGTTGTAGATTGCGAAAAGAATCGCACTTTTAATGTTTGGAAGTATTCTGCAACCAAGAATTGGCAATTTCATTTATACTTATATACATTTTTGTTAAAACACTAAGTTTTTGTTTGTAATTTTTTTTACATCTTTTACGTTCTAAGTTATTGAATATAACATATATCGCATTCCAGAGAAAATAATAAAACTGGAAAGCAATAATAAAATGCAATAAATGTTTTTAAATTTTATTATTTCATGTTTATAGAATTCAAGGATAATGCAAATATTTTTAATGCTATATATTTATATAATTGCGTTTCAACTTCGGATTCTGGAGGAGACATATTTTTTATAGAAAGATAGCTACTGAATATTTCACTCAAACCTTCAAATTGTTTATCAATTAAAAAAACGTTTTAACATTGTTTGTATAACACAATTTATTTTTATGTGACTGCAGTTTCGGCAAATTTAGCTTTCCATTATCGAATATGTTCGATAATGGAAAGCTAAATTTGCCGAAACTGCAGTCACATACAAATAAATTGTGTTATACAAACAAAATTAAACCGTTATTTTTATTAATAAATTAACATGTATAACGAAGTAGAAGCCTCCACAATACCAAATTTTTTAAATTGTTCTCTAATTCAACTTGGACAAAACCTATCAATATTCCTAATGTATACATTTTGCAATTTCTTGTTAAATTAAATGAACAACACATTTATCGTAAATCATATAAGTATAATTAAATAAATGAATAAAATTATGTATTCAATTAGACAAGTATTAAAAAAATTAAATGTTTTTTTTTAATTATTATTTTTCGCACCCAAATGTGCTAAGAAACCAATTCTAGTATTCATTGAATCATTCATATTCTTATTAATAGATACCGTGCGATCATTTAAGCCCTGGGTCTCCAAACTATCTTCTTCGCGGGCCACAAATACAATTCTACATAATAAAGTCGGCCAAGATCCGATTAATTTTATAAAATTATGAAAAATTTAAGGAACAATTCTTACAATATTTCAAAATATGACATTTACAAAAAAAATACAAACAATCGCGGGCCGGATTCATGCAAGTCGCGGGCCGGATTTGGCCCGCGGGCCGTAGTTTGGAGACCACTGATTTAAGCCATAATTCAGAGTAGGCTTTGAATTTTAAATTAGATTTTCACTACTGACCGCTAACACATACCATAACCATAACCTTAAATTTATTCCATCATTCAATTAGCATTTTGGGCAACCGCACAAAAAAATATGCCGTCTACTCTAAATCATCATTTATATGATCGCACTGTATTAATATTCTTATTAATGGATATTAGAACATAAAACACAAACCCTATTATCAATATAAGCTAAAAAAAGAATGTTAAGACTCCTCTAAGCTTAGCGGAGTGCAAAATTCTACTAAGCTTAGTGGAATCATGCAACTTTCTTCAAGCATAGTAGAGTGTACAAACTCTACTAAACTTAGCGGAGTCTTAAAACTCACTTTTAACTTTAATTAATAAAACAGCTTGTGTTATCTTATAATTTATAAATGAAAAATTTGCAACACAAATCTGGTTACGGCAACGTGATTTAGTAGTTTATTTACAGAACATTTCTAACATAAAACTAGTGAATTGAATCATTCATATTCTTATTAATATTCTTATTAATAATTATTAGAACATAAAGCACAAACCCTATTATTAATATAAGTCAAAATAGAGTTTTAAGCCTTGCCTAAGCTTTGTGGAGTGCAAAATTCTACTAAACTTAGTAGGATCATGTAACTCTCTTTAAGCACAGTAGAGTGTACAAAGTCTACTAAGCTTAGGCAAATCACGCAGCTAGTTTTATGTTAAAAATATTCTCTAAATAACTAGTAAATCACGTTGGCGTAACTAAATTTCTGTTGAAAATGTTTCGTTTATAAATTATTGTTATTGTTATTGTTGTTTATTTACGGATATCCATTAAAAATAAATACATAATGCTTAGTCTAAAATAAGTTAAAAGTAATAATTAAGTTAAAATATATAAAATCACAAACAATATACACAACAGATTAAAATCAAAATGCTCATCACTATGCTAAAAGTAATAAATAAGGTTAAAATATAAATCACAAACAATATAATATAACAGACAAACTGTCTTATTAATAAAAGTTAAAAATGAGTTTAAAGACTCCACAATTTAAAACTCATTTTTAACTTTTATTAATAAGACAGTTTATCTGTTATATTATAATTTATAAATGAAACATTTTCAACACAAATTTAGTTACGCCAACGTGATTTACTTGTTTATTTACAAAACATTTCTAACATAAAACTAACTGCGTGATTTATTTATTTATTTACAGAGGAGTGCCCACGGAAAATGGTCGGCTGTCACAAAATTCACGCTTTGTTTGATCTAGTCAAGGTTTCACCGCGAATTTTTCGTGCTGTTTGTTTGCAAACTATTTTCACCACATTTTTTGCAGTTCCAACACAATTACAGACATTTTCTCTAATTGCTAATTCGCTACACTTACTCCTTATTCGGCAGACAATTAGCTGTCAAATAGAGTGTACAGAAACAAGCAATTAACAATTGAATACATAAATTAGCTGCTCGTTTTTTACCTTTTATGAACAATTAAAATGCTCAAAGAAATATGTTTTTTTATAGAAATATGAAATAATTATATTAGCGTTTTACAATACTCGTTGACACATTTCTACTATTCTTAATGGAGTCCTAAAACTCTTTTTCAACTTATATTGATAAAGACAGTTTGTATCCTCAAAGTTTTATTTACCTTTTATCAACAATTATAATGGTCAAAGAAATATTCTTTAGAATTGAAACATGAAACAATTACATGAGCGTTTTACATTACTCGTTGACACATTTCTACTGTTCTTAGTGGAGTCTTAAAACTCTCTTTCAACTTCTATTGATAAAGACAGTTTACGTTTTGTATTCTAAAAACTACTAACATATTACGCCTCATTGTGGCTTTATCGGGCAGATGAAATGTGTTTAATTACTGTATTGTGATAGAAAAGTATACAGACTAGGGTTTCACTACTCGGCTTGTCTTAAATTCAAGATGTATCACGAAGCCAGTGGCGTATTTATCGGGGGGAGGCCTGGGCCCCCCCTATTAACTTCAAAAAGAATATAATCATTACTTAAAATAATATCCATACTTAATATAATATAACATTTGTTTTAGAATCGTCTTAATGGATTGGTAGTCTTAAGTGTTCATCGATAGCATAAAATTGATTTACGGAGAGTTTTAAATAATCTAGCGAGGCAAAAGAATAGACGTGATAAAATATTATTGTAATATGTTGGCTACACATTAATTTTATATATACATACTTACTAAAATGAAAGATATATAACTATATAAGTCCCAGGCCCCCCTAGCCTAAATTCCCAAATACGCCACTGCACAAAGCTGTGTCCTAGTCAATAAATTATATCCTTGAATTGTTTTGTTCTAAAAACATTGTGTTCAACTATTCCGAAAATTTTATTTTATTAGTGCTTTTTTTGGAGAGATCCCCGGTGGGGTAGTGAGTAGAGGCCCTGCCTTCTAAAACCAGGGGTCGTGGGTTCGAGTCCCGCCGGGTGGGGTCATTTTAAAGTACAAAATGATTCCACTTGGGTCCATGGATGTGTGTGAATGTTTGGCGTCTAAATATAGTTAAATTACAAAAATATAAAAGTGAAATGGTGGAATACTTTAAAACCAATTTCCAAGAAATGTATAAAAAAATATTTTTTTTTACAAAAAGTACTTTTATTTGTGTATATTTACATCTTAAATATTTTAAGTACATTTAAACATTGATGCTATTTTGATTTTGTGCGGTGTAATTTATTTAAAACACTCGAGGAAATTGAAATGGAATCCATAATTAAATTGATAAAGCGTTTTAGAGTTTCTTAATTAATTCCAGTCCGGTGGCAATAACCTTTGAAAACGAAAGAGAAATCGCGCTCAAATAATAAATGGAAATAAAATCGTATAACATAATCGCTAATTCCGAATGTACACTTCATTGTTTGTAATTAATTGCATCATTATTGCTTCAAAAGAATGAATTATTGTTGTTAAATAATTTAATGTTCATTAACATTTATTTACTTAATAATCACCGATATAAGTAATATTATTCAAATAGTTTAAACAAGAGGTGAATATTAAAATGCATATTATTTAAATAAGAAAACACTTGGCTAAATTTCACTAATATTTTGGTTTTTTATTCAAACTAGTTTCGACTTTGAGCCATTCTCACTCCTTGAGAATGACTCAAAGTCGAAACTAGTTGGACTAAAAAAAACAAAATATCGCTTCGCTACATGTTTAGGGCATGTTAGACCACGTTTAAAAAAATAACTCGTTCAGAAACTTTATTATAAAGCACTCATAACTTAATTAATGAATTGTGTTATAGTTTGTAAATTTAGACTTTTTATAGTCTTTCAGAACCAACAATCTATGATATACATACAAAATATCTAACACCACCTAAAAACAGTGACACATTTCTAATATTATATTTGCTTTACTTTTCGAAGTAATTTCTACAGTTTGGTAGTTTAGTTCTTGTAAAGAAAGTTAGTTAATTCTATGTTAATTTAATATTCACAGTGATGATTAATAAATAATATTATTAACTAAACATCAAGTTAAATCTGTAAACATTGAACCACTCTAATTTATCCCTCGTGGACGCAACCGCGTCTTCAACAACAAATGCAGGAAATCCAAAATAAATAAAAGAACCGTAACAACAACAAAAATATTCCTTACATATGCAATGTGACTTTAATTATAATGATTAACAATACTGCGAAATTACTTTAAATGGTTTTAATCACAATGACAGCTTTTATTTCGTGTTCCTCAAGGATCATCAATTGTTCTACTTGATTCAAATTCCGTGTACCATTTTGTTGAAGTCGTAGCCGGAATATAAATCTAAAATAAATAAAAGAACCGTAACAACAACAAAAATGTTCGTAACATATGCAATATGACTTTAATTATGATGATTAACAATACTGTGAAATTACTTCAAATGGTTTTAAAAACAATGACAACTTTTATTTGGTGTTCCTCAAGGATCATCAATTGTTTCACTGGATTAAAATGCCGTGTACCGTTTTGTTGAAATCGTAGCCGGAATATAAATCCAAAATAAATAAAATAACCGCAACAACAACAAAAATATTCGTTACGTATGCAATGTTACTTTAATTATGATGATTAACAATACTACAAAATTATTTTAAAATGGTTTTGATAACAATGACAAATTTTATTTGGTGTTCCTCGAGGATTATCAATTGTTCCACTTGATTCAAATTCCGTGTGCCGTGTTGTTGAAGTCGTAGCCGAAATATATGGGAATGGGACGTTTCATCGCCGGGCCAGTGCATCGCCTGGCCAGTTCATCGCCGGGCCAGTCCATCGCCGGCTGTTTCATCGCCAAGCCAGTTTATCGCCAGGCCAGTTCATCGCCAGGCCAATTGCGATAGGATATGTCAGGATAGGTTAGGATAGGTTTTGATGGGTCAGGATAGGTAAGGATGGGTTAGGATAGGTTAGGATAGGTTTGGATAGGTTAGGATAGGTTAGGATAGGTTAGGATAGGTTAGGATAGGTTAGGATAGGTTACGATAGGATACGATAGGTTACGATAGGCTACCATAGGTTACGATAGGTTACGATAGGCTACGATAGGTTACGATAGGTTAGGATATGTTAGGGTATGTTAGGATGGGTTAGGATGTCGCTTTATAGCAGTAACAGTGGCAGCTACTTCCACATTTATTGCTGAAGAATCATGCGAATGTACATTTAATTCATGTATAGCATTTCCATTTTTTGTGTGTATCCTGGCGTTACAACTTCCTACGTGGTCACACCGCCAACATTTAGCACATTGGTCACACTTACTATTTTTGTCAAAAATATACATATGTCCTCCGTGGATAAACTTTTCTTTCCCTCTTTTAGTCAAAATTTGTGTTTCTATAATTGCAAATAGTAAACCTTAATCTGAGTTGCACTCAATGACATATATCAAAAAATGGCAGCATTCTCATTCGATTTTTATTAAGTTTGAGTAACGATTACTTGGTTATAAAACTTAATATTAAATTAGTGGACAATTTCAAGAATTGGGTAATATTGGAAATTTTATCATTAGATATGATCTTTCTTTCAAAATTTATTTTATAAAAATATTGGCGATGAACATGCCTGGTGATGAAACGGCCGGCGATGAACTGGCCCGGCGATGAAACGGCAGCGATGAATCGGTGGCGATGAATCGGTGGCGATGAATCGGCGGCGATGAAACGTCCTAGACTGGAAATATATATCTAATATAAATAAAATATCCGTAACAACAACAATAATGTTTGTTACATATGCAATGTGACTTTAATTGTGATGATTAACAATGCGAAATTATTTTAAATGGTTTTAATAACAATGACAACTTTTATTTGGTCTTTCTCAAGGATCATCAATTGTTCCACTCGATTCAAATTCCGTGTACCGTTTTGTTGATGTCGTAGCCGGAATATAAATTTATAAACGTACTTGTTTCATCTTGATTATTTCTATGAAATCAAAATGTGCTCATTAATATTCATATCTTGGACATTCCAAAACGGGCACCTTGTTTTTCTGGTCAACATGTTTCGTAACATGCAGACTGGAGTGTGTGTGACTAACGAACCATATTTTTAGTCCATTATGTTTCTTACAAAAGTTATGCAACATAACATTCATTCAGAAAGGCCAATAAAAATATTTATGCATTTATTAGTTTGAAATTAGAACAATGCGATGACTAAAATTACAAGTATAATTATAAGTTGATTGATTGAGCTACGTGGAGATCAAATTAATTTGACGAATAAAGCACTAATAACCTTTCTTCACACTGATATAATTCTAATTTTGAAAATTCATAAAGTGCAATTCATTGCTTAAACGAATAACAATCTAATAACATTTTCTTAAATTTAAACATTTCATTGTTTTTCGAGAATTTTTGATTTTTTCAAAATTCTAGCAAATTTCAATATTTTTACGTTGACATTTAATTAATTTTCAATGGTTTCACTGACACTCTAGATCCTGGGTCTCCAAACTATCTTCTTCGCGGGCCACTAATACAATTCTACATAATAAAGTCGGCCAAGATCCGATTAATTTTATAAAATTATGAAAAATTTAAGGAACAATTGTTACAATATTTCAAAATGTACAAAAAATTACAAACAATCGCGGGCCGGATTCATGCAAGTCGCGGTTTGGAGACCACTGCTCTAGATAAAGACAATAAACTTTATTATTATTATAAATATTTACGAATCGTTTTGATTTATATGGAAAGGCAGATTGGCAGTTTTATAACTTAAACAATTAAGAGCTAAAACATAATAAAGCAATTGTAAAACTTTTGAATTTATAACATTTTTAACTATGTATCTTGAACAAGTTTCTCATCTTTCACGCGGTGAAACATAATTAACTATGCTTTAAAAAAGAAAACACTTGGAAATTTTACTAATATTTTGGTTTTTTATTCCAACTAGTTTGGTTTGGTCGCGTCAAATCCACTGAAATATTGGGTAGTTCACAACATGCTACTAAAGCAGTATGCTAACGACGTGTATTTCAAACTTCATTTAAAACCAATGTTTTATACGCGTGGCGCAAAAAGTAAAATTTTGAGTTTAGAAAGCTTGAAACTTTTACAAGCTGGTATTTAATCAAAGTGTTTTATAAAAATGTCAATTTGTTTGTTACATTCATTTGAATTATTACGTTACTACTGTTATGAATAATGTAAATGAATGCTGGTTTCATAAACTTAAAATATGTACACATATTTCCATACACATAAACAGAATATTTGTTTCAGTTTGCGAATTCAGATTAACGTATGAATAATCGAAATTAAATACGAATAATTAAAATTTAATGTGAAAAACAAACAGATTGATTTGATTATTTGCGAATACGCAAATTGGAATAAAATTGACATACTAAAATACTGCATACTCAAAATTAATTATAAATTGTTTCGAGAGGCGATGTGTCACGCCTACGAAACACTAATTTGATGTGAAGTTTAGAATGTACGTCTTTAACACACTGGTTTACTAATGCATTTCGGACTTTAATGGAAATCAGTGTTTTATACGCGTGGCGCATGAAGTAAAATTTCGAGTTTAGAAAAGCCCAGAAAATTTGTCTCGGGTCGCTGCGCGACCCTCGACAAATTTTCACGGGGCTTTTCTAAACTCGAAATTTTACTTCATGCTTAGTCTGGGAGTGGAAAACACTCGTTTAAAGTTTCGAATAAAACTCCTTTAAAAAACAACGAATATCTAAAGATTTAAAGAAAATAATCTGAATTTGCTGTTAATTTTCGGAATTTTTTATTTTGGTATACAAATCCCTGTTTACCCAAATAAAAAAAAAACGCATTGGAACAGTTTTCTTCGAGGTAAACATATGCATAAGCTGTAAATTTTCCGCCATCCGTTATTTTTTTAACAATTTCAATTCGAAGCTTTAAACAAGTGTTTTCCACTCCCAGACTAAGCATGAAGTAAAATTTCGAGTTTAGAAAAGCCCCGTGAAAATTTGTCGAGGGTCGCGCAGCGACCCGAGACAAATTTTCTGGGCTTTTCTAAACTCGAAATTTTACTTCATGCGCCACGCGTATAAAACACAGATTTTAAGTGAAGTTCGAATACACATAAATTTGATAATATTATAGTGTTTTATACGAGTGGCGCATGAAGTAAAATTTCGAGTTTAGAAAAGCCCAGAAAATTTGTCTCGGGTCGCTGCGCGACCCTCGACAAATTTTCACGGGGCTTTTCTAAACTCGAAATTTTACTTCATGCTTAGTCTGGGAGTGGAAAACACTTGCTTAAAGCTTTAAATTGAACTTTTAAAAAACAGGGAATACCCGCAACTGTTGTATCAATTCCATGGTACGTCAGTATTTATTTAACATTTTGTTTGTAAGCGTATTTTTGAAACTAAAAATTATATTATTATAAAAGAGTACCTTAGTAATAATCGCTTTTCTAAACTCGAAATTTTACTTCATGCTTAATCTAGGAGTGTAAAACACTCGTAATTTAAACTCCTTGCACAAATTTTACAGTTATTAACATATGTATGATTGAAAGAAAAACTCGCTGTATTTCAAATCTCAATAAAAAGAACGACAGTTCTCTTTATAATAATCTCAAGACACGAAGAAACCAACACACGCCCATACTATCATAACCATTTAGCCATTCTCAAGGCGAGTTGGGCAATTGAAAAGGCCGCGTGTGGGTTTTTGATTCCATTACGCTCTTTTTTCTATGGACAATAAATTATAATTACATCAGATAGAACCAGATCGAAACTGGGCAAAGAAAAATCTACCTCGTTCCAACAAAATGGCTTCATTAGCAATAAACATCACAACGGCGAACAACCAACAGCTTGAAAGCAATTATGCAAGAAAGCTGATGTTTTGATGATATTTTAAATCAAACAAAATGTATGTTTGAGTATATTATTTACAATACTTACATTATAATCTTCCAGCTCAGATTGAATGTTGAAAATGTTTATATTTATATTTTAATTAGTTCTTTTTGTTTAACTTTGTCATAATAATAATTGTTTATACAGTAAATCATCTAAGAGGAAGTCGACCGCTCTCTAAACGTATAAAACTAAGCATACTGCCGTCTTAATTACATCCTTGTTTAGGGATGAAATATTTTGATAAAATAGGCATACTTTAAGGAAAGTGGAATCTTAATGTCTGTCTTAATAAAAGATTTCCCACTTTGTCCGTTCTTTTATAAAAAAAAATATCAAACATTGTTCAACTAGCGTAATCGCATCTTCAATATAATTTTTTTTGCAACATTTATAAAAAATATTGGGAAACTAAATCAGTCACATTGTAGAAGAATTCTTTTCGAAGAATTTTAATTTTTTCCAATTATTTCTATCGTACAATAAATTCACTGGGATGTCGCGCGATATTGAAGTTTCAGAAAATTTGAAAAACTGTTTTACGCGCGACATCTTAGTGACTATATTTAACCAAATATATAAATGAAAAAAATCACATATCTTTGCAAAGAAATTATCTACAATGTGACTCATTTAGTTTTTCAATATTTTTTATAGATACTGCAGACAAAAATAAAATTAGGAACGCGATTTCGCTAGTTTACCAATGTTTGATATTATTTTATGAAATAACGGTAACAGTATAAAATATTTTACTGAGACGGGCTTAAAGATTGTACTTTCCTTGAAGTATACCTATTTTTTCAAAATATTTCATTCCTAAACAAGGATGTAACTAAGACGGCATTATGATTAGTTTTATACGTTTAGAGAGCGGTCGACTTTTTTATAATTAGGATTATTTACTGTATAAACAATTATTATTATGACAAATTTTGAATCTTTGTAAATTGCTTGACTGTCTTTGGACTATCATACGATTTTGTCATATTATAACTTTATTGGCCGTGTTTTGACTATTGTGACTGTACGTGGCTTGATTGACTTTGCTAGGATTTTGTCTGATTATATCTCTATAATAATAATAATAATAATATTTCTTAATTTTAAAGTTCACCAGATACACGTAATACAATATATACAAATACAGATTATGTGTAATATAGTCAGCCGATGTACATGATAAGAACTTAAAATAGTGTCAGAGGTATAGTAAGGTAATCATAATATTTTGAGTAATTCATAGGCAAAAGATATCTAATTGTTTAAGAAAATCATGACGGTATATGGTTCCAGATCACATAAGTTTTTAAATAGCTGTTTTTTTAGCTGTTTTAAAGATTGGGATTCCTTGATAAATAGTGGCATTCTGTTCCAAATTTTAATGGAAGCGTAGAGTACACTCTTTTCATATACCGCAAGCCTGTGCTTAGGGATTACATATATATTTTTTTGTCTTGTAGAGTAGTTGTTTTTCATCTTAAAGTCAATAAAGTAATTATAGACTGTATTTCGGCTATTGTGATGTTATGATTGTAAGTCGCTTAAATCATTATATCAAATACAGTCAATTTAGTGATTTAATGACAAAATACTAATACGATACATATTTAAACAGTTGTGATGTATTATAAAGTAACGAGTGTCTTCCACTCCCAGACTAAGCATGAAGTAAAATTTCGAGTTTAGAAAAGCCCCGCGTAGAAAATTTGTCGAGGGTCGCGCAGCGACCCGGGACAAATTTTCACGGGGCTTTTCTAAACTCGAAATTTTACTTCATGCGCCACGCGTATAAACCACTGATTTACAGTAAAGTTGAAAATATAAAAACAATAAAAAACACTTTTATTCCTTACTTCACTTTTATTAATTAAAAAATAAAATTGAAGTAAGGAATAAAAGTGTTTTTTATTGTGATTATATACTCCACAAAACTCAATAAAACAATTAGTGATTAAAAATATAAAGTTGTAAATGTCAAGATTCAGTAGTTTTTAATAAAAAAATAAAACAATTTTTCAAATAAACAGTTTTTTATTGATATCTCGAAAACAAGAAAAGATATTTAAAAATTGTTTTTAGATTATCATTAAGCCCTAAAATACGCAACTTTGTCCCAATTCAACTGATTCTCTATCTATTCAAAAAACTGAGATCCTCATACATTCTGTCAAAATACGGACACCTTATATATCATAGTTGTGATATTTACTGTGATAGATTCCTTATGATATATATATATATATATATATGTATCACTGTTTCTTCGGGTTTGGTCCCGCGTATTTTCTTGGCTCTGGTCCATTTTATTTTTAATTCGACGTTTCGACGATGATGACTGCGACGTCATCGAAACGTCGAATTAAAAATAAAATGGATCTTGAAATCCTGTATATTTTCGCCAATACACTCGGAAGTTATTAATGATTATTATAATGACTTAATTAACAATCTCAATTAGATAAGCACTTTGGTGATTTACTTTGCGGTTAATGAGGCATGGGAAATTCTACATCTTGTCGACTGTGGTGTTCCGGCATTTGGATTATTAATAATTTATTGCCTTTGCGCATGTGGAGTATATGAGCACACTTGATTGCTTAAGGTGAAATCAATCTATGTGCACTTCCTGAACACGTGTTTGCGTATTGTCGATTGTTTATCTACGTTAATCGTTGGATAAATTACAATAAATTTGTAGTGAAATTTCTAGTGTATACATTTTTTGCTCGGCAATTTATTGCCACTTTTCTATCAAATAATTAATCCTGTATTGTGGAGGCTTCAACTTCGTTTTACATGTTAATTTCACAATAAAACACTTTTTACCTTGTTTATTACAAACAAAGTAAAAATTATTTTATTGTGAAATAATTAATCATTTGCAACATGGTATTCATATACCAATGGGCCCGTTCATCAGAGACAACAGTTGGGAGTTTACTTCCAACTGTTAGGGAATTCTCTGATGACCAGACTGTTAATCCTGAACGTGTTTGGGATTTTTGCAATCGTACAAAATAGACTATACGGAATACCGTTGATTAGATACCAACATACATCGCAAAAAAAACAAACATGTTGAATGTTGAACATTTTGATGAACCCATTTTCATTACATACCAAACAGTAGGGACACCCAAATAATCAAAAAAACCTAAGAAAATCGGTAACGTGACCGCCAGTCTAAGGTGTTAAATTACTTAGAGGGAATGGCAAAGCTATACTGATGAGAGATAATTCTCGAAACGCGTCTATAGATGGCCTGAATAATTTGACTCAAATTGTTGCATTTGCAGTAGGTTACTGTATGTAACAACAAACACTTGTTGTATAACTCAATGTCCGTCGGGGTATTAGCTCGGGAAGTAGTTGTTTCAATGAGTGTTTGATATAGTCTTTGTAAGACTAACTTGTTTGAGATTGCGAATAGAATCGCACTTTTAATGTTCTAAGAAAATCTGGTTAGCCAATAAAAAAAACCGAATATACATTTATTTTGATATTTGTTTTCTGTTATCACAAACAGTGTACTGACCGTTTCATGGATGAAAAAATAAGCCTCTATGTATTTAATCAGCCATTGACAATGCCACGGCCTAAGAGCAATAGATGGCACTAGCTTTAGGTATTTTTAAATTTGATTAAATACTTGATAAAAATACTTCAGCAAGAAAGGTGATTCAGTTATCCTGTGTTAGTTAAAATTAATTTAGAAATTGTTGAATATTCCTTCAAAGCTCAATCACATTAAATAACTTTAGCGGGTGTATAACCATTAAGCATTCCATTTGAAAATTCGAACATCTGCGATATTCATCCGACGAGCCATCAAGAATCGCGAACACAAGTGCGGATATCATTAAGGATGCAGGATCGTGTACCATACTTGTAACTTGTCCACTTTGATTTACGTCTCGACAACTTTTAATTATGAGCCTTCAGACTTTTCAGCACACCGACTATAAAAAATAATAGTATACGCGAGAACACAATCGGCGATGACTTGAGATTTCCTTTTGTAATGTTAGACGGTATTATTAAAGAATACAACGCGAAGAGATTTTATTGTGAATTGAGATGATATCAATCAAGGTTGAAATTTATGCACGATTATGAGATTTTCGTTTCTGGTAAAATATTTCAAATCAAGAAATACTGAAAGTACTATATTGGCGTTCAGTTACACCAATCTTAAAGTTTACTTTTATATAAATAAAACAACTTAAACACTTTCAAATATAAATTGTTTAAATTGTTTTATTTATATAAAAGTGAAGGTGAACTTTCAACATTTATCAGCCTTATCAATCAAACTTTAAGAAGTTGAGTTTTTCTTACATCTTTATATCTTCAAATTCTTTTACGCATTCACCAATTACAAGTAATACAGTTAATTAGAAAAACAAACATAAGTAAACAAAATAAAAAAAAAACTAAATAAATCTAACGTAAATTAATAAAAAATAGCTATAAGTAAAGGGAGTTTTTTTTTGAGTATACATATCCCAATTATGTGTTCTAGATTTTTTAATTTTCGTTGTTTTCTTAAAAGAGGTCAATTTAAAGTTTAAACAAGTGTTTTCCACTCCCAGGTTAAGCATGAAGTAAAATTTCGAGTTTAGAAAAGCCTGAAAATTTGGTTTGGTCGCGTAGCGCGAAGCGCGGAGCGACCAAACCAAATTTTCAGGCTTTTCTAAACTCGAAATTTTACTTCATGCGCCACGCGTATAAGACACTGATTTCAAGCGAAGTTTACTTGTTCACAATATTTCAGTACTTTCAGTGTTTAATACGCGTGGCGCATGAAGTAAAATGTCGAGTTTGGAAACGCCTGAAAATTTGGTTTGGCCGTTCCGCGCTTCGCGAAATTTTACTTCATGCGCCACGCGTATAATACACTGATTTCAAGCAAAGTTTACTCGTTCACAATATTTCAGTGCGTTCAGTGTTTAATACTCGTGGCGCATGAAGTAAAATTTCGAGTTTAGAAAAGCCTGAAAATTTGGTTTGGTCGCGCAGCGCGAAGCGCGGAGCGACCAAACCAAATTTTCAGGCTTTTCTAAACTCGAAATTTTACATCATGCGCCACGCGTATAAGACACTGATTTCAAGCGAAGTTTTCTCGTTCACAATATTTCAGTGCTTTCAGTGTTTAATACGCGTGGCGCATGAAGTAAAATTTCGAGTTTGGAAAAGCCTGAAAATTTGGTTTGGCCCCTCCGCGCTTCGCGAAATTTTACTTCATGCGCCACGCGTATAAGACACTGATTTCAAGCAAAGTTTACTCGTTCACAATATTTCAGTAAGTTCAGTGTTTAATACTCGTGGCGCATGAAGTAAAATTTCGAGTTTAGAAAAGCCTGAAAATTTGGTTTGGCCGCTCCGCGCTTCGCGCTACGCGACCGAACCAAATTTTCAGGCTTTTCTAAACTCGAAATTTTACTTCATGCTTAGTCTGGGAGTGGAAAACACCCGTTTTAAGCTTTGAATTAAACTCTTTCAAAAAAGCGTATGCATATGTATACCTAATAGAAAATTGCCTATATGTTTACTTAAAAGAAAAATTCCTTGGATAATATCACTAACATAATTCAGAAATATTTTATACGAGGTAAAAGAGCATGTAAATAAATCAAAATTTCCTTTACTAGATAAAATGTTTCAATATCTCATAATTCTCCTCACATCAAGTAATTAACAAGCAAGGTTTATAACTATCATTACGGATAGGAACAGTGCAATCCATTTACCGATTAATCGTGAAAAAGATGGTGTCCAAAATTTATCGGTTTTAAATAAAACCGTAAGATGTGCAAACATTGGCAAATACGTTAAAATATACAGAAAGTGTAATAGATTTTATAAACATTTTTACTTTTTTCTACTTTCTCGACATCTTGGTCATTTCTCAATTTTTGACATCAAGACATGACAATCAAGGAATTTTTTTTTTAATACATATCCCGAAATTCACCGTGCAATTTTTCAAGCATCCGTTGATTTTATGAAAAAGTTCAATTCAATGTTTGTAACGACTGTTTTCCACTCCCAGACTAAGCATGAAGTAAAATTTCGAGTTTAGAAAAGCCTGAAAATTTGGATTTGCCAGGGCGCGCAAATGAGGATCTCAGTTTTTTGAATAGATAGAGAGTCAGTTGAATTGGGACAAAGTTGCGTATTTTAGGGCTTAATGATAATCTGAAAACAATTTTTAATTATCTTTTTTTGTTTTCGAGATATCAATAAAAAACTGTTTATTTGAAAAATTGTTTTATATTATTATTAAAAACTACTGAATCTTGATATTTACAACTTCATATTTTTAATCACTAATTGTTTTATTGAGTTTTGTGGAGTATTTAATCACAATAAAAAACACCTTTATTCCTTACTTCAATTTTATTTTTTAATTAATAAAAGTGAAGTAAGGAATAAAAGTGTTTTTTATTGTTTTTATATTTTTAACTTTACTGTAAATCAGTGGTTTATACGCGTGGCGCATGAAGTAAAATTTCGAGTTTAGAAAAGCCCCGTGAAAATTTGTCTCGGGTCGCTGCGCGACCCTCGACAAATTTTCTACGCGGGGCTTTTCTAAACTCGAAATTTTACTTCATGCTTAGTCTGGGAGTGGAAGACACTCGTTACTTTAAAATACATCACATCTGTTTAAATATGTATCGTATTAGTATTTTGTCATTAAATCACTATATTGACTGTATTTGATATAATGATTTAAGCGACTTAGAATCATAACATCACAATAGCCGAAATACAGTCTATAGAGATATAATCAGACAAAATCCTAGCAAAGTCAATCAAGCCACGTACAAAATATACAGAAAGTATAATAGATTTTATAAACATTTTTACTTTTTTATACTTTCTCGACAACTTGGTCATTTCTCAATTTTTGACATCAAGACATGACAATCAAGGAATTTTTCTTTTAATACATATCCCGAAATTCACCGTGCAATTTTTCAAGCATCCGTTGATTTTATGAAAAAGTTCAATTCAAAGGTTGTAACGACTGTTTTCCACTCCCAGACTAAGCATGAAGTAAAATTTCGAGTTTAGAAAAGCCTGAAAATTTGGATTTGCCAGGGCGCGCGAGCGAAGCGAGTCGCGCCCTGGCAAATCCAAATTTTCAGGCTTTTCTAAACTCGAAATTTTACTTCATGCGCCACGCGTACAAACCATTGACAATATTGCGAAGTTAAAAATATACAGCGTATCTTTGATTTCGCTTTTTTCTAATAATTCTTTATTGCTCAACAGACTAGAGTCCAATTACAAAGCAATTTCATAATAATATATAATAAATACATAAATATATAATAAATAAACATAAGTAACACAACATACCATAGAAATTATATATTTTTTTTAAGTATTGTAAAGAAACATTCGTTAACATGTTTGATAAAGTTACTAAGCGAATCACCAAAAATATCGGCGTTATATTGTACACTGTGATATGACTTGTATAATTTATATAATGTAGAGTTGCTATGGTGAGATGTATGAGGAGTGCTGTAAGAAAATGTGTAACATGTCCTTTAATAAGTTTTAGAAAATTATTATAAAATCTTGCAATTTCTCAATTCGTACTTTATGATATTTTTGCTTTTCACCTCTTACATCTGCAGCTGCCAGTGTTTATTGTTCAAATATCTTAAATTTAGTATTGTGGAGGCTTTTACTTCGTTATACATGTTAATTTATCAATAAAAAAAAATAAAAAAAACAAAATTAAAACGTTTTTTATTGATCTAAAATTTAGTTATTTTAACGACAAACACTTTAAAATTGCTTTATCAAATAACTTTACTACAGTTGGCTTTTTTCCAAATTTAAGTTCTTCGTTATACATGTTAATTTATCAATATAAAAAAAATAATAGAAAAAACAAAATTAAAACGTTTTTTATTGATCTAAAATTTAGTTATTTTAACGACAAACACTTTAAAATTGCTTTATCAAATAACTTTACTACAGTTGGCTTTTTTCCAAATTTAAGTTCATTTAAGGGGTCAGGGAAATTATCTAGAATTAGGGAAGAGTCAGGGAAAAGTCAGGGAAATTAAACATTTCAAATTTATCGCCACCATGAACTAAGATAATTTTGAATTATAATTTTTATTATTTAAATTTTCTTTTAAACCAAGTTCAGAGATTTAGTGAAGTATTTTTGGTGTAACTGATGCTTAGTATTAATCGTAAAGTTACTCACATAAATCGCGCAATTGGCTTTTGATTAAGTTGTTTATAGATTATAAAAAAATATCATATTAAAAATAATTTAAATTCAAAACTAATTGAATTCGAGAAAATATGCTTACGCTTTTTATAGTTTATCATAATGTTAATTTTATTTATTTATTTATTTACGTTTCGACTTTTACAATAATACAAAAATTAAACATATCGATAACAAAAATACAAAATGCTGGCTTAGATACTACAAGATTATTCAAATAAACTAAAAGTTAAATTATACTTGTGTGAGTAACAAAATACCTACGAACTATAAACTATAAAGACACATGTTATTCATTAATAGAGTGTAAGTAGTCTAAACATTTTTTACGAAACAATGAGATTGATGAATTAAACAAGTCAAAATCATTCGGCAATGTGTTAAATAATCTCATAGTTATAGTCATAGTTAATATTCCTTTAAACATCATCTATTACAGATTAATACTTACATTTTACACAAAATCATATTGAATGTTAGAAAACATCAATGATTACGTTTTGTGTAACTATAATTAATACGAGTTTCATCCTGAATCGATTTATTAATTTTATAATCGCTGATAACCATTCACTGTATAAGTTTCAATTAGAATTATTCGTAATACATAAAATTACGAAAATGTAATTCGTTGAAATGCAAACAATGTCTTAATTAATAAGATAACTTAAGACACTAAATATCCATTGAAACAACTACTTCCCATGCAAATACACATCCGGATATTGAATTAAACAATGAAATATTTAAAATCTTATTTAATTTAATTTGTTACAACGCTCTATTAAAGTATATGTAACGTTTAGGTCAAATTCTCTTCAAACCAACTAACAAATACAAATTTAAAATAAAAGGAGAAATAAAAAAAAAATAGAAGTGAAAGGACTTGGATTAAAACTAATGTCTTAGGCCATCTATAGACGCGTTTCGAGATTTATCTCTCTTCAGTATAGCTTTGCTTATGACGTTTTTTTTTTTTAATTTTAATTTATCTTGTTTGAACTGTACCGTAAGGAAAATAATAAGGTCTCACTTTCTTCATACCTGCTAATGATATAATCCCTTTTTTACCTATAAATACCGACCATATTTTTCACTCATTCCATTTCTGTGTACCTGTTAATTCCACAAACAACACTTTTTCCGGGTAAGTTTATTTTAATTTTATTCCTAAATTTTTAAAAACGTCATAAGCAAAGCTATACTGAAGAAAGATAAATCTCGAAACGTGTCTATAGATGGCCTAAGACATTAGTTTTAATCCAAGTCCATTTACTTCTATTTTTTTTTGTTATTTTTCCTTTTATTTTAAATTTGTATTTGTTAGTTGGTTTAAATAGAATTTGACCTAAACGTTACATATACTTTAATAGAGCGTTGTAACAAATTAAATTAAATAAGATTTTAAATATTTCATTGTTTAATTCAATATCCGGAGGTGTATTTGCATGGGAAGTAGTTGTTTCAATGGATATTTATTCTCTTAAGTTGTCTTATTAATTAAGACATTGTTTGCATTTTCACGAATAACATTTTCGTAATTTTATATATTATGTTTAAAGTGTGCAAACTATAAGAAGCGTAAGCTTATTTTCTTGAGTTCAAATAGCTTTTAATTTGAATTTATCTTGTTAGAATTATTCGTATAACTATAAATCATACGAGTCTCATCCTTGATTGCTTTATTAATTTTATAATCTTTGATAACCATTCACTGTATGAGTAAACAATTGTTAAATGATATTTGCGTTAACATTTAACAGAAGTTAAAAAGTCAGTGTCGTGATATTGTGTGTCACGAGAAGGATAAGACCATTAAAATCCGCTTCGCAGACTTTCCCAACTCGTCATTGACCGTACACCTCGAAAATTTGTTGTTTTTTTCACACCTCTATCAAACAATTTTAATTGTTCGCCAATTACGCTATTGCCTCGCGCTGTAATTAATAAACAATTACCGTTTTTGCAACTTCCACAGACATACAAAATAACTTTGAAATTTAATAGGTAAATAAAATAATCTAGCAGTTCTCGTAATTAAGAAAAAACCTGTTATTGATGGGATTGTGGAATTTCACAGAGTAATTCTACTTACTAGTAATTAGTTATAAATTCTTGTTATCGTTTTCATTCATTCATTCTCGAAAATAATGTTGCTCTCAAAATGGCCGTATTTATAGACTAGGGATTGTAACTGAAAGCCGACTTAGCGATAATTTGCCGGTAAATCATAATCGTTGTTTTAGAGGTAAAAGTCATTAAATAAAGAGAGATTACGATTAAATTGTCGCGTACATGTACAGAGTAGCCCAAATTGGATTTTACTATAGGATATATAGATATATAGGATATACAGAGAGTTTTATGTAACACCGAACATGTTCACAACGAGAATTTTTCTTTTGAGTATACATAAACATACGTTGTACATTTACCGACGGTCGGTTTATTGAAAGAATTTAATTTTAAGCTTTAAACGAGTGTTTTCCACTCCCAGGCTAAGCATGAAGTAAAATTTCGAGTTTAGAAAAGCCTGAAAATTTGGTTTGGTCGCGTAGCGCGAAGCGCGGAGCGGCCAAACCAAATTTTCAGGCTTTTCTAAACTCGAAATTTTACTTCATGCGCCACCGCTACAAAATACTGACATATTACGAAGTTTTAAATACACCGCTAAACTTTACATTGCATCAGTGTTTTGTACCGGTGGCGCATGAAGTAAAATTTCGAGTTTAGAAAAGCCTGAAAATTTGGTTTGGCCGCTCCGCGCTTCGCGCTACGCGACCAAACCAAATTTTCAGGCTTTTCTAAACTCGAAATTTTACTTCATGCTTAGCCTGGGAGTGGAATACACTCGTTTAAAGTTTAAAATTAAATTCTTTCAATAAACCGAGCGTCGGCAAATGTACAACGTATGGTTATGTATACTTAAAAGAAAAATTCTCGTTGTGAACATGTTCGGTGTTACATAAAACTCTCTGTATATGAACTGTGCTATAGGGAATCTCGGTTATTCGTCGAAAAATTTAATAGAAAAAAATTGATGCCGCATCCTCGAGCTCTTTTATCGAGAAAAAAAAAACTAGTGAAAGGGTTGGTTAACAGATGTCTGAGTTTTCGTAAATATTCTAATTTAAATACTAATTGCCTTATTATTAGAAATCAGTAGAAAGTTTTAAAGTATCGCAAATTACGCAATTTTAATTTGTATTTATATGTACAGAGTGGCCCAAATTGGATGTTACTATTGGGAATCTCGGTTATTAGAAGAGATGCCGAAAACAGAAATTAGCTATCGTCTTTTGTTTTCAAGTTATACGAAAAATTCATTATTTTTCATTTTCGAATTTTATTAACATTTCAGTCATGAATTATTTTATTTAGATAAGAATTGCATGTTAACAAGTTTATTAATAACACAGCCAACTATGACTTCTATTTAAAAATATATAACTTAGTGCTGTACCTCGTTTATTAATAAAGATAAAAAAAATCTGTAAATTGCATTCGATTCTCCCCAAAAAGTACCTTAAGAACATGCAATTCCTATCTTGATAAAATAATAAATGACTGAGATATTAATAACATTGAAAATTGAAAATATTGAATTTTTGGCTATAACTTAAAAAGAAAAGACGATAGCTAATTTCTGTTTTCAGCATCTCTTCTAATAACCGCGATTCCCTATAGTAACATCAAGTTTGGGACACCCTGTGTATATAAATACAAATTGAAATTGCGTAATTTGCGATACTTTAAAACTGTCTACAAATTTCTAATAACATTGCAAGTAGTATTTAAATTAGAACATCTACAAAAACTCAGACATTTTATAACCAACCCTTTCACTAGTATTTTTTGGTCTCGAAAAAAGAGCTCGAGGATGCGCCATCAATTTTTATCTACTAATTTTTTCGACTAATAACCGAGATTCTCTAGAGTAACATCCAATTTGGGCTACTCTGTACATGTACGTGACAATTTAATCGTAATCTTTCTTTATTTAATGACTTTTCCCTCTTAAAAAACGATTATGATTTACCGGCAAATTATCGCTAAGTCGGCTTTCATTAAATCAATCATTTTCTTTAATTAAGATATAATATTAATAATGTATAAAATGACGCAAATCTTACCAATATCGCTTCATTACTTATTTAAAATCAATCAATATTTCACCCTAATTTAAAAATAGTCTGTAATTCCTTCATTAAAATAATCAATTTTTCATAACAACCGAAGTAATCAGTTCGTTATAAAAGCGAATAATTCGGTTGACAATTGGATTAATCAATCACGGTTTTCAGTTTCCCTTTCACGAGAAGAATTTCGCAATGGATTCGACTTGCAAGAAAAATTAGTTCCGAAGGAATTCCACGATTTTTCCTGTAAATCAACAGGAAAAAAAAAAATCCGAAACGGTTTGCGGTCTAGGCCGATTTAATTAACGGTTGCGATAATTGCTTCGGTTTCGATTTCGAGAAAATCGTGAATGACAGGAAACGTCCGTCTCTTACATTAGAAGGAATGCCAGAAAGAAAGAAAAAAAAAAACACTTTCTATTATTCAATAAGGAATTGTAGAAGAATGAAATTGTAGAAATATTACGCTAGTTTTTAACAGAGTACATGAAAGGGCTATTTTTTTCGAGAAAGAATAGCAAAAAGAAATAAATTAAAATCAGTAAATTTAACAATGCAAAAAATTGGAAAATAAAATCAAAAAAGCTAGAAACTCAAGTTGGAATCAACCAATTTAAAAAAACAACAAATCTAACATAGCCAGAATGCTAAGTTGAAATTAACAAGTCTAACAAAGTTATGTTGAAATCTAACGTTAGACAAATTACCAGTAAACCACATTAGATGTACCGAATTACCGGTAATTAGAAAAGTCGGTAAATTTATAATTCTTCAAATAAACTAAGTGCTATACTCGATATTGATATTGTGAACGCGTTTCGTTAAGTGATCAATGAAAACTAAGTTAAAATTATAATAATCTTGACGTAATATTAAGTATTGTTAAGTTGATTGATTGAGTTACGTGAAGATCAAATTAATTTGACGAATAAAGCACTAATAACCTTTCTTCACACGTATATTTCAATTACCAAATGTACAAACTCGTACATTTCGGACACAAAGTGACCATTATCAATGGTGTAATGTACCTATTAATTAATTCATATATATGTTGTTATTTTCATATTTCCTATTTCTTATTTCTGATAATGATATGAATCGTTTGTTTACTTTGTTAATCTCTTCAGCTTCGTGAAAATATCATTAACAGAACTACGTTTGTACAAGAGGGCACAGATAACCCTGGGAAGAACAAATAATCAATTAGTTTCCAAATAATACAAAGTTCACCCCGGCTTATGCATGCCCCCACTTATCTAATATTATCATTCCTTTCAATATTGTAAATTACTATTTTCCAAGACACTTCTATTTATGATTTTATACGAAACACTCTTAATTCTACGTTTATACAAATTCCGGATTCGTTGTACTTATAAAATATATTTAATCATCGACAATAAATATAATACGTTTAAAGTGTAAATATTATATATACATACGTTATTAAACCATCACTAATCCCCGCTCGACCATAACAATGGATTAACATTAATTCATTGATAATGGTCACTATGTGTCCGAAATGTATGTACATTTGGTAATTCAAATAAACGTTGTGAAGAAAGGTTATTAGTGCTTTATTCGTCAAATTAAGTAATGTTAACATGATAAAATTGTCTACTTATAACTTTATTAATTTAAAAAAAATTGTCTGTATATATGTGATTTAATTTTATAAATCTAAGCATTTCAATGCACAGCTGTACATAAAATGAATAAATTTATAAACAATCCAATCCTAACACACCCAGAGAATGAATGCCGAGCCCGCAAAGCGCAAGACAAAGCTGAAATGCCATTGGAAATGATATCTCGGCCTTTCGCAATTGATTCATTTTAAAGCTTGAAAATGTGAGGAAAGGCTCGTGTTTTAATTTTAATTATAGCCGGATTCAAGTGTTTATCCGAAACAAATAAAATTAAGGTTGAGTGCATTAAAATTGCCTGCGATGTTTTTTTTTTGTGTAAATAAGTCGCTGTTGCTAACATTGAGCGTCCATTCTCAAGGTGAGACCAATCATGCTCAAAAACTGTAATGTTATTGCAGCAGGTCGGGTAAATGTCAAATGCAGTTGAGTTTTTTTTAACAGGTTGATTTCAGTAAGTAACCTTTTAAAGATATTAGGTGTTCATTTAAAAACCCGATTGAGAAGGCGTTGATTTTTTGATATAAGGAAATGTAACGAAAAAGTGAAGTCGCAGCTTAATTTATTTTCTATCTATTGTATTAAGATTCTTCCTTAGCAAAAAAAATGTTTCTAGTTAAAATTCGAAGAAAAGTAAAAGTAAAAAATATACAGGCTTTTTCTCTTTAAAGTATACTAACAGACAACAACTGAGGCTATAGAATTTTGCTAAGCGGAATATTTTAAACTACACTTGAAATCAGTGTTTAATAAATACACTCGGTGGTGCATAAAGTAAAATTTCGAGTTTAGAAAAGCCTAAGTAAATAAATGAATAAGCTCAATCGATTTGAACATAAAATAAAAATATATGAAAATTTAAAAAATCAACGAGACAGTTTTCAAATGATGAAAATCTGAAGAAAATTTTCATAAATTGATGAAAATTTCGAAATATCGATAATCCGACCGAAAATCTTGAAATATTGAAGATCTTATTAAAATTTTTATAAAGCGACAATAATTGAAAATTTTACGAAAATCTCGAAGTATCGATAATCTGATGAAAAATTTATGAATTGATAAAAATCTCAAAATATAGAAAATCTTACGCAAATCTTGAATTATTAAAAATCTTGTTAAAATTTTATAAATCGATGAACATTGAAAAGTTTACGAATATCTCGATATATCGAAAATCTTCAGAAAATTTTATAAATTGATGAAAATCTGAAAATATTGATTTCATGAAATTTTTATAAATCGACAAATATCACAAAATATCGAAAATTTCATGAACGTTTTATAAACCGACAAAACGAGTGTTTTCCACTCCCAGTCTAGGCATGAAGTAAAATTTCGAGTTTAGAAAATTAGTCAAGGGTCGCGCAGCGACCCTCGACAAATTTTTACGGGGCTTTTCTATGCTCGAAATTTTACTTCATGCGCCACGCATATAAAATATTGAAATATTATTATTTTTATTTTGTAAAAAGTGAATATTGATAATTTCGTAACTGTCATTAAACTATTCTTGACAATATTATTGATCTTAAATGAAAATTTACGGAAATCCGAGTAATGGACGAAAATTCCTAAGATTTTAAAAAACTCAGAAATGTATGAAAATTGTCAATATTTTAAAAACTGATGAAAATTTATAAAAAACATGAAGAATGAAAAACATTTTTGAAATATTAAAAATCTCATGAACATTTTATGAATTGACTAAATACTTCGAAAATCTTACGAAAAGTTCTATATTAAAATTTTTATAATTTGACAAAAATCTCGACATATTAAAAATCTCATTACTATTCTATAAATTGAAAATCTCGAAATATTTAAAATCTTAAGAAAATCTCAAAATTTTGAAAATCTCACGAAAATCTCGAAATACCGAAAATCCAACCGAAAATCTATCTCATTAATTTTTTATAAATCGACAATAATTAAAAATTTTACGAAAATTTGGAAACATCGAAAATCTTATGCAAAATTTATAAATTGGTAAAAATCTTAAAGTATCAAAAATATTACGCAAATTTAGAATTATAGAAAATTACAATAAAATTTTATAAATCAACAAACATTGAAAGGTTTACAAAAATTTTGAAATATCGAAAATCTTCAGACAATTTTATAAATTGATGAAAATCTTGAAATATTGATTTTATGACATTTTTCTAAATAGTCACAAATATCACAAAATATCGAAACTTTCATGAAAATTTTACAAATCGAAAAAACGTGTGCTCCACTCCCATACTAGGCATGAAGTAAAATTTCGAGTTTAGAAAAGCCCCGCGTGGGGCATTTCTAAACTTTAAATTTTACTTCATGCGCCACGCGTATAAAACATTAAAATATTATGTTTATTTTGTAAAATGTGATAATTCAATTATGTTGCCAACAGTTGCCACCATGATTATTACGTAAACTATAGCACGAGCAAACGATTCTGACGAGTAACTGAGATATTGGACAAAACATAATTAATTTCGAGGCCAATTCAACACTAAAATTTAAAAAAATTTAAATATTAATTGATATTAATTTATTTAAAATCAATATTTGTAGCAAAAATAAAAATGTTCATATAAAATGTATTAAAACAATCAAATTGCTATTTATTTTCTCTACAAATATATATTTCGTCTTCCATTTTTAAAAATAAGAGAAAATTAATAAACCAATGAAAATTGATTTTTGGATTTAATAACATATTGAAGCTTTGCACATACAGGGAATTTTTCTTTAAAGTATATACAAGCATTTTTTAAATGTTCTTGCTTGTTAAATAAAATTACACATATTTATTTATCATACATACAGAGATTTTTTTATTTTAAGTATACAAATCCCAATTACAGCGTACATACTGTAAATCTTAAGATATTCGTTGTTTTTTTTTTTTGAAGGGTTCAATTTGAAACTTTAAACGAGTGTTTTCCACTCACAGACTAAGTATAAAGTAAAATTTCATAACCGTCATTAAACTATTCTTGGCAATATTTATCATTTTTGGGTGAAGGACTTTAAAAAATGATTTACAGCATTAAATAATTGTAAATATTAAATCTAGAATATCTAGTATTGAAAATTATCGATATTTTAAATATCGATAGTTTTTACTATCACTGAATCAAACACTTACTATGTTTTTACCACAAAATATTTATTGTATGTATATATATTATATTACACAAATATACACATAAATTCACGACTTAAGTTTCGACGTTTGACGGTCATTATCACTTGATAATGACCGTCAAACGTCGAAACTTAAGTCGTGAATTTATGTGTATATTTGTGTAATATAATATATATACATACAATAAATATTTTGTGGTAAAAACATAGTAAGTGTTTGATTCAGTGATCATGAATTACCACGTAGTTACGGTCGCAACCATCATTATGAGTTTTCACTATGATATTTTGCCGTATCGATAGTACTGTACGATATAATCGATACCCAATATCAATACTTGGTTTAGAATCGGAACATCCCTAACCTTGCATTTACTCGTCCTGCAGGCTCTTAAATGCAAATTAGTACTCGCATGCAAAACGAAGCTTTCAAAACTTGCTAAACAATCTACTATTTTGTGAAGGTTTGAATCAAATTTTGTTTTTATTTGTTTTATCAATTAATATCAAAATTTGATTCAAACTTGTTTAAAGGGATTAAGTTAATGTGAACAATTTAAATTATATTTACTTTTTTCCATCATGTTTTATATTTTTATAATAAAGCATAACATATGTGTTTAACTTCACATTAAATCATTGAACAAGAATAATTCAAATTTAAACTATTTGAATTCAAAAAAGAAGCTTACGCTTCTTATAATTATATATAGTTTTTTTATACCATAAATTTATTTATTTATTCCCAACAGAAATAATCCAATTACAGGGAAAATTTTCAGGCATTTCTAAACTCGTGCTAAATAAAGAAGTGGTACCTGTAAAAAAATGTGTCTATATTATTCACATACACACGAATTATTCAATAATATATTTACGATTGTGATAATGAATGGAAGTGATTCGTTATTTAAGAATGGAATATATCATTCAAATGCACGTCGTAAAATCGTGCCGTTTGAGCAAATAACTTTCATTTTCATATCGGACATCCAGCACGCGAATTTCATGTTTTTTGTTTTGTGTTAGTAAGAGTTGTTTACAATTGTTCGATGCATGCTACCATCATATTATATTATTACGTAAACTATAACACAAGCACACATTTTTGGAATAATTGAGATAGGACGAAACATAACTCAATTATGTTGCCAATATTATTATTACGTAAACTATAGCACGAACACACGATTTTGGAGAATAACTGATTTATTGGATGAAACCTAATTGATTTCGAGGCCAATGCAACGCTCAAATTTAAAAAAATTAAAATATTAATTGATATTATGGGCTGAAATTGTGAAATCGTCTGCCCATCATTTGCATATTTGTGATTAATTATTTAAATCCCATCCAATGCTAATTACTTAAAAAGTAGTTAATTCGCATTTCAATAAACTTTTAATTAATGTTACTTATTTATTTCTAAAATGTTAATTATTTAAAGAGTAGTTAAATCTCTTTTCAATAAGCCTTAAATTAACCCATTACCGGCCGAGCAATTATAGAGCTAACTCTGGAAGCTAATTTTAGGTAAAATTCTACACTAGCTTTTATGAATGATTTATTGCATTACATACTGTGAATCTTTTTTTCTTTTAAATATATATAATGTATACGCTGTAAGTTTTAAAGCATTCGTCGATTTTATATAAAAACGTGCAATATGAAGTTTAGAACGAGTGTTTTCCACTCCCAGGCTAAGCATGAAGTAAAATTTCGAGTTTAGAAAAGCCTGAAAATTTGGTTTGGTCGCGTAGCGCGAAGCGCGGAGCGAACAAACCAAATTTTCAGGCTTTTCTAAACTCGAAATTTTACTTCATGCGCCACGCGTATAAAACACTGAAATATTATGAAGCTAGAAATACACTAACATTTCACTTAAATAAAACACTTAATATGTTTAGGTTTCAAAATAATGTTTCTTGTACTACAACAATTGTTTCACCACACAGTGGCTTCATCAGGTAGATGGTTTCACCACACAGTGGCTTCATCAGGTAGATGAATAAGAGTTCATCATCATCATTCATCTACCTGATGAAGCCACTGTGTGGTGAAACAATTGTTGTAGTACAATAAACATTATTTTGAAACCTAAACATATTAAGTGTGTTATTTAAGTGATATTATGGAGTTTCAACAACTAACAGCCTCAGCTATACAATACACTAACATTGTTTATTTTTTAAATTAGTAATAATTGAAATATTTAAATAATAAAATATTTACATTTTTCTTCATACATTTTAAAGTCAGGTGAAATAATATAATTTATCACATTAATTTATTTAATAATTTAATTAACAACAAATTAATAATGTGGCGTGTATGCATCAATGGCGCTTAATGGGTTAATGTAGTCGTGACACATAAACTGTCAAAACATATATCAAAAATACGAAAATTATGTTAAAATGTTGTAAAAATAAATTGTGTTATAAAGGTGACAGCATTTTTTGCAAAGAAGTTTCAAAAGTGTCAAAATTCTCCAAAATAGAAAAATGCGAAAAATGTTGAAAATCGTCGAAACAATTTAAGACATTTAACTTTTAACTGCCATTTGTTATTTTTTGATATTTCGACTTGCTTGTAATAAAATCGCATTCTCGATTACCTTTTGTTGACTTTAAAGCAATCTTACTGTCAATGTTCTTAAATTTTTGTCAGAAGTTTTAAATATCTACTGTCATGACAACATTTTATATAAGTTTTCACAACGGCTTTAAATTCAGTTTAAAAAACGAATAACGTCTTTTCTCCTTTGTTAATAGCATTTTATTTAATTTCAAATAATTAAAAACACTTTTGGTAAATTCAGGTAGTTGAAAATGCTTTATGTGTTTTTGAAGTTCAGTTTAACTGAGTGTTTTACGCGCCTGGCGCATGAAGTAAATATTTCGAGTTTAGAAAAGCTCAAAAATTTGGATTGGTCGCTTCAAACCGAATTTTCTGGCTTTTCTAAATTTGAAATATACAGAGAGTTTTATGTAACACCGAACATTTTCATAACGAGAAGTTTTCTTTGAAGTATCCATATGCATACGTTGCACATTTTCCGATGCTCGGTTTATTAAAAGAATCCAATTTGAAGCTTTAAGCGAGTGTTTTCCACTCCCAGGCTAAGCATGAAGTAAAATTTCGAGTTTAGAAAAGCCAGAAAATTTGGTTTGGTCGCGTAGCGCGAAGCGCGGAGCGGCCAAACCAAATTTTCAGGCTTTTCTAAACTCGAAATTTTACTTCATGCGCCACCTGTACAAAACACTGATTCAATGTAAAGTTTAGCGGTGTGTTTTAAACTTCGTAATATGTCAGTGTTTTGTGACAGTGGCGCATGAAGTAAAATTTCGAGTTTAGAAAAGCCTGAAAATTTGGTTTGGCCGCTCCGCGCTTCGCGCTACGCGACCAAACCAAATTTTCAGGCTTTTCTAAACTCGAAATTTTACTTCATGCTTAGCCTGGGAGTGGAAAACACTCGCTTGAAGATTCAAATTAAATTCTTTTAATAAACCAAGCATAGAAAAATATGTAACGTATGCATATGGATACTTCAAAGAAAAATTCTCGTTATGAAAATGTTCGGTGTTACATAAAACTCTCTGTATATTTCGAATTTATATAAGCCAGAAAATTCGGTTTCAAGCGACCAATCCAAATTTTTTAGCTTTTCTAAACTCGAAATATTTACTTCATGCGCCAGGCGCGTAAAACACTCAGTTAAATTGAACTTCAAAAACACATAAAGCATTTTTAACTACCTGAATTTACCAAAAGTGTTTTTAATTATTTGAAATTAAATAAAATGCTATTGATAAAGGAGAAAAGACGTAATTCGTTTTTTAAAAAAATTCTCGTTATGAAAATGTTCGGTGTTATCTAAAACTCTCTGTATACTTCATGCTTAATCAAGGAGTGGAAGATACTCGTTAGAATTATACCGATTAACATTTTAATGACTCGCTTGGTTTTGTCATAATTTTTTGACAAACATTTTTAGTTTTAAAAATTGCTAGATAATTATAATTAGAAGATTGTCCTAAAAGTGAAAAAATGCAATACGAGTATAATTGTTTTTAAAAAGATGTAAAAACATTGAATGCGCATTTAAGTCCCTTCAAAACCTCTAATTTTGTCTTAACTTGAACGCAGTTTAATATTTAATAAAGAAATATTACTCTTGATTATTTTCACTTATTTGAAATCATATTTTATGGATTTAAAAAATGTAAATTGTAATAAAATTACAATTTTGCCTGAGATCTTTATAAAATTTTGTGAGGATGTTAAGGAAACATTGAACTTTCAGAATATGTGAAAATTGAAAATTACTTTTTTAATAGTTTTCGAGTTATTTTCATCTGAATGTCAAAAAGTATGGATATAAATCAAATTTTGTGTATTATAAAAATGGCCGAAAAATGAACCTAGAATCCCTGGAGATACAGAAAGCCCGCGCTAATCCAGGAATCCCCCTAATTAACGATCAGGTCGATCTAGTGTATACCCCCATTTTTAATGCTATTTTGTAAATAACCATTTTGTGTATACCATACCGTAATTTAAGTTACTCTGTTTGATAATGGCAAGTTGAATTGCCGAAACTGCAGTCACGAAAATATAAATAGTGTGTTATACGAACAAAGTTAAAGTGTTTTATTTCATTGAATTAACATGTATAACGAAGTAGAAGCCTCCACAGTTCATAACTGAATTGTTGTGAGTATATTAAACAGCATTTTTCTTTTAGTACACGTGAAAATTTGAAAATATTTCAATCTGAATATCGAAAAGCGCGAATATAAATCAAATTTTCAGGATTTTAGTAACTAATAAGTATTTGATGGTACTTCACTGTTCGTTACATGAAATCATGTTCAAATTCGCCGTAGATTACGAATCCGCAAATTGCCTTAACCTCGAAAATAACCGAGTTACGCTCCTTAACTGCCTTTATTTATTACAAAACTTTGTAACGGGGTAATCGACCACTAATGATAGGCTAGTTGCTTAATCCAATTAATTTATTAATTTCCGAGCTTCCGGAGCTTTTTGGCTCCTTCTTCAGGGATTTCACTACAATAAAATGATACAAAAAATAAAAACCGTAATTTTTTAACAGAACGGTGAGTTCTGCACTTGAGTCTGATGGAACCTGAGATTCCGAGTGTTGGCCCCTGGTCAATAGAATTAAAAATGTAATTAACTAATCTATATTCTTTCATGTCACTTTCAATCATATTTCATCATCTCATTTTCACTTAAAACAATGTTATATAAAGTCACTCCATATTAATCATTTCACGCCATTTTCATTTCAATAATTTTTCAATAATTAACTCACCGTTCTGTTAAAAAATTACGGTTTTTATTTTTTGTATCATTTTATTGTAGTGAAATCCCTGAAGAAGGAGCCAAAAAGCTCCGAAAGCTCGGAAATTAATAAATTAATTGGATTAAGCAACTAGCCTATCATTAGTGGTCGATTACCCCGTTACAAAGTTTTGTGTTTTCCCAACAAGTACGACCGTTACTTCCCTCCGTGGTTTCTAAGTTTATTTATTACGTCACGTCAGTTTTGGCAATCGCAGTCGATCCATTAGCGAATTTAAACCTAATTTGACGAAAGTGCATTAATCTCGAACACTGTCTATATTTATTACGTCACATCAGTTTAAACAATCGCAATCGATTCCTTGGCAAAATCTTGCCTAATTTCGACAGGGAGAACAAGTGACGAGTGAGATCGTCACGTGTTCTCCTTGTCGAAAAATTCGACTGCTTGAATTTTTTTCACCCTACTAAAAAAAAAAACTTGGCAGTAATGTGATGTTAACAATTTTCAAACATCCGCAAAAAAACACTGTACTGACTGTCATTTTATGTTTTGACATAGCTGTCACAATTTTTACTAAATTGTGGTCAAAATAGTCAATCGTAGTACATTGACTATTTTGACTACAATTTAGTAAAGATTGTGACAGCTATGTCAAAACATACCATGAAAAATTGGCTCCGGATCCTCCCGCAGGAGTGTAAAGATTTCAGCGAAAACGGCTCTTGGGATTTTCATCAAATATTTGTATTGGTTTCTACTCCACAATCTCCGAAATAGTCAACTTTTGGATAAAATGTGGAACCCGGAAGTGTTCATAAACTTTTATCGATTATGTTTATTCTTAGCGTTTTCTTCGAATCTCGAAAATAGTTAACATATTTGCAAATTTGTTTAAAAAAAAGTTGTAGATAATCAAGAATTAAAAATTTAATACTTTTAATATACTTTTAGTCGTATCTCTGTTTTATTTAAAAGTTATTTTTAAAAAATTTAATTTTAACTTTATTTTTTAATGTTTTTGTTTTGTCTCTGTTAGCTCTAGAAATTAGTGATATGAATAAGCGATATATTATTCCCATATCATTTCAATTTGCTGTCAATACCTGTGTTGATCACAGCAGATTTTTACTTTGAAGTGTCCTCTTTTCTGCCGGTTTTGTCGGTGGAGCCAATTGTAATATCATCAACTCATGGAATAGTTTAATAATGGCAATTTCTGACGTACATTTTTAAACAAAATTTCTCGACTCAAAAACAAATACTTGTAACAAAACCGTGTGAACGCAAACCGTGCATGCACTCTGATATATTATTAAAAATGACGCTTATCGGTTTCGATCAGTCACGACTTTTTCGCGAAAAATTCTCGGGGCACTCCTCATTCCGTTCCATCTGCTGAAGAGGAGCTAATAGAAAGTCAGCACTTATCGCATTCAGACACGCAAACGGGGAGAAACAACGGAGATGATGGAAAGAAAATGGGTAATCTCCGTTTCGTTTCGACCTTCAAG
The DNA here is from genome assembly GCA_932526585.2 of Philonthus cognatus. NCBI lineage: Eukaryota > Metazoa > Arthropoda > Insecta > Coleoptera > Staphylinidae > Philonthus > Philonthus cognatus. Next base: position 101,721,541 of record OW052244.1, read on the forward strand.
AACGTGAACGAACCAAAGCGATACAACCATTTTAGATGCATCTAACTGAAAGTATTTATTATAGAAAACGTGATGAGTCTAGAATTTAAAACCAAATGTTGATTCAGGTAAAATCTGTAATGTAGGACTGGTTTGAGTTGAAATTTTGATGGTTTAGCTGCCAAGAATACAGATTTTCAAAAAAAAAAAAATTATTTACATTTGTTGGATTTTGGTCTTAAACCAATCCACCATTTCACCTTTGTATTTTGCTATATTTAGACGCCACAAACATATTCGCACACATCCATGGACCCACCCAGGTGAAATCATTTTGTACTTTAAAATGACCCCACCCGGGGGGGATCGAGCCCGCGATCCCTGGGTTAGGAGGCAGGGCCTCTACCCACTAACCCACCGGGATCCCCAGACAAAATGTTTTCATTCTTAGGATGGAAATTATCAGAAGGAACCAACCATTAAAAATGAAAACATTTCTTAACGACAATAGACGCGTTTCGGACTTCAAGGTCCTCCTATATACAGTTTGGGCGCCATTCTTAATACAATCAATCACTGACAGTATTATTCATTTTGATAAAATGCCATCATTTCGAAAAGAGTAAGCATTTAAAAAATGAGGAAACGATTGAGGTACTCTCCTAGAAATGTTGTTTGACTCACTCTGACATTTTACCAAAGTTAGTTTTCTTAACTACAATACATTCCTCTTTCTGTCAAAATGTAATCCCTTTAAATCCAGCGCGATTTTTTGTGTTGCTTGCGATTCGATCCGATCTGTTTGGTATGCGCGACCGTACAACGGACATCCGTCCTCTTGCCGTTGTCGATTTTCCCCATTATCCCGCATTTGCATAGAACTCGCGGAAGCTGCGTTTTGAACATTGATCCAATCACACACACTCACACACACTCGTACTGACGGAGAGCAATAAATAAAAAAAAAATAATACAAAACGCAGGAACGCGTGCTAATGTCCGGCACCGTTACCTTTTGCCGTTCGTCCGTTCGAGTCTGGTTCTTGCCATGCATTATGCTAATCCGTTTACGTGAATGTTTACAAATATGCAGTTTTGCTCCTTCTGCTGGAACGACAATGGCTAATTGGATGGGTGGAAAGGATTAGATTATCTTAAATAGTTTACAGGAAAAAATGGAGGGTTTGTTGAACATATGAGATTGGGATCAGGTGTGAAACTCAAAAATAATCAATGGGGTAAAGGGCAAGGCCGTCACTAAAAAACTAATTCGGGGGGATATAAAAACTTAACATTTTGAAAATTTTGGGGCGAGTTCGAACCCCCATATCCCCCTCCCCCTGGCTACGGCCTTGGTAGAGGGTAATACCGCTGAAAAATGCCCCTAAAAGTTTACCGTTCATTTTCTGATTTTTTAGCGGTAATTTGGTAAATCAATTGAAGCTCATTAACCCATTACCGGCCGAGCAATTATAGAGTTAATATTAAAACACTTAACTTTGTTTTACCACTTTAATTAAAGTGGTAAAACAAAGTTAAGTGTTTCAATATTATTTTATAAAGATATACCACAAAGTGAACGCCAACCAAATCTAGGATTTAATTATAGAGTTGACTTTAAAAGTTGATTTTTGGTAAAATTCTGCAATTCTCTTTGTGATTTCTACGAATAACCTATTATTAACTTTTTCGATTATTACTCATTAAAAAAAATACATCAGTGCGTTTCTAACCTCACAATATTTCAATGTTTTATACGCGTGGCGCATGAAGTAAAATTTCGAGTTTAGAAAAGCCCCGTGAAAATTTGTCTCGGGTCGCTGCGCGACCCTCGACAAATTTTCTACGCGGGGCTTTTCTAAACTCGAAATTTTACTTCATGCTTAGTCTGGGAGTGGACGACACTCGTTCTAAACTTTATATTGCACGTTTTTATAAAGAAATCGATTAATGACTGAAAATTTACAGTGTATACATTTTGCATATTTAAAAGAAAAAATCACAGTATGTAGAATGTTTCTTTTAAATATGCAAAATGTATACTCTGTAAATTTTCAGGCATTAATCGGTTTTTTATAAAAACGTGCGATATAAAATTTGGAACAAGTGTTTCCACTCCCAGACTAAGCATGAAGTAAAATTTCGAGTTTAGAAAAGCCCCGCGTAGAAAATTTGTCGAGGGTCGCGCAGCGACCCGAGACAAATTTTCACGGGGCTTTTCTAAACTCGAAATTTTACTTCATGCGCCACGCGTATAAAACACTGAAATATTGTGAAGTTAGAAATACACTTATGTATTTTTTTTAATAAGTAATAATCGAAAAAAATTTATAACAAAATACTTACATTTTTCTCCATACATTTTAACTCTGTAAATTTTCAGGCATTAATCGGTTTTTTTTATAAAAACGTGCGATATAAAATTTGGAACAAGTGTTTCCACTCCCAGACTAAGCAAGAAGTAAAATTTCGAGTTTAGAAAAGCCCCGCGTAGAAAATTTGTCGAGGGTCGCTGCGCGACCATCGACAAATTTTCACGGGGCTTTTCAAAACTCGAAATTTTACTTCATGCGCCACGCGTACAAAACACTGAAATATTGTGAAATTAGAAATACACTTGTGTATTTTTTTTAATAAGTATTAATCGAAAAAATTTTATAACAATATACTTACATTTTTCTCCATACATTTTAAAGTCAGGTCAATTAATATAATATATAAAATTAACTCATTTAGTAATTTGATTAACAAAAAATTTATAATTTTGCGTGTATGCACCAATGGCGCTTAATGGGTTAATATAATAACTTTTTCGTACAAAACAATGTGACGGATTATTTAAATCAAATATGATGTATATGTTTTTGAACTTCCGTTGAAATCAGTGCTTTAAACCTCTGGCGCATGTAACATTTCAAGTTTAGAAATGCCTGAAAAATTGATCAATCTTTATGATAGGGTAATTAAGCACATGGCAACTGTTATAGATCGGTTATTTGAACATAGTTAAATCTAGTGAGTTTAGTTGTCAACATAACTTTGTCAACATTCGCAATTCTGTAGTACAATTCTAAGTTCAATAAAGCCTTTAAATAGGTTAATTATTACAACAATTTATTGAACTTAGACTCTCTTAAGTATGGACCGTTTGTTAAAACCCGATAAACTCGATTTAGATCCAGACTACTCACTGTAGAGCAATGGCATCATTGGTATAAAACCTTTATGAATTTATAAATGAAATTGCCAATTCTTGGTTGCAGAATACTTCAAACATTAAAAGTGCGATTCTTTTCGCAATCTACAACAAGTTAGTCTTACAAAGACTATATCGCCAGTCTAAGGTGTCAAATTGTTTAGAGGGAATGGCAAAGCTATACTGATGAGAGATAAATCTCGAAACGCGTCTATAGATGGCCTGAATAATTTGACCCAAATTGTTACATTTGCAGTAGGTTACTGTATGTAACAGCAAACATTTGTTGTATAATTCAATGTTCGTCGGGGTATTAGCCCGGGAAGTAGTTGTTTCGGTGAGTGTTTGATATAGTCTTTGTAAAACTAACTTGTTGTAGATTGCGAAAAGAATCGCACTTTTAATGCTTTATGAATTTCATCAAGTCGGTAAATCCCAGTGATGAAGATAAGTTACAGATATTGATTAACTTTATTTCGCCGCAAGTATATGAACGGGTGAGTGATGTTAGTTCCTTCGATGGAGCGATTAGCTTACTTAGAAGTATTTATGTAAAACCTGTCAATGAGGTGTTCGCTCGTCATAAACTTGCTTATCGTCACCAAAACTCTGGCGAAACCATAGATCAGTATCTCGAGGCACTGAGGCTTCTTGCCAAAAATTGTAATTTTAACGTTGTTACGGCCGAGATAAACAGAGATGACTGCATCAGGGACTCATTCATTGGCGGCCTACAATCAAATCACATCAGACAGAGACTACTCGAGAATCCCTCACTTACACTTGCTGAAGCCTATACACAAGCACGTTCCTTAGAGCTAGCCCAACAACAATCTCAGACGTACGTTACACCACCTATAGTAAATGCAGTTGCCGATAATCAACCTTGGACTACTCCCGATAATGTAGCAAACATTGGCCCCTCTAATTCGGCTCTAGCAGCTCATCGCCGTGCTATTTTTGTGGATTTACTTTCCATCCCAGAAACCAATGTCCTGCTAGAAATGAAGTTTGCAGGCGTTGCTTGAAAAAGGGGCACTACGCTAAGGTCTGCCGATTTTCCGGTAACAGAAATAAAGTTTCGACTTCCAATAAAACAGCCTCCTTACTAGCTGGTCTTATAAATTGTACAGCCACTGCACCACCTGGTTTAACTTCAGCCAATGTATCTGCCCTTCTAAACGGAATCAATCACAGTATCTGCGTTGATCGACACTGGAAGTACTCTGAGTTTTATAAACTATGAAACAGCCCAAAGACTTAAGTTAAAGATCAACCCATCACAAGGTAAGGTGTCTATGGCTTCGACCACGCTTATTTCAAATATTATTGGAATCTGTAATATAAATCTTGAAATTGTTGGTCGCCGCTATACAAATATCCAGCTCAATGTCCTTCCAGACCTCTGCGCGGACATTATCCTTGGTCATGATTTCCTGAAATCACATTCTGGCATCGAGATGTCTTTTAGTGGAAAGAAAGATCGCCTAATAATCTGTGGACTTGCTGTTGCCAAAGTAAAACCAGCTTCACTATTCTTTGATCTGTCTCCTGAATGTAAGCTCGTATCTATTAAATCCCGCCAGCAATCTGAAAGCGACGCTAAGTTTATAGAAATTGAAGTCCAACGTCTACTGAAAGAAGGTATAATAGAACCAAGTTTTTCCCCATGGAGAGCCCAAGTGCTTATTACTACAAACGAAAATCATAAAAGACGAATGGTAATAGATTACTCAAGGACCATAAATCGGTTTACCCAACTAGACGCTTACCCTCTTCCTAAAATAGAATATATTGTAAACAAAGTAGCTAAGTACGAAGTATTCAGCATCATTGATCTGCGAAGTGCGTACCATCAGGTGCCAATCATCGAAGCAGATAGAACCTATACAGCTTTTGAAGCATGCGGACAACTTTTCCAGTTTACAAGAATCCCTTTCGGTGTTACAAATGGAGTGGCTGCTTTTCAACGAGTCATTGATGAAGTTATTCGTGTTGAAGGTCTGAAAGATACGTATATTTACCTCGATGATGTCACTGTTTGTGGCTTAAATCAAGAAGACCATGACCTAAATCTTAGTAAACTTTTGAATGCTGTAAATAAATACAATCTCACAATAAATCAGGAGAAGAGCTCTTTTTCCCTACGATCAATTAGTTTACTAGGATACAATATTAGCAATAAAACGATAAAACCTGATCCAGACCGTCTTATACCTCTTAGAAGGCTCTCGCCGCCTTTAGACACTTCCTCTCTGCGAAGGACCATTGGTATGTTTTCATACTACTCTAGATACATACCCAGGTTTTCCGATAAAATTCAGCCCCTCATTAGATGCTCGTTCCCATTATCAGAGGAAGCTATTGTATCTTTCGAAAACTTGAAGAAAGATATTGAAAATGCTGCTGTCTCATCAATTGACTCTGAAGCTAAATTCACAGTAGAAACAGACGCATCTGACACTGCTCTAGCTGCTACCCTATCCCAGTGTGGTCGACCAGTGGAATTTTTCTCAAGATCTCTCTTTTCAACTGAACAAAAGCATCCGGCTATAGAAAAGGAGGCAAAAGCTATTGTTGAAGCCGTAAAGAAATGGAGACACTATTTAATGAGTCGACATTTCCTCCTTGTTACAGATCAAAAATCAGTATCTTTTATGTTCGATGCCAAGCTATCTGGAAAAATAAAAAATGAGAAAATTATGAGATGGAGACTCGAACTTTCTTGTTACAAATACGATATTGTATATCGCCCTGGAAAAGATAATGCAGCTGCTGACACACTTTCCAGAACATGCTCAGCTACTGGCAACAGAACTGAGAGACTGAAATGTCTTAATGAATCACTCTGCCATGGAGGGGAAACAAGAATGTATCATTGGGTTCGAAGTAAAAACATGCCTTATACATTGGAAGAAATTAGACAAATGACTTCTGCATGTCGTGTTTGCTCTGAAATAAAACCAAGATTTCACAAACAAGAAGGGAAACTAATTAAAGCAACATCTCCGTTTGAACGCCTAAACATTGACTTTAAGGGGCCTCTTCCATCAACATCAAAGAATCGCTACTTATTAACTATAGTCGATGAGTACTCCCGATTCCCTTTTGTTTTTGCATGCCCTGACATGTTAACATCTACCGTCATATCGAACCTGAAACAACTGCTTGCCATTTTTGGAACACCTGCCTATATTCACTCAGACCGAGGCACTTCATTCATGTCACAAAAGTTGAATATTTTCTTAACATCATTGGGCGTTGCTACTAGTAGAACTACTCCTTATAACTCTCAAGGAAACAGGCAAGTCGAGCGATACAATGGAATTGTGTGGAAAACCATTCAGATATCTCTGAATAACAAAGGAATGAACATCACTCAGTGGGAATCAGTCCTACAGGAGGCTCTTTACTCTATCCGTTCGTTGCTTTGTACCTCGACAAATACTACCCCTCATGAACGAATGTTTTCACACCCAAGAAGATCAAGTTACGGCCAGTCTATACCCACATGGTTACTAGAGCGTGGACCTGTTTTACTGAAACGAACTGTTCGTCTATCGAAGTATGACCCGATAGTTGACGAGGTTACTCTGTTGGAAGGTAACTCCGAATATGCCCACGTAAGATATCCAGATGGCAGAGAGACTACAGTTTCCACTAGGCTTTTAGCTCCTTCTGGTGAGAACGTTCAGGATATATCAATGGACAGTAGCGGCCCACCAAAAGGTCAAGACATGATCCAGGAAGAAATTAAACCGGCCAAAAATACGGAAAAACTTCCCGAGCCTACACTTGCACAGGGTCCCACACCAGATGCTGCTTTGCGGTTGAGTCTGAATCCTGCTATAGATCCCCCTTCGCGGCGTAGCTCTCGTGATCTTCGGCCTCCGACTTATCTGCAAGACTTCGTTAGCTCATAGGGAGGAAGATTGTTATAGATCGGTTATTTGAACATAGTTAAATCTAGTTAGTTTAGTTGTCAACATAACTCTGTCAACATTCGCAATTCTGTAGTACAATTCTAAGTTCAATAAAGCCTTTAAATAGGTTAATTATTACAACAGCAACCATGTGGAAACATAACCTCAAAATTATTTTGAAGTCAAAAGTCTGAATTACAACCAGAATAACCAACATTATAAAAAAATACATACACAACATATGAGACCTTTTTTCCCTTTTACAACAACACAACATTTCAGTACATCATGAATGATACTCAAACACAATCCATCCATCATCTCGTTTTGTACTTGTGCAAAACTTCTTTTAAAAAAAATCAAATAACACAGCTTCATAATGGAGATGAATGCATCGCAATCCATCCACCCTACCACGAGTCTCCCATACATACCCATGGCGAACACGCCGATTTGCCACTTAAGTTATTGTTATGGCATAATCACAGTCCGTGCATGGCCATAAATTCCCCGGCATAACGATATTATTTGCCGATGGTATGCAATCTCATTTAATATGTTGATGCGTCTGTAAATAAATCGGCCGCATTATATTCCGGCCATTTCAGCTGGTATGCGTGTGCGAGTGTGGGTAGGTTCACTCTCACTCGGCACACCTTTTAAGGAGCCCGAGCCGCCGACGAGCGGTTTTTCCTCCGGGGCCTTCGGAGGAGGTGATATTATCTTAAATGGGCTCTTCGCTACAGAATACCATATTCTTTGAAAATCTTAAAGTGAGTGTGAATGTGTCTAACTTAAGAAAAATTAGGATTGAAAAATTACCCTTGAAATAACAATAATATGGCATGCCAAGTCAGTAAATTCTTTAGGTACTACAAAGAAATCAAAAACGGCTGTTTCATTATTCTTTGTTATTGCATCAATAAAAATGAAACATGAAACTGGCGTTTACTACAGAAAACCATATTTTGAGTAATCTAAAGGCGCGAGTGGAAGAAACCTTGAGATTTCGCGACCAAATCAATCTTTCAGGCTTTTCGAAACTCGAAATTTTACTTCGTGCTTAATCTGGAAGTAGAAGCACCCGTTAAAAGCTTTAAATTAAACACTTTTAAAAACAACGAATGCCTGAAAATGTGCAACGTATATTCATTTTTTTTTATTGGCAAACCAGATTTGGTTGGATCTTTGATTATTTGGGTGTCCCTACTGTTTGTCATGTAATAATATTGATATATAAATGCCATGTTGTAATTGATTAATTATTTAACAAAAATAATTAATCTTTATGATAGTTTAATTAAGCACATGGCAACCATGTAGAAAACATACCCTGAAATTAATTTTGAAGGCTAAAGTTAGAAATACAACCAATGCATCCAACCAAATATCCCAACACTATAAAAAAATCACCAGATCTGGTTGGTCAATAAAAAAAACCAATATGCATACAGGAAATTTTACTTTTAAGTATCCATATGCACATACTTTATTAAAAAGTTCAATTTGAAGCTTTAAAGAGTGTTTTTTACTCCCAGATTAAGCATGAGGTAAAATTTCGAGTTTAGAAAAGCCTGAAAATTTGGTTTGGTCGCTCCGCGTTTTTATAAAAAACCGAATAATGCCTGAAAATTTACAGACTAAAAATGTATGGAGAAAAATGTAAGTATTTTGTTATTAATTTTTTTCGATGAGTACTTATTAAAAAAAAATACATAAGTGTATTTCTAACTTCACAATATTTCAGTGTTTTATACGCGTGGCGCATGACGTAAAATTTCGAGTTTAGAAAAGCCACGTGAAAATTTGTCGAGGGTCGCTGCGCGACCCTCGACAATTTTTCTACGCGGGGCTTTTCTAAACTCGAAATTTTACTTCATGCTTAGTCTGGGAGTGGAAACACTTGTTCCAAATTTTATATCGCACGTTTTTATAAAAAACCGATTAATGCCTGAAAATTTACACAGTAAAAATGTATGGAGAAAAATGTAAGTATTTTGTTATAATAATAATAATAATAATAAGACCATTTATTATCCAACAGAAAAAATCCAAAACGGACAATTATCAAATACATAATATAATTCTTACAATAACTAAATATAACATAACAAATATATAAAAATAATAATAGGAGATAACACTAAATTATGAACTAAATACTTATTATTAAAACAAAATTTAAATATTTTTAATGCCAATAAAAATGTCACTATAAATGGAATTCGCGTTCTTGCTCATGTGAACAATAGGTGCTCTTAATAGAGTGTTAGAGGTCGCAGTTGGTATTAAAAACGTTGGTGGTTGACGAGACGAAAGACGTGGAATATGGAAGTTTACTTTTGATAACAAATCGGGTGAATCGACTAACCCATCTATCAGCTTTAACATAAATAATCCGCTACAAATATTTCTACGTTCATATAAAGAAATACATTCATATTTTACAAGTAAGTCCTCATAGTTGACAGTTACATCGGAATAGATACCAGTCGATTTAAAATGTAAATACTTCATAAACCTTTTTTGCACACATTCGATTGTTAAAGAATGAGACACATAATATGGGTACCAGATTATGGAGGCATAAACCAAAGCATCCAACCAAATATCCCAACACTATAAAAAATCACCAAATCTGGTTGGTCAATAAAAAAAACCAATATACATACAGGAAATTTTACTTTTAAGTATACATATGCACATACTTTATTAAAAAGTTCAATTTGAAACTTTAAAGAGTGTTTTTTACTCCCAGATTAAGCATGAAGTAAAATTTCGAGTTTAGAAAAGCCTGAAAATTTGGTTTGGTCGCTCCGCGAAGCGGGGCGACCAAACCAAATTTTCAGGCTTTTCTAAACTCGAAATTTTACTTCATGCGCCTCGCGTGTTAAACACTGAAAGCACTGAAATATTGTGAAGAAGTGAACTTCACTCGAAATCAGTGCCTTATACGCGTGGCGCATGAAGTAAAATTTCGAGTTTAGAAAAGCCTGAAAATTTGGTTTGGTCGCCCCGCTTCGCGGAGCGACCAAACCAAATTTTCAGGCTTTTCTAAACTCGAAATTTTACTTCATGCTTAATCTGGGATTGAAAACACTGGTCAAAAGCTTCAAATTGATTTTTCTTAATAAAACAACGAATGTTTAAAAATGTATATAACGTTTTTTTTATATGTATAGCTAAATATTTTTTATTTAGGTATACATATAAAAAAAAATGTAATATGACAACCCCATGAGCCATTTTCGCTGGAATTGTCCCACAGACCGACAGACCAACAAACCGACAAACCGACTTCATCGAGATAACACTTGATTCGGATTCCTGGAACCCCAAAACCAATATTTCCGTAACAAAAATGAGGGGTCAATTTTTGGCCGATCGTTTTTACCGATTACAGTAGTGCGGTCAGCCAAAAAATGTATTCCCATGTAAAAATAATTATTTTCTTCAATGATTTCAGATGTGTTAACATGATGTATGGCCTTGCTTATAGTAATCTGTGCATTAGAAGGTATGCATAGTGAAAGTGAGGTGAATAATAGGTTTAATTTAGAATTAAGAAATTTCAAACGCATAAAAAGGCAATCACGTGAAAGGATTGTTGGTTTGGTTTGATTTATTAATAGATCGCTCATTTTACTAACAACTCCCAACAGCAGCGTTACAAAACATTTCGATTGTGATGTTGTGCTGTTATATCTCTCAATTAACGTTGATTGCCTAAACTGAAATATTTGCAATGCATCACGAGCAAAAAATTGATTACTAAGCATATGGATGTTTAAAATAATTATATTTGAAAGATTTTGTGTTTTAATTCCAACTGTGCATATTCAAATATTTACAGTGAAAGTAAATAGTCTCATGTTGAATTAAACCATGACACTTTTTTTTAAATTATCATTATCTTCATTTAATCTACTTTTAAAGAGGAGGCAATATCGCTAGATGATTTTACCTTAAAGTATATGGAAAGGATATTAAAGTAAAAATTTTAAATGCTATAGTTTACAAGATATAACAACGTTACTATGATATATGTGCGTCGATCAAATATAAACGAGCCTTTGCCATCTAAGCTTTATATATATAGAAGGCACTGCACTCCTAAGTGGAGTTTCGCCGCTTCATCCTTGAAGCCCTTACAATCCCTTTTTCGGGGCGGATTACTCCCCATTATACAGTTTATTTTATATCTACGTCCAATTGGTTTTCATTTTCTTCGCTATATCTCTCCACGCTTTTCTGTTTTCTGCTTTCGATTTCCAGTTTGTGATTCCCAGGCATCCTATATCCTCTTCTGCCTTATCTTGCCACCTGCTTCGTGGTCTACCTCTTTTCCTCTTTTTACTTCTTTGCCATTTCATTGATCTTACGGTACTTTTTCTCCAGATCTCTATCTCTCCAAGTTTTTCTGTCTTCTGCTTTCGACTTCCGATTTGTGATCCCCTGAAGTCTTATATCCTCTTCTACCTTGTCCAGTCAACTGCTTCTTGGTTTACCTCTTCCCCTCTTTTTATTTGGTTGCTATTCCATTACTGTTCTTACGATACTTTTTTCTCCAGATCTCTATCTCTCCAAGCTTTTCTGTCTTCTGCTTTCGACTTCCAGTTTGTGATTTCCAGGCACCTTATATCTTCTTCTACCTCGTTTAGCCACCTGCTTGGTTTACCTCTTCCCCTCTTTTTACTTTACTTGTTTACCATTTCATTACTGTTCTTGTGGTACTTTTTTCTCCAAATCTCCAAACGTGTCCTATCCACATTATTCTAGATGCTTTAATTGTGTTTGCTATATCTTCTCATTCAAGTGCTTCTACTATTTATCTGTTTGTCCTTTTGAGCTTTGGAAATGGTATTTATTTTTGATTGGGCTATTGAGGTCATTAGTTTGGAATGCCTAGAGGTAGGGAACCACATCTGTCTGTTTGTTCTGTCCTTTATTTAGTAGGCTTAGCAACAAATGTTAACAGTTGGCCTGACTCTTTTATAAAAGCCCAGAAAATTTGTCTCAAGTCGTTGAGTGACCCTCGACAAATTTTCACGGGGCTTTTCTAAACTCGAAATTTTACTTCATGCGCCACGCGTATTATACACTAAAATTTTGTGAAATTTATGTATATTTGAACCTTACTTGAAATCAGCGTTTTATACGCGTGGCGCATGAAGTAAAATTTCGAGTTTAGAAAAGCCCAGAAAATTTGTCTCGGGTCGCTGCGCGACCCTCGACAAATTTTCACGGGGCTTTTCTAAACTCGAAATTTTACTTCATGCTTAGTCTGGGAGTGGAAAACACTCGTTTAAAGGTTTGAATTGAACTTTAAAAAAAAAACAACGAATGTCGAAACATGTACAGCTTATGCATATGTTTACTTAAAAGAAAAATTCACTGTATGTACTTACGCCAGCATCTATTCTCTAGATAGTTCATTGCTAAGATGCATTTTTGACGAACTGCAGCCATTTTGTGAAGTGAAATGTAATTAACACACTGTAATATGTTTTTGACATATAGGGAAATGTAATGAAACTGTTCACTGTGGAGGCTTCTACTTCGTTATATATATATATATATATATATATATATATATATATATATATATATATATATAGTTTATTTACGGATAACCATTTTACAATGCAAAATATGAAACAAACTGGTAATTGATCCTAAAACAAGTAAGATTATACATCATTATTTACACAAATAAGACAATTAACTTTGTTTGTATAACTGAGGATTTTATTGTGACTATAGTTTTGACAACTTTAACTTGTCATTATCAAACATAAAGTAATTTAAAACAAACAATTCGTCAGGTATATATACGAAAAAATTACGGTTACAAAGCGGCTTTAAAAATGGGGGTGTATATTAGGTCAAGCTGGTCGTCTATTACGGGGATTTCCGGATTAGCGCGTGCTCTGTGAATTTCCAGAGACTCCAGGAGGTCCATCTTACGACCCTTTTCGGCTAAATGTATTATTGACAGTACATCCTCGCCAAAAGTATGATTGTTTTCAATCATATGTCTAGCGAATGACGACTTATCAATCAAATTAAGCCGAAAAGAGCTAAGATGCTCCTTGAGTCTGATTTTAAAATTACGACCAGATTTACCAATATACACTCCTTTACAATCGCTACAAGTTAGTTTATATATCCCTGATCTGTGAGCACTGGGTATTTTTGTTTTCGGATTAAAAATACTGTATCTAATTTTTGTAAAAGTTTTACAGGCTATTGAAATGTTAAATTTAGATAAAAAAAAACAGCATTTGAAAAAGAAATTGATATATAAAAAGTATAGCCATTTCAAATGGCTATACTTCAGCATTAATAGACTCATTGATTAATAAATATAGAATGAAAAAAAGTAACTAAGTATATATATGCAGGCAAGGACACATCTAAAAAAGAACAAATATTCAGATCCCTTACCTACTTTGGTGACATCTCATTACAAATTAAAAGCATTTTATCTAAACATAACATTTCAATAGCCTTTAAACCTTTTACAAAAATTAGATACAGTATTTGTAATCCGAAAACAAAAATACCCAGTGCTCACAGATCAGGGATATATAAACTAACTTGTAGCGATTGTAAAGGAGTGTATATTGGTCAATCTGGTCGTAATTTTAAAATCAGACTCAAGAAGCATCTTAGCTCTTTTCGGCTTAATTTGATTGATAAGTCATCATTCGCTAGACATATGATTGAAAACAATCATACTTTTGGCGAGGATGTACTGTCAATAATACATTTAGCCAAAAGGGTCGTAAGATGGACCTCCTGGAGTCTCTGGAAATTCACTGAGCACGCGCTAATCCGGAAATTCCCGTAATAAAAGACCAGCTTGACCTAATATACACCCCCATTTTTAAAGCCGTTTTGTAACCGTAACTTTTTCGTATATATACCTGACGAATTGTTTGTTTTAAATTACTTTATGTTTGATAATGACAAGTTAAAGTTGTCGAAACTATAGTCACAATATTATCCTAAGTTATACAAACAAAGTTAATTGTCTTATTTGTGGAAATGTAATGGTATATAGGGAAATGTATCGTATGTTCAATACCTCTAGAGTGCCATGGAATATATTATAGGTTGGCAACTCTGAAATTATACAGTATAATTATTATGTCTGACGTTTTACATGACAATTTCTAAAGCTCGTCGCTAAATTAAATTAAAAAATATTAAATCATGGCATCTAGAGGTTCTTTTTATTGAACATACGATATTTGATAAATGAGAAATATATTTGAGATAAGGGGATACATATTCGATATTAAATTGATTGCAATAGAAAAACTCTGTAATATAAGTTCAATCATCTTCTACGAAATTCAATGATCTTAGTCTACTTTCAATTCAATGCAATACCAAGTTGTTTAAATTAATAAATTGTAACAGGTTATTATTATCTAAATCCTGAATCATTTTTATTGTAGTAACATATGCAAAGCATAAACAAGTTGTAAAGTTTAAACTCTAAGTGAAATGCAATAGAAAAACTTTGTAATATAAGTTCAATCATATTTTTACGAAATTCAATAACCCTATTCTTCTTTCAATTCAATGCAATGCCAAGTTTTTTAAATTAATAAATAGTAACAGGTTATTCTTATCTAAATCTTGAATGATTTTTGTTGTAGTAACATATGCAAAGAATTAACCGGTTGTAAAGTTTAAATCTTGGGTTATATTTTTCGGATCTTTTTCTTAATTATTTATATACACATGTATTCATTTTTTTTTAACAACAAAAACACTTTCTCTTCTCGACTGGCGAAGAGTGCAGGTAAGAGTGAAAGTCGCGCCCAGGGACACATCCAAATGATCGAGTAAGAGTGTTGAGAATACCAGATGGTATCAATTTTCTTTATAGCCGGCTTGGGAATCATCTTAGAAATATAGAAAGATGATGCAGGGATTTTAAGTAATATTAAAATATCGTCAGTTGAATGCAAGAACTATGTTCCTTGAATTAGACTTATTTAGACAACCTGTTTTTGTCGAGTCTTCATTTCTTTCAACATATTGTTCATATTTTCTACAAAAATTCATTATTGTATGTTAAGATAATATTAAAATGATTTGTTAAAGAAGATAATTGGTGTGGCTTTTACTTCGCAAAATATTTCTATAAAACTAAGTTCATACGCAACTTAGTTTTATAGAAATATTTTGCGAAGTAAAAGCCACACCAATCTTTTTTGTGTTTAATAGCACAACAAAAATACGTAACTTAGTTCTGTATCACGTTACTTATTTTACGTGTATTTTGTGTTTTTAACTCATTTTCAAGACTTTCTTTCTATCTTTTATTTCAAACCGAAGAAATAATGCAACTTATTGTAATTTAATTAAAACACTTAACATTGTTTTACCACTTTTATTTTACTTTTCAGCGACTATAGTTTCGACTACAAGCTAGTCATTATCAAACTAAGTAACTGATTGTGCAGGGTTATTCAAAATAAAGGAACAGATTTTAAAGATTTATTTCTTTCAAACTACAAAAGATAGAAACACAATTCCAACGTTTCCGAAAAGAGAAGAGTTAATTTTTTTGCATTCAATATGAGCACCATGTGTTTCCCGTGCTGTGGATTTTTTTGTGCTCCTTTCGTAAACTGTACGAATACGCTCGACATTTTCATTCGTTGTGCGTGGACGTCTAGTGATTTTATGTTTGTAGATGCAACCATCGTCCACGAATTTTCGATGTCACTGCTAAACTTGCTTATGACGAGGCGATAAAAAGCACGTTGAACTTTAATAATGGACTCTAGTTTTGCTAATTGCAGCACACAACGTGCTTTTTGTTGTTGCATCGCCATTTTACTACAGACAATTAAAATGACAAGCAACAGCGTCAATGCAGCCGTGGTTGGAACTTCTGCCTGGACTGTTCAAATTTTAAACTTTTGTCTGTCCAGGTACGTTGGAATTATAATTCTACCTTTTGTAGCTTGGAAGAAATAAATGTTTAAAATCTGTTCCTTCTATATGAATAGCCCTGTATTTTATATTCTTATTTTTTTTTTCAAAATTTAAAGATATTGTAAATTGGACATATTTTATGCATATTTCTATAAGATAAACAAAAAGGTGTTTAAAGAACAAAAACGAATCGCTCTAATTATTTTAAACGGGCACCCTGTACACGTGCCTTTTCTATTCAATTAGTATTTAACATCTACTTATATACCTTGTGTATGTGTTGTACTCTATTTTCTATTGAAATATGTGCACAATCTCAAAGAATTCATCAATTTGAATGGTCTAGAATCTGGTTAATAGTCTAATTATTCCGGAGTATAAAAGACTAGAAATGCGCACAATTATTTATTATGTCAGATGAATGGCCATTTTGTTGTGGAATTTAACCTCGTTTAAAACTAAATATGGATTTAAATTATTGAACATTCAACGCAAATAAAGACAGCTGTCTTGAATGGAAAATAAAATTAACGATCTTGTACTATATTCTACAAGAAAATGTAATGCTTATATCCTAAATTACAAATTGAAGTGTTACTTTAACCACTGAGCTTTTTTTCGCGAAATGCTGAAAATAGAAAATTTATAATTCATAATTTAGGGAATATCCCATGGGAGTATTTGATTGCGAAGAAATGAACAAATTAATAAAGAATTTAAGAAATAACCCGTCGACGATTTTTTTACAAACATTAAGTAACACATTACTAATAATTGCCTCTCCAATATACACTTACGTGCAGAGAAAGCGGCCTCCCCATTATTTAATTTTTATATTTTTATAATAGCATTACTTGCACTACTGCGAATAAAACTTTTACTATTTTATGATAAAATAGACTACCAGGGTATACAATAAATAAACAACATATAGTACAAAAACTTTTAGTAAATAACACACTTGGTTAAGATTTCACTGTTTATTGATTGACACTGCAACAATTGTTTCGCCACACAGTGGCTTCATCAGGCAGATGAATAATGAATTACAAACTTAAACTAACGCTTAAATACTAATGACGTGGAGGAGGTGGTGTTGCTTAGGGAAAGGGGTGGGGGGTGGTAGTGAATTATGTGAGAAATATATATGCATATTAACATACATAAGTATATACAAACGTTAACATATCGTATAAACAGAGGATACAATGTCAGGACAAATTAAATTAATAAATAAAGATAAGTATAAAAATCAAATTCACACAAGTAAATATATACATATACATACACAAAAACGTATAAAAACATTAACCTATGCCATATACATATATACAACAAGCTAAAAATAAGAAAAATTACACCGTACAGAAATGAAAATATAGCATGAAAAAATGTTTACACTGAAATTTACAGAATTACAAATTTAGTAGTGGTGAATTATTTACGTCTGCTTGATCGTTTAATAGAATGCCGCGATTATTAAATTTATTGATTTCCAAGCAGATTTAATTTCCTACCTTTGTTACAGATATGAAGGATTTTGAATTTGTTGTTGAAATTGTGGTTATTTTCGATTAAATGATTGGCATATCTGGACGTAGTTTTTTGATGTTCGTAGCATTTCTGATGTTATGCGATACGTTCGCTGAAACTGCGGCCTGTTTGTCCAACATACACCTTAGGGCAATCGTTGCATTCCAACAAATAGACGCCTGAGTTACTATTTTTATTCATATACATATAGTACAGTTGACGTAACCCAAATGTGAACGCTCTTTGGTTGTCATGGTATTTGTTACTGAAATTCATTGCTGTAATGCTGGCTTTAGCCAGTGGTATTACAACGAAAGGGGAGAATATTGAATATTGACAATAATTTTTGAGAGCTGTCAAACTTAATTGCAACAAACGACTATGAAGCAAAGTATAAATTACACCATTAAATTTTGGCGTTCAGATTTGAGTTGCTCCGACTGTCCTTATTAGTTTATTTAATGAACAATAATCATTACGAAAAATTTAAAGAGATGTCGTCCATTCGACACTATAAATAAAGTATCAAGATGTTTACGTCCCTCCACTGTTTTTGCTTTTAATTTTGATCTTCAGTGGATGTGCGAATTAACCCACTGAAGGTTGCTGTGTTCATCATGGTTTTAAGTACTGTAGATTGTGCAAAAGCTGTAGCTCTTTTTGGAAGATTGGCAAAATCAGTGGCGTGGCCAGAGTGCTTAATGTCAGCCGTTCTACAATCCAATGTCTATTTGATAGTCCATTTTATGGTAAAATGCTAACCGTTTTGTTCGTAGTATTGCAACAGTGATTTTATTATAAAAAATAAAAAATTTTGGGTGGTCCAAATTCTACAGAGAATTTGGTATTTTATGTAATACCGAACATTTTCATAACGAGAATTTTTCTTTGAAGTATCCATATGCATACGTTGTTTATAAAAAGAATCCAATTTGAAGCTCTAAGCGAGTGTTTTCCACTCCCAGGCTAAGCATGAAGTAAAATTTCGAGTTTAGAAAAGCCTGAAAATTTGGTTTGGTCGCGTAGCGCGAAGCGCGGAGCGGCCAAACCAAATTTTCAGGCTTTTCTAAACTCGAAATTTTACTTCATGCGCCACCGGTACAAAATACTGACATATTACAAAGTTTAAAACACACCGCTGAACTTTACATTGAATCAGTGTTTTGTACCGGTGGCGCATGAAGTAAAATTTCGAGTTTAGAAAAGCCTGAAAATTTGGTTTGGCCGCTCCGCGCTTCGCGCTACGCGACCAAACCAAATTTTCAGGGTTTTCTAAACTCGAAATTTTACTTCATGCTTAGCCTGGGAGTGGAAAACACTCGCTTATAGCTTCAAATTGAAGTTTTATGTAATACCGAACATTTTCATAACGAGAATTTTTTTTTGAAGTATCCATATGCATACGTTGTTTATAAAAAGAATCCAATTTTAAGCTTTAAGCGAGTGTTTTCCACTCCCAGGCTAAGCAAGAAGTAAAATTTCGAGTTAAGAAAAGCCTGAAAATTTGGTTTGGTCGCGTAGCGCGAAGCGCGGAGCGGCCAAACCAAATTTTCAGGCTTTTCTAAACTCGAAATTTTACTTCATGCGCCACCGGTACAAAACACTGATTCAATGTAAACTTTAGCGGTGTGTTTTAAACTTCGTAATATGTACGTGTTTTGTACCGGTGGCGCATGAAGTAAAATTTCGAGTTTAGAAAAGCCTGAAAATTTGGTTTGGCCGCTCCGCGCTTCGCGCTACGCGACCAAACCAAATTTTCAGGCTTTTCTAAACTCGAAATTTTACTTCATGCTTAGCCTGGGAGTGGAAAACACTCGCTTAAAGCTTCAAATTGGATTCTTTTAATAAACCGAGCATCTGAAAATGTGCAACGTATGCATATGGATACTTCAAAGAAAAATTCTCGTTATGAAAATGTTCGGTGTTACATAAATCTCTCTATATGTACATAACCGATTTCAATTCTATCCCATATTCCCAAAATATTTGAGAAATTAATAACTGTACCCCTCACAGCTTGCCTCTCTAAGGTCCTGTCCGAAAAGCAACATGGCTTTAGAAGCGGTTGTTCTAATTCATCCAATTTATTATCGTATAGCCACTATATCGTGTCTGCTTTGGAGAGGGGATATGAGGTTGACTCCGTCTATACAGACTTCTCTAAGGCTTTCGATACCGTTAATCATACCATCTTGCTTCGGAAACTTGAGCTTGTAGGAATCTGTGGGGAGATGCTTAAATGGATCCATTCATATTAGATCGGGAGGACTCAGACAGTACTAATCGGAAGTGTTATATCATCAGCCATAACAGTGACTTCTGGGGTTCCTCAGGGGTCATACCTAGGGCCTCTTCTGTTCAACATATTTATAAATGATGTTACCGACTGCTTCCATCACGCAGAATGCCTGCTGTTTGCTGATGATATAAAAATTTTCACAGAAATATCTAATCATTCAGCATATTTATTGCAAGATGATTTGGATAGATTCCAGTCTTGGTGTGTAACTAATGACATGACACTGAATTTGAAGAAATGTAACACTATTTCCTTTTCTAAGAGGAGGGCAACTGCTGAGAGGAATTATTTTCTTAATGGCACTCAGTTGTTGCGCGTCTCGTCGGTGAGAGACTTAGGCGTTACATTGACTCAACAGTGGGATTTCAACTCGCATTTGACTAATATATCGTCTAAAGCTCATCGTGTGCTGGGTTTCATAAAACGAAATACCAAGGAGTTCACAAACATCAATACTCTACTGACATTATATTCGACCCTTGTGAGACCACATTTGGAGTACTGTTGCATGGTATGGAATCCCCATAGCAAGACTGAAATAAATTTACTTGAAAGGGTCCAGACGAAATGTATACGCTTTATAGCGTATAAGTTCCATATTTGTGGTTCCTACCAAGAGATTTTAAGTAGCCTAGAAATGAACACGTTGGAGCAGCGACGGAGGAACGCGGATGTAATGCTAGGCTTCAATTTGATAAACGGTTGGATCGACTGCCCTTACCTTCTGGGCCAGTTTAAAATCAATGTGCCTAGCAGGGGTTTGCGTTCCTTTGACCTCTTCAACGTACCATTTTATCGTACCAATTATGGTAGAAACTATGGTATGGTTAGAGTTGCCGCGCACTGCAACTCGGCGAATATAGACTTTGCTACCCCAAGCAAAAAGAATCTTAAGTCCATGCTCCGTGAGACAAATTAGATTTTTATTTTTGTTCACATTTTAATCTGTTTTGTCTGTTTTATTTGTATATTGTTATTGATTTATATTTTAACCTTATTTATTACTTTTAGCATAGTGATGAGCATTCTGATTTTAATCTGTTGTGTATATTGTTTGTGATTTTATATATTTTAACTTAATTGTTACTTTTAACTTATTTTAGACTAAGCATTATGTATTTATTTTAAATGGATATCCGTAAATATACAATAAACAATAACTGTATGATATTTTAGGGTTGAAAAAATGTCTATATAAGGGGTTTAAAAACGATCATGATTGAAGTTACCTTAATTTCGTTGACAAATATTTCAAATGCATTTATTTTTATGTGTAAGAAATAAAAAATAAGACTAAGCCACAGCCTATTATTTCAATAAGAAATAAAATTCATGATATAGATTGATTAATAAAATATTATGAGTATGTAAAACAATAATTTGAGTCAATTGATTACAAAAAAATAGCGATGTTAATAAAATACATTTCAAAATTATACACAAAATCAATTATACACTAATTGTTTGATTTGAGTTATGTGGAGTATTTAATCACAATGAAAAAACTGTTTTTATTCCTTACTTCACTTTTATTTTTATGTGTTAGATGTACATTTCGAGTGCTAAGCACTCATTATCAATAACATTATCAATTATACACTCAAAAATCAATAGAAGCTTTGTCAGTGCATTACTATAAATCTTTAAAAGAATGCATGAAATGATATTTTTTTAACGCAACCGGAATTTGCACCTGTTTCAATTTCGGTACAAAGAACGTGCGCCGAATGTAAATCAAAACAGACAATGAGGACCTAATGAAGTCTAAATACGACGGCCACATGAAAATCGGACACACCTAACAATTGTTCCACTGGCCGCCATTAACAACCAGCGCTTCCTGTATTAAATCACGTTCAAACAGAATTTTAAATTCGTATCAACATATTTTATACCAGCTAGAGTCCGCATGAAACCATGTTGAATTTTAGATTATCTAAATCAAACGTTTTTGATGCATTCTCCAATTAATACTTTAATTTAAATAAATATCTTATTCAAGAGTTGTCATGGGTGGACTGTTGGGGTGTTGAAAATATTTGCGGAGAAGTTAGTGAATTTTAGTTTTTAATTAATTAACTATTGGATCGAGAGCATGAGATACTAAATTGCACATACACCAAGGCGGTACTACATTGACACTCGGGTGTAGCTCAAAAATAAATAAAATAAAAAAAATTACTTACCTCGTCGGGCACATTACTGTGGTTTGGGTTTTTATTTTTCGTTATTTGATATTTAACCATAATATGCAAAATATTTTAAGACAAGGAAATATTGATGAACCAATTATTTATGATAATAATCAATATGATAACAGACGACATCTTGTCAATACTTATTTTATGCACTTATAAATCAGTTTTCTTAGTAATAAATATTTCCGTATAAACAATATGTACCTACCTTTACTTGTTAGCAATATTTTACCAAAAATACAATTATGATATAAAACAAAACAAAAATAAATTCTGGTAATTAAAAAATACAACATACAAAAATTCTAAGAATAATATTTGCTTATATTTTATAAACTGACCACAAAAAAAATAATTTGGTTTAATTTTTTTTACAATTGCATTTCATTGCCGCCAATTCCAATTTGTATAGTTCTTTTTTGTGGGAAAATTCTAAGTCGTGCATTTCTTTTTTTCTTGCATTCTCGTCTATATAATATTTTTTTTGTGCTGACAAAACATCAATTTTTGCTTGTTCTAAATTACCAACTTTTGTCACATCCGGTCTACGTTTTGTTGCCCATGAAGCTCTTACAGAATCTTCCTTTGTGTTTTTCGTTTGAGCAGTTTGCAAAATATTTAAAGCAGGGTCTATAGTGACATCCTCTATATTTTCATTGTTTATTGTAACAATTTCTTCTTGTGACTCATTTTCTATTTGAATATCTTCAATAACTTCTAAATTGTATTGATTAATAAGAATATAAAATAGTTTTTTTAAATATGACTTACCAATATTAATTGCATCACAATCATAATTGTTTTCAAGTCCTTCTACTGTTTTAGTATTTAATATAGATAAAGTAAATTCATCTACTTTATCTTTAATTATTTTCTTAATTATTTTAGCTGTAAATTTTCTCACATTCGTTGATTTTTATAAGAGTTCAATTTGAAGCTTTAGACGAGTGTTTTCCACTCCCAGACTGAGCATGAAGTAAAATTTCGAGTTTAGAAAAGCCCTCTGAAAATTTGTCGAGGGTCGCGCAGCGACCCGAGACAAATTTTCTGGGCTTTTCTAAACTCGAAATTTTACTTCATGCGCCACGCGTATAAAACACAGATGTTAAGTGAAGTTCGAATATACATAAATTTGACAATATTATAGTGTTTTATACGCGTGGCGCATGAAGTAAAATTTCGAGTTTAGAAAAGCCCAGAAAATTTGTCTCGGGTCGCTGCGCGACCCTCGACAAATTTTCACGGGGCTTTTCTAAACTCGAAATTTTACTTCATGCTTAGTCTGGGAGTGGAAAACACTTGTTTAACAAGAGCCACCACCAGTTTTATACAGCTCCTGTCTTTGTTTGGCTGCCTTTTTCTTAGTATCCATTTTTATGTGTGCCCATTGCTTACGCAATGAATTTCCATCACGATATACATTTACATTTTTCGAATTGAACATTTTTTCAACTATCTTCCATGTTTTTTCTTTTTGTTGGTTAGTGTTGGCATTTGTTTCTTTCGATTCAAGTATTCCTTTGTATTTATTCACAAGTTCAATTAACAATTTCCTTTCTTCATGGGTATAATTAATTCGTTTTGAATTTCCACTCATTTTTTCTAGAAATTTATATTCTTATATATAAATTAGTATTTAGTACGGCTGAGAAAAATCTCATTACAATTAATTATGCAGATATACTGCTTTTTACTAGTACGTAGGAATGACTAAATCAGGGAAAAATATGTAAAAACTGTTTTCAGTCATATGAACTACTTTAAGGTATTTTTTTCTTTAACTATCTTTTCAGGTTAAATAAAAATCATGTAAATGAATACAATTCCACCGCACTTGTAAGGTAAAGTATTTAAAACATAAATGATATTTTACTTACCAATAAGAAAAAGAAACAGTAAAAATTTCAGCAAAATAAACCGTAAACACCGTTTCACACTTTTTGAGCGCTTTTGACAATGTTTTTGACGTTAGCTTAGTGCTATTTTATTTTAATTTTACAACGTTGCCGGACCTTAACGGAAATTTAGTGAGGATGCAGTTCGAAAAGTTTGGTGCACCACAATTGAGATCCTAGGTCGAACCTGATGTGGGTCGAACCTACTTAAAACAGAACCTAGGACATGTTGGTGCACACGGGCATTAATGTGAATAAAATAATACTACTTATTTAATGTAAATAAAAAGTAATTGAATTTTATGGTAAAAGCTAACTATTATAAACAAACAAAAATGAAAGAAACAACGATAATATTAACCCATTAAGCGCCGTAGGTGCATCAATGCAACATTAATATTTATTTATTAATTATATTACTAAATAAGTTAATTTGATACATTCTATTATTTGTCCCGACTTGAAAATGTAAGAAGAAAAATGTATCTATTTTGTTATTTAAATATTTCGATTATTACTCATTAAAAATAAAATAGCATCAGTGTATTTCTAAGTTCACAATATTTCATGAGCCACCGGTATAAAACACTGATTTTAAGTGAAGTTCTAAACATACAGCTTTAGCATACTGTTTAAGCAGTATATTTAGAACTTCACTTTAAATCAGTGTTTTATACGCGTGGCGCATGAAGTAAAATTTCGAGTTTAGAAAAGCCTGAAAATTTGGTTTGGCCGCTCCGCGCTTCGCGCTACGCGGCCAAACCAAATTTTCAGCTTTTCTAAACTCGAAATTTACTTCATGCTTAGTCTGGGAGTGGAGAAACTCGTTCTAAACTTTATTTTGCACGTTTTTATATAAAATCGACAAACGCTTGAAAATTTATAGCGTATACATTATGTATATTTAATAGAAAAATTCACAGTATGTAATACAATAGGTCCTCCATACAAATCATAAAAAGAAGTGCAGAATTTTACCTAAATCCAACTTTTAGAGTTAACTATAATTGCTCTGCTTTTAATGGGTTAATGAAGCAAAATTTGAGAAAATTAAAATAAAGTAATTTTTATCAATCTTAGGTGATATTTTGATATATCGATACTTTTTACTACGATATTTTACCATATCCATACTAATCGATACTAAATAACACAAGATTTGTTTTTAACGTATTTTTAAAAACACTTCAAAATACGCAGTGAAAACCATAAAATGCTTGTAAACGCGCATGCAATAGTCATCGTTTTACCCGAACATTGCCCCTCTCTGTCTAGTTATGTTGGTGCCACGTTTCTCTGTCTACGCTGATCTATTAGTAAATATTTGGGGTTGGAGGCGGTTACTTTGTGAAACATTTTAACCATTTAATTAAATAACACTTGTAACTCTTTTGTATTCACTTTATTGTTTTTACGGTGACTAGTTTCGTAGTTTCGTTGGTTTGAGAATGGCTCACTGATGAGTCGAAACTAGTCACCGTAAAAATAAAATAGTGAACACAAAAAAGTTATAAGCGTTATTAGTTAGTAGATCATTGAGTAGCACTGATGTCATTAAAAGAAGTGCAGAATTTTAAATAAAATCAACGTTTAAAGTTAATTCTGTAACTGCTCAGCTGTTATTTGGTTAAGTAGACATATCCCGATGCATCCGCCGTAAATGTTTAAGCATTCGTCATAATTTTACTTAATTAAAGATTGGAAACACTCGTTAGAAGTTTTAAATTGAACGCTTTACAAAAGTAAAGAGTTCAATTTGAAACTTCTAACGAGTGTTTGCAATCCTTGATTAAGCATCAAGTAAAATTTTTTATTTAGAAAAGACTGAAAATTATTATTTTCTAAACTAAAAATGTTACTTCTAGCTTAATCAAGGAGTGAAAACACGTGTTATAACGCTGCAGCCCAATGGACGAACCGCCACTGCCGTTAATAATGCTTATTAAATAAAGTAAACGATCTTTCAATGTCTATTAAAAATGGTGTAAATTATTTGTTAATTAGTTGTAAAAGTTTATTTATTCATATTTTAAGTTGTTGAACCAATTTATTAAGTTGTTGAACCAATAACGCTTTACAGTAAGAAAATGTAAACAACATCCTAATGATAATCCACATAATGCTAATAACCCAGGCGATAATTTTCCAACAATTAATTACAAATTCACATGATGTAACCGATACGCAATAATTATAAACGCCCGGTTCTCTTTTGTTCGCTGAAAGTGGAAAACATCGCGCGTTCCGATCATCATCATCATCTTCATCATTCGGTTTGAGTGCAATAAAATAGGGGGCCATTACACGCCTCCAGTGAAAAGTTATTACCTCAGTTATTATCCAGTCGTAATTTCCCCTCGCAGATTGTCCAGATTACACGTGCGTTACGTGCGCATAACTCCAGATGCATAATTTCGATACCGACTTCTTTATTGTTGAGAAGACGGTTACGGATGAGGCGAATTTTAATGTTTGAAATGTGTTTACCTTCTTGGAATACCACGGCTGGTAGAGGCTAGGGTTATCCTCCGGGGATCTTTCTAATCCTGAATTCCTTTGGTGGTCAAGTGTGCGTTGGATTTTTTTTAGTTTGAAGATGTGTGCTTGAAATAAAATGTTTTAGAATGTCGTATTTATTCAACCTTTACATTAATGGAAAATGGCAGGCTATTGTTTGTAATAATAATATTATTAATAACAAATTGTCTTCATTCAAAACTAAAAAAAAAAATACAAGAGATAAAATATATAATAACGTATGTTCAATAAAAGTAACCTCTAGAGTACTTTTGCGCGTTTGACGCGTCTTTTGTTCATTAAGTTAGGGATCACAGATTGCAAGACTTTAACTTTGCAAAAGGTGCTGGAAGGTGATAACAAAGGTGGAAGGATAGTAAAGGTTAGCGAAGTTAGTAAAAGATAAGTGATAGGATACACAAAATGAGAAAGGAACAAGTAGGAATTACAAACTTACTTGTGCTGATAAATTGGGTTTATTTTTTATTATCTCTTTTTGGTTGCTATTAACAACACTTACATTTTTTACACCGCTTATGTGATCAACAACATATTAAAATTCAAATATCAAATCAAATAAATCAAGGCCTGAACAAGTACCATGATTTGATTTATTTCTAAATTTAAGTTGGCTACACGCCTTAGGAATTGACATATAAAACGTCAAACATGATAATTGTAATATATAATGTCAGAGTTGCCAATTCAACATATTTTCGATGGCACTCTAGAGGTTGTTTTTTTAATGAACATACGATACAATGTAGAACAGGCGAAGCTCAGCCTGCCAAGTATGAATTTCATTGCTCTTCCACTTAACCTGCATCGAAAAAAGAAAATCCCTAGAGGAGTACGTAGTTATATTATCAAGCTTAAATAAAAGTAATTAGACTTTTGTTAAATAAACAAAGTATACAAACTCAAATTAAATCAAAAATAAACTCAAATGAAAATTAAACACATCGTTTTTCAGATTTAATTTGTTAACCCATGGCCTTTTTGAAAACTAAGGGTGACAGTTGTTTAAGGTTAGAGGGGATTTTATTAAAAATAGTGTAAATATTACACACAAAACATTTCTTACAAACTGAAAATAAAAAATTTAATATTAAACAACAACAACAAATAAAAAAACATGAATAAAAAAGGAGCACAGAAGAAGAAAAAATTCAAATTCCCTCAATACCGTTAGCCCTCGGGAGTCAACGCCCACAAATCCCGAGGTGAGGACGAAGGGAAGAAGACCTGGACAAGTTAATTTACAACAATATTATAATGTATTATATATATATATATATATATATATATATATATATATATATATATATTAGGGTGACCAGAAAAAATTTTATTTTTTTTATTTTCGCTCTTCTTCGAGTATAAGTTGAAGTGATCCCAAAGAAGTTCTGACACCAAATTACAGGCCAATCGAATAAAATTTGGAGGTCGCTCAAGTCAAAAGTATGAATTAAAATCTGAAAACCGGTTTTTATTTTAAATAAAAATCAACGGTCTCTCTGAAACCAACAAATACGTTGCAGTAACGTATTATTTCATTAAAGTACTTGATATTCTATTATTATTGATACTCATAATCTATTTATTGTCGACATTAGACATTGGGTGCATCATTTAAGGCGGTAATTTTAGTCTCGATTTTCACACTTCCGCAAAACTTGGTGTATATTTTCGGATGACCGGTATCCTATTCACTCTTTTTGATCTTAAATATTCCCTTATACATTAAACTATAAGTTAAGGCCCTTTGCGCAACTTACTTTCACTTTATTTATGATGTACATCGAAATTTCACTAAGGTGCTCTGAGACGCGATTTCAGGATTTTTGTGGTTATTCATTAATGTATTTTGAAATTAGTTTGTGACGTATAATTATTCATTTTACCACTTAAATACATTATATACAAAGATATTATTCTAGTAAACTCGAAATATGGTGGAAGATGGAATTGCTGGGAAATTTTTGGAAGTCCTACTTGACAATACCAAATTGGTGTAATCTAATCAGAATCAAACTACTCACATAAAATTATTACAATCATATCAAGAATCACTACTACATTTTTCAAACTGGATTTTGTCGCATTTGGGAAACGCCGCTGATGATTTTGCACAGATTGGTATAAGTACTGCTTTTGCTCCTCCGAATTGGTAATTAGCGTGTTAAATTTCTTAACCAAAGCTACGGCTCGCTCAGCAGTGTCGTTAACCACTCGTAGATTGGACAAATATTGTCTACTCTGTTTGTAGCTTTCGATAGATTCCCATAAGCTCGGATCAACGTTAAGAAAATCTCTGTCAATTGCAAAACGCGAGAACAATTGGTCGGTTTGGTTTGAAACGAAATCAGAAATATCTCGTTTTCTTCACAACTCTAGCTCTTCGGCACTATTGGCATTAATTTTTACTAGTTTTGACTGAAGTTTGCAGGCCGCATTGTTGTTCATGGCGTAGACAATTTTTTTCTTTTTATCCTTAGAAACATTTTCATCAAACAATGATAACCCGGTCACTTTGTCTGACAAGTAACATAAATGGTTAGTGAATTTGTTAAGCGCGGCCCCAGTTACAATTTCGTTTTCGTTTTTATAATCAATTAAGTCATGTAAAAATGTCAAATCGTTGTTTGGGCTAGCTAACGTTTGCGAAGCGGTGAACCACGCTTTAATATACACTTTAACGATAAATACATTTATGTCGCGTAATCCTTTTTCTTCTTTCTTCTTCAGTTTGATTTTTTTCCGGAAAAAGTACATCTTCAATGAATAGATGGCTTTAGCCATCCACCTAGCGTGGTGCACAGGTCCAGGTAAACGAAATTTGTAGTCGCTCTTCGGAGAGGAACCCAAGAATACGATGACCAGTTCCAAAAGGTCTCTATAGTCGTCTCTCAAGTTGAATTCTTGCAAGAATTATTTTGCAATACAATGAAAAAAATCATGTAATTAATAAATATAAATTCATTTCACTGGTGGTTAATTAGATTGTATTTGTACCTGTATTTGCTCAAAGGAAATGTAAGAATGTCACTTTTGGATGACTGCAGAGCTGTTCGGGGGGTCTCGTCAGCAATACCGGTCTCGAACTGGTCCATGTCTAAGGTAGGCCATGCCTTTGAAAACCTCTTGAACAAAGCCACGTCAGGTCCTGAGGTTACCGTTGGTAAAGAAGTCTCGAACACATTTCCCAAGACGATCTCGTAAATGTGGTGCCGGCACGGTAGATATAGTAAGTTTCTATCCAACTTTTGCTCCAACAAATGGCAGGTACCATTACTTTGTCCTAAAAATTAACACAAAATATAAAACAATGTATTGTTATTTGTAGTAAATATTGAAATAATGCATTATGATTCTGACGTAAGAAAATTATAATATATACCAGTATTTGTAGCAGTCGTGTCAAATGATAAGGCCTTAATGGAGTCTGTCAAGTTATGTTCTAGAATCACTTCGAATACCGCTTTAGCTTGTGATTGTCCCGTCCCCGATGCCAGTTTTGGCACCGCCAGAAGTTCCTCAACGCCGTCGCCAGTTACAACAACTGGCAAACGCCGTCGCAACATCCTTGCTTTGCAAATCCTGCATCAACTTCCCATCCCAATGAATGGTCAGAACGTTTTCTGATGCAAAGTTGTGTTTTAGATCTGATGCAATCTCTTGTCGATACGCAGCTCTTCTTTGAAGAATCGTCTCAATGCTTAAAGAGGTGTCGTCCAGGTTATATCCTAAAGTCTTTAAGGTCGCTCCTAAGATGTAAAATGCATTTCGATTACTTGTTCCTGTTCGGTCCAAAGCTTGAGCAACGTCTTTGGATATAATATCCAATCTCGTTGTTTTCGGATTTTCATCAAAAGCTTCCTCGGAGGACTGCGTGAATGTTTGACTAGGGAGTTCTGGGGGGAAATCATCTGATACCGAAGTCTCCCATTCCATGGGCATATCTGTTTCCGTAGGCGAATCGTCAATCTGCTCCTGTGGAAGTTGTTTTGGTTGTTCAACGCCACTTGTTGAAAATAATGTTTTATCAAAATCAGTCGATTATATATTATCAAATCCGAAATTTTTTAATGTATATAATCTATTGTAACATTTATTTTTTCAATAATATGTATTGATTGAAAAGAGTTATGAAAGAAACATTTATCAAATTACTTTCACTTTACTGTATCACTTTTGTAGAAATAGACTGTAAAAATATTTTAAATATAAGCTATGTGATATTAAACATTTTTATGCATAATAATTGCCACACTTAAATATACTGCGAAAACTAATATTAAATAGTTATAGTGCACTAACCACTAATATCAGAACTGGAACGTGGGCGCAATTTACGTGGCTGATGTTGAGCGATATAAAGTCGCTTTGCATCTTCATCTTGTATGCGATCTAACACATTTTTAGGTGTAATCTCGAAAACCTCATCTAAGGTTTCAGAAAAGTTATCGATGGCAGTTTGCTGCGCGGTAGACACCCTGTTCCGGTTTTTTTTAGCTTTAACCAACCCGAATGTAACGCCTCGAACTTCTTTACAGCATTAAATGCCGTTACGGTTGGAATTTTTGCGTTTATATAAACACTGGTAGCCTCCCTTATTGCGTCTTTTGCTGCTTCGTGAGCCGTCTGATTTCGCGAAAAATGGTTGTAACACAACAAACTCAACACCGTTCTATTAGTTGGCAGGCCAACATCTCCGATCCGATCAATTTCCGGCCCCACCAAATAAT
The DNA here is from genome assembly GCA_932526585.2 of Philonthus cognatus. Taxonomy (NCBI): domain Eukaryota; kingdom Metazoa; phylum Arthropoda; class Insecta; order Coleoptera; family Staphylinidae; genus Philonthus; species Philonthus cognatus. Next base: position 101,752,790 of record OW052244.1, read on the forward strand.
GTTTATTGACGGGTTGAGGTGGCATGTTTTGACAGCGACGTCAGACTACAGACTGAAATAGAGGTTATTCGACTTTCGACATTGTGTTGTTTTGGTAGTACTGTTTGAACGATGCAGATGGCGCTGAACGATGCAGATGGCACGATGCGCCATCTGCATCGTTTAAACAGTACTACCTAGTCGGAATGAATCTTTGAAAAAACTCTGACAAACCGCAATTTAACCGTAACTTGATTTAAATAGTTATAGATCGTTGTACACAATGTATTTAGGTGATCAAATATATAATTAGGCGTAAAAAACTAATTTCAATCAATAGATAGAAAAATCCTGAAATCGCGTCTCCGAGCACCTTAGTGAAATTTCGATGTACATCATAAATAAGGCGAAATAAAATTGCGCAAAGGACCTTAACTTTTAGTTTAATGTATAAGGGAATATTTAAGACCAAAAAGAGTGAATAGGGTACCGGTCATCCGAAAATATACACCAAGTTTTGCGGAAGTGTGAAAATCGAGACTAAAATTCCCGCCTAAAATGATGCACCCAATGTCTAATATCGACAATAAATAGATTATGATTACCAATAATAATAGAATATCATGTACTTTAATGAAATATTACGTTACTGCAACGTATTTGTTGGTTCCACGGATTCCACGGATTTTTATTTAAAGAAAAAACCGATTTTCAGATTTTAATTCATACTTTCGACTTGAGCGACCTCTAAATTTTATTCGATTGGCCTGTAATTTGGCGTCAGAACTTCATTGGGATCACTTTCACTTATACTCAAAGAGGAGCGAAAAAACAATTTTTTCTGGTCACCCTAATATCGGTTTATTAAAAGAATTTATTTTGAAGCTTTAAGCGAGGGTTTTCCACTCCCAGGCTAAGCATGAAGTAAAATTTCGAGTTTAGAAAAGCCTGAAAATTTGGTTTGGTCGCGTAGCGCGAAGCGCGGAGCGGCCAAACCAAATTTTCAGGCTTTTCTAAACTCGAAATTTTACTTCATGCGCCACCGGTACGAAACACTGACATATTACGAAGTTTAAAACACACCGCTAAACTTTACATTAAATGAGTGTTTTGTACCGGTGGCGCATGAAGTAAAATTTCGAGTTTAGAAAAGCCTGAAAATTTGGTTTGGCCGCTCCGCGCTTCGCGCTACGCGACCAAACCAAATTTTCAGGCTTTTCTAAACTCGAAATTTTACTTCATGCGCCACCGGTACGAAACACTGACATATTACGAAGTTTAAAACACACCGCTAAACTTTACATTAAATGAGTGTTTTGTACCGGTGGCGCATGAAGTAAAATTTCGAGTTTAGAAAAGCCTGAAAATTTGGTTTGGCCGCTCCGCGCTTCGCGCTACGCGACCAAACCAAATTTTCAGGCTTTTCTAAACTCGAAATTTTACTTCATGCTTAGCCTGGGAATGGAAAACACTCGCTTAAAGCTTCATATTGAATTCTTTTAATAAAACAAGCATCAGATAATGTGCAACGTATGCATATGGATACCTTAAAGAAAAATTCTCGTTATGAAAATGTTCGGTTATATTGTTTACATTTGACCGATACATGATCTTGTTATATTTCGAATCTAATTCGAAACTTAGTAAAGAGATTAATTCGGTTTATGGTTCTTGGTGCAACTGGGCCTTAACTCAAGATATTTGCTATTGAAATCAGGAAAATCTCCCTACACCTAATAATTCCCACTTGACCCTATCTCGATCCCATGATCTCTTCAGATAATCCCCGCAGCAAAACGCATTGTGAGAAAGAGCCACTTAAATCCCCACTTAATTAGCATAAATTACACAATCTTCGTCCGCAGATAGAACAGCTGGATAAAGCGAGTCCCTCTATATCGCGTTCCAATAATTAAAACAAATTTATTGCGCGCTAATACAGCGTTTTGATGAACGGCCCTTCGTGCGGGCCTTAATTAAATCCCCGGCTTTAATCCCATTGAAAGAAAAATGAACCAAAGAGAGGATTATTGATACAGACACCGGCCGAGGAGATGATTTAACGTGTAGCTGGCGGTGGTGCGTTTATAGGGATTTAATTAAATCCGCCGTTGTTGTCGTTAATAATCGCGCTGTTTCTTCAGGGGAAGCCACACAGCGAGGGTTGCAGCTTTCTTTTTTTTTAATATTTCGAATCGGCCTCGTAAATACTCAACGGGATCGCAATAAATATATCTTGCGTATAGACGTGACCTCAGGTTATGAGAAGTAATTTCTGTTGTGGTGATCAAGTTATGAATAAGAGAACAAATGTGCGTACACTAGAGATGTTCGACATACAGGGAATTTTGTTTTTTAAGTATACATATAAAAAAATTTTTTTCTTTTTTAATATGACCAATCAAATTTGAAATTTCAAGAATTTAGTGGTGTGATGCAGGTTGTGTGTTTTAGATTAGGGCAAGATAAATCATTGTAGATCAACTTTAATTTTGTAAGTTATGTGAAGGAAAATATGACTAATAATATGAAATATGATTAATAATTTTATTAGTTAATTGAATTGTCATATTATTGACAATTCAATTAACTAATAAAATTATTAATTCATTGAGCAAAGATTACAATTACAAATGTACCTATCACCGCCTCAAATTATTTGTATCTACTACCAATTCATTAAAGTCTCTCTGAGGATCAGGTAAATGCTCGTTGCTCAGGATTTGAACTAAAATATTTTAAACAAGTGAACTTCACTTGAAATCAGTGTCATATACGCGTGGCGCATGAAGTAAAATTTCGAGTTTAGAAAAGCCTAATTTGGCTCGGTCGCTTCGCTTCGCTACGCGCCCGAGCCAAATTTTCAGGCTTTTTTAAACTCGAAATTTTACTTCATGCTTAATCTGGGAGTGGAAGCACTCGTTTAACGCTTTCAATAGTACTTAAAAAAACAGCGCATATATGATTATTTGCAGCATATGATTGGGATATATATACCAAAGAGAAAAATTCCCTGTATGTCGATAAACATATATCGATATTTTTATGCAAAATAGTCGATATTTTATTTTTCGATAATATTGTCAAATCTCGTCGATTCTACCAATCCCATGTAGAGCCAAAAGTCCGATCACAAGGCAAAAAACTATGTCCCCTTATAGATAATCTTTAGATAATATTGTCAAACCTCTTGGATTCTGCTAATCCCATGCATAAACGTTCTAATGTATAGTTCCTATTTTGTCCAGGGTATAAATCGAAGAAACAGTATAAGGTTTTTCCAGTCTTGAGAACACAGTCATTAATATAGTCTTGAAGAAAGCTGCACACTTTATTAGCATTTTTTTTTGCTGTTTCTTCAGAATTAAAGAACATTCTAGAGGAATTGTCTGTTAGATTTGTCACACAAATTTGCCTCGTATAGAAAATTTCCTGCACTAGGATGGTAGAGTAAGGTTTTGCATATAGTCAAACACAAAGATATAGTTTGTTATTGATAATGAGCACCTTGTGTCTCAAAATGTACATCTAACATAAAAATAAAAAGTGAAGTAAGGAATAACAGTCTTTCTATTTGTGATTAATCACTTCACGTAAACTCGAAACAATACAGTTACAAAGATATAGACCGTGTCATCAGACTTACAGAGTTCTCTGGTTTGTTTAATCCTATTACAAATGAGGATAGATTGATTCGTCTCTTGTGAGCTTCAAGTTCACTTTGCAAGGCTAACTTTGCATTCTGTGGCAAGTGCGGATTCTTTAGCCTAATCTCCAATTATTTGCATACAGAGCAGAGATATATTTAAGGCCGACCAAATCTCAACTTCACAACCCCCTCCGAAGCGCTAGATATAATACTAAATCTAGCTTCAGTCGACCTCTACTGCAGATATGCTGCTACTACCACAGCGATCAGAATCAACTCAGTTAAGATATGGAGCACTAGCAAACAGGGCCATGGAAAGATCCTGAATGAGCTTGCCGATATCCCACTGAAAACTGACCGCTGCACTCCAGAACTTAATTTTAAAAATAAGTTCTCCACTTCCATCCCGGACAAAACCAAATGGTAAGAGGGCTAGATAGTTCAAGGCAAGGACGTCTGGCTCTTTACGGATGGTTACAAGTCTGAAAACAGAGTAGGGGGAGGAATCTTCTCACAGGATTTCAACCTCAAAAAGTCTTTTAGACTCCCAAACCACTGTAATATTCTTCAGGCAAAGGTCATGGCCATCCGAGTGGCAGTGGACTGGATCCACAAAAAGGATCTGTCTACTGAACTCTCCACCTACATTCCTCTTGTAGAATGCAAGAAACTACTTACGGACCAATTGATAGCATCGGTCAACCATAGGTAGAGAGAAAAAGATACGTATCTCATAACAAGACAGCTATGGCCTATATGGGATACTATAAACAGCAACAGATACTGAATAGTCCGTACCGCACCTCAAAGGTGGTCAGAGAGTGTAAAAAATCGCTAAATAGGCTTGCATATAACTGTGACGTGGGACTCATGTGGGTACCTAGTCACAGTGATATAAGGGGGAATTCAATTGCCGACGACTTTGCAGGGAAGGGGGCAACAATGAAGGACCTGTTTACTGAAATCTCCATCCACATTCCTTTTGTGGAATGCAAGAGACAACTAGGGACCAAATGATAGTATCGGTCAACCATAGATGGAGAGAAGAAGAGACGTGTCTCATAACAAGGCAGCTATAGCCTATATGGGATACTATAAACAGCAACAGATTAATTGCACTTAGCAGAATCGACATAAAGAAGACGGTAGGCATCCTCACGAGCCACTGCCTCCTAGGCAGACATGTACGAATAATGGGCCTTGAGCACAACGACTTTTGCAGAGGATGCCTGGATGTAAAGGAGGAAAAGACGGTACTCCACTATCTGGGACAATGGCCTGCTCTTGAAGGGAAAAGAATCAAGTACCTTGGTATGCACTACGCGAATGCACTAGCGGACCTCACACCTCTAGATGTGAGAAATTTGATCGGGTTTATTAGGTGCTCGGATTGGTTTGTATCGGTGTGGAGGGAGGGGAGATCTAACTCCTTTTCACCCTTATGGTATCAAAAGGGGCCCTTTGGGCCTAAGTCCTGTCATTGAAACCTAACCTAATCTAAATCTCAACTTAAGATTATTACTGAAATATTTAACATTAAACTCATATTTAACTTTGGATTCCGGATTATTTATTTTAAACAAACTATACATTGTTTTGAGATTAAGTCTGGAATCCGTAATGAGTGGTTTAAGTAGGAAGAGACGTAATGTAATCATAAATCTTTCTACGCGTTTCATCAGAAATAACATGAGATTTAAAGTTGTATTCTCTTTCTTTTATCTCGAGGTTAAATATTTTGTCTTGGTAGAGTACAAATTCGAAATACGCGTTTTTCCGAAATAAACTTGCAGCTTTTTAAATGCGTGTCAACATATCCTAGTACGTGTATTTTTGAAGAGGACAAAAAAGTGAAATTAGCCTTTCGCTTATGAATGGCTTCTCGTTCACGTTTAATATTAAAACATTCAATTACACGTTGCAAGTGTAGGTCTTGTTCATTTTTATAATCACATTCACGAAATTGGTACAACAAAGCTTTCTGGTCTACTTGGGTGAACTTGAGGTAACACTTTAATGTACAGCTGCAAAGTAAATACTGACACATAAAAAACTAATCAGTAACAATAACACAATTGCCTGCAAACAGAAGATACAATAGATTTCTTTGTGATAGTTTTTTTTCAAAGTTATGTACTAATTTCTTTACGCTTTTTTTTCTCTCCGAACGTTACATTTCGAAGTATCCGGATTTCTAGCTCATTTTTTCCTCTTTTCCAGGCCCTTGGCGTGATCTTCGTCTCTTACTTTAATAATACCTACTACACTTAATAATTATCATAAAAATAACCACAAAAGGTTTTTTTTAAATGTGATTACTTTGCTCGAGTTAAATTTGCTAGTAACAACAAAGTTTAAGTGAAATATATAACAAATTCAATAATTTAAAAAGAAAACACTTGGGTAAATTTCACTAATATTTTGGTTTTTTATTCCAGCTAGTTTCGACTTTGAGTCACTCTCACTCCTTGAAAATTACTCAAAGTCAAAACTAGTAAGAATAAAAAACCAAAACATTAGTGAAATTTAACCAAGTGTTTTCTTTTTTAAATCATAGTTAAATATGTTTCACCATGTAAAAGATGAGAAACTTGTTCAAGATAATAAATTCAAGTTCTGCCTGTATTAAAAATAAAATTCGAGTGGTTTTCGTCATAATTATTTTACGAAAACGCATTCCTGAAACATTTGCACTCAATATCTTTAAATGGACCGAAACTAATTTTGACGTTAAATTGAAATTATACCGTATTTTTTAATAGTTTAAGTGCCATAAGCTTGTTTTAATGTGTATTGCAGAGAAATGCAAACTGCTTCCAAATTTGCAAAGCTTGAGTGTTTTGTGGGACAGAACATCAACATTTTTTTTTAATTCCTTTTTTATTTCTTGGTTCTCGATACGTTGTGTCTAATAATCAACAGAAAACTAATAAACTCCTGCACAAATCGTTAAGAAAATCGATGATATTTGTAAGTTAGAATTGTATAATGTACGTCACACGAACATTATGCATTTAGGTCAGTTGGCATTAAAAGGAACCAACTTCGTCGCATAGTTCCTTTCTCCACTAAACCATTTTTCCGCATGTGACATTCTGACCTAACCGCACAATATAAGTAAGTTAGCCGGAATCATCACCAAACAATGCAAAATACTTATTAAAGGCCAATGTAGAGAAATTCTACTAGTTAGTTCCTTCTAATACTTACCGATTCAATTGAATAAAATTGCATATTAAAAAAATCTCTATTCTGTTTAAAAATGTAGTCTTTTTATAAAGAACGTTTGATATATTCTACCAGTAACTTCATCTTTCCAGGAATCATAAAATGTCTCTAATGCCTCGGTAAATACATTCATACCTTAATTTATTCATTCGCAGTGTTGGACGCCTCGAGTCGTGGTATTTAGTTGACACGCAGACACGTTTCCGAAGATTTTTCCAGCGTGCAGATTGGTAGTTAAAATCGCCGGCTTCCTAGTTTATGTGCCCTCGACGTGTCTCTGAATAACTCACGTTTTCAAAACCCGCGCACGCCATCTCCATAGGCAAACTATGACATAATGCCTTGCATTGTTTCAAGGATGGCGCTCAATTAACATTTCAAAAGACATGAGGGATTTTAACAACAATATGCAATTCATACGTTTAACTATGAATTAACAGTGGATTTTGTTCATCGGAAAAAGTCAGCGAAATTAGGCCCTTTTAACGAAAAGTCAGGGAATTTTTAAATAAATAATAATATTAAATATGCAAATAACATGATTAAAGAATTGCTAAATTGTTAGTTGTGTTTGAAGCACGAATTTGGCACATTAAATAATATTACACAACCAAAAAAATTACAAAAAACCCTAATATTGAAAAAATAATTCAAATTAATTGAATCAAAATAAAATCATCGAGATTGACAAAATCAGGAATAATAAGATTTTACATAAAATTTATAATTTTGCAAATTTTTAGAATATCTATAATAATATTGATTATGATATTATTAACCATTCTATTTAAAATGGTTAATTAAATCATAATCAATATTATTATAGATATTCTAAAAATTGGCAAAAATCATAAATTTTATGCAAATTCGTCAAAAAAAGAATCCAATTATGTTTCTTCGAGTCCTGTATTTTTTAAGTGAAGAACAAATATCACAAAAAATGTAAAAAAGACTAAATTTTAAATAATAATTATTAATATTATAAATAAAACCTTTAAAAATCAACAATTATTAAAAATCAAAATAAATAGAATAAGAAATAATGGCCAAGTTAACAAACAAACAATAATGCTAAAAAATTAGTTTATTTCTGATTTTTTAGCATTTTTTTGTTTGTTAGCAAAAATTATCAAATTTGCAAAAATAACCAAAATCTACAATATTAATTATATATAATTTGTACAAACAGAACAAAAAAATGTGATGCGTTAATCATAGTATTTTCCCCTTGTCAGACATATGAGTCGCCTATTTCCAAAAACCCCTAAATCCATTGTTTTTAAATGGATTTAGGAGTTTTTGAAAATAGGCGACTCATATTGATAGTTAAATACTGCCAGAAATGTCAAAATATTGGAATAGTGTCAACATTGGAATTGGTAATATTTTCTGTATATCTGACGTATGTAAACCTAGGTATTAACATTAATAAAGCACTTACTTACTTTTTTTTTATTTATCAACGGAAATCTCCTTTATACATCAATACACAATTAAAAATAGTGATATAAGATAAACTTATTATTACTTTGAAAAACATATAAATACAGTGAGAAATATAATACAACAAACAAAAATACACTACTACTTACTTACTTACATACAATAATTTAAGCATTAAGAATGTGCACTTACAATTAATAAAGTGTTCACAAAATAGTGATTTTTCCCATTACATCTAAGCAGTATATTTTGAACTTAATTGTAAATCAGTGTTTTTATACGCGTGGCGCATGAAGTAAAATTTCGAGTTGAGAAAAGCCCTGAGAATTTGGATTTGGACGCGCAGTCCAAATCCAAATTCTCAGGGCTTTTCTCAACTCGAAATTTTACTTCATGCTTAGTCTGGGAGTGGAAGACACTTGTTCGACATTTGTCAATTGCTTATTTTGTTTTATTCCGGTTTGTACAAAAAAACTATATAAAATATTTAAAAAATGTTGTGAAATAATAAATATTAAAAATAAATATTAAGATATATAATTTGTTAAAAATAAATAAGAAAAGTTCAATTTTATTTTGATTGAATAAAATATTGAAATCAACAATTTTGGTAAAATTCGATAATTATGTTAGATATTTACGAAGAGTGTCAACATTTTCAAAATCAACAAGAAAATTATCATTTGAAAAATTTAAGAAAACCGTCAAGATTTAAAAACTTGACCAAGAACGTGAAAATTCACGAAAAAAAACGCCAACATTTGATTTTTCTTAAATTCATAAAAACTGAGAAAATTATAAAAAATGGACAAAATTTCATGAAAAGTGAGGAAATTTATAAAATGTATTAATAATTTCAAAATAAAGATTAATCTGGGAAATTCAGAAAAAATAATTATTTTTTTAATTAAATAATTTTAAAAATTAACTGAAATCTTCAAAATGGAAACAATTAGGCAGTTGACAAAAACTGTCAAGGTTTTAAAAATTTATGAAAACTCTCGAGAAATGTGAACATTTTTAAAATCAACAAAAATTCAGGAGATTTTATAATTTTACAAAAAATACCTCAGATTTCTTAAAATGTAATAAAATTCTTAAAAATTCATGTAAAGCAACAAGATTTTTATTAATTGAAATAATCTCGACAGGAGTATAATTTTTTTGAATTTTAGGAAAACCGTCAACATTGATAGAATTAACAAAAATCTAGAAAGTTCAGGAAAACCATTAGAATTTTGAAAATTGAAGGAAATCTTAGAAATGTACGACAAGCGTTAATGTATTTTAAAAAATGCATAAAAATGTGTTTTTGTGACATTCACATCCGCTGTATGTTAAATTTTGGAATTTCACGCAAAGCATCAAAATTATAAAAATGATCAATATTCTAGGAAATTCACGAACATTTCAAAAAAATTTAAAATTGTCGAAAATTTAAAAAATTAGGAAAACTGCCAGAATTTTAAAAATTATAGCTAATCTTACAAATTTTGGAGTCACCTTTAACATTTTTATATTTAACAAAAACTGCTAATATTATAAATAACTAAAAATTCAGGAAATGTATCAAAATTTTAAGGATTAACGAAAATTTACGAAATTCTGAAAATCTGTTAGAATTATGAAAATTAACAGAAATTGTGGAAATTCATAGAAAACATTAAAATTTCAAAAACTAAGAAAAAATTATATTATAATCTTAAAAAAGCTACTAAGTATAATATAATTAAAAAAAATAATCTAATATGTTCATCAATACAGTTTTTAATTGATTGTTTGATTGATTGATTTTTCACAATTATTTTTTTAAAAATTTATTACAATTTTCGTATATTTCAATCTTCTTTTTGTCATTTTATCACTTTTCTATATTTTCAACAAGTTTTACATTATCGACAATTTCAACAGTTTTGACAATCAGGCCTATTTGATTAACTTTAATCATCCACTAATTATTGATTTAACCTTGATTAAGTCAAAATTCTAGATTATAAGAATGTTATACATTTGTAGGATATCCTAAACACGTCTCTTCCATCAATATGCGATTGTGTAAATAATTTGTAAATAAAACAATTGTGTTTTTAAGTACTCACTGATTCAGTTAATCGACTTGGGTGCAAATGGGCATCAATATGTTTTTACCATACCAAGTGTCAAAGTTGTCGAATGGTAATGAAATGTTAAATATGTTAAAATAAAATAAAACGTAAAAAAAACATCGAAAATTGCAAAAATTGTGAAAACAGAAAAAAACAAACGACTGCTGTTGCGATTTGTATATGTTATCACCGAACAAAAATTATCCATCTGACGGTCAATTCAAATCCCTGATAAAATTTTAACGTGTATTTTCCAATCCCAGACTGAGCATGAAGTAAAATTTCGAGTTGAGAAAAGCCCTAAGAATTTGGATTTGGACGCGCAGCGTCCAAATCCAAATTCGGGCTTTTCTCAACTCGAAATTTTACTTCATGCGACACCCGCACAAAACACTGATTTAAAGCAAAATTCAAAATATACATTATTTAGTTTGATTGTATGAAATTATTTTAAGGGGTCGGGGAAAAAAATCTGGAATCAAGGAAGAGTCAGGGAAATTTAACATTTTAAATTAATCGCCACCATGTTATTAGGCAAGGTAAAATAGCAATTTTAACGAGTGTTTTCCAATCCCAGACTGAGCATGAAGTAAAATTTCGAGTTGAGAAAAGCCCTAAGAATTTGGATTTGGACGCGCAGCGTCCAAATCCAAATTCGGGCTTTTCTCAACTCGAAATTTTACTTCATGCGACACCCGCACAAAACACTGGTTTAAAGTAAAATTCAAAATATACATAATTTAGTTTGATTGTATGAAATTATTTTAAGGGGTCGGGGAAAAAAATCTGGAATCAAGGAAGAGTCAGGGAAATTTAACATTTCAAATTAATCGCCACCATGTTAATAGGCAAGGTAAAATAGCCTATCAAAAATATGAAATTGCATTTTTTGGATTAAACAGTCTTAGATATATTACACTTTTTGATTTTGATAGATTTGCTTTTATTCGAAATATTACAATATATGTGGTCCACAAGTACACGAATATTTGAAAATCAAAGAGTAATCTTATCGCAAGAAATTTATATATTAATTTTAACTTCTAGTGATATCTCTTATTTTAAACTGCAACCCCAATTTTTTTCTAATTTGTAATATTTGTGTCTAAATGTCCTTTCCAATGATGCGTAACAAGTTGATATTTACATTAAAACTAACCTTAAAATTGAATCGGTAGTTTGTAGAAGGGAATAAATTAAAAAATGACAGTTATGGAAAATTAAAAAATAAAATAAACTCCAATACAACCATACGTAAGTGTAATAACGAGAATAGCGGATATAAAAAATGGTGATGTGTCCATCATAACACTTTTTATATCCGCTATTCTTGTCATTACACTTACGTATGGCTGTATTGCAGTATTTCTTTTTAATTTTCCATAACTGTCATTTTTGGATTTGTTCCCTTCTTCACACTACCGATTTAATTAATATTTTTTAAATTTGACTTAGTAGGCCGAGGAATTGCTATTAGGATAAAACATCAGCAATCAAAACGTTAATTTTCTTAAGTTCTTATTAATCAATTGGTCGAACAAACCTTAGTAATTAGTACTTTCAGTTATCTATTTAAAACTTTATTTTTTTCTAGCCATTTGGTCCTCTAATGATGTTAATCCCAACAACTGTCTCCATCCAGTTACATCTTCCTCATCCTCAGTCTAAATTCTGCCGGGGGGTGTAAACTGGGAATTGGGTTCGTTATCGTAATTCCGACGTTACAGCATTTCCTTCTGTTTCAGGCCCTGTCCCAGTTGGTCGATACGGAGTTCGTGCCCCAAGTGTCGGCCACGTGTAAAGCCGGCCACATGAGCATTAGAGTAGCTTTCAACTCGAGCTTTTACGGTGCAATACACGCCAGAGATTACAGGACCTCGGCATGTATGGCACACGGAGACGGCGGAAAATTAGTCAATTTGGATATTAATTTATTAGCAGCACATTCAGCGCCCGACTACTGCGGTCTATTAGTTAATAATGTAAGTACAATATAATTTATTTAATAATAATTAGCTTTCTATCACGATATTTATCATGATATATATCGATATTTATAATTTAAATGATAAATATCAGGGATATTTATGAAATGCACAAAACCAACGGGGACTCTAATATAATATTAGTTAAATTAGGCTAAATTAGGCAAAAAACACATAAACATGTGGTATAGATACGTCGATGATATTTTAGCTTCCTTCGTAGGTTCAGATAGGCAACTATCCCAATTTCTAGAATTTATTAACACAGTACACCCGAACATAAAATTCACATTAGAGACAGAAATTAACAACAATATTAAATATTTAGACCTCTCAATAACTAAATCCAACCAATCACTAACATTTGAAATTTACAGAAAACCTACATTTACTGACCGCGTAATCCCTAATTCCTCTAATCACCCACGAGCACATAAATTATCCGCTTTCAATTCAATGATATACCGAGCTTTCAACATACCACTATCAGAAACCTCATTTAACAAAGAAATAGATACAATTAAAAACATAGCAGTCTCAAACGGATATACTTCAGCATTAATAGATTCATTAATTAATAAATATAGATTAAAAAAAGTAAATAAGTATATATATGCAGGCAAAGACATTTCTAAAAAAGTGCAAATATACAGATCCCTTACATACTTTGGTGGTACTTCATTAAAAATTAAAAATATTTTATAGAAACACAACATTTTAATAGCCTTCAAACCGTTCACAAAAATTAGATACAGCATTTTAATCCGAAAACAAAAATACCTAGTACTCATAAATCAGGGATATATAAACTGACTTGTAGTGATTGTAAAGGAGTGTATATTGGCCAATCTGGTCGTAATTTTTACATCAGACTTAAGGAACATCTTCGCTCTTTTCGGCTTAACTTGATCGATAAGTCGTCATTCGCGAGACATATGACTGAAAACAATCATACGTTTGACGAGGATGTACTCTCAGTAATCCATTTCGCCGAAAAGGGTCGTAAGATGGACCTCCTGGAGTCTCTGGAAATACACAGAGCGCGCGCTAATCCGGAAATTCCCGTAATAAACGACCAGCTTGACCTAATATACACCCCCATTTTTAAAGCCATTTTGTAACCGTAATTTCTGTATATATACCTGCTAAATTGTTATTTTTAAATTACTTGTAGTCTGATAATGACAAGTTAAAGTTGTCGAAACTATAGTCACAATAAAAAAACCTCAGTTATACAAACAAAGTTTAAGTGTCTTATTTATGTTAACAACAGTTAACAATTTTAAAGCGATTTGAATCTTACATTTTTTACTATTTTGTAACCACCTGTGTAATTTTGTAATAAAATAAAATAAAATGAATAAATTGTAAACGAAGTAAATTTTCCGACATTCGTTGTTTTTTAAAAGAGTTCAATTTGAAGCTATAAACGAGTGTTTTCCACCCCCGGATTAAGCATGAAGTAAAATTTCAAGTTAAAAAAGCCTGAATATTTGGTTTGGTCGTGTAAAGAGTTTTTAGGATTAAGGATTGGTTGTCGGTAGGGCAGCCGCAGCAGCAGCCGCACTTAGGCCAAGTTTAAGGCCCATTGTAGTACCTCCCTCCTAATAGTCAGACCCACGTCGCACTATTGGCAATTGCCAAAATTTGTGCGACGGACCAGTTCCAACGTTGGGGGGGGGGGGGGGGTTCCCTTGACATAGTATCCCTTAGTTTTGACAGGGCCGGACACTTGTGAAGTATGTGTGTATGTGCGGACTTGCTGTTTCAGCGTAGCGAGTTAAACATGGTTCTTTGCAAAAATGAAGTATGCCTAGTTATTACTTCAAACACTTGAAATATGCAGATAGTTATTAGTAATTCTTGCAACTATAAATTATTTCCTCGACTATTTTTCATTTATCCATTCGGACAGTGTCGCTCGATCCTCTGATTCTGTTTAAGCTAGTGGGTTTGTTGTGCACGTATTGTACACATAGTGGGACGTAGGTGTTCGAACTCTCAAGGACTGTCAGTTTGCGAAACCCGAGCCCACATGATTATGTTCCAATTTATGGCCGCGGATGGACACATGCGATGTTTTATGACGATTGCGAAAATTACGGAATTGCCATAACAGGCGGAGGCAGAGAGCTTGTTTGCGCGGATAACGAACGCATCGACAGTTAAAAGCGTTTCTCATGATAAATATAAAACGGCATAAATTTTATGCAACTCTTTTTTGTAATCATTTCGATATAGACTAATATATGGGCGTAATAAAAAATCTACACACACAACGCGGATACATTTAAACATTATGCAGCTATTAAAACATATTGTTCGGAATCTACAGGGTCCTGTTTTGTAAACAGGAAGATTGAAAGTTTATAACGTATACAAAAACTTAAAAAAATACTTCAAGTAGCGAAAATAACATCAGGTAAATGACGACCTCCGTTTTCGATGCACAGCTGAAGTCAGGTGGTAAAATTAAATATCACTCCCTGCAAAGTGGCTCGAGGAATCGCACGAATTTCTCGCTGAATATTATCACGAAATTGAGCCAAATTTCAAGGCTTATCAAGGTACACTTTTCCCTTTAGGTAACCCTACAACTAAAAGTCACATCGATATTTGTTTTTGAGTTTCGTGAAGAGTATAATCATAAATAATTAACACTGTTGTATCCTTTAATAAGAGCATAAAATCTCACAAGATCAAATCAATAACGAGTTTACAGGAGCAAGAAAAACAGCCTATTAAATATGCTAGAGTCATTTACGTACCTAGACTAAATAATCATATAAATAAGTTATTTAAAAAATTCAACCTCACGGCAGCACAATACACAAATTAAAAAAATGGTATACTTTTAGAAAACACATTTAGTAAAAGAGAATTCATTGAAAAATCTGGAATTTATTCAATAAAATGTGATAACTGTGACAAAGTGTATATCGGCCAAACAACCCGCAATTTAAATATTAGATTCAAAGAACACAGTTATCACATAAAAAACCAGAATCCAGAAAAATCTGCAATTGCACATCATAACTTTACAACAGGTCATAAATTCAGCATCAACAATATGAAACTCCTAAAAGAGTCCAATAAGTATCAATTAAACATGTTGGAAGCCATAGAAATGCGTAAAAATAAAAATAATTTATTGAACTTCGATTTTAGTCCCTTAAATAACCCGCTTCTAAATTTGTTACCTCCATAAACAACACGCAATAAAATTTGTTAACCCGCCCAATGGTCTTCGCTTAATCTGGGGTTTTTCCCTTTAATCCACTGTAGGTATAAAGAAACCGCGCAACAGTTGTAAGAATTAGTTGTTATTGAATATGAGTGCTTAGCACTTGAAATATATATCTAACCATTAGAAAATAAAGTGTGAAGAAAGGATACAACAGTGTTAATTATTTATAAAAGTCACATGGTCACAGATCCGGAGAACGTGCTGGCCACGGGATGTCACCGCGGAGTGAGATTAACCTACAGGGAAACGATGTTCTCAGCAGCTCCATAGATACTGCCGTGTGGGCAGTTGCCCCATCCTGTTTGAAACAAACCAATCACAAGGAGTGATGACTAACTTTACCACCCGACTTCAGCTGTGCATCGAAAACGGAGGTCGTCATTTACCTGATGTTCTCTTCGCTACTTGAGGTTTTTTTCTAAGTTTTTGTATATGTTATAAACTTCCAATCCTTCTATTTCGAAAAAAATCTTATAGAATTTTATTAGCAATTTTGTCTCAATTAAATATAGAATTGGAGATCGCATTGTCTTTACACTTAACATCTTGACATATCACACTTCTTATAATTATGATTTTATCGCAATGATGATCATCCTTTGAAACAATCGAACAGTTAATTTCAGCGTGATGCATGGCACTTGGATAGTTGTCATCTGTCACGTTGGTCAATATTTACCCAGAGACATATCGCGCGTTGGAAACGCGGAAGAGATAAACACACGACTATCTGCGTGCGAACAAACCATTATAAGAAAATTAATAATCGATTCCAGTTAATCCACAAGAATGCAACTGTTCTTGTTTGTAGGTGAACTGCACTGAACCGTACAACACCCACATTTAGGTCGTTCCATTAACTCGTTATCTAATGGAATGGCTTACATGCGCAAGACAAATATCAACAAAAAAATTAATTGATTGTTTAAACAAGTTTGATAATCTAGCATCGGTTGGTTTCCTGTTCTTTGCTAATTTAATTTTGTTATACAGAGTGATTCGGAATAGATGTAAAAAAAATCGCATCTTGTTCAGGGGCTCATTTGAAGGCAGCAGGATAAGTAAACGATTAATGATTTTGATAGCTAACGCCATCTAATGCTTCATAGTGGCATCGTCAGTGACACGAATGCACAAAGTGCATATACAAGTCACTGTTTCGTCCACGAGCGAGAAGAACTCTGTTTGTGAAACCAGAAAACAAATATCAAAATTGAATTTGTGTTCAGTATTCCGGCAACAGGTACCCACAGACGCGTTTCGGACTTCAAGGCCCTCTTCAGTGTGGTCCCGACCCAGTGCTGAGGAATACTGAACATTTCTGAATATTTCAAGCCAATATGTGAAAACTATTAATGATTTTGATAGGTTAAGTAAACATAGGTTCATTACTTACAAAACTACAGCTGATTACAAGCTGAGGGAACAATTTTCTAAGTCCAAGTCCAAGTAGCATTTTTAATGTGAAATGATAAAAATGTACTTCTCAAGTTTTAAAATGTTCACCAATAACGTTATATCAAACATGAAATCAAGCTGAGTTGAACATGAAACATTAAAATAAATACAGTAAAGTGGCGGCTTGTAAGAATGTTTATTAGTGGAACAGCAAGCATATACATACATCGATTTTTACTTTGCCCTATATGCAAAACAAAGGAAAAGTATTGTTTTGACAGGACACTGTAGGCTCAAACAAACGCAAAATAGGTCTGGCAGAGGATACAATATGTAGATTCTGCCAATAAGAAGAAGAAGACCCTCTCCACATCCTGTGCCAATGTGAGGCCCTAGCAAGGGTTAGATACCTAAAGCTGGGCAACACTAAACCAAATGCAGAGAACTACACCCAAGGCTCACTGTCAGGATAAATAGGGCTAATCGATGAGGCGAAGCTCGAGCACGTCGTCTAGGATAACAGGGATCCACAATAGATCTGCAAAACTACAATTACTATTTTCACCTACGCAAACAGTTACACCAATTATTAAAAGTTGTATCAAGTTAGCCAAAAAGTTATTAATAGTTGTTTTGTCTGCCTGCTTGCCGATTGCCGATTAGCAAGGGATTGTTTACCTAGGCGCTTTTACATTTTTGTTCATTTTCAAAGAGCTATAAAGGGATTAGTGGTTGTTTTGACAAGAAATTTTTTACTTGAAGTGGGAGGTAATTTATCTATCCTGTACTTGGTGGTACAGGCCAAGAGGTCACCCCTACAAATATCTAATCTAATCTATCTAATTGTTTTATTCTCTCGTGCCCCTCCCTTACAAAAACCCTAACTACGCCTATGCTTTCAACTATTGATTTTATTCTCAACGAAGAAGTAATATTTAAAAAAAAATAAATTTAAAATAAAATCACTTGGTATGTTCCACTAATTTTACGTCTTTATTCAACATGATTAAATATTTTAAAAAAATTACATTTAAAATAAAATCACTTGGTATGTTTCACAAATTTTACGTCTTTATTCCGACTAGTTTTGGCTATCAGCCATTTTCAAGGAATGTAGAAAAATAATGTTTTACAGTAAATATATACAGATTTACAAAAAGGGAAGGGTCAGGCAATAAGAGCGTTCGCGATCGGGGATGTCCAGATGTCTTCGTTGTCGTTGAGAAAAACGTCGTCAACGACAACGAAGACATCTGGACATTCCCGATCGCGAATGCTTTTATTGCCTGACCTTCCCCTTTTTGTAAATCTGTATATATTTACTGTAAAACATTATTTTTGTACATTCCTTGCGACCAGATCGTAACCTCTAAAAATCGGTAGGACCCCCGACCGCTATGTAATGGATACATTTCTGCGGGGGATGGGTCCGAATTTCACGCCTTATTTTAACATCTGGCGTTCCGGAACCGAATGCAAAATAGGAAAGGGTCTTGAAAGGGAAATACTACCTGATGCCATTGACACACTTTTACTTATATGAATTGTAATTACTACAACTAACTTAACATAAGTTAATAAATTCCTCATAGTAAGTTAAATATAACACATAATTCGTTTCATATTTAAAACCTAATATAAAGAAAATGAAAAAGGAAGTGAGCAACTAAAACAACAAAAATGCAGATTACGGGTAATGAAAAGATATTGATTTAATAAAAAAATATTTTAATTGTTTTAAAAGCCCAGAGAATTTGGCGAGGCCGAGCCAAATTTGGGTTTTTCTAAACTCGAAATTTTACTTCATGCGCAGCCGAGCGTATTAAACGCTGAAATAACTGAAATATTGCGAACAAATGAACTTTACTTTTTCATATTCTTTATATATGAAACGAATTATGTGTTATAATTAACTTACTATGAGGAATTTATTAACTTATGTTAAGTTAATTGTAGTAATTACAACTCATATAAGTAAAAGTGTGTCAATGGCATCAGGTAGTATTTCCCTTTCAAGACCCTTTCCTATTTTGCATTCGGTTCCGGAACGCTAGATGTTATAACAAGGCGTGAAATTCGGACCCATCCCCCGCAGAAATGTAGTCATTACATAGCGGTCGGGGGTTCTACCGATTTTTAGAGGTTACGATCAGGTCCTCATTCCTTGAAAATGGCTGATAGCCGAAACTAGTCGGAATAAAGACGTAAAATTAGTGAAACATACCAAGTGATTTTATTTTAAATTTAATTTTTAAAAAATATTTAATCATGTTTCATCAAGTGATCAATGAGAAACAAGTTGAAAATAGAAAAAGTAATGTTAATGTCACAGTAATCGTAGAACACATCTCGTCATATCTAGTATACATAATCATTTTAATTGACATGAACAATCAGTGAAGGAAAAAATAAAATTGGCATCTCCCTGGGGGATTAAATCCAACTCCAACAATACCATAATTGCAGATTGATATATGCACGCATATCCAAGGTGAAAAATTTCCATTCAAGATCGATGCAATCTGGCGCAATTGCGGTGATCGAGTAAAGACCGCAAAACGACGAAAGAACAATAAAACTAAAAACTGGAGGAAAAACTAATGACAGTGTGGGTTAGTGTGCAAATTAGAAAGCGTAATAGCGCGTTGCGTTACCCCAGGGCACGAACCCGCGATAAATCCTAGCATATTTATACATTCGCCATCATAACTCGGAGGCAGCAATAAATAGATCCGCCGGATCAGATTTTACGATCGAGCGAATAATTCACGCCGCGTGCGGCCTACAACTATATTAACTATTATGCCGATTCGCGAGTTACAGTTAGTCGTTGCACGTGCACATAAGTAAATTGCATCGCTTATTAAGAATCGAGTGTTGTGTTGGATTTATGCGTTGAACTCGTTCGGGGTCGTAGAGTCGTGCCTTGAGGAACCGCCGCTCGTTCCACAGTTCGGGTTGCTTCCGGGGATTGCTACTCTAGATACAATTGTGTGGGTAGAGTAAAATCAGTTCTACGGTTCGCTAACTAGATTGACCAAGTGAAGGATATTTGTGGGATAAATAAATTCCATGTTATCATTAGCATAATCTATTTATAGCTTTTTCTGCATAGTTATCGCTTACTTAAATATCAACCTGATTCGTGATTCGTTTGTAACATAAACTACAAGTAAGAAATATTTGTCTTTGGCGTTATTGAAATGACATTTAATTTAAAACAAACACAATATGAAACGCTGTATACAGAGAGTTTTATGTAACACCGAACATTTTCATAATGAGAATATTATTTTTTTAAGTAAACATATGCATTTCGTTATACATTTTCTGACGCTCGGTTTATTAAGAGAATTCAATTAGAACTTAAAATGAGTGTTTTCCACTCCCAAGCTAAGCATGAAGTAAAATTTGGAGTTTAGAAAAGCCTGAAAATTTGGTTTGGTCGCGTAGCGTGAAGCGCGGAGCGGCTAAACCAAATTTTCAGGCTTTTCTAAACTCGAAAGTTTCGTATGTAACATAAACTACAAGTAAGAAATATTTGTCTTTGGCGTTATTGAAATGACATTTAATTTAAAACAAACACAATATAAAACGCTGTATACAGAGAGTTTTATCTAACACCGAACATTTTCATAATGAGAATATTTTTTTGAAATATACATATGCATTTCGTTGTACATTTTCTGACGCTCGGTTTATTAAGAGAATTCAATTAGAACTTAAAATGAGTGTATTCCACTCCCAGGCTAAGCATGAAGTAAAATTTCGAGTTTAGAAAAACCTGAAAATTTGGTTTGGTTGCGTAGCGCGAAGCGCGGAGCGGCCAAACCAAATTTTCAGGCTTTTCTAAACTCGAAATTTTACTTCATGCGCCACCGGTACAAAACACTGACATATTACGAAGCTTAATACACACCGCTCAACTTTATATTGAATCACTGTTTTGTACCGGTGGCGCATGAAGTAAAATTTCGAGTTTAGAAAAGCCTGAAAATTTGGTTTGGCCGCTCCGCGCTTCGCGCTACGCGACCAAACCAAATTTTCAGGCTTTTCTAAACTCGAAATTTTACTTCATGCTTAGCCTGGGAGTGGAAAACACTTGTTTAAAGCTTCAAATTAAATTCTCTTAGTAAATTAAGCGTCGGAAAATATATAACGTATGCATATGTATACTTAAAAGAAATATTGTCGTTATGAAAATGTTCTCTGTTACATAAAACTCTCTGTATATATCTTCAGAGATCATTTTTATAGCATATCTCATGTGCCTAATCAAAATATGAGTTAAGCATTTGAATTAAGTTTTATATTTTAGTACAATATTTATATATTTATTTATTTATTTATTCACGAGATACCTCTTTAACATTGAAATAATACAAAATAAGAATTAACAAAATATTGATGTAATTTCACTTTGTACATTTTGTAAATGAAACGATTTTTGTCATTATGATTTGTTGATTAATTTTAAGTAATTACATTTATTAAACTTGATAGACTTTGCGAATGTATGTGTTTCAGCAACATGATTGTGTTATAATTATATGGAAATCGAACTTGACACGAAAATTTGTTCCGTATAAAGACAATAACTCTTAAGACAGAAAAAAATAATATTGACGGAGATCGCAGACCTCGACACGAATATCGTAATCTCGAAACTCATTGCATAAATCGCCTCCGTAATCGACGTTCAAAGAAATTCAATTAGCTTGCTTGCCTACAGTTAAAAATTACTCACAAGAAAAATATCTATGGGAAAACTAAACGAATTTATCACCAAATAATAGCAATTTTCTATCCTGCAATATTACTCATTATTTATAAATAACTTTTAGTAAATAACACACTTGGTTAACATTTCACTGTTTATTGATTGACACTGCAACAATTGTTTCGCCACACAGTGGCTTCATCAGGCAGATCAATAATTTATACATAAAGGGAATTTTTCTTTTAAGTGTACATGCTCTGTAAAATTCCAGGCTTTGCTTGCTTTCTGCAAGCATTAAAATTGAAGTTTCGAACGAGTGTATTCCACTCCCAGACTAAGCATGAAGTAAAATTTCGAGTTTAGAAAAGCCTGAAAATTTGGTTTGGTCGCGTAGCGCGAAGCGCGGAGCGACCAAACCAAATTTTCAGGCTTTTCTAAACTCGAAATTTTACTTCATGCGCCACGCGTATTAAACACTGACAAAACTGAAATATTGTGAGCGAGTGATCTTTTCTTGAAATCAGTGATTTGTACGCGTGGCGCATGAAGTAAAATTTCGAGTTTAGAAAAGCCTGAAAATTTGGTTTGGTCGCTCCGCGCTTCGCGCTACGCGACCAAACCAAATTTTCAGGCTTTTCTAAACTCGAAATTTTACTTCATGCTTAATCACGGAGTGGAAATACTCGTTCGAATCTTCAATTTACACAATGCAACATTACTTTTTATTTATACATACAGGGAATTTAGCGTATGCTCTGTTAAATTTCAGGCTTTTATTGCTTTTTTGCAAGCTTTCAAATTGAAGTTTCGAACGAGTGTTTCCACTCCTTGATTAAGCATGAAGTAAAATTTCGAGTTTAGAAAAGCCTGAAAATTTGGTTTGGTCGCGTAGCGCGAAGCGCGGAGCGACCAAACCAAATTTTCAGGCTTTTCTAAACTCGAAATTTTACTTCATGCGCTACGCGTATTAAACACTGACAAAACTGAAATATTGTGAGCGAGTGATCTTTTCTTGAAATCAGTGTTTTGTACGCGTGGCGCATGAAGTAATATTTCGAGTTTAGAAAAGCCTGAAAATTTGGTTTGGTCGCTCCGCGCTTCGCGTTACCCGACCAAACCAAATTTTCAGGCTTTTCTAAACTCGAAATTTTACTTCATGCTTAATCAAGGAGTGGACACACTCGTTCGAAACTTCAATTTTCACAATGAAATTTTCCGTTCTGCAACATTACTTATTATTTATACATACAGGGAACTTAGCGTATGCTCTGTAAAATTTCAGGCTTTTATTGCTTTCTGCAAGCATTAAAATTGAAGTTTCGAACGAGTGTATTCCACTCCCAGACTAAGCATGAAGTAAAATTTCGAGTTTAGAAAAGCCTGAAAATTTGGTTTGGTCGCGTAGCGCGAAGCGCGGAGCGACCAAACTAAATTTTCAGGCTTTTATAAACTCGAAATTTTACTTCATGCGCCACGCGTATTAATCACTGAAAAAACTGAAATATTGTGAACAAGTGATCTTTCCTTGAAATCAGTGTTTTATACGCGTGGCGCATGAAGTAAAATTTCGAGTTTAAAAAAGCCTGAAAATTTGGTTTGGTCGCTCCGCGCTTCGCGCTACGCGACCAAACCAAATTTTCAGGCTTTTTTAAACTTGAAATTTTACTTCATGCTTAACCTGGGCCCTTATAAACGAGCCGCCACTAGTACAGTTACAGTTATAACTCCACTCTTCATTGAATTAAGTTGAAATGTATGTGCAGGTTACCCTCATCTGTTGAATTTCTTTCTATAATTTATTTTACTTCCATATCCATCAATTTAATTAATAGTTATGTGAGATAGCAATAATTAAGTCGATTAATTCATTCGATTACGTTGAATCTCCGAAGTGTAATTATCATTAAATGCATGCATGGATCATTAGGTGTTGTAACTTAGGTATGAGGAAGCGGTTGACATTGTTCTTAACTATTGCCCAAGTATCGCAAACGGGGATAAGTGGACTAATGAAGGCATTAGAATTTTCCTTCGTCATCATGCGATCGCAATTACGAACGCTTCCTCGGGTCTCCAAACTAAATTTCGCAACATCTTCAGCTTTCAAACACATTTAATATATAAAAGAGAAATTTTGGAATCATAATATTTTCTTAATGGTTTTAAAGTAATTGAGTCCTTGGAATTGAATAATTTGTTACAAACTTGTTATAAAATGATTAAATTCATAATTTTATTGAGTGGGCGAAGTTTGAAGGAATTAAACTTGATGATTTAATTATTAAACTACTTATAAAAAATAGATGTCCTATCCATGTTTTCATCCCACAGATTAAAAAGTATAAAACATTGTGATACATATGTAAAAAAAGTTATAAATACCAGAAATACTAGAAACTTTAAAAGTAAACGTAGGTGGTGATGAAATGTCAAAAGCTGGGTTAGGTTAGTTTTCGCTTTGTCAAGTTAAGTTAGATGCCACACTGGAGCGAAACGACGACTTACTGTGACGGTCACTATAGTTAATAATGTTTTATGGTTCGTACTAGAAAGTGCGAAAGTTTAGCGCCCCCAATATTTAATATTTAAATATTCGAATAATTTATATATTTGAATAAACGTTACATATACTTTAATAGAGCATTGTAATATATCAAATTAAATAAGATTTTAAATATTTCATTGTATAATTCAATATCCGGAGGTGTATTTGCACGGGAAGTAGTTGTTTCAATGGATATTTATCGTCTTAAATTGTCTTATTAACTAAGACACTGTTTGCATTTTCACGAATAGTTTTTTCGTAATTTTATATATTATGTTTAAAGTGTGCAAACTATAAGAAGCGTAAGCTTATTTTCTCAAATTCAAATAATTTTGAATTTGAATTTATCTTGTTTGAATATGTTTTTCAATGCTCAGATTTACAACACAACCTCTATTGTCATAACAATATAGTTATACATTCTAAAAAAATAACTATATTGTTATGACAATAGAGGTTGTGTTGTATATCTGAGCATTTGAAAAACATATTCAAATATATAAATTATTCGAGTATTTAAATATTAAATATTGGGGGCGCTAAACTTTCGCACTTTCTAGTACGAACCATAAAACATTTTTAACTATAGTGACAGTCACAGTAATTCGTCGGTTCGCTCCAGTGTGGCATCTAACTTAACTTGACAAAGCGAAAACTAACCTAACCCAGCTTTTGACATTTCATCACCACCTACGCTTACTTTTAAAGTTTCTAGTATTTCTGGTATTTATAACTTTTTTTACATATGTATCACAATGTTTTATACTTTTTAATCTGTGGGATGAAAACATGGATGGGACATCTATTTTTTTATAATGCTATAAATCATAAACATACATACCTAATCAGTATATTTTGAATTTCACTTGAATTCAGTGTTTTATACGGGTGATGCATGAAGTAAAATTTCGAGTTTAGAAAAGCCTGAAAATTTGCTTCTAGGCTTTTCTAAACTCAAAATTTTACTTCATGCTCAATCTGGGAGTTAAAAACCATTGTTCGAAAACTGTTAAAACTTTGAATGACAATAAAGAGTTTTTAAAGAAAATTACCAACAAAATAATGAACGAAACTTGGAAAGATTCTGAAAATAACTACACTTTGTATTTTTTTCTATTTTCTTTAAGAAATAATCTTATTTAAATAAGATTAGATCACATTTGTGTTGGTGCACTTAATCTAAATAGTCAAAAATAGCAAATATGTCAAAACTATGTGAACAAAATCTTGTAAAACGTGAGAATTGTGAACAGTTTGAAGTACTGTTCAAACTGTTCACAATTCTCACGTTTTACAAGATTTTGTTCACATAGTTTTGACATATTTGCTATTTTTTACTATTTAGATTGAGTGCACCAACACAAATGTGATCTAATCTTATTTAAATAAGATTATTTCTTAGTTTAAAGTCAATTTTGGTTTGGAAAGGGATAAACGAATCAACTGATTTCATATTATTACTAAGCTTTATTTAAATAATTAAGATTATTGACTAGTTATTTAGGATAAAAAAGGATAACAAAAATATTGAAAAATAATTTAAATTAAAAAAATCTTTGGT
The DNA here is from genome assembly GCA_932526585.2 of Philonthus cognatus. Lineage (NCBI taxonomy): Eukaryota > Metazoa > Arthropoda > Insecta > Coleoptera > Staphylinidae > Philonthus > Philonthus cognatus. The sequence continues at coordinate 101,778,650 of OW052244.1, forward strand.
AGAAAAATTTACGCATATCAACCACTTTGTTAGAGTTTGGCCAAAGTCGTAACTTCAAGACATATCCAGTGTTTGCTGATTAGGCATGTTTTATACAAAAAATACGTTTTGAATTATGCCGATTTTTGTTTTCTGAGAATTTTTTTTTTTTTATTGGGTTTGGCTTTTGCCTGACCTTGGGAACTTGCCCATTAGCCAACATCATTTTATTTATATTTGTATTTGTTTTATTTCTTTAACTTATTGCTAATTACCTATAACTATATGTTTGGACGTCACAACACATTCAAACACGCCTATGGACTCCGGGACGAATATTTTTCGTTAGAAAAATTACTCGCCCCGGCTGGGAATCGAACCCAGATCACCGCCGTGAACGATTGGCGAATCCAGCGGCTCAACCGCTGGGCCACGGCGGGCCCCTTCTAAGCAATTAAATTAATAATTTCATCAAATATACCTATACAACACTTTTTCAATGATATTTAATCTTTTTTCTATGGAATAAAATTAATAATTTGTATGTTGTATACATGAATATTGATTTCGTTTAATCGAGCAACGTGATAATAACACGAGCTGAATAAATAAAACGTGAATATTACAGGTATCGAGATTGTGAAAGTATATAGAGATAACCTTGCTGTGGAATTGTTGCGTACACAAGAGCTTGAAGAATGATAATAATAAAAAAAGAAGCTACACCCTTTATTATCTACTTATTATTATTACAAGGTGAACAAGCGGCGCGGTGCTGCAGAGAAAAGATTAAAGTCGATTCACTTTCATTTGCTTTATACGGTTAATTTTATAGAGATAATATTTTACAAACAAAAACTTTATAAAAGTAATTATTGAGGTAGATTTTATCGTGATTCTTGTTATATCCCATAATTTCATAGATGTTTGCATGCAAACGTACTTAAAAATGATCAATAAAGGTATGATTTTTGCTAAATGTACTATACTTTAGAAGGCTTCAGAAGGGGGCGAACCACAACAGACGCAATTCTGAAATTCATCGATGGGACAATTAACTGCTTTGAAACAGGACCTCACGAAAGCATTCGATTGTGTTTCACATCAAATTTTACTACGTAAATTTTATTTTTATAACTTTCTGCACGAAACCTGTGGTCTGTTCATGTAGTACCTTTCTGGAAGAAAGCGATGGGTATATTCAAATAGGAATGGATCATACAACTTGCCATTATTTCACGGGGTTCCACAAGGTTCCATTCTTGGCCCATTACTATTCTTAATCTGCATTAATGACAGACTGGATTCCTCTTACTATGTTATTTTGTATGCCGACGATATCACCATAACTACCCAAGGTGAAGACATTGAGGAAGTGACAGAATCGCAGAATGAGTGTTATATCATGGCACTAGATTGGTTCAACTGTAACCGACTCAAACTTAACTGCGATAAATTGGCAAATATTACGTTCAGTTTATCTAGGAATTTGACGGATAAAACATCTACTAAATTTCTTGGACTACATATTTGACTTGGCATACACATGGTGACGCTTTGGCCAATAAGTTATGCTCCAACATTTTTCTGATGCGCAGATTTTCAAAGATAGTATTCGCAGAAGTGTTAACGAGTTGCTTACTTTTCTTTAATACAGAGTCACATGTCATATGGTCTATTAGTATGGAGTTACTCTGCTATTAGACACAGAATTTTTAGTGTACAGCGAAATGTAGTGCGAAACGTATGATATGCACTACTTTTCGCTGTAGACCAAAAATTCTGTGTCTAATAGCAGAGTAACCCCATACTAATATAATATATAAAATTACGAATAAACTATTCGTGAAAATGCAAACAGTGTCTTAATTAATAAGACAATTTAAGACGATAAATATCCATTGAAACAACTACTTCCCGTGCAAATACACCTCCGGATATTGAATTATACAATGAAATATTTAAAATCTTATTTAATTTGATTTGTTACAACGCTCTATTAAAGTATATGTAACGTTTAGGTCAAATTCTCTTCAAACCAACTAACAATACAATTTAAAATGAAAGGAGAGATAGCAACAAATTAGAAGTGAAAGGACTTGGGTTAAAACTAATGTCTTAGGCCATCCTAATAGACCATATGACATGTGACTCTGTATTAGAGAAAAGTAAGCAACTGTTAACACTTCTATGACTACTCTGCCATCACTATACATTTTGGAAGGTCTATTATGTATAAAAAAGAACGTATCTTCTTACCGACCTAACTCAGGTCTCCACAATTATAATACCAGGGAGAGGATGGGCGGTTTGGCTTAGTAAATCACAAACGGGAGTGCGATACTGCGGCATTACATTTTCCAATATGCTTCCCGACCATTTCGAAACAAGACCTATTAATGAATTTAAAAAATTAGTCAAAGCATTCTTAATTTTAAATGCGTTTTACAGCTAGGAGGAATACCTGGAATACAATTTTATTCAGTGGATATAGTGATTTATTGAAATAAATGTTTGTTTGTATACGTAGATTTTAGTACTTGTAATATTTAGATTTTATACACAGAGAGTTTTATATAACACCGAACATTTTCATAAAATACGATTTGATCTTTGATTTTTAGGTTATGTGTAAATTGGGTTGCCTATATAACCATTACGAATTGTAGCTAATCAATTGCTATTAATGCCTCAACTTGTACATACAGGGAGTTTTTCATTTAAGTATACGTGTCCCAACTTCGGAGTATATATGGCGTAAATCTTTAGATAATCGTTGTTTATTTAAAAGGGGTTTAATTTTAAACTTAAAATGAGTGTGTTCCACTCCCAGACTAAGTATGAAGTAAAATTTCGAGTTTAGAAAAGCCTGAAAATTTGGTTTGGACGCGTAGCGCGAAGCGCGGAGCGACCAAACCAAATTTTCCAACCAACTTTACATTGAATCAGTGTTTTGTGCCGGTGGCGCATGAAGTAAAATTTCGAGTTTAGAAAAGCCTGAAAATTTGGTTTGGCCGCTCCGCGCTTCGCGCTACGCGACCAAACCAAATTTTCAGGCTTTTCTAAACTCGAAATTTTACTTCATGCTTAGCCTGGGAGTGGAAAACACTCGTTTAAAGCTTCAAATTGTATTCTTTTAATAAACGGAGCGTGGTAAAATGTACAACGTCTTCATATGTATACTTAAAAGAACAATTTTCGTTATGAATATGTTCGGTATTACATAAAACTCTCTGTATGTTTTTTTAGCACTAAATATATAATTTATACCACCTATTTTGATTTGTGTAAAACTATTTGTTCTAGCACAAATAATTAAAAAAAAAAACAATATTCGAAAATTTTATGAATCGTGGTCAGATTGTCAATAAATATATTTTTAAACTTATTTTTGTTTTAAACGTTTCCATAACCATTTGTGTAAAATAGTATAAAATAACAGTAACTGTAAGAAACAATTAAAGCAACCAACCGCTGGACTATGTATAACTGACCAAGTTCAAGCAACGGAATCACAGCATCAACAAACAACAACACAACTTGAAATAATCATTCGCACTAATTAAGAGATCTCCCATTAACAATTCACGCTGCAGCGGATAGACGCATTTTCTTTTATGTATTATTATGCGTTCTGGTTACGGTTAATTCACGATTGAAGAATATTACACGCTTGTTTACAGCAGGATATCATAGATTATCTAATGAAAATCTCGATGAAAAATGCGCGCGTCTGTGCGTATTTTTTTTAATAAGGATCTGCGGGTAATCGCCGACGAGATGCGATAAATATTAATTGGATGATCGGAGATTACGCTGCTTTTTGTTGTGTAGAAAAATTTTGTTTATGAGTTATTAGGTTATTATACGTGACCAACCCAGTATACGAGAAAATAAATTAAATTAAAATTATTAATTAATTTTGATCGATATAATTCTTATATAGAATTATTATTATAATCTAATTTAAGTAGATGAATTAAATTATTAAGAAAAAACGGTTTAACTTTGTTTGTATAACACAATTTATTTTTATGTGACTGCGGTTTCGGCAAATTTAGCTTGCCATTATCAAACATATAGTGACTAAAACTACTTACAAAACAGGTATATATACAAAATGGTTAGAGAAAAACACAAACAAATTACAAATTACAAAACGGCTGTAAAAATGGGTCGGAAGATGACTCTCCTAGAAGCATTAGAAATACACAAAGTGCGCGCTAATCCGGGAATCCCTCTCATTAACGACCAGGTCGACCTAGTGTACACCCCCATTTTTACAGCCGTTTTGTAATTTGTAATTTGTTTGTGTTTTTATTTAACCATTTTGTATATATACCTGTTTTGTAAGTAGTTTTAGTCACTATATGTTTGATAATGGCAAGCTAAATTTGCCGAAACTGCAGTCACATAAAAATAAATTGTGTTATACAAACAAAGTTAAACCGTTTTTTATTAATAAATTAACATGTATAACGAAGTAGAAGCCTCCACAATACAAAAAAAATGAATTGAATGTATTACATTAGTGTACCTGCGTATCTTCTTCGATATACAATATAAATTTTGCAAGTAATTAAAAAAAGGCGAGAACAAATCTGGAAACCAATATACAGGGTCCAACAGCGTTACCTGACTGTTTTTAAAATAGCACAACTCAATCAATTTTCAAGATATTTTATTAACCCATTAAGCGCTATTGATGCGTAGACGCAACATTATAAATGTTTGGTTAATTTATATATACTAAATAGGTAAGCAAAAGTAAAAAAAAACACACTTCCCAAACAGCGAGCGAAGCGAGCTTTGGCGAGGGGGCCGGAGTTATATTGCTAAATAAGTTAATTTAATATATACTATTTGACCTGGCTTGAAAATTTAAGGAGAAAAATGTCAATATTTTGTTATTTAAATATTTCGATTATTACTCATTAAAAAAAAAATAAAGTGAGTGTATTTCTAAATTCACCATATTTCAGTGTTTTATACGCGTGGCGCATGAAGTAAAATTTCGAGTTTAGAAAAGCCTGAAAATTTGGTTTGGCCGCTCCGCTTCGCGGAGCGACCAAACCTAATTTTCAGGCTTTTCTAAACTCGAAATTTTACTTCATGCTTAGTCTGGGAGTGGAATCACTCGTTCTAAATTTCATACTGCACGTTTTTATATAAAATCGACCATTGCCTGAAATTTTACAGCATATACATCATGTATATTTAAAAGAAAAATTCACAGTATGTAAAACAATAAATCATTTATGGATATCATAAAAAGAAGTGCAGAATTTTACCTAAAATCAACTTTTAGAGTTATCTCTATAATTGCTCGGCCGTTAATGGGTTAAAAAAAATTATAAACAGGAAGATTGGAAGTTTATAATGTATACAAAAACTTAGAAAAAAACCCCAAATAGCGAAAATAACATCAGGCAAATGAAGACTTAGTTTTCGATGCACAACTGAGGCCGGGTGGTAAAGTTAGTCATCATTCCTTGCAAAGTTGCTCGAGGAATCGCTCGAATTTCTTGCTGAATATTATCACGCAGTTGAGCCAAATTTCGAGGCTTGTCAAGGTACATATTTCCCTTTAGGTAACCCCACAAATAAAAGTCACATGGTGACAGAGAACTTGCTGGCCATGGGATGTCACCGCCGGTGTAATATTAACCTACCGATGTTCAATGTTCTCAGCAGCTCCTTAGCATCTCCTCAGCAGCTTCATAGATACACGTGCCGTGTGAGCAGTTGCCCCATCCTGTTAGAAACAAACCCCCCTGACAAGAATTCGACGCCGACGTAATTCGGGAAGGAGGTATTCCCGGATCATGCTTACATAACGTTCGGCGTTTACTGTTAGTACTCCTTGTTTTCTTATTTTAAGTGCAATTCGAACATGTATAGGTTGTCAATTTTCCGAAATTGGCTGTTTTTTTTGAAAAGTTTAATTTGAAGTTATAAACCCTGGGTCTCCAAACTATCTTCTTCGCGGGCCACAAATACAATTCTACATAATAAAGTCGGCCAAGATCCGATTAAATTTATAAAATTATGACAAATTTAAGGAACAATTGTTACAATATTTCAAAATATGACATTTACAAAAAAAATTACAAACAATCGCGGGCCGGATTCATGCAAGTCGCGGGCCGGATTCATGCAAGTCGCGGGCCGGATTTGGCCCGCGGGCCGTAGTTTGGAGACCACTGCTTTAAACGATTGTTTTTCACTCCCAGACTAAGCATGAAGTAAAATTTCGAGTTTAGAAAAGCCCCGCGAAAATTTGTCGAGGGTCGCGCAGCGACCCGAGACAAATTTTCTGGGCTTTTCTAAACTCGAAATTTTACTTCATGCGCCACGCGTATGAAACACTAAATTATTGTGAAATTTATGTATATTCGAACTTCACTTGAAATCTGTGTTTTATGCGCGTGGCGCGTGAAGTAAAATTTCGAGTTTAGAAAAGCCTAATTTGGCTCGGTCGCTCCGCTGCGCTACGCGCCCGAGCCAAATTTTCAGGCTTTTCTAAACTCGAAATTTTACTTCATGCTTAGTCTGGGAGTGGAAACCCGCGTTAGACGATCAAGCAAAAACTTATTGTGCAGTTTTCTGTATTGTAAAATTTAAGACATAAAATATATAGAGTTGATATTTTTTTACGTTATAAAAATAAAATTACGGAACATCAAAGTTGAAACAAATAAAAAATAATTATATAAAATTAAAAAACGCGTTCGAGTTTAGAAAAGCCCAGAAAATGTTGACTATGCTTAATAATGTTTGATATCTTGTACGGTTTTGCCACAAAAATATAAAATATGTGCGGACGTTTTCCTTGAAGAAAAAAGATCCGATCACTCCCGAATTACACTCAACTGCGTGATAATATTCAGCGAGAAATTAGTGCGATTCCTCGGGCAATTTTGCAAGGAGTGATGACTAACTTTATCACTCGACTTCAGCTGTGCATCGAAAACGGAGGTCGTCATTTACCTGAAGGTATTTTCGCTACTTGAGTTTTTGTATACGTTATAAACTTCCATTCTTCCTGTTTACAAAAACATTTTTTTTAATAAAATAACTTGAAAATTAATTGAGTTGTGCAATTTTAAGTATCTCCAGGTAACGCTGCCGAACAGTGTATAATTCAGAAGTGCTCTCCTCTAGACTATCTCGTATACTGGTTATACGAGGGTTGCCTTTTATATTTCGGGATTAGAAAACACAAATAAATATTAATCATTGAAAATCGCTTTATTGTTTTTCAAAATATTCCCCATTAAGATCTATACACTTTTGCATGCGATTGAACAAATTGTCGAAGCACTTTTGCCACTCTGATTGAGGTATCTCCAAAACATGCATTCTGAACGCATCAACCGCTTCTTCAGGTGTCGAAAAACGTCGATCTCTCATTTTATTTTTTACGGATGAAAATAAAAAGAAGTCATTCGGTGCCAGGTCAGGACTATATGGCGGATGACTCATCAAATCGATGTTTTGCGTTCTCAAAAATGCAGTTGTTTGAGCCGATGTGTGAGAGCTCGCATTATCGTGGTGAAGAGTGATCCGTTTTCGGCGGTTGGTTTTCCTGATTTCTTGGATGACAACTGGCAAACAAATGGTTGTATACCACTCAGAATTGACTGTTCTGCGTTGTTCTAGTGCAGTGATGGGGAAACTACGGCCCGCGGGCCAAGTCCGGCCCGCGGAAAGGTTTAATCCGGCCCGTTTAAGAGTGCCGTCGTGAGAATGTTTGAACGCGTTCTTACTTCGTAATGTGACGACCCGCATAAAAACTACCTACCTACGATTAAGCATTATTCTTTGGCCCGCTACGATTGTCTGGTTATTACAAATGGCCCGTCTTAAAAAATGTTTCCCCACCACTGTTCTAGTGGTACGGTTGCAACATGTCCAGTTTTTCCAAAAAAACAGGCGACCATTTGCTTGGAAGTGCTTCGTGCGCGAACAAATTTTGTTGGATTTGGCTCATCTTGAAACACAGCAGTCGACTGCTGTTTACTTTCGGGCTCATACGCGTAAATCCATGATTCATCACCTGTCACGATGTCATAGACGTATTTCGAAGCACCGCAATCGTATTTTTTGAGCATTTATTTGCACCAATCGACACGAGCCTTTTTTTGAGCGATTGACAAATTGTGTGGGATCCAGCGCGAACAAATTTTTTTGACAGTCAAATGTTCATGCAATATTGAATGTATGCTGGTCCCACTAATGCCTAAGGTTGTCTCAATCTCACGATAGGCCACATGACGATCTTGTAATATTTGTTTGCGCACAGCATCAATGGTTTCCGGAACAACAACTGATTTTGGACGACCTCCACGAAATTCGTCTTGGAGTGAACTACGACCTCGGTTGAATTCACCATACCATCGATAAACACTGGTCCTTGATGGAGCTTCATCGCCAAAAATTGAATTAAGTTCATCCATGCACTGTTGTTGAGTTAATCCACGTCGAAAGTTGTAAAAAATAATCGCACGAAAATGTTCACGATTTAATTCCATTCTTTGGCCGAGAAAAATTTGGTGTAAACGACACAAATAACGCTCATATGTCAAAACGTTCTGAGTACGTATAACCTCAAAAATGTCAAACTTTACGATAGAGCTCTCAGTTGCCAGATTGCAACACTAGGGTTGCCCAATCCCGAAATATAAAAGGCAACCCTCGTAATTCATAAAAACATTGAGACAATGGTGGAAATAAAGTTAATTTTACGGATATCTAGACAAATAAAAGCGCTACTGTAAAAAGTGTTTATACGAGAATTGGGTTGTTTAAAAAAAATTGTCTGCAAGCTCTATTTTTGGCCCGAGTTTAGACTTTAACCATTTTTAAACACGATATATAAAATAACGAGAATGTTTTTCGTGTAAAATGCAAACAATGTGTCTTAACCAATAAGACAACTTAAGACAATAAATATTCATTGTAACAAGTGTGCAAACTATAAGAAGCGTAAGCTTATTTTCTCCAATGCAAATATTTTCAAATTGGAATTATTCTTGTTTAATCATGTTAATGAAAGAAGTATAAAGTTGTGACTTAATATAGGTGTTTAAATGAATTTACTTGGTTTGTTTTACTTAAAATATATTATTTCAACTAGTTTCGGCTTAATGCCATTTTCAAGAATGAAAACACGAATTAAACACCTCTATTTAGTAGAAATGTTTTACCAATTGAATAATGAGAAACAAGTTTATAATATAGTTGTGACTTACCCAAAAGTCTACCATTTCATTAATTAAAGAAACAAATTGTACCTAGGAGGTTAACACAACAATATGTCGAGTTTTCTACTTTTAGATAGGGGTCAACCTTCTCTTAATGATTAAAGATGTCAACCATACTTATTTTTTATATCATTAATATTATTGACTTTCTATTTTTAACATCTGCGTTTTCTTTTAGAAAATTTTTGACTCATAATGATTTACGATAATTGTTCTATAGATAATATGTATCTCCATGTTACTGTATTTTTTTTTGCGCGAGGCCGTTTGCAGTGAGTGAAATGCAATTTTCCATAGTCGAGCAGCCTTTATTCGCCCATTCATTAAAATCACCTTCATGACACTGATTTACAATTATAATTGCTGTGTAATTCATTCGGTATTGTTGCAGATGTGCGTCACACGTGAATCTGGGACACAGTCGTTTCCAGAAATTGATAGCTTTACAACAAACCTGCATTTGCGTACAGTCGCATTCAGCATTGGCCAAAAGCAAATACATTTGTATTAATTATGTAAAATATACATATTCAACACTCCCTAAAACATATAAATTACTTAAATGATACATTGCCATACATTGTAAATATTTAAATAATTAACACAGATTACTTTTTTGTATTTACTTTTTTATTTTAAATTGTGACCAGTTTTGACTCGTCATTCTCAAACTAAATGAGAATGAGAATGATTCGCTGACGAAACGAAACTGTTCACAATTTAAAATAAAAAAGTGAATACAAAAAAGTAATCTGTGTTACCTTTTATATAAATAAAACAATTTAAACACTTTCAAATATACAGCGTGTAATCGAACTAATGTACATCCTCTTAAGGGCGTATACACAAAATATTTTGACACCAATTGCAGCAAAAATAAAATCGGAAAAAAAATATTGGATTTTTCATAATTTTTCATGAATTTTTTACTTTTTGAGAACTTCTGGTTACCTGTGTTCATGATATTTTTCGTGGATGCGTAAGTTGTTGTATTTTTTATTTACTTTTACTACTGCGAGGCGCATAAATCACTTCGCACGCACTATCGAGACGTATAAATCACTTAGCACGCACTACACACACACACACACTGTCTAGAATTACTAGATGAAACTGGGTCACGTATAAAAAAAATCACAATAACAACATAGACATAATTCTTCACAATCTGACCCACTTTTCTCTGGAAGGTGTAATTCGATATCCAAATCGTTTAAAAACTGCCAGTCTATGTGGAATCTCTCTTAAAATACGCAATGTGCGCGTATACCAGATACCACAAACATGTGGCCTATTATTATTAATTATTTTTAATAATTATTTGTGAGCTATCTACTAAAGGTATGGTAATTTCAAATGCAGGTATTGTTTATTTAAACGCTGCCCCTTATGTGGTAGAGAGCCTGTACAGTAGTTCGTTTACACGCTGTATATTGTGCATTCGCTACAATTGTTTCGCCACACTGTGGCTTCTTCAGGCGAAGAAATGATAAATAAAATTTGTCAGGTCAGGTATATATACAATGTTTACGGGGGGTGGGTTTTTAAAAAAAAAATAATATTTAAGAGGGGCTAAGGATAAGTCTGTTTGCTCATTGAGAAGATGTCCCGTGTATTTTCTTTTATTAATTTCCATGGACTCCATGATGTTGAGTTTCCGGCCTTATCTTTTTTGATGTAGGACTTTGAAGTTTTCATCTAAGTGGTGTTTTTCATCTATGAGGTGGTAAGAGTATGTAGAGTTGGTTTTGTTTTGTTGGAAGCTAGTTCGGTGTTCTTTTATCCTCTCTTTGAACGACCTACGGTTTGTCCCACATATACTTTGGGGCAGTCTTTGCAATTTAATCTGTGTTAATTATTTTAATATTTACAATGTATCGCAAAGTAACCGCCTCCACCACAAGATATATAAACTACTATTCATAAATGTAAAAAATAGTAATGTGTCTATCATAACACCTTCCCTGTCATTTAAGGGGGGAAACTCATTTAGAAAAAATTTTTTTTAGCAAAACATTTTTATTGCTTTAAACTACTTCTTATATATTTAAGAATGAACCCTTAAAAGCGTATGGCCATCCGGAACTTTTTTGCAAATATATATATCCATTTTAGTGAGTCCATTTCAGACGGCTGAAATACTTCTGTGACGCGCTGACCGAAATTTTTCAAATGCTTCTCCTGAAAAGTTGTGTTTTGGAAATCGCCGGAACATTTGGAGATCACAGATTTGGTCGGAATTCATTGCGATTTCGTGGACTGAATAGAGAATTCAATTCTCTACTTCGATAACCTAATTATTTTCGTATAATGTAACCAGAAGTAGTATTTTTTTTAAAATAAGTTGAAAAAAAAACGCAAAAAAAGTGATTTTTGTTTCAACTCGAAAATTTTTTCCGAAAATTTTTTTTTTTCAACATACAATGAGGTCTCTGAAATGCGCTGGCATGTCAACTGTAAGGCCCTATTCTTTTTTTCTGTTTTAATCACGATCCTCAATCTCCACAGAGGCCGGCGCAAACCGCTACACACGAAACTCGAAATTTGCGCATGTAAATAAAACATGTAAAATAAAACATTTTCCAAAAAATTTCTACACGGTTTTACACTTAAATACATGCCCAATAAGCTGCAAAAACAATGATATAGTTTCATTCATTTTCCTAGCCGCAATCCACTCCCAAAGTTACTCGAATTTTTCGACTTCTAAATGAGTTTCCCCCCTTAATCAATTGATAATCGACATAATAAATTTATTTTACTCTAACCAATCGCTTAAAGATTTTACTTAAGGTCAGTGTTTTATACGCGTGGCGCATGAAGTAAAATTTCGAGTTTAGAAAAGCCTAATTTGGCTCGGTCGCTCCGCTTCGCTACGCGCCCGAGCCAAATTTTCAGGCTTTTCTAAACTCGAAATTTTACTTCATGCTTAGTCTGGGAGTGGAAACCCGCGTTAGACGATCAATCAAAAACTTATTCTGCAGTTTTGTGTATTATAAAGTTTAAGGCGAGAATTTTTCTTATAAGTATACATAAACATACATTGTACATTTGCTGACGCTCGGTTTATTGAAAAAATTCAATTTGAAGCTATAAAGGAGTATTTTCCACTCCCAGGCTAAGCATGAAGTAAAATTTCGAGTTTAGAAAAGCCTAAAAATTTGGTTCGGGCGCGTAGCGCAGCGGAGCGACCGAGCCAAATTAGGCTTTTCTAAACTCGAAATTTTACTTCATGCGCCACGCGTATAAAACACTGACCTTAAGTAAAATCTTTAAATGATTGGTTAGAGTGAAATAAATTTCTATCTAAACTCGAAATTTTACTTCATGTGCCACCGGTACAAAACACTTGTGTATTATAAAATTTAAGACATAAAATATATAGAGTTGAGGTTTTCTTACGTTATAAAAATAAAATTACGGAACATCAAAGTTGAAACAAATTAAAAATTATTATATAAAATTAAAAAACGCGTTTGTTTACAGAAGAAAAAAAAAATTAGAAAATTAACAAATTAACAAAACCCTGCAAATTTTGAAAATTTCTGATATTAAAGCCAATCAACAATCCTTTATGAGATTTAATAAAAGCCAACATTGACGGCATACGAGTAGGGAGAGATAGCCGATTCTAGAACCTCCTCCTCCTTGCGGAGGAGGAGGTTCTAGAATCGGCTATCTCGTGGGAGGAGGAGGAGGATGAGGAGGACGATGGGGAGGATGAGGAGGAGGTTTTTGAATTTTGGCTAACAAGGAAGAAGAGGGAGTACTTTTTTATATATATATTTTTTTGTTATTTCATTTTATTATTTATTTTAGTTTTTAGTTTTTTCCTTTTTTTTTTTAATTACAATGAGTGTGTGTGTTTGAACAACTTAACTAAGATTGTAGAAATGTTTCATGAAATAAAAAAAATATATTTTAAATTAATTAAATCAGATATTTAAAAGCAGTTACCTGGGGAAATATTTATAATGGATAGTGGTTTTATAATAAAGTAGACAAAAGTAATATTTGAAGCAATGTATTTAAAATAAAACAAATATACATAAACATAGAATTGAAATTATAATTGTTCAGACATACATTTATTAAAGATACAAATAACCTTATAATAATTATAATTTAATTGTATCGAAAGAGTAAGGGTTTATTGACCCACGTTTATGCAAAATCAAAATATATTTAATAGTAATATTTGAAGCAATATTTAAATAATAATTGTTCAGACATACATTTATTAAAGATACAAATAACCTTATAATACTTATAATGTAATTGTATCAAAAGAGTAAGCGTTTCTTACCCAGGTTTATAAAAAATAAAAATATAATTGAATGTTTAATCAAGCTCTTGAATTGCATCGTTAATCATTTTATCCAACACCTTTTCGTTTTCTAAATCCGCTATACGTAAATGGCCCCATGCTAATGTATGATATTTATCATTTAAAATGTATCTTTTTTCGTCTTTTGAATTCAATGCAATTTTGTTTTGAAGTTCTGTAAACATATTATGATAACTGGATCTAAATTTGTACATTTTTTTATAAACTGCACCCCCATTCTCCACTATAGTAATGTAATCATTTACCGTTAAATGTTTTTTTATTATATATTTTTTAACACCTTTAGCTTTTTTAATCGAGCTTGAATTGAGTAAATTCACACAATACGCCTTAGCACCAGTTCCATAAAATGATTCAATGATCTGACCTTTAAATTCGTCTTTCATTTTGCCGATGTAAGATTTATTTGGAATGATGCAATGCTGATTGTCAACTGGATAGTTGGATGTATCAAACTTATCAATATTAATTTTAATATCATCGTATACATTTTCTGTAAAAACTTGAAGAACTAACGAATCTGTATCTGTGTACAATAATGTTACGTTGTTATCGAACTGTCTCTTAAGGAAACTATAGAAAAAATCATACATTACAGTTTTGGATAATTCTAAAATAGAAAATCCTACACACAGTGGTTTTGTGTACTGCACTTTGAGAACACCCATTTCCACAGCGACTAAATTATTACAAAATATTTTTGAAGATTTAAAATTTGGTTTCGATATATAAAATTCTGCACCAGGTTTTTAATATCAACGCGATTTTCAACATTCTCCATCGTTTTTCCAAATACAACATTATTTATACTTTTGTAATGATTGCGTTCAAATTCATTTTTAGATTGTTCTCTCTTACTAGTATTGAAATCAATATATTTTTGCATCCAACTATCTTGTTTAAATTCTAAAATTCTATGTAACCGTCGCAATTTTAAGCCTTGTGTTAAACATTGTTTTAGATTTTTATAATGAATAATATATTTTTCTTTGTCATATAAGGTAGGAATTAAAATTAGAAAGTATCAAATTTAAAATGAAATATTCTACACTGTTCATTTAATGTTCCACTATTTTCATTTTTTATAAGCAAAACTATAAATGCGTTTTTAGGTTTTTTTCTTTTTCGATAATAGGAAGAAACCTAAAAACGCATTTATAGTTTAAAAAAAAAACGGTAGAACATTAAATTACCGCTGCAGAATTTGGTAATTTGTTGAAATTGCTAAGAGATTATGAGAAATTTGAAGCTAATTTTAGAAGAATAATAACATAGTACATTAATATTCTTGTCGTTTTATCTGAAATTAGCTGGTAATTTATTATATACGGATTTACATTACTTAAGCTGCATGGACAACATTCCTTCTTATTCATAAAAAACGGAGCACTTATCCTCTTCTTTACATTTATAATTCTGTACATTAAGTATATTTTGTAATATAAGTTATATGTAAATTTAAACAATTGTTTAATGTATAAGTAAGACAGTCGCAGCCTCGCGAATTCCTTCCACCAACCGTGTAAACTCTAATTGGCACCGTGACGCAATAAATTATGGAATACACGTCTGTGTGCCAATGTCATCCGCTTATTTAGTCACTCCTGTGTGCATTTTTACGTATTTGTGTTGGTGTTGGTGTGCCATCGTCGCCACACCGACTTGGACTTACATGGAATTTCAATGATGAAAACCCACATTTGTTTAGTAACAATTCTAGGAAGAAGAACGTATGAACAAGAACGCTTTGTCTTTGAGTGACACAAACTTAGCTTTGTTAAAATTAAATAAACATAACTACATATGAGGACTCTAGAAGCCAAGGGATATAAGTGCCAATTTTATAAAATTGGAGTTAAAAGTGTGGAAATGGGTTTTTAGATACATTCAATTATTTGTTGGCAACAGGATATTAGTGGTATTGGTAAATAAAAGATAATTCTAGTTTAATATAAGACATTGAGTGCAAATTATCCTTAATTTATTCTTTTTTGTCAGCTTTCAAAATTTGTTTTCCCAAACCTATTTGTACACTCAGTAGTGCAAATCTAATTTAAAACTCAAAGTCTACTCTAAATCATGATTTAAACGATCGCACTGTACTAATTTATAGAAATATAGAGATGCTTTTTTTCACTTAAGTATATAAGGGTTCTCATATACTTAAGAGAAAAAAAGCATCACTATATTTCTATAAATTAGTACAGTGCGATCGTTTGAAACATGATTTAGAGTAAACTTTGAGTTTTAAATTAGATTGACACTACTGACTGCTAACACATAATTTAGTATAACCTCAAATTTATTCCATCACTTAATTAGCAGTCTGGACAGCCGCACAAAAAAAAATGCCGCCTACTCTAAATCATAATTTAAATGATAGCACAGTAATATCTATGCATTCAGAGGAAATACAGAAAATAACTTCGCCGGCCATAGCCGGTAAATGTCAGTATTTATATTAATGACAGTGCATTGATAATATCATAGATCTATTTTCTCTTCTACAGTTAGTGTCGGTTTAAAAGATTTAACCGACACTGACTGTAGAAGCAAAATCTCTGGGCGCATTAATGCACTGGCATTAATATAAATACTAACAATATTAAAGGGCTATGGTCGGCGAAGTTAGCATAAATATATCTTAGGTTGAATTATCAAGTGAGTATGTTCGGACAATGAAGGGGCGACCTAAGGAGCTTAAAATAAAAGCGAAAAAAAAAATTAACAAAGTATTGTTGACCTCATACGCTGTTAATAATACGGGGTTATTCATAATGAAGAAACAGATTTAAACATTTATTTCTTTTAAATTACAAAAGATAGAAACACAATTCCAACGTTTCTGGAAAGAGAAAAGTTCATTTTTTTATGCATTCAATATGAACACCGTGTGTTACACGACAAATATCAAAACAGTGGCTCATATCTTGCCACGCATGCAGCAGCTCGTCTCTAGTTATCGAATTCACAGCTTCAACAATTCGATGTCGCAGATTTTCAAGAGTGTCAAGCATAGGGGGGATCAAAGCACGTTGAACTTTAATAATGGACTCTAGTTTTGCTAATTGCTGCACACAAAATGCTTTTTCTTGTTGTGTCGCCATTTTATAACAGACGATTGTCATGATTAACATGACAAGCAACAGTGCCAATTTATTTTATTTTATTTTTATTTATTTATTTATCACTTTAGCTACAATAAATGTTGAATAACATAGTTGTAAGATGTGAACGTCAAGGAAGAGAAGTTACAAAAATTTGTACTACATATATCACAAATAGAAAGACTGTTATTCCTTACTTCACTTTTTATTTTTATGTTAGATGTACATTTCGAGACACAAGGTGCTCATTATCAATAACAAACTGAGTTTGTTGAGATATGTTTAATTATTACCACTGCCGTCGATGGAAGTAGGAAATAACAATAAGTAGTTGTCAACTGAGTAAACAGGAAGAGCTATAAGTATATTTTTTATATATTTTTTAAATTTAGAATAATCTAACTTCTTAACATTATCTGGAAGTGGATTAAACATTTTTTTCCCTTCGCAAAAATATGCTCTATTCATAAGAGTTGTGTGCGATTTATCTAACCGCAGTAGATTACAATGTAAAGTTTCATAATTGTGATGTTGACTTGACGTAGGGGAAACATTAAGATTTTGTTTTATGTAACATAACATCTTGTAGACATATATTCCATACAGTGTTAACATTTTTTTTGCTACGAATACATGTTTACATGTATCTAGTCTCTGAAGACCAAACATTGATCTAATAATTTTTTTCTGTGCCATGCGGCAGTGGGTAAAAGTTCTGCCTGGACTGTTCAAATTTTAAACTTTTCTCTGTGTAGGAATGTTGGAATTATGGTTCTACCTTTTAATCATAATGATGGTTGCGACCGTAACTACGTGGTAATTCATGATCACTGAATCAAACACTTACTATGTTTTTACCACAAAATATTTATTGTATGTATATATATTATATTACACAAATATACACATAAATTCACGACTTAAGTTTCGACGTTTGACGGTCATTATCAAGTGAAACAAATTATAAAAGGGGGGTTACATTTATACAGGTAAAACAATTTAGAGTGAGTGTAGCAAAACAAATTAGGTTAAACAGGTACAAAGATTTACACATTAAAGGATTTCAAAGAGCGGTGTGTACACTAAATCGGTTTGTTCATTTAACAGATTAACTAGGGGGTTCTTGGTTCGTTTGAAAATTTCGGCGGATTCGAGCAGGTTAAGCTTTGTGCCTTTGGTACAGTTATGTAAAATTTTAATTTTATTTATTTCTGGAAATGAATGTTTGCACTCTAATACGTGGTTAGAAAAGGAACTGGAGTCTTGGTTCAATCTAAATGCGCGAAAATGTTCCGAATATCTCTTTTCGAAACTACGACCGGTTTGGCCTACATACACACTATTGCATTCGGAACAAGGAATTTCATAAACACCTGATTTCTTTAAAGGATTAATTTTGTCTTTTGAATTGAATAAAATGTTGGATAATTTGCAACTGGGTCTAAACGCAATTTGATGGGTTTGTTTTCGAAGAATGTGAGCTATTTTTTCCGTAATTTCGCCAAAGTATGTTAGGGTAATGTATGGATCTTTGTTCACATTTTCCAGTCTCGGATAAATGTGGGTCATTGTATTTTGATAACGTTTTTTATTAATTATGTTCTGAATAAGGTTGACTGGATAACCATTAGTTTTGGCAATATCTATAATTTTATTTAGTTCTATGACTCGGTTATTGGCTGATAAAGGAATTAAAAGGCCCGGTGTATCATTGAATGATACGCGGCTAATTTATGCGACAATGGGTGATTGGAATTATATGGGATAGTGGAATTTACGTTGGTTGGTTTTCTAAAGATATCAAATTCTATTTTATTGTTCTTGTGGATTAAGGTCAAGTCTAAAAAGTTAATTTTATTATTTTGTTCGTGTTCTATTGTAAATTTTATTTTCGGGTGTATATTATTAATTAAATTTAAAAATTGATCAATTTGACGTGTGGTGCCACTAAAGCAAGCAATAATGTCATCTACATATCGGTGCCAGAATGAAATATGTTTTTTTGTGAAATCTAAGTTAAAAATGTTTTCCTCTATATGTGTCATGAATAAATCTGCTAATAGGGGGCTCAAGGGCGACCCCATTGCTAGACCTGTAGTTTGTTGGTAAAATTGATTATTAAATTGGAAATAATTTTGTTGTAAACATACTTCAAATGCCTCGCACAGTTCTGATTTAGTTATAACATCGATATTTAATGTATCTAACATGTTCTGGATAAATTTTGAGACATTCATTAGTTGGGATATTTGAAAACATACTAGTGACGTCAAAGGATACAAGTTTGGAGCCTGTAGGGGTGGTAATTGTTTTTAAATGATTAGAAAGCTCAAGTGAATTTTTAATTGAAAATGTTGACGTAAAGTTTGTGTATTTTTTAAAAATGTAATTTAATTTTATTGCTAATGTTCGAGATGGGCTATTAATATATGATACTACTGGCCTTATGGGGAGATCTGGTTTGTGGGTTTTTATTAAGCCGTACAATCTGGGTGCTAGTGGATTTATATTAATAATTTGATATTTTTCAAAATCAGATAAAATCACTTTAATGTTTTTTAGCAAATTTTTGATTTGTGATTGGAATGAAGTTGTCGGATCTTTCTTGAGGAGAGCTAGATTTTCTTGTTTAATGAATGTATTTATTTTGTCATTATATTGACTTGTTTCCAGAATAACAATTGAATTTGATTTGTCTGCTTTCGTGATTGTTAAGGCATTAAGTGACGCTTTTGATTTGATTGATTTGATAATTTGTGATTCGGACAATGAGTTTTTTGGATATGATTTTATTATATTCGCAATTTGTGCTCTCGGGATAAGGGGTTCTTGTACCTTTTTTAACGCAATTTCGGACTCGACTACTAGAGTTGTTTTAGGGGTTTTGTGATTGACATAAGGACTGTAGTTAGGATTTTGGGATAGAAAAGTTTGTTCTGTCGTACTGAATGTAATGTTTGATAAATTAATAAATTTTGAGACTGATTGTAAGGGTTTGTTATTTTTAGTGACTGATGAACCGATTTAGTGTACACACCGCTCTTTGAAATCCTTTAATGTGTAAATCTTTGTACCTGTTTAACCTAATTTGTTTTGCTACCCTCACTCTAAATTGTTTTACCTGTATAAATGTAACCCCCCTTTTGTAATTTGTTTCACTTGATAATGACCGTCAAACGTCGAAACTTAAGTCGTGAATTTATGTGTATATTTGTGTAATATAATATATATACATACAATAAATATTTTGTGGTAAAAACATAGTAAGTGTTTGATTCAGTGTTCTACCTTTTGTAGTTTGAAAGAAATAAATGTTTAATTTTTTTTTTCTTCTTTTTGAATAACCGTGTATTATATTATCTATCCTTCATATTTTTTTTCAAATGTGACAAGTGTTAAAGTTTCTCAAGAAACAATAGCAGATATTGATTGCCATTTTGCGAAATATCGTTCTGGTATCAGTAGAAACCAGAAACGATACATTTTTTTCTTCTCTAAAAATCCGTTTTGGTTTTGTATTCTATTGTGGTTGTCGTTATGGCGCCTGGTTTTACTTTCTCTTCTCTATATTTAATAACCACACGAATTCCATGCCCATTCGCTTTGGTGGATTAACACTAGCTACCTATGACATGCCTTATTGGAAGTGAGCAACTTTCAAAACGAGTTTTGTGGTCCATTAAACTCTTAACTAGCTAATCTAAACATTAAATAAATTAAACACATATTTTACTAATGGTAATTATCATTAAAATGAATAGTGGTTTATCTCTTTCAAATCGAGTTTATGCAAAGAACTGGAATGGCAAAAATAAAGTTTTCTTTTTTGATGTAAAATGGTTGAAGAAGATCATTTTAATCATCAGAAGAAAGATACATACTAGGACTTTTCCTTTTAAGTATACATATCCTTGAAAAATGTTCAATTTTAAACTTATAGCGAGCATTTTCTCTCCTAGTTTAAGCATGAAGTAAAATTTCGAGTTTAGAAAAGCCTGAAAATTTAGTTTGATCAGGTTAGGTTAGTTTAGGTTAGCAGTGGATGTTCAGGTTTTCTGAAAGTTCAGAAGTTTACTTTTAAGTAAGTAATTCGGTCGTTCATAAAAAGTTATAATATTATGGGCCTAAGTACAGAGCCCTGTGGTACCCCTCATCTATGTTATTCACAGGGAGTTTTTCTTTTAAATATACATATCCAAATTCTGTGCTATAAATGTTCAGATATTCGTTGTTATTTTTAAAGAGCTCAATTTAAAGCTTTAAACGAGTGTTTTCCACTCCCAGACTAAGCATGAAGTAAAATTTCGAGTTTAGAAAAGCCTGAAAATTTGGTTTGGTCGCGTAGCGCGAAGCGCGGAGCGGCCAAACCAAATTTTCAGGCTTTTCTAAACTCGAAATTTTACTTCATGCGCCACGCGTATACTACACTGATTTCAAGTGAAGTTCGCTCGTTTATAATATCGCAGTGTTTTCAGTGTTTAAAACGCGTGGCGCATGAAGCCAAATTTCAAGTTTAGAAAAGCCTAAAAATTTGGTTTGGTTAGGTTAGGTTAGATTAGGTTAGATTAGGTTAGATTAGTTTAGATTAGGTTAGATTAGGTTAGATTAGGTTAGATTAGGTTAGGTTAGCTTAGCAGTGGATGTTCAGGTTTCCTAAAAGTTCAGAAGTTTACTTTCAAGTAAGTAATTCGGTTGTTGATAAAAGTTATAATACTAAGAGCCCAAGTACAGAACCCTGTGCTACCCCTCATCTATGTTATACACAGGGAGTTTTTCTTTTCAAGTATACATATCCTAATTCTGTGTTCAAAATGTTCAGATATTCGTTGGTATTTTTAAAGAGTTCAATTTGAAGCTTTAAACGAGTGTTTTCCACTCCCAGACTAAGCATGAAGTAAAATTTCGAGTTTAGAAAAACCTGAAAATTTGGTTTGGTCGCGTAGCGCGAAGCGCGGAGCGGCCAAACCAAATTTTCAGGCTTTTCTAAACCCGAAATTTCACTTCATGCGCCACGCGTATAACACACTGATTTCAAGTGAAGTTCGCTCGTTTATAATATCGCAGTGTTTTCAGCGTTTAATACGCGTGGCGCATGAAGTGAAATTTCGAGTTTAGGAAATCCTGAAAATTTGGTTTGGTTAGGTTAGGTTAGGTTAGCAGTGGATGTTCAGGTTTCCTGAAAGGTTAGAAGTTTACTTTCGAGTACGAATTACTTTATCGTTGATAAAAGTTATAATATTAAGGGCCCAAGTACAGAACCCTGTGCTACCCCTTATCTATGTTATACACAGGGAGTTTTTCTTTTCAAGTATACATATCCCAATTCTGTATTCTAAATGTTCAAGTATTCGTTGGTATTTTTAAAGAGTTCAATTTGAAGCTTTAAACGAGTGTTTTCTACTCACAGACAAAGCATGAAGTAAAATTTCGAGTTTAGAAAAGCCTGAAAATTTGGTTTGGCCGCTTCGCGCTTCGCGCTACGCGACCAAACCAAATTTTCAGGCTTTTCTAAACTCGAAATTTTACTTCATGCACCACGCATATAATACACTGATTTCAAATGAAGTTCGCTCGTTTATAATATTGCCGTGTTTTCAGTGTTTAATACGCGTGGCGCATGAAGTTAAATTTCGAGTTTAGAAAAGCCTGAAAATTTGGTTTGGTCGCTCCGCGCTTCGCGCTACGCAACCAAACCAAATTTTCAGGCTTTTCTAAACTCGAAATTTTACTTCATGCTTTGTCTGGGAGTGGAAAACACTCGTTTAAAGCTTCAAATTAGATTCTTTCAAAATAACAACGAATATCTGAACATTTATGGCACAAAATTATTTAAAACTTTAAATTGAACTGTTTTAAAAAAGTTTATGAATATGTTCAGTTAAAAAAAAAGAATCCATTATGTATACTTGGAAGTGCAAAATATATAGCTTTAGTATATTGCTATAGCAGTATATTTTAAACTTCACATAATTAGGGTGTTTACCACGCGTAGCGCATGAAGTAAAATTTCGAGGTTAGACAAGTATAATCATTTATTTGATACCTAAGCTAAAAGTGCAAACACTCGTTGGTAGTTTCAAATTAAACGCTCTTTAAAAACAAAGAGTTTCTAAAAATTTACAAAGTACACATCGGGATGTGTATATTTAAAATAAAAAATCATTGTATATTTTTCTTATAAAAGAACTTGTTAATAAATAAATAAATGAGTAATTAAATACTTCTTAGAACTCAATGTAAAAGTACGTCATCAATTTTGAAATAAATGTGGTCTGAAACTTCATCAAATATCAGTCTAATCAAAAATAAAATCTTTAATTTGGTTGGCGTTTACTTTGTGGTACATCTTCATAACAATTTAATTAAAGCACTTAACTTTCTTTTACCAGTTTTATGGTAAAAAAGTGGCAAATCAAAGTTAAGTGTTTTAGTTAAATAATCAAAAATATTTATAAAATGTCTTTGTCATTAAATTTTATTATTCTTTTAATTTTAATTTATAGAAAACCGAAGAACGATCTGTACCCATAGCGGTCAGAATCCACCGAACCTTAGAACTGGCCGATGACAAATTCTACGTGATCACATGCGGAAAGGCCGGTTTCAGGAATGCCCGAAACGAAACGTCTCTGGTCTCCCTCAGGCTTCTCGATGGGACCAGAAAAATCACCCAGGCTGTTTACAGCAGACCGTACACTCTACGAGCGGAAATTTCCAGGCCCGATGGCACTTACGGTTTCCGCGTGAAAAGCTGCTTCGCCTTCAATAAGCTCAACAGCAGTGTTACGAATCTCATAGACGAGCGAGGCTGTCCAGTGAAACCCAATGTTATCAAAGGATTCGTGTATGATGACAAGAAAAGCACGGCCGACGCGCAATTGCAGTCGATGTTCAGGTTTCCTGAAAGTTCAGAAGTTCACTTTCAAGTAAGTAATTTGATCGTTGATAAAACGTTTTTATAATTAGGGCCCAATTACAGAACCCTGTGGTACCTTGTCATTATCTATGTTATATTTAAAATGAATATTTGATACCGCTATTAGCACAGAGTAAACACACCTAAAGTGTAAGGTGTGTTTACACTGTGCTAGTAGCTTACCTAGCGAGTAGACAGTTACTTTCAAGCCAACTGTCACGACAGTTGCTGCCTGCACTTGACTGTTTACACAGTGCTTGCCTGGCAAGTACTGTCAGCCAACTGCCATGACAGTTGTTGCCTGCACTTGATTGTTTACACAGTGCTACCAGCTTGCCTGGCAAGTACTGTCAAGCCAACTGCCATGACAGTTGCTGCCTGCACTTGATTGTTTACACAGTGCTACCAGCTTGCCTGGCAAGTACTGTCAAGCCAACTGCCATGATAGTTGCTGCCTGCACTTGACTGTTTACACAGTGCTACCAGCTTGCCTGGCAAGTACTGTCAAGCCAACTGCCATGACAGTTGCTGCCTGCACTTGTTTGTTTACACAGTGCTACCAGATTGCCTGGTAAGTACTGTCAAGCCAACTGCCATGACAGTTGCTGCCTGCACTTGATTGTTTACACAGCTGCTACCAGCTTGCCTGGCAGGTACTGTCAAGCTAATTGCTATGACATTTTGAAAGTTTTGTGGTTATACGTTGATTTATTTATTATTTTCTTGGTCACATCAACCACCTTTTCCAGTTTAATTTCTTTCGCAATATGATATAAGGATGCATTTCTCAAATCTCTTTTTTTAATTAGGATCAAACGTTAGAGCTGAGACGAATCCTCGTAAAAAGGATTCGAATCACGAATCCGAATCACCTTATATGATTCGAATCACGAATACTCGAATAAAGGATTCGTAAGAGATAAATATGAATCGAATCAAAGATTCGAATCCTGTTTTTCCGAATTACGAATACAAAAATCCTTTAAGAATAAATTTGATTTTATCATTTTTTTGCAACCATCAATATATAAATATCGTTACCAGTTGTTTTAACAAAAATATTTAAAACCTAATTATTTATTATTAATACTGAACATCGTTGATAACAGACTAAATATCTGATTCCCTGTTACTCTGATTAAAGATGTATTTGTGTGTTTCTGAACTTCACTTCAAATCAGTGGTTTGTACGCGTGGCGCATGAAGTAAAATTTCGAGTTTAGAAAAGCCCGAAAATTTGTCTCGGGTCGCGCCGCGACCCGAGACAAATTTTCACGGGGCTTTTCTAAACTCGAAATTTTACTTCATGCTTAGCCTGGGAGTGGAAACACCCGTTTAAAACTTCAACTTGAACTCTATTATATAATCGACGAATGTCTGAAAATTACGTAAATAAAAAATTCACTGCATATCATTAATACCGGGAAAGTCAGAGAAAAGTCATGGAATTATTTTTAAATTGACCAAAACAGATTGTAGCTACCATGTGAGTTTTACTTCCAATTATATTAAACAAAATTTTGAAAACTAGATTTTTATATTTAAAAATATTTTCAGTCATTTAATGTTGTTATCAATGAATACAGTTTGAAGTTCCGAACGAGTGTCTTCCACTCCCAGACTAAGCATGAAGTAAAATTTCGAGTTTAGAAAAGCCCCGCGTAGTAAATTTGTCGAGGGTCGCGCAGCGACCCGAGACAAATTTTCACGGGGCTTTTCTAAACTCGAAATTTTACTTCATGCGCCACGCTTATAAACAGTGATTTAATCAGAAATTTAAAAACACACAAAAGATATTTTTTAAATTATCCTCACAATTAATTCGAATTATTTTTGACGATTCAAAACCTTTTGTAAGTATTCGAATCCTTCTATAAATATTCGAATCCTTTTATAAGGCTTCGAATCACCCACATTTGGATTCGAATACGAATCCTCTTAGAAAAATTTAACGAATCCGGATCACGAATCCAGTTGAACTAAAGTATTCGAATGCCTCTTTTGAATCCTTTAAATGGATTCGAATCCTGAATGATTCGAATCCTGCCCAGCTCTGTCAAAAGTGTTCTACAGGATTTCCTCTTCTTTATATAATTTCATAAATTGTAGATCACTTTCGGAAGACCATCTTTCAGACATGTTAGTAAATGTTAAAATATTGTACGCCAGAATATTTATCAATATGTGGAAACGGAACTTGAACATTGGCCTGGCACAAACTCACCTGTAGTGCACACAACAAGAGTTGTGGACGAGCCATTGTCATGCGGTTTAGTGGAGGATGGCGAGTAGACAGTCAAAACAATAAATTTTGAAAACTTTCTGCTGTAGAAGCTCGCACTCCAGTTGCTGTGCTACTCGCCTTGATAGTAACTCGCATGATACATTTATACAATGACAGTAGCTGTCCTGCAGCTACTGTCTACGCACGCTAGCTCGCACTTATGTAAACACGCCTTAACACAAAGTAAAAACCCTCGTTAGAGATATGTCATTTAATATTATTATTTGTCCATGTATTTTATCATTTTTACCCATTAAACAACGGTATTCTAATCTACATGCAAATTATTGGTAAACCAGTTTTAATCTACAAGTTTATCGAATTATTGGTGAATGTAAATTTACAATCTCTAAAAAAACATTGTAATCGTTTCATTCGGTTTGCGACTAATTCAGTTTTTTTTAGAGGAAAATAAAATATGTTCATTCAAAATATCTTATTACGTGTATATGAAGCTTTACTGTTTCCAACTTTAGCTTCGAGAAAGTTGTAATTACATTCCCATCTTGCGGGTGGGGTAGTGATTGTGAAATCGAAAGTATGGATGTTGGCCTAGGCGGACGATGTAGTGCTTCTGGCGAGAGAATGGAGGGAGATGAAAGTGGTATTGCAGAGAGTGGAGAGGTATCTGGATTAGAGTCGATTGTGTGTGAATGTTAAGAAAATTAAGTGGATGAGGTTCAGAAACAGAGGAAGGGATGAAAGAGTGGGTGAACTGAAATGGAATGAAAAGGTGATCGCAAGAGTCAATGAGTTTAGGTATTTAGGCTTCATATTCAAGAGCACCGGAGGATACAACGAGCACGCCAAATGGGTTAAAGGAAAAGGCCTGGGGGATGATGAAAGGAAAGTGGGGATAGTGGTTTCACGGGAATTTCCATTTGGCGTGTAAACTGTGGGATGCGTGTGTGAAGCCCATCCTAATGTATGGTGTGGAAGCAGTTGGAATAGAAGGGTATCAATGTATTGAAAGAGAGCAATTGTGGTTCCTGAAACAGATACTGAGAGTGGAAACATCAACTCCTAGCTACATTCTGTTTTAGGAAACCTATAGGGGAAGTATGATGGCGAACGTGTTGAAAATGGTGGTAAAATACGAGATGAAGTTGAATGAATTAGGGAATGAGAGGCTGGTGAACGATGTATGGATGACATGTTTGGGAATAGAAAAGAGTGAGTGGAAGAGGAAGCCGAGAAAGATGTATGAAATTGATGATTTGATTTCTCAACAACATGGTGATGCAAACCACCCTCAGAAAATACATAATTTATCATATGAAAACTTTCGATAAAGTTGCGACCTGTCACTATTTGCGGTCGAGTCAGATGTTTCACACGAACATGATCAAAGCGCCCTCTCTGTTCTTCCTGAGCGAGACTGACCCGATAGGGGCGGCCCGCTCGAACCAGAGGGTGCGCGAGAGTTGGGAGAGCATGGGCATTCCGGTTTACTGGAAGTGCTGGGAAAAGTCGCCTCACGTGGGTCACTTTGCAAAGCACAGGGAGGAGTACACAGCTGAGCTCAACGCCTTCCTGGACAAGTGCATGGCCAACTTGCGAGTGTCCGTTCAGGCTAAAGCTAAACTGTAATCTCTTCGAAATGAAACAAACAATAATAATAAAAAAAGTTAATGAGTGAAGAGTAGGGATAATGAAGATGGTAGCAAATGACTGGCTGAAAGAAGGGGTGAATGTGGCTGCATGGATGAGAGTGAAATTGAAGAAAGTAGAAGTGCATGAAAGGCAAGGATGTTTGGAGAGAAGTGGGTATAACCCTTTATACGAAAGGTCGCAAGTACATGGGATGCTGCTACTATACTTGAGCAGGAATGACTTGTCCCCGGGAGAAAAGGTAGCTTTGACAAGAGCTAGATGTGGATCGGGAGAAAGAGATAGAAAGGTATGAATGGGCGAAAGGTATGTAAGGTGTGTGTTACGTGGAAGTGGAAGGGATACTTGGGACTATGTAGGAGGGAATGCAAGAGTGTACGTGGGAAGTGGACTGGTGGGAATAGAAAGATAATAGAGAGTGGATAAATGAAAATGGAGTTGGTGTAAAGATTTTGGTAAGACTGGGGTGGGAAAGAGAAAATGTAGAAATGTTTACTACATTTTCTTTTTTTCACTCCAGTCTTAACAAAATCTTTACACCAGCTCCATTTTCATTCATCCACTCTGTTATCCTTCTATTCCCACCAGTCCACTCCCCCACGTACAATTGTAATGTCGGAATTTTGTTTATAGTTTTGAGGTATGATACCAATAAAGATCTTTTTTTTATAAATCTTTTCAAAAGTTGTCTCTGTAATTATATTTAAATATTTATTTTAGTGTGATGTCGGATTGTGCAAAGGCTCCTGTCCAGAAGCAGTTTGCACATCGGATGGATCACAAACCAAGGCTCTAGTGACCGATGAGGGAGTCCTCATGGCTGCCACCAGCGTCTTTGTGCTGGACCCAGGTGAAGCGCCTCTTGTCCAAGAGCTTTGCGATGACGGAGGTATCCACCCGTCGTGGCTACTCTGGCTGTGTGTAGCTCTGGGTATCCTTTTCCTCATCATGCTCATCATCAACATTTTCCTCTGTTCGGCGATGACATGTGCATGCGCCAGAACGGAGATTATTGAAAAGGAGCCCAGCATCATCGAAGATTACGATCCTTATAGATCGTGGCATGGAAGTCAATACGGCTCTAGGTAAGTAAAATTATAAATAAGCCGGATGTTTTTATTTAATTTCTTGTTTAGTTTTTGGTCAACATTTGACCAAAAGCTTTATTTATCTTAGATCAAGACGGGCCGCGCCATGGTTTAAATTATGATTTAGACTAGGTGGGTTTTTTCTGTGCGGTTGCCCAGAATGGGCCAGTTCATCAAAATGTTCAACATTCAGCATGTTTGGATTTTGTTTGTGATGTATGTTGGTATCTGATGACCGACAGTCCGGCCATTTTAATTTCGTGTGTTGTTTGTTTTCGTTTTGTCTGTATATTAACCTAAACATTTATCGTTGGATAATGCTCAATTGCACTTTCTTTTATTTGATGGCACAGAAAATTTTGTTGGATTGCTGAATATAATTAGATAAATACATAATTGGGCTATTTACACACACTCTTATTTTCTTACCTTTCAGTAATTTACAAATCTCCTTACGATTAGTAATTTCATAGTAGAAATGATTAAATAAATAATTTGGTACCTCCATTTCCTCAACTAGCTTGAAACTTTAACCTGCCAATACCAAACTCGCAACTGTT
The DNA here is from genome assembly GCA_932526585.2 of Philonthus cognatus. Taxonomy (NCBI): domain Eukaryota; kingdom Metazoa; phylum Arthropoda; class Insecta; order Coleoptera; family Staphylinidae; genus Philonthus; species Philonthus cognatus. The sequence goes on from OW052244.1 coordinate 101,807,809, forward strand.
GTCTCTGATTAACAAGCCCAATGCTAATTGAATGATGAAATAAATTTAAGGTTATGGTAAACTATGTGTTAACAGTCAGTAGTACCAATTTAAAATTCAAAGCCTACTCTAAATCATGTTTTAAATGATATCGTGCAATTGACATTTCCATGATTGTTATGCATTCCGAGAGTAAGTGAAGTGTAACGTACGCTTGAAGCAACCAAAACTTGATCGAATCATCCTGATTGTGGATTTCCGCTGTGTTAATGTAATGGGGTCGGCACATGTTTATGTTCGAACGTTAATTTATGCCTGTAATAATCTTGCTTGAAAATGGGAAACTATTTGTCTTTAAATGATTGTAGGTACTCTACGAGTATTAAAGTTTTTTTTATCAAATTTTTAGGTATTCTTTGAATGGTGCACCTCAACATCCAAAAGGGTACACCTCTGGAGGATCAACAATGAACTCGACGAGGTCAGTATCATCACATAGTGATCACTATGCAATCGTTCATTCAAGGCCCGGAAGCAGATACAAACATAGAGGACCACCATCACATATAGGAAGTCACTATAGTGGGAAATAAAGTAAAGAGACTATCTTATAATCATAATTGAAACACAAACCTACAATAGCCCTAAAATTATCCGTAGCAAAAGTAACAAAAACAAGTAAAATACAGTATGGCTTTTAATTTACAGTACTGAAATTCAGTTTCAAAGTTTTTGTAAATTAATTGCCATACTTTAGAAATGAAATTTAAAAAAAAGGTTTTGAAAATGTGGAAACAATTCCTTAAGCCCTACGATTTTAGACATACATTGTCTGCTGTTGAAATAATTAAAATCATAGTTCTTTAATAAACCATACTGGCGTAAGTCACAACAAGCATCAGTGGCTTAGATAGCCATTTTCTAAAGTTATACAAAAACAAGTACAAACAATTAAGATGTGTTTCAAAAAATTGAATGATAAGGCTGATAAATGTTGAAAGTTCATATTCACTTTTATATAAATCAAACAATTTAAACACTTTCAAATATATATTGTAATAACGCTACAATTGTTTCGCCACACTGTGGCTTCTTCAGGCGAAGACATTTCTTCGCCTGAAGAAGCCACAGTGTGGCGAAACAATTGTAGCGTTATTACAATATATATTTGAAAGTGTTTAAATTGTTTGATTTATATAAAAATAAATTAAGATGTGTTTATCATAGCACCTTCTCCGTCATTTGAACAATTGATGATTGACGTACTAAACGTATTTCACTTGTTAATTGGTTAAAGACCATTTCACATTAAATCAGCGCTGTATACGCGTGGCGCATGAAGTAAAATTTCGAGTTTAGAAAAGCCTAATTTGGCTCGGTCGCTCCGCTTCGCTACGCGCCCGAGCCAAATTTTTAGGCTTTTCTAAACTCGAAATTTTACTTCATGCTTAATCTGGGAGAGGAAAACACTGGTTTAAAGCTTTAAATTAAATTGTTAATAATAAGCGTATGCATATGTATATTTCAAAAAAAAATCCCTGTATTTAATTTTAACGCGATATTTTGATCTGTCTACGTTTTTATTGTATTGTGTTCAAATGTCTAAAAGAAAATCTTTAATTTTCATTTATGCAAATATACTTTGGGGTGATTTATACCAGGAGGCGAAAAATTAATATTCGTATTCGAGATTGGATTCTGAGTAAAAAATGAAGCCGAGCCAAATTTTTAGGCTTTTCTAAACTCGAAATTTTACTTAATGCTTAATCTGGGAAAGGAAAACACTGGTTTAAAGTTTTAAATTAAATTTTTTTAAATAAGCGTATGCATATGTATATTTAAAAAAAATCCCTTTATTTAATTTTAACGCGTTATTTTGATCTGTCTACGTTTTTATTGTATTGTGTTCAAATGTATAAAGAAAATCTATAATTTTCATTTATGCAAATATACTTTTTTTAGATCGGCCTTTGTTTTGGAGATATTGAGGTTCAAACATTTGAAACATATATTAATTTCAAGTTTCACAAAAAAACTAATAGGCAATATGAAAACTTGATTTAGTCACAGAAAGAAAAACCACTAGTTTAACTTACAAGAGATGTTCGAAATGTCCACCGCCAGCCGCGATGCAAGCCTGGCAACGTAAAACTACAGAATTATAAACTGCAGCAAGATCATGTTCATTTTCAATTTCAAGTGCAGCATTCAAAATTCTGTCTCGTAATTGCTCCTTATTATGAATTTCCTCTGTTTACGAATCTTCTTTGATATTCCTGACAACTTTTTAAAGCATTGCCGTTGCAAAAGCCGTAAACAAAAATAATGTTGGCATATTCTTCATTGCCAAACTGCATTGATTGAGGACACCTCTATTTATATGTTTCCACATTTTCTTAAATTAACTAAAATTAAATTGATAACTAAATACTTAATTCCTTTTTATAAAATGAAAAAATACTAAAGGTGATACAATTTCTCCATATAATTCATTCAATTAATCCTTATAAAAATACCTAATTCCTTTTTTAAAAAACTGAAAACCTAATAAGAGTGATTAAAAGTGCAATTAACCCGTCCAATTTTTCTATCCCTAATTAATTCCTTACATCATTTTTATATTGCTACAAATGAGCGACGTTTTGTACATTAAACCTTTTCTATAGCTTTAATCTTTTGTACATACAGATTTCCACTACTATTTTTTATATTGTTGTATTAATAAATAAATAAATAGTCTTATGTATTAATATATGAATTTAAGGTGCGCGAATTGTAAGTAAAAATATTGTGAAATTAAAAATGAGCCCATTAAGCAAAAATTATATAATGTTTGAATAACATTACAGCAACATAAAACGTTGCTGTCATGTTGATTCAACATTACTTAAATTTGTTTGCTTAGAAGAAATACATCACTTTCCCAGTGAAATAAAGAATGTGTGCTAAGTATATGTTTTTTAACTATGGATTTAATAAAAATGTAAAAAGAACTGGATATTAAAATGTACATAATTTTTGTATTGGTTTTTGTTATTACTACCTCAAATTGATATTAACAATATTGTTTTTTTCATTTCAGAAGGAATAATAAAGACTGCATGCAGTTTTTTTAATATAATTCAACTAAATGTTAAATAAAAAATCACGAGAATATTTGCATAATCCACAAAAAGTAGGTCTTATTTAACCCATACACGCAACATTATTCTGTTTTTTTTTTAATTAAATTACTAAATAAGTCACTTTGATATATTAAATTATTTGAGCTGACTTGAAAATGTATGAAGAAAAATGTAAATATTTGTTATTTAAATATTTCGATCATTATTCATTTAAATGTATTGTACTTCTAACTTCACAATATGTCAGTGTTTTATACGCGTAGCGCATGAAGTAAAATTTCGAGTTTAGAAAAGCCCCGTGAAAATTTGTCTCGGGTCGCTGCGCGACCCTCGACAAATTTTCTACGCGGGGCTTTTCTAAACTCGAAATTTTACTTCATGCTTAGTCTGTGAGTGGAAACACTCGTTCTAAACTTCATTTTGCACGTTTTTATAAAAAAATCGATATTGTTTTTTTTTTATTTCAGAAGGAATAATAAAGACTGCATGCAGATCTTTTAATATAATTCAACTAAATATTAAATAAAAAATCACGAGAATATTTGCATAATCCACAAAAAGTAGGTCTTATTTAATCCATACAAGCAACATTATTTTGTTTTTTTAATTAAATTACTAAATAAGTCACTTTGATATATTAAATTATTTGAGCTGACTTGAAAATGTATGAAGAAACATGTAAATATTTTGCTATTTAAATATTTCGATGATTACACATTAAAAACAAATGTATTGTACTTCTAACTTTACAATATTTCGGTGTTTTATACGCGTGGCGCATGAAGTAAAATTTCGAGTTTAGAAAAGCCCCGTGAAAATTTGTCTCGGGTCGCTGCGCGACCCTCGACAAATTTTCTACGCGGGGCTTTTCTAAACTCGAAATTTTACTTCATGCTTAGTCTGGGAGTGGAAACACTCGTTCTAAACTTCATATTGCACGATTTTATAAAAAAATCGACGATTGCCTAAAAATGTACAGTGTATACATTATGTTTATTTAAAAGAAAACATCACAGTAGTTAATACAATAAGTCATTCATAGAGATCATAAAAAGAAATGCAGAATTTTTCCTAAAATCAACTTTTAGAGTTGACTCTATAATTGCTCGGCCGTTAATGGGTTAATCAGGATTTTTTATTTAATAAATGACTTTTTTCTTTTTTGCCGCCAAGTTGACAATAATAATTGGGTTTTTATCTTTTTGCGGCGGAAATTAATTCAAAAAATAGAACTCAAACTCGTAACATACTTTTAGAAATCAATTTAGATTAAAAAATACTTAACATCCCTAGCTCAACACATAGACTAATTAACATTTTAAAAACACATAAAAATACACATAAAACTAAAAATGTACAGTGTATACATTATGTTTATTTAAAAGAAAAAATCACAGTAGTTAATACAGGAAGTCATTCATAGAGATCATAAAAAGAAATGCAGAATTTTACCTAAAATCAACTTTTAGAGTTGACTCTATAATTGCTCGGCCGTTAATGGGTTAATCAGGATTTTTTATTGAATAAATGACTTTTTTCTTTTTTGCCGTCAAGTTGACAATATTAATTGGGTTTTTATCTTTTTGCGGCGGAAATTAATTCAAAAAATAGAACTCAAACTCGTAACATACTTTTAGAAATCAATTTAGATTAAAAAATACTTAACATCCCTAGCTCAACGCATAGACTAATTAACATTTTAAAAACACATAAAAATACACATAAAACATGGTGGGCTGGCTAAACTGAGGATGGATGGCACAATGGGCCTAATGAGGCCTAAGTGCAGTGCAGAACTGCACACTCCCCTTTGAACCAGAACCAGAACACATAAAACACATAATAATGGTTCCGTACAATAATAAGAAAAGGCAACCTTTATTTTTCAAAAATTAAAGACAAAACTCCAATGCTGATTGAATCCAACGTTATCTATAAAATTCCTTGCGCAGAATTCCCTTTAGTATATGTTTTCGTTTAAGTAAACATAAAAGTGACACTCCATTAAACAATAATTTGTGTAGTCTATCAATCCACTCAGACTCTAAGAACCATTAAATTGATTGTGACAACTCCAAAATTTTAAATCTTGAAAAAATTATAAACCAAGAATATTTTTAGAAATGTTCTACATTAATAAACAAAATTCCAGCATGAACTTTAAAACAGATGCAAATGGATTACATTCAATGTATTCTTACTTACTAAAATTAAATAAATCATAATATAAATCATTATCTATTAGTATATTATTTGTTATTATTTTTATCATAAAATCAATGGGCCCGTTCATCAGAGACAACAGTTGAGAGTTTACTGCCAACTGTTGAAGAATTCTCTGATGACCGGATTGTTAATCGTAAATGTGTTTGAGATTTTTGCAATCGTACGAAATAGATCGACCGCAGTACCGTTCAATAGATACCAACATAATAATAATAGCTTTATTCACGTATGCTACAGAATGCAATGATACAATACATTGTATATGATAGATGTGAAGCGTCAAAACAATATCAAAACAAATTTTGTATAGTATGTACAGGTACACTTTTGCCACCGATCGAGGTTAAAACTTGAAGTCATTAATTGTGTATACATCTCTATTTAGTAGCATATTTTTTATGACCTTTTTAAATTGTGGAAAACCAAGATTTTTAATGTCATTATCTAATGTGTTGTAAACTTTTTTACCTTCGTTTATAAATGATTTATTATATAGAGTAGTAGTGTGTTTATCAATTCGTATTAAGTCACAGTGTCTTGTTTTGTAATTATGATTTTCGCTATGGGTAACGAACTGATTTAAATTAGATTTAATGTAACAAACCATTTTGTAGATGTAGATTGCTGGAAACGTTAATATTATATAAGTTAAGAAGGCATTTTTACATGATTCTGCTCTGTCATCACATCACAAACAAATCCAAACATGTGAAATCAGTGAAACAAACCAAGTGTTTTAATCAAAGCGTATTAAATCCAAACATGTTGAATGTTGAACATTTTGATGAACGGGCCCAATGTCTTCGTTTGTTTCTCTAAACTTTTTTTATGAATAAACAATTTGAATATTTACATAATTTCTACAACTTGACACCTTTTTATACTGCCCGACCTTGTAAGTATTTCACATTTTTGGTATAAGTATAAATGAAATTGCCAATTCTTGGTTGCAGAATACTTCAAACATTAAAAGTGCGATTCTTTTCGCAATCTACAACAAGTTAGTCTTACAAAGACTATATATATATATATATATATATATATATATATATATATATATATATATATATATAGATTGCGAAAAGAATCGCACTTTTAATGTTTGAAGTATTCTGCAACCAAGAATTGGCAATTTCATTTATACTTATGTTTGAACGGTAACGTGACCGCCAGTCTAAGGTGTCGAATTGTTTAGAGGGAATGGCAAAGCTATACTGATGAGAGATAAATCTCGAAACGCGTCTATAGATGGCCTGAATAGTTTGACCCAAATTGTTACATTTGCAGTAGGTTGCTGTATGTAACAGCAAACACTTGTTGTATAATTCAATGTCCGCCGGGGTATTAGCCCGGGAAGTAGTTGTTTCAATGAGTGTTTGATATAGTCTTTGTAAGACTAACTTGTTGTAGATTGCGAAAAGAATCGCACTTTTAATGTTTTTTTAATATTGCTTGTTTATTTTTTTCTAATTTTAGAATTTTCGCCCTGACGAAGCCAAAATAATGTTTGGCGAAATATAGGCACACACATATTTTCCTAATAAATAAATAAATTACACTCTACGATAAAGTCTCCGTCTCAATTTTATTTTTTGAATTAATTTTCGCCCCTAAAACCAAAAAAAAACATTTAGTATTTTTTATTTAATATTTATACTAGGTGTTCAATTAAATACCCGATCGAGTTCGCTATGAAATATTGAAAACATTGTGAAGTAGGTCGAACGTGAATTTGTCAGTCGCTCTTGTCAATGTTAATCTAAACCAGTTTTATAAAAGTTTTTTTTTATTTTATTCGATACTATAAAATCTCCACTCACACAAATGAAGAATAACGATTATAAGAACAAGGCAAATTATTGAGCTACTGAATAACACAATCTGACATTTATGTTAGGTATGACAAAACATAAATTAAGCTGCGACTTCAATTTCTCGTTCCATTTCCTTCTATCAAAAAAGCAAAGCCTTCTCGATCGGGTTTTTAAATGAACAACTAATAGCTCTGCAAACTTAAAGCATAAGCAATTGTTTTCAAATTCGAAATAGTTTTGAATTCGAAATATGTTATTAATTCAAGTAGTTACATAATAAGGGGTGTTCAAAACATGAGAGAAAAGCATTACATAGAGCAATTCGTTAATTCATTTTAAGTAGTTAAACCCAATAAAAATGCTTAAGGTAAAAATAATAACAAACTTATAGTTTTTAGAAACGCATCACGAGGCCATTAATATTCAAAATATGACTGGAATTTCTTAAATATTGTTTGTCGATTGAACAATTGAGTCGCCTATTTCCAAAAACCCCTAAATCCATTGTTTTCCAATGGATTTAGGGGTTTTTAGAAATAGGCAACTCAATTAACAACCATACAATATTTTTTGTTTGGATTATCTATGGTTTAAAAAGAAAACACTTGGTTAAATTTCACTAATATTTTCGTTAATGAAATTTAACAAAGTGTTTTCATTTTTAAATCATACCTAAATATGTTTTACGACGTGAAATATGAGAAATGGGGGTATGGGGTAATTAATTTTCAGTAGATAATCCAACAAGGGATTATCTACTGAAAATTAATTACCCCATACTGTTCGTTTATTTATCGTACTGACCAGTAACTTCTAGTATTATTAAATAAATGTTATAATTTACAATACAAATAAAATTAAGTTTTCAAATTTCATCTGGCATCGTTTGTTTTCAAGATATTGCGAAAAATAGACAAAATATTCTTTTTGCTATAACTTTGTTAGTTAAAAAAATAACGAGCTAAGATTTGGAAGAAAAACTCCTTGTATACAAACTATTAATGATTTCGATAGCTAACGCCATCTAATGCTTCATAGTGGCATCGTCAGTGACACGAATGCACAAAGTGCATATACAGGTCACTGTTTCGTCCACGAGCGAGCAGAACTCTGTTTGTGAAACCAGAAAACAAATATCAAAATTGAATTTGTGTTCAGTATTCCATTAGATGGCGTTAGCTATCAAAATCATTAATAGTTTTCACATATTAGCTTGAAATAGTCAGACATGTTCAGTATTCCTCAGCACTGGGTCGGGACCACACTGAAGAGGACCTTGAAGTCCGAAACGCGTCTGTGGGTACCTGGTGTCGGAAACTGAACACAAATTCAATCCTTGTACACAATTTATCAATTCTGTTCTATCGTATGTTCAATTAAAAAAAAACCTCTAGAGTGCCATGAAAAATATTCTAGGTTGGCAACTCTGAAATTATATATTATATTTATTATGTCTGACATTTATATGTCAATTCCTAAAGCGTGTAACCAACTTAAATTAAAAAGAAGATAAATCATGGCGATCTAGAAGTTTTTTTTTATTGAACATACGATATTTCTCAGATGTTATTTCAATTATATTTCAAATGTTGGCGATAGTACCTGCGTTGACCACAGCAGATTTTTTAAATTGAAATTTCTCCTTTATTTAATAAAACATTTTAGTTATTTAAAACAAACTGTATTTATGAATTTGATACAAACATTTTCTCGGAAAAAAATTGTTATTTTAAAAAAAATCTGTCACACTAAAACTATAATAACAAAAAAAATCTATTCAACAAAAGTTTTATAATTAAATCTAGCATATTCATAAAACAACGTTTCCACCATAAAGAACGCATTTTTTGAGACAGAGCCTGTGCAGTCCTATTAACTGTTGGTATACCTCTTACTACTGACATCTCGTGACTAAATGTTTAAGTACGAGCTGAAATAAAACAGTTTCCTTATGGTGCGAGCATTTATTTGAATAAGGATTGAATAAGCTTTAAATTGCTGTTTACTTATTATTCTTGACGTGAAAATAGTGTTTCTGGTGGAAATTAAAAGTTACAACTTTATGAATAAATCTGCTATAATTATTTTTCGCACTGTTATCATTAAAACCGCTGTAATTTATTTAACTTTAAACCAAATTTATTTATTTTAAAAGTACCCCCTACTAAATAAACACATTAAATGTAATGTTTCATCAACATTAAAATAACGTTTAATGTTGCTACAATATTTATATAACGATATTTGTTTATTTTTTGCTCAGTGGGTTGAATCCCGAATAAATAAAGTTATTAGATCATTATACAATTGTGTATGGTAGTTGGTAGAAATGTTAGACAATTTTTGTTTTCAAACAAAAAGCTGAAGTTTAGTTAGTCTAATGTTTATTGAGAGCAAGGCCGTAGCTAGAATAAAAATTTTAGTTTACTGGAAAAATATTGTTTTTGCTCTTTAAGGGACGTTTTTGCTTACGAAAAATTAACATGTTAAACATATTCAGGCTATTCTAAAATCGAAACTTTACTTTATGCGGGGTAAACTCCTATACCCTCCGCCTCATTACTACTGCCTTGATTGAGAATTATTTTATTTACTGTCACTGTTTTTATTTGTTTATTTTAACAAATTAGCTTAAGCTTTTTGCAATACCTACATTTTCATGTATTGGTTGATTTTATATAAGTTTAATTTGAAGATTTTAACAAGTGTTTTCATGCCTTAGTTAAGCGTGAAGGGAAGTTTCGAGTGTAGAAAGGGCTGAAGCGACCAAACCAAATTTTTGTGGCTTCTCTAAACATAAAATTTTACTTCATGCACCCGGCGCACAGTGGGCGGAATCGGGATTGTAGCTGGACAAAACTCATAGCCTTTAGTACGATGGGCGAAAGTGGACCTATTTACTTGTATCATGTTAAAAATTACTAATATTAAGCAAATAATGGGCAATTCTAAATAGCGGACAGAATAAAACAATTATATACTAGAAAATGTCATATTTTTCGTAAACATTATTATATCGAGGTATTTTATGAGAAAATTATTTTGTTATATTTATTATAACAATATAATGAAATATAATTTATCAGATTGTAATACATTTGTCAATTAATTATGAAAAAAGAAATAACTAAACAATAAGATTATTGACAAGCAGCAGTTTGTAGGAAAAGAAAATTATTTAATAGTTTTGGAAGCATTATATTTTATTTACAGCATTATATGATTGTTCATTCTACAAAAATTTCGGATTCATCCGTTTTACCGTCAAGAAGTTGAAGTACAGCTTCTGGCAAATCCTTAATTGTGTTTTTAGGCAGACCTCTTTTGGCACTTATCACTGGATCAGACAGCTGAAGCATGGTGTGAATTAGATCAGTACTCGTGTGATCTCGAGTATCTTTGCGCGTATGCCTTAATTTCATTTGTCTGTAGATCTTATTACTCGCTTCTTGAGCTTCTTCTGACATCAGGCCAATAGGCAAAAGAAAAGATTTTACTACAGTAGCTCCGTGTACAAGAATTTTGTGGATGCTGACAGGCATTTTGTACCATGGATATTTTTGGACAAATAACTTCGCCGTTTCTTGTGTAAATGCTTCAAATCGCTCGTAGTTAAGTGGTAGACCACATGACAGTGTTGTCATAACTACCCCGAATCGGCGAATAAGTTCTTCAACAACGTTCGTAATTTCTGATACAACAACAATGTTTGTTTAGACACATACTGTCGTCAAGTGAAACGAAAGTTTAATTATTTCGTTTTAATTCGAGATGTTATCTATTTATTTAATTTTTTAACGAAATACACATTTATTTAATATTTTATTTGTCGTCGAAACAAATAAGAGTTGAATGAGGAGAAAATTTCCACCAATTTCGTACCACCGAGTTGTATTCGGTTTGACAATTTAACGAACAAATACTTATTGAAAAATTCTATTCGAAAGATATGAATAGTAGGTAATGCTAAAAACATTGTGTTGTTGAGGTAACTGTCAAGAAACAGTAAAAACTGGAAATTTATTTAGGAAATTTTCACGTGTAAAAATTGTCGCTTAATAGAAACGTGATTAATCCATTTTGCGAAAATGAGTGAATCTGATTGTTCGAAAAAATGTCAGTTGAATTGTCGATATTTATAGAAGAAAATCTGAAAAAAACAAAAACGCTTCTAGTAAAGACCCACTTCCGGTGTACGAAATTTTATCAAAAACTTTTCAGCTCTTCCGACTAAGAATTAAACCTTAAGTTTAAAGTTTCAGTCTAAAAGCTGTAGCGGTTTTTGAGATACAACACCCACGGACACACACCCACACACACATACACACACGCTCACACACGCGCACACACACACACACACACCCGCACACTCACACACACACACAAAGACACATTTCAAAAATGGTCGGAATTGTCTCAGGAGACCATAAAACGTATATATCCGTCGAAATTTCGAGTTTGAAATAAATCATGAAAACAATACTTTCCCGTATTACATGCATGGAATGTAGAAAAAATACGATATAAACCATAGTCGCAAAAAGTCGCAAGTAATTTCTTTTTCATCCGCAATTATATATATCAAGGCATCTCGAGAATGTCCGATCACATCGGTAAAAGTCGGTAAAAAAAGTTCTAAGGTTTAAAACAAATGAAACCACGTTTCTCATATAAAATATTAGTTTACATAAACATATAACTTCAATGCCATACAAAACATGAAACATCGTGATAAGTATGATGCCTGTAACTGTTTGGATATGAAGAATACGTCATATGATGATGCAGGATCATTCGCGAAGGACCTTCGTACACACCATTATTTCTATACTTTAAACATCAAATACGATCAATAATATTTTATGACTCTGTATTAACTTACTGACGCTTTCATATAAATAAATATAGTCTCTGGAGACTAAAGAATCAGCACAGAGAACTTTCCAACGTTTATTGTTAACTTTTTTCTGGGGGTTTTGTCCAGCTATAATCCCGATTCCTCCCACTGTGCGGCGTATAAAACACACATAAAATTAAGTTCAAAACATACTGCTTAGGTTTATAGCCCTGTAAAATTTCAGGCCTTGATTGAATTTTTTAATGCGTTCAATTCGAAGTTTTGAACGAGTGTTTCCACTTGTTGGTTTAGCATGAAGTAAAATTTCGAGTTTAGAAAAGTCTAAAAATTTGGTTTGGTCGCGTAGCCAAGCGATCAAACCAAATTTTCAGGCTATTCTAAACTCGAAACTACTTCATGCGGGGTAAACTCCTATACCCTCCCTCTCCTTACTACGGCCTTGATTGAGAATTATTTTATTCTCTGTCACTGTTTTTATTTGTTTATTTTTTATCAACATTTGTGTGTTTCTTGTTCTAAGATCAACGTATTGTTTGTGAATTTTATAACTCGCTGAATTTATTGCCACTTTGCGCTGAATACAATTAAAACTTATTATAAAACACTGAAATATTGTAACATTAAATATATACTGATAAATTAGTATTAAATAAATATTTTTTAAGTAGGATTAAAAATATTCTGCTAAACAATAATATTTTTAATGTTACAATATCTCATTTTTTTATATTCGTGGAGAATGAAGTAAAAATGGTAGAGCAGCTGAAGTTTAGTTAGTCTAATGACTATTGAGAGCAAGGCCGTAGCTAGAGTATAAATTTTGGGGGGAGTTCACTGGAAAAATATTGTTTTTGCCCTTTAACCCATCAATTATAGAGTTTACTCTAATAGTTGGTTTTAGGTACAAATTTTGCAATTATTTTTATGATTTCTATGAATGACTTATTGTATGATATACTGTGAATTTTTCTTTTAAATATACATAATGTATACGATGTAAATTTTCAGGCATTCGTCGATTTTATATAAAAACGTGCAGTATGAAGTTTAGAATGAGTGTTTCTACTCCCAGACTAAGCATGAAGTAAAATTTCGAGTTTAGAAAAGCCCTGCGTAGAAAATTTGTCGAGGGTCGCGCAGCGACCCGAGACAAATTTTCACGGGGCTTTTCTAAACTCGAAATTTTACTTCATGCGCCACGCGTATAAAACGCTGAAATACTGTAAAGTTTGAAATACACTGCCATTTTTTTTATGAGGAATAATCGAAATATTTAAATAACAAAATATTCACAGTTTTCCTTATACACTTTTAAGTCGGGTCAAATAATATAATATATCAAATTAACTTATATAGCAACTTAATTGACAAAAAATGATAATGTTGCGTGTAGGCATCAATGGCACTTAATGGGTTAAGGGACGTTTTTGCATACGAAAAATTAACATGTTAAACATTTTCAGGCTATTCTAAACTCGAAACTTCACTTTATGCAGGGTAAACCCCTATACTTACGTGAATTCGAAAACATAATTACTGGTACTTGATATTAATAACAACAAACGGCTGCATAGACTAACTATTGTTATTTCTTTGTTATTTTGTCATTATTTTATTATTATAATTTGTTATATTTAATTTATTTTCTTTAAATAGAGCATCTTATATCACGTGATCTTTATTTTTGTAATTTTATTTTGTTTTGTTTATATATATAATTTTATTATTTTAAGTATTTTTACTTTTGTAATATTACTCTGTAATTGGGATGTCCTGTTGGGTAATAAATATTATTATTATATTATTATTATTATTATACCCTCCTCTTCCTTACTACGGCCTTGATTGAGAATTATTTTATTTACTGTCTTTATTTGTCTATTTTTTATCAAAATGTTTGTGTTTCTTGTTCTAGGATCAACGCCTTTTTTGTGAATTTTATAACTCATTAAATTTATTGCCACTTTGCGCTGAATACAATTAAAACTTCCGATTTTTTTTTTGTATATTTATATTTTAAATGTTAAATAGCGGTAAAGCAACCAAATAAACAAAAGTCGTTTTCCGTAGTGTGGGTTGCAGATGATTATGTTAATAAATTCAAAACGAGTCGAGCTGAGTTCTTAAGACACGATGGTGCCTCTGGTCTGTAATACGACACTCACTGTCAGCGGCTTGGTGTCCACGACCTTCCTGTCTCAGACAGAAGCTCAGTCACTTCTTCGCGCGCGCCGATTCGCCAACAACGGAAAAACCCTGCTGTGATAATTTTAAAAATAACAACAACGAGATTCCTCTATTGTTTATAATATTTTATATTTCTTTAAATTTGATTGTAAAGGTGAGTACTGAATTTATTTTAATTTAAAGGGCTTATATTACAATAATAATAATAAGCCACACAATCAAAAAATGCTGTATTATTCTTTGATTTAATTTCGCAGTAATATAAAAAGCTACATCCCACTGAATAAACACATTTAAGTTATGCTTTTATTAACATTAAAATAACGTTTAATGTTGCTACAATATTGATATAACGTTATTTGTTTTTTTTGCGTAGTGGGAGTTTTACTCATATTCGCATACAAATCGAAGCTTTAAAAACTCGTTAAACAATGTACTATTATTTCTTAATATCATAGTAATACATTTTACATTTTTTTATAAATTTCGAAGTCTAATATCTCAGTTCTGTTTACTTGTGGCATATCATGTTATTACAATAAGCCCCTTAGTTGTATTTAAATTAATATGCAGGGTGTCCCAACAGTATGTTATAGGAAGATATGTTATCTATCGTTAAAGATAGAAAAAAAGTATCTTAACTTTAACAGCTATGTAAAGTTATTTAAAATTAAAAACACTTGGTATTGTTTCACAAATTAAATAAGTTTACATATAGGGTAACCCATTAGCTCTTAAATTTCTTGAATTAATTTCTCATCTGGCACTTGGTGAAAGATATTAGAATATCTTTCACCAAGTGCCAGATGAGAAATTAATTCAAGAAATTTAAGAGCTAATGGGTTACCCTATATGTAAACTTATTTAATTTGTGAAACAATACCAAGTGTTTTTAATTTTAAATAACTTTACATAGCTGTTAAAGTAAAACGGGTTACCCTATATATGATTAATAGTTTCTTTGATATTATTTCAAACATGCAGTGTTTTTAATAAAACATTCAATATTTTTTTAGTGTTTATACCCTTTAATTACGCATAAAGTAATGAAGTAGATATTTCGAGTTTAGAAATGCCCCGAAGTATGCATTTGTTGGCCGCGTAGCAAAGCGAAGCGCCCGGCAAATCCAAATTTTCATGTTCTTCTAAGCTTGAAATATTTATTTTATGCGCCAATTGGATAAAACGCTGTTATTCTAAAGTTCGACAACGCGACCAAAAAAAAATTTCACGCTTTTCTAAACTCGAAATTTTACTGCATGCGCCACGAGTATAAAACAGTGGTCTTAAGTGAAATTCAAAATATACGTCTGTAGAATACTGCTTTAGTAACATATTGCGAACTTTAAAATATTTAAGTGTTTTATACGCGTAGCGCATGAAGTAAAATTTCGAGTTTAGAAAAGCCCAGAAAATTTGTCTCGGGTCGCTGCGCGACCCTCGACAAATTTTCACGGGGCTTTTCTAAACTCGAAATTTTACTTCATGCTTAGTCTGGGAGTGGAAAACACTCGTTTAAGCTTAAATTGAACTCTTAGAAAAAACAAAAAATATGTTAGGATTTACCGAATAATTGGGATATGTATACTTAAACGAAAAACTTCCTGTATGCCAGTTTGATATGAGTAACTTAAATTTATTTAAGAAATTTACAAAAGGTTCAACTTTTATGCTGTGTTACTTTTTATTGGCTAAATATCACCAAATTTGATGAAAAATTAATAATTTATGAGAAACAATATGTTTACTTACAAAATATGAAATTAACAGAAACATTTTTATTTTTAAAAAATTTATTTATTTTTATAATTATATATCCTGTATTTTTAACGATAAATACACGTTAAAAATACAGGATATATAATTATAAAAATAAATAAATTTTTTAAAAATAAAATTGTTTCTATTAATTTCATATTTTCAAAATAATAATTAATACACGTCAAAAATACAGGATATATAATTATAAAAATAAATAAATTAATTAAAAATAAAATTGTTTCTTTTAAGTTCATATTTTGTATCTAAACATAATTCTCGATTACAAATTACTGTTTCAAATATTATCTTTCTCTAAAATTATAATTAGAGGTACTTTTTTCTTATAAAACTTTTAGTTTTTCTTAATTTTTGAGCGCCCACTATAGTAAATTTTATATTTCACAATAAAAATCGTGTTTTCAAGTCATTCAAAACTAAGCAATATTTTCTAAATGTAATTGTATGTCTGCAATTAAATTTAGATAATATTGCTTTCTTTTTCAGATGAAGTCAAATTATTATTTTAATATTTTTCATGTAACTACTAAAAAAATAAATAAATACGTACATTTTTATCAGTTCGATGAAATATATTAAGATAATAATATAATTTGACATAATCTGAAAAACTAAGCAATATTTTCCGAATTTAATTGTCTCTGCAATTAAATTTAGGAAACATAGCTTTCTGTTTCAGATTAAGTCAAATTATTGTATTATCTTAATATTTTTTATGTAATTGCTAAAAAATAAATAAATGCAAGAAAAAGTAATAAATCTGAAAATCTGTAGAATTTGGGATGCTCTCCGGATTCCGTTGGTGTCGTGTAATATAATTCGTCCTCGCAGACAATATTATGTCAAAGGTTTAATTATTTTTTGTCGAAAATGCACATTAAAAAAGTGTTCTCTATCTACGCAGTAATCCGGGGACATACGGTAAATTTTACATAAAAATAATTAAATTTTACAAATATCTAAGTTATACATACAAAAATAGTAACGTAATTTGAAATTTGTAATTTCTTCATTGCTTAACATTATTTTATGATTGATGAAAGAAAATTGCATCGAAGAAAGTGTATTCAGCTTAAAACATAGATATTTATTTACGATAAAGTTAATTCATAATAAATTCCAAGCACACAAAAGACGTAATATTGAAACACGTACGATGGACTAAATTCTTCACAGTTTCAATGGTAAGGTGTCAATAGTGGCCTATTTTGTGTACAGACAAGGGCGTGTGTGTTTAAAATTATAATTACAACTCTATTGAATTTAAAATTGAAAATATAATACAATTATCAGAGCGTCTTTCTGTCAGTAGCTAATGAGTTTTCAGGATATCTGTATTAATATTTAACATTAGGCTATTAATATATATATATATATATATATATATATATATATATATATATATATATATAGGTTGTTTTGCCTAAAACTCCCCAGACCAATTAACAAGAAACTAAACATGTTATTAAAGTCTCGTTTGTTGTAATCAATTGATGTTATTCAAGGCTTCAAATTAAGATAGAATTGGTATCTTTTTCTTGAATTTATTTCTCATCTGGCACTTGGTGAAACATATTAGAATATGTAAAGTTATTTAAATTAAAAACACTTGGTATTGTTTCACAAATCAAAACTTTATTCCGACTAGTTTCGGTTTGTTAGACCATTTTCAAAAGAATGTGAATTGGTATCACTCATAATTACGGTTTCGCTGTCAAAGGCGTGAGAAAATGTCATTTGATGATCAGAACTTTGGAAGTGACTTTTTCTAAAAGAATAGAATAATTGTAGACATTTTTATCATATGCATATTTTAAATTAATTTGGCCATGTTTAAGTTATATATATATTTAATCTATTGCCTTGTCGATCCTTAGGTGTAAGGCTTCTATTTTAATAGTCACTTTTCTACTTATCTCCTGCGTACACAAATTTGGACCACCCTCCTTTATTTCTTGCCATCTTCTTCGCTTTATTCCATTTTACATTTCTTTTCCTCAGGATTGCTGTCGTTCCAGGTTTTCTTCCTCTCTTTTTCTTTATTCCTGCCTTCGCCTGCCAGATGTTTTTCACCTGTCTTCCATCACTCATCCTGCATAAATGTCCAAACTATTTGAGTTGGTTCAATTCTATGTTATCTGCTATAGATGGTACCCCTAATTCTTCTCGGACTGCCTCATTTCTAATTCTGTCTCTCCTAATTATACCTTTCACTTTTCTCAGGAACTTCATCTCAACGGCCTGTATCTTACTTTTCTGTCTGTTTGTGAGAACCCATGATTCGCTCCCATAGGTTAGTATTGGTCTAAATACTGCTTTGTATACTGTCATTTTTGTTTTCCTACTGATGTTTCTATTGCCGATGAATGAGTTGCTTAACGCAAAGAAAATTCTAGTGGTGGAGCTAATTCGTTTGTCTATTTCTTGTTCCATGTTTCCGTTTCTTTCTATTTTCACTCCGAGGTATTTGAATTGGTCGACTTGCTCTAGTTCTTGGTTGTTTATGTCTAAATTTATTCGTCTGCTGTCCTGTCCTATAACCATTACCTCTGTTTAACTGATGTTGACGTTTAGGATTCTTTTTCGAAGTTCTTTTTCCCATTAGACTTGCCTTCGGGTCTTCTTCTTTGGGTGCGCATATCATCACGTCATCAGCAAACGCGCATTCAGATATTCCTACTGGTTTTAGCTTATTAAATCCTATATGTACTATTTTCACATGCTTTTTCGTTTCTTGTAGGATATCATCCATAATTATAATAATTAGTGCTGGACTCATTACACCTCCCTGTCTAAGGCCTTCGTTGATAGGGAATTTTTCGGATTGTCGGTTATCTCTCCTTACATAGCTACTGTTGTTATCATACAGACTTTCAATTGCCCTTTTTCCAGGTCTAAGAATGCTATGTATGCTTTTCCCTCTTTCAGTTTCGTTTTCTCTATCATTTGTTTTATTGTGAAAATGTGATCCTGGGCACTACGTCCTTTTCTAAAACCGCTCTGTTGTTCTGCAAGTTGTCTTTCTATTGTCTTTTTTAGTCTTTTTTCCAGTATTTTCTCGTAAATTTTTGACACAATACTTAGTAGGGTAGTTCCCCTGTAGTTTTTGCAGTCTGTAGAGTCACCTTTCTTAAATATTGGTACTATGATTCCTACCTTCCAATCGGCAGGCACTTTTCCTGTAACCCAGCATTTGTTATAGATATCTTTTAGTATAGCGGTACCATTTCTGCCAAGTCCTTTTGCCATCTCTGCTGTAATCTTATCGTGTCCTGCTGATTTTCCTCTCTTCGCTGATTTTATTGCTTCTATTACTTCTTCGATTTTAATGTCTTCATCTTCTTCTTCGTCTGTCTGCTCTACCAATTCTGTATTCATGTGTTTAGCTTGTTGTTTATTATTTAGTAATTCTGAAAAGTATTCTTTCCATCGCTCCATGATTTCATTTTCTTCTGTTAGTATTCGGCTGTCGTTTTTAAAGAGTGCTATTTGCCTTTATTCAGATCCTCAAATACTTTGTAGAGCAGTTTCTGGTTATTTTTGTTGTCTTTTTTCATTTTTGTTCCAAAATCCTCCCACGTCTGTTGTTTTGCCTGTGCTGCCATGGTTTTTGCTATTAATCGCTGTTTTTTGTATGTGAGATAACTTTCGTTCTTCTTCGTCCCTAAATAAGTCTTCGATAATAGCTTTTTCAGCTTAATCTGCTGCTTTATTTCTTCATTCCACCAACATGTCTGTTTCTTGTTTTTGTTTATAGTTGTTGTGCCACAGGTCTCTTTTGCTACTGATAGTATTACATCTTTCTAATTTTTCCATAGTGATTCTAGTTGTATGTCCTGTCAGTCATGCATTGATTCTTCGAATATTTCTTCTGTTTTTTTCTCTGTATTTGTTCATTATATTTGTTTCTTGTAGCTTGTATGATTTAATAACCGCGTCTGATTGTTTGTGTTTCATATTCATCTTTATTTCTTTGTGTTCAGTATTTACTTTCATTTTTCCCACCACTAGGTAATGGTCGCTGTATATTTCTGCTCCCCGGTATACTCTTACGTCGTGGATACCTGTACTCTCTGTTTATTAATATATAGTCGATTATTGAACATTCTTTTCTGCTTTTAATCTCTGGTATATTTATGTTTAAGTTGTAACGAGTTTTAAAATTATCGAGAACTTTTAATATGCACATTAAAAGTAGTACAACTTCTCAAAATTAGCATATCTAGCAATAACAATTATTAAAATACATTGAAAATTACAAAACAATAATAATAACAATAATAAAATTTAATTTTTGTTAACATTTTTATCTTAATTGTTGAACAAAAGTTATAAAAGATACTAAAACGTTTTACTGGATTGAAAAATACACTTTTCAAATCGTTTCACAAGCATCTAAAAGAGATCTTTGTCTAATTGCTGCACAACTTGCGTAAATCTTATTAATCATCTGTTGACAATATTGTCAGAAAATATTTAATATTTGAATAGTGAATAGTTAAATACGATTTGAAATGTGTATTTTTCAATCCGGTAAAACGATTAAGGATCTTACAGTGTCTTAATTAATAAGACAAATTTAAGACGATAAATATCCATTGAAACAACTACTTCCCGTGCAAATACACCTCCGGATATTGAATTATACAATGAAATATTTATAATCTTATTTAATTTGATTTGTTACAACGCTCTATTAAAGCATATGTAACGCTTAGGTCAAATTCTCTTCAAACCAACTAACAATACAATTTAAAATGAAAGGAGAGATAGCAACAAATTAGAAGTGAAAGGACTTGGATTAAAACTAATGTCTTAGGCCATCTATAGACGCGTTTCGAGATTTATCTCTCTTCAGTATAGCTTTGCTTATGACGTTTAAAAAAATAGGAATAAAATTAAAACAAACTTACTTAGAAAAAGTGTTGTGTGTGGAATGAACAGGTACACAGAAATGGAATGAGTGAAAATGATGGTCGGTATTTATAGGTAAAAAAGGGGATTATGTCATTAGCAGGTATGAAGAATGTTATATATTATGTTTAAAGTGTGCAAACTATAAGAAGCGTAAGCTTATTTTCTCGAATTCAAATAGTTTTGAATTTGAATTTTTCTCGATTGAGGATCTTTTATAAATTTTGAAAATGTATTTTTAAATGAATGCCCGGTATTATAAACGATTAGTAAATCATTAGATAACTATCTGTGAAGTAAATTTATTTACGTAGTAAAATAATGGGCAAATTAAATTGCGAATTATAATTATGGAGAATTACCGTGGAATGGGTAACAATTACAAAGAACAAAAAAAAGAAACCCTATTAGAAATTATAAATGACTTAAACGAGTGTTTTCCACTCCCAGGCTAAGCATGAAGTACAATTTCGAGTTTAGAAAAGCCTGAAAAAGAAATTTTTAGGCTTTTCTAAATTCGAAAATTTACTTCATGCGCCACGCGTACAAGACACTGATTTCAAGTGAAGTTTACTTGTTCACAATTATACATTTTCACTGTGATGATAGATGGAACCACCAATTTTTAAAATTGAATTGTCAATCTTTCAAATTGAATTGTTAATCAAATTGGAAATTTAGTATAATTTTTTATAATTGTAGAGAATAACCGTGAAATGGGTAAGAATTACAAAGAACAAGAAAAATAAAGCTTGTTAGAAATTATTAAAGACTTAAACGAGTGTTTTCCACTTCCAGGCTAAGCATGAAGTAAAATTTCGAGTTTTAGAAAAGCCTGAAAATTTGGTTTGGTCGCGTAGCGCGAAGCGCGGAGCGACCAAACCAAATTTTCAGGCTTTTCTAAACTCGAAATTTTACTTCATGCGCCACGCGTATACATCACTGATTTATTGTAAAGTTCCAAATATATATCTCAAGCATACTGCTTTAGTAGTATATTTAGAACTTCACTTGAAATCAGTGTTTAATATGCGTGGCGCATGAAGTAAAATTTCGAGTTTAGAAAAGCCTGAAAATTTGGTTTGGCCGCTCCGCGCTTCGCGCTACGCGACCAAACCAAATTTTCAGGCTTTTCTAAACTCGAAATTTTACTTCATGCTTAGCCTGGGAGTGGAAATACTCGTTTGAAACTTCAAATTGAACGTTTTTAAAAAATCGACGAACGTCTGAAAATTTGCAGCGTATATATAAAGCAATAGATGCCTCAAATTTTACAACGCATGCATCGAAATATGTACACACAAAAAAATCTTCTTTGTACAGTTAAATTGTTCGTGCTTCTCTAAACTCGAAATTTTACTTCATGCTTAATCTAGGAGTGCAAAGCACTCGTTTAAAACTTCAAATGGAACTAATTTAAAAGAAGCGTATGCATATGTATAAAAATCCCTGGGTTGCTTCCGACTTGAAAAACTCTAGGTCTTCGACGCCTTAGAATATCTTGTGGTTCAAATTAATCACTGCCAGGGAAGATACTATAAGCGAACTTAAATCTGACACGAATGATATGGTAGAAATGATAACCGTAATGAAATTAATAAATACAAGTAGTAGAATCTAAAGCAGTTATAATAATAAAATGGCACTTTTGACTTTTAACTGTTCAATTATTTAGAGCAGTGGTCTCCAAACTACGGCCCGCGGGCCAAATCCGGCCCGCGACTTGCATGAATCCGTCCCGCGATTGTTTGTAATTTTTTTTGTAAATGTCATATTTTGAAATATTGTAACAATTGTTCCTTAAATTTTTCATAATTTTATAAAATTAATCGGATCTTGGCCGACTTTATTATGTAGAATTGTATTTGTGGCCCGCGAAGAAGATAGTTTGGAGACCCAGGATTTAGAGAATAAAATTTACTTGATAGAAAAACAAACAAATAATTTACTGAGGAGATTTATTAGCCAAATAAAGTTATTTTGTGTTTATAATACCAAAATCTTTGAAATAAATTAATTTATTCATAAAGAAAATTTTATTTGGGGAATAAAACGTTTTATAATACCGGGCATAACTATAATTAATTATGATTCAACCTGATAATCATTATTTATTATAATTAATGGAAAAATGATATACGTTACATTTTAAAAGGATAAATGTCTGAGATTAGAAAATAGTCTAAATTATTCATGCACAATTTTTTCTTGAATATTTTATGATTCAAAATCTTGTAGAATCCCACATGTTCTATTAACAAACATCTATAATGCTCAAATATAATTAAAAAGTTATTGACCAGATAGTTTTAACAATAGTTTACAATAATACATTTTATTACTAAAAACAACAATATAGTATTAGAATCTAATGATTTATTCATAAACTGATATTTACATTAATTTACTTAGTAGATTACCGACCGCAATTATACATTTTTACTGCGGCGATAGATTGAACCACCAATTTTTAAAATTGAATTGTCAATCTTTCAAATTGAATTGTTAATAAAATTGGAAATTTAGTATAATTTCTTATAATTGTGGAGAATAACCGTGGAATGGGTAAGAATTGCAAAGAACAAGAAAAATATAGCTTATTAGAAATTATAAATGACTTAAACTAGTGTTTTCCACTCCCAGGCTAAGCATGAAGTAAAATTTCGAGTTTAGAAAAGCCTGAAAATTTGGTTGGTCGCGTAGCGCGAAGCGCGGAGCGACCAAACCAAATTTTCAGGCTTTTCTAAACTCGAAATTTTACTTCATGCACCACGCGTATAAGACACTGATTTCAAGTGAAGTTGACTTGTTCACAATTATACATTTTTATGTGACGATAGATGGAACCACCAATTTTTAAAATTGAATTGTCAATTTTCAAATTGAATTGTTAATCAATTTGGAAATTTAGTATAACTTCTTATAATTGTGGAGAATAACCGTGCATGGGTAAGAATTACAAAGAACAAGAAAAAGAAAGCGTATTAGAAATTATAAAAGACTTAAACGAGTGTTTTCCACTCCCAAACTAAGCATGAAGTAAAATTTCGAGTTTAGAAAAGCCTGAACATTTGGTTTGGTCGCGTAGCGCGAAGCGCGGAGCGACCAAACCAAATTTTCAGGCTTTTCTAAACTCGAAATTTTACTTCATGCGCCACGCGTATAAGACACTGATTTCAATTGAAGTTCACTTGTTCACAATATTTCAGTGTCTTCAGTGTTTAATACGCGTGGCGCATGAAGTAAAATTTCGAGTTTAGAAAAGCCTGAAAATTTGTTACATACGTTACATTTTGAAAGGATAAATGTTTGAGGTAAAAAAATAGTCTAAAATATTCATGCAGAATTTGCGCTTGAATATTTTATGATTCAAAATCTTGTAGAATCCCACAAGTTCTATTCAATTACATCTAAAATGCCCAAACATCATCAAAAAGTTATTGACCACATAGTTTCAACAATAGTTTACAATAATAAATTTTATTACTAAAAACAACAATATAGTATTCCAATCTAATGTTTTATTCATAAACTAATATTTACATTAATTTCATGTTTTATTAGCTTTACAAAAATATCGATCAAATTCCAAAGATCACGTAACAGCTGACAAACCTGAAATTACAACAAAAAATGAACCGGTTGATTGATAATACTTTTGACATTCAAGCCCGATTTACGTTTCTTTAATTCCGAAAAAATGATGCATATTGTTGAAAATTACAACAAAACACATCTGTAAATAAATCATTAGCACACCTGTAAATAAATTACAACAAAAAAAATAGCCCACTGAGCAAACACAATTAAGCAATGTGTTATCAACATTAAACGTTGTTAATGTTGCTACAATGTTTATATAACGTTATTTGTTTGTTTTTGCTCAGTTAATTTTTAACAATATGCATTATTTTTCGGAAATATAGAAACATAAATCGGGTTTGAATTTCAAAAGTATTATCAATCAATCGGTCGATTGATAATACTTTTAAAATTCAAACCCGATTTATGTTTCTATATGTTCTAAAAATGATGCATATTGTTAAAAATTAAAACAAAGCGCATCTGTAAATAAATTACAACAAAAATACAGTCCACTAAGCAAACACAATTAAGCCATGTTTCATCAACATTAAAACAACGTTTAATATTGCTACAATGTTTATATAACCTTATTTGTTTAAAAATAAAATAAAACACGTTAGTAATCCTTTTTCTTCACTGGTTTATTTAGATCGCTAAATGTACATTTCGTTCACCATGTGAACATTTTCAATAGCTGTACTAAACTGTTTAGAAAAGTTCAGTTTAGTACAGCTATTGAAAATGTTCACATGGTGAACGAAATGTACATTTAGCGATCTAAATAAACCAGTGAAGAAAAAGGATTACTAACGTGTTTTATTTTATTAAAATCATCTTCACGTAACTCACAACGAAACATCTTATTTGTTTGTTTTTTGCTCAGTGAGAGACCGGTTGATTGATAATACTTTTGATATTCAAACCCGATTTATGTTTCTATAATTCCGAAAAAATGATGCGTATTGTTGAAAACTACAACAAAACGCATCTGTAAATTAATCATCATTTGCAGACATCGGTATCAACGACCTTTTACATATTCGGAATGTAAATGAGTTGGTGCCTTCGGGGCAGACGAGTATTTTTTTCTTTTTCGGTTTGTACATTTCGATTTTTCGACTGATTTATGGTCGAGTTATTAAACGTAACAGTTAATTTTTTTGGGTGTGCTGTATTAGAATTTCGCGAGCGGTAATTTACAGTTAACAATTAATGTTCGATGAGCGATTTTTCACTGGTGTTACTCATAGCCTGATAATTTGTGAAATGTGGGCGTTGATTTTAGATTAAGCACGATTTATTTACTGTAAGATCACTTAACTAAAATTAATAATGATGGAATATTTAAGTACAAGGTGGCGTAAAAGTACTGACCCTATGACAAGGTGTTTTAATTTTTGTAAATGACGATTTATGTCATCGGGATTTTGATAATTGTGAAGTAGACAGATGTAAAACACACACCAACAAACAATGCAACCCTATACTTTTCAAGAACGCGCTACATTCTTCAAGAATGCGTTTCCAGGCCAGATTGTGCAGCCTAGAAACGCTCGCTTTGGCGATTTGCATTTGCCGCAAGATCAACCGATTTGATAGTACCGACTTCTTTCTTTGGGATATTACGTAGTCACGCATCTATGCGAACAAGCCACAGACTATACAGGCTGTAAAAATGAACATTTATAAAGAAATGGCAAATCTATAGCCAAAAGTGATAGAAAATAGTCAAAAAAACGAGCCCTAATTTGCATTAACTCCGGCGGCGGCCACTTGATCGATATTATTTTCTCGACTTGACGGAAAAAAAATGTAAAGTACCAAATAAACATAATCTATAAAAAGAATCAATTATTTTCATTTAAAAAAAAAATAGAGCCTTCGAACATCGTGTCGTTACTTTTGTGCCACCTTGTATATACAAACTTAAGGTTAGAATAGCTGAGCACTCGGTTAATAAACAACTGATTTTCATTAAATATTTGATATGACAAGACAATCTTGATGCAGGAAAAATACTAGTATTTTAAAGTATCAAACATGAATATTTCAAATCAAAATCTATTTGAACTTGAGAGAATAAGTTTACGCTTATTTTTAGTTTGCAAAACAATAAATATAATATATAAAATTACAAAAATGTTATATACAGGGTGAGTCACTAAGCGAAATGGGACTATAGTGGGCGTATCGTTGAAAATAGCAAAAAAAGTTTCAAATAAAAGTTGTTCAGAATCAAGTTTTTCGTAACCTAAAATTATTGCTAAATATGGCGGCCTTGCGGTTATACCGGAAGTAAACATCAACTTCCTTATTTTAAATAAAACACTCTATATATTTTTACATTTTTGGATTGCTCGTTAAAAATAAACATGAGTTTATTCAGACAATATTGGGTCTCAGTTGAACCGTTTTCGAGTTATTTAATTTTTTTTTGATAAATTTGACGATTTTAGAGCTCGACGCCATTAACAATATCTTCAAAACGAAATAAGTCAGAGTTGTGGGCTTACGGTTTTAGATTCGGGAAGAAATGTAGTATTTGTTTAGGTTTTTGCCATTAGTCAGATATTCTAAATTGAACCGAGTCCGTCGACGGTATTCTTCAGTAATTCAAACATGCATAACTTCATTTTTTTAAATGGAACCATCTATCTTGAGATACTTTATCTGATGCGAAATTAAATTTCCTTTTTATTGATACCGGGTTGTTGCCATATCCTTCCAACAGTTTTTGAGAAATTTACGATTTTGTAAAAATTTTAATACATTTCGTATTATCGCGTTAGCCCTAGATACTGATGATGTTTGGTGATTTTGTTTTGACATTAAGTTAGTCATTGAGATATTCCCTGTTTTTTTTTTAAGTTCATTTTAAAGCTTTAAACAAGTGATTTCCACTCCCAGACTAAGCATGAAGTAAAATTTCGAGTTTAGAAAAGCCCCGTGAAAATTTGTCGAGGGTCGCACAGCGACCCGAGACCAATTTTCTGGGCTTTTCTAAACTCGAAATTTTACTTCATGCGCCACTCGTATAAATCACTCAAATATTGTGAAATTTATGTATATTCGAACTTCGGTTAAAATCTGTTTTATACGCGTGGCGCATGAAGTAATATTTCGAGTTTAGAAAAGCCCAGAAAATTTGTCTCTGGTCGCTGCGCGACCCTCGACAAATTTTCACGGGGCTTTTCTAAACTCGAAATTTACTTCATGCTTAGTCTGGGAGTGGAAATCACTTGTTTAAAGCTTTAAAAGGAACTTAAAAAAACAGGGAATATCTCAATGACTAACTAAATGTCAAAACAAAATCACCAAACATCATCAGTATCTAGGGCTAACGCGATAATACGAAATGTATTAAAATTTTTACAAAATCGCAAATTTCTCAAAAACTGTTGGAAGGATATGGCAACAACCCAGTATCAATAAAAAGGAAATTTAATTTCGCATCAGATAAAGTATCTCAAGGTAGATGGTTCTATTTAAAAAAAATGAAGTTATGCATGTTTGAAGTACTGAAGAATACCGTCGACGGACTCTGCTCAATTTAAAAAATCTGACTAATGGCAAAAACCTAAACAAATACTACATTTATTCCCGAATCCAAAACCGTAAGCCGCACAACTCTGACTTATTTCGTTTTGAAGATATTGTTAATGGCGTCAAGCTCTAAAATCGTCAAATTTATCAAAAAAATGAAATAACTCGAAAACGGTTCAACTGAGACCCAATGTTGTTGCATAAACTCATGTTTATTTTTAACGAGCAATCCAAAAATGTAAAAATATATAGGGTGTTCTATTTAAAATAACTAAGTTGGTGTTTGCTTCCGGTATAACCGCAAGGCCGCCATATTGAGCAATAATTTTAGGTTATGAAAAACTTGATTCTGAACAACTTTTATTTGAAACTTTTTTTGCTATTTTCAACGATACGCCCACTATAGACCGATTTCCGCTTAGTGACTCACCCTGTATACCATCATATAGCGTTGTAACAAATAAAATTGTATTTGAAATATTTTATTGTATAATTTAATATCCAGCGGTGTATTTGCACGGGAAGTAGTTGTTTTCATGAATATTTATTGTCTTAGTAGTCTTATTAATGAGAACTTATTGTTTGCAGTTTATACGAACATTTTCATAATATAATATTTTAAAGTATAAATAGCATGTTTAATCAAGTCTTCTTACCATCTAGCTCTTATTGAGTTCCTAAAACTGTCTAATATTGGTTAGACAGTTTTAGGAACCAAATTAAGCACTATTTATTACTAGTAAACCATTTTAAATCTGTTATTTATTTGATGTAAACAAACAGGACTCAACAAACATAGCCTTATAGATTGATGTAAACAAACAGGATTTTACAAACGTAACCTCCAAATTTATTTAAACATCGTTTTAACGATGTAAGCTCTAAAAATAATGTTTAATGATGAAACGAGTGATTTCCACTCCCAGACCAAGCTAGCGCGACCCTCGACAAATTTTCTACGCGGGGCTTTTCTAAACTCGAAATTTTACTTCATGCCCCACGGGTATAAAACTCAGGTTCAAAGTGGTCATAATTTTTAAAACTGATATATTTGAATACTTTTTTCAAGGCACGAAAAATTTAATTTTTAAAAATTATAATTTTAAATAAAATATTTATTTCAATTTATTTTCCACGACAATATTTTTGCAAAAAAGAAAAACATATTGGGCATTACTAGATTCAGAAAAATAAGGTCTAAAGTAATGAAAATAAAAATTACAGGCAGCCGTTTACAAATTTTAAGTTGGCTATTAGTTGGCAATGAAGTTATTGAAAAACAAATAATATTAATGTCACTTCCTAGTAGTTAGTTAGTTCATTTTAAGTTTACTATTATTTGACAACGAAATTAAAAATAATATTATTTTCATTTCCTAGTATTTAAACGGCCATTGACTTTCGTTATTAGTTCAATTAAATCTGTCAATAAATAACGGAGTTATCGCGTTGGGCGTTTTTTATCGAACACCCGGTATACCCAAGAACAAGAATATCCAATCAAAAATATTAATTTTCCATTATTATCACACAGACGTGTAATTTTGGGAGAAGCTTAAAAACAAGCTTGAAGATTTCATCGACACTTTGTTATCTGCACACAAACTGGTTTGCTATAAAAATAACAAATTTTAATATCCAGTCAATAAAATTCCACGAGGCTATTCCACAAATTGTTGGTGCCTCTTTTCGGTTTAATCAACTCGGCGTAAACAGCCTACCTGGATAACAAAGTTAATTATTCTTTTGTACCTCCTCTTGGGATGACTCAACATTCTACAGATTGAAAAGAAATATAAACGAGTATGTTCCAGAAATAATTAAAATGTAATCTTTAATTCATATATCATTTTATTTGGTTCTCATTAATCAACTTGAAATTTATTGAAATATGTACAGTTGCGAGAGAAAAAGCTACTGCAGCAAAATATTTGGCCATGTGAACTGGACTTACTTTGATTTTTAAAATTGTCAATCAAATTTCAAATATGAATCATTCAAATTACTCAAATATTTAAACAAAGAAACTGTTTGAATTTATAAATTGTTTAATTTTAGAAAATATATTAGACATTTTATAACATTTATTTATTGAAATATTTAAACATTTAAATAGATAAATTAATCAAATCTGCGGAAATGTCAAACAATTTTTACTTAACGTCGACATGCCTCAATTGAATGAAACGCAAAAACCGATAATAACGACCCGTTTAGAGACGGTGTTAGCATTAGAGACATTGCTAATTGACAATTTCAAATGTTCCCGCGAAACGCCGACGGCCCGTCGGCTGTCTAAAGGCATTTATTTTGACTCTAGGACAGTTAGTTTTTTTTAATTTTAAGCGCGAAATATACAAAAACGTGGCTCACGGTTTTGAGATTTCTCAGAAAATAAGCCGGTTAATAGTATTCTCTTTTTGATTCTAAAAGTATAGATCTGTGTCTTTAAAACGTGCCATTACTTGCCGGCCAGAAGTCACCGAATGTTTAGTTACTGGGGGCCCAAAAATGCCACAAATGGCCTATTTTGACTACTTTGATATGAGCATCGGATTCGAATTCAGCGTATCCAAATTAGTAAAGAACAACAATGAAAACCCACTTAACTATATTGTTATAAATTAGTGTTATCCATTAAAACTTAAAAATTAGCGTTAATTTCTGCTACCAATATTTTTCTATAAAGATTTTCGAGTTGGAATAAATAAAAAAAAATGATTTTCCACTATTTTAATTTCTAGAAAATATTTAAACAATATTTGTGCATAAACATGTATGATTATTTTCTTACCATAAATGTTAATCTGATCAAATGTAACGCATATATTTCCATTAACTATAATAAATAATGATGAGTAAATATAAAAACGTGGTGATTTATTGTGAAGTTTATAGCCACTGGCAAGTCTTCGAAAATTTATTGCTGCTAATTTCCATAACAAAATTCTTTGAAGATTGTTGATGAGTTAATAATTAATCATCATAAAATACTCGTAAAAAAATATAGGCCTTAATCGCAAAAGTGGATTAACCTCAAAAATATTTTACAACTTATTTTAGTTGAATTTTATTTTACAAGCTCTCTTTATTGTTTTAATCATTTATGTATGAAACTTAAAATGAACATTACGTTTATGAAAGGTGTTAAAATCGTCGAGTGTATTTGTATAATTGACTGTAAATTAAAGTAAATCTCACATACTTTGTATTTGGGCTCGGAATTTGAATATTCGAGCCTATATTCAATACCACATCACTTACATTAAATCGCTCACTTTTTCACATATTTAATTAATTTATCTATTTAAATGTTTAAATATTTCAATAAATAAGTGTTATAAAATGTCTAATATATTTTCTAAAATTAAACAATTTATAAATTCAAACAGTTTCTTTGTTTAAATATTTGAGTAATTTGAATGATTCATATTTGAATTTTCAAGAATATTCGAGTTCCCTACTTTGAATTCATGATTATTCTTCGCGAAAGTTTACAGAATACCATTACATCATACAAAAGGGCAGCAAATAAAATGTATGATAAGCCTCGGATAAACAAATCTATTTCGATACCGAATTTATTAATTAATTATAAGTAGAGTTAAAATTCATTTTATGACGAGTGGATATTTAAAAAAAGGAAAACGTATATAGGCCGTGAAGCCATCCTCAGTAAAAAAGTCAAGTTAGTGAAAGAAACTTTCATTTGTTAACAATTCGTTCACTAACTTGACGTTTTTACTGAGGGTGGCTTCACAGCCGAAGCTAGTAATAAAAAATAAATAACGAGAAGTGCAAATCCTAAATACGATTACCTTTTTTTATTATGTAATTATTATAAAAAAATGTTGCAGTACGAAAGTTGCCAAAAAAGTTGATATACAGGAATTCTAGAATTTATTACAGAATTATTTCTACAACATGTTGTACTAAAAAAAAGTAAGAAGCTTCTGAAAACACATATATTTGTTACCAGCTTTTATTAAAGGATACAGCAACATTTTGAGTAAAAAGCTTTATAAAACGTGTTTCTTCTATTAAGAAAATACGTAAAATGCTTGTGATAAATCTTATTTCAATTAAGAATTTAAGAGTGAATTTTTAACGCTTCGCATGGAGTCGTGTCAAAATTTGCCTTCACCTAAAACATTTGATAATTCTCCTTAAATAAATAGCTAAAATTAATTTGTGGTAATTTGATATTTTATATTAAAATTAAGAAATAAGTGAATCACAGAGAAAATAACTCATTTATTAAGTTATTTGAAATCTGTGAATTATGATATTACAATAATTATTAAAAATTAAAGTTACTTAAAAACTAAATCGTTCTGATGATTTACTGAGTCACTTTAACTTTCACAACATTTCCCTAAAATTCAGTGATTCATCTATTGTTTTATATTCATTGTGTAATACATATTCATTAGGTAATCCGAATTATTTTTGAACGAGAAAAAAATCACGCTAAAATACTTTGGAATAAACTAATACTAATATTAAATCTCACATTTCCAAATTAAAAAAAATAACAGACACAATTAATTACTTTTAAATACAGGGTGCAGTATTTTTGATGGTATTTTCAGGTACCAGTTTTATGAGTGAAATAACTTCTTTATTTAAAAAGATATTGACATGCTGAAAAACTTTCTTATGCACTTTTTAAGTAGAATACGCTGTAGATATTTTTGGAAAGCTTACAAAAAAAATGCATCGAACTGAAGTCAATGCAAACTATGATTTGTATTTAAAATAACACAACTTTATGTCACATCTCATAGAAGTTAAACTTATGTCAAAATCTGATATGATCAGCATAATCCACTAAAATAAGTGTCACAAAAATGTGTTTACGGCATTCCAATATATTTTTTAATAAATATTTTAATATTTCAAAATAGCCAACTTTTTAATTTTCACGTATTACTCGAAAACTATCTTCAGTTGATAAATTTGAATAGATAAATTTGAAAATTTTCTATGCAAGCTTTTTCTAAATTTTACTTCATGCTTAGTCTATTAGTGGACAACACTCGTTTAGTTTTTGACATATCGTAATTTTCATTAATTTATAAAATTATCATGAAATGTTTAATATTTCGAGATTTTCAACAATTTCTTTTTTATATTTTTATTCAGGTTTAGATCAATTTTCAAAAATTAATTAGTATTTTTGTGTATCTTTAGGTTCCTTGTTAATAATA
This sequence comes from Philonthus cognatus, assembly GCA_932526585.2. NCBI lineage: Eukaryota > Metazoa > Arthropoda > Insecta > Coleoptera > Staphylinidae > Philonthus > Philonthus cognatus. The sequence goes on from OW052244.1 coordinate 101,841,029, forward strand.
GATTGTATGAAAACTGTAAACAAATTGTAGTAGCTTTGCCGAAGACTTATAACTGTCTTCTAATATCTGTTATTAAATATTATATGTTAATACTGCACTACTAATAGTCTGCATAAATGTTCTGCTAAAATCTATTAAGAAACTAATCTATTTGTATCTTCAACGTAATTTATATTATTTATTGTATGTTTTTTTTCGCTTAACACAGTTTGATCATATTTCTTGTAGATTTTAAAATAATGAGGCGATTATTCTGGACTATTGCCTGCCTTTTGAATGTATTCCTATTAGTGAAAGGCCACGGACGTCTGATGGACCCACCTGCTAGAAATTCTATGTGGCGTTTTGGTTTTCCAAATCCAGTCAACTATAATGATAATGAACTATTTTGCGGAGGAAGAGGAGGTAACAGTATATTCAAACATTTATAATAAAAAATACCTCAGAACAGAAAAAACTTTAAATTTAATTGCATTATACAGGGCTATTTAAAATAAAGGGACTTATTTCAAACATTTATTTCTTCCAAACAACAAAAGATAGAAACACAATTCCAACGGTCCTTAAAAGAGAAAAGCTAATTTTTGAAAGAAATAAACGTTTGAAATCCGTTCCTTTCTATTGAATAACTTTGTAACTAAAACAAAAACATTCATTGTTTTTACCGACCGCACACTTATGTGCAAGGGAGGTATTGTTTTATTAATAAAACAATTTAAATGTACATTAGATGAAATAATATGCGTATTCATTGTAAACGGTAGATAAAATATTATAGCTAAAAAAAATAACTATAGCATTAATAAAACATACACAGAATCGATTTTATGCTAAAATTTTACTCTTTATAATCATATGGTACACATTTTCTAACAGTTTTTTTTTCCTATTTTAATATTTTTATTTGCGATTTAAGTGCAGTGGGAACAAAACGGTGGCAAATGCGGCCTTTGCGGCGACCCTTACCAAGTACCAAAACCCCGACCCCACGAAGCCGGCGGCCTCTACGCCAAAGGCATCCTCTCGAGACACTACAGCGTGGGCCAGAGCATCGACATCGAAATCGAACTCACGGCGAACCACTACGGCTTCTTCACCATGTACCTCTGCCCCAACAACAACGCCGCCCAGGAAGCCACCCAAGAGTGCCTCGACAGATACCCCCTTTATATCTCCGGCACGAAAGAAGTCAACTACAACATCCCTGAAGACGGCAAAAAGAAGGCCATCTTCAGATACAACGTCCAACTCCCAGCCTACGTAACCTGCACGCAGTGCGTTTTACAGTGGACTTACTATACTGGAAACCAATGGGGTGAATGCGGGAATGGAACCACTGGACAAGGTTGCGGAGAGGCTGAGACTTTCAGGAATTGCGCCGATGTTGCGATTTTGTCGAATGCCGCAGGAGCCTTGCCGCCGCTCTTTGCAGGATATGATAATCCTTACATTCTGTTTTATAAGGATGTGAAGAAGCCTGCGCCGTATAACGTGTTCCCGCTTATTGTCAGAGAGCAAGTCTGCGTGGCTAGCGATAAGTACAGAGTGATTCCAGGGGTTGATGATTGGTGTCAGATTAATTGTATGAAGTATCCACCTAATTGCCCAGCTAAAGTTTGCTCATGCCCGTAAGTATTTTTTCTATGATAATACACAATTGTTCGGTGTTAGATAAATCTCTCTGTATATACTAGGTGAATGTTTAAAAACGTGTATGTCCCTTTACATTTTTGCTTTACTATTCCATTTAATTGGTACAAAAACTTAAGCAGCGGCTTATATTGTTATGAAAAAGGCGATCAACGTGTTAATGATCACGAAAACATGACAAAATTTATAGAAATCATGAAAATGATTAAAATAATTAAATGTTTATAAAATTTACAGTTTGTTGAAAATTTCAAAATTCAACCATGGGCGCCCGCAGAATCTTTTACAAGGGGTGACAAAATATAATAATAATAATAGAGTTTATTGTCTTTATCTAAAATTTTATATTCTGTCAGTGGTGCTTGAACTATGGAAAAGTTATGAAATGTCGAGGTAAAAATGTTGAAATTCGTCAGCATTTTGAAAAAATCGAAAATTGTCAAAAAAACGATGAAATATTTAAATTGTGAAAATGTTGAAACAATGTCAAAACGTGATGAAATTTTAAAAACATATTGAAATTTAAAAACATTTTGAAGTATGCTGATAATCTGTATAGCTTACTATATGTTGTTTCAATGAATATTGGCAGGAGACTAAATTTTTGCAGAAAGTCGATATTAATTTTAATTTGTTTTTATATTTTGATAATCTTTAATCAAAAAATGTTTTAAATATTTTAAACTTAACAATCAATCAGTGTTTTTACGCGCGTGACGCATGAAGTAAAATTTCGAGTTGAGAAAAGCCCGAATTTGGATTTGGACGCTGCGCGTCCAAATCCAAATTCTTCGGGCTTTTCTCAACTCGAAATTTTACTTCATGCTTAGTCTGGGAGTGGAAAACACTCATTAGAGCATAATTAATGACTTAAATAACTATCGTGTCAATCTTAACATGGAACAAGATAATGAAATGTAATTTTTTTAACAGAAAATTGAAATTTTCTGTTAAACAATTTAAACGTTATTATCACGATGGACATCGAATAAAATATCAAAAAATATTGAAATTTTAAAACATTTTGAAGTCTGTCGATAAGTGATAATCTGTATAGCTATACTATATGTTGTTTTAATGAATATTGAAAGAAGTCTAAGCGAGACTAAATTTTTGCAGAAAGTCGATATTAATTTTAATTTGTTTTTATATTTTGATAATCTTTAATAAGATAATGTTTTAAATATTTTAAACTTAACAATCAATCAGTGTTATTACGCGCGTGGCGCATGAAGTAAAATTTCGAGTTGAGAAAAGCCCGAATTTGGATTCGGACGCTGCGCGTCCAAATCCAAATTCTTCGGGCTTTTCTCAACTCGAAATTTTACTTCATGCTTAGTCTGGGAGTGGAAAACACTCGTTAGAGAATAATTAATAACTTAAACAACTATCGTGCGAATCTAAATATCGAACAAGATAATGAAATGTCATTTTCTTAACAGAAAATTGATATTCTCTGTTAAACAAATGACATTTCATTATTATGATGAACATTGAAAATTGTGGAAAAAGACGAAAAAGTGATGAAAAGTCAAATGAATATTTAAATTCAATTTGAGTTTGAAAGTCGGAAAGTGAAGAAATATCAAAAAAAAATAAATATGCGATATTTGTCAACAACAATAAAATGTTGAAAATATCGGAATGTGATGTGACATTTTATTGTTGTTGACAAATATCGCATATTTATTTTTTTTTTGATATTTCTTCACTTTCCGACTTTCAAACTCAAATTCGAGCTTTCTTGAATTTAAATATTCATTTAACATTGAAAATTGTAGAAAAAGACGAAAAAGTGATGAAAAGTCAAATGAATATTTAAATTCAAGAAAGCTCGAATTTGAGTTTGAAAGTCGGAAAGTGAAGAAATATCAAAAAAAAATAAATATGCGATATTTGTCAACAACAATAAAATGTTGAAAATATCGGAATGTGATGTGACATTTTATTGTTGTTGACAAATATCGCATATTTATTTTTTTTTATATTTCTTCACTTTCCGACTTTCAAACTCAAATTCGAGCTTTCTTGAATTTAAATATTCATTTAACATTGAAAATTGTAGAAAAAGACGAAAAAGTGATGAAAAGTCAAATGAATATTTAAATTCAAGAAAGCTCGAATTTGAGTTTGAAAGTCGGAAAGTGAAGAAATATCAAAAAATAATAAATATGCGATATTTGTCAACAACAATAAAAGGTTGAAAATATCGGAATGTGATGAAATGAATGTTGAAATTAGCCAAAATTGTGGAGTAAGTTGAAAAGTGATGAAATTTAAAGAAAAAGTTGAAATATGCGAGAATGGTCGAAAATGTTAAAATGTTGAAATTTGCGAAAATTGTCGAAGATGTCGAAAAATGATAAAAAAGATTTTGATATATTTTTTTTATTTTATGGCTATACTTTTAATATTTTCAACATTATAAACCACGATATTTCAACTTTTTAACTTTTTTTTCAACAAAAAATGTTGTCGTAAAATCGATATTTTACGAATTCTTAATAATTAAGAAAAATCAATTTAACGATTTTGACTGTTTTTTACAATTTCAACATATAGTCACTTTGTCGACAGTATTTTGATTATTACAACCTATTTTAAAGTGTTTCATTACTTTTAGATATTTTTACAAATTTCAACTTATCGAGGTTTTTTTTTTTACAAAAAAATAAAACTATAAATCAATTTATCGATTTTGACAGTTTTTAACAATTTCGACATAAAGTCACTTTATTATTAATTATTAAAAGAATAGTCTTCTGACTATACTTTTAATAATTTCAATATTATAAACTATGAAATTTGGGAAAATATTGAAAAGTGATGAAATACAAAAAAGTTGAAGTTTGCAAAAATTGTCGAAGATCTCAAAAAAGTGATGAAACGTAAAAAACTTGTATAGATGTTTATTTGTTTATTTGTTTGTCAAATCAATGGAAGCCATTTACGGTAATAATAATAATAATAATAATAATAAATTGTCTTTATTCAAAAATTCAGGAATATTACAAAAGAGAATAACATACAGTAGTGCAGGCGAAGTTCAACTAGTCTGTGTGACTTTAGTTGCTCTTCCACTTAACCTGCTTCGGTAAAAAAGATAATCCATAGATGAGTACATAGTTATAATAATAAGTCTTAAAAATTAAATGAACAAACAAAAGATACAACTTTAATTAACTGAGAAAATAGACAAAAAAAAACTCCAATCAAATCAGATACCTAGAATTTTAGATCTAATTTGTCGGGACATGGCTTTTTTAAAAGTAAAGGGTGACAGTTGTTTGAGGTTAGAGGGAATTTTATTAAAAATGTTGTATATATTGTATTTAAAACATCTCTTAAAAAAGGTGGTTTTGAATTTAGGAGGTGAGATGGTTCCTCTAAACCTCAAATTGATATTGTGGACATCAGACCGATAAACAATCTTGTTGTAGAGGTAGGGGGGTGTGCGGGTCTCAATAATTTTCTTATACATCACACAGCAATGTAACAATCTGCGCTCCGCCATATCTAGCCAGTTCAGCTCTTCAAGTTTACCTGAGATGTGGTCAAATTTGCGTATGCCAAAAATAAGTCTAATACAGGCATTCTGGACCTTTTGTATGCGTTTAGTTGTTACAGAGTCTAGGCAGGCATTGTATACGGCATCCGCAAAGTTGAAGTGGCTAAGTACCAAAGTGTCGCATAGCAGTCGCTTAGTTTTTAGGGTCAACACATTACGGTTAGAGTAAATCATTTTTAAATTAATATATGCACGAGATATGCATTTATTGATGTGTAATTTGAACCGTAGCTTATCATCAATTACTAGACCAAGGTTTCGTACAGAGTCAACAAAAGGGAGTATTGCATTACCTATTTTGATTTTTAATTTTGATTTTGCTATTTGAATTAATTTTTTTGGACCGAAAAGCATAGCTGTTGATTTAGATGGATTTATTATAAGTGAATGACTGTGCGATGTATCGACTAGCTTACTGATGTCAGAGTTAATGTTGAGGTTAGCGGTGGATATATCATTAATATTGAATGCGTATGATAGTTGTGTGTCATCAGCGTATACATTTACGGAGCAATGGTTTAATACTGACGGTAGAGAGGAAGTATAAACACAAAATAAAACTGGTCCTAAGATGGATCCCTGAGGAACACCCGCCTCCACACTACATGTATTTGAGATTGCGTCGTCTATCTGTACAAACTGGGTACGACCTTTTAGAAAAGAACTAATCAAGTTTATTGATGAATTAGTAAGTCCTAGATAGTGAAGTTTAGCTATAAGGATATCGTGATTGATAGTGTCAAAAGCCTTACTATAATCCAGCAGTACGATTGATGTGAGTAAGCCATTATCCGTTGAGGAAATGATGTCGTCTGTAACATTAAGTAAGGCAGTTGTACAGCTATAATTTGGCCTAAAACCGGATTGAGCTGAAGGGAGGAGTTGGTGCTTCTCAAGAAAATCCAAAAGTTGATTTTTTATTATGCGTTCTAAAATCTTTGATAAGGTCGGTAGAATGCAGATTGGTCTGAGATCTTTGAAACTGTTAGGAGAGGTTGTTTTAGGAATGGGTAGGATTTTACCGTGCTTCCATATGGTCGGAAAGACTGATTGCTCAAGACAGCAATTAACTATGTGTGTTATGTATGGGATAATATAGGGACAGCATAATCTAATCATGTTGATGTCTATTTCATCAGAACCAACAGCCTTTGTTTTTATATGACAGATAATATCTTCAATGATCTCCTTATTGACTAGTTTTAAAGAAAAATGACTTGAGACGTTGGGGTGGATATTTTGACAATAGTAAGTAATAAGAGAGTCATTCGGTTGACTTTTTACCGAGTTAATAAGGTAATTGTTGTAGCCATTAACGTCCTTTAAGTTATTTGGAATGGCAGTTCGCTTTTTTACAACAACATCATTACTTTTAAAACATGACCACATATTTTTCCTGTTGGTATTAATGATATGTGTAAAATAAGCTTTTTTTTCATGGGTAACAGCAGAGTTTACAATATTTCTTAAGCGTTTATAGTAGGTGAAGTCATTTGGATTTTTCGTTGTTTTAAATTTATTGTAACTGTTATTGCGTACTTTCATCATATCTTTTATGGTGTCAGTTAGCCAGGGAGCTTTCTTTTTTGTCACTCTTGAGGTTACCAGAGGTGCGTGTAAATCAAATAATTGTAAGAGGCAGTAGTTAAGATATTTAATTTTGTCATCGATATTTTGTATGTAAATCAAGTTGCCGATATTAATCAGCTCAAGGTCAGATTGGAATGTATTTAAGTCAATATTATTAAGTTTTCTGTATTTTACTAAGTTCACAGGCCGTTTGGTGTTGAAAACTAGCTTACAGTGTATCAAATCATGATCTGCTATGTCGTGAACCTTAATTACACCGGAGTCTGTGCAGCAGTTTTTGTTAGACAAAATGATTAAGTCGATTAGAGAGCTGGACTGACTAGTCACGCGCGTTGGTTGATTTATTACTTGATACAGTGCATATGCGTTAAGAATATCAAGAAAGTTACTAGTAGTGGCAGAATCGATGTTAAGCAAATTAATATTTAAGTCTCCTAAGCATATGAGATCGTCACATTCCGGTAATATATAAGAAAACGTATCTTCTAATTTATCTACAAATACGCGGAATTGGCCGATGGGAGGTCTATATAATACTCCAACACAGTATAACTTGTTGTTAAACTTGCACTTTATCCATAATTGTTCTAACGCGTTTGTAGAGTCCAAAGGGAGAGACTCAAAGTATATATTTGACCTAATGTAGATGCCAACTCCACCACCGCGACCGAATTCCCGATCCTTACGTAAGAAAGTGTATCCGTCAAGATTGAAACAAGATGTGTCGAAATCAGAATGAAGCCATGTCTCCGATAGAGTAATTATATCGAAATCAAGTGGTAGCACAAGATTCTTAAAATTATTAAAATTACTATTAATTGAACGAATGTTTATATGACAAAGACAAATATTTGTATTCATACTTATTACTAAAGAAAAAAGTAAGCTAAGCTATAATTAATTTTATATGTGAGAGCTCCATTGAGTGAAACACTTTAAAAAGAGAAAAAAAAAAGATTGTCATGCATTAGTGTATACAAATTATATAATGAAAAGAGAAGAGAGCAAAAAGCAAAAAAGAATATATATATGAATGTAGCATGCATGATGTAAATACTTAAAGTAAAGATAGTATTGAAACTTCGCTTATCAATTATTATTCAAAATCAGATGTGTCATAAATAACTTTTTTTGATTCTTCTCCGTCTTTTCCTGGGCGCAAGATGAAAATTTTTCCATTCCATGACCAGGCATTCTTGGAACCCAGTGTTTCGCGCGCTTTTTTGAGCAAGCGGTATCTCGTAGGAGTCAAATCATTGGTCATCATTATACCAGACTGCTTAAGGCGGTGACGATTTTTTAAAATCAGATCTGCCGTCTCGGGGGAGGATACATTAACTACCACTGCACGACTCGTTTTAGATGGCTTGCCCAATCGATAACATTTAAGTACATCAATTTTAGAATTAATTTGTAATTTTGTAGAGAACAAGTCTTTCAGTTTATTATTTAAATTTTCGTTAGGTTCTTCCTTTAATCCTATTATTCTGAGATTCGAATTTCGTGCTGTTTGTTCGATTTGGTCGATTTGTTTTTTCAGTAATTTGTTTTCGTCCTCCAAGAGAGATATGCGTGAATTAAATTTATCATTGAGCTCGGTGCTAACCTTGGTGATAGCTGTTTGAAAGAGACCAGCTATCACAGTGTCGTCCTTCAAAATTTCCAATAATGCTTCTTTAATAGTATCTTTTAAGTCCTCCTTCTGTTCACGTGTAAGAGGCATGGCGAAAACTAGTTATTGTAAGCAAGGCGCTAAACATGAATTACAATAGTAAAGGTATAAAACTTAAAACTAACAAATCTAATAACTAAGGCTTGAAAAATGTCACCTATACAGTCTGCTGATTCTGCATATTTTGTTAACTCGTATTTTGTCCCAATTTTCTTTTTAAGATATTTATTTGACCACTTAACCACTAAATAAACCAATTTAAAGGAAATATGTTCGTGGCTTGCGGGCGGAGAATTTGTTGATATGTTGAAGTGAACAACATATCAACAAATTCTCTGCCCGCAAGCCACGAACATATTTCCTTGAAATTGGTTTATTTAGTGGTTAAGTGGTCAAATAAATATCTTTAATATTTATTTTATTTGTAAACATTTTTATCACTTTGAGAATTTTCAAAATATTTTATTTTATATTATTTGTCAAATCAACGGTAGCCATTTACACAAACACAAAAATAAAAACAATGATTTAATCAGTTAAGGTATAAAACTTAACATTAGCTTAAATCTCACTAAGGGTTAAGAAGGATCGAAGAGATTTTAAATTGCCATTAACAAAATCAAAGTCAATTTTATTACAGTTTGCGCATAATGCAATATTAATAATTTTGAAAAATCAATTGAACAATTTCGATTGTTTTTAACAATTTCATCATTTCGTAAGTCACTTTTTTGACAGCAATTTCACCATACTTTTAATATGTTTTAACATTATAAACCTCGATTAACATTTAGTGGTTGAAATTTGCGAAAATGCCGAAAAAGGATTAAACGTCAAAGAAACCCCGCGAATTTCATTTAAAAGAAAACAGTTGTCTGGTGACATTAAAAAATAACAGTCGACAATCAGTAGTAAGAGTTGAAAGTTAAAAAATACAAAAATACAGTTGACAAAAAAACAGTTGACAGCGGCAAAAGACGGATATTGTATTTTTTCAAAAGTAATCGATGCTTGACTGTAAATAATACCAGTTGACAGTTTAATAGTCAAAATGACAGTTGACGGTTTGACAGTAAATAAAGTGACAGATATTTTATTTTTTAAAAATGACGGTTGATAGTTTACAGTAAATAATGACAGTTGACAGTAGAAATATTGTAAATTCTTGGTTTTAAAGATTTACAAAAATCTTGCAGAACGTCGATATTAGTTTTATTTTTGCAGAAAGTCAATATTAGTTTTATATTTGCAGAAAGTCAATATTAGTTTTAATTCGTTTTTGTATTTTATTATCACGTTATTTAAATCATTTGATATGGTCTTCTGTGGATTCAAATTCTCTTCAATATTCATATTTATAAGTGTCCACTAATTAATCCCAATTGTGTGAAATGTCACGGTCGTGAGACGGAAAACTTTTTTCCTCCTGGGCGCGCCCGTTGGATCAAAAAAGCGCGCTCGCTGAGAGACTTGTCCAATTATCCCAAAATCCTGCTCAGCAGGAAGGACGTGTTGTTCATCTGGCTCACTCACAAAAACGCAAGAAAAACTTAAAAGTATTGTCTTTTTGTTTGCTGATTATCATTAATTCTTTCTTAATATTTTCATTAATTGACAAAATACAGGGAAATGCTCCTTTAAGTATACATATGCATTCGCGTTTTTGAAGAGTTTAATATGAAACTTTAAACGAGTGCTTTTCACTCCCAGGTTAAGCATGAAGTAAAATTTCGAGTTTAGAAAAGCCTGAAAATTTGATTTGGTCGCGTAGCGCAAAGCGCGGAGCGACCAAACCAAATTTTTAGGCTTTTCTAAACTTGAAATTTTAGTTCATGCGCCACGCGTATTCAGCACTAAAAACACTGAAATATTGTGAACCAGCGAACTACACTTGAAATCAGTGTTTTATACGCGTGGCGCATGAAGTAAAATTTCGAGTTTAGAAAAGCCTGAAAATTTGGTTTGGTCGCTCCGCGCTTCGCGCTACGCGACCAAACCAAATTTTCAGGCTTTTCTAAACTCGAAATTTTACTTCATGCTTAACCTGGGAGTGGAAAACACTCGAATAAAGCTTCAAATTAAAAAAAAACAACGAATATCTACACATTTACAGCACATAATTGAGATATAATAATAATATTTATTTACCGATATTTATGTATACTTAAAGGAAAAACTTCATTTATAATATTTGCATAAAAATGTCTGAAATAAATAGCATATATCCATATTTACTCGAAACAAAACTTTAGTAGAGAAAAAAGTTGTGGACTTACGTTTATTGGTATATAAAAATCGAAAACAACATAATTTATTCTTAAAAAAAAATAAAGTTCAGAAGGTATCCCTTTCTGAATTTAATAGGAAGAAAATAGTAAAACTGAGCCTCTAAAAGTATCAATCAAGCATGAAAATACTTATTTATTTTAAGTGCTTGAAATTTGGCGTAATATTATATAGAATTCCATGTTTATCTTGATTAAGAAATACCTGATTCTGTAATAAAATTTGATAAAACAAATATTTCATTAGTGCATACAGTTCTTCATTTGACACTGTTGAAAGCAAAAGAAGAAAACGCATTAATTAATTCATACAGTGTTTTGTTATTAAAACTTTGTTAATTTTTTTTAAGATTTCTTTCTACTTCTTGATTAAACATGATGTAAATATTTTTATTTTTAACCAGAAATTTGTTTTCTGAGAAATGTCCTTGTTATCCACATAATCTAGCCGATTCTGTAAGCGAAATGTTAAATATATATGTTATTCCTTAGACTCATCTTCTTACTATAAAAAACAAACACCAAATCCTCTTAGACGGTGAAGTGACAGAATAACGCATACGTTAAATTTAATATTTTGCTTATAGAATCGGCCATTCGGGCCGCATTTCTCTAATCTACAAATGCTATTCATAACATTTTTATCCATACAACAGAAGACTAATAAAATGTCTAAAAATGTCTAATATCTTTAAATGTTTAATTTTTAAAAGAGTAGAAATTTCAAAAGCCATAAAGGCAAGTAAAAATGTGGTCAACGACAACGAAGACCTTTGGAATTCCCCGATTAAATGCCCTTATTACCCAATAAAACCTAAAACTCGAAACTGTATATATTCGCAAACAAATCCATTTGTACATCATTCTTGATAATGGCATTAATAATAATAATAATAATAATACTTTATTGGTGCTAATACATTTTTTTACAATGTTTACACAGGTCATCGCTACATATAATATAATTAAAATACGTATATAGATAAAAAGGTCAAATACATATAGATAAAAAGGTCAAATATTGTCATCCTCCAAGAATTCTTCCCAGGAATAATATGCTTTCTTGATCAGCAGAGATTTTACATATTTTTTAAAAGCTTTTTCAGGCAAACAACGGATCATTGGCGGAAGCTTATTATAAAATTTTAGTGCCCAATAGTGAACGCCGTCCCTTGATTTTGATAGTCTGTGGAAAGTGGAGACTAGATTGCCTTTATGTCGAGTGCTGTAGTCATGAATTTCTGATGCCATTTGATAGTTGTTAATGTGTTTTTTTATGAATGACAAACAGTTCAGAATGTATAGACAGGGCAGTGTCAGGATATTTGAAGATACAAATAAGGGCTTACAATCATCCCGATAATTTGCATTGGCTACTATTCGCACTGCTCGTCTCTGCAGTGCGAACAGTCTGTGCCTGCATGCCGAGTGACCCCAGACTATTAAGCAGTATGATAAGATGGACTGGCATGTGGCGGAATAGGATGTTTTAAGAACAAAGGTCGACACTGAGTTAGCCAGATTCCTCAAGAGAAATATATTTTTGCTTAATTTGTTTGCTATATAGTTCCCATGTTCATTCCATGTTAATAGTGGATCTATTTGAACACCAAGGAATCTTACTGACTGAGAAAGCTGGTGTTTATCATTCCTGAGACAGAAACACATATGAGCAGTCTTATCCGCGTTTAAGTGAAGGCGATTTGCGGTTAGCCATTCCTTGCAGGTCTCTTGTGTATTTCTACTGCTTTCAACAACCCTGTCACTGCAACTACCTGATGTAAAAAATGTTGAGTCATCAGCATAGAGTATTACGTTGCTGCCTTTAGTTGAGGTTGGTAGGTCGTTAATGAAAATTAAGAACAACAGAGGCCCAAGAATGGAACCTTGAGGCACACCGTGTTTTAGTGGCAGGGTTGTTGATACATGTGAATTCACCCGTACTATCTGAGATCTATTGGATAAGTACGATTTTATGAGTCCACACGCAGCGGCTTGGAAACCATAGGAATGCAATTTTGCTATAAGTATTTCGTGATTTACAGTATCGAACGCTTTGCTCATGTCAATGAAAGTGGCTAAGGCAAATTCTCTGTTCTCAAAACACTCTACTATTCCGCCAATTAGAGCATTAACTGCATCAGAAGTAGACATACCTGCCCGAAAACCATATTGAGAGTTAGAAAAAAGTTTGTTTCTGGAAAAATACTCATAAATTTGGGCGAAGAGTACCTTTTCAAAAACTTTTGAGAACACAGGCAATATGGATATAGGACGGTAGTTCTTGGGATCCTCAACATTTCCTTTCTTATGAATAGGTGTAACAAGAGCAGTCTTAAGTACATCAGGAAACACATTTGATTTAATGCAGTTATTTAGTAGGGCAGTAAGTGGGCCTAAAATAACTTCCTTACACGACTTAATAACATCTGTAGTGAGTCCATCAATGTCTCTTGATCTGCTGGTGTTAAGGTTACATATAGCAATACGAACATCATTCAATGAAATGGTTCTGAAATCAAATGTTGAGTGCGATGCAAGTGGTATTTGTCTCGTACTGACACTGCCCGGGAAAGCATTAGAAATTCTTTCCACCTGTTCAACAAAGGAAATGTTAAAGTGATTGGCTGAAATTTTACACTGCTGAGTGCGGTTCGATTCCTTCTTTCTGTAAGAATTCAGGACTTGCCACATTGCTTTGGGCTTACAATTGCTCTGATTAATGAAATTTTCATTCGCTTTAATTTTTGAGAGTTTTACTTCCTTATTGTACAGGTGTCTGTAATTGCTAAATGCTTTTGTTGTTTCAGGTGTCCTGTGTAATACGCTTACATTTTTAAGTAACTGTAACGTGTCTCGCATTTTACGCAAGTTATGAGTGAACCAGTGAATGCTATTAATTTTTGAAGCCACATTTTTTATTTTCTTTTGAGGAAAAGCTTGGAGAAAACAATATTTGACTTCCGTTATAAAATTATCAAATTGCTTGGAGGGGTCCCCGTGAAGATTCCATGATCTTCCATCAAGGATATGATAAAAAGCAATTTTACCAGCCTCAGTAATTGGTCTAATGATCTTTAGTGAAATTTCATTTTGTATATTTACAATATTTAATTGTCCCATAATTCCTACATGATCTGACAAAGAGTTGTGAAAAGGACTAACATTATGTTGGTCCGTATTCGAGAAAACATTATCAATAGTATTGTTTAGGCGTGTAGGAAAAGATACTAATTTATTTAATCCATACGTATTCAGTGTATCACATATGCTTATAGCATTATCGTCAGGTTCGTTAAATCGTACATTAAAATCACCACCAACCAATACAGTGTTGTTCATAAAATCAACTAAGTCTAAGGCTGAACATAAAATATTTAAAAAAGTATTAAAATTACCACTAGGTGGACGGTACAACGAAATTACAATAGTTTTTAGATGAGTTAGATATATGGCAGTTAATTCACAGTGAATTTCTATTGATTTTTTATTTATATCTTCTAACTTAATAAAAGAAATGTTTTTTTTTAATAAAATTAATACCCCACCGTGTATATGGTGAATTCTTGAAAAATGACTAGCTGTTATCATATTATTTATCACATAATTATCACTGTCATCTGGCTTAAGCCAGTGCTCACTTATGCACATAAGGTCAAGGGAAGACGTTTGCAAGATGGAATCAAGTAGGTTAAATTTGGATTTAATTGATTGGATATTTAAGTAGATATAGTTAAGTTGTTTTTTATTGCAGATTAGGTTGGTTTGACTTTGGCCCCTCTCTTGAAAAAATAACGCCCTACTGTTATTCCCTCCGGCCAGTTGGATGGATCCATAAGAATAGTTTTTTCTTTCATATCCGCGCTTATTTTGAATCCGTTGTATGCAGTAGTGTGTTCTTCTTTTTCACATGTGAAGTTATTGTGTTTTAAAACATTTTTTATGTGATTTTTAACTTGTTCCTCAGTTACTGATTTACTTATTTTATTGATAAACACCCACGCCTTCTTTGGTTCAGCCATAATGGAGCAGGCATTCGTGTTTGTGCCAACTATTTTATTTGATTTCTTCCGTTTGATGTTTTTTTTGTAAGTTACTGTGACAAATTCATTGTCTACACTATGCGATTTGTTTTCAATTTCATTTTCGCTATTATCGTCTGTGGTCTCAAACTGCGAATGCACGGACTTTGGCCGCGTAGTTTTGGTGAATGAATGGCGGGGCAGCGGGCGAGGCTCTGTTCGCGGTTCTTTTTGCGATTCGATGTGTACCTGCGCTTTGTTCACCAACTCATTCGGATTTGATCGAGTATCATTATGACCTTTAAGCGATTGGACATTTAATAATGTTTTGCTTGATGTACATTTTTCTTTCAAGTGAAAGTTTTCTAGTTTGGTTTGAAGACATTTTATTTGTATTTGCAATTGCGCAATTAGTTCGTCCTTCGTAGCAATAATGATGTCCTTATTTAGTATTACCTCATTTTTGCACTGGATTAATTGAGAGACGATATTTATATCTCCGGTTGCACACTCGCCATCTTCGTCGGAGTCCGGCTCGATATCATCCACGTTTAGGTTATCTCCATCCTCGCAGCAAATTATCGTAGATTCATCAACAATACGTTTTTTGAAATACACTTTACGTTTCACGCATTGTTTGTGATAACAGACTTTGCATCTTGAGCAGGTAATTCGCGACTTATCAGTCTTAATACGTCTATCACACAGACCGCACACTTGATCGTTCGACATCGCGTTTTCTTACATTAAGCCGAAACTAGTAGAAAATAAAATACATATAAGTGAAACAAAACCAAGTAAATTTAATTTACAAACCATTATATTTTAAAATGTTTTACCAAGTGATTAATGAGAAAAAAGTGTCCGATATATCTAAAAGAGTACTTTACTGTTGTACACAAGGGCAAAAACACGGCTCCTGGTTATAACGGGGGATGTTATAACCAGGAGCCGTGTTCTTCAATCCTTAAATCTCTCCCAGAATTTGTCCATAAATACATTATCCACATTTTTAATTCCGTACATATGTCCCAAATCGTCCCCCAGGAATGGAAGCGGGGAATAATTAAATTTATAATTAAACGCGATAGCGACGTTCTGAAATTTTCGAGTTCTAGTCTTGGCACAACCATTCGAAGCAATCCTCAAAAACAAACTCCTGACCCACATATCCCATCGCATACCTCCTTAATAATTTGCATTAATTGAAAACAAATTTTCCACCCTACTACTCACTGTCCTAACATTCAATTGCCAAACAGCTCACCTCGAAAAAAAAAATCAACAATCCTTTTTCTAGACATAAAAAAGCCGTTGATTCAGTCTATCACTGAGGTTTTTTGTACAAATGCAATTCCCTTAAAACCCGATCACATCTCATCTTTCTTATTGAGGAAGACCTCACCTCAAGAAGAGGTGGTGTTTTGGACCCGGACATTTAGGAATCTATTGGTGAGAAAAATAGATTCCTAAATGTTTGTGTCCACAACACCACCTCTTCTTTCTTCATCGCCGAACACATAGTACCACAAGGTTCTCCTCTATCATCCCTCCTACATAATATCTACGTTATAGATTAACCCTAATTCTCAATACCTTAATCCCAAGGCTTATCTTCTTAAATAAAACACTGTTTATCACTTTGTTTGTATAACAATTGGTTTATTTGGTGACTATAGTTTCGATACTACACGTATCATTATCAAACCTGACGGTTTGATAATGATACGTGTAGTATCGAAACTATAGTCACCAAATAAACCAATTGTTATACAAACAAAGTGATAAACAGTGTTTTATTTATGTTCAACAATGTATAACGAAGTAGAAGCCTCTATAATCAGTGGCTTATCATCTTCTATGTGCCGATGACACTGCCCTCGCAAACCACGAAAAACCCCTATCCAAAGCTCTTTCCACTCTCTAAGGGCTGATCGAGACCCTGTCTCTTTGGTTTGCCAAATGGAGAATTTCCATTAACCCTACAGCTTTTTATTCCCTACCACAGATCACACAACTCTCCATTTAGTAATACCCGAAGTAACCAATCCGTCCATCCCCGTCATGCAAATACCTTGGTGTCACATTCTATCCAAAATTACCCTTTAATCTTAACTCATAAATCCTCAAAACCACAATTCGAAATAGGGCACCGCACTTCAGATCACTAACTTTTCAAAGTAAAGGAATCACAACAAAAACGGCCGTCCATATTTATAAAATGATTTGCCGGCGCTTACTGGATTACGCTTCCATTCTATTCCATAATCCCCGCCCTTCAGCCCGAAATAATATCTAGGTCGCAGAATGATCTGCTCTTAGGATCTTGACTAAAATCAGATACCCCAATAACCCACTCCACAACCCCTCCAACACCTTTTTGTATGAAAAAATAGAAATTACCCTATCCAAGAACGAATTCTCCAACTTTCCCAAAAATGTGCATCCAATCCTGATATTCACAATATCCTCAATCATCTATGCCTAACATGAAACCCAAATATCCCCCCTAAATGTTCACATCTACAAGTCAGCATCCATAAAATCATAACTTTTTACGATAATCATGACTAACGGACAAAGAACCAAATCATTGATAAGGACTCAGGTTAAAAACCAACGGTCGATAGCCTTTCATTATAATGTATATATAAAATATTATTAATTGTACAGATATGTATGTTATATCGTATGTTCGTATGTTAATTGTACAGATATGTATGTTATATCGTATGTTCAATTAAAAAAAACCTCTAAAGTGCCATGATTTAATCTTTATTAAAATTTAAGTTGGATACACGCCTTAGGAATTGACTTATATAACGTCAGGCATAATATTTATAAACATTAAAAGTGCGATTCTTTTCGCAATCTACAACAAGTTAGTCTTACAAAGACTATATCAAACACTCATTGAAACAACTACTTCCCGGGCTAATACCCCGACGGACATTGAATTATACAACAAGTGTTTGCTGTTACATACAGTAACCTACTGCAAATGTAACAATTTGGGTCAAATTATTCAGGCCATCTATAGACTCCTGAATAGTTTGACCCAAATTGTTACATTTGCAGTAGGTTACTGTATGTAACAGCAAACACTTGTTGTATAACTCAATGACCGTCGGGGTATTAGCCCGGGAAGTAGTTGTTTCAATGAGTGTTTTATAATAATAATAATAATAATAATTTATTGTGCCATAACATTAAGTTTTACACTTGTCAAATACAAATGGAATGATAATGATATACCTTAAATCTAACAATTTCTAAATATAAACAAATACATACATATTAAAACATCAATGCACAGCCAGAGTTGTACAGAGAAGGGAATAATCATAAAACGCATTTCAACATTTAATCTCCGATATGCTGCTATTAAGAAAATCTTTTACACTGTAGAAGGCTTTACTCTCTAGGTATTCCTTCATACGCCTCCTAAATGCAGGTACACTTAATGACTTCACATCCCCAGGCAATTTATTGTAAAATTTAGGTCCATAGTAATTAACGCCCCTTCGTGACTTGGTTAGCCTAAGCTTCGGTATGTCAATTTCAGATGCCGATCTAGTATTGTGGGTGTGTGTTTCATTACGCTGACTGTAAGATGCCAGATGTTCACGTACATAAGTTAGGCATTCAAGTATAAAGATGCACGGCAAAGTTAATATTTTTAGATGTAGGAATATATGCCTACAGTCATCGCGATAGCTAAGAGAACCTAGAGTTCTTATTGCTCTTCTTTGTAGCTTAAAAAGCCTGGTGGTAATGCTACTATGACCCCATATGATTACTGCATAATTAAGATGACTTTGAAATAACGCATGATATATTTGTACCAGGGCACTTCTGGGAAGCCAACATTTCACCTGCTGCAGCAGGTATGTCGTTGTACATAGCTTTTTTGCTGTTTCTTCTTGATGCTTTTGGAAGCTAAGTTTGCTGTCTAGGTGTACTCCAAGAAATTTTACACAAGTTATACTAGCAGTGTTAGTTAGTGAAAAATTAATGTTAACGGACTTGTCTACATTAAGGCATAATCTGTTTGTGTCAAACCAACGAGACACCTGATTGACCGACTCTTCATGTGTTAATACTGCATCATTTGCTGATTTTCCTGAGGTCTTAACCGTCGTATCGTCAGCAAATAATATAACTAATGAGTTATCCGGTTGATAAGAGAGGTCGTTGATGTATAGTAAAAACAGAAGTGGTCCTAAAATAGAGCCTTGGGGAACACCAAATGATAATTGCAGTTCCTTTGATCGGTTGTTATTAATTAGGACTTGTTGGCGCCTTGAGCCTAAGTAAGAGTTAAGTAACCTACAACTTGTGGGATCAAAATTATAATAATACAGCTTCCGCAGAAGAACATCATGTGAAATGTTTGATATAGTCTTTGTAAGACTAACTTGTTGTAGATTGCGAAAAGAATCGCACTTTTAATGTTTGAAGTATTCTGCAACCAAGAATTGGCAATTTCATTTATACTTAATATTTATAATGTATAATTTCAGAGTTGCCAACCTACAATATTTTCCATGGCACTCTCGAGGTTTTTGTTTTATTGAATATATGATATTATATAATAAAGATGTTTGTGTATAAAAAAATGTCTAATGAAAGATAACTGAAATTATATTACACGTACTAATATAACTTCTTACGCTGATTATGATATGTTTATCTTTAGGACGACCTGTGATGCTTTGGGAAAATATGCTGGTCAAAGAGACGCCTCCGTTCATTGCATGGATAGATGTTTGTACTACAGATCGAGTTGCCCAAGAGACCAGTGCCATTGTTACGAGGACTAATTGCTAAATATGTTTTTAATTTCTGTATCAAGATGCCATACTTTTTTACCTTCCTATTATACTTATATATGTTGTTTAAGTGTAAAAATCTTAACTTTTAAGTTAGATAATACAACACAGCAAAATTGTAAAATATTTCTCTGAATACAATACAACTTTCATTTAATAAAATGATTATACTCTTTTCAAAAGTTATCAATATCAAACCACAATCACAAGATATCCTGAAATGCAAATTATATTGTGTAATTTGGATGTAAAAAAAATCTTTATTGGCGTTCAAAATCTATATACAAAATCAAACTCTATATATTGTAATGGTCCTTTCGTTTTATTTTCCTTTGCCAACCCAGTTTCTCTACAATCTTTAGACCAGCTCCATCCTCCCTCATCCTTTTAGTTACCCTTCTGTTTCCCCTCAAACACTCTTCACATACCCCTTCATACTCCTGCGACAGATGGCTCCATGTATAATTTGGATGAAAATTCTCTACATGACTTTATTCTGTTTCATCTAGACTTAAATAAGAAACTAATTCAAGAATTTCGAAAATAAAATTCTCGATATTCATTTAAAAAAGAATAAAATTTCAATAATATGAGAAGTTACTATATTTTAAGGAACATATAAGTTTACAACCTTCTTATAATAATAATAATAATAATAATAATAATAATAAGAATAATTATTATTATTATTATTATTATTATTATTATTTATTATATATTTATTGACGGGAACCCTCATTTTATACAAAATAGATATACAAAACAAATAATATTTTAAAGCTTACAAAATAAATGTAACATTAATACATAAAGTATATAAAAAGTCTATGAATATACCGTGTGAGTATATAATTTGGTTTTGAATAATTGCAAAGAGCCAGTAAATAATTGAAAATAACTTCAAGAATCTATTGTCAAAGGAAGAATTTGGTTAAAGAAAGAAAGAAGAGAAAACTTGAATCAAACATAGTTTTAATGGACATGTGATTAAAACTAAGCAGCATATTTTGGCCTTAACTTTAAATCAGTGTTTAATACGCGTGGCGCATGAAGTAAAATTTAGAGAAACTTTCGAGTAATTTAACCCTGTTCGTATCTCTAATAGTTTACGAAATCCCAATGGTGAGCACGATAAAACAAACGAACAGTGTACTCGTATATTTTTAAATTAATTTTTAAAGCATTTGTATGCATGATTTGAAAAACAGGATATGAATCTTTGATTTAAATCTAACTTTTCTCTTATGAATCCTTCATTCATTGATTTTGATAAGCGAATAAAATCTTTTTTTGAGTATTTATCCTAGCTCTGACATATACAAATAATGTTTAATTAATTTCTCACTTAACCCGTGGCGAGATATTTTTGAATGTTATTCTGGATATTTAATTAAATCACTTGGTTTGTTTCGCTGATTTATATTTTCACCGAAGATCCAAACTAGTCGGAGAAAATATAAATCAGTGAAACACACCAAGTTTTTTTAATTAAATATCCAAAATTATACAAATAATGTTAAAATGTTTCATTAGTATGAAAAGCTCATTAACCCAGCAAGGAATTTCTTTGTGAATAACCAACAAAATAAACAATTTCCCAACACCGCATTTCCATCACATACGTTTTATTTTTATTCTAAATTAACACAGCGATAAAATACTTCAGTTTCCGGTTTGAAATTTCACCATCATACAAACAATACACACAGAATTGCAATTGCAACAACATATACAGGACATTTTTTTCTTTTAAGTATAGATATGAATACGCTTTTTTAAAAAGAGTCAATTTGAAGCTTCAAACAAGTGTTTCCACTCCCAGACTAAGCATGAAGTAAAATTTCGAGTTTAGAAAAGCCTGAAAATTTGGTTTGGTCGCGTAGCGCGAAGCGCGGAGCGGCCAAACCAAATTTTCGGGCTTTTCTAAACTCGAAATTTTACTTCATGCGCCACGCGTATAAAACACTGACATATTGCGAAGTTTGAAATATATTTTGAACTTCAGAGTGTTTCAGTGTTTTACACCAGTGACGCATGAAGTAAACTTTCGAGTTTCGACATTATTATCTAATATGAATTAGTAGACAGTACTGTATACAGGGAGTTTTTCTTTTGAGTATACATATCCCAATTATGTGTTGTATATTTTTAAATATTCGTTGTTTTCTTAAAAGCTGTCAATTTGGTGTTTAAACGAGTGTTTTCCATTCCCAAGTTGAGCATGAAGTAAAATTTCGAGTTTAAAAAAGCCTGAAAATTTGGTTTGGTTGCGTAGCGCGAAGCGCGGAGCGGCCAAACCAAATTTTCAGGCTTTTCTAAACTCGAAATTTTACTTCATGCGCCACGCGTATAAAACACTGACATATTGCGAAGTTTGAAATATATTTTGAACTTCAGAGTGTTTCAGTGTTTTACACCAGTGACGCATGAAGTAAACTTTCGAGTTTCGACATTATTATCTAATATGAATTAGTAGACAGTACTGTATACAGGGAGTTTTTCTTTTGAGTATACATATCCCAATTATGTGTTGTATATTTTTAAATATTCGTTGTTTTCTTAAAAGCTGTCAATTTGGTGTTTAAACGAGTGTTTTCCATTCCCATGTTGAGCATGAAGTAAAATTTCGAGTTTAGAAAAGCCTGAAAATTTGGTTTGGTCGCGTAGCGCGAAGCGCGGAGCGACCAAACCAAATTTTCAGGCTTTTCTAAACTCGAAATTTTACTTCATGCGCCACGTGTATAAGACACTGATTTCTAGTGAAGTTCACTTGTTAACAATGTTTTAGTGCTTTCGGTGTTTTATACGCGTGATGCATGAAGTAAAATTTCAAGTTTAGAAAAGCTTTAAAATTTAGTTTGGTCGTTCCACTTCGCAGAGCGACCAAACCATATTTTCAGGCTTTCCTAAATTTAAAATGTTACTTCATGCTAAATCTGAAGCTTTAAACGAGTGTTTTTCACTCCCAGATTAAGCTTAAAAAAAATTTCAAGTTTAGAAAAGCCTAAAAATTTAATATTTCCGCTTCGCGGAGCGACCAAACCAAATTTGCAGGCTTCTCTAAACTTGAAATTTTACTTCATGCGCAACGCGTATAAAACACTTAAACCAATGAAATATTGTTAACAAGTAAACTTCACTAGAAATCAATGTCTAATACGCGTGGCGCATGAAGTAAAATTTCGAGTTTAGAAAAGCCTGAAAATTTGGTTTGGTCGCTCCGCGCTTCGCGCTACGCGACCAAACCAAATTTTCAGGCTTTTCTAAACTCGAAATTTTACTTCATGCTTAGTCTGGGAGTGGAAAACACTCGTTTAAAGCTTCAAATAACCTATTTAGAAAAACAACAACGAATATCTGAAGATTTACAGCGTGTAATTGTAATATGTATACTTAAAACAAAAAATCCGTGTATTTTTGTTTTAATTTGCTATTCTGATTAAAATTATTAGCCATCACCTATATAAAAAAGCAATATTAGATTACAGTAAACGCAGAAATGCATTTCTACAACTTCACCGACCCCCCATTCCACTCGGTGAAAACCACCCTTATGTAAATTACACATAAAAACCACTCCGCAAATCTATATTGATCCCCGTTTTACCGTTGTTAGGGAAAACAAATAGTTGCTACCTAGTACCACCACTCGACATTAAAAAATAACAAGAGTAGTTCGCTCAATTAGTTATACAGATTTTGTTCGTTTAGTGAATAGAGTGCGGTTTTAGTGTAGATTAAGATCATTTAGACTATATTTTATAAAGACAACAATTTGAATATATGTAATAAGTTGTAGTGTAGATTAAGAAAATTTAAACTATAATTTGCCATGATCCATCGGTATCACCAAAGCCCAACAAAATTGTGTAATCTTTATTAATATTAATTACATCTTGTCTTGTTATTGGATTAAGTATTCGGTTCTACAAAAAGTAAATAAATAACCCTTAATAATTTAAAGTTACAAGTAAAGTTTTCGGTTGGACAATAAGTAAATAAATAACCCTTAATAATTTAAGGTCACAAGTAAAATTTTGGATTGGACAATAAGTAAATAAATAACCCTCAATAATTTAAAGTTACAACTAAAGTTTTCGGTTGGACAATAAGTAAATAAATAACCCTCAATAATTAAAAGTCACAAGTAAAATTTTGGATTCGATAATAAGTAAATAAATAACCCTCAATAATTTAAAACTACAACTGAAGTTTTCGGTTGGACAATAAGTAAATAAATAACCCTCAATAATTTAAAGTCACAAGTAAAATTTTGGATTGGATAATAAGTAAATAAATAACCCTCAATAATTCAAAATTACAACTAAAGTTTTCGGTTGGGCAATAAGTAAATAAATAACCCTCAATAATTTAAAGTTACAAATAGCCTAATAAATGATTAAGAACGCTACACTTAAACATTAAAATTAGTTTTCATTTTTGATTGAGAATAAATAAACACAAAACCAGTTATTAAAATTTTCGATTGGACAATAAGTAAATAAATAACCCTCAATAATTTAAAGTCACGAGTAAAATTTTGGATTGGATAATAAGTAAATAAATAACCCTCAATAATTTAAAATTACAACTAAAGTTTTCGGTTGGATAATAAGTCAATAAATAACCCTCAATAAGTTAAAGTTACAAATAGCATAATAAATGATTATGAACATTACACTAAAACATTAAAATTAATTTTCATTCTTTATTGAGAATAAAATAAATACAAAACCAGTTATTATCACCAGTGCGTAGATTAATTGTGTCGAATATACAGCATTTACGCGCAACGAAGCGTGCCTTGTTTGCACCGGAAGTTGACAAAAGTGAGTCCGAATTACAAAAAAAAGACAACATCCAGTCTGCTCACATGAATGGAAAATGTTGGTGCTCCCAAAAATGCTCCTCCCAACTCTAACCTTATTAATCGTCACACAATCTTCATCGCAAGAACTTCTCTACAAAAACCAAGGTGACATCAACATCGGCTTCCTAATAGAAAACTGCGTTAAAAACCAATCACCCCAACGTACTTTAATTAACACGGCAATTTGGACAGTAGATCGCTTGAACAATGTTAAATCCGCAGATCCGTTACATATCGGTTTGAGTGTTTTTGGTGTTTGTGCGGATGATGATTATTTGGAAGGGATTTTTGGGATGTACAAGGATAGGGGTGAACGTTTTTTATTGGGGTTCGTGGGAGTGGAGGAGTTTCCGGAAAAGGTGCAGGAGTTTATGCAGGTGCTGGGGGTGCATTACAAGCCGAGTCCAAAATATGTGGTGACTCTAATTAAGGCTGTTGTTAAAGTATTGGGGGCACTGAATTGGGTCGAGGATTTGAGTGTAATTGCTCCGAATCAATCCGTTTTGAGGGAACTGTATAGGCAAACGAGGAAAGATTGGATGTGTATTAGTAAATTTATTATAAATGAGTAAGTAAATATTTTGATATACAATATTATACAAGGTGTCCCAAAATTAATTATAAAGAGAGGGAAAATGATGTAATTTTATTTCGTTGACAGTATATTGCGCTAGTACCAAAGTTGGGTATAATAATAATAATAATTATTATTATTATTATTAATTATTTCTCGACAAGCATAGCCTAATTACTGAGAAATATATATAAACTAAATATAGGTTTACAGTGTAAGTGATCCTCAAAAAAGGATTAAAATCCTGAATCTGAAACCTCACATTTAAAATGATTCAATTCACGAATCTTCAAATTAAAAACCGATAAATTATGATTCCAATCAAATGATTTGAATCCTAACTTTCGTATCACGAATACAAATATTTAAAAAAACGATTCATGTGGTTTCTAGTTACTAATATGGACTACAATACAATATAAAATGTAAATGATGATGATGTCTCCAATACAAATGGCTTTTACTTGTATATATAATTGGGTATTCGCGAATGCCAATACTTTCCTCAATATTCGTAGATAGGAATATTGAGGAATTCGAATCATTTATAAAAATTGACCTCTTAGAAAATTCAATAGATGAAACTCTTTCATAAACTAAAACTAGTAACTAGTAATAAGATTAGGTTAGGTTAGGTTTAAAATGCAGCAGTTAGGCCGCTCACTTAGGCCCAAAGGGCCCTTTGTGATACCATAAGGGTGAAAAGGAGTCAGATCTTCCCTCCGTCCCCACCTATACAAACCAATCCGAGCACCTAATAAACCCAATCAGATTTCTCACATCTAGAGGTGTGAGGTTCGCTACTCCATTGGCGTAGAGCATACCAAGGTACTTGATTCTTTTCCCTTCAAGAGCAGGGCATTGTCCTAGGTAGTGGAGTACCGACTCTTCCTCCTCCATATCCAGGCATCCTCTGCAAAAGTCGTTGTGCTCAAGGCCCATTTTTTGTACATGTCTGCCTAGGAGGCAGTGGCTCGCGAGGATGCCTACCGTCTTCTTTATGTCGATTCTGCTAAGTGCAATTAATCTGTTGCTGTTTATAGTATCCCATATAGGCTATAGCTGCCTTGTTATGAGACACGTCTCTTCTCTCCATCTGTGGTTGACCGATGCTATCATTTGGTCCCTAGTTGTCTCTTGCATTCCACAAAACGAATGTGGATGGAGATTTCAGTAAACAGGCCCTTCATTCTTGCCCCCTTCTCTGCAAGGTCGTCGGCAATTGAATTCCCTCTTATATCACTGTGACTAGGTACCCACATGAGTCCCACGTCACAGTTATATGCAAGCCTATTTAGCGATTTTTTACACTCTCTGACCACCTTTGAGGTGTAGTACGGACTATTCAGTATCTTAATGGCGGCTTGGCTATCAGTAATGAACCTGATGTGGTTTCCCTGAAGGTCATTTTTGTGGATCCAGTCCACTGACACTCGGATGGCCATAACCTCTGCCTGAAGAATGTTACAGTGGTTTGGGAGTCTAAAAGACTTTTTGAGGTTGAAATCTTGTGAGAAATTCCTCCCCCTACTCTGTTTTCAGACTTGGAACCATCCGTAAAGAGCCAGAAGTCCTTGTCTTGAACTATCTTACCCTCTAACTATTTGGTTTTGTCCGGGCTGGAAGTTGAGAACTTATTTTCAAAATTAAGTTCTGGAGTGCAGCTGTCAGTCTTCAGGGGGATATCGACAAGCTCATTCAGTATCCTTTCATGGCCCTGTTTGCTCCATACCCCAACTAAGTTGATTCTAACATTAAAAGTGCGATTCTTTTCGCAATCTACAACAAGTTAGTCTTACAAAGACTATATCAAACACTCATTGAAACAACTACTTCCCGGGCTAATACCCCGACGGACATTGAATTATACAATAAGTGTTTGCTGTTATATACAGTAACCTATTGCAAATGTAACAATTTGGGTCAAATTATTCAGGCCATCTATAGACGCGTTTCGAGATTTATCTCTCATCAGTATATTTATACTTAAGTTGATTCTGATCGCTGTGGTTGCTGCAGCATATCTGCAGTAGAGGTCGACTGGAGCTAGATTTAGTATTATATCTAGCGCTTTGGAGGGGGTGGACCTGACCGCCCCCACTATGAATATTGGGCTTCAAACTAAGCTCCCTGTCAATTAGAATGCCCAAATGTTTAGCTTGCTCTTTTACCACCAGTTCCATGCCGTTTAAAGAAGAAACTTTGAAGTTCGGTACTTTTTGCATTCTGGTGAAGAGTACAAGCTTAGTTTTGAGGGGGTTTACCCCTAGTCCACACTTCTCACACTAGCGGGTTACCTTGCGGAGTGCCTGCTCCATAAGTTCGGATAGGAAGAAGTAAGAAGATTAACAATACTTTTAATTTTCACTACAAATAAGCGATACAAAGAGGCAAGATTTCTTTAAGTTTTCTTCAAGATAAATCAAAAACTAATTCAGATGTTTTATTAAAATCTGTGCAAATTCGGTAGATTAAATGACTGAATTTATTTACTTTATACCTTAGGCGTATAATATACTGACACATTCTAAAGTTGAAATACACTTAGTGTTCTTTGCGCACAATGACGCAAAACTAGATTAAAAATGGATTTATGGTTAATCAACTTTTAAAATATCCCAAAACCTATATTAAAATTTGATTAATTCATTGTTAACAAATCTCTATTATATTTGTGCAAATTATCTTTTTTAGAAGTGATTTGAAACTGGATGAAATTAATTTGGATAGACCACTAGTAATTCTTGGAAAATCCAACGACATTCATCACGCCTTAAACCATTTAAACATCTCCTCATCAAATGAAACAAAAATCATTCTAGTCCCTTTTGATGGTGCAGAAATTCATAGTAAGTATATAATAAAAAATGTGTTTAGAAGTTCAGATCATCACAACAATCATGTGATTTATTTCTACCAGGTGCAAATGCAATTATAATATTAACTTCACAAATTCTGTAATTTAATTTAAACCTTCATTATCAATATCTGTAAGTTGTTTTATAAATGTTGATATTTGCTTAATTTTAGAGTATTTATTATGATTGACATCATATTTTCTTTTACTTTCAAAATTAGTTTGTATTTATTTATTTTTATAGTAAACAATCTTAGATTTAGATTAAGTTCACTGGGTTTAATAGGAAATTAACAAGCTTTGTTTTTATGTTAAAATAAATAAAATCGATCACTTGGAAACAAAAGTAGAGACACTCTAAATTGATTACAATGACTTTAATTTATCAACAGTTAATGAAAATCCGCTGACTAGTTTACTGAATTTCAACTTAACGAAATACGACTTAAAATAATATTAACATGTTTGAGATTGTTTCTCAATTTTTAATTGTTTTGTAAATTTATAAAATAATTGTACACTATTTTGAATTGTGGAGGCTTCTACTTCGTTATACATGTTAATTTAACACAATAAAACACTTTTAACTTTGTTTGTATAACACAATTTATTTTTATGTGACTGCAGTTTCGGCAAATTCAGCTTGCCATTATCAAACATGAACACTTCATGTTTGATAATGGCAAGCTGAATTTGCCGAAACTGCAGTCACATAAAAATAAATTGCGGTATACAAACAAAGTTAAAAGTGTTTTATTGTGTTTAATTGTACACTCTTAAATTCTGGCATTTGTTGTTGATGTCGAGGCCATAAAGCACGCAAAAAACATATTTAGCATATTTTTATTTAATTTAAATTGAAATAATTGGAATAATGAAAACTGATAGACTAAGGTTTTTATTATTCCAATTATTTCAAGTTAAATTAAATTATATCACTGCCAATAACTAATGTCTCGTCTTTTTAGGTGCACCTGACGGAACCTACATAATCCAACCCCCGTATTCCGACAGAACCCAAACCTACGACAAACCCCAAATAATCCTCCCAACACCGCTCCTCTTCGAAACCTCAAACCCCATCATCAGCTACATCCAAAACATCACCGACTTCATCAAGCAAAACTGCAATGACACGATCTACAAACTAAACTGCTTCCGCAACGAATACAAACCCCGACTAGACTACGAAATCCTCCCGCAGGAGTCCCTCCTGAAAACCCTGAAAATCACCCCCTTGGCAAACGAATTTATCTACAACGTATTCAGAGTGGAAAATCTATCAACATCACGCTTGGAAAATAATTCATCGGAATTTGATTACGCGAAAACGTACCCTTTACAAAATTATATCAAAGTGTTCACTTATAGTGTGATTGATGATAATTTAACAACATTAGAGCAAGAGGTTGAGAAATTGAATGATAGCGTTTGTTTCAAGGATTTTGAAAAATGCTTGCTTAAATGCGAGAATTTTAAATCGTTTGAAATGAGCAGTATTTTCTCGCTTCGTAAGAAGCACGGTTTTTCCATACGTGAAGAACCTTGGGTTTACGCGTTCCTCTCGCTTTCTTCTCTAGGCGTGCTTTTCTGCATTTCAGTTCTAATTTTCATCATAGTCCGTTTGTGCAAGAAAAATGTTTTAGAAGGAAATCCAATTTTAACAATCTTACTCCTACTAGCTGTTTTTATAATGTATTTGAGTATCATACCTTTCTCTTTGGAAATTGATAAATTTTCACGCAAAAGCGTTTATTTAACAAGGGCTTTAGGTGTAACTTTACCTTACTCCTTTGCTTTCGCTTTATTACTAGCACGGACTATTTTATTAGCAACTGTTTCTAAAGAAGTTGGGTTTATGTCTCATGTTGCTGGAACTGTTCAAGCTTTTCTAGCGTTATTTATTTTCGCTGTGCAACTAGCGTTAAGCCTGCAACTAACTGGAGATTGTGAGGATATTTTTAGAGGGTATTCTTTGGTGTATCTTTTAAGTTACAACGTGATTCTTTTGATTTTATTGCTTCTGATAACGCCGTTGGTGACGAAGTCGCAAAGAAATTACCGGGAAGGGAAATATTTTACGATTAGCGTGATGACTCTTGCTATTACTTGGAGTTGTTGGCTGCCTGGTTATGCGGTTCTTGACGAGGCTTGGAAGGATCCGCTTTTGTGTTTAGGATTAGTCTCATCAGCAAGTATACTTTTAGGTATGTATAGGTTTAATTTCTAAAATAGAACTGAAATTTGAATTATAATATTTCTTGCGTTAAAGAGAGTAATACTTCTCCACTGCAAAATTGAATTTGTGATCAGTATTCCGGCACCAGATACCCGCAGACGCGTTTTGGACTTCAAGGTCCTCTTCAGTGTGGTCCCGACCCATTGCTGAAGAATACTGAACACAAATTTAATTTTGATATTTGTTTTCTAGTTTCACAAACAAAGTTTAGCTCAAATCTTTGATTTGGTTGGCGTTCACTTTGTGGTACATCTTTATAAAATAATATTAAAACACTTAACTTTGTTTTACCACTTTAATTAACTTATTACAGTGACTTTAGTTTCGACTACAAGCTAGTCATTATCAAACTGGGTACCTAAAATACGTATTTTAGGTACTGAGTTTGATAATGACTAGCTTGTAGTCGAAACTATAGTCACTGTAAAAAATTAATTAAAGTGGTAAAACAAAGTTAAGTGTTTTGATATTAAAGTTTAGCTCGTTTGTGGACGAAACAGTGAACTTTTAAAAGCGGACTGTGAATATTTGTGTCAATGGATATTGGTAGATAGTTTTAAGACTACACTATATCTAATGTTACATAATAAAGTGGAGAAGTATTAATTGATTCGATAGCTAACGCCATCTAATGCTCCATAGTGGCATCGTCAATCACACAAATGCACAAAGTGCATAGTGCATTCGTGTGATTGACGATGCCACTATGGAGCATTAGATGGCGTTAGCTATCGAATCCATTAATACTTCTCCACTTTATTATGTAACATTAGATATAGTGTAGTCTTAAAACTATCTACCAATGTCCATTGACCCAAATATTCACAGTCCGCTTTTAAAAGTTTCAATACATACAAAGAGTTTTATGTAACACCGAACATATTCATAACGAGCATTTATCTTTTAAGTATCCCTATGCATACGTTGCACATTTTCTGATGCTCGGTTTATTAAAAGAATTTAATTTGAAGCTATAAGCGAGTGTTTTCCACTCCCAGGCTAAGCATGAAGTAAAATTTCGAGTTTAGAAAAGCCTGAAAATTTGGTTTGGTCGCGTAGCGCGAAGCGCGGAGCGGCCAAACCAAATTTTCAGGCTTTTCTAAACTCGAAATTTTACTTCATGCGCCACCGGTACAAAACACTGACATATTACGAAGTTTAAAACACACCGCTCAACTTTACATTGAATCAGTGTTTTGTACACGTGGCGCATGAAGTAAACTTTCGAGTTTAGAATAGCCTGAAAATTTGGTTGTAGTGTAGTCTTAAAACTATCTACCAATGTCTATTGAGCCAAATAAATCACAGTCCGTTTTTAAAAGTTTCAATACATACAGAGAGTTTTATGTAACACCGAACATTTTCATAACGAGCATTATTCTTTTAGGTATCCATATGCTTACGTTGCACATTTTCTGATGCTCGGTTTATTAAAAGAATTCAATTTGAAGCTTTAAGCGAGTGTTTTCCACTCCCAGGCTAAGCATGAAGTAAAATTTCGAGTTTAGAAAAGCCTGAAAATTTGGTTTGGTCGCGTAGCGCGAAGCGCGGAGCGGCCAAACCAAATTTACAGGCTTTTCTAAACTCGAAATTTTGCTTCATGCGCCACCGGTACAAAACACTGACATATTACGAAGTTTAAAATACACCGCTAAACTTTAAATTGATTCAGTGTTTTGTACCGGTGGCGCATGAAGTAAAATTTCGAGTTTAGAAAAGCCTGAAAATTTGGTTTGGCCGCTCCGCGCTTCGCGCTACGCGACCAAACCAAATTTTCAGGCTTTTCTAAACTCGAAATTTTACTTCATGCTTAGCCTGGGAGTGGAAAACACTCGCTTAAAGCTTCAAATTGAATTCTTTTATTAAACCGAGCATCAGAAAATGTGCAACGTATGCATATGGATACTTTAAAGAAAAATTCTCGTTTTGAAAATGATCGGTGTTACATAAAACTCTCTGTATGTAAATATGTAGTAATTTATTTTAAGAGTAATTAATTCAAGATGAAGTTTTACTTCGTAATATGCCAGTGTTTTGTACCGGTGGCGCATGAAGTAAAATTTCGAGTTTAGAATAGCCTGAAAATTTGGTTTGGCCGCTCCGCGCTTCGCGCTACGCGACCAAACCAAATTTTCAGGCTTTTCTAAACTCGAAATTTTACTTCATGCTTAGCATGGGAGTGGAAAACACTCGCTTAAAGCTTCAAATTGAATTCTTTTAAAAAACCGCGCATTGGAAAATGTGCAACGCATGCATATGGATACTTCAAAGAAAAATTCTCGTTATGAAAATGTTCGGTGTTACATAAAACTCTCTGTAGACTTATTCCATTCGTTTATTTTATCGTGCTAATCATTGGGATCTCCTAAACTATTAGATCAGGTGGCGACCAACCGGAAAAACCGGGAAAGTCAGGGGATTTTATTCATCAGGAAATATCTTGGAAACGTCAGGGAAATTCGGTCTGTTTAGCGACCAGTCAGGGAATTTTTAAATTAATAATAGTAATAAATATGCAAATAATAGGATTATAGAATTTACACAATTAAGACAAGTTAATTTTTTACAATTGTTTCAAAGAATTGAAACTGCTAAGTCGAATATTGTGTAATATTTTTGTACTATTTTTTTTAGGTGCTATTTTTATTCCAAGAACATACCTAATGACAGTATCTGCAGCTAGAGAAAGGTTCACTTCTGTTTTACCATCTTTAGCTACAGCCACAAGTGCTAAATTAATAATAATAATAAATATGCAAATAATAGGTTTAAAGAATTTACAGAGTTAAGACAAGTTAATTTTTTACAATTGTTTTAAAGAATTGACTCTGCTAAGTCGAATAGTGTGTAATATTTTTGTACTATTTTTTTAGGTGCTATTTTTATTCCAAGAACATACCTAATGACAGTATCTGCAGCTAGAGAAAGCTTCACTTCTTCTTTACGATCTTTAGCTACAGCCACAAGTGCTAAATTAATAATAATAATAATAAATATGCAAATAATAGGTTTAAAGAATTTACACAGCTAAGACAAGTTAATTTTTTACAATTGTTTCAAAGAATTGACTCTGCTAAGTCGAATATTGTGTAATATTTTTGTACTATTTTTTGTAGGTGCAATTTTTATTCCAAGAACATACCTAATGACAGTATCTGCAGCTAGAGAAAGGTTCACTTCAGCTTTACCATCTTTAGCTACAGCCACAAGTGCTATGGATATCTACAGAGCTTCGACGCAGGTAAGTCGTTAGTTTTCAGGAAAAATTCTAAATCGATTCAAGTCGATAGTTTTCCAGCCTGTCTACGATTGCGTTAACGTCGCAGCGATAAACGCCGCCAGCTCCCTGAGGTCTGGATCAGCGCCTCCGCAGCACCAGCCTGATTTCTACTCAGCCCCGGATGATGATGATGACGAGTTTGAGATCACACATTGCGATACACCTCCACCAGATAAAGTCACGCGGTTTTAGAGTTTGTTGATTGAAAGCTATGGAAATGGGTGAGAAAATGTGCAAGAGATGGTTTGTAGGATGTACTCTAATAAACAATGTATGCGTATCAAAATCTAAGCAATAAATGCGCACGCATCTAAATCGAAACATTAAATGCGGGCGAATCAAAATCTAAACATTAAATGCGGGCGAATCAAAATCGAAACAGTGAATGCGTGCTCATTAAGCTAAGCTAAGCTAAGCAGCGAATGCGCGCGCATTGAAAGCTAAGCCGTGAATGCGCACGCATAAAAAGTTGAGCAGTAAATTCGCGCGTATTAAAAGTTAAGCATTAAACACGCGCGTCTTAAAAACTAAGCAGTGAATGCGCGCGCAGTTAAAGTTTAGTGAATACGCGCGCATTAAATAGCTAAGCAGTGAATGCCCGCGCATTAAAAGCTAAGCAGTGCATACGCGCGCATTGAAAGCTAAGCATAAATGCGCACGCATCTAAATCTAAACATTAAATGCGGGCGAATCAAAATCTAAACATTAAATGCGGGCGAATCAAAATCTAAACATTAAATGCGGGCGAATCAAAATCAAAACAGTGAATGCGTGCTCATTAGAAGCTAAGCAGTGAATGCGCGCTAAAAGCTAAGCGGTGAATGCGCGCGCATTAAAAGTCGAGCAGTAAATTCGCGCGCATTAAATGCCAAGCAGTGAACACGCGCGTCTTAAAAGCTAAACAGTGAATGCGCGCGCAGAAAAAGCTAAGCAGTGAATGCGCGCGCATTTAAAGCTAAGCAGTGAACACGCGCGTCTTAAAAGCTAAGCAGTGAATGCCCGCGCATTAAAAGCTAAGCAGTGAATACGCTCGCATTAAAAGCTAAGCATAAATGCACACGCATCTAAAACTAAACATTAAATGCGAGCGAATCAAAATGCGGGTGAATTAAAATCGAAGCAGTGAATGCGTAAAAGCTAAGCAGTGAATGCGCGCTAAAAGCTAAGCGGTGAATGCGCGCGCATTAAAAGTTGAGCAGTAAATTAGCGCGCATTTAAGGCTAAGTAGTGAACACGCGCGTCTTAAAAGCTAAGCAGTGAATGCGCGCGCAGAAAAAGCTAAGCAGTGAATGCGCGCGCATTAAAAGCTAAGCAGTGAACACGCGCGTCTTAAAAGCTTAGCAGTGAATGGCCGCGCATTAAAAGCTAAGCAGTGAATACGCTCGCATTAAAAGCTAAGCATAAATGCGCACGCATCTAAAACTAAACATTAAATGCGGGCGAATCAAAATGCGGGTGAATCAAAATCGAAACAGTGAATGCGTAAAAGCTAAGCAGTGAATGCGCGCGCATTAAAAGCTAAGCAGTGAACACGCGCGTCTTAAAAGCTTAGCAGTGAATGCCCGCGCATTAAAAGCTAAGCAGTGAATACGCTCGCATTAAAAGCTAAGCATAAATGCGCACGCATCTAAAACTAAACATTAAATGCGGGCGAATCAAAATGCGGGTGAATCAAAATCGAAACAGTGAATGCGTAAAAGGTAA
The DNA here is from genome assembly GCA_932526585.2 of Philonthus cognatus. Lineage (NCBI taxonomy): Eukaryota > Metazoa > Arthropoda > Insecta > Coleoptera > Staphylinidae > Philonthus > Philonthus cognatus. Next base: position 101,876,172 of record OW052244.1, read on the forward strand.
GCAGTGAATGCGCGCGCATTAAAAGTTAAGCAGTGAATGCGCGCGCACTAAAAGTTAAGCAGTAAATTCACGCGCATTAAAAGCTAAGCAGTGAACACGCGCGTCTTAAAAGCAGTGAATGCGCGCGCAGTATAAGTTAAGCAGTGAATGCGCGCGCATTAAATGCTAAGCAGTGAATACGCGCGCATTAAAAGCTGAGCAGTGAATGCGCGCGCATCAAACTCTTTGCAATAAATGCACGCACATCTAACTCCAAACAGTTTAATACGCGCGCACACAAAATCTTTAGCAGCGAGTGAGCGGGCATCAAACCATGCGACTTGTATCAGGTGTTGAGTTGAAAGCCTGATCGAGTTGGCTGTGACATTTTCAAAGCATTGTCAAGTAGGTCGTACGTGCATTTGTCAGTCGCTCTTATCAATGTTAATCTAACCCAGTTTGTTTTCTTTTTTATTCAATATTGCAATTGCCATTGTTTGTTTAGCTGTGAAAACAGCTAATTTATAAGAAGAAATAACACAACAACTATACGAACAAGGCAAACTTATGAGCTACTGATTAACACAATCTGACATTTATGACAGGTAAGACAAAACGTAAATTAAGCTCCGACTTCACTATTTCGTTCCATTTTCTTCAATCAAAAAAGCAACGCCTTCTCGATCGGGTTTTTAAATGAACACCTGTACCCACTGAGCAAACACAATTAAGTAATATTTATTTGTTTGTTTTTTGCTCAGTGGGTAGTTTAAGCAATAAATGTGAACGCATTTTTTACCAGTATTCATTCTACATAATAGACGTCCTTATTTTTATAGTCTATTTTATCAAAATATATTTTCACTTATCTACTTAAGAATATACAAGCCTTCTTCAGTTTTACAATAATACATACACTGACTTTTCTTTCAAATATACAAATATCGATAAGTGGCGTAGATAGATTTTTGTGATGGAGGGGATTTGAGGTAGTACTTTGTTTCATAAATGTATTTTTCTAAAGTTATACAAAAAGAAGTACAAAAATGATGGAGATATCATAAGACTTTCACCGGCATTTAAATAATTGATGATTGACGCACTAAACGTCTTTCACTTGTTAATCGGTTAAAGACTATTTCACATTAAATCAGCGTTTTATACCCGTGGCGCATGAAGTAAAATTTCGAGTTTAGAAAAGCCTAATTTGGCTCGGTCGCTCCGCTTCGCTCCGCTTCGCTACGCGCCCGAGCCAAATTTTCAGGCTTTTCCAAACTCGAAATTTTACTTCATGCTTAATCTGGGATTGGAAACACTCGTTAGACGATTAATTATAAACTTATGTTGCAGTTTTTTTTATAGTAAAATTTATAACTAAAATGCATAGAGTTCATGTTTCTTCAGCTTTTGGCGTATACGATTTTCCTTGTCAAAGAATTTGAATTTTGACTCGCAGCGTCCAAATCCAAATTCGGGCTTTTCTCAACTCGAAATGCGCTATGCGTATAAAAACACTGATTTAATAAAAAGCTCATAATAACAAATGTCAAAAGAAACAAATTGAACTCCATGAAATGTAAAAAAAATGACTTTCAACATTCCGTACCACGTCAGATTTTTCCACAAATGACGGATATGTAAAAATAAAATATAAATTATAACAATATAAATCGCTAACAGAAATAGAGCCTGTTATTTTATTATCTTATTTTTCAAGACTCATGGGGGGGATTGGTCCCCTTAATCTCACCCTATCTACGCCACTGATTCCGATGCATATGCTGTAAATTTTTAAGTATTCGTTGTTTTTGAAAATCGTTTAATTTTAATCTTCTAACAAGTGTTTTCCTCCTTGACTAAGCATAAGCATAAAGTAAAATTTCGAGTTTATGACAGCCTAAAAATTAGCAATTGCCAGCGCAAAGCGAAACGTAGCGTGCCCGCAAATAAAAATTTCAGGAGTTTCTAAACTCGAAATTTTACTTTTTAAAGCCACGCATATTAAACACTATGCTATAGTGAAGTTTAATATAAACAGCTTTAGTATACTGCGTTGTTAGCAGTATATTAGCAGTATATTTTGAACTTCATATTTCCAGCTCCTCGATAACACGAATTTGACCAGAAGACTACAGCGGACTAAACCGTTCGAGTTACTTTAATTTTGTGTTAGTGCAAAAGCAGAGCATAGTGCTAGTGTACACATTAATTAGTGTAATTAAGTTATTAAAATCTAAGGGATACTAATGAGTAAACCCTTAGTATTAAACCTTTAGTAAATTAAGTTAGCTAAATATTACTGATTGATCCATTTGTGATCAGATTGTAATTATAGTAAAATACAACTAAGTGTTTTGCAAATAATAAAAAACATATTTCAGCATAATATATAAAATTACGAAAAAACTATTCGTGAAAATGCAAACAATGTCTTAATTAATAAGACAACTTAAGACGATAAATATCCATTGAAACAACTACTTCCCGTGCAAATACACCTCCGGATATTGAATTATACAATGAAATATTTAAAATCTTATTTAATTTGATTTGTTACAACGCTCTATTAAAGTATATGTAACGTTTAGGTCAAATTCTCTTCATATTTCAGTGTTTTAAAAATTCTTTAGAAGCTTCAAATTGAACGCTATTCAAAAACAATGAATGCCTTAAAATTAATAGTGTATACCGGGAAACCTAAAAGTAAAATTCCTTGTACGTGTGTGTACCGTGCGATCATTTAAATTGTGTTTCAGAGTAGGTGGTATTTTGTTTCGTGCGGTTGCTCAGAATGCTAATTGAATGATGGAATAAATTTGAGGTTATGGTAAAGTATGTGTTAATAGTCAGTAGTGCCAATCAAATTTAAAATTCAAAGCCCACTCTAAATCATGTTTGAGTCGCACGGTATGTACCTGCATCTTTTTATCATTTTTTATTTAATAATCTTAATAATAATTAGTTATTTAATACATGTAATATTTAAGATAAATATATTAAAATTAATAATTTGTTTCTATCTCGCATTACATAAGAGCCAGTTCATTTATTGTAGCTATACTTAAGTTTAACTTTATCCCACTATCCAAGTTTATCTCTGAATCTCAGTTGAATATGAAATTGTATATTCTAAAGAAATGATAAAATGTCAGTTTGTAACTCAGAGATGAACTACAGTTTTTATTATGTTTACCCTAATGTAGTTTATGTTAAGGTTAAATTAACTAACTATTGAATAACTTATCTTGTATGTTACGAACTACGTTTCTGTACAAAAAAAAAACGAGACCCTTTCAAATCCGTCCAGGAACTCTAGCTTTAGTTTAGCGTGTAAGTAATAACTTAGTCAGTATTTATTAAGTGTATATGTATGATTGCCTGTGTCTGAAATTTATTGCCGTCCAATCTAGTCCAGAACGCAATTATTAAGAATCTATAATAAAATATATTTTATTTTATATAACTAAATGTTATTTACAACTTTAACCTAATCCTTTCTTGTTTGACAATGTTTTATCATAACACAATAACATTCTTAATATGTAAATGAAATAAAACACTTTAACTTTGTTTGTATAACACACTATTTTATTTTCGTGACTGCAGTTTCGGCAATTCAACTTGCCATTATCAAACAGAGTAACTTAAATTACGGTATGGTACAGGTATATATACACAAAATGGTTATTTACAAAATAGCATTAAAAATGGGGGTATACACTAGATCGACCTGGTCGTTAATTAGGGGGATTCCCGGATTAGCGCGGGCTTTCTGTATCTCCAGGGATTCTAGGAGGTTCATTATTCTTAATATGTATTTTTAATACAAGAAAAGACATTTCGCTGGTTTAGAACTAGAGGATTGTATGCGATATTTGAATATAATTATAATTCTGAGACACTCATTGAAAACGTTAAGCAAGCCTGCATACAATTTGAAGTTCCTAATGAGTGTTTCCAATCTCAGATCAAGGGAAAATTTCAGCTTTTCTAAACTCGAAATTTTGCTTTATACGTCACGTGTAAAAAACACCAATTTTGAGAGAAGTTCAAAATATACTTCTGTAGAATACTGTTTTAAACGTATATATTGAACTTCACGATATTTCAGTGTTTTATACGCGTGGTGCATGAAGTTTAATAAAGCCTGAAAATTATAAGTTATTTTTATTTTCAATTAAAAATAATGTATGTTTATAAAAATTTATGGTACGTTTCTAACACGGAATAATGTGGGTGTCGTCTGCGACGAGCTGATAGGTATTAGATGTATGTGGAGTCCATCATGTGGAAAATTGCCTATTTGAGGCAATTTTACCACAAATTACCGACACCATCTGCGCCTTCTTCGCTTCCTGTTTCGCCATTGCCACCCCAATTTCCAGTTGGATACGATGGACTCCGTATTCGCCTTCTTGTCCGATCCAAAGGTCCTGGTGTTCGTTAGTGTTTATCTGTCGTTTTTCTTGGATAACGTTTTATTAACAGTCATAGGTAAGTAATACATTTAAGCTATTCAAATATATTAAACACATTGATTAAATTATATATTTTTAACATAATCAAGGCCGTAGTCAGGGGGGGGGATATGAAGGATCAATTTCTAAATTGTAGTTATTGAGTAAAACGCGATTTTATGTGTCAAGTTTCTATATATTTATAAAATGAATCCCTGAGATCATAGTTTATTCAAAAACTAGTCTTCCCGTGCACTCACCGCAAAAAAAGTTGCTGTCTTTGAGATCCAACCTATAATTTCTAATGTTTTTTTGCCCGCTAAATCCGAATTTCTACCAAGATAGAAATTCTAAGGTTAGAAATATTTCTACTGCCACAGTTCATATATATCCAGTTAGCCAGTCCCCATATACATTTTTGGTACACGCGAATGGGAGCAGAGCGCTGGATGCCAAATTTGTGTATATGGCTGCCTATATACACCAGTTTGGCTTCCTGCGGTCGGTCGGTTACGACTATTTTACTCCAGATGTCGCGAAATCAAGTCTCAGAGAGAGAGAGAGAGAGAGAGAGAGAGACAATTTCTTTCTCCATCTATTCCGCGCTTCTCGTTATATCATATTCCAGATGTTGATTTTTCAATCTTGAAAACACGTTTTTTTTTTCTTTTAACGAGCTAAGGATGCGTGTTACATTTATTCATGCGTATCCTTCTACAATTTTATTTTCTGCGTTATTAGAGAATAGATTTTGTGAAATTATATGTGAACGTTGTAAAATTCATTAGGTATAATTTATTTTGTACAAAAAACTTAAAATACAAAACTATTAAACTTTTAATAAAAAGTAAAACAAATACATCAACTTATCATTTTATTAACTAATCAGATCAATCCTATTGATCAGATCAAATCTACTGTTCGATAAGGGTTTCTTTTTTAATTAAAGGGGTCAGTGCAAAATGCAGTTGTCATTTTTCTTTTAGTTTTTGAATTATTACTGTTTGAAGTTTTCAACCCATTAAGTGCCGTTGATGCATACACGCAACATTATTATTTTTTGATAATTAAGTTACTAAATAAGTTTATTTGATATATTATATTATTTGACCTGAATTGAAAATGAACCAAGAAAAATTTAAATATTTTGTTATTTAAAGTGTATTATAAATACTTCACAATATTGCAATGTTTTATACGCGTGGCGCATGAAGTAAAATTTCGAGTTTAGAAAAGCCTAATTTGGCTCGGTCGCTCCGCTTCGCTACGCGCCCGAGCCAAATTTTCAGGCTTTTCTAAACTCGAAATTTTACTTCATGCTTAGTCTGGGAGTGGATACACTTGTTCTTAACTTCATATTGCACGTTTTTATATAAAATCGACGAATGCCTGAACATTGACAGCGTATACATTACATTGTTGAGACAAAAATTTTTTGAAAATCCATTATCACTTTAATATAATAATATTAATAAACTATTTATGATTTTTAACTTTTTATTAAATTTACGTATACATTATGTGTATTTAAAGAAATTCACAGTATGTAATGCAATAAGTCATTCATAGAAATCATAAAAGGAAGTGTAGAATTTTAATTAAAATTAACTTTTAGAGTTAAAATTGCTTGGCCGTTAATGGGTTAAAATAGTTTTAAATATACTATGTGTCCCGTTTCAAGGCGCATTGTATGTTTCATTTAAGATTTCCAATGTAATTGGAATTTGAGTTTGTATCGCTTATTGAACCAAAACGATTACAATAAAATTAAAATCATTTCTTTACCTACTAGCAGTATTTTCGAGGTATTATTTTTGAGTTCTCCTCATTTTTCATTGTATAAAGATTTTTGTATTTATCTAACTTTTAAATAAAAAATGTTTAATAACATAAATATATTATAAATGTATTAATTTTTAAACACGTTTTTATTAAAAATATATATAATAACTAAAAATGTTGGAAATATATTTTACATTTTTTCATTGTAAAATGACTTTGTTTATTTATACAAATTATGAATATTTGAAACAATAATCTATTAATCTAATAATTTTAACAATTTTTTTATTAAAAATATATAAAATAACTAAAAGCGTTGAAAATATATTTTAGAATTGTTAATTTCATTGTAAATTTGTTTTTATAAAATATATTCCCGAATTTCATAATTTGGAACACGCTTGAAATCTCAAAATATAAGAAATATTTTCGAATAGACTTTTTGTGGTGATAATAAATTTTATTATTCGTCTACCACAGTTCATATACAGGAAGTTTTCCGTTAAAGTATACATATTTCAAATTCACATTATTTTCTTTAAATCTGTAGATATTCGTTGTGTTTTTAAAAGAGTTCAATTTGATGCTTTAAACGAGTGTTTTCCTTTTCCAGACTAAGCATGAAGTAAAATTTCGAGTTTAGAAAAGCCCCGTGAAAATTTGTCGAGGGTCGCGCAGCGACCCGAGACAAATTTTCGGGGCTTTTCTAAACTCGAAATTTTACTTCATGCGCCACGCGTATAAAACACTAAAATATTGTGAAATTTAAGTATATTTGAACCTCATGTAAAATCAGTGTTTTGTGCGCGGGGCGCATGAAGTAAAATTTCGAGTTTAGAAAAGCCCAGAAAAATGTACAGTGTATTCTGTATATTGAGTTATTTATACTTAGAAAACTGTCTATATAACTAATCAATAATATAAATTCAAATAATTTATATTATTGATTAGTTATATAGACAGTTTGGTACATACCAAAGTTTTAATTGAATTTATGAAGAAAAAAAAACAATCAAGATAAAAATAATATCAAATGAATTGTTTAATGTAAACTCATTGAATTTTATTTTTTGATTTTTAGTTAAATTTTAGGTTTATTTGGTAGCTTTTTAAATACATCTGATTCCCAAAGTCCATAATTTTGAACACGCTGGAAATCTGAAAATAAAAGAAATGTTTTGGAACAGTTTATTTTTTCTGAAGGTCAACAAATTTATCATCGTACAAGTGGTGTAGAAGGGATCAAATTACACATCGAAATAAGAGCGAGCGCGTTTGTGTGTGTTTGTGTGTGTAGACGCAACCGGGGCAGTTTTCTCTAGAATACTTCTACCTTTACTCTATTCATAAGTAGATGGACCCACTTCCCTACCACAGTCTCTCCTTTTCTATCCTCGAAAACCCGGAATCCAGTTCTCCCATAAGCATTGTCTACTCTTGCTACTGCGCAGTTTTTGAGTAAAACACGATTATATGTGTCGTTTCCATATTTTCAGAAAATAAATCCGTGAGTTCGTGATTTACTCAAAAACTAAGAGAAAGAAATTTTTCTAACATAAAATTTCGGATTTAGCGCGCGAAAATACATAGGAAATGATAGGTTTGATCTTAAGGACAGCAACTTTTTTTTTCCTTTTGTCGGCCAGTATTATTTTTAAATACATAAATTTCAGATTAATCTGAGTACATATACATACATTGATGAATACCTTAACACTTTTAAAAATAAATAGCATTCAGATTAATCAGAATAGATGCAGGTATAGTAGTTTATGAATAAAGAAAGTAGTCCCACAAAGATGTTATTTAGGGCACAAATAACAGTAGGTTGCATATACAGACAATTTATCATAAAGAAAAATTGAGTTTGTCAATAGGTTGCAGAATATTTACAAAATATATAAACGGGGTATTAGCTCGAGAAGTAGTTATTTCAATGAAAATTTGGAGACAAACTCTTTGCAGAAAGTCGATATTAATTTTAATTCGTTTTTATAACAGTAGGTTGACTGTATTTTAACTTATTCGGATTTTGTCATTAATTCATTGTATTTTCACTATTACGATATTATGACTGTAAATCACTTGGTTAACTGTTTTTTGATTATTATATGATTTTGTTATTAAATCACTATATCGACTGTGTTTTCACTGTAAGAAATATTTATGTTGTGAATATTTTATAAATGTGACAATAATAATTAAAAATAATCTACTTGATTCATTTTTAGTGCCTATAATCCCAGATTATCTCTTCTCAAATGATTTAAATATCTCCAAAAGTGATGATATCGAGTCATTGAGCCCTTTGCAGCGAAAATTCGAAAATTTGGAAAGGGACAACGGGCCGCTTGGGGCCCTTTTGGCTTCGAAGGCTTTCGTCCAGCTCGCCTTCACTCCAATTGTTGGATACTTGACGAGTGTTGTGAGATACAACAGTTTGCTCCTTATTGGCTCTGTCAATATGCTTCTTGCTGCATTGTGTAAGTTTTAAAACCTAATTTTTCAATGAAAAAACAACATTAGAAATAGTTGGTGGCCAATTCTCCGGTAGTGGATTTTATTATTAGAAATTACTATATGTTTGATAATGGCAAGCTAAATTCCCCGAAACTGCAGTCACATAAAAATAAATTGTGTTATACAAACAAAGGTAAACCGTTTTTTATTAATAATATATTAGAAATTATTTATTTAGATGAAATCCTCTTCTTATTCATAAATAAAAGCTTGTGACCCATTTTACTAATTGTCTAGTTTTAGTCACAGCTCTTTATAGAAGTTCCTTGTGTATATTAACTGTCAATATCAACTGTCAATAACTAAAAAAATTAATAAATAATATAATAAAAATCAACTGTGAATAATTAAAAAACACATGTGTCAAGTATACGTCATTAATTTTTAATTTGATCTGCAGACTCTATGTTTTTATAATTAGTTTTGAAGTAAAATCAAATTGTAAATTACATATACAGAGAGTTTTATGTAACACCGAACATTTTCATAACGAGAATTTTTCTTTTAAGTATACATAAGCATACGTTGTACATTTGCCAATGCTCGGTTTATTAAAAGAATTAAATTTGAAGCTTTAAACGATTGTTTTCCACTCCCAGGCTAAGCATGAAGTCAAATTTCGAGTTTAGAAAAGCCTGAAAATTTGGTTTGGTCGCGTAGCGCGAAGCGCGGAGCGGCCAAACCAAATTTTCAGGCTTTTCTAAACTCGAAATTTTACTTCATGCGCCACCGGTACAAAACACTGATGCAATGTAAAGTTTAGCGGTGTGTTTTAATCTTCGTAATATGTCAGTGTTTTGTACCGGTGGCGCATGAAGTAAAATTTCGAGTTTAGAAAAGCCTGAAAATTTGGTTTGGCCGCTCCGCGCTTCGCGCTACGCGACCAAACCAAATTTTCAGGCTTTTCTAAACTCGAAATTTTACTTCATGCTTAGTCTGGGAGTGGAACACACTAATTTGAAGTTTCAAATTGAACTCTTAAAAAAAACAATGAGTATCTAAAGATTTACTGCATAAACGCTGTAATTGGGTCATATTGAAAGAAAAACTCTCTATATGTACAAGTTAAGGCATTAATTGCGATTGATTGGCAACAATTTTTAATGGTCATATAGGCTTCCCAATTAAAATAAAATCAAATTGTAAATTACATATACAGAGAGTTTTATGTAACACCGAACATTTTCATAACGAGAAGTTTTCTTTTAAGTATACATAAGCATACGTTGTACATTTACCGATGCTCGGTTTATTAAAAGAATTTAATTTGAAGCTTTAAACGATTGTTTTCCACTCCCAGGTTAAGCATGAAGTAAAATTTCGAGTTTAGAAAAGCCTGAAAATTTGGTTTGGTCGCGTAGCGCGAAGCGCGGAGCGGCCAAACCAAATTTTCAGGCTTTTCTAAACTCGAAATTTTACTTCATGCGCCACCTATACAAAACACTGATATATTACGAAAATTAAAACACACCGTTAAACTTTACATTGCATCAGTGTTTTGTACCGGTGGCGCATGAAGTAAAATTTCGAGTTTAGAAAAGCCTGAAAATTTACTTCATGCTTAGTCTGGGAGTGGAACACACTAATTTCAAGTTTCAAATTGAACTCTTAAAAAAGCAATGAGTATCTAAAGATTTACTGCATAAACGCTGTAATTGGGTCACACTTGAAAGAAAAACTCCCTATATGTACAAGTTAAGGCATTAATTGCGATTGATTGGCAACAATTTTTAATGGTCATATAGGCTTCCCAATTTACACATAACTTAAAAATGAAAGGTGTCAAATTATATTCGATCAAAATGTTCGGTGTTATATAAAACTCTCTGTATGATAGTTCATAATTAAGGTTGTATTAACACAAAATTTAATATTTCTGCAATACGATTGTTTTGAGTTATTTTAAATATTAAACTATGAGTATCAATGTGTATAAAATATTCATATTATTCAATAATTTTTAGTATTTGCTTATGGACATACGTATGGCGTTCTTGTACTAGCTAGAGCTCTTCATGGATGTTCTTCGGCTTCTATAGCTGTAAGTGGAATGTGTTTGTTGGCTGAAACCATCCCAAAAGAAACTAGACACAGAATAATGCCTTTGGCTTTTGGAGGTATCGCTCTGGGGGTTCTGATTGGGTACCCTCTTGGAGGTGTAGCTTACCAATTCATAGGAAAACCAGCTCCGTTTATTTTGATCGCCGTATTTATATTAGGAAATATCGGTAAGTCAATAAAAGTATTATCATTATCATCAATACCTCGATCACTCGATTAAGCAAGAGTAAGCATAAGAAATAACCTTAAACAATAAAATACACTCTAAATGTAATTCCTAAAAGATATTTAATTAATTTACTTTAAAATTGATAAATTATATTTCAACAATTGAACGGAATTAATTTATCGTTTTCTTTCTTGGCTATTCTTATCTGAGTTTATTTAAAAGTCACTATAAATACGAAATGAACTAAACTCAAGAAAGATCTTACAAGATGACGTAAATAACATTAATGAATGGTGTAGTGATAATGATTTGTTTCTAAACCTCGGTAAGTGTTCGTCAATTTCTTTCGGTAGAGGTAAAATTTCTAAAAATATTTACTCCATCAACGGGAACGCCTACCTTCAGTCGAACACATTAAAAATCTTGGAGTAATATTTGACTGTAAACTAACCTTTTATAAGCATATTGATACTATATGTTGCAAGTCATTGCAGACACTTGGTATCATTACACGTTTTTCTAAGGACGTTTCTGCGAATACTCGAAAACTACTTTTTATTACGTTGGTGAGATCACAGCTGGAATATGGTTCTTGTATTTGGTCCCCGTATTATAATAATAAAATTAATCAAATTAAAAGAGTCCAAAACAAGTTTCTTATGTCAAAATCGATCAAAAATGGGATTAGAAGGGTTGATTATAGTCGTAGTTACATGTTGTGTTCGCTACAATTGATCTCATTGCATGAGAGGCGTATATATGTCGATCTGTGTGTATTGTACAAAATTATACACGGTTTGATATGTTGTATCGAGTTATTGGGTAAGTTAAACTTTAATATTCCGTCTAAAACAAGACACATCAAAATATTTAACAAGGATTTATATCGTACAAACTATATCAGGTACTACTCCATTAATCGAATGATAAGAACATGTAATTTAGTTTGTTCCTCCCCTCATTTCAGATTATTTGATGCGCCATTAAATACATTTAAGTTTCATCTAAAATGAATAGATTTGTCGGCTCTTATTACCGATTTTTTATAAGCGTATCTTCAAAATCTATGTTTATTGATTAGTGGATGTTAATATATACTTGTAAAATTAATTACTTTATTTTTATGTTATTTACTTTACTTTCTTTGTTATGATTTTTATAAAAAAGGCATTGCCGTAAATAAATGATATTATTAAAAAAAAATTATATATAATTTAGATCTTTATTAATTAGTATATTGATCAACGTGTCCCTTTGGCTGCGCCTCTGATTATTATAATTATTATGATACGCCCATGTATGTGATTATGATTTTTTTTTCTGTAATCGAGAATAAACAAAATTATCCTTAATTTCGTTTGGATTTCATCAGCTTTGCAGTTTTTCAACATGAAACAAACCACAGATAAAATAGAGGAGAATTACAGCACTCACTCAATGGAATGGTTTAGCTTGTTAAAAGACAAGAAAACGTTGATTACAACTGCAGCTATTTGTATCTGCACTACATCGATGGCAATTTTGGAACCTTGCATACCAATGTGGCTGTTGGCAACTATAAATCCACCTCCTTCTAAATGGCAACTGGGGGCAGTTTTTATCCCGGATAGTGTTGGATATTTTTTAGGCTCACATTTTGCAGGTAACAAAAATATAACAGAAAGAGTTGAAACACTTTAACGGTTTTATAATGTTGCTAGAACAATAATTTTTACGCATATGGTTTGAATTATACATTACTCAAAAGAAAAAGTAGTCACTTTTTGGAATGTTGTTGAAACTTGGTATATGTGAATACTTGTCTTTTATCTTTAATTATTTCCACAATATATATTACAAAATAACATCAAGTGTGTTTACGGCAAATTAAGTTAGATAAATGATGTAAACTTACTTTGTGCAGCACTTTATCATGTTTTTGTAAAAGCTTCACTAAGACTTGTCATTTCAGCACAAAACTTCACAGTCCACAATTTAATTGTCATTATTATTACCTCTCAAAATACCGAATGTGTAGACCATTCGCAAAATAAAGTGTCCGAAGGTGCCCTACATCCCCTACATCCTACTTGATAAAATTGCTTCTGAACATTTTGGGTGAACACATTTAAGATGCACCACAAATGAAAGTTTGCACAAATGAAAACTACTGTAGGTGAAGATCGTTTTCTTCGTTTGCAAGAACTTTTCACGATAATTAAGTAAAAGCAATTTAATATACGACGTTTTCATATCGGAAATTTCATAGATTACTTTAGTTTTTGTTATTACTAAGCTCTAATCTATACAAAGATTATAAATTTCATTTTTTTTTTTCAAAAAGCTGCAACATTATTCAAATAAAGAATGTATTTATATATATACGAAGTTTCAACAAGATTCCTGAACTCACATACAATTTATACCACTTTGAAAAAGTGACTACTTTTTACTTTTGACTAAAATATGTACCTTTATTTTGTATTTATGTAGCGCCATAGAAACTTAATATTTTTTATTTTACTATATTATTTTTACGTTATCCTGTAGTTAGTTAGTTTCCTTACTAATTTTGAGTAATTTTATAGGAATGTATTTTACACAGTTGAGTGATCTAACTGCAAAACTTACATTCTCCACTTTTTATGAATGTTGAGTTAGAGGTATTTTTATGACCGCCATGTTGAAATACACGTGTTTTTTGCAATTTGCCAAATGTTTTCAAAACTGGAGAATGTGAGTTTTGCAGTGAGACCAGTTAGTTGTTAAATTGAATACAAGTGCTGCGATGCTCAGTTAAAAGAAACAAAGCTACCCTATAGATAATAATGAACATTTCTCAATTATTTATAATTTTCTTTTCTAGGTTTGATACCAGTAACTTCTTGGAGAATAGCTCTTACAGCAATGCTAATCTGTGGGCTAAGTTGCTGCGCTATTCCTCTTGCTTCTAGCATAAGTGGCCTAACTGGTCCGCATTTTGGCTTAGGTCTGGGCGTAGGAGCTTTAGATGCAGCTTTGGTACCTTTACTAGCTAATCTTGTCGAATGTCACGGAAATTCCCAATACGGTCCAGTTTATGCATTACAACAAGCTTCTGTCAGTTTGGCCTATTCGTTTGGACCACTTTTTGGTGGACAAGCAGTGCATTCAATAGGATTTCCTTGGCTAATAAGAATAATTGGATTTATGAATATATTATACTGTCCATTGCTAATTGAATTAGATAATAATCAGGTATGATAATGTATAAGTAGCTACAGTGAGTTTTTCTTTTAGGTATAGATATCTTAAAATCCTACACAGGGTGAGTCACTAAGCGGAAATCGGTCTATAGTGGGCGTATCGTTGAAAATAGCAGAAAAAGTTTCAAATAAAAGTTGTTCAGAATCAAGTTTTTCATAACCTAAAATTATTGCTAAATATGGCGGCCTTGCGGTTATACCGGAAGTAAACACCAACTTCCTTATTTTAAATAGAACACCCTATATATTTTTACACTTTTGGATTGCTTGTTAATAATAAACATGAGTTTATGCACACAACATTGGGTCTCAGTTGAACCGTTTTCAAGTTATTTAATTTTTTTTTGATAATTTTGACGATTTTAGAGCTCGACGCCATTAACAATATCTTCAAAACGAAATAAGTCAGAGTTGTGCGGCTTACGGTTTTGGATTCGGGAAGAAATGCAGTATTTGTTTAGCTTTTTGCCATTAGTCAGATTTTCTAAATTGAACCGACGGTATTCATCAGTACTTCAAACATGCATAACTTAATTTTTTTAAATGGAACTATATGTCTTGTGATACTATATCTGATGCGAAATTAATTTTTTTAAATTTTTTTTTAATTAATTTAATTTAATTTTTTTTATTGATACCGGGTTGTTGCCATATCCTTCCAACAGTTTTTGAGAAATTTGCGATTATGTAAAAATTTTAATACATTTCGTATTATCGCGTTAACCCTAGATACTGATGATGTTTGGTGATTTTGTTTTCACATAGTCATTGAGATATTCCCTGTTTCTTTTTTAAGTTCATTTTAAAGCTTTAAACAAGTGATTTCCACTCCCAGACTAAGCATGAAGTAAAATTTCGAGTTTAGAAAAGCCCCGTGAAAATTTGTCGAGGGTCGCGCAGCGACCCGAGACAAATTTTCTGGGCTTTTCTAAACTCGAAATTTTACTTTATGCGCCACGCGTATAAAACACAGATTTTAAGCGAAGTTCGAATATACATACATTTTACAATATTGGAGTGATTTATACGCGTGGCGCATGAAGTAAAATTTCGAGTTTAGAAAACCCCAGAAAATTTGTCTCGGGTCGCTGCGCGACCCTCGACAAATTTTCACGGGGCTTTTCTAAACTCGAAATTTTACTTCATGCTTAGTCTGGGAGTGGAAATCACTTGTTTAAAGCTTTAAAATGAACTTAAAAAAAAAACAGGGAATATCTCAAAACAAAATCACAAAACATCATCAGTATCTAGGGCTAACGCGATAATAGGAAATGTATTAAAATTTTTACTAAATCGCAAATTTCTCAAAAACTGTTGGAAGGATATGGCAACAATCCGGTATCAATAAAAAGGAAATTTAATTTCGCATCAGATAAAGTATCTCAAGATAGATGGTTCCATTTAGTAAAATGAAGTTATGCATGTTTGAAGTACTGAAGAATACCGTCGACGGACTCGGTTCAATTTAGAAAATCTGACTAATGGCAAAAACCTAAGCAAATACTACATTTCTTCCCGAATCCAAAACCGTAAGCCGCACAACTCTGACTTATGTTATTTTGAAGATATTGTTAATGGCGTCGAGCTCTAAAATCGTCAAATTTATTAAAAAAAAATGAAATAACTCGAAAACGGTTCAACTGAGACCCAATGTTGTGTGCATAAACTTATGTTTATTTTTAACGAGCAATCCAAAAATATAAAAATATATAGGGTGTTCTATTTAAAATAAGGAAGTTGGTGTTTACCTCCGGTATAACCGCAAGGCCGCCATATTTAGCAATAATTTTAGGATATGAAAAACTTATTAAATAAAAGAATTGAGTCTCCTTTCTTCACAGGATTTATTTAAAAATCGCAAAAATAAATAAATCCTGTGAAGAAAGGAGACTCAATTCTTTTATTTTTTAACTTCGTTCACCTTCACGTAACTCAACAATAATTTAATTATATGAAAAACTTGATTCTGAACAACTTTTATTTAGTATAAATGAAATTGCCAATTCTTGGTTGCAGAATACTTCAAACATTAAAAGTGCGATTCTTTTCGCAATCTACAACAAGTGGAAAAGAATCGCACTTTTAATGTTTGAAGTATTCTGCAACCAAGAATTGGCAATTTCATTTATACTAATGTTTGAACGGTAACGTGACCGCCAGTCTAAGGTGTCAAATTGTTTGGAGGGAATGGCAAAGCTATACTGAGGAGAGATAAATCTCGAAACGCGTCTATAGATGGCCTGAATAATTTGACCCAAATTGTTACATTTGCAGTAGGTTACTGTATGTAACAGCAAACACTTGTTGTATAATTCAATGTCCGTCGGGGTATTAGCCCAGGAAGTAGTTGTTTCAATGAGTGTTTGATATAGTCTTTGTAAGACTAACTTGTTGTAGATTGCGAAAAGAATCGCACTTTTAATGTTTCAACTTTTATTTGAAACCTTCTTTGCTATTTTCAACGATACGCCCACTATAGACCGATTTCCGCTTAGTGACTCACCCTGTAGATATCTTACAATACTATATACACTGTAAATCTTTAGGTATTCGTTGTTTTTGAAAATATATCAAATTGAAGTTATTTCTATTCTGAGATTAGGTATGAAGTAAACGAGTTTCGAGTTTAGAAAAGCCTTAAAATTTTATTTGGTCGCGTAGCGCGTGGAGTAAATAGTAAATATTTCGAATTCAGAAAAGACTGAAATATTTACGTCATGCTTAATCAAGGAGTGAAAAACACTTGTTAGAAAAGTAATAAATCCTTTAATGACAACACTGATTGTTAAAGAAAATTGGAGACAAACCAACTGTAGTACTGTGTACACAATCTTTATGAGTTTCGTGAATTCAATCGCTTATTTCCCAAAACCCCACTTTTTTTAAAGTTAAATTTAATAAATCAATGTATACTTCTAGATTGTGCATGGTTGTATTAATATGTTTAATTTTCACATGAATTTATTTTAGGTTGATCATTTATTAAAAACCACCGACAGTCTACCCTCGTATTCGACACTGGATAACTCAATAGAGGAGGAAGTGATAGCGAGTCCCAATTGGGGCGAAATCAAATAAGAGCATATATATTTTATGATAAACGATTTATTCGGGATGCGTTTGATTTACTCAGCCGATTTGTTTTTCGGTGTGGTGAAACTTTTATTTCCCTCCTGACGCGCCCTAACCGCATTACACGGGCCGGATCCCCCCACGAATCCATATTTGCGTTGCAAGTTAAGAAGAATGTAATGTTTGTGCAACAATTACCCCTCCGGTAAAACTCGACGATTCTTTCTTTACTCGTCTCGCAGATAAACTCGATGGAATTCGCAAGAATCCGTGACGCTGTAAAGATTTTAAGTTAGTGTGAATAAAATTACTTATTAAAATGATTTGTTTGAATTTGTATTGTTTTAAGCCAGCAGTAGGGAATAATGCGCCTTTGAATATAAAATATACAGGGTGAGTTACTAAGCGGAAATCGGTTTATAGTGGGCTGATCGTTGAAAATAGCAAAAAAAGTTTCAAATAAAAATTGTTCAGAATCAAGTTTTTCATAACCTAAAATTATTGCTAAATATGGCGGCCTTGTAGTTATACTGGAAGTAAACACCAATTTCTTATTTTAAATAGAATACCCTATATATTTTTACATTTTTGCATTGCTCGTTAAAAATAAACATGAGTTTGATTAAAAAACACTTAGAACCTTTCTTCAATACTTTATTTTGTAACCAAATGTACATTTCGGACACGAAGTGTCCATTATCAATGGTTTGATACTAATACGATATGTTTTTTAATCAAAGTATAATTATCTTCAAGTAACTCAATCAATCCAAACATGAGTTTATTCACATAAAATTGGGTCTCAGTTGAACCGTTTGCGAGTTATTTTATTTTTTGTGATAAATTTGACGATTTCAGAGCTCGACGCCATTAACAATATCTTCAAAACGAAATAAGTCAGAGTTGTGCGGCTTACGGTTTTGGATTCGGGAAGAAATGTTATATTTGTTTAAGTTTTTGCCATTAATCAGATTTTCTAAATTGAGCCGAGTCCGTCGACGGTATTTTTCAGTACTTCAAACATGCATAACTTCATTTTTTTAAACGGAACCATATATCTTGTGACACTTTATCTGATGCGAAATTAAATTTCCTTTTTATTGATACCGGGTTGTTGCCATATCCTTCCAACAGTTTTTGAGAAATTTGCGATTTTGTAAAAATTTTAATACATTTCGTATTATCGCGTTAGCCCTGGATACTGACGACGTTTGCTGATTTTGTTTTGACTCGCATGTCCGACAAACCGAACATGTTTTCTCAAGAAGAACTGATTGATATGGTCTACACCTTGGGCAGTGCTGATGGAAATACATTACTTGCTTCAAGAATGTATGCCCAACGTTTTGCCGATCGGAGACATCCAAATTCAGCGGCATTCGCTACATTTATACTTAATTAGAAACCACGGAGGGAAGTAACGGTCGTACTTGTTAGGAAAACACAAAACTTTGTAACGGGGTAATCGACCACTAATGATAGGCTAGTTGCTTAATCCAATTAATTTATTAATTTCCGAGCTTTCGGAGCTTTTTGGCTCCTTCTTCAGGGATTTCACTACAATAAAATGATACAAAAAATAAAAACCGTAATTTTTTACAGAACGGTGAGTTAATTATTGAAAAATTATTGAAATGAAAATGGCGTGAAATGATTAATATGGAGTGACTTTATATAACATTGTTTTAAGTGAAAATGAGATGATGAAGTGTGATTGAAAGTGACATGAAAGAATATAGATTAATTAATTACATTTTTAATTCTATTGACCAGGGGCCAAAAACTCGGAATCTCAGGTTCCATCAGACTCAAGTGCAGGTCGGACTTTTTATTGCGTTGCTACGCATCTCCATTCACCAAACTGTGGAGAAACGCTCCTTTTTGCGTTTTCTTCGGGGCCAGCCCGCGAACATCATCACCGTCGCTTGTAACAATTAAAACCACCACATACACGCCACACTCATCAACAAAACACGAAACTCCACAGAACAGATTAAAAACACAACCTGGTATTTGCAACAGGTGCGTGGTTAGAATGACAGTAAGGTGGCCGTCGCCGGCCAACTTCAGTTCGTGGGGGTGCGTGAAGATGATCACGCGAGAGAGACCAGCCGTGAAACACGGCACATACAGCCGCGAAATTCAAAGCCCGTCTCACTCGCGAGAACACCCGCGAAATTTGAATTGATGAGTCCGGCGTGAGAAGGGAGAAAAGTGAACTGGCGTCCCCAACCCCATCACCCCGTCTCCCGACGATCCGCGCTCTCACTGCTCGGTTCCTCGGGCGACAGGGGAGAAGCACAGAACTCCAGACTCCGTGAAAATGTGGTGAAAAATTCGCCAGCTGAACCCGATTCAGTTTGTATTGTGACAATTCCATAGTTGAAAAATGGAGCAACAATCATATTTCACGCGTACAGCATAAGAAGAAGCAGCTTATATTTAGATGGCCTATAATTAGCGGTTACAATTAATGATGTTAGTTACAACGTGAAAACACACAGCTTTGATTCATTTAACAATTGAAAATTTAATATCCCGAGCGACTGAAATGCTTGGAGAGTTCACTCACACATACGGTGTGAATGAATCCTCCAAGACACAGCCGTCCTTAGTGGTGTTTATGCAACTCAATAAACATCTCCCCCAGCATCGTTACAGTAGAAAAAAGAAGAGATATAGGAAAGGTATATAATTGAATTAAAAACATCCGTCACAACCTCCCCGATCACATGGTCAAATCCATTGTAATTGACAAGTAAGATTTTATTACAATCTGAACCCTATTACAAACCTACCCCGCTCCGAAAAAATCAACCCACTAAGAAACCGACACAAAAATCCGCACAAAAACACCACCTGTGGACCGGAGGCATGAAGCTCAAACAGTAAAGTCAAAAGATATTCTGGGTGCCTTTCTAATTTCACCCAGTTCGATTAAGTAAGCGTAAGTGCTACTTAAATTATCCGTATCTGACTTGAAATTCATAGCTCCGGTCCCTTCCTTTTTTATGTGGTACATTTCCAGGAAAAGTCTTTTCCTGTAGTTATCCATTGTGTCAAGGACTTTTACGTCAGTGAAGTTCGGCCTGTGATCTGTCTCATTTGTGTGAATGGCTAGTGCGCATGTATTTTTATTCAGCCTGCAATCACTTTTGTGTTTTGCCATTCTGGATTTAAGCCATTGGCCCGTCTGGCCTATATATGACAGATCACATGCCGAGCAAGGGATCCTGTAGATTACTCCTGACATCATTGATACTGGGACCTTATCTTTTACCTTTGTGAAAATTCTACTTAATGGATTGGCTTTATATTTAGCTATCTTAACACTGTCATGCCTCAGGACACCAACAAGTTTATGTGTGAGTCCTTCAATGAAGGGCAATTTTGTGTATTGAATCCGGGGGGGCTGCTCAGGCATCTCATTATCGACTACTAACATCATTAATTGTAACCGCTAATTATAGGCCATCTAAATATAAGCTGCTTCTTCTTATGCTGTACGCGTGAAATATGATTGTTGCTCCATTTTTCAACTATGGAATTGTCACAATACAAACTGAATCGGGTTCAGCTGGCGAATTTTTCACCACATTTTCACGGAGTCTGGAGTTCTGTGCTGCTCCCCTGTCGCCCGAGGAACCGAGCAGTGAGAGCGCGGATCGTCGGGAGACGGGGTGATGGGGTTGGGGACGCCAGTTCACTTTTCTCCCTTCTCACGCCGGACTCATCAATTCAAATTTCGCGGGTGTTCTCGCGAGTGAGACGGGCTTTGAATTTCGCGGCTGTATGTGCCGTGTTTCACGGCTGGTCTCTCTCGCGTGATCATCTTCACGCACCCCCACGAACTGAAGTTGGCCGACGACGGCCACCTTACTGTCATTCTAACCACGCACCTGTTGCAAATACCAGGTTGTGTTTTTAATCTGTTCTGTGGAGTTTCGTGTTTTGTTGATGAGTGTGGCGTGTATGTGGTGGTTTTAATTGTTACAAGCGACGGTGATGATGTTCGCGGGCTGGCCCCGAAGAAAACGCAAAAAGGAGCGTTTCTCCACAGTTTGGTGAATGGAGATGCGTAGCAACGCAATAAAAAGTCCGACCTGCACTTGAGTCTGATGGAACCCGAGATTCCGAGTTTTTGGCCCCTGGTCAATAGAATTAAAAATGTAATTAATTAATCTATATTCTTTCATGTCACTTTCAATCACACTTCATCATCTCATTTTCACTTAAAACAATGTTATATAAAGTCACTCCATATTAATCATTTCACGCCATTTTCATTTCAATAATTTTTCAATAATTAACTCACCGTTCTGTAAAAAATTACGGTTTTTATTTTTTGTATCATTTTATTGTAGTGAAATCCCTGAAGAAGGAGCCAAAAAGCTCCGAAAGCTCGGAAATTAATAAATTAATTGGATTAAGCAACTAGCCTATCATTAGTGGTCGATTACCCCGTTACAAAGTTTTGTGTTTATACTTAATGACTAACTTTTATGTAATAAATGTTGACATTTCAGGGGGCTGTTTACAGCACAGATGTAATTTGTCATCGGTGAGAAGTCGCACTAAAATGACGTCATTTCGGGAAGAATTTACCAAATCGTATGAAGTAAAATGACGCCATTTCAGTGCAACTTGTCACCGATGACAAATTGCATTAGTTCTCTGAGTAGCCCCCTAGAAGTTTCCCAGTATAATATAAATAATAAAAACTAAACTACTCCAATCATTAAACCAAATCTTACATTTTAAGTACAAATGGTGTATTCAGACGTTAAAAAGTAGAAAATTTGTTTTTTTTTGTTCGTGAAACATCCATCTAATTTGTATTCCAAGGACGGTCGAGTATACGGTAAGAAGGATTGACAGAATCGAAGATTTTAGAGTGAGGGTAGGGATCGTTTACGTCACAAATGCGCGCTGAATATAAATGTGGTTACTTCATGGTAAACTTTAGGTAAACATGCACAAGCTGTAAATTTGCTGACATTTGTTGATTTTTAAAAGAGTTCAATTTGAAGCTTTAAACGAGTGTTGTCCACTCCCAGACTAAGCATGAAGTAAAATTTCGAGTTTAGAAAAGCCCTGTGAAAATTTGTCGAGGGTCGCGCAGCGACCCGAGACAAATTTTCTGGGCTTTTCTAAACTCGAAATTTTACTTCATGCGCCACGCGTATAAAACACAGATTTTAAGCGAAGTTCGAATATACATAAATTTCACAATATTTGAGTGATTTATACGCGTGGCGCATGAAGTAAAATTTCGAGCTTAGAAAAGCCCAGAAAATTTGTCTCGGGTCGCTGCGCGACCCTCGACAAATTTTCACGGGGCTTTTCTAAACTCGAAATTTTACTTCATGCTTAGTCTGGGAGTGGAAATCACTTGTTTAAAGCTTCAAAATGAACTTAAAAAAAAAACAGGGAATATCTCAATGACTAAATGTCAAAACAAAATCACCAAACGTCATCAGTATCTAGGGCTAACGCGATAATACAAAATGTATTAAAATTTAAAAAAATCGCAAATTTCTCAAAAACTGTTGGAAGGATATGGCAACAACCGGTATCAATAAAAAGGAAATTTAATTTCACATAAGATAATGTGTCACAAGATATATGGTTCCATTTAAAAAATTGAAGTTATGCATGTTTGAAGTACTGAAGAATACCATCAACGGACTCGGCTCAATTTTGAAAATCTTACTAATGGCAAAAACCTAAACAAATACTATATTTCTTCCTGAATCCAAAACCGTAAGCCGCACAACTCTGACTTATTTCGTTTGGAAGATATTGTTAATGGCGTCGAGCTCTAATATCGTCAAATTTATCAAAAAAAAATTAAATAACTCGAAAACGGTTCAACTGAGACCCAATGTTGTGTGCATAAACTGATGTTTATTTTTAACTAGCAATCCAAAAATGTAAAAATATATAGGGTGTTCTATTTAAAATAAGGAAGTTGGTGTTTACTTCCGGTATAACCGCAAGGCCGCCATATTTAGCAATAATTTTTGGTTATGAAAAACTTGATTCTGAACAACTTTTATTTAAAACTTTTTTTGCTATTTTCAACGATAGACCGATTTCCGCTTAGTGACTCACCCTGTATAATATACTTAGTGTGAATCGCAAAAATAATAACACGTGAAATAAAATGAAATCACTTCTTCTTCTAACATGTAATTAAGGGCCTTAGCTATAAAGCTGTATTGACCAAATACAGTAATCATTATTAGATTATTTAAGAAAAAATATCTCTATGTTTAGTGGTAACAGAAATGGAAATTGCTGATTTATTAATACTATAAAAACTTTGAAAACATCTCAATCTTGTAATTAGAGTTGTGTTTTGAACTTTACATTAATTCAGTGTTTTGTACGCCTGAAGTAAATACTTAAATATTTTTTAAACTTAAAATATTTACTTCATGCAAGGAGTACAAACACTCATTCGATGAGTACAAACACTTGTGAGAACAAAATATATATTTTTTTTTTAGTAAAATCTTTAAACTCCTCACCAATGATTTTAATAAGATAGGTCTACAATACAATTGTTGAAACATTTATAAGTTTATTTGTAAATTAGCAAAATTATAATACGTATATACAAAAATTAACAACAACTAACATCACATCATAAACTATCAACATACTCTCAGATCAGTAAAAACAAAATACATATTTCTTTAAAATTAAAATTTAAATAAATGCATGCTAACTTCACATAAAGACGAACATTCCACAGACAGTTAGCTGTTCGAAAAATGTTATTAGTGAACAATTAATTTTTGAGGCTTACAATTTGCTTACATTTTGATAAAAACCCAGAAGTCGAATAATTTTGTAACGATTTAATACGATTGGGGCCTCTAACGCTAGCAAAAAATTACATCATGTTTATACATACAGGGTGTTCCAATTAATGTCCAAATATCAATGTGTGACAACGGTGAAAGTCTAATTGAAAAAAATCAATTCATGTAAAAAATGTTTTTCTTTTGAAGATTGTCTGACATTTTTTAACAACAATTTTTTCACTTTCACTCAATTACTTAATTATACTTAAATAATTTAACAAAATTATCTAAGTATAATAATGTAATTGAGTGAACGTGAAAATAATCAATACGTAAAAAAATATTTCTTGAATAATTTTCTCACTTATCACTTGGTGAAACATGTTTAAATATTGATAATGAAGGTTTAAATTAAATTACACTTGGTTTGTTTCACAATTTTTTTTTTTTTTTTTTTAATTGTGAAACAAACCAAGTGTAATTTAATTTAAACCTTCATTATCAATACGTAAAAAAAATCTTTAGTTTGAAGATTCTCTTATTTTTCTTTAACAATAGTGTTAAATTATCTAAGTATAATAACGTAATTGAAATTATTGGCATACATCGATATTTTTATCATAAATGAATAATACTAAACTCGAAATTTTACTTCACCCTTAATCTGGGAGTGAAAAACACTCGTTCAAATCTTCAAATTGAATTTAAAAAAAAAATCAACTGATATCTAAAGATTTACAGCATATACATTGTAATTAGGATATGTATACTTAAATAAAATTACATCACTTCTATTTTCACATATACAGTGAAAACAAAAATGCCACACAATAAATAAAGTTGGGTGGGCCATCTGTATGTGAAGGTAGCTTGACTTTTTTATCTTAATTTTATTACCTTTTTTAGTCTCGTTAATATTTAAATCCTAGGCTCAACTCTGTACAAACCATGTTTACACTGCTCGCACTCGCAAAAGCCAGGAACGTAAACGGGACTAGGTAGAACCGGTTGGGGGTTAAAAAGCGGCAAAAACGGGTACAGACTATGCATAAAAACCTTATTCCCAGCCATCAAACTAATCGGTGAAGAATGCGCCGAATTAATCTTACCGAGCTTCTGAACCGGCTTGAAAGCAGACCCTTGCTCATCCTTTAGATCATCTTTAGAAGAACCCCTCGCTAAATTAAAGTGCTCGATTGCTTTGAGAAGATCGTGGTTGCAGCGTTTGAGGACCAGTTCCAAAACGGTCCGTTTTTTGTTGGGGAAGAGTTTGGTTAGCATTTCTATTGAGGCCGGGCTGACGGTTATTTCTTCTGGGGTTGATGTTGAAGAGGTCGGTTCTGCTTGTTCGGGGGATGGTTCTGGGCGGTCGGGTTCCGGGGAGGTTACTTGCATTCCGAAGATGCGGCCTGGTGGGAGGTATTCGTAGGTGGTGCCGCTTTCTGCTGAGGCTAGATGTAGGGCGATTGCATCTTCTGCTGCTTGTTGTCTTTTTAAAGCAACCTGATAAGAAACAAGAAATTATGGAAATCAATTACATTAATCATGATCATTAATACCTGATAAAAAAAAAAACAAGAAATTATGGAAAACAATTACATCAATCATGTTCATTAATATATTTCTTCTCAGCAACATGGATTTATGTCAGGTAGGTCAACTACAACTAATTTGGCAACAATTGCACAACATATCAGTAAAAACCTTGCCAACAGGAATCCAACAGATGTTATTTATCCTGACTTTACACGTGCATTCGATATCATTGAACTTAAATTCTTAAGCTGAGTAATTTTGGAATTACAGGAATCTTTCTTTATTTTATTTCATCTTATTTATTTATTTATTCATCTACAACCAAACAGATAAATAAGTCCAATTACTGGGCTAACAATATAACAATAAAAATAAAAATATTGATCGCGATCACATCTAAGCGTTATATATTTTTAACTTTACTGTAAATCAGTGTTTTATACGCGTGGCGCATGAAGTAAAATTTCGAGTTTAGAAAAGCCCCGTGAAAATTTGTCTCGGGTCGCTGCGCGACCCTCGACAAATTTTCTACGCGGGGCTTTTCTAAACTCGAAATTTTACTTCATGCTTAGTCTGGGAGTGGAAGGCACTCGTTACTTTAAAATACACCACAACTGTTAAATATGTATCGCCGGATGCCCGTTTTCAGGGGTGATATGTGAGCAAATTATGGGTCCTAGAAGTTGTCAAATAAGTGAGTTACTCAACTGTTTCCAAGACACTCTTTACAAAAAACAAAAGATTAAAATTTCACACATAAAATGTACAATAAACTATAAGTGTGATACATCATTGAATTCAGAAAAAAATATGAAAACCCAAAATAGCGCCCATAAGACAAACAAAAGTTGGCTATGGTCCCTGGGTAAATGTTATAGTTATCTTAAAATAAAATATGTTACTAGATTCATCGTTAAAAAGTGCCTATAATAATATAATGACAAAGTTGTAAATGTCTGGATTCAATAGTTTTTGAATAAAAAAATAAAATCAAAATTTCAAAAAATCAGTTTTTTTGACCATAAATAGAAAGACTGTTATTCCTTACTTCACTTTTTATTTTTATGTTAGATGTACATTTCGAGACACAAGATGCTCATTATCAATAACAAACTGTTTGTTATTGATAAGGAGCACCTTGTGTCTCGAAATGTACATCTAACATAAAAATAAAAAGTGAAGTAAGGAATAACAGTCTTTCTATTTGTGATTAATCACTTCACGTAAACTCGAAACAATACAGTTTTTGACCATATCTGAAAAATGAAAGAAGATATTTAAAATTTCTTTATAGATTATTATTTGGCCCTAAATTACGCAACTTTGCCTTAATTTAACCGACTCTCTATCTCTTCAAATAACCGAGATTCCCATACATTCTGTTGAAATACGGACACCACCTTGTATAAGTACAATAATGGTACTGATTAATTGAATTAAGTATATAATTAATTATAGTAAACATAGTAACCATGTACTTAAGGCAAACTCTTTTAAATGGTTCAAAATATCGCATTTAAAATTTTGACATAAGGATGAGAAAATATTTAAGATATGAGAAACATTGTTATAGAAACGAGATAATCTAATAATTAGAAAATTGATAATTTACACGAGACTTGTACAAAAAAACATGGATACTTGTTGTGGATACACACGGTATCCTAAAATTGAACATACCCAATATTCCTTGATCATCAATTTTGTAATTTATTATTTTATACAAAAAAAAAACACAAACTTGTATAAATATGCCTATTGTATACAGAAATATAATCAAATTCGGACAATAATTGAGTATAAGGAATGTCATACTTATATATTCTATACTTTTTGTAATACAGATACACGAGACTCTTTTTTGGACATTTTTAAGCATATTGATATATTTTTGATACATAGGTGTCCAAATAACGGAACCATATCCTATTTTGGATACTATGAAAGTTTGAAAAAGAAGACTTAGAACTTTCAGATCATTAAACTACCCGCAGTATACCGGGTATTGACTTAGCGGGCGCAACATAGGAAATCCCATGTAACTTTTTATTTTAGAAACAAAATGTATTTACCTTTTTTGTAGAGGGAAAAATTCTTAATTCATTTATATTAACATGACATAGAATTAAAACATGCCATAGAATTAAAACAATTGCGGGTGTCAAAATGGCAAAAGATATCGCAGTCACTTAATTAAAGTAAATGTTTTTAAAATGATTTCCACTATACAAGAAAAACTCCTCCTAATAAAGTGGTATTATGCAGACCACAGTTATCACGATGTTTGTGTTATGTTATTTGTCGTTAATTAAGTAACAGCAATATCTTGTGCTATTTTGACATCCGCAATTGTTGTATCAATTCCATGGGATGTCATTACTTTAATAAAATCACATTACTTTCTCTTAATTATTTTAGCTGTAAATTTTCTGACATTCATTGATTTTTAAAAAGAGTTCAATTTAAAGCTGTTTTCCACTCCCGGATTAAGCATGAAGTAAAATTTCGAGTTTAGAAAAGCCCCGTGAAAATTTGTCGAGGGTCGCGCAGCGACCCGAGACAAATTTTCTGGGCTTTTCTAAACTCGAAATTTTACTTCATGCGCCACGCGTATAAAACACAGATATTAAGTCAAGTTCGAATATACATAAATTTGACAATATTATAGTGTTCTATACGCGTGGCGCATGAAGTAAAATTTCGAGTTTAGAAAAGCCCAGAAAATTTGTCTCGGGTCGCTGCGCGACCCTCGACAAATTTTCACGGGGCTTTTCTAAACTCGAAATTTTACTTCATGCTTAGTCTGGGAGTGGAAAACACTTGTTTAAAGCTTTAAATTGAACTATTAAAAAAAACAGGGAACATCCGCAATTGTTGTATCAATTCCGTGGTATGTCATTATTTTTATAAAATCACATTACTCTTTCTTAATTATTTTAACTTAGAGAAACGTTGTGTTAAGTGTAAACATTCATAAATTTAGAATTTTTACCACCACAAAAATGTGAAATACATTTTGTCTCTCAACATCAGGTGTGCCACAAGGATCAAATCTTGGGCCCCTGTTATTCATTATATTTATTGTCGACCTAATAACTTTAATATTTTGTCCTGTGTTAGCTTATGCTGATGATCTTAAAATATATCATTACAAAACAGACCTTATATCAGATTGGTGTGCTTTAAATAAATTGTCTCTCGATGTTATTATATTAAGTGCTGTGTTTTGTCATACTGTCGAAAACGTGTTACAGTTCAGTTGGACTACCCGATTGACGGTTCAATCATTTCAAAGAGCGCAAGTATAAAGGACCTCGGTGTTACTTTTGACAGTCATATAAGTTTTAAAGAAAATATTGCCAACATAAGCAAATCAGTCATTAAAATCAATTATTGTAGTAATTCCTTTCTTCACTTTATTTTTATTATGCTAAATGTACATTTCAAAATTTTGGGATTTTTGATGCGCACATGCAGATGTTTTAATGATGTGTTGCTATTGAAATCTCTTTATTTTGCATTAGTAGACAGCAAGCAGGAATATGCCTCGATAATATGGTACCCGGGTTATTTATATAATAGTCTGACGATGGAGCGTGTCCAAAGACGATTCTTAAAAATCCTATATTTCAAAATAGACGGCACCTACCCTGAACGTAATACAGACTACATACTTTTATCCCGGCATGATCTTTCTTCTTTGTCCTCTCGCCGAGAAAAGTCTAGCGGTGTCTTTATGTATAAAAATTAATTCATAATTTTGTTGATGCCCATAGCTGCTGCAATCAGTTAATTTTACTATTCCGCGAATTTCAGGCAAAAATTGTAGTACAATTAGGATTTTGAGCGCTTAAACAAATATTTAAGCAAAGTCTCCAATCAGCCATACGAGTCGAAATGGCTATCAGAATTTTAAAGATATATTTAATAATGAACGTGTTGATTGGTAAAAATAGTGTGTGTGTGTATAAATATAGAGATATATTAAAGTTATTATCATTAACAATATTAAGAATATTGCTTATTTATTTATAAATAAAACAATTTAAACACTTTCAAATATCTATTATACAACGCTACAATAGATATTTGAAAGTGTTTAAATTGTTTCATTTATATAAAAGTAATTAAAAGTTGTTTATCCGTCATTTTTACATATATTTTTTTGTTTGTTTGTTATAGTTTGTTCAAGTGCCTTCCTTACCCATATGTGCGGGCGCCCATGTTAACAATAGTTAGAATAAAAATTGATCCATTACTAATCACTGGCTGGACACAACAAAATTGCAATTGCAAAACTCTTTTAGGAATTTTAGCATTATTTTCAACTAATCATAGTAAATGTTTTATTGGATTAAAGTGATTTCTGTCTATTTAGTTTAGTCACTGTGGACAAGTCTGCAAACAGAAAGGGCCTACAAATCTACTAGTAGGTATATACTGTGTACGTTGGCGAAGGGGGAGGGTTATATCAGATTTATCTTGATTACCAATAAGCCAACATTTGGAAAGACACACGATACTTGTCTAATGGAATATCGATCAAACTCTTATATCTGTCAACTCGATCGTGTTACATTAATGCATTTCCAAACACCGCCAGCATCATCATGCATTGAATATTTTATCTGTAACATTACTCTTCAATGTCGAATTGATTTTAAATATCAAATTAAATTCATGATATATAAAATTACGAAAAAACTATTCGTGAAAATGCAAACAGTGTCTTAATTAATAAGACAATATAAGACGATAAATGTCCATTGAAACAACTACTTCCCGTGCAAATACACCTCCGGATATTGAATTATACAATGAAATATTTAAAATCTTATTTAATTTGATTTGTTACAACGCTCTATTAAAGTATATGTAACGTTTAGGTCAAATTCTCAAACCAACTAACAATACAATTTAAAATGAAAGGAGAGATAGCAACAAATTAGAAGTGAAAGGACTTGGAAACTATAAGAAGCGTAAGCTTATTTTCTCGAATTCAAATAGTTTTGAATTTGAATTTAAATTCATATCGCTGCTTTGCTTTGATAGTGTCACAACTAAATAAAAATGAGTGCAAAAACTAAGACAAATTGTGTTAAAATAGACTTCAATATTTAAATAAAAGTGTCTTGTAAAGTTTTGCAACCTCCTCCTAAAAAAATGTACAAATTTCACTTTTGTCATTATCAAAGCAAAGCAGCGAGTTGATATTATTACAAAACACAATCTTAAATTTACTGTCATTAGTTTATTTATTTGTATTTGTGAAATTGTATCATTATCGGGCATGCTTACCTGAGAACATAAAGATTGCTCTCTGTAACGCATTTGTCTTGTCACACTTTACCTACAGTGCATCATTATATAATGCATTGACAAAGTTACGTCAAATCGTATTCAGAAAGTCCAAAACTCTTGTTTGCGTTTTATCTATGGCATTCGGAAATTTGACAGAATTTCTCATAAATTTGTGGATACGGGATGGCTGAACATGTCTAATAGGAGAGAATACCAGACTTTGTATTTATTTCATAAACTAATAATTACCAAATCACCACCATACCTGTATATTAAAATTACATTTCGGAATGACGTGCATAACCTTAATACTCGATCTAAAGGACGCTTATCCCCTCCGAAACATCGCACTTCCTTATACGAACGATCATTCTCATTTTAAATTTACAAAATGTACAACTCGATACCACCTGAATTAAAAATGTGTAGCTTACATAAGTTTAAAGTCGCAGTTAAAAAACAATTATTACAGCAATGTATTCAATGATGATAGTATTTTTCATTTTTCTTTTTGTTACTTTTCTCTTAAGTATAAATGTATTATAAATAATACATTTCTATTATATATTCGATCATTAAATTTTATATAGATATCACATTATGTTTATTCTCTTCACATTGTAAATCTTATTAGTTCTAAGGTTTGGATGGCAGAACAGTTTGGGGTATACTCCAAAACTGAATCCCGCCTTAAGATTAGCTAGTAGTAATCTTTTTTGTTATTTTGGTCACTCATATCAACCATGTATGTTATGTTTTTACTATTTGGCTAATAAAGAAATTTATTATTATTATTATTATTTACTGTGCAGAAACATGATAACACTGGGGAGCACAATGTTTGCTGACTTACATCCAGGACTTGTTTCCTAGTAAATTTGGGGTGTTGAATATCACATTAGATTTTACCTATCACGTCAGATTTTAAAACTATAACATATCTTTATTTTTCTTGAATAATTTTCTCACTTATCACTTGATGAAACATTTTTAAATATTGATAATGAAGGTTTATAAATATATCTTTATTTTCTTTCAAATCATGGTTTTATTATATGGTTTTAGATACCAAAGCGTTAATAATAAATTAATGATTACATTTTGGGGAACCATAAGGACTAAATAACATTCATTAACTTGTATTGACAGTGTCATGTAAAAAATATAGTAGTCTTTGTACATTTTTATTGCCTTAAGAGAGAAAATTAAACAATTTAATTTTCAAGGTTTAAATTTCCGTTTGTGGGATTTTCTGGAGTGCGCCATTCCCAAACAATCTTTTTTAATATTCCAACAGTAGTCGACCATCATGTGAGTATCCCACCTTCCTTGGTACCGCGTCTCTATATCTTTAAAATCGCCCTGCTCATCACACACTTCTCCTAGATTTTTAGGAAATTCGTCAAGATGACTATTCAAATAATTAAAGTAATTAAAATTTGGACCAGTTCGATATAATTGTTAGCCTTTTTATTTCCCATGTAATCTGTGACTCCATGCCTTTTTCTCCTTATCATTCATGGAACTTGAAAATGTTTGTTCTTTGACTAATTTTCTAATTTGTGGGTCGTAAAAAAAATGCAAGCATTTAGTTTTTCATGGCTCAGACTGGGAAATGCACCGGATATGTATTCAAAACACTTACTATCTTTGTTCAACGCTTTGACAAACTGATTTATTAGACCCAGCTTTATAAAAAGAGGAGGAAATATGATTTTTGAACGATCCACCAAAGGTTCATGTATTATATTTGGGTCACCAACATTTATACCTCTTCTCACCGGCCAATCTTTCTGAACCTAATGTTTATTTCTTGTGTTTGTGGAATACCAGAGCCAGGGGTATTCCACAAACACAAGAAACATGGATATTTCATGAACTCTACTTGTTGGTCAAGTAAGTAGTTAACCATTTTAAGATCCATTTATGTTGTTCGTACTTAAGTAGCTCGAGCCCTTTCTAAATTGTTTTGTTTTCTACTCAGAGACGTACAGAATGTCCAATTGGAAGTGGCCCATATGCATTTCCAGTATGAAGAAAAACGCACTTTAGGGTCCTCTTCGAACTGTCTAAAAACAATCGCCACAGCTTGGTACATCATGGCAATAAAAGAAGTCACTGTCCACTTTAAATTATTGCAAAAGTTCTGCTTCTCTGGTACGATACAAAGTAACTTTAGAGAGATAAAACAAAAACTTTACGTGATAGACAAAAACGGTTAAAAATCAGCACACCAAGATTAGTTAAAAACGAATATCAGATCTAAGTCAGCAGAAAAAAAGTACACTTATATAGACTGTTATTCCTTACATCATTTTTTAAAAGTGAAGTAAGGAATATAGAGGAAGCTAAACGTCTAGTTTTGCCCGAAAAATGTATACAAACAGAAAAATGTTGTGTGTTTGTTTACATTTAAACACTGATAATACATTTAAGCACATAACTGTATATTTTGAGTTTACGTGAAGTGATTATTACACTAAAAAAGACTGTTATTCCTTACTTCACTTTTAATTTGTATCGTTAGATGTACATTTCGAGACACAAGGTGCTCATTATCAATAACAAACTTTTGTTATTGATATTATCATTATCAATAACAAACTTTTGTTATTGATAATGAGCACCTTGTGTCTCGAAATGTACATCTAACGATACAAATAAAAAGTGAAGTAAGCAATAACAGTCTTATTTAGTGTAAGCACATGATTACTTTATATGTTAAAAATGTTGGTCATTGGCGGCCAGACACATGACGGAACGACAAGCTGTCGCCAAAGTTACATCGGTCAATATTTTAATGGAGCCAGCGTAATCTCTTGGCGTAATCTCTCAAGGTTCTCCAGTACCAACAAGTCCGTAACTAGGGGTGGGATAGGTAGGGGGTTAAACCCAATTTGAGATTTTTGAAAATTCTGAGAGGAAGGTTGAACCCCCCTATCCTACCCTTAGCTATGGAATTGTTGGTATTTGTTAGTACTGATGGACCTTCGCCTTAGCTATGGACTTGTTGGTACTGATGGACCTTCGCCAGGAGATTACAGCGGCGATCTCCATTGAAACATTGGCTGATGTAACTCAAATATTTCAAATTAATTGATTCCTTTATAATGAACAATTCACCTAACAAATTCACCAGTAATTCCAAATACAAATAATCATTATGAAACCACGAGCTTTACGGTATACGAATGTGCCCCAAGGTATACGTTGGACATACTGGATGTAGTGTTGCTCTCAAGCTAAGAGAACTTCCTTAACCTAGGCCAATACTTTAACATCACCTTTGTTCATGAATGTAATAAAAGTGGGAAAATACACTTATTACAAGAATTATAATTTAATAAATATATCAACTAACAAATTCTATTAAATGACCTAATACAATTTAACAATTCCTCTTTAATTAATATTGATTTTACTCAAAAATGTATGTATTAGTTTCAGCTATTTAAATTACCCTCATAACTACCATAGCAACAATGTCATTAGTATAGAAGCATTTATCTGGAATTATATATCGTACATAGTTTGAAGTTTGGCACGATTGATTCATTTGACACATGTGTGCTTAGTTGCCTATAACACAATATATAAATTACTCGGTTCAATGCGTTTGACTCGCGTATTTTATAGGTGTACATAAAGGAAATGTTTACTAATAAAAAAAGCTCCATGTATGTTAATCTTCAGATTTACGTTGTGTTTTAAAAAAGAGTTCAATTTAAAGCGTTAAGCGAGTGTTTTCCACTCCCAGATTAAGCGTGAAGTAAAATTTCGAGTTTAGAAAACCCTGAAAATTTGGTTTGGTCGCGTAGCGCGAAGCGCGGAGCAACCAAACCAAATTTTCAGGCTTTTCTAATCTCCAAATGTTACCTCATACGCCACACGTATAAAACACTGAGATATTAAGGAGTTTATAGATTTTGAACTTCACCTGAAATTAGTGTTTTTACGCGTAGAGAATGAAGTAAAATTTCGAGTTTAAAAAAGCCTGAAAATTTGGTTCGGTCGCTGCGCGCTTCGCGCAACGTGACCAAACAAATTTTCAGGCTTTTCTAAACTCGACAATTTATGCTTAGTCTGGGAGTGGAAAACACTTTTCTCAAACTTCAAATTGAACTCTTTAAAAAGAAAACAACGAATGTCGGAAAATTGACAGCGCTTACATTTGTATACTTTAACAAAAAATTAACTGTATATTCGATTTACAAAAAGAAACGAATGAATACAAAACCATTAAGTATGCACAGAAGTATAATAATTAATCACCATCACATCTAAGTGTTAAATATTTTTAACGCTACTTAAATCAGTGTTATATACGCATGGGGCATGAAGTCATATTTCGAGTTTAGAAAAGCGCCGTGAAAATTTGTTTGTTTGTTTTCTACGCGGGGCTTTTCTAGACTCGAAATTTTACTTCATGCTTAATCTGGAAGTGGAAGACACTTGTTAGTTTAAATTCATGCTTAATCTGGGAGTGGAAAGCACTTCTTTAAAGCTTCAGATTAAACTCTTTAAAAAAACAACGAATGTTTAAAGAAAAATTAAGGGCAGGTGGTGGCCGAGCGGTGACGTCGTCGGGCTGTATCGCTCGGCGAGTCACAAACTCGGGTTCGATTCCCGAGCACGGGGAGTTGTTATTTAAAAATAATATCTCGTCGTGTCCCTGGGTGTAGTGTGAATGTGTTGTGACGTCCAAATATATGTATATAGATATATAAATCATCGTTTGTGGCTGAATGGTAAAACCTATGCCAAACAAACCAAGAAAAAAAAAAAAGAAAAATTAACTGTATATTCGATTTACAAAAAGACATGAATGATTACAAAATTATTAAGGCTACAAAGAAGTATAATGTATGGATTTCAAGTATTTCGATGACATCTATATTTATTTAGAACATTTAAATATGGCCCAATATGGCAAAAAAACAGTTGGATGTATTTTTTCTTTCGCACATTTTTTAAATTTTTGTTTGCAGATTTCAATTCAGGATTTTTTTGCGAATTTGTCGCACTGTCTAATCAGTAGCGGCTTGTCCATAAGGGCTGCGGGGCTGCAGCCCCACCAGTTTAAAATGAAAAATAAATATTTTCGAAGGATTCTAGTTTATTTCTTTTTAGTAATATATTTTAGTAGAAAAGGACGAAGAGAATTTTCTAGCTTGACACTGCATAAAAAAACTTGATATTAAAACTTTGGGGCGTCCTACATTTAAATGTTACAAAACAGGAATAATCTGCTGAACATTTATAAAGGGTGTGTATTTTTGGTACCTATTCAAATTA
This sequence comes from Philonthus cognatus, assembly GCA_932526585.2. Classification (NCBI taxonomy): domain Eukaryota; kingdom Metazoa; phylum Arthropoda; class Insecta; order Coleoptera; family Staphylinidae; genus Philonthus; species Philonthus cognatus. Next base: position 101,912,380 of record OW052244.1, read on the forward strand.
ATAGGTGAATTTAAAGTGTATAAACTCCGATGCATTTTAGTGTTGCACTGTGTTATTTACAATACTGATCAAATTCAAAACATTTTATAGAATAGCCTATTTTTATGCAGTAAAACTTCAAAATCCTAATTTTCTGCGAAGCTCTCAGTATGTATAAATTTGACATATTATGACATATATTTTATATTTAAATATATCGCTGCTTTACTTTGATAGTGGTACAACTAACAAAATAGTTATTTTTTTAATACAGTTTAATGAATACAGCTTTAAAAGACACAAATAAAAATACGTGCAAAAATTAAGACAAATCAAGTGATAGAAACTTCAATATTTGAATAAAAGTGTCTTGTAAACTTTTGCAGACACCTCCTGAAAAATTAACAAATTTCACTTGTGGCATTATCAAAGCAAAGCAGCGATATTAAAGCTGTAATCTGTTAATTATTTATAATACATACCTGAGCAGCCATAATCCTTTGTCGCTCCTTAATCAACCCGCATTTCGCACAAGAACAATTCTTATAAATGCACTGCTTCTTATGCCCTCTGAGAGTGGAAATCATCCCGTGATTCCGGCACCTGGCGCACTTGGGCACCCTCGCCGACCTTCCGCCGCTCGCCAGCATTTCCAAGAAAAATCCCGAGATAAATCGGAACACTTCAACTGGATATAACAATCGCCAAAAGAATACAATGTATATAAAGATACGGATCTCGCAGATTAGCAAGGATAAGTCGAATGTTACAGCGACCAATGGGAATTGAGGTGAGAAGGGGAGGCCAATAAGAGACGAGATAGTTTTCAGCGGGATACGCCCCCTGGCAAGCTGAAAGATTTTTCTTTTTCAGAAACAACGCGCGCGGATATCCGGTATGTTTTAATTTGGATGTGTAAATAATTGGGGGATAGGTGTGAAGATGGGTGAGTGGGGATGGGATTATTTTTAAAGTTGCTTGATTACTGTGTAAATATGTCGGGAAGCTTTGAAAATACAAACACTATTGGTAATGAAAACATTTTTATAATTAAAGATTTTAAAAATGTGCTGTTTGTGTTCTAATCACCATTTTTTTTTACAAGAAGAAATCATCCAACGTATTTTTTTCAAACAAAAATCATGTGTATTAAAAATCCCCATAAATTATTTGGATTGATTGAGTTACTTGAAGATAATTATACTTTGATTAAAAAACTCTTAGAACCTTTCTTCAATACTTTATTTTGTAACCAAATGTACATTTCGGACACGAAGTGTCCATTATCAATGGTTTGATACTAATTAATTAATCAATGGTTTGATACTAATTAATTATATTAGTATATTTATATTAGTATCAAACCATTGATAATGGACACTTCGTGTCCGAAATGTACATTTGGTTACAAAATAAAGTATTGAAGAAAGGTTCTAAGAGTTTTTTAATCAAACCCCATAAATTACACACAGTACTCACATCAACTTCAAAAGCAACGAGATATCATTATTTTTTCAAGAAAAATATATTACTGCCAACGTTTATCAATTTTAAGATCTTCATAAGTCTTCATATAAGTAATGGAAACTCTTAGTTTTAAATGTTGATTTATAAAAAAAACACGTTAATCTTTTCTTCACATTATTGTTTATTTACTAACACTTGCATACAATAGGTAACATGATACATTTTTTAACAATAAAAATATTTGACGAATAAAGTACTAACAACTATTGATAATTCAAGTAAACGTGTGAAAAAATGTTGTTAGTGCTTTATTCGCCAAATTAATTTGATCTTTACGTAACTTAATCAATCAATTTAATAAAAATATTGTTTAGTAAAACACTTTGTCAATGTTTAGTGTTTTCTGTTTGTTATATCTGTAATTTATTTATTTATTTATTTATTTCAATCAACGGACGAATCCAGTTACAGATTGATTACAAGATATGAAACATTACAAAATAAAGATTAACACTAAACAATAATGGAAAAAACAGTATACACAAAATACAATACAATATGAGCGCAAATTATTCTAAATACTCAACAATCAAGTCGAAGATCGCCTTTGAAGATATGCAATTAAATATGTCAATGTCCGGATGAAGTGATAATACATTATTATATAATGAACACATTGAATATACTGGTGCCTTGAGCATAATATTTGTATTTGGGATTGATAACTAGAAAAGACGTTTGTTCCTTATATTAACAGGCACATTAATATTAATTCGTGCAAGTAAGTCGGAGCAATCCATGCGATTGTTGAGTATTTTATACAAGGTGGTCACTGCATGCGATTTTCAGCGATTTTCTAAGGAGTGTAAGTTGAATTTACGCAATAGTTCAATATAATTATAATCAGTCCCAGGATATGAACCAAACTTCTTAAAGTGAAGATATTTGACAAATTTCTTCTGGATGGCCTCGACCATCAAAGAATATTTTGCGTAGTATGGATCCCAAACGCAACAGGCATATTCAAGTTTAGCTCTTACAAACGAATAGTATAGTATTTTAATGGCATCGATATTCTTAAAAGGTTTAGCATTTCGTATTATGAAGCCCAACGAGCGATTTGTGGTCGATACTACTTTCATTACATGACTATTAAAAGATAGTTTCTTGTCAAATAACACTCCCAAGTCTTTGAAAGTCTCAACATGGGATAATACAGAGCCATTAATCATATAATCGAACGTTATTTGTGACTTATTCTTAGTATAAGACAATGTCTTACATTTTAAAACGTTTAAAGTGATGCTGTTGTTCTTGCACCACGTTACTATCAGGTCGAGATTATGCTGAAGATACACACAATCGTCAAAAGTATTTATAGGATGATAAATTTTCAAATCGTCTGCAAACATTAAGATGTTATGATTAACTACATCAGCAATATCATTTATATAGCAATTAAACAGTAACGGGTGGAAGGTTGGAGCCTTGGGGGACACCCGAAGAAGCAATAAATTGATGAGACTTAAACCCTTTGTATTCTACAAATAACAGTCTGTTGGTAAGGTAATTGTAAAGTAAATTACATAGGTTTGTTGAGAGCCCAATTAGGCTTAGCTTATTTACAAGTATACCGTTATCGATTCTATCAAAAGCTTTTGATAGGCAAGAAAAGCTTCCGGAGAAAGTGATTTAACAATAAGATACTCACATGGGCGTCCGTCTATAATAAAGTCGTCGGCAATCAGAGGAAAAAAAGAAGTAAAAAACTAGGTGTCTACTTTCAAAATGTTGGTGGCTTGAAGGGAAAAATGAAATCCATTTTATTAAATGTTAACGTGAGTGTTTATGATATAATCGTTCTGGTAGAAACTTGGCTGGACAGTGGTGTAGATAATGCCGAATTCGGGTTAATTGACTTTCATATATATAGACGGGATAGATCAACGCATAGTAGTTCCAAGGTCAGAGGGGGTGGAGTACTAATTGCAATAAAAAATAGTGTAAAAAGTGTTGAACTACATAGCAGTGAAAATGTTGAACACATATTTGTCAAAGTGCTGGATAAGTTAATTATTGGATCAACTTACATTCCACCAGGCTCGGATTATACTCACTATTTATCGCACGCCACAGATGTCGATGAGATCTGTAAACGTAACTCGGATTGTGATTTTTTACTTTGTGGAGACTATAATCTGCCCAATGCTTCGTGGGGTACGTTCGGTAAAAACGTGTTAAACATGAACAATTCAAATGCTACAGCAGGTGCATTGGCTGAAGTGTTGTCTTGCCATAATTTATACCAAGTGAATCAAATCCCGAATGAACGAGGTCAACAATTACCGCGGTGTTGCTGTACAGTCTGCTGTCCCGAAACATCTGGATCGATTAGTGTACGACCAATTGAATTGGTTATGTTCACCATATATTATCAATGAACAACATGGTTTTGTCAACGGCAGGTCAACCGTCACGAATCTGGTCTCGTATCAAACTTTCATATCAGATGCTTTAGAAGAAGGTGCACAGGTGGACTCAGCTTATACAGACTTCTCTAAAGCATTTGATCGGGTACAACACAATATTTTAATTCACAAATTAAAGGGTATCGGTTTTGGTAGCAATGTAGTGCGATGGTTAGAGAGTTATTTGGTGGGAAATCTCAGCGTGTGCGTGTGGGTCAACATGTATCTAATACAATACCAGTGACGTCAGGTGTTCCCCAGGGCTCACACTGTGGTCCGCTTTTATTTTTACTCTTCGTCAATGACATTGGATTAAGTATAAAAAATAGTCAGTTTCTTCTGTATGCTGATGATCTCAAGGTTTACAAAAAAAGTGCAAAATGTTTCTGATCAGCTACAACTCCAAGAGGACTTAAATAGGATTTCTGTTTGGTGTACAATTAATAAATTGGAATTGAACTTGGGTAAATGTTTTTCCATATCTTTTAGTCGAGGGCGTGTGGGGGAATTTACCTACAGTTTACCTCTGAATAATAAAGTTAAGGATTTGGGCGTAATATTTACAACAAAATTAGATTTCAAGGAGCATACTTCGCTTGTGTGTAACAAGGCATTAACAGTGTTGGGGATTGTATATAGATTCGGCAAACAGTTCAAGGACACTACGGTCAAGTCTCTCTCTCAGGGACAAATCCTGGTGCGCCCACATGTGGAGTATGTTTCTATTGTTTGGGCACCATACTCAAAAAACGCTATCCATCAGCTGGAAATGACTCAGGGGAAATTTCTAAAAATTATGTCTTCTCGGCTAGGTGTAGCTAGTATCAATTTTAGTCATAGTGGCATGTTATCGCTATCGAACCTGAGATCGTTAGCTGAAAGAAGAGTATTTTTAAATTTGACTTTCTTACACAAAATTGTTAATGGTCTAATTAACTGTTGTTATTTGGTAGAGGCACTAAATTTCTTTATACCTCGTGGTCTTCAAGCTAGACATAGGCCTATATTCCGTTTACGTTTTCATTCGATCAGATACGGGATGTCTAATCCCATCGATCGTATGATGAGGTATGCCTATGGTATTAGCAATAATCCCAACTTTGTTTTATTTACACCATCAATTCATCAGCTTAAGGTCCAGTTACGTCGTATTAGGCTATCCAATGTCATTGACTGTTAGATCTTTAGTTCAGTAATAATTTTGGTGGCTGTAATCAATGTAACTCTTTATATGGTTTTTGTTATTTTTGTTCAGTAATAATTTAGTCGGTTGTAATCAATGTAATTCTTTATATGATTTTTATGATTTTTGTCATATATTAAAATATGTATATGTACACTTATGTAATAAAATGGAGATTCCGTAATAAATAAATAAATAAATAAATAAATATATCGGTGTAAATTACGTCGACTTGGATTCGGTTGTCTAAATAATCCGAGAGAGTTTGCGTCATTTGCAAAATGTTGGATAACGTTGATTTATTAGGTCTAAACCCATGTTGCCTAGATGATAATTTGTTATTAATGTAGGGATTAATGAATTTACATAATATCTACTCAAAGCATTTAGCAACATTTGAGATGATAGCTATAGGTCGATAATTAAGGACATCTCTTTTATTACCAGATTTAAAAACGGGTACAATTCGCGTACTTTTCCAGCGGTTAGGACCGGTATTATGAAGGAGACATAAATTAAATAATATATAGGTATTTGATTGAAATTCATATGGTTTGTTTTTATTAGTAAAAAAACATTGATTTATTTTCAACTAGTTTCGGCTTAATACCATTTTCAAGAATGGTGTACAAAAGAGCAAAATTGATTATATATACTAGATGTCGGCATTTCAGGTAATAAGCGCTCTAATTATCGGGGAATTCCAAAGGTCCTCGTTGCCATTGACCACGTTTTTTCCCGCCTTTATGGCTTTACTTATTTCTAAACCCTCCCGATAATTCAAAACTAATCCCTTATTACCCGAATGCAACATTTTACAGTCGTTTGAGCTGAAAAAGTGATTAGCCGCGATGCAATGTTTTGCGAACCCCGTGGTCTGTTTATTATTTAGAATATCTTTCCTATGTTCTTTTAATCGCGTTTCAAAAGACCTGCCCGTTTAAATTAAATATATGAGATAGAGGAAATACAAGCATATTGCGGCAATCCTTAAGTACTACAGCAGGAATACCATCAGGGCCCGCGGTGACTTTATTACTTAGCTTACCAAGGGCATCAATTACTAAATCATCTGTAACCTTAGAAATGCTAAGAAAATCATTTACAGTGTTAAGGTTATTATAAACAGCATTAATAACAGGTTTAGTGGAAACAGTAAATGATTTAGAAAAGTGTGCAGCAAATGCATTCACTATATCAAGTGGTGAAGACAGAGAAAGATTTTCATATTCCATGACAGGAGGGATAGAGGATTAATTAAATAAAAGTAATAGTAAGTAAATTTGCGCTGATATAAAAGAATATATTAAAGTGAAAAGGAAAATAAAAAGAGAATGAGCCCCGTGAAAAGGTTTCAGTGTATGTATACAGGAGGAGACGTGCGACGTATTACTGTCAGTTTGTTAAATAAACACAACTCCATTAAATTGTTGCCTAACATATGTCATTTCGACCACCCAAACTGTTTTCGAATTTATACGCGCCGTCTCGCTCGCGCACCGACATATTGCGATCTTATAACTCACAAAAATATATATCACAAGTGAATATTAAAAAACAAAAGAAATGATTTGTATAAGACGCAGCATGTGTTAATATAACAAGGTTTAAAATTAAAAACAAAAATGCCCAGTGAGAGGAAAAAATATACAGAGATGGACGCAACATGTGCGAAATGCGCAAATTGAATATTAATTTACACCAAGCACATCTTGTGGATATTTGCGAATTACTAAAAATAAACTGTTTGGGTTAAAATTTTATTCAATTATAACTCGTGTGTATAATTCAAGTTTTAGTTTTCATAATCTAATTTTATTAGTGTTGTGAACAAGGCCGTAGCTAAAAAATAATCGGAGGGGGTTATAAAAATTTTGGGAGGGTTTTAATGAATGGTAAACTCTGTTCCTTTAATATGACCAAACTAATATGACCAAATTAGCAGTGTGTACAAAGTGCTACGCTGCCACGTATTCACATATACTCTGTTTTTTTTTAATATGACCAAACTTAGGGTGTATTTACTGCGAACAGTTGCAGTCCTGCTTTAACAGTAAGGTATTTTAAACATCAAATTTTGAGATGTTGGTAAATGATTATCAATGTGACAAATAAATCATAATTTGGCAAATAAATTGAGATTTACAAAAAAAGAACGCTACAACTTGCAACTTTACAACACATGCAGGGATTTTTTCTTTTAAGTATACTTTCACATATTCCATATAAACATTTGTTGAATTAATAAACATGTGATCAGAACTAAGCAGTATATTTTGAACTTCACTTTAAATCAGTGTTTTATACGCGTAGCGCATGAAGTAAAATTTCGAGTTTAGAAAAGCCCAAAAAATTTGTCTCGGGTCGCTGCGCGACCCTCGACAAATTTTCACGGGGCTTTTCTAAACTCGAAATTTTACTTCATGCTTAGTCTGGGAGTGGAAAACACTCGTTAGAGTTATTAAATTGGAAGTTTAAATAAGATCACGAATGTCTAAAAATTCGCATTGAAAAATCGTAACATGTATACCTAAAACAAAAATTCCTTGTATTTAGAACTTTTTAAAATTTGAACATATACATAGAGATTTATGTAACACCAACATTTTCATAACGAGATTTTTTCGTTTAAGTATCCATATAATAATAAGTATTTATTGCCCAACAGGAAATTTCCCAATTACAAGACAATGATAATACAATAAACAATGTATGTATGTACATAAATAAATTTAAATCTACGTTCCATATTTTTTGATGCTCGGTTTAATAAAAGAATTTAATTTGAAACTTTAAGCGAGTGTTTTCCACTCCCAGGCTAAGCATGAAGTAAAATTTCGAGTTTAGAAAAGCCTGAAAATTTGGTTTGGTCGCGTAGCGCGAAGCGCGGAGCGGCCAAACCAAATTTTCAGGCTTTTCTAAACTCGAAATTTTACTTCATGCGCCACCGGTACAAAAAAACCTGATATATTAGATAGTTTAAAACACACCGCTAAACTTTACATTGAATCAGTGTTTTGTACCGGTGGCGCATGAAGTAAAATTTCGAGTTTAGAAAAGCCTGAAAATTTGGTTTGGCCGCTACGCGCTTCGCGCTACGCGACCAAACCAAATTTTCAGGCTTTTCTAAACTCGAAATTTTACTTCATGCTTAGCCTGGGAGTGGAAAACACTCGCTTAAAGTTTTAAATTAAATTCTTTTATTAAACCGAGCATCAAAAAATATGGAACGTATGCATATGGATACTTAAACGAAAAAATCTCGTTATGAAAATGTTGGTGTTACATAAAACTCTATGTATATGTTCAAATTTTAAAAAGTTATAAATACAAGGAATTTTTGTTTTAGGTATACATGTTACGATTTTTCAATGCGAATTTCTAGACATTCGTGATCTTATTTAAACTTCCAATTTATTAACTCTAACGAGTGTTTTCCACTCCCAGACTAAGCATAAAGTAAAATTTCGAGTTTCGAAAAGCCTGAAAATTTGGTTTGGTCGCGTAGCGCGAAGCGCGGAGCGGCCAAACCAAATTTTCAGGCTTTTCTAAACTCGAAATATTACTTCATGCGCCACCGGTACAAAACACTGATATATTATATAGTTTAAAACACACCGCTAAACTTTACATTGAATCAGTGTTTTGTACCGGTGGCGCATGAAGTAAAATTTCGAGTTTAGAAAAGCCTGAAAATTTGGTTTGGCCGCTCCGCGCTTCGCGCTACGCGACCAAATTTTCAGGCTTTTCTAAACTCGAAATTTTACTTCATGCTTAGCCTGGGAGTGGAAAACACTCGCTTAAATCTTTAAATTGAATTCTTTTAATAAACCGAGCATCGGAAAATGTGCAACGGATATGGATACTTCAAGAAAAATTCTCGTTATGTAACTGTTCGGTGTTACATAAAACTCTCTGTAGATGGGCAGATAATGAAGAAGACAGATATTAATGAGCAAGGAATATTACCTGATCCTTCTATCCTATCGGATCCTTAGAGACATTTTATCAAATTAGTAGTAGATACAAATAATTTGAGGCGGTGACAGGTAAATACATTTGTTCACTGATTATAGAGGCTTCTACTTCGTTATACATTGTTGAACATAAATAAAACACTGTTTATCACTTTGTTTGTAATAAACCAATTGTTATACAAACAAAGTGATAAACAGTGTTTTATTTATAAATACATTTGTAATTGAATTGTCATATTAATGTCAGATTTGTCTTCACATAACCTACAAATTAAAAGTTGGTTTACAACACAACATGTGATTAATCTTATCCTAACCTAAAACACACAACCTGCATCACACTACTAAATTCTTGAAATGTCAAATTTGATTGGTCATATTAAAAAATAAACAGATTATGAAAATATTGTATTTGCTTACAGGGCCGCTTTTACATACAAACATTTACAATTTTGAAAATTTCGTGGGGGAGGGGTTGAACTACTATACCCCCTCCCCGCACCCTCTGGCTACGACCTTGATTGTGAAGACTGGAATACAATTGTCTTTTTAATTCATGACGTAAAAACATCAATATCTTAAAATACTCAATATAGTTACGGCATCATGCAATTTACTTGAAAGTTTCTTATTTTTTTTTCTCTATACAAGAATAAGCAGAAAAACCTTACTAAAATTGAAAATTATTTTTTTACTAACTTCTTTGAATTTTTTCTATGATCAACAATGAACCAGAAAAACCTTAAAGAAAAATAATACAGGATTTCCACAAAACTCAAGATGCTGCATCCAAAAAATAATCCTGCCATTCCTCCAACGTAAACTGCAATACAGAAAATTATAAATAAATTCTAAAACACGATGTTCGGAATTTTACAAATTGTTAGGGTTATAAATGTTTTAATAAACAAAAACAGCCTTGTGTGTTTCAGGCTCATAATATACACATTTGAAGTAATTAATGCAATAAATTATTGTTGCCACAATCAGTGGCATAGATAGCTTTTGTGATGAGGGGGGATTTTAGTTTGTTTTTTGTTTCATAAATTTATTTTATTAAAGTTATACAAGAAGAACTACAAAAAATGATGATGTGTCCATCGTAAAGAGATTGACCCCCTAAATCCCCACCCCCCCTCTTTTTGCGCCACTGGCTCTGATTATATTTATAATAAAAGTGTTTTTCAAATAACAGACAATCTATTTAATTTAATAAAATTATTTTAAAAAATGTTACCCAACACGTCAGTGAATCCAAAAATAACATCCCTCTTCAAACGCATTCTAGGGTATTCTTTCAAACCCCACTGTAAATTCGAACCCAAAAACCATTCTCTTGAATCTACTTGCACCACAATATAGTTAACTTCATCACAATTTGGATAGCAAACGCATTCTCTCTTCATAGTTACTAAACGTTCTAAAAACTGATGTTTTACAAAAATTGAATCAATTATTTGATTTTAGTAATACAAACCTTTATATTGAGCTAAACAATGCATTCCTTTAACATCACAAATCGTATCTCCATCTAAAGGAAAAGTGTCTTTTATAGTAAATGTTCTATAAGTACTCATTGATAAATAGGTAGATAGTTTAAAGCAATTATGCAATTTTTATTTGCAATAGATATACAAGAATTAAAAGCTAAAGAGTGCTCAAGTGACTTCTGAAGACTGTAATTAGAGATCTGATTTTTATAAATAATTGGTGGCGAAGGGTGTAAGTCTGTCTCCCTCATTTGCTGAGATCTAGTGACATGAGAATCAACTAATTATTTTAATAACCAGCTCATTATTTTATAAGTCGCTAAAATCACAGTTCAACCCTTAAAAGTCTTATAACCAAACATTCTTTATTTTATAATGTAAAATACCTGGACAAATACTTTTAAAGGTTAGACTGTGATTTTACTTCCTGCTTTCTAACCACCTCATATTTAATATATTTCAAAAATTTTAATTTATAGTACTAATTTGTAAATTATTAATTTAATTTTTCGTGATATACCTAATGTGGTTTTTTTTATACTGCGTGTCCCATTTCAAGATGCATCATAGGAAATTTCCATGTTAATTTTTCAATTTGTATTTTTATCTCCATTATTGAATTTAAATGGTCAGAATGAAATTAAAATGGTTCTCTTATACGCTAGTTCAGGCAAGATTTCATTATTTATATTGAAACGAAATAACATAAATGGTACACTTAATCTAAACAGAATATCATTTACCTTACTATTTCTCTTTCAAAATTCGGAAAGGATGCGTATGTAAACAATGAATCTAAAAGATTATTTGAAGACTTCTTCTTTCTTACACTTACTATTAGATTTACTCATATCATTGCAGATACATCTGTTACAATTTATTTAGATTTCCTCTTTTTTTCTCAACGATACGTTCATCGTTTACACAATTATTCGCCTCAAATTTCTGAACGATTCTAATAATTCTTAATTAATATTAAATAAGTCCAAAATACCTAGCACGCAAAAAAGGTTCACTAATAGTCCATTTTATGATCATATTTTCTTGTGGTATAAACACTCATGTTGAATTGAATTAATGTTTTGTATCTTAATAAATTTAGATGACAAACACTGACTTTTCAAAGCAACTACTATTTTAAGGATTTTATTTTTGAATATTTCTTCACTATTTTTAAGCTATATTTCGAAGAAAACTAAAGATAAAACATAAATAAAACTTATAAAACAGTACTAGTAGGAGAAGGAATGATTTTAGTTTTATTCTGATCATTTTGGTTGAAAAATAGAGATACAAACTGAAATTAAAATTTTTACATGGGAAGTCCCTATGATGCTCCTTAAAACGGGACACACAGAATATAAGGAGTGTCTATAAACTGTCGGCATCTTCAAATTACATATCTTAGAATAAGTCAAATGTTTCAGTAAATCTCGGAAACGTAATAAATTTTATTATATGCCTAATTACGACGTATGTTTCTCGCTTTAATTTCTACATTATTGGTTACCTAATTTTCTGTAAAAATGCGGAATACATCCACATAATTTTTTGCTCAACTTAATCCTGCATTCCATTCTGCATAAAACGTAAGAATATACGGGAGAATGTTTCAAATCGCTTTCGTCGTAAAATCTGCACTTTCTTTGGTTAACTGTCAAAGCAGCGGCACGATCACTGCTGTACAAAGACAAAGCTGTCAAATAAACCTGCATGAAATAGCCATTCGATGAATAAAGCATTTTACTGGCAACATCAGCTACTTCATAAGGTCCATGAAGAATCATCTACAAAGAAATAACTCGTTTAAAAATATGAATTTCTTTAATATAATAAACGAAAGAAGAATCATCTACAAGGTAGCGCAAAAGTAATGACACGATGTTTTAAGGCTATGATTTTGTTCCAAAATGAAAACAACTGCTTTTATTTGTTGGATTATGATTATTTGGTCCTTTAGATTTTTTCTGTCAAGTCGAGAAAATAACATTGGCCACTTCTTTTTCAATATTTATTTTCATGGCCTGTAAAGTCTTTAGGTTGTTCGCATAAACGCGTGAATTCGCAGTATCCCAATGAAAGAAGTCGGAAGCGGTCAAATCAGTCCATCTTGCGTCAAATGCAAATCGCCAAAACGACCGTTTCCAGGTTGCGTAATTTGGCCTGGAAAGGCTATCTTGATTAATATAGAGCATTCTTAAAAAGTATAGCGCTGTATTGTTTGTTGGTGTGTATTTAACATCTGTTTACTTCACAAATATTCGAATTCCGATGACAGAAATCGCCATTTGCAAAAATGAGAGCACCTTCTGATAGACTTAACGAAACTAAGTATTTGCAGAAAGTCGATATTAATAATAATAATAATAATAATAATACGTTTTTAAATTTTGTAAATATTCTGCAAACTATTGACAAATTCAATTTTTCTCTGTGTTTGAGTAATCATTTAAAATTAGTGCTTAAAAACTGAAAAACGCAATTTCAACCTTTTGCTATACTGGTTTATTTTTGCAATAAATATTTAATTTAAATATTTGTGGGTGATGATTCAAATCTAAAAGACCCCACATAAAATGCTGTTAAGCGAGTTTTTGAAGATTATTAAACATTAAAAAAGTTAATTTCAATCTTACTTTTGCGCCACTTCTTAGAAAGAAATTGTTTCAAAATCGTTGAAAAAAGACAAAAATCTCATTTCTTACAATACCATTAAATGCTAAAATAAATGCAAAGCCGTGAATCAAGGAGATCAATCAAAAGATTAAGACTATTATAAACTTATACAGGATTTTATCTGTATTCATACGAGTACAGGTAATGTTTTTTATCTGTATACATACGAGTACAGGGAATGTTTTTTTAAATCTTCAGATATTCGTTGTTTTTCAAAGGGGTTCAAGTTGAAGCTACAAACGAGTCTTGTAGAGCATGCAGTAAAATTTCGATTTTAGAAAAGCCTTAAAACTTTGGTTTGGTAGCTCCACGAATTCCTTTGCACTTTAAGTACTAAAATAAACGTATGATACTTACATAAAATCCAGTGGACATATTCACCACATTTGAGAAAACCTCTCCATCCAAAGTGTTCACAAAAAAGGTGTCATTTCTTGGTTGGAGACCCCACTTATTTTGTAGCCAATAACTGAAAGTTAATGTTTAATTTGAAGATTTTCGTTCGATTTGCTCAACGCATTAACTTAAAGGTTTCTGTATTTATCAAAGATTTTCTCACATATTAAATTTAAGTAACTAACTCTGTAAGTCCCTGTTCTCGAACTTTAGATTTTAAGTAAACAAAATATAAAATTAATATCGACTTTCTGCAAAAATTTAGTCTTGTTGGGACTTCTCCAAATATTCACTAAAACAACTATTTGGAAAAGTCTTTAAATATTTTTAGAAAGTCGATATTAATTATAATTCGTTTTTACATTTTGTAAATATTCTGCAAACTATTGACAAATTCAATTTTTCTTTGTGTTTGATTAATCACTTAAAATTAGTCTTAAAAAAAAAGAAAACGTAATTTCAACCTTTTGCTTTAGTCCTTAATTTTTGTAATAAAAGCCCAATTTCAACCCTACCAAATATTTAATTTAAATATTTGTGGGTGATGATTTAAATCTAAAAGACCCCACATAAAATGCTGTTAGACCAGTCTTTGAAGATTATTAAAAAAGTTAATTTCTATCTCCCTTATAATATTGCTTGCTAGTTTTTAGAGATGTATTAAAATTGAATATTTGTAAAAAAAAAAATAATTTTGTACAGGGGAAAATTTAAGAAAATCAAGGTAAATAAACATAGGTTTGATTTTCATAATTTACAAAACTAGAGCTGATTTACATTTTGCAAAATAAAGAATTATTGTTGTTACAATTCAACAATATTAACAAAATACAAATAAAAAGAAACAAATTCAAACTTAACCATAAATTAGTGTTCAAATTCAAATTCAAATTCCTTTATTAACGGTAATAAACCTTTTTACATCAAAATATAAATATTATAAATAACAATTAACAAATAAAAAATGATACTGTTTAAATGCCTGGCACATAAAGTGAAATTTTGAGTTTAGAAAAGCCAGATAATTCGGATTTCTAGACTAAGCTTCGCTCGGCGCGCAAATCCAAAATTTCAAGCTATTCTATTCGCGAAATTTTACTTCATGCTTAAACAAGTAATGGAATCCCATGATAAAAAATAAAAAACCGCCAATATTTATTATTTCACTTACACAGGGAATTTTTCTTTTAAATATAGATATTCCGATAGTTACAGCATTTGGTAAATTTGTAGAAATTTATTGTTTTCATACAAGCGGTTAATTTAAAGGTTCTAAGTAGTGTTTCCACTCCTTGATTAATCATAAAGTAAAATTTCAAGCTTAGAAACCCCTGAAAATTTGGTCCGCGTAACAAAGCGAAGTGACCAATCCAAATATTCAAGCTATACTAAACTCGAAAGTTCACTTCATGCGCCACGCATATAAAACACCAATTAAAAGTGGTGTTTAAAATACACTGCTTAATTTGATCCACGTTAATAAATATTACAAATGTTTATATCGTAATTCTTTTAAATGGTTAAACTGCATTTAATCATTCTTTTATTTTACAATCATATTTTATTTCACAAACTTTAAATCATAAGTATATATCGAATTCCAAACTATTTTGTATTTGAAACAAATTGCTTGCTCGATCAGTTTGCAGAAGTAATTGTTTCAATAAATATTTATTGTTTTACTAGTCTTATTATTTAATTAATAATAAAAATCGGACATAGGTTTATGTAATCTATTGCCTTTAAATCAGCCCCTAAACGACATGCCATTTTTTACACTTGTTCTGAATTATATAACACAATATATTTTATCAGCAATAAACAGACAATATCTAGCTTTTCTCTGAATGATTCAAAAACAAACTTACTCTGGTGAGCTGTACACTGCCATCTTAGAATTATACGAATAACATAAGCCCATTTCTGTAAAGACTTGCTCCAAAGAATATAAATTCCCATTGATACCAGAATTCGAGACAGTGGGATGAAACTCAAATTGCAACTTCAAGATTATATCCACGTATTGCTCGGGTTTGATCTCATCGAAAAACGTCACTTGATCAAAATTCTCATACGTCGCATTTGTGAGTGTTATTAAAAACTGTCTAAGGGCTGTTTTGTTTTTAGTCGGGTATTTTTCCACGAAATCCTAAATGAAACATATTTAGTAATAAAGACGTAATACTATAATCTATAATTACAACTTATATTAATCAAAAATCCACTGAGAAAACACATTTAAATAAAGTTTGATCGATATTAAAACAACGTTTCATGTTGTTAAACTGTATAATTCAAATACGATTTGAATCTATTTTTTTCAGAAAAACTATTTTATTCTTTAAGATCGCCTAAGATTCTTTCGATTAATATTCATTCCTTGTAATTTTTTCAGTTTATTATAATTTCCTGCTGGTTCATAAGTTTGGTAAGAGAATAATTTAACAATAATACACTTGAAACTTTGTTTGTATAACACTTATTTATTTTTCGTGTTTTTTAAACCAATTTAGTTCTTTTATACATACAAAGTTTAAAGTGTTTTATAGTTAAATTAACATGTATAACGAAGTAGAAGCCTCCACAATACAGAATAGTTTGACCTGATGTTGCATTTTGCATATAAATTATGCATAGTACAGTAAATCTGCTGTGTAACTCAAATATTTATTGTATAATTCAATATCTGTCGGGGTATTAGCTCGAGAAGTAGTTGTTTTAGTGAATATTTTGAGACTTGTCTCAATGAGACTACATTTTTGCAGAAAGTCGATATTAATTTTAATTCGTTTTTTAATTTTGTAAATATTCTTTAAACTATTGGCAAACTCAATTCTTCTTTATATTTTATTCTATACATACCTCTAAAGAAATCTCATCAAATTTTCTTGTTGGACAAATCGTAGCGCCAGGAAAAGACGTATTCCACGAAAATCGGTCTCTTTCCATTGAAATTACAGTTGGATTTTCTGTGTATCTGGTTAAAGTCAATCCACTTAATATAAAAGCCCCATACATGCCAAGAATGACCAAAGTCAACCATAGGGTAATTTCCACAGGATGCCTCTTTCTCGCAGCCAAATGATTAACTCCATGAATCGAACTTAAAGATAAGAAACCCCAGAAGAATTCCGCACACCAGATCAACCATTCATTAAATTTCATTTTCGAATCAATCTATGGTTTTCTTCACAATATTCTTAAAAATTCAACAAACAATCAAAGTTATACAATCAATTTTAAAAACCTCTGTTATACTCATGCAAACAAACTTTAATTGTTTAATAATAAAAATAAACTTTACCTATACAAACAAAGTTTAGGAGTTTTATTAGTGTAAAGTTAAAATGCTTAATTCAACCATTCATTTAATTTCAATATGCTTATTTTGTTTATACATTAATTTTGGTTATACTTAGTAACGTAATGAGTATGATGTGTTACTTTATACAACTAATTGTGTTAATTTCAATTGTAAAAAAGGTGAATTCCGTAAATAAAGAATAATAATAATAATAATAATAATAATATTGAATCAATCAATGGTTATCACAAGCTTTTTTTACAATATTCTTTACAATTTAATAAACAATCAAAGTTATGCAACCAATTTGAAAAACCTCTGTTATACTCATGCAAATAAAGTTTAATTGTTTAATAATAAAATAAATTCGTTACCTATACTAACAAAGTTTATGAGTTTTATTAGTGTAAAGTTAAAGTGTTCAATTTAATCATTCATTAAATGTCTTTATTGAAGGAATCAATGCTTATCACAAGATTTTCTTTACAATATTCTTAACAATTTAACAAACAATCAAAGTGGTGCAACCAATTTGAAAAACCCCATCCTAACATAGTTTAATTGTTGAATAATAAAAAAAACCGTTACCTATATAAAGTTTAAGAGTTTTATTAGTGTAAAGTTAAAGTATTTAATTCAACCATTCATTAAATTTCATTATTGAATCAATCAATGCATGTCGCAAGCTTTTCTTTACAAAATGCTTAACAATTTAACAAACAATCAAAGTTGTGCAGTCAATTTGAAAAGCCTCATGCTAACAAAATTTAGTTGTTTAATAGTAAAAAAATCCTTTACCTATTCAAAGTTTAAGAGTTTTATTAGAGTACAGTTAAAGTATTAAAATCAACCATTCATTAAATTTCATTATTGAATGAATCAATTCTTATCACAAGATTTTCTTTGCAATATTCTTAGCAATATAACAAACAATCAAAGTTGTGTAATCAATTTGAAAAAGCTCATGCTTACATAGTTTAATTGTTTGATAGTAAAAAAAACCTTGGCTACACAAACAAAATTTAAGAGTTTTATTAGTGTAAAGTTAAAGTGTTTAATTTAAATTAATTACGATCTAATAAAAAGTAATGAATCATATATTGTTTATTTGTGGGTTCTTACAGAAAATTGAAAATGTTCAAAAAGATTTCTAGAATTTGTATCACTGTCACTGTAACCACTCGAAATCAAATGATGTTCCAACATAAATTCAAGCATTTCTATTGATTCTACTAATCAAGGGTTTTGTTTAAATATTAACACAAACTATTCAACAACGATTTTATCACAGAAAATTATCCATTGAAAATAAATCTAAGCGATAATTCATCAAGTTTGATTTTCAACAAAAAGCAGCTGTATCGATGTTGGATATTTGTTGTTAATATTTTAACATCCCTCTTTTGTGTTGGTAAAATCCATGGGGTAAATGATACGTTTTTTAGTAAGTGTACGTGAGCATGTGCATGTGTGGTCCTCGTGCATATGTCGGACACGAATCTAATGGATTTATGTTTATTTAAGCACGCTATATGGAGGGGTATCTTCATATCAAGAATTCTCTCAAGCCGGGATCGCCACTTTTTTTCACTTTTCACTTACCTCATAGAAACGAAACAAACGGTCCCGGGATATTATTATGAAATTAAACACGTGTTTAAATAAAATGTAAAAAATAAAGTTATCACAGTAAATAAATGTAGAAACTATTAGTAAAAGAAGAAAGAAAAATATAAATAGATTAAAATGTAAATAAGCAGGTAAACTATTAATAAAAACGGTGATGTGTCTAGCATAGCAATTTTCCGTAATTTAAACAATTGATGATAAGTGAGTGGTCGAATAATCATATTTTACAAAATGTTTAGAAAATTGTACGAATTATTAAAATTTCTATATTTTTTATAGAACTTAATAGTTAATAAAACAACGATCATCAATTGTCAATTGTTTTAATAATAAAACGAGTGTTCTCCACTCTCAGGTTAAGCATGAAGTAAAATTTCGAGTTTAGAAAAGCCTGAACGTACAGGACATTGATAAGGGAAATGACACTTTGGTAACAAAACAACAATAATCAATTATCAAAGGATTTAATGTGAAACGAGTGTTTTCCACTCCCAGACTAAGCATGAAGTAAAATTTCGAGTTTAGAAAAGCCTGAAAATTTGGCTCGGGCGCGTAGCGAAGCGGAGCGACCGAGCCAAATTAGGCTTTTCTAAACTCGAAATTTTACTTCATGCGCCACGCGTACACAACACTGATTTAATGTGAAATGATCTTTATTTTTATTATAATAATAATCTGCATTTCCCGCCAGGGCAGTAAATAGTAAGCCGTAATCTCGAAAACAAATAAAGTAAAAAGGTTTTGAATCAATTGTCCGCGATTGTATTTATTTTAGATATGTGAGATGAAAAAAAAAATTATTAAAAAAAATAATTCGGAAACTGCAATTTGGTTCTTCAGTCAAGTAAGCCAAGACTTAAAACGATTTGTGAATTGTATGTAAAATGTATTCCTGAATCCAAAAACCATTCATTTAAAATTTTAACATTGATCTCTCTTCCGGTCAAACCGGAAATGTAACTAAAGTTTTTTGATAATTACTAAACTCCACTTTTTTAGTATAAACTTACCAAAATTCGAATTGATATCGCAAATAATTAAAAAAAAGGGGGGGAATCCTGCTTTGCGTTACACCGAGTAGATGGCAAAAAACTTTGATTTTGTCAATTTAATGTCATCGCGGTCTTATTTAAAAAATAATGTGAACACACAAAACCATAAAAACTAAAATTTAGAACCCCTGTAATTTGGTTTCCAGTCTATGGATATATTCTTCAAATGCCAAGATTAAATCTAATTATTCCCCAGTATTCACTATTAATTTCAATTTATTCTCTATTAATTTATCGTATAACTTTTCATCAGAATTGTAATCAACTTTTAGCTGATGTCATTTTTGTTTTGTTGAACGTTGTCACAAAGCACAATCTTTACTTAATGTATTATAATTTGAAATGCTAATTTTGTGTACAAAAAGTACATATACACGAATATTTTGCAAATGTGGCGAATAATCTAATTAAAGATATTCCAATGTCTACCCAAACACCCCTTACGCTCATGTCGAAGTATCAAGTTACGTGCTCAGAGTACTTCCAATTCAAGGAAACTACATTTATAGTAATCAGAGATGTAATAAAAAGTCTAAAAAACTCCCAATCGAAAGATATTTATTTTCTTACTGTAGATCTAATAAAAAAACTTTCTGTTACCATCACAGTACCTCTCACTAAGTTGATAAATTGTTGCATTAAAGATTGCATATTTCCAAATTCGTTAAAAATGGCTCGTATCACTCCTATACATAAAAAGGGGGATAAAGGAGACACAAACAACTATAGACCCATAGCCATACAGTTGTAATAGCGAAGATATTTGAAAAAGTTATGCTGGCCCAAGTATTAGACCACCTTGAAAAACATAACATACTGTCTGATTTTCAATATGGTTTTCGTAAGGGAAAATCCACTGCCAGCGCGATTGTCGACTTCACTAATAATGTCCTGCAAGGCTTCGAGTCGAATATGCATACCACTGCAACTTTCCTGGACCTCAGCAAGGCCTTTGACTGCCTGGATCATGGTGTTCTCTTACGAAAACTATATTTCTATAACTTCCACCCTAGCAGCTGTCGACTAATAGGATCCTACCTACACCATAGACGACAAATTGTTACCATAGATAGTAAACAATCGAGGGAAAAGTACCTCACTCATGGTGTACCCCAAGGATCTATTCTCGGGCCTGTACTTTTTCTCATCTACATTAACGATCTCTCGTCTACAGCAACAGCTTCCACCTTGTTTCAGTTTGCGGATGATACCACCTTTACAAACAGTTCACTTGACCTTTTACACGCGACTGAGCAGCACAATAAATCAAAAAATGACGTCATTCATTGGTTTGAGACGAACAGATTAATCCTTAATCCAAACAAATCAGTCAACTTACTATTTTCTTTGCGTACAGACGCACCTGAACAAACGCCAGCTAAGTTTCTCGGTGTCTGTCTCGACAATAGGTTGACATGGAATAACCAGGCAGAGTCAGTAGCTCACAAAGTATGTGGTTCCATATTTTTACTGCGGCACTTAAAGGTAAGCCTCCCTCCGAGTGCTATACGTACTGTGTACCTCGCAGTATGCCAATCACACCTGGTATACGGGATTCTTGCATGGGGACAAACACCTATATTGAATCGTATGTTTGGTCTACAAAGAAGGGCAGTACGTATAATTTCAGACCTAAAATATCAGGACGACTGCAAAACCAAATATACTGAGCTAGGCATTCTAACTCTCCCCTCGCTGTACATACTGGAATGCTTAGTCCATGTTCGGGAAAACATCACAGAATACGACCTGCACTCGCTGAGACATCGCCACGACACAAGAACTGCGTCAAAAATTTGTCTAAATCACATGCGTCTCAATAAGTCACGGAATGGCACCAATTACTACGGGCCAAAAATATACAACTTGCTACCAGATATAATTAAGTCAGCAAATCAGGCAAAATTCAAAATTACGATAAAGAAATACCTCGCTGCCAAAGCATTCTACACATTAAAAGAATGTCTTATAAATGACTACAGTAACGTATCCAGCACAGTCGAATTTTAACACATTTACTCTTTATTTATTGTATGTAAGTCTTAAGTTAATTTTAATTGTAACTACTCATAATTAAAACCTGTACTCTTCTTATATTATTTTGTGCTTATATTTATTTATTATTGTTCTATGTCTTATTTTATCTTACTACTTATATATGTATTCTTGACCTGTGTAAACTGATTTAATAGCACCAATAATGTAAAGTAAAGTAAAGTAAAGTAAATTATACATAAATAATAAAACAACGATCATAAATTGTCAATTGTTTTAGTAATAAATCGAGTGTTCTCCACTCCCAGGTTAAGCATAAAGTAATTTCGAGTTTAGAAAAGCTGAACGTACAGGACATTCATAAGGGATATGACACTCAGGTAACAAAACAACAATAATCAATTATCAATAGATTTAATGTGAAACGAGTGTTTTCCACTCCCAGACTAAGCATGAAGTAAAATTTCGAGTTTAGAAAAGCCTGAAAATTTGGCTCGGGCGCGTAGCGAAGCGGAGCGACCGAGCCAAATTAGGCTTTTCTAAACTCGAAATTTTACTTCATGCGCCACGCGTACACAACACTGATTTAATGTTAAATGATCTTTAATCAACTAACAAGTAAACAAAGTTTAGTTTAGTTTTTGCAATTTGCCGAAAGTTTTTAAAAGTGGAGAATGTGAGTTTTGCAGTTAGACCACTCAATTGACAAGTGGTCTAACTGCAAAACTCACATTCTCCACTTTTAAAAACTTTCGGCAAATTGCAAAAAACACGTGTAACATGGCGGACATGAAAAAACCGGCCAACTCAATTTTCACAAAAAGTGGAGAATGTGAGTTTTGCAGCTAGACCATTCAATTGACACACTGAACTTTTTTTACTTGTTAATTGTTTAAAGACTATTTTACATTGAATCAGTGTTGTGTACGCGTGGCGCATGAAGTAAAATTTCGAGTTTAGAAAAGCCAAATTTGGCTCGGTCGCTCCGCTTCGCTACGCGCCCGAGCCAAATTTTCAGGCTTTTCTAAACTCGAAATTTTACTTCATGCTTAGTCTGGGAGTGGAAAACACTCGTTTCACACTAAATTAATTGATTGTTTTGTTTTGTTATCAAAGTTTAAAGAAAACAAGAGAAAACCTATAAAAAAAATATCGAGTTCCATCAAAGTTCGAGATTTCAGTACTTTGTACAATTTTCTTAACATTTTTCATAAATTTGATTTTATGACTATTCTTCTTATGTATTTGCCAACTTCGGTGATTTTTGTCAATTTTGTTAAAATTTCAATGTTATATCGTATTCTTTGTGCCATCAGTCTTTACTACTTCTTCGAAATCATGACAATTTTTTGGGCATTTGTAAAATTTTCAATATGTTTTAATTATTATCGTCATATTTTATGATTTGAAATTTATTGGATTTATTTTAAAGTAAAGATTTAAAGTTTTTCTTCAATATCATAAAATTTCGATGAATTTCACAAATTTGATTTTATTTAAATGTTTCATCAATTTTCCATTTTTTGTAATTTTTCATCACTATAGCAAACTGTGTGCCTTGAAATTTGACAAGTGTGTCACGAAATTCTTTTATTTTAACATAATTATCGGATTTCTAGAATTAATTTCTCATCTGGCACTTGGTGAAACATATTACACTATGTAAAGTTAATTAAAGGAAAGGCACTTGGTATTGTTTCACAATTAAATCTTTATTCCGACTAGTTTCGGTTTGTTAGACCATTTTCAAAGGAATGTATTTATCGGAATAAACGTGGAAAATGTAAAGCTAGTATTTTTGAAATTTTATGTAAATTTGGATTACTACTTTACAATAAGTTTTCGACGAAAATCAGCTAAGTCTTGATTCCCTTATAAATGTCCTGTACTTTGACCGAGCCAAATTAGGCTTTTCTAAACTCGAAATTTTACTTCATGCGCCACGCGTACACAGCACTAATTTATCCTAAAGTTCAAAATAAGATACATATTTGATTACCCAAATCTACTGAACGTGGAATTAAAGCTGTGAAATATAAGTACAGGACATTTATAAAGGAAACAAGACTTAACTGATTCGAAGAAAATCAGTTAAGTCTTGTTTCCTTTATAAATGTCCTGTACTTATATTTCACACATTTAATTCCACTTTCAGTAGGTTTGGGTAATAAAATATGTATCTGTTTTTAAACTTTAGGATAAATCAGTGTTGTTTAGTTCGAGTTTAGAAAAGCCTAATTTGGCTCGGTCCCTCCGCTTCGCTACGCGCCCTAGCCAAATTTTCAGGCTTATCTAAACTCGAAATTTTACTTCATGCTTAGTCTGGGAGTGAAAAACACTCGTTTCACATTAAATAAATTAATAATTGATTATTGTTGTTTTATTATCAAAGTTTAAAGAAAACAAGAGAAAACTTTAAAGTTCGAGATTTCAGTAATTCGTACAATTTTCTAAACATTTTTCACAAATTTGATTTAATGACTATTCTTCTTATATATTTGCTAACGTCGGTGATTTTCGTCAATTTTGTTAAAATTTTAAAGTCATAACGTATTTTTTGTGCCATCGGTATTTACTACTTCTTCGAAATCATGAAAAATTTGTGGGCATTTGTAAAATTTTCAATATGTTTTAATTATTGTCGTCATGTTTTATGGTTTGAAATTTATTGGATTTACTTGAAAGTAAAGATTTAAAGTTTTTCTTCAATATCATAAAATTTCGATGATTTTCACAAATTTGATTTTATTTAAATGTTTCATCAATTTTCCATTTTTTTCAAATTTTTCATCACTATAGCAAATTGTGTGCCTTAAAATTTTGAAAGTGTGTCGCGAAATCCTTTTATTTTAACATTATTACCGGAATAAACGTGGAAAATGTAAAGCTAGTATTTTTAAATTTTATATAAATTTAGATTACTATTTTACAATTTTTGAAAATCAACATGTTTTTTTCTTTAAAATAAGTAAAACAACAATAATCAATTATAATTTGTTTTAATGTGAAACGAGTGTTTTCCACTCCCAGACTAAGCATGAAGTAAAATTTCGAGTTTAGAAAAGCCTGAAAATTTGGCTCGGGCGCGTAGCGAAGCGGAGCGACCGAGCCAATTTAGGCTTTTCTAAACTCGAAATTTTACTTCATGCGCCACGCGTACGCAACACTGATTTATCGTAAAGTTCAAAAACAGATACATATTTTATTACCCAAACCTACTGAAAGTGGAATTAGAGCTGTGAAATATAAGTACAGGACATTTATAAAGGAAACAAGACTTAACTGATTTTCTTGGAATCAGTTAAGTCTTGTTTCCTTTATAAATGTCCTGTACTTATATTTCACAGCTTTAATTCCACTTTCAGTAGATTTGGGTAATAAAATATGTATCTTATTTTGAACTTTAGGATAAATTAGTGCTGTGTACGCGTAAGATACATATTTTATTACCCAAATCTACTGAAAGTGGAATTAAAGCTGTGAAATATAAGTACAGGACATTTATAAAGGAAACAAGACTTAACTGATTCCAAGAAAATCAGTTAAGTCTTGTTTCCTTTATAAATGTCCTGTACTTATATTTCACAGCTTTAATTCCACTTTCAGTAGGTTTGGGTAATAAAATATGTATCTGTTTTTGAACTTTAGGATAAATCAGTGTTGCGTACGCGTGGCGCATGAAGTAAAATTTCGAGTTTAGAAAAGCCTAATTTGGCTCGGTCGCTCCGCTTCGCTACGCGCCCGAGCCAAATTTTCAGGCTTTTCTAAACTCGAAATTTTACTTCATGCTTAGTCTGGGAGTGGAAAACAATCGTTTCACATTAAAACAAATTACAGTTATTTTTAAGAAAAAAACTCGTTGATTTTCAAAAATTGGAGTGTTTATTCACTACAATTGTTTCGCTTAGTCAGTTTAAACTTAACCGTGGCGACCGAATTACAGAATGACAGTCAGACATTTTTCAAAAATTGTCTTAATCAACTCGTGGGGGATCTCAAAATGGATACATCCAATAAAAAAATTATTTTAACATTTTCACGAAGACAATACTTTCCCTTTGTTTTGCATATGGGAGAAAGTAAAAAGCCATCACAGAAAATGTCAAAAATATTCAAGATAAAATGCCAAACAACGCATTAAAAGTGAACATATTTTTTACCATTGTTTCTACAATACCAAGACATATATTTGGTTTAAATTACGTGAAGAGTTGAATATAATAAACTTAATAAAAGACTAACACGTTCCTCACAAAAAAAATTTATTTACGCTAAATGTACATTTCAAACACTAAGTGTTCATTATCAATAGCTTACTGAGTGCTATTGATAATGAACACGTAGTGTTCGAAATGTACATTTAGCGTAAATAAATGTTTCTAGTGAAGATAGTGTTAGTATTTTATTAAGTTTATTAATACCAAGACATTTACGCTTAAAATAATGATTTATTGAACATAGACAACTTGTTTTTTTTTTAGTAGATTTCATTTTAAAGAATCGTTAAAACTGACAGTATTTATTTTTCATTCTATGTTTCGCTTAGCTTCCTCTTCCGCCGGTTTTACACTTGACTTCCCTAAAACCCAAGGCATTACTTTATTCAAATAAAATATAATCTACTTTACTAAAACGTAATTTTCTCCACACTTACCAACTTTGAACATGTACATCGATATTCTGGTACAAGGGTATTCCACGAGGATCGTCAAGAAGAAACCGAATATCATGGACACGCACAAGTCGCCGAACGCCCTTTGGATCTAGATAAATAAACGTAATTAAGACGTGTCGATTTTCCGAATGTTTGCGCTTACACATTCGAAATTCGAGAAGTATATCGGTAATTGCAGGGACCCCCAGACGAGGAATTGCATTGGCATATGGATGAGGAAAATCGAGTAGACGATCCGTCCGAGGATTTGAAAAATTTCGGCTGAGAGTAATGTGTTTACTGGTCCTAACATATGAAACATGAAAATTCATAATTATTTTTTTAATTCATATTTATTTTAATTTATTGATGCAAGTGACAATCGGTCTTACATAAATCAACAATTTAGTTTTATTAGAAAAATATGTTATTGTTTGAAGTTCGAATCATTGTCTTTATTTCCTTAATTTTATGTCAAAGTTATTGAAACTAACAATTGAACAGGTATATTCACAGCACACACATTAAAGTTATTACACATCAGACTTACCACGCATCTTCACCCAATAGAGTTTGATTACATCGATTCAACATTCAGAGAAGAGGCACTCCACATTTCAAACCAACAATACAAAAAGCAGTTAGCAAAACTCAACAAAATTAGAAGTGCAAAGTTAAAAAGTGAAAAAGAAAGTGCAACAGTAAACCAAAATGTGATTAATAACGAGGGTAAGCATAGTGATGTTAAATTCTACCCAAGATTAGTAAATCTAACAAACATAGATTTGGACTGTAGTGAAAAACGATTATTGGAGAAAGATCTTAAATATAGCCCACATATTGAACAAATGTCTCAAATAGAAACAGTTGGAATAGATTCAGATATACTATGTAATAAATTAAATTCAGAAATAGAGAAATCATTAACCAAAAATAAAATAGCAAAATTATTAAATAACTACAAAAATAAAAATAAAATTAAAAATAAAATAACTCATAAAACAGAACAAAAAACAATATTTAGCATTAAAAAGAAACTTAAAGACAACAATTTAATTTTATGTAAAGCTGATAAAGGTAATACAATCACCTTATTGCATAATCAGGATTATATTCAGAAAACAGAAGCTTTATTGAACACAGAAAACTTTAAAATATGTAAAATAAATCCAACAAACAAATTCCAACTGCAGCTAAAGAAGACATTAAAACAGTGCAATAACTTGATTTCAGAAACCGAGAAGTTTAAATTAACCAAAATGAATCCAAGAACACCGATACTTTACGGATTACCAAAATTACATAAGGATGGTATACCGATGCGCCCAGTTGTTTCATACCTGTATGCACCAACATACAATTTATGTAAGCATCTGAACCGTTTGATACCATCTTTTATTAATTTTGAACCAAAATACGCGATAAAAAATACTATTGATTTAGTTAAGAAATTAGATAAAATCGAAATACCTACAAATGCAAAACTCATCTCATTCGACGTAAAAAGCCTATTCACATCAATCCCTATTACACAATTAAAATCAATAATTAAAATAAAAATAAATAGTACAGATCAACCAACAGAATTAAAAAATGAATTAATCAGTTTAATAGATATATGCATCGAGCAAAGCTATTTTGAATTTAATAATAAAATTTATAGTCAATCAGATGGTTTACCTATGGGATCACCTCTTTCCCCGTTGCTAACCGAAATTTTTATGGATAATTTTGAAAATATTTTATTCAAACGAGGTGAATCTAAATATGTGCATTTTTGGTCGAGATACGTCGATGACGTTTTCTGCATTTGGTCAGGTACACTAAGACAGTTAAATATTTTTACTAAGTTCTTGAATAATTTAAATAATAAAATTCAATTTACGACAGAAATTGAAAAGGAAAATAGTTTAAATTTCTTAGATCTGACAATTACAAAAACACCAAACAACAAGCTAATATATAAAATATATAGAAAAGAGACTTTTACAGACACTATAATACACTCAACGTCAAACACTAACAATCAGATTAAAAAAAGTGCATTTCATTCTTATATACATAGACTTTTAAACATACCACTTAGCACTGAAAATTATAACCTAGAAGTAAATACGATAAAGTCTATAGCATCTAATAACGGTTTAAACACGGAAATTGTAGATAACCTAATAAAAACAAAAAGACTCAAACAATTAATGAAATATTTTTATGCAAATGTAGATGACAATAAGATAAAATGGAATAAGATTGAATATATAAAGGACCTTTCACCAATAATCAAAACACAGTTTAAAGGGAAGGAATTTAATACCATTATGACTAACCCTATAAATTTAAGGAAACTACTTTGTAACAATAAAAGTAACATTAACAAAATAGAACAAAGCGGAATCTATGAATTGAAATGTGATGATTGCGACGCAATCTATATCGGACAAACGGGAAGATCTTTCAAAATTAGATTCGAAGAACATCGAAAGGATATAATTAATAAAAAACAATCAACCGGATTGTCAAAACATTGCGTCGCGTTCGGTCATTTTTTCAATTCAGAGAACCACACCATTTTATATACGGGCAATAAAGGAAGCGTCCTAAACCATCGAGAAGGCTTGGAAATCAACAGAGCCATAAAACTGGGAAAAAACGTCGTGAATGATAATGAGGACATTTGGCACTCGCCGATCATGAACGCCCTTCTTACCTGACCTGCGAAAAAATGTTGTATAAATACTTTGTAATTTGTAAATTCTGTACATTCCTTGATAATGACTGTTAGTCGAAACTAGTCGGAATAAATAAATTTATTAAGTGAAACAAACCAAGTGATTCCTTTCTAATTAAGAAATTAATTAAATATATTTTAATCATGTTTCATCAAGTGATCAATGAGAACCAAACTAAAGATAGGTATATTCAATTGTTAGTTTCAAAAACTTTGAGTTTGAAAATGACAAGTTAAAGTGTCGTTAGTTTCAAAAATTTTAAATTTTAAATCCCACATCTTATAAAACCATTTATGTTGCTTTTGTGCGCTCTCAGCTGGAGTATGCTTCATGTGTCTGGTCACCTAGTCAGAAGTGTTATCAAGATGAAATTGAAAATGTTCAAAACAAATTTTTAAAATCTCTTTTCTATAAGATCGGTAATGGGAATACCAGAAATCTTGAAACTCTAATGACTAGTTTTGGTCTAGACACTTTAAGCAGCAGAAGAGTTTCTGCGATTATGATGTTGTTTCATAAAATTATTAATGGGGATGTTGAATGCCCTGATATTCTGTCTCAAATTGACTTCCATATTAGCGCTGATAACAAATTAACACGCTACAGACCGTTATTCCGAATACCGTTCCACAGGACTAATTATGGTATCAACAATTGTTTCAGTCAATTTATGCGCTATGCTAATAATTTTTCACGCAATTCTAACTTTGATTTATTTTCTATGTCTCAGCAGGAATTGATGCGTTATTTAAAAGTTGTTGACATGAATGCAGTGACAAATATGTAATAATTGACTTATTTATTCGTAGTTTATTTAATTTAATTTAAGTTTTATTGTATTTTATTTATTCTTATATAAATTTTGAATTGTAGTATTTTGTAATAATGGAGTTTCCGTAAATAAATATATTATTATTATTATTATTATTATTATTATTATTATTATTATTAAAGTCTTAGTTGTACATACAAAGTTAAAATAGTATTTCATGTGTAAATGTGTAATATCTATAATAAAATAAGAAAAGTATACGCAGCCATTTAAAATTTAAAGTTGACTACTATTTGGCAATGAAGTTAATTTTAAAAATATATATATAACTACTGTCAATTTATAGTATTGAAACAGTCATTGATTTTGTTTTTAGTCCATTTAAATTGGTCAAAAATGAACAGAGTTATGGCGTTGGGCGTTTTTTTATTAAGCATATACGTATACGTGTAATGAGTTATTAAGGCCCTCTAAAACCCAACAAAAAATGATAACAACTTGCAATTACAGAAATTTTAATCTATCAGCGAGTATCTTATCTTTCCAGAGTATGTCATTATTAATGATTCTCATTTCATTCTTTACTAACCTTATTTTCTTTTACATTTCTATACTCATATTTCATCTTAACGAATAACAGATGCTAAAATATCTATTGCAATTGTATTCACTTCATTTCTTTTACCTTTACATTTGCGATCGAGTTGATAGATTTCCAGCTCAAAATAATTGTGAGCCAAAAGTGTGCCTATCAATGTTTAACTGCACAACCAACCGCAAAACACTGCAATTATGCTCAGTCTGATTTTTAAGTGTTTGGTCCTTTGTAAAATATAACCAAAACCGATACTTGGGATGTAGGCCCTTACGATATTACATACATTTAATTCAAACATTAAAAGTGCGATTCTTTTCGCAATCTACAACAAGTTAGTCCTACAAAGACTATATCAAACACTCACTGAAACCGGGCTAATACCCCGACGGACATTGAATTATACAACAAGTGTTTGCTGTTACATACAGTAACCTACTGTAAATGTAACAATTTGGGTCAAATTATTCATGCCATCTATAGACGCGTTTCGAGATTTATCTCTCCTCAGTATAGCTTTGCCATTCCCTCTAAACAATTTGACACCTTAGACTGGCGGTCACATTGTAGATTGCGAAAAGAATCGCACTTTTAATGTTTGAAGTATTCTGCAACCAAGAATTGGCAATTTCATTTATACTAATACATTTAATTACTTACCTCCGTTTCCTGATCTACATTTTTTACTATTTTAGTAAAAGATGAAATCATTCTTTACTCCCTTACGTTCTTTCTACTTTTTTATCCTCATATTTTGACTCAAAATTTATTGACGCATAAAAATCCATTGCACAAGGCGACTTTAACCTTTATAACCTTTACAAGATTACTGAAATTCGATGACTTACCACCGTATCCTGATCTGCAAGCCCAAATAACCCAAGCCACTCCAAAAGTCCACACTGATCTATGCATTGCAATAAAGAATCCTTCTTTCAAACGATCGTGTCGATAGGTTTCCAGCTCGAAATAATTGTGAGCCAAAATTGTGCCTATCATCAATGTTAAACTGCACAACCAACCGCAAAACACTGTGATTTTGCTCATTCTGATTTTCAAGTCTTTGGTCCTTTGCAAAATATAACCAAAACCGATACCTAGGATGTAGGTCGGTGCACGTACGAAAGGCATCGCGTAAAATTTAGCAAAATATTCAGAAGTTGGAAGGTGCGAACTAAAAAGTAAACACAATTTCTTAGTATCTATAAATTTTTACAAAACTATCTTTGTTAAAAAAGTAGACAGTAAGGCGTGTACGTGGGTCGTTTGATAAGTTTGGTAAAAATCTATGAAATGGCTACACCATCTATTTGGTGATATGCCTCCTCGAAAGATCCACTCTTCAAACCCCCTCAGGCTAAATTTCAGGAAGAAGTAACAGGTAGTTCACATTTGGTAATCGTTTAACCCGAGTGGTTTAGCGGTTTCGGCAATAATTGAGTCGCCTAGATGCAAAACCAGTCATACACCTATTTCTTTGATTTTGAAATTTTGATATCCCTGAATTCTATTCGTCTCAGGCTACAATTTTAAAAATAAAGTGACCTTCAAAACGTATCCTAATTCTTTTGAAACTAATTTTGAAAAATTCTTTCCAAGGCAAAACCTGCTACATTTCTCGGTTACAAAAGCTGATATATTTTTTCAGTTGCAAAACCAACTTTTTACTAAGTTTTACAAACATTTTTTGGCCCTACTTGATACAATGCTCATTCAATACAATTTTAATTTATTTAAAAGACACTGCAAAATCAGTTTTTGTTATTTTGCCACAAGTTTGTCAAAACACGTATAGCTGGTTTTGCATCTGGGTGACTCAATTATAAAACACGAATTTTGTGCAGTGATTAAACAATTTTATTTAAAGAAGTAGACAGCAGTGTAGAACAACGCCGAGTTAAATTAAGTTTGCGGGTACTGTGCTCTTGCATTGAAGAGCTTTTATTTAAAAAAAACAACAATTCAAACATGGCCGAACTAGCACTCAAAGAGGAAGTGCGCTCCGGATGCCCAGTTGAGATCACCACATTGAATATCATGGAAAAATTATTAATTTACTATTTGTTGAAGGGTAAGACAATGACAGGAGAATATTAATAAACGTTATTGAGCCATTTGAAGAAAAATCGGTTAAAATTGGCACGCAAAAATGTGCTCTTTCATTGGGTCTTTATGAAGAGCACATTTTTGTCGATCGCAGCAATAACAAAATTACATAAATTGGGCTATGAATTAATTCTTCGTCCATCCTATTCTCCGGATTTGGTCACGTATGATTTCTTACTGTTAAAAATTTAGAAATTTGGCTCGACAGGAGTAAATTCTCGTTTAATAAGGTCATCATCGTTACCATAAATGGGTTAAAATTGGCGCGCAAAAATATGCTCTTTCATGAAGACGCACAAATCGATCGCAGGGTACTGTGCTCTTGCATTGAAGAGTTTTTATTTAAAAAAACAACAATTCAAACATGGCCGAACTAGCACTCAAAGAGGAAGCGCGCTCCGGATGCCCAGTTGAGATCACCACATTGAATATTACGGAAAAATTATTAATTTACTATTTGTTGAAGGGTAAGACAATGACAGGAGAATATTAATAAACGTTATTGAGCCATTTGAAGAAAAATCGGTTAAAATTGGCACGCAAAAATGTGCTCTTTCATTGGGTCTTTATGAAGAGCACATTTTTGTCGATTGCAGCAATGACAAAATTACATAAATTGGGCTATAAATTAATTCTTCGTCCATCCTATTCTCCGGATTTGGTCACGTATGATTTCTTGCTGTTAAAAATTTAGAAATTTGGCTCGACAGGAGTAAATTCTCGTTTAATAAGGTCATCATCGTTACCATTAATGGGTTAAAATTGGCGCGCAAAAATATGCTCTTTCATGAAGACGCACAAATCGATCACAGCAATGACAAAATTACATGTATTGGGCTATGAATTAATTCTTAATCCATCCTATTCTCCGGATTTGGTCACAAATGATTTCTTCCTGTTATAAATTTACAAATTTGGCTCGATAGCAGTAAATTCTCATCGAATAAGGTCATCATCGTTACCATAGATGCATATTTTGCAGACTTTCAGGCAGTCTATTTTTTTGATGGTATTAAAAAACTGGAAACTCGCGGGATTAAATATATAGCCATTGATAGAGTCTATGTCGAAAAATATAGCAAATTTAATTAATATTGAGAAGTGTTTCAATGTTTTATATAGTGTTGTTCCGTCTACCGATGTTTTGGTAGATCTACCGAATTTTATGACTGCCTACCGAACTACTGAAATGCTTCTTGGATCTACCAAAATGCTTCTTGAATCTACCAATAAGCTGTGAGGTACCGAATCAATTATAGGAAACTGGAAACTCGCGGGATTAAATATATAGCCATTGATAGAGTCTATGTCGAAAAATATAGCAAATTTAATTAATATTGAGAAGTGTTTCAATGTTTATATAGTGTTGTTTCGTCTACCGATGTTTTGGTAGATCTACCGAATTTTATGACTACCTACCGATCTACTGAAATGCTTCTTGGATCTACCAAAATGCTTCTTAAAACCAATAAGCCAATAAGCCAATAAGCCAATAAGCCCATAAGCCTTTTTTTTACATACCAGAGTCAAGATTGCTTTGTTTGTTTTCTTCAGAAAATGTATTTAAAATTAAAGCAATTTTGAACTGTGATTGGCATTTACATTTCAGATTGCTCGTAGATAAATTAGGCATTTTACAATCCCAACAAAATTGCAGATTTCCTGAGAGTATGCTAAATCTCGACACTACCTAACAGTTTTCGTTGTTATTGGCTAAAAAAACTATCGCTGCCCAAATTTTTTTAGGATCTGCTTCTGTTTGAAGCAAGTCAAAAACACAAAGTTTTGAGACTATTACACTCGTACAAGAAGCCGTGACGAGCGCACTGAATGGCATGTCAGTCTACTACTTCCTGGAGGATTACTACATGTGATAAAACTAGAAGAAATGGTATATTGAAGCACGTATGTTCAAGAATATTAACTGAATTTAATTATATTTTCAAATATAATAAAAAGTCCAGGCATCATTCTCATTATTTACCGGACAAACTATGTATACTCGTACAGGCTTTTCCAAGAGTAAAATAGGTATATTTTGTACTTTTAACCAAATAACATCAGATTACACATCGTAAACAATGTTCGCCTTTTCCATAAATCTGATTGTAAACGTCTTGATTTGTGGCCGACACTTTGAAATGTTCTCAATTTTAAACAAAGCTTGCGAGTTCCTTTTGTTAGGATTCAAGATGAATATTTTGAAAATATTGTCGAAGTTGCTCACTCAACTTTGTTAGGCTTTTAGATGGGAGACCTTACTTGATCTGGATTCTATATGATTTATTATTCTATCAAATATCCTATTATGTACTTCTACTTCATGTTTTTTGATTTGGTTTGTATAAGGTCATCATCAGTTGATTCACCAGCCATCCTTTTCCTCCTTTTTAGACGCTTTCTAATAAAATCATATTGATTGGTGAGATCGATTTCTTCCTTATTATCTCTGATATTTCAACATAGTTAAGTTTTCGACGTAGGGATTTTAAATTTTTTATGCAGGTTGTTATCATTTCCTGACTTCTAATTATTTAATTAATTTTGTATTGTGGAAGCTTCTACTTCGTTATACATGTTAATTTATCAATAAATGTTCGATAATGCCAAGCTGCAGTCACATAAAAATAAATTTTGTTATACAAACAAAGTTAAATCGTTTTTTATTGATACATTATTTAATTATCATTTCGTGGCGTCTAATTAAATTAAATTTAAAAACGTATACAAATGTATATTTATCGAAATTTGGCGAAATGTTCTACCGATATCCGGAAAGTACGACGGAACAACACTGGTTTTATACCACTTTATTTTAATATTTCCGCGACTCGTGTTTCGACATATTTAGTATCATTTTCAAGTTCGGCGAATTTACAATGTATCTATGACTAAAATGTATTAAATAGTAGTGAATTGAAGACATGTATTTGTCATAGAAACATTGATAAATTTACAATGTTTCTATGACTTAAAAATATTAAATAGTGGTGAATAGAAGACATCCATTTTTCATAGAAACATTGTAAATTTGTCAAACTTGAAAATGACACTAAGGGCCAGTTGCACTAAACTCGTTGAACTCAGAACTTGAGTTTAAAGTGACATTAGAACAATAGGAACTGTTATCTTGAACTCAGGTTTAGTTTGAATTTGAGTTTAACGTTTCTGGTGTAACTGGGCCTAAATATGTCGAAACTCGAGTCGTAAAAATATTAAAATAATGTGGTATTAAACATTGAAACACTTCTCAACATAATAATAATAATAATAATAATAATGGTCTTTATTTACAATAACAATTGCATAATATACAATTGTGTACGTAAATGCGTCAGACAATATGGAAGGATATTAAGAAAATATGTAATATAGATAAAATAAACAAATATAGAACAAATATATACAGGACATAAGTACAATTTAAAATTTATGTATATCTACTAAAATATTCCGACATACTATACGGCTCCATTTTTACTAGGTATTCATACAAGTGACTTGTGCGTTTCTTATATGTTTCAATATTTTTTATGCTTGCTGGCAAATGATTGTATAGTTTTATGGCTGAGTAGAAACATCCTTGCTCGTATTTTTTTAGACGATGGTGAGGCAAGTTGTAGATTTGACCATTTCTTTTAGGGTATACAGAGTTTGTAAAAATTTGATCAAAATAGTTGTTATGTTTCCAAAGAAACTTCAGACACTCATATATGTAAATGCCATATACGGTCAATACATTTGCATTTCTAAATTCCCCTCTACAGCTTTGACTGAATTTTAACTTATGGAGAATTCTTATTGCTTTTTTTTGTACCACAAATATTTTGTTTATATCGACAGATCCCCCCCAAAATATTATGCCATATTTTAGGTGAGAATATATATTGGCGAAATAAAACAGTTTTTAAATATTGATTGATGCTAATTTTGTTAAAATACGCAAACCAAAACAAGCGCTACTTACTTTATTACATAGTTTGCATATATGTGCAGAGAAAGTAAGTGTATCGTCTATTGTAATCCCAAGGATTTTTACAGAATTTGTTAGATTGTATATATTATTATTTAATTTGATGCTATCAGGTGTTACTAATCCTTGATTGGTTTTGAATAGGACACAAGATGTTTTACTTGTGTTCAAAACTAATTTATTTCTTTGAAACCAATTTTCCATCATATTCATGTTTATGTTTCCATCACTAATTATATCTGGCAATGTAGATCCCTTTAATAAAAGGTTAGTATCGTCAGCATAATTAATCAGTTTACAGTCTGGAGATGTTGTATAAGGAATGTCGTTAATATATATTATAAAAAGTAAAGGGCCAAGGATACTGCCCTGCGGTATGCCCTTTGTTGCTTTCAAAGGATCTGATAGTATAATTGTTCCGTCCTTAGTGTCCTTTAATCTTGTATAATGTATACGATTTGTTAGGTATGATTCAAAGTATTTGTAGGCAGTCCCTCTCACGCCGTACCTATATAATTTATTAAGTAATATTTCGTGATCTAGTGTATCGAAAGCCTTAGTCAAATCAATAAAGAGACCACATGCTAAATTATTTTGTTCAAGACTTTCTAAAATAAAGTTTGTAAGTTCGTAGACGGCAGTGTTTATATTTTTTCCTTTAAGAAAACCGTGTTGCATTGGATTTAGTAACTCAGATTTCATGAAGAATAAACTTAGCCTTGAATACACTATTTTTTCAAAGATCTTAGAGAATGAATTTTGTATACTTATTGGTCTGTAATTTTGTATTTCATCGTGATTCCCTTTCTTGAATATAGGGGTAATAACAGACATTTTTAACTTTTCAGGATAAGTGCCAGTTACTAAAGAAAAATTAATAATGTCAGCTAATGGTTTTGCTATATACTCGATACACTTTTTTATAATATATATAGGTACTTCATCTATACCAGCACTGTAACTACTTTTTAAATTTTTTGTGATACTAATTATTTCCATAGAATCGGTAGGAGTCATAAACATGCTATGTTTGTTAAACGGAATATTAATTGGATTACTATTTGTCGAGTGTATTAGGAGGTTTTTGGTAGTGTTATTAAAAAAATTTTTAAAGTCATTTACAAGCTGTTGGATGTTATCACTATTTGGTGTTGTATGTGTCGTTTGTTTATTAATTACGTTTTTAATGATGGCCCACGAGTCTTTTGATTTGTTGTTTGAAAGTTGCAATTTATTTTCCATTTGTTTGTGTTTTTCTGATAGCAACAGGTTGTTATATATTTTTTGTTCATTTTTAAATATGTTTTTATATGATGGTATATATTGCGATATCGTTTTATAAATCAAAAGCCGTTCTTTACTTTCTAAGATTTCTCTTGTTTGATAGTTAGGTTTTTCTTTTTTGTCTATTTTCGTTTTAATTGGAAAATTATTATTGAAAAGTTTCAAGAAAGTTTCCATGAAGCTGTCATACATGGCATTCACACAATGTGCGTTTTCCAATTCGGTGAAGGCTTCATTGGAAACACTAGCAACAAAGGAATTTACATTTGATTTCATAAAATTTCTGGTTTTTGTTCTAATTATTTTTGTTTCCATGACCACATTATAATTAAGGAACTGGGCATAATGGTCTGATATCACAGTATTAATAATTTCGGTATAAATTTCTTTATTATTCTTACAAAATCCAATACATTGTTATTTACCTTTAATACATCAATGTTGTAATCGCCTGCTATGAAAAAAGTCTTGTTTTGATGTGTAAGGTTTGTTAATAACTGTTCAAAACGATTGAAAAAATCATTTATATCACCGGTGGGAGGTCGGTATATACATATAACTATTATTATCTCACTACACACAGACACTTGGATCCCACAACACTCAAAGACATTTAATTTAGAAAACAGATTCATATCCATGGGCTGACTGCAAAAAGTATTCTCGATGAAAATAGCGACTCCTCCATGGTGAAGTTCTTCCCTGCAGCAGCTGGATATTAACTTGAAATTTGGTATGTTGATTTGTTTTAATTGTTCTAGCGAAAGCCAGTGTTCCGATATACAGAAAATATTACACTTCACACTATTTATTAAGTCTTCAATATACATGATTGCAGTTGACAGGCATTGAACGTTTTGATGTAAAAGACGGAATGTATTAGTGTTATTTGTTATTTTTTCTTCGACGATTGCGCATTTGCGTGAAAATTTGTTCTTGACTTGAAGAAAAATCGGTTGATAAAAACATGTGCTGGCCAAAACTCGTCATTTATAACTGTTTCCGCTGCATCTAATGGGATACCGATTTTAAAAGAGGCATAATTAGCCTCTTCATATTTGGGATTTAATTTTTCTATAATGTATTTATGGTCTCCGGCTCTTAACAGATAATCCTTAATTTGATTACAAGTAACGTCTTTACGAAATCTAGAAACAAATATCCACTTGCGAGATTCCGGCTGAACTACTGGAAGATTTACATTAGAACATTTTCCAATAATTGTAAAATTATTTTTATTTCTATATTGTTTCTTTTTGTTTACAACTTTTTTCCAACCAGCGTCTGCATCTGTATTGTTGTTTTCGTTGAGGTCGTTTACCTCTCCGATTTCTATGTTTTTATCTCCTGGATTGATTGATGCGTTTAAATTATTTTTTGTCGGATTTTGGTTTTTGAGATTCAGACCATTTGCTGTTTCGGTACTATAGGCTCCATCTTTTGTTGAATTTCCAAAATTATTTACTTTAGGATTATTTTTATCGTCAGAAATCTTTGAATTTTTTTTGCCGTCGCCGTGTTTAACCTTCTCTTATTTATTTGTTAGAATTTTTATTTTAATATCTTGTTCATTGATTAACTTATGCTGTTGTATAACTTGATTTCTCAGGGTTATTATTTCACTCTTTAGTGAGATTAGCACTTGTAACGAGCACTTTTGTATGCCACTTTTTTCACATTTTCCGCAAGCATCCAAACTGAACTTGTCCTCTGATTTTGCACAGTCTGGATGAAAAACTCCATCGCATATGTTACACTTAAAGACGTCGCACTCAATTGCCTTTTTACACAATAAGCAATCCTTAGTGTCACTTGAAACACTTACATTTAATTGATTTAATTCACTGACTGATAATGATCGACCTGCTCGGTTCGCCATCTATGTTATTGTTAATATGGATTACCACGTTGTAACGCAATACCATACAAATATTAAAGCAAATTTGTTTGAACAAAAATAGTTTTACTGTATTATTTACGAAACTTATCAAACGACCCACGTATTATTAGACTGAAAGACCTGTGTCAGAAATTGCTAACTTACTCCATCAGCATTCCTATTTCCAAATCCCTAACCCAGGAAATGTAAAAACCGGGAATAAGAGAAATTGTGTAAAGCAAGAAGAAATTAAACAACCCGAATCGTTTCCACTTCCATAAAGGATAAATTATCAGAGGTGATAATACATAAAATTGCACATCACAAGATAAATACCATGTTTGTATTATACACTGAAAACAAAAAAGAAGTTACATATAAATTTCCTTAAATAATGTCTCACTTTCGAACTCTTGGTGAAACAAGAGATAAGAAAAGTCAATGTAAAGAAATTGAATAGACGCAAATTTAATAATTCTCCAACAACTTAATTTCTCTGTAACTGTTATAAGCATAATTCATTAGAGTTACATGGTCATTAATTAATTTATTTGCATCTTGTCTATGTTTTGTCTATTTTAATATTATACAGAGAAATGAAATGAAATAAATTCTTTAAAGTATGCATGCGCATACGCTGTAAATCTTTAGATAATCATTGTTTTTATAAAGAGGTAAAATTGATGCTATAAACGAGTGTTTTCCACTCCCAGACTGAGCATGAAGTAAAATTTCGAGTTTAGAAAAGCCTGAAAATTTGGTTTGGTCGCGTAGCGCGAAGCGCGGAGCGACCAAACCAAATTATCAGGCTTTTCTAAACTTGAAATTTTACTTCATGCGCCACCGGTCTAAAACACTAAAACACTCTGAAGCTTAAAATATATTTTAAACTTCGAAGTATGTCAGTGTTTTATACTGGTGGCGCATGAAGTAAAATTTCGAGTTTAGAAAAGCCTGAAAATTTGGTTTGGTCGCTCCGCGCTTCGCGCTACGCGACCAAACCAAATTGTCAGGCTTTTCTAAACTCGAAATTTTACTTCATACTTAGTCTGGGAGTGGAAAACACTCGTTTAAAAGTTCAATTTAAACTGTATTCAATAGAATAGACAATAGTCTATTGTAATAAAATACAGGGAAATGAAATAAAATGAATATTTCTTTAAAGCATACATATGCATACGCTGTAAATCATTAGATATTATTTGTTTTTATAAAGAGGTAAAATTGATGCTATAAACGAGTGTTTTCCACTCCCAGACTAAGCATGAAGTAAAATTTCGAGTTTAGAAAAGCCTGAAAATTTGGTTTGGTTGCGTAGCGCGAAGCGCGGAGCGACCAAACCAAATTTTCAGGCTTTTCTAAACTCGAAATTTTACTTCATGCGCCACGCGTAAACAACACTGATTTATTGTGAAGATCAAAATATATATCTCTAGCATACTGCTTTAGTAGTGTACTTAGAACTTCACTTAAAATCAGTGTTTTACACGCGTGGCGCATGAAGTAAAATTTCGAGTTTAGAAAAGCCTGAAAATTTGATTTGGTCGCTCCGCGCTTCGCGCTACGCGACCAAACCAAATTTTCAGGCTTTTCTAAACTCGAAATTTTACTTCATGCTTAATCTGGGAGTGAAAAACAGTCGTTTAAAGCTTCAATTTCAACTCTTTTCAAGAACAACGAATGTTTCGCTATAAATACAGTATATTGGGGTATTTATACTCAAAACAAAAACTGTCTATATCTACCTGATGTCTTGGATTAATATAGGGTTGGATGTACAAAAGAGCCGACCACCAAAAATGCTCACAAGGTTTTCGGACTGAAGCGTACGTTTTCTTCCAAATCGGGCCTGAGCCTAATCTTTCGGCAAAGGTTACACATAAAAGAATTACAACTGCATAAGACGGTGTTAGACGTATATATCGGTGAATAACGAATAAACTGTAATTGAATTTCCCTCCATTCGACATGTGATTGAAAAAATGGTAGGACACCAAAAGTCCGCTCATTAGAAAAAATGTGTCCACACTTACGGTTCCTCCCAAAATTAAAGTACTTGGATACTCAACCATCCACTGTAACATAATAGGTTATTATGAAACAAATAAGGATAAATAAATATCTAAAAGAAACATATCTGAATACAATTACATAAAGGAAAAAGTATTTGGTATATACTGAAGCTCATTTCGTAAATCGGGAAATCTTTTCCCATATATTTGACAAGGTATTTGGGATATAGTGAATCTTATTTGATTTATAGTGAAATGCAATAGAAAAACCTTGTAAATTAAGTGAAATGGTTACATTAGTTTAGGGGTTTGAGATTACTTGTGAAAACAGTTAGAAAAACTTAACATAGCATCCAAAATTATTCACCTTGTAGAAAACTTGAATAAACCTAGAACCTTTGATATCATTTTGACAATTTACAGTCAACTAAAATGTTAGAAATTGACTGTCAATTTTTAAAATATTATTAAATTTCAGTGTTGCTACTGTGAACTTTTAAAGTTAAAAAGAATAAATCAATATTTTGATGATAAGAGAAATGCATTAATTAGATAAATTTGTTTAAAAGATGTTAGAGAAGTTTTATCAAGAAACATCTCTAGAAGCTTGAATGTGATTAAAAAATTGATTATCGGTAGAAATACTTAAATAAATCATAAAATATCAATATTTATTATAAAACTTGAATTGATTGTAATACTGGATGATTTAAATTAAATTTAAATTAAAACACTTGGTTTGTTTCATTTATTTATATTTTCTCCGACTAGTTTCGACCATTGATCATCTTCAAGGAGGAATGTGTTCCTCCTTGAAGATGACCAATGGTCGAAACTAGTCGGAGAAAATATAAATAAGTGAAACAAACCAAGTGTTTTAATTTAAATTTAATTTAAATCATCCAGTATTAGATTCAAAAATATTTCACCACGGGTTAAGTGAGAAATTAATTAAAGATATTGAATAGATTGTTTAGAAATTAATTAAAAAAAGTACAATCGAAGAACAGTGAACAAAATTACAGTAGCTCAATGACAATTTATGTCCTCTTTTAGTTTAATATCAGAGCCCGTATTCGCAGCATCCATGCAATTTGTCATCGGTAAGAACTTGCACCAAAATGTCAATTTACTCCATACGATTTGGTAAATTCTTAAAAAAATTGACGTTATTTCAGTGCGACTTCTTACCGATGATAAATTTCATCGGTGCTGTGATTAGAGCACCAGGCATTCATTTAAGGGGGTATTACCATTCGGAAGTTTGAAAAATTTTTTTTTTTGCATTTATTGATACTTTATGCCAAAAAGCCTTTTTTCGATACGTGAATTCGTTAGTAAGTTTTTCGCTTATTGAAGTAAACAATGCTGAGTAGGTGCCTGGGTAGAAATACGCAGAACTCAAACGAAAGTTTGAATGCTTGTGTCTGGAAGCTGACTCCGAAGCACCTCAACTGTGGTGCGAATACCATCGCTATCGCGTCCTTCCTAGCCACCAGCATCTTCAACGACAGATACTCGGCAGTTTTTAAGATGATGGAGACACTGGGAATCCGTATCGGCTTGCAAGCCAAGGCCTTCCAGGTGCGGGCCGAACTTCGCCTAACTCCAGCAGCTCGGGAGGCCATCCAACAACGCCGGCACGAGCAAATCATTCAAACCCAATTTTTAGAGGAAGAGGAGGGCCTACTGTACGGAGCTGGCATAGCTGACTAAAGATAAAAATCTCTAAAAACAGTTAAAACTTGTGTCAACACTTTAAACGCGTTTTTCTCGAAACAACTTTTTTGTCGCTGGCCGGAAACTTTTTTTTCAAACTATGAAACGGATAGACTTGAGCTTTTAGTATCCGGTTCTCCACATTATTCTCTGGAGTTTGAACCACCGTCATTCAAATATATTAATATTTGATATTTTTCAGAGAGCCTTAAAGTAATTATCGAGATTTTCCATTGTCGGTGGTTCAAACTCTAGATAATTTAATACAGATTAATGACTACTACTTCATTTTATGTTTCAGATCACAGAATCGAAAAAACCTTTCCGGCCATGAGGAAGACG
This sequence comes from Philonthus cognatus, assembly GCA_932526585.2. Classification (NCBI taxonomy): domain Eukaryota; kingdom Metazoa; phylum Arthropoda; class Insecta; order Coleoptera; family Staphylinidae; genus Philonthus; species Philonthus cognatus. Next base: position 101,956,061 of record OW052244.1, read on the forward strand.
GCCTTATTTGAGGCCAGATTTAGAGGTCAAGCCCTGCGTTTGAAAAGAATTAAAATTTATTTTTTATAGTTCATCAATCTATGAACAAGTTGCAAAAAATTCCGAAAAACCGTCAAAAAAACGCTGTCCGACTGGTAATACACCCTTAAAAACACAATCGAGAAGGCGTTGCTTTTTTGATAAAAGGAAATGGAGCGAAAAAGTGAAGTCGCAGCTGAATATACTCCTGATAATGCTGTAAAACGCGAAACTAGTCGAGTAAATAGTAAAGTAAAAAATTGTGAAACAAACCAAGTGTAATTTAATTTAAACCTTCATTACCAATATTTAAAAATGTTTCACCAAGTGATAAGTGAAAAAATTATTCAAGAAATATGAATATACGTTTTGTCATACCTGATATAAATGCCAGATTGTGTTAATCCCTTCTGTAGACAAAAACAAAACAAAAAACACGACTTACCTGTTTATTTTCTGGCGTGTTTAAATACTGAATAAGATATTTTTGTTTTATAAAACGGTTTAAATTAACATTGACAGGACCGATTAACAAAATCACGTACGACCTACTTCACAATGTTTTGAAAATTTCACAGCCTTAACTGAACACCGTATGTTCAATAAAATATAACCTCTAGAGTGCCATGATTTTATCTTTTTTTAAATTTAAGTTGGCTACACATTTTAAGAATTGAAATATAATACTTCAGGCATAATAATTATAATATATAATTTCAGAGTTGTCAATCTACAATATTTTCCATAGCATTCTAGAGGTTGTGTTTTTATTGAACATACGATATTTTGTAAACACCATCAATATAAGAAAAATCACTAATATTATAGGTAGATTTTGCATCCTTGAATGGTATTTAGTAGCAATTAAACTGTGATATTTTTCTAGTTATTGATGCTTACATTTAGAATTTCCATGGCGTTTATTGAAGGAAAGAAAACCGTCATTAAATATTTGTGTCCAAATACCACATAAATAATGCTTATAAATCTTATTCCATGCAAGCATTCCAATTTAGCATCCTCTTTTTGGTATTTGCTTAGATAAGCTACGTTCGAGTAAATTGAAAATATTTCAACGATTTTAGCACGAGCAACTAAAATTATATTACACAAGTTTAAATTTATTATAAGAGTCTTTTATTGTTTTCAATAAATTAATGTTTTAGTCTCTAATTTTTGTTTTAAAGTTGCCAACTTTGTTATTTTAATACAACTTAGACTGCACAACTTTCCCCATTCAGTAAAATTTGTATCCAAAGAAATTGTTTCTTTCGATACAAATCCTAATGCATACGTTGTAAATTTTCAGACACTCGGTGTGTTTAAAAAAAACCTGGGAGTGGAAAAACTCGTTTAAAATTTCAATATGAGATCTTTTAAAAGTACAACGAGTATTCGGTTTTTTTTTATTGACCAAACAGATCTGGTGATTTATTTATAATGTTGGATACTTTGGTTGTAATTCTGACTTTTGCCTCTAAAATAAATTCCAGTTTATGTTATCCACATGGTCGCCATGTGCTTAATTACCCTATCATAAAGATTGATTAAGGGCCGCTTTTGCAATCAATAGTTACACCTTTGTTAATGTAGACCCTCTGGTACTATACTGCCTAGTTGAAACCATTGGTAAACGGCTTTGCCATTTTACAATTGTTTTAGTTGTTACCTACAGATTTTTCACTCAATTGACATTACTGTTTATTTAGGCGCGTGCGTCTGTCAAAAAACTGGTGTCGTCGGTGTCAAAACAACGTGAAGTGAATGAGAGTGAGTAAGGCTAACCTGTGATTTACTTTCAAAAATTAAAATGAATTTGTCACAACAAATTTAATAATCTATATCCATCGAAACGGCTCACCACAGGTTTAACCCAAGCTCAAAGCACGGGGTAGACTGACAGAGAGGTAACTCAACAATGCTTTGCCTCGCAATTGTAAAATAGACACCAACGTTTTGATTCTTGGGTTAAGTCAACAGAGGTGTAACTGTAGATCGGAAAAGCGGCTCTAAGTGGAAAAACATTTCTTTCGGCATTTTACTCATAGAGAAATTAATTTAACCAGCACATTTTTGTCAAATAAATAATTAATTCCAGCATGGCATTCATATACTGCCTTTCAAAAAAATCAGAACACCAAGTATTTATTGCACGATTTTAATAAAATTTACACAATTTGATCATGTAAACGAACTGTATCGATGATCAAAAAATCAACTTGAAAAACAAAAAAACAAATAAATAAAAATTAATAATGTGTTGGGCCTCCACGATTTCCCAAACACTCATTAACACGTCGAGGCATGCTAGAAATCAGGCTGTCAATATCGACTTGGGGTATTTCATTCCAAACTTCGATAATTTGACCTCTAAGTTCCATTACAGTGTTAGCGGGGCGCTGTAAGTTACTTATTCTAACACCTATCATATCCCAAACATGTTCTATTGGCGATAGATCTGGAGAACGAGATGGCCAAGGTAACAAATTGATTTCGGCACTATCAAAAAACTGTCTTGTAATGGCCGCTGTGTGAGGTCGAGCATTATCTTGCTGAAAAATGGGGTTCTGCATGCCATTTACATAGGGCACTAACACTGGCCGTAAAATGTTGTCAATATACCAAATCGCGTTAAGACTTGCTTCTAAAAAAACTAGAGGAGACCGACTAACATATGCTATCGCCCCCCAAACCATAACTCCCTGTGTAAGAGCCGTATGTCTTTCAACAGCAAATTGTAAAATTCTGCGTTTACCGCGTCGACGTCTCACTCTTCTACGATCATCATGAGCCCATAAACAGAACCGAGACTCATCGATGAAGATAATGTTATTCCATTCATGGGTCCAATGTTGTCTTTCCCTGCACCAATCAAGTCTTGCTCTGCGATGCTGCGGAGTAAGAGGTAGACACAATTGTGGACGGTAGGATCTTATACCAAAACTGCGGATTCTTCTGTAAACAGTAGCCATGGATACTCTTTGGCCATTTAGAGCCAACCAGTCATTTCCCAATGCCCGCGACGTTGTAAATCTGTCCCTTAAAGTTGTAAGACGAAGAGCTCGATCTTCACGCTCACTGGTGCTTCTTGGACGTCCTGATCCAAGTCTACGTCGATTCTCCCCAGCTTCGGACCATCTAGACCAGCAGCGTACGATCATCGATACACTACGGCCTACCCTTTCAGCTATAGCACGAACCGAAAAACCCGCTTCTCGCATTCCAATAATGCGACCCCTTTCAAATTCACTTAGATGATGATATTGTGCACGCCGACGAACACGGGGCATCTTTTTATGTTTTACAAACTGAAACGTCAAACTACTCAGAGGCTACTTGGATATTAGAAGCAATTACATTAAAAAATCAGCAGCTCTTCATAATGGTGAAATCAAGGAAAAATACCATTAAATAGTAACCAAAACAATTGATTTTTTGATCATCGATGCAGTTCATTTACATGATCAAATTCTGTAAATTTCATTAAAATCGCCCAATAAATACTTTGTGTTCTGATTTTATTGAAAGGCAGTATATATTAATGTCAGTACATGACAATCAGTAGGGACGCCAAAATAATCTAAGAACCCAAGAAAAATAAATCCAAAATCTGGTTGGCTAATAAAAAAAAAACCGAATATAAATCTGAAAATTTACAGCAAATAAATATACAACGTTTTCAATGTGAAATCCAATAATTAATTTAGTTGAATAAATGTATATGTATATATTTTACCTTTTTTCGATCGATACCAGATATCCAAGAATGTACAAAGTAATATCACTGAAAAATATCCTATAAAAATGTACCTACAAAGATATTTTTAATGTAACAGACAACCACTTATTTTGTGTGGAGCACTTACAAAAGTATGTTATCATTTTTACTGAACGGCTTAACGTCGTCAAGTTTTGAATAACAATCTATATCTGATAGAGAAATGCCCACCTCCAAACCTTCAAGTATCGTCATTATGGATTTTTTGAAATGCTTCAGAGCATCTTGAGAACTGCATGATTGTGGGATACAAGCAGCCCAATAAATACTCGCACCATTAAAACTTTTCTTTACATGTTTATATCTCTAAAAATAACAAAGTAATAAATATTGAGTCCTAATTCTAGAATCTTAATATTTGTCATATATATCCTCAACACCCATTGCGAGTAAAAGAGTATTAACCCATTAACGGCCGAGTAATTATAGAGATAACTCTAAGAGTTAATTTTAGGTAAAATTCTGCACTTCTTTTTATGATAGTCATAAATGACTTATTGTATTACATACTCTGAATTTTTCTTTCAAATATAAATGATATATGCTGTAAAATTTTAAGCATTCGTCGATTTTATATAAAAACGTGCAGTATGAAGTTTAGAACGAGTGATTCCACTCCCAGACTAAGCATGAAGTAAAATTTCGAGTTTAGAAAAGCCTGAAAATTTGGTTTGGTCGCGTAGCGCGAAGCGCGGAGCGGCCAAACCAAATTTTCAGGCTTTTCTAAACTCGAAATTTTACTTCATGCGCTACGCGTATAAAACACTGAAATATTGTGAAGTTAGAAATACACTCTTATTATTATTTTTTTAAATAAGTAATAATCGAAATATTTAAATAACAAAATCGTTACATTTTTCTCCTTACATTTTGAAGCCAGGTCAAATAATATAATATATTAAATTAACTTATTTAGTAATACAATTAACCAAACATTTATAATGTTGCGTGTACGCATCAATGGCGCTTAATGGGTTAATGATAAATAAATAATATATCTTAAAATCAATCAAATAGAATTATATGTGATCGTAACACAAAACAGGCGACTTGAACAGGTGACTTAATTTATTATATTTTTATTTTTATTATTTAAGATATGAACCTAAAATTTGATAGCTTATACAGTATGGCTATTAATTTACAGTACTGAAATTGATTGAAAGTATAATGTGCAGTAACAACCATATACATTAACGCAATGGAGTGTTATATTTCGTGTCAATTCTTGTGTCTTAAAAAAATGTGGATTTCATACATGTTCCGTGACATTTCTGTAAGATAAAATCTTCTTTAGGACTTTTTCACTCGGCTGAATTTTAAATAAACAGTGCTTTCCTGTTATTGGTCCATATTGTGATTTAAAGTAGATTTGAATGCATTGCTTATATGAACCAAAATCGGCCAAATTTCCCAACAGTAAACCAGCTTGAAGTTTTGATGAAGAATCGAACACTAAAAAGGTTTCAAAAGTATTATTTTATTGTAAGTATGAGAATGATAACCAATATTTACTTTTCATAGCCCAAGGTTCGAATGCTCTCAATCCATCCTGAAACTCCCGGCTGTGATTTCTGCAAAGTTGGTCTTTTGAAGAAGTTAAAGCGTACACAAGAATTGCTTGATTTAAAATTAAAGTTTGCTTCATGTTTAGCTTCACTTGAACTCTGTTTTTCGCAGCAACTCGAGCTTCGAAATATTCATCATATTCTTCAATATTTTCTAAATTATTAGCTATAGCTGAAAGAATAGAATATAATCTAGACCAACAGTGAGCAACGCGGTACCCACCGTTTAAATATCTAAATTTTAAATATTTGAATAACAAATACTCATAGTTGCAGTGGTAGATGGTTTAACATACAACTGTTTTGTCGTTTTATTACATTTAATATCCCAAAACGAGAATTTTTATTGCGTATAAATTGGTTACACAAAATTGGATTTTACTTTTTGTAAACAAAAAAACTGTTATACAAACAAAGTAAAAAGTGTTTTGTTGTGAAATTAACATGTATAAAACACAGACTTTAAGTGAAGTTCGAATATACATAAATTTGACAATATTATAGTGTTTTATACGCGTGGCGCATGAAGTAAAATTTCGAGTTTAGAAAAGCCCAGAAAATTTGTCTCGGGTCGCTGCGCGACCCGAGACAAATTTTCACGGGGCTTTTCTAAACTCGAAATTTTACTTCATGCTTAGTCTGGGAGTGGAAAACTCTTGTTTAAAGCATTAAATTGAATTAAAAAAAAAACAGGGAGTGTCCGCAATTGTTGTATCAATTCCATGGTATGTCATTATTTTTATAAAATCACATTACTTTTTCTTAATTATTTTAGCTGTACATTTTCTGACATTCGTTGATTTTTAAAAGAGTTCAATTTAAAGCTTTAAACGAGTGTCTTCCACTCCCAGACTAAGCATGAAGTAAAATTTCGAGTTTAGAAAAGCCCCGCGTAGAAAATTTGTCGAGGGTCGCGCAGCGACCCGAGACAAATTTTCACGGGGCTTTTCTAAACTCGAAATTTTACTTCATGCGCCACGCGTATAAAACATTATAATATTTTCAAGTTTATGTACACTCTATTCTTAATTTCCTGTATATTTCATCTGTCTGATAAAGCTACCCTGTGCCAAAACATTACAGTGTCAATAAAAGTGAAACCCTCTTAAACTTGGTGTTTTATTTTTTAAAAGGCATTAATTATTATTTTTAGGAGTAAAGTCTTTCATTGTCTTGTGTTTTAAAACATACCTGTTTCTAATTTCTCATCAAAACTCCGCTGATTTTCCGAATCCCTTTTTGATATATGGACTATACCATCATTCATTTGATCTAAAATGTCTTTATTTGTCATTTCCTTCGAATCCACCGGAATCAACCCTTCAGAATCATCATCATTATCGTGCAAACGGTTTTCATTATTTGAAACAAATCCTTCAAAAACATCATTACTCTGCGAATCTTCTGAATAATTAGGTAATAAATTAGCATAATCAACGCTCGTCTCATTTGAAGCGGTGAAATTCGTTGAGTTTAGAGCGTAGATATTGAACACCAATAATACCGTCTTTGCAGCAAGCATGCTTTCATCTATCTAGTTTTAAAATGAAGTATTCATTATATACACACATACATAAATATCTACACTTTAAAGGCAAAAAACATTAAGTGATATTAATTTAAAATGACATGAGTCAAAAGTACAAACTTTGTATTGCACTTAAACTAACTATGTAACCTTCCCATCATTAAATAATGACAAGGGCGTTTATATAAAAAAATAACTTTTTTAAACTATATCATTGAGTTTGAAGTTTATGTACGTGTAAATTATTATGTTAATGGAAGTGGTCGACCTCGAGACAGGGCCTCTCCAAAATATCTAAACCAGCCAATTTTGAAGAGAGACACCCTCTAAAAGCAGGGCCTCTCCAAAATATCTAAGCCAGCAAATTTTGAAGAGAGACACCCTCTACAAGCAGGGCCTCTCCAAAATATCTAAACCAGCAAATTTTGAAGAGAGACCCTCTACAAGCGCGAAAGTATAATGGAAGAAAAGAAACCTCAATTTATGGGGTGTTGATGTTAAAATTTATGACCTTATCTGAATAGCAGGTAGTTTCCCTTTTTTCCTTTTTAGAGCGTTTTAAACGGTCGTTCATGTTTATTTGATGACTCCAACAATTTAACGCATTAATCAATATGTTATGCAATGGTATTATTTGGTTACGGCGACCAGACCATTATACTTTCGCGCTTGTAGAGGGTCTCTCTTCAAAATTTGCTGGTTTAGATATTTTGGAGAGGCCCTGCTTGTAGAGGGTGTCTCTCTTCAAAATTGGCTGGTTTAGATATTTTGGAGAGGTCCTGTCTCGAGGTCGACCACTTCCATTAACATAATAATTTACACGTTAAGATATTTTGGAGAGGCCCTTTGCAGACAATGAAAAATTGCTATTTTGTTTTGAGAAACATTCGAATATCAGTATATTTCTGCCATTTTTTTTTTATTATTCAAGATTTAATCGAAAATTATTTTAAATATAAGTTGTAGACACAAGTTTCATATAAACACTGCCAATTTCTTAGGTTTATGAGTATCTTATTATTTTACCTTTTTAAAATTATATTTATTTCTTATTTTATTTATGCATTTATCTTTTAATTTGTCGTTTGTTTTATTATTGTAAGTGTGTTATTGTATAAATATTTTAATAGTGAAAACCGGTTCTGTTTGCAGGAGCAATTAGTTTTGTGTTGACAACTAATCATTACACATCTCGGTGTAATGATTAGTAGCTATTTGTGTAGTGTATTTAATTTACTTAATATTATTATTTTTAGTATTATATCTATAAAGACTTGTGTAAAACAATTACGTTAAAGCACCAGTAAAGGATAGATAGTGTAATATGGAATAATTTGGATAACTATAAATAGAGAAGAAAGACGTTTACAACTCTGCATTGTATTTTCAAGCTGTTTGTTTATACACTCTTTATCGTAGCTCTTTTGGTTTTGAAGTAATATTAAAAACAAATGTTTATATATAGAATCATTATATTAAAAGTATTAAGATATCTTCATTGCTATTTTATTTAAATACCACAATCAAAATATTTAATGGTGTGTGTATAAAACGCCATCAAAACATTACGATGTTCTATTTTGTAACAGGTCAAAGAGGTTGCTGATATGAGATTGATTACAGACCGCTCAAGATTAAATTTAGTAAGCCCCGTGCGTTCGCCAAGGGCGCAGTAAATTTCACTTTATTTGTACCTATAATTTGTCTGTGAATTTTTCTATAAATCATGTTTCGGCTACTAAGAAATGGGGGCAAAGCAGAACTTTCAGCTCGAAATTATGTAAGTACAAGAAGAATTAAAATTAAGAAAAAACAGTGAGTATTTATACATGCATTTAATTAAATGATGCACCAGAAGTGTATGTACAGTTGCGAGAGAAAAAAACTAGTACAACAAGGAGCTTTAGCCACTTCTAAAATATCGTATTTTTGTTCTTGTAAAACAAACTTGTCATGTATAGGTTAACAACAGTTTTTTTTTCTTGGCCAACAAAACGATGCTTTTGTTGACATGCAATGTCTCTAATGCTAATACCGTCTCTAAACGGGTCGTTATTATCGCTTTTTGCGATTCAGTCAGTTGAGGTATATCGACGTTTATTAAATTTTGTTTGACATTTCCGCCGATTTGTCAATTTGATTGACAATTTTAGAAATCATAGCGAGTCCAGTTCACACAACCAAGTATTTTGCTGTACTAGTTTTTTTCTTTCGCAACTGTACATGTAAAATTAAAAATTGGATAGATGATGTTCAATAGAAGCACACTTTTATTCCCAACTTGCTTAAACAAAAAGTGAAATCTGAAATTGATCCAATTGATTGTAGACTCTCAATTTTGAGCTTTTCTTCACTCAATAAATCTTATACCGTCTGCATGGGCGTCCGCAAAATTTTTTACAGGGAGGAACAAAATATAATAATTATAATCAGGAGCGCAGCCAATTGAAAGAGGGGTGGGGGGAGGGTAGAATGACATTTAAAAATAAATCAAACAGAACGAATGCTTAGATACAGGAAATATTTTTTGTACTACATTCGTTGTTTTTCAAAAGAACTGAATTTGAAGCTTTAAACGAGTGTTTTCCACTTCCTGGTTAAGCATGAAGTTCAATTTAAAGTTTTAAACGAATGTTTTCCACTCTCAGATTGAGCATGAAGTAAAATTTCGAGTATAGGAAAGCCTGAAAATTCGGTTTGGTCGCGTAGCAAAGCGGAGCGATCAAACCGAATTTTCAGGCTTTTCTACACTCGAAATTTTACTTCATGCGCCACGCGTATATAACACTGGTATTAATTGAAGTTCAAAATATACCTCTTTAGCATACTGCTTTAGTAGCATATTATAAGCTTCACAATATTTCAGTGTTTTATACGCTACGCGACCAAACCAAATTTTCAGGCTATTCTAAACTCGAAATTTTACTTCATGCTTAATCTGGGAGTGGAAAACACTTGTTCAAAGCTTCAAATTGGGCTTTATTGAAAAACAACGAATATCTAAAAGTTTGCAGTATATACGCTGTAATTAGAATATGAATAAAAGAAAAACTCTTTGTATTAATAACTGAAATCTTTTTTTCCAATGTTCAAAATATCGATCAATTTTTACAGGAGCAATATAAATTATGGTGATTCTCATAAAATCCAATTCTCTTCAATTAAATTTATTTATTTCCAAATAGAAGTAAGTCGTGATACTTTTATAGATGAGTAAAGTTTTTTTTTAAATAATTAAAGAAAAGTATAGCAAAAAATAATATAAAGACAGACTCACAAAAATACAACAATCACAAATAATTGATATTTTAAAAATATTCGGTTATTATGCCTATTTTGTTGATTTCTTCAATTTTAAATAATTTTCCAATGATAAACTGATTTGTTAATGCAACATCGATCGCACTCTGAAAAATAATATATATTCTATTTTATTCCATAATTTTTCTGTGACTTATGAGTTTAATCGTTTTCGTAGGATTACTTATTTTAAGTATTTTAACCATCTGTGATTTTTATAATTTTTCTTGAATTTTCTAGAATTTCATTAACTTGTAAATGTTCAATCAATTTCACGTATTCAGTGCGTTTCAATAATTATCGCACAGTTATACAAATATCTTCAATTTAATGAATTAATTAATTTTATACACTGCAGGCCAAAAGTTTTCATACACTTTATATACTTTATAGATATAAGAAATGATATATGTTCTGATTATATAATAATAAATAATCAAAAACATGGAACATGTTAGTAATCATATTGTAAATTAATTATTCACAATAAAACTAATTACAGATTACTTTGACAAATAAAATATTACCAATAATAGTTTTTAAACTTTTTTCACATCGATCTTATTAAAAGTTCGAAACAATATATATTATGTTATTATAAATCATAAATTATGCCTCTAAAAAAATATATCAAATACTTTTTAGCTATTGATAATGAAGGTTTAAATTAAATTACACTTGGTTTGTTTCACAATTTTTTTTTTTTTAAATTGTGAAACAAACCAAGTGTAATTTAATTTAAACCTTCATTATCAATATTTAAAAATGTTTCACCAAGTGATAAGTGAGAAAATTATTCAAGAAATACTTTTTAGCGCTAACAAAATTTCTTTACAGTAATCAATTAGTTTTCACTTCCTCAATTCATCTCCAAAATATGGCATGAATATTTTATAAATTGATTTTATTTAAGTGTATTTTACTCATTATGAGTTTATTCTATTTCTAGGATTAAACCGCCTATTTGTTTAATAGCCATTTTTATAATCTGGACACTTACTACTAAATGTATCCAAACTGTTTGCCTGTACAGTAAATAATGCAATATTGAGGAAGTTTTTCATTTAGGTATATCTCGATTTGTTGTCGAAAATGTACAGATATTCGTTGTTATTATAAAAGCCTGTAATGTAAGCTTCTAACGAGTGTTTCCAATCCCAGATTAAACATGAAGTAAAATTTCGTATTTAGAAAAGAATGAAAACCAACCAATCCAAATTAGGCTTTTCAAAATATACTACTAAGGTTTGATCTCATGTTGATTAATTTTGCAAATGTTTATATGGAATGTGTAAAAACATACTTAAAAACCTAGAACATCGTTTTTAATATAAATATTTATATAAATTTAATCAATGTTACTGTTTTTATTTACATCACTTAGTTTATTTTCAACAAGTGCAAGTGGCCCCCCTTGCTCATATGTGCGGGTGCCTATGACTGTGTGTTCCCGTATTAATCCCCGGATAGGAAACACTTTTTCATTATTCATTTTTCTACAATAAGTCATTTCTTACAAACAGATTTAAATAATTTCAAAACACTTGGAGACACACAGTACCTATATTTTGTAAAATTATTGTATTTATATTTATTAATTATTAATGAATACATTAGGGACCAGATTATCAATTACATTACGGACAATGTAACTTAAACTGAGCTTAAGCTAAACTTTGTTTAAGCCTTAAATATTTATGGTGTAGAAATAATGACATAATTAACAGGAACTGTACTAAGACTAACTATATTTTTAATTTTAGGGTACAAGAAAAGTAATAGCAATCAGAAGAGAAGACCAAAGCGTGTGGGAAAGACGCGCACCGTTCGCGCCTAGCCATGTCAGAAAATTAGTCAAAAACGGCGTTAAAGTTATAGTCCAACCGAGCAACCGCAGATCCTACCCAATGCAATCCTACCTAAATGCAGGAGCAATTGTTCAAGAAGACATCTCAGAAGCTAGCGTAATTTTCGGTGTCAAGCAAGTCCCGATTGAACAATTAATCCCCGACAAAACTTACTGCATCTTCTCCCACACTATCAAAGGCCAAGAAACCAACATGGCTCTCCTAGATGCCATTTTGGAGAAACGAATCCGATTGATGGATTATGAAAAATTGATGGATGCAACTGGGAATAGGGTGGTGGCGTTTGGTAAAATGGCCGGGATCGCGGGGCAAATTAACATTTTGCATGGCTTAGGTTTGAGGTTACTCGCTCTAGGTCATCACACTCCGTTCATGCATATTGGTATGGCGCATAATTATAGGAATTCCAGCATGGCTAGGCAAGCTGTAAGGGATGCTGGGTATGAAATATCCTTAGGTTTGATGCCTAAATCAGTTGGACCACTAACGTTCATCTTCACCGGTTCGGGGAACGTCTCACAGGGATCACAAGAGGTTTTCCAGGAATTACCCCATGAATACGTAGCGCCTGAATTGTTGCAAAAAGCAGCCGAGCACGGGAGTTTAAACAAAGTTTACGGATGCGAAATCAGAAGAAAACATTATTTAGAAAGACGCGATGGCGGCGGATTTGATGCTGTTGAATATGAAGAACACCCAGAGAGGTACATCTCGACTTTCAGCAAAAAAATCGCCCCTTACGCTTCGGTCATCGTTAACGGCATCTACTGGGCTGTGAATGGCCCGAAGTTAATCACAATCCCAGACGCTAAGCATCTCCTACGTCCAGCCCACACACCCTGGTTACCAACATCAATCGGAGCACCGGCTCTTCCCCACCGAATGCTGGCGATTTGCGATATTTCCGCCGATCCGGGTGGTTCAATCGAGTTCATGAATGAATGCACTACGATTGACACCCCATTCTGCCTTTACGATGCTGATAGGAATAAAGATACGAAGAGCTTCAACGGACCTGGAGTTTTAGTTTGCAGTATTGACAACATGCCCACGCAGATTCCTAGAGAAAGTACGGATTTCTTTGGGGATCTGCTGTTTCCCTTCACTTTAGATATTCTTCAGTCGAAAGCGGAGCAGCCTTTGGAGAATCATACCTTCGGTCCGACTGTTGAGGGGGCTATTATTGCTAGTAACGGAAGGCTTACCAAGAATTATGAATACATTGATGATTTAAGGAAAATTAATCTGTAAGTATAAGATTAGCACCTGTATTACAATCCCAGACTGAGCATGAAGTAAAATTTCGAGTTGAGAAAAGCCCTAAGAATTTGGATTTGGACGCGCAGCGTCCAAATCCAAATTCGGGCTTTTCTCAACTCGAAATTTTACTTCATGCGCCACGCGCACAAAACACTGGTTTAAAGTAAATTTCAAAATATACTTTCTTGAATTAATTTCTCATCTGACACTTCGTGAAACATATTAGAATATTTAAAGTTATTTAAATTAAAAACACTTGGTTTTGTTTCACAAATTAAAACTTTATTCCGACTAGTTTCGGTTTGTTACACCAATTTTCAAAGAAATGTGACACACATTCCTTTGAAAATAGTCTAATAAACCGAAACTAGTCGGAATAAAGTTTTAAGTTGTGAAACAATACCAAGTGTTTTTAATTTAAATAACTTTACATATTCATAATATACTTTATTTAGTTTGGTTATATGAAATTTTTTCAAGGGGCCAGGGAAAAAAATCTGGAATCGGAGACAAGTCAGGGAAATTTAAGATATCAAATTAGTCGCCACTATGTATTATAAACTAGGTGCTATTAATCTACATTTAGAAATTTAAAAAGAAACAATATTTTTTAATTGTCGACTGACCATTTGGGGATGGGAATATATATCCCCCATTCCCCCGTGGATCCGCGCCTGCTTCTGTGTGCGTAAAGACTTCTGGTACAAAGATTAGTACCTCACTTAATTAATTTTATATAAATTTGATACAATTATTTAAAAATGATGTGTATATTCTTTAAATTTCAGGAGTAAACACAAGGAAGGACTTTCAGATGAAGACGCCGCCAAAAAACACGTGGTAATCTTCGGAGCAGGCCGAGTCTCGGCACCCTTGATAGAATACCTCCATCGAGACGCAAACGTAGTCATAACAGTAGCATCAGAACTCAAAGACCAATGCGACGAGCTAGCTCGAAAATATCCGGGCGTAGAAAGCTCGTACCTAAACGCCATCGATAATCCGGCCGGTCTACAAGAACTAGTCGCGAAGGCCGACGTGGTCGTCTCCATCCTCCCAGCCAACCTCCACCACGTGGTAGCCGACGTCTGCATCCAAGAACACACCAACATGGTCACAGCCTCTTACATTTCAGAACACATGCGACAGTTGCATACTAAAGCAACGGAAGCCGGAGTTACTATTTTGAATGAGGTTGGTTTGGATCCAGGTATTGACCACCTTCTGGCTTTAGAATGCATTGATGATATTAAGGCGATGGGTGGGAGGGTAACGTCGTTTGAATCGTTCTGCGGAGGTCTTCCAGCGCCGGAATTCAGCGATAATCCTCTGCGGTACAAATTCTCGTGGTCGCCGCGTGGAGCACTCCTCAATACCCTTTCAGCGGCTAGATACCTCCGTAAAGGACAAGTCGTTGAAATCAGCGAGGGTGGTGAATTGATGGCAGCAACTAAATCCTTAGATTTCCTTCCTGGTTTCAATCTAGAAGGCTTCCCTAATCGCGACAGCACAGCTTACACTAAATATTATGGAATTAGCGAGGCTTCTACAGTTCTTCGTGGTACAATTAGGTATGTATGTAAAAAATACTACTTGAACCCGCGACCCCTAGGTTAGGAGGCAGGGCCTCTACCCTTTACATATTCTATTTAATAATTAGGTATAATGGATTTGCTGAAGCAGCGCGAACTTTGCAACTTTTGGGGTTGTTGGATACAAAACCGCATCCGTATTTGCATTCAAAAGGGCCTGAGATCACGTGGAGAGGTCTGATTTCACAGATTTTGGGTTTGGAGGATCCGACTATGCTACACGATAACTTAAAGCAGAAGATTACTGAGAGGACTGGTACCGAGTTTGCTGTTGAGCTTTTAGAGGAGTTGGAGTTGTTGGATGATAAGATGGTGGCTAAATACGGAACACCGCTTGATACTCTGACGCAATATTTGTCCAGGAAATTAGCTCTTGGTATGTTTCTGTAATAGAGATACATTTTATTTCGGAACAAGTCATAGCTTATCCAGACCTCTAAACTAAATCTACATATACATAAAATAACCAACTATTCTATTTTATTCACTCTGTTGCGTATATTCGTGGGGCTGTTACCAGAACATATAGTGACCGTTGTAAGAGATCTAGTTAGGCATCTTCGAGGAGTAAAAATAAAACTCAACAGAGTGTTCTTTAAAAAATGCTTACATCTGGAGTACTGTTTCCTTCAAAGATTGCACACGGAATGAATACATAAACTCATTACATAATATTTACAAACGGCGATTTCGCTTGCACCCCGAGGGGCGTACAAACTGCATATCTTCTAGAAGAAATGCGAGTCTTGAACAAGTTTCTCATCTTTCACGTGGTGAAACATATTTTACTACGATTTAATAAAGAAAACACTTGGTTAAATTTCATTAATATTTTGTACTCCTTGAGAATGACTCAAAGTCGAAACTAGTTGGAATAAAAAACCAAAATATTAGTGAAATTTAATCAAGTGTCTTCTTTATTAAATCAAGAAATGCGAGTTTAATTGCAAGATGTGAAGCTCAAGGGTGGCTTCGCATTCCATCTAGTAAATAAAGTGGCCTTGCGGCCCAAAGCGGGAAACAACACACTCATTGAAACAATTGAAATAAAATCCATTGCAAAATTAATTTTGAAGTTGTTGGTACTTTTGCTTTATATTCTGAAAGAGATGACATACTTTATTTAACTCTCTCTAAATTAAGTTCAATAAAGAGGTTTATCTCTTCAAGAATATAAAGTCAAACTACTAGATGACTACCCACCTAGCTTTTTCAGTGTCTGCATTCTGATTTTAATTTAATTTTAGGTGATAATGAAAGAGATATTGTTATAATGAGGCACGATATCGGAATCGCGTGGCCCGATAATAAAAAAGAACTGAGAGGTGTGAATCTTGTCGTTTACGGTGATATCAATGGTCATTCTGCGATGGCGAAAACTGTCGGCTTCCCAACTGCGATTGCCACGAAAATGGTTTTAGATGGTAAGACTTTAATTTATTAAACACAAAACCATAAGGTATAATAAGCATTAACGAGCAATTAAAAGTCTAAAAAAACACAGGAGGGTCTGTGTTAAACATTGCAATTTGCAATGCTCCTTTTTTTACTCATTTCAAAATTATAAAAAATAAAGCGTTGTTTAGTAAAGCTGGAAAATTTGATTTAACCTATCCGCTTTGCGGAGCAACTAAACCAAATTTTTAGGATTTTCTTAACTCGAAATTTTACTTCATGCTTAAAAAACTTGATCCTGATATAAATACGAAAAGTCGTTAGGTTTTAAGGTTAATTTAATTTAGTCGTAATTCCTGTTTGATACACGTTGTGAATATTAATAATTTTATTTTATTATTTAGGTGAAATTCAAGAAAAGGGCGTAATTCTTCCATTCGCCCCAGAAATTTACAGGCCGATCCTCAACCGTCTCAGAAATGAAGGTTTAAACAGCACCGAATCGTCTAAATTTATATGAACATCATTTTACTCCTTAGCATCCTAAAACAAGCGGAAAATATGTCACATTCATCATACAAGTACATTTATATAAGCTGATAAGTTTCATTGAGAAGCAACTTGCGATTAAAGTAGATTTACTTTTAATTGTATATAATTTAATCAAAAAAATGTATATTAAATATTTTTATATAAAAAAAATGTTTTTAACTTCTTTATCAACAGTTTAAGGTAATACGTACTTATAGATATTTAATGGGTAATATACGGATTACCAAAACCTACAAACACAGTTCGTATATATCCAGTTAGCCAGCCTCTATCTAAAATTTGGTAAAAGCGTTTGGATGCTGCATCCAAAAGCGAGACCGGTGATTGGTATAATGGTGGGGCTCTTAACCCACATCCTGACTATAGTCGCTCATTTTCTAATCGATTTCTACTTCTCCCATAAGTATTGGCTCCCCTTGTTATAAGTTATAATGGTATCGTATGTTTAATAAAATAAACCTCTAGACTTCCATGGAAAATATTCTAGGTTGGCAACTCTGAATTTATTTATTATCATGTTTGACATTTTATATGTCAGTTCTTAAAGCGTGTAGCCAACATAAATTATAACAAAGGATTAAATCATGGCACTCTATAGGTTTTCTTTTTGAACATACAATAGTTCATAACCCACAATACTGTCAAAACTATTGAATAACTTTTTTATTGGACCGACAATTAACTTATGTTATCCTATATCACAATGAAGCTGCCATGTAATCCAAATACCGTGCGATCATTTAAAACATTATTTAGAGTTGGCTTTGAATTTTAAATTAGATTGGCACCACTGACTGTTAACACATAGTTTACCATAACCTTGTACAGAGAGTTTTTTGTAACACCGAACATTTACATAACGAGAATTTTATACATAAGCATATGAGGTGCATTTGCCGACGATTGGTTTATTAAAAATAATTAATTTGAAGCTTTAAACGAGTGTTTTCTACTCCCAGGCTAAGCATGAAGTAAAATTTCGAGTTTAGAAAAGTCTGAAAATTTGGATTTGCCGGGCGAAGCGAAGCGAGCCCGGCAAATCCAAATTTTCAGACTTTTCTAAACTCGAAATTTTACTACATGCGCCACCGGTATAAAACACTGATGCAATGTAAAGTTT
This sequence comes from Philonthus cognatus, assembly GCA_932526585.2. Classification (NCBI taxonomy): domain Eukaryota; kingdom Metazoa; phylum Arthropoda; class Insecta; order Coleoptera; family Staphylinidae; genus Philonthus; species Philonthus cognatus. The sequence continues at coordinate 101,974,040 of OW052244.1, forward strand.
AGCGGTGTGTTATAAACTTCGTAATATGTCAGTGTTTTGTACCGGTGGCGCATGAAGTAAAATTTCGAGTTTAGAAAAGCCTGAAAATTTGGTTTGGCCGCTCCGCGCTTCGCGCTACGCTACCAAACCAAATTTTCAGGCTTTTCTAAACTCGAAATTTTACTTCATGCTTAGTCTGGGAGTGGAAAACACTCGTTTAAAGTTTCAAATTAAATTCCTTTAATAAACCGAGCGTCGGCAAATGCACAACGTATGCTTATGTTAAATTCGGTATTGCACAATTATTACACCAGACATAGAAATTATATCGTCATGCCTGCCCATCTCAGAGCTATCTTTGAACAATCATTAGCATATAATGGTTGCATATTATACAATCACCTGCCAACTTCTTTAAAAGTCTGTGAGTCTAGATACCACTTTAATAAAAAAAAGTCAAAGAATTGCTCATAAAACACGCATTCTATTCTATAGACGAATTTTTAAATTGTTCATTAGACTAATGTTCACATGTTTTTCTTTTTTCCTTTCTTGACTTGTTCTATAAATGTATATATATGTATGTATTTGCTGATTTATGGAATAAATGTACTATTATTATTATGAATACTTAAAAGAAAAATTCTCGTTATGAAAATGTTCGATGTTACATAAAACTCTCTGTATGTATACCATCATTCAATTAGCATTATGGGCAACCGCACAAAGAAAATGCCGCCTACTTCAAACCATAATTTAAATGATCGCACAGTATAACAACGCCATTTATCGTGGTTTCTATAAATATTTGTAGCCCCATGTAATTTAAATTAAGTTTATGACATTTGTTTTGATGCACTAAAAAAGACTGTTATTCCTTACTTCGCTTTTTATTTGTATCGTTGCAACGATACAAATAAATAGTGAAGTAAGGAATAACAGTCTTTTTTAGTGTAATAATCACTTCACGTAAACTCAAAAACATACAGTTGTTTTGATGAAATTCATGTGTATAACGTTTTTAGAGAATCTATCAATGTTTCTTATCAGCAAGAAAGAAATAATATACAATATCTATATTTTGTTTTTCAATTTTAATTAAAAAATCTATAAAATTTTGTGTGTTCGCTTATAAATTAGTTAAAACTATATTTCGGGAGATTATTTACAAAAGCTTAAGACATGTAGATAACTTATTTAATACAACATAATGGCCCCGTTTGTCTTCTCTTCGATCATCGGAATCACCGGATCCACCTTCTTATCACTGTTGGCAATGTAGATCACGATTATGTCCACGAAATTCGCTGATGCTGCACCAACCACAAACCTAAAGAAAAAATATTCTATTTATCTACACAGATAAAATAATAATAATTTCATTTTTAGCTTGTAAATTTAATAAAATGCACATTTTCAGTACTGTTTGGATGATTGATTTGTGGTACAGTTTGATAAACTGAAAGAAGTCGAATGATTAACTTTTGCTTTGATCGATATTTATGTTTGAGTTTCGTGAAGAGTATAATCATAAATAATTAACACTGTTGTATCCTTTCTTTACACTTTATTTTCTAATGGTTAGATATATATTTCAAGTGCTAAGCACTCATTTTCAATAACAACTAATTCTTACAACTGTTGCGCGGTTTCTTTATACCTACAGTGGATTAAAGGGAAAAACCCCAGATTAAGGGAAGACCTTTGGGTGGGTTAACAAATTTTATTGCGTGTTGTTTATGGAGGTAACAAATTTAGAAGCGGGTTATTTAAGGGACTAACATCGAAGTTCAATAAATTATTTTTATTTTTACGCAAATGCGTAAAAATAAAAATAATTTATTGAACTTCGATGTTAGTCCCTTAAATAACCGGCTTCTAAATTTGTTACCTCCATAAACAACACGCAATAAAATTTGTTAACCCACCCAAAGGTCTTCCCTTAATCTGGGGTTTTTCCCTTTAATCCACTGTAGGTATAAAGAAACCGCGCAACAGTTGTAAGAATTAGTTGTTATTGAAAATGAGTGCTTAGCACTTGAAATATATATCTAACCATTAGAAAATAAAGTGTGAAGAAAGGATACAACAGTGTTAATTATTTTGCTTTGATACTAGCCACAGTTTATCATTCGACTTTTTCCAGTTTTTTAAACTGTATTACAAATCAATCATCCAAACAGTACAATTATTGACAAAATGAAGAAGTGTAAGAATGATTTAGCTAAAATATTCAACAAAACCCACTGAGCAAATCCATTTAAGTGATGGTTTATCAACATTATAACAACGTGTAATGTTGCTACAATGTTAATATAACGTTATTTGTTTGTTTTTTGCTCAGTGGGAACTGTTATCGAAAAATGCACAGCTAATATTCCTAGCATAGTAGATATATTATTTTAAGGCTGGAAAATCGCATTTTCAAATAAATTGCTGACATTAAATCATACACTAAGTTACATATTTTGTCAGTTAAACTATTTTTATTTTGAAATATTTGAATCATTAGTGTTAGAAAATGTCTACATTATTTTTAAACACTAGATAATTTAAAAATAGTTTAGTTAAATAAATAATAAACACTTTTGAATATGTTTCATTGATAACTGAATAAAAAACACGTGGTTTGTTTCACTACTGTTTTTATTCTCTCCAACTGGTTTCGACATATCGTCATTCTCAAGTAGTAATATTTATTTATTTATTTAACGGTTTCACCTTTTACAATAGTGTATACATATATATATATATAGAACTTTAACGCAACAATAATGTTCCACAAAAATAAAACAAGTGGGGTGTGAATATACATAATATAAATCAAACACAAGTTTAAAGTAACTAATTAAAGTAAAAATAAAAGAAATAAACAATAGTAGCACTATAGCAAATGAATAATATAGAAATAAATTGTATCTCAACTAAGAATTGAAAAATCAATAGATCTTAATTGAGATTTGAAGGCTGTAAATGAAGTCCCAAAGAGAGTGATGGTTCTGAGTCGATCAATTATATTATAATATCTCATCATTCTGCTCAATGGACTAACATATTTCTGCCAAAGTTTGAGCGGTGAAAATGCTCACGAAATGTTAGGTTAATACGTGTATTGCTAGGCACGTTGAAATTAATTAAATGGAGCAACTCAGAGCAATCTATTATCGAATTTACAATTTTGAATAGAACACAGAAATCAAAATAAATGCGCCTATTTTCAAGGCTGGCTAAGTTAATTGTAGCCAGCATATGAGTGCGACTATAATTTATTCTTAAAATGCCAAATTTGTAACTAATATTTAATAGGAATTTGTTTTGCACTCGTTCGATTTGGTCTTTACGGTTGGAATAATGTGGAAACCATATACATGACGCGTATTCTACATGAGTTCTTACTAATGTGATATAAAGTCATTTTTGTGTGCGAATGGAAAAGTTTGTACCATACCTAAAAATAAAACCTAAAGTTTGCACGGCTTTACAACAAATGTTATCAATATGCTTCGCAAAAGACAAACGACAATCGAAGGTTACACCCAAGTCTTTAATGTGTTTTACTGATGATAAAAGTTGATTATCAATATAATATTGGTTTTCGGATATGTGACCTCTGCCAAACGATATTGCATAACATTTATTGATATTCAGAAATAGAGAATTATCACAGCACCATTGATGTAAATGATCAAGATCGGATTGCATCAATATCCGGTCAGCAGAATTGTTAATAATACGAAAGATCTTTAGATCTTTAATATAAGAATAAGTCGAAACTCCTCGGAGAGAATTAAAACTGTGGTGAAACATACAAGGTAACTTTTATTCAATTATCAATATTTTAAACATGTTTCATTAAGTAATTGATGATTGTCATGACTGAATGGCTACCGCCTAAGTCAATTCCAAAAAACTCATATCATACCCCAATCCGATTTCCCGTCCATCACCCTTCCTTTAATAAAACATAATTAAAAGAAAGTAATTAATGAGGGATCCCCTCTTAGTGCAGCTTGAAAAACATTGGTATCTAGTCCCTTTCATTTTTATTTTTCTTGTAATTACTCTTCTCACTTTTCATTTATATTTGTTAGCTAGGTTGAAGAAAATTTGACATAAATGTTACATACATGGAATTTTTATTGTAAGTATACATAACAAATTTATATTGTTAATTTTCAGGCACTCGTTGGGTTTGAGGAGCATTCAATTTAAAGCTTCTAACGTGTGTTTCCACTCCCAGATTAAGCATGAAGTAAAATTTCGAGTTTAGAAAAGCCTGAAAATTTGGTTTGGTCGCGTAGCGCGAAGCGCGGAGCGACCAAACCAAATTTTCAGGCTTTTCTAAACTCGAAATTTTACTTCATGCGCCACGCGTATAAAACACTGATTTAAAGTGATGTTTAAAATATAATACTAAATTAAAATGCTAAACAGTATATTTTGAAGCTCATTATAAATTAGTGTTTGATACGCGTGGCGCATGAAGTAAAATTTCGAGTTTAGAAAAGCCTAATTTGGCCCGGTCGCTCCGCTTCGCTACGCGCCCGAGCCAAATTTTCAGGCTTTTCTAAACTCGAAATTTTACTTCATGCTTAGTCTGGGAGTGGAAATACTCGTTAAAAGCTTCAAATTGAACACATTTCAAGATAACGAATGTCTGAAAATTTACAATGTATATATCGAGGTATGTATACTTAAAAGAAAAAATCCTTGTATAGTATGATATACCGTTGTGACTAATCAAATAAGATTTTAAATATTTTATTTCTAAACTCAAAATTTCACTTCATGCTTAATCAAGGAGTAGAAACACTCGTTATAAGCTTTAGTTTGAAAAATCAATGAATGTCTTAAAATTTACAGCACATCAGAATATGTATTCATAAAAGAAAAATTCCCTATATGTCCAAATAAAAGTGACATAATAACAATGGAAACTGTCAATTTGACCATCCCTTGGTGGATTGTAACAACATTTAACAATAACATTAATCAATTATTTATAGGTCAAGTGAAAAATAACTCATATTTGTCACAAAGTAAAGATGTATTGAACTCAGTCCATCTTTACTTTGTGACAAATATGAGTTATTTTTTACTTGACCTATAAATAATTGATTAATGTTATTGTTAAATGTTGTTTCAATCCACTAAGAGATGGTCAAATTGACAGTTTTCATTGTTATTATGTCACTTTTATTTATTTAATTATTCAACCAACGGAACAAGGTCCAATTACAGATTGAAGTTAATACAAATAAAGAAAAAACACAATAATTTTAATTAAAGAAAATTAACATTGTAAATAAACGAAATTTTCAGGTTACTAACTTAATTACAAGAAATAAACTAAAAGTAAAAAAAAAACTAAGAAAATAAACTAAGAAAGATACTCAATGATCACATTGAAGAATTCTTTCGCTGATTTAAAGTTGAATATATCCACATCTGTATTTGTATTAATGAGTTTGTTGTACGTAGCGCACATAGAATACATCGGCGATCTGACCAGTACGTTCGTTTTGGGTATTGGTAGCTGAAATAGACGTTTAGTTCTTACACTACAGGGCACCAATATATTCAGTTGCTCCAACAATTCAGGGCAATCAATTTGACCATTGAGTACCTTAAACAGCGTTGTCACTAAATTCGCCTTACGGCGACATCCTAAGGAGTGCATTTCAAATTCATCTAACAACGCAGCATAATCGTAATTAAAATCAGGATAAGCCCCGTACTTCTTAAAATGGAGATACTTAACAAACCTCTTTTGTATAGCTTCAATCATCGAGGAGTACTTAGAGTAGTGTGGATCCCAAACACTTGAAGCATACTCCAGCTTACTACGCACAAATGCAAAATAAAGGGTTTTTATTGCACCAATATTCCTAAATGACTTACAATTCCGTATTATAAAACCTAAGGAACGGTTGGCGGATGAGACAATTTTCATAATATGATCATTGAAAGATAAATGATCGTCGAACATCACACCCAAATCTTTAAACAATACTACACGGGACAACACTGTACCATTGATGCTATAATCATAAGTGATTTTTGATTTGTTTTTAGTATATGACATTACCTTGCATTTGTCTACATTCAATGAGACATTGTTATCCCTACACCAGTTAATTATTATCTCAAGACTATCCTGTAAATATTGGCAATCATTCACAGTAAATATTGGATTAAACAATTTTAGGTCATCTGCAAATATCAAGATGTTATGTGATATTTTATCAGCTATATCATTTATGAAGCAATTAAATAAGACAGGTCCTAGGTTGGATCCCTGCGGGACACCTGAGGATGCGATAAATTGATTTGACTGATATCCCTTATATTCCACAACTAAATGTCTGTTACTAAGATAACTCACATAAAATAAATCACATAAACCAGTGGAAAACCCAAGCCGTTTTAACTTATTTATCAGGATCCCATGATCAATTCTATCGAAAGCTTTCGATATGTCAGTGTAAATGACGTCCACCTGAGTACGATTATCCATAAATTTTGAAATAAATTGGGTTTTCAATAAGATATTTGACACAGTTGATTTCATGGGCCTGAAGCCATGTTGATATGAGGACAGTTTATTATTAACGTAAGGATTAATATATTTACAAAGAATAAGTTCAAAACACTTTGCAACGTTAGAGATAATAGCAATAGGGCGATAGTTCGGAACGTCCCTTTTATTGCCCGATTTAAAGACGGGTACAATACGTGCACTTTTCCAACATAATGGAACTTTGCTATAGGTCAGGCATAAGTTAAAGATATGCGTTAAAGGTCTAGCAATAATATCACGACAATCTTTTATTATTAGAGCTGGAATTCCATTAGGGCCCGCACTTAACTTGTTATTTAACTTCCCGAGTGCTTCAATTACTACACAAGTACTGACTTTACATATATTTAAGTAATCAAAGTTATCGTAAGATTCATCATTTATTTCGTCAACTTTTCGTAAAGATGATCCTGCATAAGATTTGGAAAAGTGCGTAGCAAAGGCATTGACTATTTCATGTGGGGATGATAATTTTATGTCGTTATATTCCATATATGGAGGAATTGAGGACTCATTACGCAAAATATTAATAAAAGTCCAGAATTTGCCCGGTTCTTTGGAAACCTTATCTTCAGTGTTCATGATAAATAACTTAAAATCAGCTGCAGAGAGTAATCTTACTTGAGTCCGCAACTTATTAAATCTTTGCTTAGTAAATTGGGATAAGGGATTCTTTTTTTTTAGTTTGAGGATTTTATTTTTTTCTCGAATTTTCATTTTAAGTTTATCCGAGAACCACGAAGGGAATTTGCATTTACGTCCGGATACTAAGGGAACATAGTCATGAAATACTTCAAATAACTTATTATAAAAAAGTGTACTCAGTTCAGAGATCAACCTGATTCAACGTGTTTGGTGCAACTGGCCCTATATATAAACTGTTCTATATCCATTTTTTATACTACACATTATTAATGTTAGATAATTGAAAACTAAAACCCCAAATTATTTGAGTCAAAAATAGGAATGTACACAAATATTTTATTAACAAATTTTATTGTTTAGATGACATGTAATAATGCAGAAACCGGTCAGTATGTCATTTGGATTAGGTTAACAACTTGATTGGTTTGTGTTTTATGATTTCTTTGTTTGTTGTTCTCACAACTAAAAGAGTGATTCATACAAAAATTAAAACGGTGAAATGTTCTTACCAAAATGAATATCCCAGTTCCGCCATTTCTTCCGACGTCCAACTATTATCCAAATCCTCTCTTGATAATACATTGTACCGAATCTTTACGTAATATTGGGCTATCCATAAACCTATCGCTCCAAGATTACAAAATACTAAAAAAAAGCACGCTCATATGAAAAACAATTGAAACTTTACTGCAACACTCATTATTGTTTAAAATTAAATAATAGTTATTTAAAATTGAATTTGTGTTTAGTATTCCGGCACCAGACACCCACAGACGCGTTTCGGAATTCAGGATCCTCTGTAGTGTGGTCCCGACCCAGTGCTGAGGAATACTGAACATGTCTGACTATTTCAAGCCAATATGTGAAAACTATTGATGGATTCGATAGCTTACGCCATCTAATGCTCCATAATAGCATCATCAATGACACGAATGCACAAGTGCATATACAGGTCACTGTTTCATCCGTGAACGAATTAAACTTTGTTTGTGAAACCAGAAAACTGGAATACTGAACACAAATTTAATGTTGATATTTGTTTTGTGGTTTCACAAACAAAGTTTAGCTCGTTCGTGGGCGAAACAGGGCCCTGTATATGCACTTGGGCATTCCTGTCATCGACGATGCCACTATGGAGCATTAGATGACGTTAGCTAACGAATCCATTAATAGTTATTTACTTCTTGCATTTAAATTTATAAACATTTCATTTTAATTATCATGCATTCCTTTCAGTTTTAGTAAAGAGATAAAGTATATCTAGAGGAAAAATTTACTGTATAACTCAAAATTGTATGCATTTGATAGAAATGTCAAATATAATATCTAGATATGTTTATTGGTAAATGTAAAGAAGAAGGAATTTTGATAAAAATATTAAAATTGAGCAAAAAAAAAACTTTTGGATAAGAAGACAGTAAACTATCTTTGCAATCAATAGTATTGCGAAAATATTGGGATAATTTTGTTACTTACGTGATAAAAAGTTCCACAAGTATAATCCAGGCATCCCCGAAAAACAACTGGAGCTGGTGGCCGTGTTAATGGCAGCAAAAACAGCCGCTAATCCGGAAAACAGAAGAGCAGCACAAACGCACGTCACTGTCCCTATCCAGAATCCATAATTCAGAAACTCAGGCTCGTATTTTAGGAGATGGAGAACTGAAATATCGATCATTAATCATGATGAGAAAAAAATATACACACAGGAACATATTTTATTATTAAATATTCATACAAGTGGGCAGGTGGTGGCCGAGCGGTAACGTCGCCGGGCTGTATCGCTCGGCGAGCCACAATTCGGGTTCGATTCCCGCGCACGGCGAGACTTTATTTAAAAATAATTTCTCGTCGTGACCCTGGGTGTGGTATGAATGTGAGTGTTTTTCCGTATGGAATAATAGTATACTACAAATTGTAATCGTAACAATTAATACAAATATATAAATACATGATGTTGGCTAATGGGCAAGTGACCAAGGCCAGGCAAAAGCCAAACCAAATTAAAAAAAAAAAAAAATTCATACAAGTTTAAATTATTCTATAGCTCAATGCTACATTGAGTAGTGTAAACAACAAAAACAAACTTTATAAAATGATTTACTTTAATTTAACTATCCCTGATACACTCTCCTAATCTCAGGAATGATCTGCATTTCCAACAAACATCATTACAGGTTGAATTGGTGAAATGAAAAGTGGCCGATAATAGAGGGTTACCAAAAACCGGAATAAGAAGACTCGTTAAAAAAAAATTTAAAACTACAAAGTGTATGGCTTGCACTTCCTAATACTGATGAGCTATTTCATTAGCTTAAATTGTGTCATATAGGGAAGACACATTTTGCATTAAATATATTATGCATAAGATTATGTTTATTTTTATTTATATAAAGAGAAATGATTTTGGATGAGTTACGTGAAGATGATAATAACTTGGAATTAAACAGTTTCAACCTTTCTTCACAAATTTGTAAAGAATGGGTAAAAATGTTTTCAAGTTATATACAGAGAGTTTTTATTTTAAGTATACATATAATTTATATGCTGTAAATCTTTAGATATTCGTTGTTTTTTAAAAGATTTTAGTTTAAACCTTTAAACGAGTGTTTTCCACTCCCAGACTAAGCATGAAGTAAAATTTCGAGTTTAGAAAAGCCTGAAAATTTGGATTTGCCGTCACGAGCGAAGCGAGTGACGGTAAATCCAAATTTTCAGGCTTTTCTAAACTCGAAATTTTACTTCATGCGCCACGCACATTAAACACTGATATACTTTAAAGTTTAGAATATGCTATTTAAGTAATATGCTAAAGAAGTATACTTTGAGCTTCAATTTAAACCAATGTTTTCTACGCGTGGCGCATGAAGTAAAATTTCGAGTTTAGAAAAGCCTGAAAATTTGGATTTGCCGTCACTCGCTTCGCTCGTGACGGCAAATCCAAATTTTCAGGCTTTTCTAAACTCGAAATTTTACTTCATGCTTAGTCTGGGAGTGGAAAACACTCGTTTAAAGTCGCAAATTGAAACAAATATCAGAAAAATTACAGGTTATGCATATGCATGTATCGTAATTTTTAATTGTTTTTATATTTATAGTTTTAATTATGTTTTAATATGAAATTTTATAATTTTAGTTGTACTACATCGTGTATTTTTTAAATGGACTCCATTGACTAAATAAAGGGCATACAAATTACTATCCAGCAAACAAAAAATATAAATAAAACACTGTTTATCACTTTGTTAGTATAACAATTGGTTTATTTGGTGACTATAGTTTTGATACTACACGTATCATTATCAAACCGTTAGTTATATAAACAAAGTGATAAACAGTGTTTTATTTATGTTCAATGTATAACGAAGTAGAAGCCTCTATAGTCAGTGAATTAAACAAAAAATAATTGAAATCAGTTCACTTCTCACTGAGCAAAAAACAAACAAATAACAATATATGAATATTGTAACAACATTAAACGTTGTATTAATGTTGATAAAACATTACTTCAATGTGTTTGCTCAGTGGGTTGTTTCAGAAAGAGACGGTCCTTTAAAATGAGGTACCACACCTTATTTAAAAGAAATGCCCATTAAAATCAAAACATTTTCTTTCTCAAATGGCATGCAATTTTCTTCGCATTTCCATTTCTATCCTAATAAACAGCCATGATGCACTTATTTTCACGCTGCACACATTTATTCATTCTGTGACTAAACGATGACGTGCGCGATGACAATTAAAAGTCGTTTTAAAGGTCGAGTGAAAAGTGCACGATGCATCGTCCATAAAAATGAAGGAAAAGATTCACGCGAAGGATGTGAAGAGAAATCTCCCATTTATTTTTTTATTTCAGCCATAGCGTTAATTTTGTATTTATTAATTTGACGTGGTTCTGTTGTGACGCTAGCGGTGTGACGGGATTAAACGGGCGTGAAAACTAGATTTCGGCCAGGTTTTCACTTTTTCGTTCAATCGACCAATTTGAGTTTTATGTTGGTATGAGTGCAGTGTTGAAATTATGTAAACTTGTTTGATGATTTATTGCTTAAAACATTCGGCAAAAGTTCAGTTTAGTTTCACAGCTATTTTTCGCCCAAAAACAAGTTTCACGGATATTTAACGAATTGTTATGAATTTTTTACAATAATAGAAAGGCAGGAAAAGTGTTTTTGATACAATGATACTTACTGTTTGTTCAAAATTAGTGATTGTAAATTACATTTACCTACTCCCTATCTCGTAATCGCATCGTATACGTAATAGTTTTGACATAGTATATTACATTACAAGTGTGGTAAACAGCATATTACGTGCGAGTGTAGAGTTAAACACGAGCCGCGCAGCGGCGAGTGTGTTAACTCCACGAGCACGTAATATGCCTCCACACGCGTATTGTACATAGTTTTACCTGCAACCACCTATATAGTTTTCATGCGAACACCAAATATAGTAATGTAGATTTAAGTAGCAACTGGCAAAAAGTTTTATTTTTATCTATTTTCATATTATTTTGTGCAAACTAGTTATTATAATGATAATGATTATTTATAACTACAGAACAGTTATTAAAAGAAAAGCTACCATTTCGCATTGAGTTTTGTGTATTAACTGCAATATGTTGGTTTTCATTGCTTTGTGCATTGCTTCTGACTTCAGGTGCTTGTGAAATGTAAGGTTGTTTATCACAAATTACCGCAGGCTCAATAGCTGTTTCCATGTGTTCGTTTTCATAGTTTTCTCTGTTGCTTGCAATTTCAGGAGTTTGTGCAGCTGTTCTTCGGAGGCGTTAATTCACAGTCGCTTGAATCAGACATTACCTGAATAACGTGCCGCACTTGTACGATGACTTTTCAAAACTGACGTTTATCATTTTTTTGTTACAACAAACGCGTGATTATGACAGTGTTTTCTAGATCAGTAAGGTGGTTAAGAAAACACTGTTTTCTTATGTGGTTGCAGGTAAAATATATTACATGCTGACAGCTGAACAACTGATTGATTACCGCACCATCAAATGACATTTCTTTGATATATATTGATCAAGTAGTAATTTAGTTTGTATCAATGTCATTTTACTATCAAAAATTATTGAATAAATAAGTTGTTCACGCTTATTGTTTATTTTGTTAGGGCGTAGGTAAAGTATTGTACGTTTCTCGAGTGGTATGGCAATTACATACTCGCGGAATACTGCACTCGCCGCAGTACATTTTGTTTCTGCTCTTACAAGGCCCGAGGGCGGGTTGTTGAACCCCCATATCCCCCACCCGTCTCCTCTCCGGCTACGGCCTTGTCCATCATAAAATGTTCACTTCAAATACTAAATGAAAACGGATTTGTGATCCGGATTCGTTACATTTTTAGGATTCATATTCGAATGCAGATGTACGTGATTATAATCCCCACAAAAGGATTCGAATCCTCCTTTCTTGTATTTTTAATCTTTACGTTAATCAGTGTTTTATAAGCCTGGCGCATGAAGTAAAATTTCGAATTTAGAAAAACCTGAAAACTTGGATTTGGGCGCTTTACTCCTCGCCCAAATCCAAATTTTCAGGCTTTTCTAAACTCGAAATTTTGTTTCATGCTTAATCTAGGAGTGGAAACATTCGTTAGACGCTTTAAATTGCTTCTAGGAAAACTATAAATTACTAAAAATTCATTTAAAAAACATCTTTGTTCCACAATTATTAAATTTGAGATCAGCAACTTCAGAAACCCCCTCAGTAAAGCCTTTTAGAAAAATTAAATGACGTTTTTGACTTTTGGCCGCTGACAAAAAATAGGATATCAAAGAAATCTCCTCCACAATCCTTTAAAAACAATTGTTATAAATGATTGGATTAACCAAATTATCCCCTAATAAAAATCTCCTCAAACCCTTTACTCTAAAATCTCCTTAACACGAATGCCTAAAAATGTATCAGGTATAATCAGGATATGTATACTTAAAAGGCAAATTTCCTGTATACTTTAATACTACTTTAATAGAGCAAAGGGAAAGTTTTGAATAAAAATTGTGTCCTTGCACTTAAATTATATTAAACGCGATCTCAAAAAAATCCTTAATGATTGTTTACCTTATCATATTTATATGTTATGTAAAAGATGTAACATATAAGTTCATGTACAACTTTCTGCTAGTTAAACCCAATTGAATTTCTCGTCTCGCATCGTCCGATTACGCAAACACTGTTACGTGTAACTGACTCTGAAAAAAACATACTGAGCGTTGCGCAATTGGCGAAATGTGGGACAAAAAATTAAAGAAAAACAAGAGTCATTACACTTTTATATAAAATGAATTTAATAAAATTGATTTAACAAAAGGAAATCAAAGAATTTTTGAATCATGAAATTTAATTAAATATTGAATCAACAACTAACTGATGAGTTAACAAATGCAAATCAAAGAACTTTTGAATAATGAAATGTAATTATACATATATTAAATCAACAACTAACTAAATTAAATTAATTTTCTTCAATTTTATTTTTTTGTCAATTTTAACAAATTAACCAATATAAGCATCTTTCAAGTCTTCTTCACACATTCATTGATTTTATTAAAACGTTCAATTTGAATTCAATAACTAACATTAAATCCTTCACAAATTTAATTAATTAAACTATGATTTAACAAAAGCAAATCAAAGAACTTTTCAATAATGAAATTTAATTATGACTAGGCGTTAACTTCGTGGTATATTTTTAATTTGATATAAAGAAACACTTATCTATTTTATAGCACTTTTGGGACTAGTTTCAATTCGGTAATCATTGTCAAACCTAGTTTGACATTGATCACTGTGTAATTGAAACTAGTCACAAAAATAAAATAAGTGGTATAAAAAAATTAAGTGTTTTCTTTCTATCTAACATAAATTAGGTAGTCAAAAAACATGAAATACATAATTTAATCAACTTAAAAATTTATTTTATTTATAAAATAATAAACTTTCAAATACCGAAAATAACATTTAAATATTTTTACCAGTTTGTTGAAATGATATTTTTGTTTTTTATTATTTTAATATATTTTTAAATTATTAAAAATAAACGAATCAATGAAATCAACTTTAGAGATACAAAAACTGTATTTAGAAATTATTAGACTTAAAGATACTGAAGCATGCATTAAATTATCTTAAATGGTTTTTCTGAAAATTAGTGACAAAGGAGACAAACTTCAGATTTTCAAGTAATACTTTGCTTGAAATAAATAAATGAATTGGTAAAATATTAACTTAGAAAATACAAATTTTATTTAGATATGGCTATACTTTACGACTTTGATGAGATAATTAAAATATATAACCAGTTTTACAAAAATCTTGTGTTTATTAGATAAGAAACATTTTCTTTAAATAGTTGTAAGAAAAATAATTGTGTAAAGTTAATTAAAGGAAAGGCACTTGGTATTGTTTCATAATTAAATCTTTATTCCGACTAGTTTCGGTTTGTTAGACCATTTTCAAAGGAATGTACAGAAAAAATTATTTCCTAAGTATATATACAATATTTTTGTTTCAGGTAATAAGAGAAGTCAGAATTGGGGAATTCCAAATCTCCTCGTTGTTGTTTACGATATTTTTCCCCATTTTTATGGCCCTGTTAATCTCCAGGCCCTCTTTGAGGTTTAGTGCGTATCCCTTATTACCTGAATGCAAAATCTTAAAATTATGCGGATTAAAGAAGTGATTGAATGCGATGCAATGTTTGGAAAAGCCAGTTGTTGGTTTATTATCTAAAACAGATTTTTTATGTTCTTTCATTCTGATTTCGAAAGATCTGCCGGTTTGTCCAATATAAATTGCATCACATTCATCACACTGTATTTCATAAATTCCACATTTCTTTGAATTATCAGTTTTCTATTTATTGTTTATTAATAGTTTGCCTAAATTTAAAGGGTTTGAACATATAATATTAAAGTCTTTTCCCCTACAATGACTGACTATATTATATGAAAAATTATTGAATGAAAATTTGGGTTTTTTTTAAATAGTTCAATGTGAAGCTTTAAATAAGTGTTTCTACTCCCAGATTAAGCATGAAGTAAAATTTCAAGTTTAGAAAAGCCTGAAAATTTGGTTTGGCCGCTTAGCGCGTTTAAAATTCAAAATTTTCTTGTTTAGCAGTATATTTTTTCATTAACAATATTTCAGTGATTTATATGCGTGGCGCGTGAAGTAACATTTCAAGTTCAGAAAAGCCTAACCAAATTTTTAGGCTTTTCTAAACTCAAAATTTTACTTCATGCTTGATCTGGGAGTGGAAACACTTGTTTAAAGCTTCAAATTGAACTATTTGAAAAAAAAAACCGTTTTTGTTTTGTTTTGTTCTGTTGATAATACACCTGAAATCTCTTACTGAATTTAATTACTAACTCATTTGGATAATTTTTTTGGAAAATTATCTATTTTTATATCAAAGTTAACCCAAAATGGACCATAAAAACTTGTCCATTCATTAAGTCTTGCTAGATTGGTTAAACCGTGTGCTATGTATCTCGTATATTAAAAGTTGATGATTCTATATCATAGGTGATTTTTCTGAATATTCCTAGAATTTATTCTGGAAGGGATTACTTTGTGATACTTGTTTCACACTTTAATTAAAATAAAAGACTACGTTTTTTACTACTTATTCGATATTAATGAAAAATTGTCAAGTTTTTCGTTATACAAATCATAACATTTTTTTTTAACAAAATTCATAAAATTTCTTGAAAATGTACAAATTATGCGATTATATTAGTTTTTATGTGAAACAAAGGACGAATTATACAACATAAGTGTATACAAATGATGTCAAATAAATCGTTTTTATTCAATACGGATAAACACAAAAGCTGTTTTCTAACCTATCCAAATGACACGAACAAAATTTGTCTTTAAAATCCATGCTCTAGTGATGACATTTATCTGCTTTTTCAAGATATTTATCTAATGAACGCATATCTCCTTTTTACAAAGGCATAACTCAAATTATGTTTAAAACATTATGGCATGTTTTTCTAGATTTAATCCTTTCCTGGGTTTTTCTATGTAAAATTT
Source organism: Philonthus cognatus (assembly GCA_932526585.2). Taxonomy (NCBI): domain Eukaryota; kingdom Metazoa; phylum Arthropoda; class Insecta; order Coleoptera; family Staphylinidae; genus Philonthus; species Philonthus cognatus. The sequence continues at coordinate 101,990,306 of OW052244.1, forward strand.
TCAAATAGTAGAAAAAAACTTTTACCGGCGTGATCAGTGGAGAGTGCAATGATTTCCTTTTGGTTTATTCATGAAATTGTAACGTGCAACCGAGCTGATGAATGAATTCTTTGACCCCATCCCATTCCGTACGACTGACCAAGGAAATTCTATGCCATTATATTAGGCAATCGCAAATCGCATCATTTCACGCAGCCGCAAACACAAACACAAAGATTTCCATTTCGAACCACAATACGTAAATAACAGTAATTAATATTCCAATTTTATTAATTAAGGTATGAAAATACAGTGCGATTGTTCACATTATGATTTAGAGTGGGCGGCATTTTTTTGTGCGGTTGCCCAGAAAGCTAATGGAATGATAGAATACATTTGAGGTTATGGTAAACTATGTGTTAACAGTCAGTAGTGCCAATCTAATTTAAAATTCAGAGCCTACTCTAAATAGTGTTTTTAACGATCGCACGGTATCATCAATGGGCCCGTTCAGCAGAGACAACAGTTGGGAGTTTACTGCTAACTGTTGGGGAATTCTCTAATGACCGGATTGTTAATCGTAACGTGTTTGGGATTTTCGCAATCGTACAAAATACACCGACCGAAGTACCGTTCATTAGGCACCAACATACATCACAAACAAATCCAAACATATTAAACACATATTATACTATAATAGTAATAATATAATAAATGAATATTTTAATGAACGGGCCCAATGTTTTAATGATACGCATTTATCATCGGCGCTTTTGTCGCGCCACCAGAGTTACCAAATCAGTGATTTTCTCAACAAATCTGGTGTTTTCCACTTTCAGATCCAGACAAATTGTTTGTGATTCCGACGTGGCTGAATTCTGGTGTTTGTTTGAAGTTTTCAGTGACAATCTAGTGATTTACTGTCATCAGAAAAAAAAAAAGGGAAATATTTAGCGCATCATTCATAAAATTGTCCATGTCTAAATGGTCGAACATTTGCAAGATAATCATTTTTGATCAATTTTGTATGAATCATTTCTAATGAGTATATTTTAAACCTCATTTGAATTCAGTGTTTTGTACGCGTGGCGCATGAAGTAAAATTTCGAGTTTAGAAAAGCCCCGTGAAAATTTGTCTCGGGTCGCTGCGCGACCCTCGACAAATTTTCTACGCGGGGCTTTTCTAAACTCGAAATTTTACTTCATACTTAGTCTGGGAGTGGACGATACTCGTTCGAAGGTGATAAAATCAACAATCAAGTAAATTGATGATTTGTGTCAAATTTGACATTTTGATAAATTTCGATGATTTTTGTCGGATTTGAGATTTTTAACTGTTTTTCGGTAATTTCACCAAATTTGACATTTTGATAAATTTAGATGATTTCTGTCAACTTTAATATTTTGATAATTGTGGATGATTTTTGTCAAGTTTGACATTTTTAATTGTATTTTCAATAATTCCAACAAATAGGACATTTTTAATATTCGATGTTTTGAATCGTATTCTGACAATTTTTGCATAAATTGATATTTTTGGCGGTTAACGGTCGGTAGCTGTAAGTTCTACATAAATACAGGGTGTCCCATTTTAATCTTAACAGGGGAATATCTCGAAATGAGTGCGTCCAATCGAGAATATTGCCGAATTATAAGTTTTGTGGTTCGAAGGAGCACATCCAATTCTTCCATGAATTTCACTCCCTGACCCTCAAGGGGGTGGATAATAGAGGTAACATTGAAATCTTAAATAGGAACCCCCAATTATTATTGCGGATTCGGAAAGAGCATAAAAAACTAGGTAGGTTTTACTTTAGAACTTTTTTGTTATTTGCAACAGGTGGCGCTGTAATCGACAAACTTTTAAAATTTGATTGTTTCCGATAAAACATAAAATTAGTGTTTGGCTGACAATTTATTATTTAAAAATTCATAAGCCATTTAAAATAAATACATCTTTAATGTAGTCTCACAAAAAAAACATCTGGCGACGTCAAATCCGGTGATCTGGGTGGCTGTTTAAAAACGTTTTTGAGCGTTTTCGATATAGCGTACCCTATTTTTTCACAATGTCGGATTATTTACAGAATGAAGTATTTTTCAAACATAGCCCTAACTTTACTTTGTCATTTTGATTTTCAATGAAAAATTAGGGGTTTCTTTGGAGTCAACAAACACTGCACCCTCCCACCTACATGGGCGTTAATTTTAAGTATCTTAAGAATTTTTTAAGAATTAATTGTCTGCCAAACACTGGTTTTATGTTTTATTGAAGAAAATCAAATTTATCAAATTTTTTCGATTACAGCGCCACCTGTTACAAATAACAAACAAGTTCTCAAGTAAAACCTACCTAGTTTTTTATGCTCATTCTGAATCTCCAATAAAAATTGGTGGTTCTTGCTTAGATTTTAAAGTCACCCCTTTTATCCGCCCCTTGGGGGATCGGGGGGTGAAATTTTTGGAAGAATCGGACGTCCCCCTCCGAACCACAAAACATTTCATTCGGCAACTTTCTCGATTGGACGCACTCATTTTGAGATATTCCCCTGTTAAGATTATAATGGGACACCCTTTGTTCATTCTACCATTACAAAAATAATTAATTTTATACTTTAATAGGAGCTTAACTTCATAAACTAGTTCGGCTTGATTACAAAAATAACAATATTATTTCTAATCAAGTTGAACGAGTTTTGTACGTGTATGTAAATTTGGTAAATAATTAGTTATTATTCACTTGATGCGTACACTTTCTAGGAATCTAATGGTTTTCCAATCGACGATAATGTGGAATAAACACGCGATTTGTAAACCGAATTCCTTAACACGACCAAGAGAACACACATGCTAATATAATCTGTGTAATTGCTGTTCTCTAACGGAATGTAGGACTTGAGTGAAATCTCCACTTCCACTCAGATAGTAGTTACACCATGTATTACAGAAATCATTATATTTATTGCTAAATACTTATTGGTAGATGAATCATTGTTAAGTGATTACATATTACATGGTTTTTTGTGAAACAGCATTTTAGAAAGTTTATTTGTAGGTAGCAATATCAATCAATTCATTTTCGGTTACAGTATGTAAAAGTAAACTAGCTAATTCTTAAAAAAATCAACTAAACTTCAGATTTGCTTGTATGAAATTCACTATTATTATTCTTTCAACGTTATTAAATTGCTCAAACTGGAAGGAAAATCTATACGCCAAGAGTTGACTAAAACATCAAACCTATTCATTTTAGTAATTAATTTTATAATAAAAAAAAAACTGAAAAAAATGTTTTGATTGATCGTCTAACAAGTGTTTCCAATCCCAGATTAAGCATAAGAGAAATTTTAAGTTTAGAAAAGCCTGAAAATTTGGTTCGGTCGCTTCCCCTGGGTATGGCCTTGATTCGAGAAATTAAAAAATCACGAAAATACCAAATTAACCAAAAACCCAGCACTAAACATCTTTTTGTTTGCGGGTATTTAATTAAGAGTCAGTTCGTGTTTTCCCCGAAATGAAGTCGGCTCAGATACAAACACCTCCAATTATAGCAGAGAGCAGACAATGGTCCTCGGTTTGTGACTTGTCACACGTATATATGAAAGGAAACCGCCGTGACGCAACCATTGTCCAAATTGACACTTTCGTTTTCATCGAAAATCACCGCCACAATTAAAACTGGCTTTTAGTTCGAGTTCTAAATGTAAATTGTGAACGGCCTTCGGATCAACCGGAAATGGGACAAATGATATACGTACACATACATATTTTGCATCCGTAATTGTATGCACTTTCAATGAAAGAGGTGAAAGGGGGGATTTTGTTTAAGTTTAGTATACTTCTCAACTATTATTAAAAATATTTTATTTTAATAAAATAAATAACGACAAGTGGGTTATTAAAGCAAAATAAAACATATTAAGTATTCTTTAAAACAAATGTAAAAATCCCTACTGAAGTTTATTAATGTTGTATTAATAATTCAGAATTTTTGCTGTGTGATATTTTTCCTGTTTTTATTTTCTTTACAAGCTTCAATATTTGTAATAATTTTATTACGCTTTGCATAAGTTTTATTAAACAAACGAAAGGTTTATTATTATTTTTACACTTCATTAAAATCGCTCTAATTAGTTAAAATATTATGATACAGTATGGCTATTAATTTACAGTACTGAAATTCAGTTTGAAAGTTTCAGTTTCAATTTTATAAATTAATAGCTACACTTTATTTCATTCATTCAAAAAAATAACAATAAAATATGTCGAGATTTATATTAAATAAAGTTTAAATTAAATTAATTATTTTCATTATAAAAATTGTGTACGGAGTGAATGCCAAAAGTTAACAGCTTTTATATCATTTTATGATTCAATGTTTGTGAAATACAGAATTATTATTAAATACAATTAAATAATTTATACGAATCACGAAATAAATATTTCTTATATTTATGAACGTGAGATATACGAGTTTACTATTCAAAATATACGTCATTAGAATACTTCCTTAGTAATATATTGTAACCTTCACAATGCTTCAGTGTTTTATACGCGTGGCGCATGAAGTAAAATTTCGAGTTTAGAAAAGCCTGAAAATTTGGTTTGGTCGCTCCGCGCTTCGCGCTACGCAACCAAACCAAATTTTCAGGCTTTTCTAAACTCGAAATTTTACTTCATGCTTAATCTGGGAGTGGAAACACTCGTTAGAAGCTTCAAATTGAACTCTCTTCAGAAACAACGATTGCCTAAATATTTTCAATGTATATATCAAGGTTAGTTTAATTAAAAGAAAAATTCCCTGTATACGTTAAACTTAACATTTTGCGTACGGAATAGCGCTAAATATATTTATTGTTTATTTGCACACTAGTTTAAGTTTTAAAAATTAAGCACCTCATTTAATTTAAAATCGCTTACTTTTTAAAAATATTAAATGTGTTTGGTACTTATGAGAAAGAGCCCCATCTCTCAGCTAACTCTTGTTATTGTGGTTATTGAAAAGTCTGCAATTAAGGAATGCAAAAATTGTTACAGTTAGACTTTTTCCCGGTGAACGGGACCTCGCTCAGAAACGAATCGTGTGGAATAGATTTGGCGAGGTTGCCGTTTTCATTAATCATTGTTGGGAGAAAGGCATTGCGTAATCGTCATCATTGAATGTAAAAAATATAGCATTCGCCAATCCATATCGAGCTGCATTCATTCATGGACACTCGAGGTCACATATTTATTTGTAAGTCATATGCCAGCTATGTTTTTAATGTTAATTGCCGTGATAATAAAGTACGAGATTTGGTTTCAAATAATGTGTCATCGTTGTCGTTAGGAGTAGAAACAATACTTTTGATTTAATTAATTGGATAAGTTGGTACTTATTTTCAAACGTGTGGTTTTCACTCCTCAATTAAGCATGAAGTAAATATTTCAGGCTTTTCTAAACTTGAGATATTTACTACATGCACAAAGCCTATAAAATATTGATTTATTGCGAAGCTCGAGAAAATATTCTTGTTCCTTAATCACAAATAGAAAGACTGTTATTCCTTACTTCACTTTTTATTTTTATGTTAGATGTACATTTCGAGACACAAGGTGCTCATTATCAATAACAAACTGTCAGTTTGTTATTGATAATGAGCACCTTGTGTCTCGAAATGTACATCTAACATAAAAATAAAATGTGAAGTAAGGAATAACAGTCTTTCTATTTGTGATTAGTCACTTCACGTAAACTCAAAACAATACAGTTGTTCCTTAATTATAAGAACAAAATAGGAGATGAAAAGTATTATTAGCTTTAAAAGTGCGATTCTTTTCGCAATCTACAATAAGTTAGTCTTACAAAGACTATATCAAACACTCATTGAAACATCTACTTCCCGAGCTAATACCCCGACGGACATTGAATTATACAACAAGTGTTTGCTGTTACATACAGTAGCCTACTGCAAACCCTCGACAAATGTTCACGAGGCTTTTCTAAACTCGAAATTACTTTATGCTTAGTCTGGGAGTGGAAAACACTCATTTAGAGCTTCCAATTCAACTTGTTTTAAAAAACAACGAATTTCAGAAAATTTACACCTTATGCATGTTTACCTAAAATAAAAATTCATTGTATTTCTGTCTTGAAAACCTCACCCCATCGCCCGGTTGACATTTAACAAGGTTATAGAATTCTATCACCGCTGTGATAACATGTATCTATAGAAATAAGCGATTCTGATTGGAGGGAATGTAGTGCTTGAGCTATATTCTCAATGATAAAAAAATCCAATATGGGTGCTATAAGAAACATTGAAATTTGATATCGTAAATTGAAAATGGAACACCCTGTATCAAAAATCTCAAATGTCACCTCTAATTAACAAAGTTATAGCAACAAAAATTGTTGATTTTCACTATTTTCGCCATATTTTTTTTTATTTTTATTTATTTATTTGCACGGAAATCTCCATTTTACATTAAATATATATATAATAATAAATGTGTGTAAATTAAACATATAACAAATAATACAATGCGCATGATAGTTATAAAATTCAAGTTACAATTAGCTAATAAATACAATTAAAAAACAACTACAAGATCAATGAGCGAAAGGTGGCGCTTAAACATATTATAAGAATTACAAAATATTAAAAAGTTTGGAAATGTATTTAGTATATTACAATATTTCATTATGCGACAAACAGGATTATTGGAAAAATGACCAAAAACACCTAGAGTTATGATTTATATTATTTTCGGATTTAGTGATAAAACATTGGTAAAGTGAATTACATAAATTACGGCATAACGATCTCAACCTTTTAAACTTATCATAATCACTTTGACAACCACTTTTTTTTAAAATCACAATGAGCTTGTTTTTTAGCTCTAACTAATTGAATAAGTTCACGATTAAACCATTTAGGATAGTTGGATGTTCTAAATATCTTGAAAACAAAATCTTGAAAACAAATGACGCTATTTTGTATTATTTCTATTAAAAGATAATGACAGTTTGAAAGATTCATATCTTGATAATTTTTTGCAATATTCTTATTAAATTTTGTGTGGATATTAAGTAAACATTGCTTTTTCAAAATATACAAAAATCTAAAATTACCCCATCAATAGGTTTTGAGTAGATTCCAATTAAGCGTAAAACTACACTAATTTTATACGATTTTTAGGAAGACCAATATTCCAAAGATTCATATCTTGATAATTTTGTGGAATATTCTTATAAAATTTTGTGTGAATATTAAGTAAACATTGCTTTTTCAAAATACAGAAAAATCTAAAAATACACTATCAATAAGTTTTGAGTAATTTCTAATTAAGCGTAAAAATAGATTAATTTTATGCGATTTTTAGTAAGAGCAACATTTCAAAGATTCATATCTTGATAGTTTTGTGGAATATTCTTATATAATTTTAACATCTTAAAATTATCTCTATTAAGTAAACATTGTTGTTTCAAAATACATGAAAATCTAAAAATACCCCATCAATAGGTTTTGAGCAATTTCCAATTGAGCGTGAAAAGAGACTAATTTTATACAATTTTTAGAAAGAGCAACATTTCAAAGATTCGCACCTTAATAATTTTCTGGAATATTCTTATAAAATTTTGTGTGGATATTGAGCAAACATTGCCTTTTCAAAATACACAAAATCTAAAAATACTCTATCAATAAGTTTTGAGTAATTTATAATTGAGCGTAAAAATAGACTAATTTTATACGATTTTTAGGAACAGCAACATTTCAAAGATTCTAATCTTGATAATTTTGTGGAATATTCTTATAAAATTTTGTGTGGATATTAAGTAAACATTGCTTTTTCAAAATACACAAAAATCTAAAAATACCCCATCAATAGGTTTTGAGTAATTTCTAATTGAGCGTAAAAATAGATTAATTTTATGCGATTTTTAGGAAGAGCAACATTTCAAAGATTCATATCTTGATAGTTTTGTGGAATATTCTTATATAATTTTGTGTAGATATTAAATAAACATTGTTGTTTCAATATACATCCAAATCTAAAAATACCCCATCAATAGGTTTTGAGCAATTTCCAATTGAGCGTGAAAAGAGACTAATTCTATGCAATTTTTAGAAAGAGCAACATTTCAAAGATTCATATTTTAATAATTTTCTGGAATATTCTTATAAAATTTTGTGTGGATATTGAGCAAACATTGTTTTTTCAAAATACACAAAATCTAAAAATACTCTATCAATAAGTTTTGAGTAATTTTCAATTGAGCGTAAAAATAGACTAATTTTATGCGATTTTTAGGAACAGCAACATTTCAAAGATTCATATCTTGATAATTTTGTGGAATATTCTTATAAAATTTTGTGTGGATATTAAGTAAACATTGCTTTTTCAAAATACACAAAAATCTAAAAATACCCCATCAATAGGTTTTGAGTAATTTCTAATTGAGCGTAAAAATAGACTAATTTTATGCGATTTTTAGGAACAGCAACATTTCAAAGATTCATATCTTGATAATTTTGTGGAATATTTTTAAAAAATTTTGTGTGAATATTAGGTAAACACTGTTTTTTTCAAAATACATAAAAATTTAAAAATACCCCATCAATAAGTTTTAAGTAATTTAAAATTGAGTGTAAAAATAGACTAATTTTATGCGATTTTTAGGAACAGCAACGTTTCAAAGATTTATATCTTGATAATTTTGTGGAATATTCTTATAAAATTTTATGTGGATATTAAGTAAACATTGCTTTTTCAAAATACACAAAAATCTAAAAATATTCCATCAATAGGTTTTGAGTAATTTCTAATTGAGCGTAAAAATAGACTAATTTCATGCGATTTTTAGGAACAGCAACATTTCAAAAATTCATATCTTGATAATTTTGTGGAATATTTTTATAAAATTTTGTGTGAATATTAAGTAAACACTGTTTTTTCAAAATACATAAAAATTTAAAAATACCCCATCAATAAGTTTTAAGTAATTTCCTATTGAGCGTAAAAATAGACTAATTTTATACGATTTTTAGGAACAGCAACATTTCAAAGATTCATATCTTGATAATTTTGTGGCATATTTTTATAAAATTTTGTGTAAATATTAAGTAAACACTGTTTTTTCAAAATACATAAAAATTTAAAAATACCCCATCAATAAGTTTTAAGTAATTTCCAATTGAGTGTAAAAATAGACTAATTTTATGCGATTTTTAGGAACAGCAACGTTTCAAAGATTTATATCTTGATAATTTTGTGGAATATTCTTATAAAATTTTGTGTGGATATTAAGTAAACATTGCTTTTTCAAAATACACAAAAATCTAAAAATACCCCATCAATAGGTTTTGAGTAATTTCTAATTGAGCGTAAAAATAGACTAATTTTATGCGATTTTTAGGAACAGCAACATTTCAAAGATTCATATCTTGATAATTTTGTGGAATATTCTTATAAAATTTTGTGTGGATATTAAGTAAACATTGCTTTTTCGAAATACACAAAAATCTAAAAATACCCCATCAATAGGTTTTGAGTAATTTCTAATTGAGCGTAAAAATAGACTAATTTTATGCGATTTTTAGGAACAGCAACATTTCAAAGATTCATATCTTGATAATTTTGTGGAATATTCTTATAAAATTTTGTGTGGATATTAAATAAACATTGCTTTTTCAAAATACACAAAAATCTAAAAATACCCCATCAATAGGTTTTGAGTAATTTCTAATTGCGCGTAAAAATTGACTAATTTTATGCGATTTTTAGGAACAGCAACATTTCAAAGATTCATATCTTGATAATTTTGTGGAATATTTTTATAAAATTTTGTGTGAATATTAAGTAAACACTGTTTTTTCAAAATACATAAAAATTTAAAAACACCCCATCAATAAGTTTTAAGTAATTTCCAATTGAGCGTAAAAATAGACTAATTTTATGCGATTTTTAGGAACAGCAACATTTCAAAGATTCATATCTTGATAATTTTGTGGAATATTTTTATAAAATTTTGTGTGAATATTAAGTAAACACTGTTTTTTCAAAATACATAAAAATTTAAAAATACCCAATCAATAAGTTTTAAGTAATTTCCAATTGAGCGTAAAAATAGACTAATTTTATGCGATTTTTAGGAACAGCAACATTTCAAAGATTCATATCTTGATAATTTTGTGGAATATTCTTATAAAATTTTGTGTGGATATTAAGTAAACATTGCTTTTTCAAAATACACAAAAATCTAAAAATACCCCATCAATAGGTTTTGAGTAATTTCTAATTGCGCGTAAAAATTGACTAATTTTATGCGATTTTTAGGAACAGCAACATTTCAAAGATTCATATCTTGATAATTTTGTGGAATATTTTTATAAAATTTTTTGTGAATATTAAGTAAACACTGTTTTTTCAAAATACATAAAAATTTAAAAACACCCCATCAATAAGTTTTAAGTAATTTCCAATTGAGCGTAAAAATAGACTAATTTTATGCGATTTTTAGGAACAGCAACATTTCAAAGATTCATATCTTGATAATTTTGTGGAATATTCTTATAATATTTTGTGTGGATATTAAGTAAATATTGGTTTTCTAAAATACATAAAAATCTAAAAATACCCCATCAATTAATTTTGAGCAATTTCCTATTGAGCGTAAAAAATGACTAATATTATGCGATTTTTAGGAAGAGCACTATTTCAAAGATTCATATCTTGATAATTTTTTGAAATATCATTATGACATTATTTGTGCTTATTAATCAAACATTGCTCTTTCAAAATATATAAAAAACTAAAAATAACCCATCGATAGTTGGGGAGTAATTTGTAATTGAACGTAAAAATTGAATAATTTTGTGCAATTTTTACGGAAATAAACATTGAAAACATTCATATCTTAACAATTTATGGCATTATCTTTACGAAATTTTATGTGAATATTGAGTAAACATTGCTTTTTCAAAATATATAAAAATCTAAAAATGTGCCATTACTACGTTTTGAGTAATTTCTAATTGAACGTGAAAATTGAATAATTTCATGCGATTTTTAGGTAGATGACAATTTCAAAGATTCTTATCTTAATAATTTTTAGAAATATCTTTATAAAATTTTGTGTGGATAATGAGAAAACAATGCTTTTTCAAAATATATAAAAATTGAAAATATCCCATTACTAATTTTTGAGTAATTTCCAATTGAACGTGAAAATTGAAATAATAATAATAACATCTTAAAATTATCTCTATTATAAAATAGTTATTCAAATATTATTTTAATTAATATTGATAATATTTGAATAACTATTAAATAAACGATTTTTATAAACAATTTGTTACGAAACCACCTATTTTATAAATAAAATACAAAACTAATTAAAATTACATGTAAAATAAAAAACAAAAATTGCATACGTTTATAAAAATTGAAATTATCTCGGTTAGAAAATAGTTGTTTAAATATTATTAATAACAATAATATATTTATTACGGAAATCCCCATTTTATAGAGAAAATACAAAACTTAATTTACATGCAATTGAAAAAAAGAAAACCGAAAAATAAAAATTACACTTTCGAACTTTAACTTCTGTGACACACTCTATCATGAATTTATCGACAAAATAGATACTAATAGAATCCAAAGAATACAGAATTCATGCTTGCGTCTTATTTTTGGTGGTAATAAGAGAACCAGTATAGCTCACAGATTGTCCGAGTGTGGCTGGTTGGACATGCACAACAGGCGAAAACTACATACGGCTTGTTTCTACTTCAAAATAATATCCAGAAAAACGCCCCCATATCTCTTCAACAAAATAATGTATTGAAGTGATGTGCATAACATAAATATTCGAAGTAGAGGGCTCCTATCCATCCCAAAGCATTGATTACAATTATTTAAAAAGTGCTTTACCTATACAATTACAAGTTGCATGAACTCGGTACAGTTTCGATTTGGCTCATACACGGATTTTAAGCAGAAATATACAGAAATGCTAAGTGCATCATAATTTATTATTACTAGCTATATTATTTGTATTGTATATTATTTGTATTGTATATTATTTGTATTGTACTGTCTATTATTGTACGGCCTGAAGGAAGATCAGGTTCAGTGTTTGGTTATATACCTTGGACTGAAACTGATTCAGGACCCTTTGACCATTAAATTTATCTTAAGATTTATGTAATTATACTTGTACTGGATATGGTCAATAAACGGTTTATTATTATTATTATTATTATTATTATTATACTTATATAAAAATTCTTGACATTTTTGTTGTTTTGATATTAAGCGATTTTGTTTCCTTTCAAACTATACAAATTTCGAACGAGTGTTTTCCACTCCCAGGTTACGCATGAAGTAAAATTTCGAGTTTAGAAAAGCCCAGAAAATTTGTCGAGGGTCGCGCAGCGACCCGAGACAAATTTTCTGGGCTTTTCTAAACTCGAAATTTTACTTCATGCGCCACGCGTATAAAACACTGATTTATACTAAGGTTCGCAAACAACTCATTCATCTATTATTGTTGTCAAACTAAGGTTAAGGATGTCAAATAAATATGCAGGATGTCAAAAGATGATAACGTTTTCAAGGGCTTCAAATCAGGTTATGTTTCCAAATGTCAAAACAGTATATTTAATTAATTTCTCACTTAACTCTTGGTGAAACATTTTTGAAGTATTAATGGTTTCAAAATTGAATAAAAACACTTCGTTTGTTCACTTTATTTAATTAAGTGAACAAACCAAGTGCTTTTATTCAATTTTGAAACCTTTAATACGTTAAAACAGTGTTTTATGCGTGTCTAGAAACAAATGTTTTGTCTTAAACGTTAAATTTGTTTACATTTTTTGTAATAATTAGATGTATATTAAAAAAACATTTTACAACAATGCTGGTTAGCGATTTATTTGGTTATTAATTTTATTATATTTGTATTTCCATCTAAGTGAAAAATATATCCATTTTAGTACTTGTTTTTAAAAAAAATCAGGAAAATACTTTTATAAAACATATTACCCACTGAGCAAAAAACAAACAAATAACGTTATATCAATATTGTAGCAACATTAAACGTTGTTTTAATGTTGATGAAACATTATTTAAATGGATTTGCTCAGTGGGTACTAAGTTAAATCCCCAACCATCGCAAATAGCTATCTACGCCACTGATATGATTAGGTCTGCAGCCCCTTCAATAAAATTCTCCCAAGCCGCCACCGATTTCCAGTATTCCTTTAAATTACAGTTTGAATTTCTCCAAAAACTTAATTAACTGCAAAAGAGCTCAATGAACCAACTATTTATTAAAATAAACACTCCTCATTGTTACAAGAATAATTGCCGAAACCATGAATTAACGATCCACGTGTTTTTTTCACACACACTCATATAAATTAAAAGAACAATTTCCGGATCTCCCCTCCACAAAACTCACCATCAACATCATAACTCCTCCACCCGTACGCAACATTGAGCTCCTTCTTCCCGCTGAAAAGCCCATAGCTGATCCTCCCATTGGACTCGTGCGGATTCAGCGTGCGCTTAGCGGCCGCATTGACCCACTGTTTCGTACCCAAACTAGCCACCAGCAGGGCGATGGCTATACAAGACCCGAAGAAGGTCACGAAGATCATGCCCCGCTTAAACATTTGCATCTTTTCACTTCAGTCCTCCAAACGAAATCCGCACATTTATTTTTTTATTAAACCTCACTATAAAAAACAATCAGTTCGTTGGACATTTTCTTTCCGATTCAGCACTCGGCACATTTCACCGGATGGGTGTTTTGTCGGTGGGAAAAGCACATTTCCTGGAGTGCGAGCTCACCTGGAGGAGGAACGGAGAGAACTGGTGTGGTGTGCGGTGTGCCGCGGTGAAGGTACGGTCGTTTTTCGTCGGTTTCAGTCGGGTCACGTTTGGTGAACAGGTAGATGGTTTTTGTGTTTGTTGTCTACCTGGTGGTGGGATGATTAAGGTCGGCTCTTGGGAACCGAGTATAATGGGCGAGTTTGTCGGCGGATTTACATATAACGGGTATCCACCAATTTGCCTACCATTTTTAAGTTAGCACCTGGTGGAGGTGTTAATAAATCTTACCTGTGCTCATCTAGCACGCATCCTAGATAATCAACGTTGATGGTGAAATCCATTAATGGACCAACATTTTTGTTTGTACACTTCTGTGCAATAAAATTAAATACACAAAATATGTTATAGTTTAAAGCGGACATGATGAGTTTCCTAGTTACGTAAATATGTCAATTTTCTGCCACGTCATTTAGACAACAATTCAAAAATTTGAATTCTAACTAAAATAGAAGATGGTTTTTCTATTAGGCAAATTGTTCAATTGGTAAACATCAGTAAAGATGTGTTTTCAGAGTTAAGAAACGTTGGGAGCAGCAAATAAGTGTTATGGTCAGTGTTGCCAACCTCGGCAAGGCTTCATCGGTAGATATCGCCGTAATTTTTCGGTAGATTACGCACAAAAATCGGTAGATTTAAATTTTGTATATTATTTAATTTATTTTGTCTTTATTTAGGGATTAAAAGTAAAATTATTAAATGTTACTTACAAATTTATTAAAATTACATTTTTATAAATAATACAACAAAAATAAAATGCATTTGCGAACAATTTTAAACAAAAATTTTTAAACATTTCTTATATAACTAATCTTTATACTTATATAAATAATGAACAAAAAGAATTATACAAAAAATAATAGTTTATAATAAATAATATGAATATTTACTAATAATTTCTATCCATAGGGAACCAATGGGGCAATTTATCAGTCTTGGGATTCATTAATATTTTCATACAAATTATGTTTATTCATAAGTGATGTTAACTTTTTTTCAATTTTAAAATTATGGCATTCTTGGTCACCTATATATTGCTTAGTATGTAATAATCCTACAATAGTGTCTGTTTCCAGTTTATTTCGTTGTTTCGTTTTTAGTAAATTTATACATGAAAAAATTCTTTCTACATTGGCTGATGAATGTGGAAGACATAATAAGTTGTACACATAAGTTGTTAATGAATTAAACATTAAAGTTTCATCACCGAATTTAAATTTGTGAACGTCATTCCAAAATGTTTGTATATCATTGGATAATGATTGTAAATTTGTGTGATCTATTAAATTTGGAAATAATATGGCCACGTCTGAAATCAAATGGACAGAACCAGATTTAACTACCACAGGATCAAGAAACTTAAATAATTTTAGTGGGTTGTTTTTTTAGTGGAAAACGTTGAACTATTTGATTACAACTCTCTACATAAAATTCCAAACATCTTAATTTAAAAGAACTTATTTTCTCATCAGTAATCTCTTCTTTAGCAATTGTTTGGATTACGTTAGCACCAAAGTACATGTCATCAATATTTAAATAATTTTTAGAATTTTTAAAGTCAATATTTTCAATTGAAGTATTTTGCAAATAATCTCTCTTAATAAAACAGTCAAAATAGTTTTTAAAATTTTGCAAATATTACTATAAATAAGATGTAACTTTGGACTTTCTGACTGCAGTTCTCTATTCAAATTATTAAAAAAAGGCAATACGAATTCTAAAAACTGTAGGAATAATTTTGCAACTGGATCATTTAATTTTGTTAATATATTCTCTGCAGCTAACACATCTTTCCTACTGACTGCATTTGTAAAAAACAATTGCAGAGCATCATATTGTTCCAAAATTCTCTATACTACTGATAGAACAGATAACCACCTTGTCTGGGATGGGTGTAAAATTTTGTGCACTTTTGGAACTCTGTAAACTCTGAAATTCGTTTAGGACTCGAACCAAAATAATTATAAATATCTCTCGTGAGATCTTCTACAAACCTTGGAACTTTTCTACAGGCATACGAGGCACACAAATGAAATGTGTGACAAATGCATTTCATTACATATAATGAGGGAATATCGTTTTTCAATAACGACATTAACAAATGATGTTCCCCCATTTACATTTGCGCCGTCAGAAGCGAAACCGATTAAATTCTTTTTATATGGTATTTCATGCTTTTCAAAAAATGTTACAATCTTACTGTACAGTGTAGTGGCATCAGCCCCAGAAAGTTTAATTAAACCCAAAAACATGTCAGAGACACTATCATTTAAAACAGTTCTTACTGTTAAACACAAGTGCTTTGTTGTACTTCTGTCCGTAGATTCATCTACTATTAAGGAACAATTATTGTGGCGAAGATGTTCACAAAGTGAATCCAGGGCTTCTTTTCCTAGAACATGTTTGACTATTGCAGTAGTTTTTGTTCTTCCGCAAGCTAAACCTTTAGCAATATTAGAATCGTGGCAAACAGCAGCAATTACTTTGACTAGATGATCCATAACAACAAATGACAAATTGTGTTCTGCACCAAATGCTGCTAAACGTATTTCTCCTAGAAATAGTAACCACATTAACAATTAATTTAGTCTAGTCTATTATTTTTAATAAACAATTGCCAATATCAAACAGTCTATAAAATGTGAAGTAAGGAACGAATCTTTTCTTTTATTTAAAAAGAGATTTTTGACTGATTTATACGCATCATGCCTGTGTCACATGTCGGCTGTGGAAAAGAATACAATATTTTTTATAATACTAAATATGCGTAAAATACGCGATCAATTGCGTTTGTAACCTGATGGCCAATAGTGGCACGTTTTTTTAACTATTTATTTATTTTTAAATAATAATTCATCAATTAATATTTATCACTGCGTACTATTTATTTCATCATTATTTTGACATTTCGGTATAAATCTCCCTTAAACTGCAATTGATCGCGTCTTTTACGCACTCGCTTATTGATATTATTTAAGGTTGGCAAATACATTTTCAAATTACGAAAATCGATTTTTTACAGAGTGTTAATAATAAAAGGTAAGTAATAACAAATCTTAAACTGACAATTGTTTATAAAAACGAACCGACATTATAATATACCTTTTTTAATATCCTCGTCACATTTTGCTTTCGATGAACCTGTAGTGGTAAAAGCCATCAATGTAGATTGCTTTAACATACTTTTCACTTTTGCCTGATGCGTTGTTGAAATATTATTTTTAAACAATCCACGTTTACCACTTGTTATATTAATATCTTTGTTACATGATTTACATGTTGCATACTGTACGCCTTTTCTGCTATTTGTTAGCCATTCTTTATACTCAGGTATCTTTTCCCATTCGTTTTTATAAAATTGTAAATACTTCTTTTTCTTAATGACTCCAGCACTTGAACCTTCACCATTATTACTTGAATCACTCATGTTAAATTACAAAGTACACTTTCTAAGCGAAACTTAGCACAAGTTCAACATCGGACTGACCAGACTACGATTTTTCGAGGGAAATAATTCCCCGCCTGCGAAAAGACCATTTTAAGTAATTCCCCGCACTCTATATCAATACATAAGGGGATTCACTGGCCTCTTATGAACTATATTTCAAAAATAAATACAGAATACTACAAAATCGAAAAAAATAAAGAATTCGGTAGAATTTAGAAGCAAATCGGTAGATCGGTATAATCACCTAAAAATCAGTAGATCTACCGAAAAATCGGTAGGGTTGGCAACACTGGTTATGGTGTTTAATTATTTATTGAAACTGCTGCTAGGCAATTTAAAAAGGACCCGAATTATACAACTAGAATATTGTGAAAAACAGATATAAGACTTGTACTTAATTTTATTGCACAGAAGTGTACATGGTAAATCCAAAACGGACGAATTTTAAAATCTTGTCAATTTTTCAACTTTGATCTCACAGGGTTAAACATAAGCACAACGTGTAGAGAAACTTAGTAAGTTTTATTGCTAGAAGGTAAAAATCTATGTGAAAATAAAGTAATTAAGGTGGTCCAACCAAAATGGATGTTTTTTTTTAAACGGACGATTTTGTTAAATGGACGTTAAATGGACGACGGCGCCAAATAAAAATCAGTTTGACACTATAACAAACTACGAAGACAAATAGCTAAATGAGCTAAACAACGTTGTAAACAGGTTCATGCCCACTTGCACCGCAGGCACTTAATCATGACTAAAAAGTTAATCACAATTAAGTCAGAAATTGGCTTGCGCCGTGTCCCCTAATAACCTCAAATAGTCAATCACCCGATTTCGGCCGATTTACATTCCGAGCATTCGTCGTAATGTTAACGCAGGTTCTGCAACGAGGCACAAGAAACAGCAGAGCACCTACTTTGTGAATGCCCTGCCTTGTCCCTTCAAAGAGGGAACTACCTGTCATCGGCCACTTTAAACACCGAGGAATTGGTACACATTAACCCTCAAGTTATAGTAGACTTCATAAGAAGTCTAGACATTGAGGGACTCAAGTAAGTCAGGGATAGTTACAAAAGATCTTTTAGGTCGAGGTAACTTCGAAAGGCTCAGAGGCCACACGACCCACCGACCCCATAACATAACATAATGTTAACGCAATAACTTCTCGACATCTATTTGCGTAAAATTATTTATTGTTTAT
This sequence comes from Philonthus cognatus, assembly GCA_932526585.2. NCBI lineage: Eukaryota > Metazoa > Arthropoda > Insecta > Coleoptera > Staphylinidae > Philonthus > Philonthus cognatus. The sequence continues at coordinate 102,008,815 of OW052244.1, forward strand.
TTGCGTTTCTTTCTTTAATTTTTGTTTATTTATTTCAACTTTTTGTATTTGTTTGTGATTTGTCTCTAATGAACAATTCTCCGATCGGTCTATTTTTACGATTAGCAAAATCCCAAACATATTCACTATTAACAATTAGAGCATTCCCCAACAATTGGTAGTAAACTCCCAACTGTTGTCTATGATGAACGGGCCCAATGTGTGTGTTTACGAAACATTGGCATCATTTTATTTTTTATAGAAATACCAATCTGTCAAAATTTTCAAACTTTTAATGGTGTGAAACGTCGGAAAGTTTGACACACTTCAATTTCTTTAGGGGAAATTCAGGGGTTTCAAATTTATATTGCTCGGTTTTCCAAAGAATATTTATTTTATTTAAATATGAGTGAGGATAGCCGGTTAACTCAAACGTCAATAATTTCTAAATTGAGGAAAAACTCCGACATCGATGACGTCCGCATTTCACCAGAGATGATAATCTTCGACGATCCTTTTGAAGGAAAGTTATTTCAAAGCGAGCTCGTGCTGCAAAACGTCGGATCGACACCGAAATTTATTAGAATTTTGGAACCAACATCATCTGTAAGTTGCGCATATTCTTTTGAAATTCGTTATTTATTTCTTCAGTCTAAGTACTTTCATTATATCTTCTTTATAATGCATTTTTTACAACATAGAATTTATAAGTTATTAAAAATCTTTCAACACAAAGCCGTTTTGTTGAAGATACGTAGCCCACTGAGCAAAAAACAAACAAATAACGTTATATCAACATTGTAGCAACATTAAACGTTGTTTTAATGTTGATGACATTTTACTTAATTTATTAATAAAAAACGGTTTAACTTTGTTTGTATAACACGTTTTTTATTAATAAATTAACATGTATAACGAAGTAGAAGCTTCCAAAATACAAAATTTATTACTTAATTGTATATCATTAATTAATTTCTCACTTAACTCGTGATGAAACATTTTTGAATCTAATACTGGATGAATTAAATTAAATTTAAGTGTTTTAATTTAAATTTAATTTAAATCATCCAGTATTACTTAATTGTGTTTGCTCAGTGAGTAGGAATATATAAATTTCTAATTGTAAACATATTATACCTACGCCCTATCTAGTAACCGCATCATACCACACTGCCATCTTGACAAGTATGATTGACATTACGTACACATGCACGTAATAGCTTTGATTAGTACATAACGTGCTGACAACTGAACAGCTGATTGCTTACCGTACAACCAAATGGCATTTCTTTAATGTACAGGGATTTTTTTTTTTAAAGTATACGTATTCCAAATTTAGCTTGTTTTCTTTAAATCTTGAGTTATTCGTTGTTTCTTTTTTAAGTTCAATTTGAAGCTCTAAACGAGTGTTTTCCACTCCCAGACTAAGCATGAAGTAAAATTTCGAGTTTAGAAAAGCCCCGTGAAAATTTGTCGAGGGTCGCGCAGCGACCCGAGACAAATTTTCTGGGCTTTTCTAAACTCGAAATTTTACTTCATGCGCCACGCGTATAAATCACTAAAATATTGTAAACTCTATGTATATTTAAACCTCACTTGAAATCAGTGTTTTATACTGAGCATGCAGTAAAATTTCGAGTTTAGAAAAGCCCTGTGAAAATTTATCGAGGGTCGCGCAGCGACCCGAGACAAATTTTCTGGGCTTTTCTAAACTCGAAATTTTACTTCATGCGCCACGTGTAAAAAACACTGATTTCAAGTGAAGTTTAAATATACATAGAGTTCACAATATTTGAGTGTTTTATACGCGTGGCGCATGAAGTAAAATTTCGAGTTTAGAAAAGCCCAGAAAATTTGTCTCGGGTCGCTGCGCGACCCTCGACAAATTTTCACGGGGCTTTTCTAAACTCGAAATTTTACTTCATGCTTAGTCTGGGAGTGGAAAACACTCGTTTAAAGCTTCAAATTGAACTTAAAAAAAAAAACAACGAATAACTCAGGATTTAAAGAAAACAAGCTAAATTTGGAATACGTATACTTTAAAAAAAAGTACATGTACAGGGATTTTTTTTTAAAGTATACGTATTCCAAATTTAGCTTGTTTTCTTTAAATCTTGAGTTATTCGTTGTTTTTATTTAAAGTTCAATTTGAAGCTTTAAACGAGTGTTTTCCACTCCCAGACTAAGCATGAAGTAAAATTTCGAGTTTAGAAAAGCCCCGTGAAAATTTGTCGAGGGTCGCGCAGCGACCCGAGACAAATTTTCTGGGCTTTTCTAAACTCGAAATTTTACTTCATGCGCCAGGCGTATAAAACACTAAAATATTGTGAACTCTATGTATATTTAAACCTCACTTGAAATCAGTGATTTATACGCGTGGCGCATGAAGTAAAATTTCGAGTTTAGAAAAGCCCAGAAAATTTGTCTCGGGTCGCTGCGCGACCCTCGACAAATTTTCACGGGCTTTTCTAAACTCGAAATTTTACTTCATGCTTAGTCTAGGAGTGGAAAACACTCGTTTAGAGCTTTAAATTAAACTCTTTTAAAAAACAACGAATGTCGGAAAATGTACAGCTTTATTCCCTGTATATTATTCAAGTAGTAATTTAGTTTCCATCATTGTCATGGTACTATTAAAAATTATTACAATAAATAAGTTGTTCTATAATGCCCATTGTTTATTTTGTTAGGGCGTAGGTAAAGTATCGTACGTTTCTCGAGTGGTATGGCAATTACATACTCGCGAAATACTGCACTCGCCGCTGCGCGGCTCGTGCGCAACATGTCCGCTCATATGTTATATGATGCATACCACTCTTGTTACGTAATATACTATAACATTAGTTAATTGCGATTTTTTATTACGTTACATTTAAGAATATAAAAATGAAGACCGCAAAAAAGGGAATATTTCTTTCGGCAGGAATGAAGATCACAAGAAAAATTACATACGCAGTGGTAATGGCGACTCTGGTGAATTCGTTTGTAATTCCCATTTATATTAACGAAAAATTAATTTCGTATAACTGTGAAGTGTAAGTAAACACAACATTTTAACATTGGGCTCATTCATCAGAGACAATAGTTGGGAGTTTACTGCCAACTGTTGGGCAATTCTTTGATGACCGGACTGTTTGTTAATCGTGAACGTGTTTGCGATTTTTACAATCGCACAAAGTAGACTATACGAAATACCGTTCATTAGATAAACGTAAACGTAACACAATAAAACACTTTTAACTTTGTTTGTATAACACAATTTATTCAACTTCATGTTTGATAATGGCAAGCTGAATTTGCCGAAACTGCAGTCACATAAAAATAAATTGTGTTATACAAACAAAGTTAAAAGTGTTTTATTGTGTTAAATTAACATGTATAACGAAGTAGAAGCCTCCACAATTCAAAATAACGTAAACGTGTTTGGGATTTTTGCAATCGTACAAAATAGACTATACGGAATACCGTTCATTGGATACCAACATCATCTCAAAAAAGTCCAAAGAATACTTGTTCTGCTACTTTCTTGATGGAACCAAATTTTCAAATTGGGTAAAGTACTACACTTGTTATGTTCCATATTTTTATTTTCAGTTGCCTGACACGTGTTTCGATCAGTTACGATCATTTTCAAAGTTAAAACTGACAACAGTTTTAACTTTGAAAATGATCGTAACGGATCGAAACACGTGTCAGGCAACTGAAAATAAAAATATGGAACATAACAAGTGTAGTACTTTACCCAATTTGAAGTCCAAAGAAGTTGATTGAATGTTGAACATTTTGATGAACAGGCCCATTGTTTTGCCGTTCAGACATGATTTATATCAGTGGCGGCTCGTGAGATTTGTAGTTGGATTTGCATTACCTTTTAGAGAAAGAAGCAATTGTTATTTACGAGGCCTTTCACATTTTTGTATTAAGCTGGGCTACGAATCAGCGGCGGGTCTCTGGCCTACCCTGAAGTTAAGCTGCGAACTTCAGGGTAGGCCAGAGACCCAAGGTAATATGTATCCGTTATTGAAAGGTGACTTTGTGGTGCAATTCCTTGTATTTATAAAGCGCGATCGCAACCTTAAAATTTGTGTGCCTTGGCGCTGTGGCCTACCCTGAAGTTAGGCTGCGAGCCATCGCTGCTACGAATATAAATTCAGTTTTTTTAAAAAATAAGTTTTTCCTTCTCTCAACAACCTCCGCCCTTATTTTACATATGTAGTTACTTTCTGCAATAAAATATGAAATGGACCGCTTTCTGCAGAAAAGAACCAACCCATTAATTTTAACATATGAACTGGTTCCTTTCTGCAGAAAACCTTCCAAATATCTGTAATGAACTTCACACTTCACACTTTTCGAGTTAAGAAAAGCCTGAAAATTTGGATTGGTCGCTCCGCTACGCGACCAGTCCAAATTTTCAGGCTTTCCTAAACTCAAAATTTCACTTCATGCTTAACCAAGGAATGCAAACCCTCCATAAAATAATATTAGGGACTTATATAAAATTGAAGAATATAAAATACATTCATAACAAACTTTATAATAATATATTTTTCAAACTTTATAATGATTCCTAAAAAGTATTTTTTTGTTGTGTTAGTACTGATACATTTTTATTTTCTACTCTTATAATTAACTTTTTAATCTAGTATCTTGTATCCGTTATTGATAGGTGACTTTGTAGTGCAATTCCTTGTATTTATAAAGCGCGGTCCCAACCTTAAAATTTGTGTGTCTTGGCGCTCTGGCCTACCCTGAAGTTAGGCTGCGAGCCATCGCTGCTACAAATATAAATTCAGTTTTTTAAATAAATAAGTGTTTCCTTCTTTCAACATCCTCTACCCTCATTTCACATCTGTAGCTACTTTCTGCAATAAAGTATGAAATGGACCGCTTTCTGCAGAAAAGAACCAACCCATTAATTTTAACATATGAACTGGTTCCTTTCTGCTGAAAACCTTCCAAATATCTGTAATGAATTTCACACTTCACACTTTTCGAGTTAAGAAAAGCCTGAAAATTTGGATTTGTCGCTCCGCTATGCGATCAGTCCAAATTTTTAAGCTTTCCTAAACTCAAAATTCACTTCATGCTATAATGATATTAGGGACTTATATAAAATTTAAGAATATAAATGCATTCATAACAAACTTTATAATAATATAATTTTTAAAATTTATAATGATTCCTAAAAAGTATTTTTTGTTGTGTTAGTACTGATAAATGTTTATTTTATACTCTAATAATTAACTTTTCAATCTAGTATCTAGTATCTGTATCGAGGAAATTCCGGTGATAAATGGTAAAAAAAAAATCAAGCAGAATCTGCATTAAAACAATTATTTTTATTGTCCTAAAATTTTGTCAAATTATTTGTTGCAATTTCAGCCTTATAAATCTTAATTCAAGCATTTCTAAACTTGAATCACTGGTTTCAAATGAAGTTCAAAATAAGGCTGGGATTTTTTTAAATTGATGTATTCAAATATTATTTTAAAAACATATTCAATTTATTCGAATATTTTCATCGATGATTCCCATTTAAACTTATTCTGCCTACATTTAATAAAAATGACAGTAGGAATAAAATTGGTTTTATTTATCCCATATAATAATTTTATGTTTTTATGTATTATGTGTTTAATCTTAATAATAATAAAAAGCGGTTAAATTCCTTTCTTCGCTGTTCACTTAAAAACAGTGAAGAAAGGAATTAAACGGGTTTTTATTACTATAATAACAATCTTTACATAACTTACGAATACATATCGGCCATTCCATAAATAAGTGCACATTTTTGGGGGGTACGTCAGGGATTTTAGCGAATTTCACATATATTATAAAGGCTATCAAGACATGGTTTTTGGTTGTTACTAAAGGTTAAACAAATGATTGTTTCCAAAATCATAACAATATAAACTTTTAGTACACATTTATTTTGAACTCAAAAATATCGTAAACCATTACTGATACAAAAAAAATTATACTTGACTTTCCAAACGAAAAAACTTAATTTAGATAGATTTTTTTTAATAAATAAAACAAATCTCACAAAATAATCAAATACTCATGTTTTAATTTTTTTGAAAAAAATATATATTATACCCCAATCCTTCCTAAGAATATTTCCGTTTTCAGAAAGATGGGCACTTTAAAACTTTTTCAGATATGATTTTTTACCCGAGCAAATCTCACAAAATAATCAAATACTCATGTTTTAATTTTCTTCAAAGAAATATATGTTATACTCCAATCTTTCCTAAGAATATTTCCGTTTTCAAAAAGATGGGCACTTTAAAACTTTTTGAGATATGATTTTTTTACCCGAGCGCTGCATTGACGCGAGGCACTCACCGCGATCCGGGCCATTAGCAAATCGTTGAAGTTGACGGCTATAAATCACAACCATATGTTGCTACTAGTAGTGTTCCACAGGGTTCCAATCTTGGGCCACTGTTGTTTATAATATTTATAAACTCCATAACTGAAGCACTGAACTGCGAATTTTTAATGTATGCAGACGATATTAAGCTGTTTAGAACAATAAATACAATTTCAGACTGTGTTGTACTCCAGAATAACGTTAATCATTTATATTCTTGGTGTGTAAAGCATGGCCTTAGTATTAATATAAAAAAAATGTAACATCATATCATATTATCGTAAGTCAAATCCAGTAATGTTTAATTATACAATTAACGCCAATCTCATTAACAGAACAACCGAGATGTCTGATCTTGGTGTTATATTTGACCAACGCTTGAGCTTTGTGCCCCATCTCACTAGTACGATTCAATCATCATTAAGAATGTTAGGCTTTATTATAAGAAATTGTATTTCTTTAATTCTTTAATTTAAACCTTCATTATCAATAAGAAATTGTAGACAATTTAATAATGTGGAAAGTATTATTCTATTATTTAACTCATTCATTCTAAGCAAACTTAATTATTGTGCGCCTGTTTGGAGCCCTTACTATCGCTGTCATATTCATTCCTTGGAAAAAGTTCAGAGAAAATTCCTTAAGTATCTATATTATTTTAAACATGGTGCGTATCCTTTCGATACTGTCACTTATGACATGCTACTTAATGAATTTTCGATGCCATCAATGATACAGCGTCACAAATATATATTGCTACTAACTTTATACAAACATGTGCGCTGCCATTTGGACAATCCGTTTTTCCTTAACATACTTTGCGTTCATGTTCCTAGATTTATCACACGCAATTCGTTAACGTTCTACAGCAAAAAACCTAATACTCTTCACTTTTCTCAATCACCTATGCATAATATGTTAAATTGTTACCATAGTGTTGAAGATTATGTCGATGTATTTATGTCAAGTCTTTTTGAATTTTCAGACAATTGTAAACTGGCCATTAGCCTTTCGTATTTTTTTTTTGTTTTTAATTTTTTTTATAATTAATTTTTTATAATTATCGTTATGTACGAGTATATATATAAATATATTTTTAGATTAGTCTTTATATATAATTTAGTTTAATATTTCATATGTTATAATAGTTATATTTTAAAATTTTCCCTGTAATTGGATTATTTCTGTTGGGAATAAATAAATAAATAAATTACACCATTGGCGGGAGCGCCTCATGTCGATGTAGCGCTCGGGTAAAAAAATCATATCTCAAAGTTTTAAAGTGCCCGTACTTTTGAAAACGGAAAAATTCTTTGGAAGGATCAGGGTATAACATTATTTTTTTTAAGAAAATTAAAACATGAGTATTTGAGTATTGTTTGAGATATGTTTTATTTATTAAAAAAAGTCTATATAAATAAAGTTTCTTCGTTTTGGAAAAAACTGTATTTTTAACTTTGAACATTTAAGCACAAAAAAGTAAAGAATAATTTTTTTTGTATAGGTATCGGTTTATGATATTTTTGAGTTCAAAATAAAAGTGTACTATAAGTTTATATTGTTATAACTTTTGACACAATAATTTGTTTAATATCTAGTAACAACCAAACACCATGTCTTGATAGCCTTTATAATATATGTGAAATTCGCTAAAATCCCTGATGTACCCCCAAAAAGTGTGCATTTATTTATGGAATGGCCTATATATGTCTTATCTTAGTTAAGTGTACTTACGCAGATATGTCAAATCCATGTAACATGGCATTTTTGATGAATAAAGATTTATGTCATATTATATTATACAGGGCTTTCATTAATTCCCGAACCCCACGTGACTAAATTTAAAATTGCCGCGTAAATTATTGTATTTGTACGTTGGAGACTTTGAAAAAAGTAACCAAACGTTACTAAAGTCAAATTTGACATAAACGTTTATGCGCGGTGCATCGTTAAACCAACCTTTGAGATCTTACAAGATTCGCCCGGAATTTTCAGGTAAGCAAAGATTGTTTAATTATTCTGAAACATTGAGTTTTATTTCTATTTATTTTGCAGAGTCAATTTGCTAGGATAAGCAAATACTGAGAAAATTAATAAAAATTAGTTACATTTTTGAAGATGAGCCTATTTTTTAATCATTTTAAATATAATATTTTCAGTCGTCATAAAAATACGCCGGCGAATAAATATTTTTAAATCTAGGGAATTTTTGTGTGAGCCATGCCACCTTGTACATTTGGTTGCCTATTATTTTTGGTCACGTGGGGTTCGGGAATTAATGAAAGCCCGGTATTATTCGCTTATCCGCAGTAAATTTGCCGGACAGAAAAGTAAGCGAATATTCGCTAAATCTTTTTTATATTGGGGGCTGCAGCTACGCAGCCCTTATAGGGTAGCCGCCACTGTTTATATAGATTTGAACCGTAATTGTTTACTGACTGAATTTACCGATTAATTTCATTTTTGTGTTGTTGTAAAGTGTTAGTAGATTAAAATTTTGATACCGTAAAATCAATACGGAATTAATAAAAAAAAACTGTTCTCATCATATTTTGTACAAACGGTTTTAGGAGAACAGGGAAAATGATTTTTAAAATAGATCCACCAATTGTTAATTTTGGGCTAATTGACGCTGGGCCAATAACTTCAAAGCAGAACATCAAAATTATTAACAAAGGCAGCAAGCCTTGTAGGTATAGCATAGACTTAGGATCAAACGAACTTAATATGCAAGTGGAACCTCTGAAAGGCGTTCTAATGGTGAGTAAACATATGTAATAAACATATCAAAACCACTCTAAAGTTTAATCTAGGGTTTGTTGCGAGCAAACATAATTAATTACTTAAGATTATCAAAAAATACCTACTCTCTCACTACTGGAGATCTACGTTCAAATTACCTAGAATCAAAGTGGTATAAAGAACGATTTACGAGAGGTTTCATTGATTTATAGTGCTTTCTGCACCAATACATATAATACGAAAATAGTGATTTTTATCGATCCGGGATTAAAAAGCTGCACACTAGATGGCAAAAGGTTGTAGAAATTGAGGGTGATTATGTTATTGATTAAATTAAAATATCAATAAAAATTTTGTTATGTAAAGTTAATTAAAGGAAAGGCACTTGGTATTGTTTCAAAAAATGTTGTTGTTTGAATTCAATGTAGAAAAACGGCATTACATTCCGGTCCCCCTAATACATCGGTCTTATTGTATTATTGTTTAAACTTATCAAGCTGAATACCTTACTCAATAATTTCTGAAAAGTATTTATCGAGATAATAGCGAAAAACGTTGCGATTCAAATTTTATATGTAAATCCTTATAGCCAGTTTTACAATTTAACACCCAGTATATCATGTTGCATTTCGAACTGACAGGATTCTATTTTAAATTAATTTTGTATTAATATTAATTATAGCAAAAGAGGTTTGTCACTGTATCTATAGAATTGAACATATCAAGAGAAGGCAGCTACAAGTCGGAATTTTGGGTGATCGGCGACTCTCCGGTCTGCGTCAAAGTGTTCGTTAACGTCACGAGAGGCGTGATCCAGTGCATCCACGAAGACGCGATGAGAAGCTTCACGTTTTTGAAATTCCCGCAAATTTACTATGGCACCAAATCCATGAAGACCATCGTCATACATAATACGAGCCAATTATCTTCGATGTTTTGCGTCACAGATAATAACATTAATTCGATGGCAAGTATAAAGACCATGAAATAATTTACAACCAAAACCGAAGCTACAAAAAATGTCGGGGGGTATATAAACATTTCGGGGGAGGGGGGTTACTGGTAAAAATATTGTTTTTACTTTTTTGGGGCCGCTTTTACACACCAAAATTTTAAAAATTTCATTTTTTTTACAGCAATTGTCCGAATCTAAGAAAACTGAAGGTTATTGCAACTTTGATATATCGCCCCCGGGAGGGAGATTGTTTGCGAACGATAGAAGACCTTTTCTTTTCACCTTTGAACCGAAACTTAACAAATACAAGCATAACCAAAGGTATACTATGATAGTGGTGAAGATACATAAAATACCTTGGGCAGATATAGGAATGGCTCCATATCAGGGTAAGACATTTCCAATAATAGATTCGTTTTTGTATTGCAAGAAAACACACGCCAATATTTCATCTGATAATAATAATATTTATATCATCTTATATTAAAGAAAATTTAACATAAAGAAAAATTGAGTTTGTCAGTAGTTTGCAGAATATTTACAAAATATAAAAACGAATTAAAATTAATATCGACTTTCGATGTTTCAATGTTTCAATGAATATTTGGAGACTTGTCTCAACGAGACAAAAATGTTTGCAGAAAGTCGATATTAATTTTAATTTGTTTTTATATTTTATTTCATCTAATATTAATAATAACACTCTATAATTCTTCTAAATCTAATACTGGATGATTTAAATTAAATTTAAATGAAAATACTTGGTTTGTTTCACTTATTTATATTTTCTCCGACTAGTTTCGACCATTGGTCATCTTCAAGGAGGAATGTACAAAAAATATCTAAACAACAATATATATACAAAATCAAACTATCATGAAACATCAGGTAATAAGGGTGGTCGTTATAGGAGAGTTCCAAAGCTCATCCATATTATTTACAACCGGTTTTCCCCGCGTTAGCGCCTTCCTAATTTTTTATGGAGTTTAGAAAATTTGTGAAAGTGTTTAATTGTCCTAATTTCCAACCCCTCGCGGAGATTTAAATATCGACCCTTATTGCCCGAGTATAAGATTTTACAGTCTTTCGTGTTGAAAATGTGATTTTTCTTCTATGCAATGTTGTGCGAATCTAGCTGAACACTTTTTATCTATTATTGATTTTTTATGTTCTTGTAAGCGTGTTCTAAAATTTCTTCCAGTCTGACCTATGTATATACTATCACAATCACCACACTTGATTTCATAAACACCGCACTTGTCAAGTTTATCCACCGACGATTTGTTATTAACTAGGAGTCCTTGTAGGTTTAACGGATTAGTCATCATAACATTAAATTCATACCCTTTAAAATGTTGTGTGATTTTTTCTGAAAGATTATTAACAAAATCTAATCTATGAAAATTGTTTTGACTGATTTTGTTTCACATTAAAAAAAATTTCGAGTTGTTTCATTTTTTTCTTTTTTACTAATTTATTAATTAGTTGTTCATTATAATCATTATTAGTTACTATAGTTTTTATTGTGTTTAATTCTATATTGAAATTATTTTCGTTAAGTGGAATATGTATAAGGCGGTGGATTAAGGAATGAAAAGTACTGTTTTTTATTTTGTAATGAGTATTAGAACTACTAGGGATGATTATATCAGTAAAACTATCTGTTCGGTAAATTTTATACTCTAAAGTATTGTCTAATGTTTTAAAAATAGTTAAATCTAGAAAATGTATGCTATTGTTGAGTTCCATTTCTGTAGTGAATTCGATATTATTATTTATGGAGTTTAGAAAATTTGTGAAAGTGTTTAATTGTCGTATTGTCCCATCCCAAATGAAAAACACATCATCAACGTGTTTAATTAATAATTCTAAATCAGTGGTTTTTAACCAGTCGTACACGAGAAATACACAAGGCCCGAATTAATCCCGGAATTTCCCATCTTACTGATCAGGTTATTAACATGTGATTTTTATTTACTTTTAATTTGATATTAAGTAAAATTTCGAGTTTAGACAAGCCTGAAAATTTGGTTTGTTCGTGTAGCGCAGCGGAGCGACTAAGCCAAATTTTCAGGCTTTTCTAAGCTCGTAAATCAAAACTTTTTGTCCATATGGTATTTAGAAAGTTACATTCATGGATTTATTTGAATAAATGTACATTTACAATAAGTAAAATTGTTTGAGGCTCTGACAAACAGAATTGGTTGTAATTTGCCAAATTTTGAGTGCTTAAAAACTCATTTCTGCTTTAGCAATTATTACGTATTTTGAACGATGATTAATTTAAAACATTTTAGTTTTAATTCATAAAAATCAGTCAACGCGTTCATAAATTAAAGCCAAATAAAAATATTGTTAGCCCTCCCATATCCAATATAATTGCACACAAAAAACGTGCGCTTTTGTGTGCTTAAAAACTTATTTCTGGTTTAGCAATTATTATGTATTTTGAACGGTGATTAATTTAAAACATTTTAAAGTTTAAATCATAAAAATCAGTCAACGCGTTCATAAATTAAAGACAAATAATAATATTGTTAGCCCTCCCAAATCCAATTTAAAGACAAAAACGAGCGCTTAAATTCCATAGATGGGATTATATGGAAATATGGAATAATATATGGAACTTAAAATACACATAACTTCGGCGTATATAAAGTTGCATATGATTTGTAACCACTTAGGATACATATTTGGTGTATGTAAAGTTGCATATGTTATTTTACCGTCGCGCGAATTAAATCGAATAATTTGTTTGTGTAAAGGTAAAAATCGTTACGTGTGACGGAGATTAATAGCATTTCTTTTACTTATAAACAAGTAAAATAAATCAAGATAATTTGCAATTTTAGATCGATTTTTGCTTGAAAGTATCCACGAATTCGTTATTTTCATAAAAGCGATCAATTTATATTTTTAACGAGTGTTTCCAATCTCAGATTAACCATGAAGTAAAATTTCGAGTTTAGAAAAGCCTCAAAATTTGGATTTGCCGGGGCGCGCGAGCGAAGCGAATCGTACGACCAATCTCGGAAATACAGGCCTAGTCTTATAAAAAAACACAGTATAGTATTCGTGATTCAACACATATTAGGTGATTCGGATTCGTGATTCGATTCCTCTCTTTGAGGATTCTTGCCAGCTCTGTGGGATAGTTTGAAGCTCAAATTCGCGCTGACAAATTTCAAACATTTGATTCACTTTCAGGAGCCGACCAACACCTGTATGGAACAAAATATGCAACTTAAAATACACATGGCGTATATGAAGTTGCATATGATATTTCACCACTTAATATATACAGAGTTTTATATAACACCGAACATTTTCATAAAATACGATTTGACATCTTACATTTTTAGGTTATGTGTAAATTGAATTGCCTATATGAACATTACAAATTGTGGCTAATAAATTGCAATTAATCCCTCAACTTGTACATACAGGGAGTTTTTCTTTTAAGTATACATGTCCCAATTACAGCGTATATGCCGTAAATCTTTAGATAATCATTGTTTTTTTAAAAGGAGGTCAATTTGAAAGTTAAAATGAGTGTATTCCACTCCCAGACTAGGCATGAAGTAAAATTTCGAGTTTAGAAAAGCCTGAAATTTTGGTTTGGTCGCGTAGAGCGAATCGCGGAGCGGCCAAACCAAATTTTCAGGATTTTCTAAACTCGAAATTTTACTTCATGCGCCACCGGTACAAAACAGTGACATTATACGAGGTTTAAAACAGACCGCTGAACTTTACATTGAATCAGTGTTTTGTACCGGTGGCGCATGTAAAGCGCATGTAAAGTAAAATTTCGAGTTTACAAAAGCCTGAAAATTTTGTTTGACCGCTCCGCGCTTCGCGCTACGCGACCTAACCAAATTTTCGGGCTTTTCTAAACTCGAAATTTTAATTCATGCTTAGCCTGGGAGTGGAAAACACTCGTTTAAAGCTTCAAATTGTATTCTGTTAATAAACCGAGCGTGGTAATATATACAACGTCTGCATATATATACTTAAAAAAAATTCTCGTTATGTAAATGTTCGGTGTTACATAAAACTCTCTGTATATTTGGTGTATGTAGAGTGGCATATGTTATTTTACCGCCGCGCAAATTAAATCGAATAATTTGTTTGTTTAATCCTTAAGTGTGACTGAGATTAATAGCACTTAATGGATTTTACTTATAAACAAGTAAAATTATACATGATAATTTGTGATTATAGAGCGAATTTTTCTTGAAAGTATCCAGGAATTCGTTATTTTCATAAAACCGATCAACTTAAATTTATAACGAGTGTTTCCAATCCCAGATTAAGCATGAAGTAAAATTTCGAGTTTAGAAAAGCCTGAAAATTTGGATTTGCCTGGGCGCGCGAGCGTAGCGAGTCGCGCCCCGGCAAATCCAAATTTTCAGGCTATTCTAAACTCGAAATTTTACTTCATGCGCCACGCGTACAAATCACTAATTTATTGCAAACTTCAACGATATACTTTCGTCTTTAATAATACATCACAAAATGTTAAGGATGAACATTTATTTGTCCTTGTTTCTTTATCTTTAATTAAAATTCTGGTTATGCTCATGCTTAAAGTAATTAAGTAATTTTCCATTTTATGTACTTAATAGATTTTACCCCGAAATTGTGATTTGCCGATAAATGAACGTTAAAACAGTTTGGTGACATTAATACCTATTTTTTTCTACATGGATTCAAATTTAGTTGAAAATACGTAAATATATTGGTTTGTAAATTAAATTTATTTGGTTTTGTTTCGGTTATATGTATTTAATTTTGTACTAGTTTCGACTTAATGGCAATATCAACAATGATGTACAAATGGATTTGTTTAGGAATATATACAGTTTTGAGTTTTATTGGGTAATAAGGGCACATAGAAAAGACTGTTATTCCTTACTTCACATTTTATTTGTATCATTAGATGTACATTTCGAAACACAGAGTGCTCATTATCAATTATAAGGGCATTTAATATCGGGGAATACATTTTTGAAAATGTTTACCAAGTGATTAATGAGTAAAAAAGTGTCCGATATAAAAATACGTAATCTTAAAATAAATTTCCCTCATCTCCACTCACTCTCAAATGAATTAATGAAACGCTAAAGTGATGAAAATTACAGGATTGTAAAATGTACATTAGAATTATATGTATTTTAAATATTTTATTTTTAGAAGAGCCAATATTTCGTAAAAATAATGAAAGTGAATGTAATAGAAGTTCAAGTAGTTCGGTGAATTCTGATGGTAAGAAACAAAATTATTTCTCAAAAATTCCAGCTTCCTCTCATAAATACTCTCTCTCTCCATCTCTATTGCCTCGTTGAATTATTTTTATTCATCATTTTCAGCATTTGTTTTAAGTTCTGATTTCGTGGAAGATGAATTTAAAGAGGAGGAAATTGAGACTCCCGCAAATATCCTGTCAAACACTCTAACAGTGATTCTTTTCGGGGAAACCGAACAAGCCTCAGTGTCTATAATCCCCGACGAAATCCACATAAATGACCCAATTCAGGGCGAAACCGTAATCCGCACCTTAATCCTTACCAACAGCTCAAAAAACCTACCGATTTACTTCAAGTACAAAAAAATCGCGTTTATTGAGATCGAGCCAAATTTAGGCTGTTTGAAAGCCAACGAAAGTAAAGAAGTCCTCGTGAAAATCACACCTGAATCGTGCACTGATTTCGACCAGTTCGTTATGTTTGATCTGTTGTATCATGACATGCCTAGAGTTGAGGATTCTTTGAAGATGGTTGGAAGTGAGAAAGTTCGGGTGCAGTTTCAGGCTGTTTTTGCGAGTGTGGCGAGGAAACGGGATTTTGTTACTGCCAATACGTTTTCTTTTGATAAACCTGTTATTAAGCCCAACGAGATAATATTGAGGATGCTCAAGCAGGAAAGTGCAATGCTGGCATTGCCGAATGATAGGAGGCCTGCCAGTTTGAAGCCTTGGAAAGATCCTAGAAGGTAATTTGCGAAATAAAAATAAAATCCAATATTTACTCAATTTGAGTCTTAACTTAAGAGGTTAGTTGCTTCGATTAGATTAGATGCCATTGAGTAAGGTTAGGTGCCAGTTAATTGCAGGGTGGGGGGGGGTAAGTTAAGGGGAAAATTACTTCGATTATATTAGATGCCATTGAGTAAGGTTAGGTGCCAGTTACTTGCAGGGGGGGGGAAGAGTTAACTTAAGGGATTAGTTACTTCGATTATATAAGATGCCATTTAGTAAGGTAAGGTGCCAGTTACTTGCAGGGCGGGGGAGGGGGGTTAACTTAAGGGGTTAGTTACTTCGATTATATTAGATGCCATTGAGTAAAGTTAGATGCCAGTTACTTGCAGGGGGAGGGGGGAAGAGTTAACTTAAGGGATTAGTTACTTCGATTATATAAGATGCCATTTAGTAAGGTAAGGTGTCAGTTACTTGCAGGGCGGGGGAGGGGGGTTAACTTAGGGGGTTAGTTACTTCGATTATATTAGATGCCATTGAGTAAGGTTAGGTGCCAGTTACTTGCAGGGGGAGGGGGGGGATTAACTTAAGGGATTAGTTACTTCAATTATATAAGATGCCATTTAGTAAGGTAAGGTGCCAGTTACTTGCAGGACGGGGGAGGGGGGTTAACTTAAGGGGTTAGTTACTTCGATTATATTAGATGCCATTGAGTAAGGTAAGGTGCCAGTTACTTGCAGGGGGAGGGGGGTGGGTTAACTTAAGGGATTAGTTACTTCGATTATATAAGATGCCATTTAGTAAGGTAAGGTGCCAGTTACTTGCAGGGCGGGGGAGGGGGGTTAACTTAAGGGGTTAGTTACTTCGATTATATTAGATGCCATTGAGTAAGGTTAGGTGCCAGTTACTTGCAGGGGGAGGGGGGGGTTAACTTAAGGGATTAGTTACTTTGATTATATAAGATGCCATTGAGTAAGGTTAGGTGCCAGTTACTTGCAGGGCGAAATTTCCTATTAGGTGTAGTAGGCCTAATAGGAAATCTCCCCCTGCAAGTAACTGGCACCAAACCTTACTCAACGGCATCTAATATAATCGAAGCAACTGGGCAAAATATGTACTGTAAGTACTTTTCGTGTACTCGGTACTTAGGCCTAGTTGCACCAAAAAGGTTGAACTTAAGTTCAAGCTGAACTCTAGTTCAAGATGACAGGTTCTATTGTTCTAATGTCACTTTGAACTAAAGTTCAGAGTTGAACCAGTTTAACGGGTTTGGTGCAACTGACCCTTAGTCCACGAGTACTTTATTTTCCAAGTTTTTAGCTCGCAAAATGAACTTGGGTACATTTGGACACCGACTCAAGTTAATTTTACTGTAAATGTCAAATCAAGCGAGTCGTGGCGCTTGAAATTTTGGATATAATTTGTGATCAAGGTGATATTTTACCTTTAACCTGACATTGTTGGCATTTTTGTCAATAAACGTTGTTCAAAGAACACAAACTTCAAAATTAAAGCCAATTGTACAAAAATACTCCAAATTTCATACGAACTATAGTGAAACTATTTAAGAAAGAAACATATCGTATTTCTATAGTGCTTGAAAGGTTTGCATTAAAAGTAAGTGAAAGAATAATCGAAATGTTATAAATAAAGAGGACCCATATGGATAGATCACTTACAATTTGTTGCAGAACCAAAAGGAAATTATTATTGTTCAAAACGCATATTTTCTTGAATATTGCGACTAATCCAATGTGCGAATGTCCAATTTACCTTAGGTTTGTATTCTAGGGGTTTCCGTTCGTTCTTGTTTGTCGTTCCTTCTACTGGGAATTTTACTTCTAGGTATACAAATCCCAATTAGAGCAACTATGCTTTAAATTTGCAAATGTTGCTTGTTTTAGTGCTAAATTTTAAGCTTTAAACGAGTGTTTTCCACTCCCAGGTTAAGCATGAAGTAAAATTTCGAGTTTAGAAAAGCCTGGAAATTTGGTTTGGTCGCGTAGCGCGAAGCGCGGAGCGGCCAAACCAAATTTTCAGGCTTTTCTAAACTCGAAATTTTACTTCATGCGCCACGCGTATAATATACTGATCAAGCTTAAGCAGTATATTACGAACTTCACTATAAATGAGCGTTTTATACGCGTGGCGCATGAAGTAAAATTTCGAGTTTAGAAAAGCCTGAAAATTTGGTTTGGTCGCTCCGCGCTTCGCGCTACGCGACCAAACCAAATTTTCAGGCTTTTCTAAACTCGAAATTTTACTTCATGCTTAACCTGGGAGTGGAAAACACTCGTTTAAAGCTTAAACATCGGAGTGGAGAACACTCGCTTAAAGCTTCACATTGAACTATTTTAAGAAACAACGCATGTCGGAAAACTAACTTCGTATACATATCTTCTCTTCTCCTTCTTCTTCTTCCTCTTCTTCTTTTTCTTCTTCTCCCTCCTCTTCTTCTTCTTCTTCTTCTTCTTCTTCTTGTAGGACTAAGTCCTATCTTTCTTCAATAGTATTACTAAAGTCTTAGCTAAGATGCTGAGCTCCATCTCTCGTACCATCGCTTTGGTGGGTGTCCATGAGGTCTGCTGTTGTGTGGTTTTCCATCTTTGGTAATTCTGGGTAGTCGGTCTTCAAATTTTCAGGCTTTCCTAATTTTGAAATATTACTTCATGCGCCACGCGTATAAAATACTGATCAAGCTTAAGCAGTATATTACGAACTTCACTTTAAATGAGCGTTTTATACGCGTGGCGCATGAAGTAAAATTTCGAGTTTAGAAAAGCCTGAAAATTTGGTTTGGTCGCTCCGCGCTTCGCGCTACGCGACCAAACCAAATTTTCAGGCTTTTCTAAACTCGAAATTTTACTTCATGCTCAACTTGGGAGTGGAAAACACTCGTTTATAGCTTAAACCTGGGAGTGGAAAACACTCGTTTAAAGTTTCTAATTGAACTCTTCTAAAAAACAACGCATGTCGGAAAACTAACTTCGTATGCACATCTTCTTTTCTCCTTCTTCTTCTTCTCCTTCTTCTTCTCCTTCTTCTTCTCCTTCTTCTTCTTCTTCTCCTTCTTCTTCTTCTTCTTCTTCTTCTCCTTCTTCTTCTTCTCCTCCTTCTTCTTCTTCTCCTTCTTCTTCTTCCTCTTCTTCTTCTCCTTCTTCTCCTTCTTCTCCTTCTCCTTCTTTTTCTTCTTCTTCTTCTTCTTCTCCTTTTTCTTCTTCTCCTTCTTCTTCTTCTCCTCCTTCTTCTTCTCCTTCTTCTTCATCTCCTTCTTCTTCATCTCCTTCTACTTTTTCTCCTCCTTCTTATTCTCCTTCTTCGTCATCTTCTTCTTCTCCTTCTTCTTCTTCTTCTCCTTCTTCTTCTCCTTCTTCTTCTTCATCTTCTCCTTCTTCTTCTCTTTCTTCTTCTTCTCCTTCTTCTTCTTTTTCTTCTTCTTCTGCTTCTTCTTCTTGTAAGACTAAGTCTTGTCTTTCTTCAATAGCGTTACTAAAGTCTGAATTAGGATGCTGAGCTCCAGCTCTCGTACCATCGCTTTGGTGGGCTTTCAGGAGGTCTGCTGTTGTGTGGTTTTCCATCTTTGGCAATTCTATGTACTCAGTCTTCAGACATTCTGTCAACATGATCCCTCCACTCTCTTCGTCTTGTTCGGGTTCATCTCACCACATCTTGCACTTCGCAAATGTCCCTGATTTCTTCGCTTCTCATCCGGTCTCGTAGGGGGTAACCAGTTATTGCTCGAAGGGTTCGCATCTCTGTTGTTCTAAGGAGCCTTTTAGTTGTAGTGTTTTCCGCTCTTATCTCGATTGCGTATGTCATCACCAGCCTTACTGATGTTTTGTAGATTCTCACCTTACTACTTGTATTTAGGTGTTAATTTCTCCATATGATGTCTCGAAGATATCCCGATGCCAGTACTGCTTTTGTTGTCTAGGCTCTGACTTCCTCTCTCTGGTCTCTGTTGCTTGTGATGTTTACACCGAGGTATTTGAATTGCACCACTTCGTCTATAATTTGACCATACTTAAAAGGAAATATCCTTCATATAGAAAATTTTATTGCCCATTGATAGATTTATCAAATAAATGTAGTAATAAAATCAAACAAAAAGGTAGACTTGCATTTGTATTCTTGTTGCATTTGTATTCTTGTGTTGACTATAACAATATAAAGTCTGTTTTGCACCGCTAGTAGCTCTCTAAACTATCTAGACACTTTCCTGGGAGCCAAGGGTGAATTAGAAGTCCCTCTAGATTTCTCCTCACCGGATCCCTTATGCTATAATTCGCCATTCTCAATAGGTGAATTTGAAGAGGAAGTCCGTTTAATGGGCGATTCCAAGCCCTGGGTCCAGACGGCATCCCGTATCAGATGGTCCGACAACTCCCCTCTTGAATGAGGGAGCATTTGTTGGACATTTATAATCTGATATGGGGCAGGGATGTCTACCCCAGCCTCTGGAAAACGGCCATTATCCTGCCTCTTCTTAAACCGGGTAAGATTCCAACAAACGTCGAAAGTTACCGACCTATTTCATTGACCAACTGCTTGGAAAAAGTCCTAGAGAGAACAATCGCCTGATATGATTGCTGGAGACTAATGGTCTATTAGCAAAGTACCAGGCCGGTTTCCGTAAATTTCACTCCACAGTTGACCAGTTAGTCTACCTGGAGAACTCCATCCAGGATGCCTTCCCAGATAGAAATCACCTCGTTGCGGTGTTTTTTGACCTAGAGAAGGCATACGACATGACCTAGAAATACGGAGTTCTTCAAAAGTTTCACGAATGGGGACTAAGGGGCCATCTGCCCCTCTTTGTACAATCTTTTATGGAAAATCGGCCGTTAAAAGTCAGAGTTGGGGATACCGAATCCGCACAGTTTGTGCTGGAAAACGGGATTCCCCAAGGCTCAACCATAAGTAGCACTCTTTTCGCTATCGCTGTTAACGACATCGCTTTGTTTGTAGAATCCCCTGTAGAGATATGGCTATACGTTGATGACCTTGTAATATATATGGCGGAAGATACCATCCCCGCCATAAATTATCAACTTCATCGACAAGCTGAACAGAGATGCTGAGTCTAAAGGTTTTCGTTTCTCCGAAGCAAAGACCTCATGTGTCCATTTCTGTAGACTCAGACATCCACATTGCGACCCCGGTCTGTCTCTCCGGGTACTAGGATACAGGTTTTGGATAGTATCCGATTTCTAGGGCTGAGGTTCGATAGGACTCTTTCCTATCGGGCCATATTGATGAGCTGGTCCAGCGGTCTCGATAAGCACTAAAAGTTATAAAGTGCTTGGCCAGCATCAACTGGGGCGCTAGAAGAGAAGTGCTGCTGCAGCTAAACACGGCTCTGGTTTTATCCAGAGTTGACTACAGCTGCGCAGTGTACTCTTCGGCAAGGAAGTCCTGGTTGAAAGCCCTAGACCCTGTTCATTATGCCGGTCTTAGATACGCCACAGGTGTATTTCGGACGAGTCCCACACCGAGTCTCTGCTGCGAGTTAGGTGTCCCTCTACTATCCGCACGTCGTAACCGCTTCGTGTTGCAATACGCGGCGGTAATGCGTGCGAGGAGGGGACATATAAACCGACGACACTTTATTACTGGATGATTTAAATTAAATTAAAATTAAAACACTTAAATTTAAATTAAATCACTTGGTTTATTGTTTCACTTATTTATATTTTCTCCGACTAGTTTCGACCATTGGTCATCTTCAAGGAGGAATGTGACATTCCTTCTTGAAGATGACCAATGGTCGAAACTAGTCGGAGAAAATATAAATAAGTGAAACAATAAACCAAGTGTTTTAATTTAAATTTAATTTAAATCATCCAGTATTAGATTCTAAATGTTTCGCCACGGGTTAAGTGAGAAATTAATTAAAGACACTTTATTAGTGTTACAGAGCAGCAAAGGAAATACACTAGAAGATCTACCGTCAGTAGGTCGGTGTGCGTCCGCGCGAAGGAGCTTATAGAGAGTCTCAACATCAGTCTCCCAAAGGTATTCGAGGTCGGATTCCTAGAGGTACCCCCTTGGCTTATGCCAAGGGAAGGTGTCGGCTGGATCTGACTACAGTTAAGAAGAGCGATATGAGCCACTATATTCTTAGGGGCCGCTTTCTCCAAATTATCGCTGAATACCCGGACTCTCTGCGGTTGTACACGGACGACTCAAAATTGATGGCATCTCATATTCGTGGTCACTCCACGAGTTCGCCAGTGTGTACACCGCCGAATTTTACGCTGTATATCAAGCCCTTCGCTATTGTATGATGAAAACCCACCAAAGCTCATTCGTTATATGTTCTGACTCAATAAATGCTATCCCGAGTATATCGTCGTTATACTCAGTTTTTTAGTTTGTAGTCTATCAGTTTAGAGGGAGTCCGACACTCCGTCCGTAAATGGATTTTGGCCTCCCACGCCCCCAAAAAAAAAAACAATATAATCACAGGACTCTACATACGGCTGTTACTTTTTTAATTTTATTCTTCATTATAATTTTTTAGATGTAGGACTATTTATTCAGCTATTCCAAGGCCCATAGAAGTCGTTGATGCTGAGTACATGTTTTCTAAATCAGAAGCAGAATTGAAACATTTCAATAAATCATACTACAGCAACTGTCTCAAAACACTCAATTCAACGGATTCGAATCTGATGGGATATTATCGTTCGAATAGTGATTTATTTGAACATATTGAAGATGGCTGCGTGTCGAGAATGGTAAAACAGCGACCTAAAAAAATACTACCTGATTTTCTACCACTGACTCCAATAGAGTTGCTCCACATTGAGGTAAATCCAACAGATGCGTTCATTGACGGGGTAAGTAAAAAATAAATCTGTACTACTCAATTTTTGAATTTGTTCAGATTTTCAAAACCGTTAAGTAGATTTAAGGCCATTTTCAGTTTTTGTAACATAGAACCAGAATGAAGCAGTATTTGAGAACTAACTAGTGTCTTTAAACTGTCGGCATCTCGGTTGCTTTGAAAAACAAATTAAATATCTTAGATTAAGTGATGAGATTCGTCAAATCTCGGAAAAGTCAAATAAATGTAATTATATGTCGAATTACGACGTATGTTTCTGAAGTCAGAACCTACTGGGATGCCGACAGTTTATAGACACTCGTTATACAGAGAGTTTTATGTAACACCGAACATGAGAATTTTTCGTTTAAGTATACATTAGCATACGTTGTACATTTGCCGACGCTCGGTTTATTGAAAGAATGTAATTTGAAGCTTTAAACCAGTGTTTTCCACTCCCAGGCTAAGCATGAAGTAAAATTTCGAGTTTAGAGAAGCCTGAAAATTTGGTTTGGTCGCGTAGCGCGCAGCGCGGAGCGGCCAAACCAAATTTTCAGGCTTTTCTAAACTCGAAATTTTACTTCATGCGCCACCGGTACAAAACACTGATGCAATATTAAGTTTAGCGGTGTGTTTTAAACTTCGTAATGTCAGTGTTTTGTACCGGTGGCGCATGAAGTAAAATTTCGAGTTTAGAAAAGCCTGAAAATTTGGTTTGGCCGCTCCGCGCTTCGCGCTACGCGACCAAACCAAATTTTCAGGCTTTTCTAAACTCGAAATTTTACTTCATGCTTAGTCTGGGAGTGGAACACACTCATTTTAAATTTAAAATTGAACTCTTTTAAAATACGAGTATCTAAAGATTTACGGCACATGCTCTGTAATTGAGACATGTATACTTGAAAGGAGAACTTCCTATATGTACAAGTTAAGGCATTAATTGCGATTGATTGCTACAACATGTAATGGTCATATAGGCAACCCAATTTATACATTATTTTAAAATTGAAGGTTTTAAATTGTATTTAATGCAAATGTTCGGTGTTAAATAAAACTCTCTGTATAATTTTATTTTCTTGAGTGGTATGGCAATTACATACCCCTGTAATATATTATTACGTACGCGCTATCTAGTAACCGCATCATACCACACTGTCATCTTGACGCGTATGATTGACAATACCTACACATGCATGTAATAGCTTTGACAAGTATATTACATGCTGACAGCTGAACAGCTGATTGATTACCGCACAACCATTGCTTTGATGTATATTGATCAAATAGTAATTTAATGTTCATCAATGTCATGTTACTATCAAAAATACTTGAATAAATAAGCTGTTCTTTTATGCTCATTGTTTATTTTGCTAGGGCGTAGGTAAAGTATCGTACGTTTCTCGAGTGGTAAGGCAATTACATACTCGCGGAATACTGCACTCGCCGCTGCGCGGCTCAAGATATCCGCTCATATGTCAAGCATCGTGACGTAGCATATTATTAACCCAGCGATATGTCTCCAATCCATACTCAATCTCGTCTTTTCAGATAGTTGCAAGATCGAAGTTCTTAACAAAAATAAGCGTGACTAACAATAATGAAATTTCCATTCGAGTTTACTTAAGACCTCAAAAAATAGCATTTTTCGATTTCCCGTACGGCGACCGGATGACCGTCGGCCCGAAGAGCACCGAAACCATCACTTACCAGTATTACGCGGAGGGCAGCGGAACCAGGACCAGCATCATCGACGTAATTGTCAACGAAAATCACGTATTATCCACCACGCTAACGGCGAAAGTCAGTCCGGCCATTCTTGAAGTCAGCACGGCCGATATAACATTCGAACCTGACGATTTATGTTACAAGTGTTTGGAATTTTCGAACTGCTTTAACGCGCCGATTGATTTTATTTGGGATTCCTGCGGGGATTTTTCTGTCCTTCCTTTGGAATACACGGTGCAGCCGGGGAGGAGCATCACGAGCTGCATTTATTTTGAAGCGGGAAAATGCAGCTCGAATAATTACGAATTGCAGGTGCGCATGGATAACAAGAGATCGAAGATGATTCGAGTTGTGGTCAATAAAATGGATTTTAAGGTTTCATTCACTGACGTTGTTAATTTTTTGTATGTTGGAAGAAGTGTTGCTAAAACCGTTGTCTACAAATTGGAAAATAATTCAGTCGATGATGTTCCTTTCGAATTCAACAGTGCAGATTTGGAAGGGATTACGATAACACCTAAGTCTGGTTTAATTCCGAGAAACGGGTTCCTGATGATTAATTTGACAATCATATCAGATGTTTTAGGGAAATTTGAATATGAGGTTGTTTTAACCTACGCCCGCTTTTATTCTAAAACAATCAACATAGTAGGAACTGTTCAATTTCCGAATATTACCTTTACACCCGAGTCGATGAAATTCCGAAAAATGGCAGCTAGTTCTTTCGATATACAATGCTTGACCATCACAAACGACTCTAAAGAAGTAACAGCTGCGATTAATTTCGACGCTGAGCAATTTCCGGAAATTCACTACAGCGAGTATTCCGACGGCAAATTTTTGCAAGAAACCGATGTTCTGCACATCCCACCAAAATCAGAAAAAATATTCTCCGTGCACATGTACCCTTATTTTCCAGCATCAACGTCTGTGCACCTTCCAATTATGATTAACGGCTTAGACCACATTATAGACAACTCCTGCCCGGCTATAAAAGCCCGCATGTCCATATCAGACCATCGAATTTTGATAAACACGTGGCAGTACAACTTCAACTACTTTCCCCATTACGGCTACGAATCACACACCCAGGAAACAATCACGATGCAAGTGAAAAGTTACACAAAACTCTGCATCAGATTGGATGAATTGAAAAAACCCTTCACGTTTAAACATATTTCCGGAGGAACCACCACCAGCTACGAATGCTCAATCGTTGTGGAGCTAGAAGCCGACGAGGAGCTGATGTTCAACCTCGCGTTCCACCCAAAAGATCCCGGGAATTACTCAATGAAACTCCCCCTTTACGTAAAGGGCGATGTAACTGAAGACATGCACAACTATTTCTACGTAAAAGGGAAATACCCTTCAGCGAGTTTCGAGTTCGAGCCGAGCACGATTTATTTCGGTTTCATCCCGCTCAACAGCCCCGTTTCGAAATACGTCGAGGTTACAATGAAATTCCACAAACCCGATTGCGTCGTGGATAAGTTCGTGGAAGATTTCAACGTTTGTGTGGAGAACACAAGTTTGGAAATCGACGAGATTTGTAAATTTACCGCGAAGATTACTTTCTCTGCGTCTAATACGAGTGTGGTCAACACGGACGTTAAGTATAGTTGCAGTTGTGGAGTGACCTCGACGTTGAAGTGCATCGGCGGTGCTGATAATTGCATTTTGACGATTTATTCGTATATTATGTATTATGATATTGTTTACGATTCGCCGCCTGAAGCTCTTTTTACTGACGCAGTTATTGCAGTAAGTATGGTTTGTGTTAAGACTTATCTCTAAACTCATACATTATTATCCAACCCAAAAATACTGTTATTCCTTACTTCACTTTGGTTCGTATTATTAGATGTACATTTCGAGACACAAGGTCGTTATTATTAATAACAAATCAATAGTTTGTTATTGATAATGAGCACCTTGTGTCTCGAAATGTACACCTAACGATACAAATAAAAAGTGAAGTAAGGAATAACAGTCTTTTTATGTGTAATAATCACTTTATGTAAATTCAAAAACATACACTTATCCAACCCAAACCCCAACTTTGAATTTTAGACGCGTGTAACTGACCTCTAACCTAAATTAACGTAAATTTGGTCACTTTAGGTTACAACACATCGTTACTGTTATATCAAAATTTCGTATGTAAAAATCTACACTTTTCAGTAGCGAAGAAAATCTTCTGTTTGCATAACCACCGTGACATCGGAATCGTACAAAATCTGATATCTGTCATTAATTGAAAATGAAATATCAATGAGTAGAATTTTTCACCGGTTGCCTCGCAACTGCATGAACAAGCCGGCAACATGTACCTAACACATCTCAGCAGTATATATTTTCAACTTTACTTTTAATCAGTGATTTATACGCGTGGTGCATGACGTAAAATTTCGAGTTTAGAAAAGCCCCGTGAAAATTTGTTTTTTTTTGTAGCTATCAAGTGCTCTTAGAGCAGCTTGGCTATCTGTGAGGATCAAGATCTTTTGCTTTCTATATCCCCGTCGCAGGTTTTCCATAATACATTGGTAAATCGCGAAGATTTCGGCTTGGTGTGCAGTTGCCATCCTCCCCAGAGACACAAAGATGTCACATTTTGTCACATTTTGTAGCTATCAAGTGCACTTAAAGCAGCTTTGCTGTCTGTGAGGATCAAGATCTTTTGCCTCCTATATCCCCGTCACAGGTTTTCCATAATACATTGGCAAATCGCGAAGATTTCGGCTTGGTGTGCAGTTGCCATCCTCCCCAGAGACACAAAGATATCACATTTTGGGGTCACGCCGTGGATCCTAGCGCCAGCTCCACCTTCTTTGCTTGATCCGTCCGCGTACTAGATCAAGGTTCCAGGTGGAGAGTTGCGCTTCTTCTTGTCCCCTTTACACTGTATTATGAAAGGTCTATTAAGGGAGTAGCGTGGTATCATGTAGTCACTTTCCATTTGCAGTAAAGGTTTGGTAACTATCTGTTCTATTCTGGGGTGGTTTCCTGTGAGGTGCCAGTTTCCAGTTGTACTCAACCTATAGGCCCCTAGTCTAGCCTCACTTTTAACCACTAGATCTAGTGGTTGGAGGTTTAGTAGGGTCTCCATTGAGGCAGTTGGTGTTGTACGCAGAGCGCCAGTTATGCATAAGCAGGCTAGTCACTATACTCTAGAGAGAGCTGTCTGCTCAGTACTTTGTTCTACTTTCGGCCACCATATGGTGCATCCGTAGGTGATCATGGGTTTTACTACTGTATTACATATCCACATAGTCATTTTTGGATTGAGGCCCCATGTTTTTCCCAGAGCTCGCTTTGTTGTCATTTGCGTCGTTTTTGCTCTGTCGGTTGCGTGTTTTAATTGACGGTTCCATGTGAGTGTTGTATCTAGGTAGATACCTAGATATTTGACCTCACTGGTAAGCTGTAGAGTTTGGTTAAAGAAGGTTGGGGGTTTGAGGCCCACCCATTTCTTTCTTTTATTAGGGCATATGGACTGGCTTTCAATTTATCAGGTTAAATTAGTCAGTCACCAGTTAGATACTTAGGTTAATTCATAAAGGCGATAAATTTCTACCGAGTGTCTTCCATTCCGTGATTACGCATGAAGTATAATTTCGAGTTTAAAAAAGCCTGCAAATTTTGATTCGCCGGTGCGCGAGCGAAGCTTTACTAAACTCGAAATTATACTTTATGCGCCACACGTATAGAACAATAGTTGGATATGAAGTTCAAAAAAGCTTTTAATTGCGTAAGTCACTCTATCTTATTGCAAACATTGTGTGGGTATGGTATAGGCGACCCTTTACTGAAATGGATAAAGTCATATTTAACAGGAAGGGCTCAGTCTGTTAAGATAAACAATTTTATCTCAGATACATTTTACGCAACGTCGGGTGTACCCCAAGGTTCCCATCTGGGACCATTACTATTTACCATCTTTATCAACGACTTATCTGAAGAACTTACCTGCCCGCATTTGCTATTTGCAGACGATCTAAAGATATTTTTGAAAATCAGTGAAGCAGATGATTGTTCTATTATCCAGAGTAATTTGTCTTTAATTCACACTTGGTGCGTGTCTAACAATATGAAACTTAATATTAATAAATGTCAGTTTATGCCTTTCTCACGCAGTAAAACACCCATTAATTACATCTATAATTTAAACGGTATTTCACTTAGTAGGGTGAATTAAATAAGGGACCTCGGTGTAATATTAGACCCTAAGCTGACATATAACTTTCATATTGACCACACTATAAATAAGGCCAATAAAATGCTAGGGTTCGTTAAGCGGAGTACGAGTGATTTTAGCAACATAAGTGCCCTAGTTATTTTATACAACTCGTTGGTAAGATCACATCTTGAATACTGCTGCCTTATATGGTCACCTGTATACAAAACCCATATAGATAGATTAGAATCGGTACAAAACAAATTTTCTAAAGTTCTTGCATTTAAACTCAGTACTTCGGGAATATACCTTTCACCCCAGCAATCCAGTGCATACGTAGGCCTCCCTTCGCTGAATACTCGGAGGAAGAGAATGGACCTTACATTTACATTCAAATTACTGAATAGGCGAATTGACTCGGAACATCTTTTAAATTTAATCAATATTAATGTACCAAGTCGTGAGTTGAGATGCAAGAACTTCTTGTACGTGAATCACCACAGGACTAATTATGGCATGCATGGTTCCATGACGCGGATCGCCAGAAACGTTAACAGCGCGGGTTCGTCACTCGAGGTGGTTGGGATTCCCTTTTCAACGTTCAAGGCCCAGCTAAGACATATTGAATGACCTTATTTATTATTTATTTATCTATAGTATAGTAATTTGTTTTATATTGTGTAAATATATCTACTTTTAATCTATCTTGTAAATGCAGTTAGCGTAAATAAAGTATTAAAGTAAAAAAAAATATACCTGGGTAGATACCCATTGAAAATTGACTTACGATACACAGTTCAAAAAACGCGAATCCTACTTATTCCCCTCACTAATTAAAATGTATTTTAATGTTAACGCAGGCAAATATTTGTAAGCCTCGTGGTTCCTGATAAGAACAAAAATATGGCAGTGGTCCCTGATCAAAAAAAGGTGAAGAACCACTGGTCTAACCCAACCTATACTAATTTTATATTAATCAATTTACACTTCCTATATTTTTAATTATTCCATTTTTTTTTTTGTAGGACTCCACGAAAAGTTTCATGAGTGCACCGATCCTTGAGGCGAGTTTCACGGCAATCGCACAGCCGCCCTTCGAAACGTCCTTTCCTTATTTCCCATCCGAAGATAACGAGTACACCCAGTTCATGAACACTTTGGTGACTAGCGTCGAAAAGTGGATGTACCAGCAAATTTTCCACACGAACACCTATTATAAAATACCCGACACGATTTGCATATGCGAAGCTGTCGCGACAAAAAAGAAAAAGGGCCATGAAGGTGCCTCGAATTACAACATGCCTTTTCACGACGTTCTGAAGTATTTTTGCGGACCAAGTTTGGATAATGTAATCAAGTTTACGTAAGTAACGAGTTAATTATGACAGAGGAAATCATTTGCAGGTGTTTGCAGGTATAAACCTGTGGACAGTGGCGGATTTTTCATTGGGCACTTTTTATATGGGCCTATATGGGCCTAAAAAAAACATTGATGGTCATAGGCGGATTTGTTGCAAGATAACCCTGTCTTGCAACAAATCCGCCCATGAACATCAATGCTTTTTTTATACGTAATTCTACAGACCGACTATTTTGCTTGTTATCTCCGATTGTATCGTTTGTTCAATTAAAATAAATCTTTAGAGTGCCATGGAAAATATTTGAGATATTATACGTCCCATTTAAACAATTAGATAATGATGAATTAATTTCTCACTTAACCCGTGGTGAAACATATTTAATTAATACGCTTTGATTAAAACACTTGGTTTGTTTCACTGATTTTTTATTTTTACTCCAACTAGTTTCGACCTTAGGTCATTCTCAAGGAGATATATAATAATAATAATAATAATAATAATAATAATAATAATAATAATAATAATAATAATAATAATAATAATAATAATAATAATAATAATAAATTGTTTATTTGCATACTCAGTTTAGATACAGAACAAATACAAACTAAAACATTATACTACCGAGCAACAAAAGCGAAACTAGATCAGCTTGTGTATCAAACGCTAGTCTGATACTGCTGTTACTTCCTCTAGTTCGCATAATAATAATAATAGTAATATAAATAAATCAGAAATAATACCTTATAAATTAAAAACAAATTCTAACAATAATAAATAATAACGTAATTTTTAATATTAAACAGTAATATAGTAATTAGTACTAACAAAACGAAAACAAAAACAATAGAAAAAAATACATAGAAACAAAAAAAAATTAAAAAATAATTCTTAAATAAATAGAGAAGTGGATACGGATCGTAAATAAAATAGTCAATTGATTTGCTGGTGAAATAGCAACTTTTTTAAATTAGTCTTAAACGGGTAGAATCTCGATTGTGAAAAATTATATTTATTATAATAGTTTGAGATGTTATAACTGAAACTCCTTTTATATAACTCTTTTCGGTGTGAAGGTATAGTTAGGGCGTCCTTCCGACGAACATTGATGTTATGAACATCTGATCGAAACCTCAATTTCTTATGTAAATATGGAGGAGTTTTAGTTAAAACAATTTTGTAAAACTGACAGGCAGTATGTAAGATCCTACGGTTTTTCATTATAAGCCAATCGAGTTCATTGATTTTGTAACGAATTGGTTGCCTTTTACGTATGCCAAAAATTAATCTGGCACATGCATTTTGAATTCTCTGAATACGGGATTGACACACCTCATCTATACAGGGGCCGTACACCGACTCGCCAAAGGTAAAATTAGATAGCACTAATGCCTCGCAAAGGATTATTTTGCTTTGTCTGCTTAGTATGTCTTTATTCATATAAATTGACTTCAGTGCAAAAAATGCTCGCCTGGTTATTGACGTTACATATTCTCTAAAACGGAGCTTATAGTCTAAGAGTAATCCTAAGTTTTTTACGCAATCTGAAAACGTTATCGGAGTTCCATCAAGATGATTGCTGCGTGATTGCAATATTGATTGTCTCTTCTGTTCGGCACCAAAAACTATAGCTGTGGTTTTAGTAGGATTTATTTTTAGAAAATGCAATGATGAATATTTAGAAATTTTCTCAAGATCATGATTTATTTTAAATTCAGCATTTAACACATCAGCAGCATCAAACGATAAATACAATTGGGTATCATCTGCGTATTGATGGTACTGACAATAATCGATATATGAGTTTAGCGTGCAGGTATAAATTAAGAACAAAATAGGGCCGAGAATAGAGCCTTGAGGTACACCTGATAAAATATTAGTTGCCGAAGATACACTTTGACCGCATTTAACTGTTTGCTGTCTATTTGATAGATATGAATTTATTAGTTTGCATGATGAAGTATTAAAACCAATATATTTAAGAATTGACTCAAGAAGTTTGTAGTTGACATTATCGAAGGCTTTACTGTAATCCAACAAAATAAGAATCGTTATTTTGTTATCATCAATCGCCCTTATAATGTCATCAGTAATTTTTAATAATGCAGTGGAGCAGCCATGAGAAGAACGAAATCCTGATTGTAGTTCAGGTAAAATATTAAACGACTTTAGATGATTTTGAATTTGTTTTTCTAATATTTTCTCATACAATTTTGATAACACAGGGAGAACGCTTATAGGACGTAGATCATTAATTACAGATGGATTATTTATCTTGGGTATTGGAGTTATTATCGATTGTTTCCATGCATCGGGAAATATATTAGTAGATATACTTTCTTTAATGATGTGAGTAATATAGGGAATTAGAAAAGGGCTGCATAAGTTAATCATTTTGGAATTTATATTATCGCTACCATATTGTGAAGGTTTAAGTTTACTTAAAGTAATTGCCACCTCATCTTCAGTAATTGTTGAAAAACAAAATTTGTTTCTATATCCATCATTCGTAGTAGCATTATAGAAATTTAAAATGTCTGGATTCGGATTAGATTGTTGAGTGTTTTGAGAAAAATAGTTATTTATTTCATTTGCGTTAGCTAAATGCTGAGGAATCGTATTAGCGTTTTTACTGTAAACGCCAATTTTTCTCAAATCACTCCACAGTTGCTTTTTATTGGACTTATATATGTGTACTCTATATTCCAAAAATGCCTTTTTCTCAACACGAATAGCTGTGGTGGTAATATTTCTGAGACACTTGTAATAATTTAGGTCTACTTGGCTTTTCGTCCGTTTATATTTATTTAAAGCCCTATCTCTAGTTTTTATCATCTCTTTTATATTATAAGTAATCCACGGTTTTGGAGTGAAACTGCGTCTAATAGTTTTAAAGGGAGCATGAATATTAAATAAGTTTATAATATTATGATTTAAAAAAGTCAATTTTTCATTTACATCATTCATATCATATATTAAAAACCAAGGAATAGCGTACATGTCAGCAATAAAGTCGTCATAAATAAAGTTTTTAAAGTCACGAACATTTATCGTGTTATTATTAGTACTAGTTATAGAGTTTAGTAAAATCGTAGTTTTAATTAGTCCATGATCTGTAAGATCTGGTAACAAAATAACATCAGTATTTGTTGTATTGAGATTTTCATTCAGGATAATTAAATCTAACAATGTCTCACTTGAGTTGGTAACACGTGTAGGAATATTTATAATTTGTTTGAGAGTTAATGAACAAAATAGTGATTCTAGTTGTACAGCCGTAGTATTATTGTGTTTTAGCAAATCAATATTGAAATCACCCAGGCAAACAACTCCATCAAATTCAAGAGTATAATCGGACAGAGCGCTTTCAAAACAATTTAAAAACACTAAAATTACCATCCGGCGGCCTATACACGACACCCATACAGTATGATTTATTATTAAACGTAGTTGCAATCCACAAACACTCAAAAAAATATTCCATGCTTTCGCCTAATATTCTAAAATTATAGTAGTTTTTGATATAAAAGGCAACACCTCCCCCACGACCTTTCCTGTCAAGACGTACTAACTCATATCCTGGCATATTTATATAAGTCGAGAGAAAGTTGATGTCTAGCCATGTTTCTGTCAGGGCTATAATGTCAAAATTCTTAGTTAAGACTTCATCTCTAAACAGATCAAATTTATTCACGATCGACCTAATATTAATATGACAAATTTCTAATTTATTTACGAGCATTTCACTTCATTCAAATTAAAACTAAATTTATTGTATAATGTATCGTTGGTAGATTGCGGCTATATCAGTTTATTTAAATCATTGATAGTGTTAATTTTAATTTTAATTTTTTTGTTGTTGATTTTCACTACAATAGAACCATTTAGAGTCCAAACATTTTTTTCCTGGAATTTATCTCGGCACGTTTTAAGTAACTTCATCCTCGCAGCAGTTAATTCCTCACGTATTACTACTCCACTTCCCTTCAAAACTTTTTTATTGTAATATATTTTATCGCGTTGTTTTGTACTAATAAAAGCAATAGATATGGCTCGAGGTTGTTTAATATCTGTTGATGAATTGTTATCTTGTGTCCTATGTTTAACTCGGTGACATCTGGCGATTTGCGATGGGTCCATTTGGATGTTAAATTTGGAATTGATAATACTGAGTATCTCACCTTCGCAGTCGTCCTTTTGTGTTTCCTCGACCCCAAAGATCCTTAAGCAATTTCTTTTTGCGTGTTGTTCCACTGAATCCAAGCGATCAATTAGTTCACCATTCTCTTCTTCTAATTCCATAATCCTTGTTTCATATTTGTCTAATGTGGTTCTAATTGCATCGTCAATTTTTGATGTAATAATCGACATAATTTTATCAATAAGTTTATTTTCAAACTCGAGGGACCAACCAGCTTCCTGAGTTTTTCCGTATCTTGTATTCCTTGACATTGTGAATGTAAATGTCTATTTAACACTATTTAAAAACGTTAGTATTGATTTATAGCACTATAGATCTACTTTAGCAGAGCATACGAAAAATACGTGCAGCCCGCTCAACGACTCGCATATCTCCTTGAGAATGACCTAAGGTCGAAACTAGTTGGAGTAAAAATAAAAAAATCCGTGAAACAAACCAAGTGTTTTAATCAAAGCGTAACAATTAGATAAATTGTTAAAACCCAAAAAATAAAAATAAATATTTATTGCATTTGATATTTGAGCTGAAAAATATTATGTATGGGCTATAAAAGTTATAATAGTATGCTTGGAAGACAAATGTGTTTGAAACATGATATATTTCATGCTTTTATTAATAAAGCAATTTTTTTAAATGAAGAGCGAACTTTCCCTTGTCAAACAAAAATCTGCAGCTTGTATAAATAACCTAACTTGCCCAGCGTGCAGGCATCATGCGACATCAAGCGTATTTTATTCTGCCTTTGCTATTGAAGAGTAAACAGCGTAAATTTTCCTATTCGATATTACATGCAACATTTTTGACAATAACTTCGCGAATTAATTTGCGTAACAAGATATACCGCGGGCAGCTTGGTGGTGTAGTGGTTAGAGTGTTGTACCGCCACGCCACGGACCGGGGTTCAAATACCGGCCTAACAAGTTGTCTGCATTTATATAGGTTAGGATAAAAATGCCAAACACTCCGGAGGTCTTCTCGGATATGACGTTAAATGCATATAGGACCCGTGTACTGCCTGGATGTTGCGTGCACGTTAAGGATCCCTACCGGTGGGTTAGAACTCCCACTGGGTTCGGCAAAATTCCCGGATAGCTGTAGACCTAATCTCCGGCGTCATGATTGGCCTTAGCAGCGGAAATAGATGACGTAAAACCCAAAATAAAAAAAATAAATAAAAAAAGATATACCGTATCGGGAGTTAATCGCAGCAGATTATTGGAACTAAATTACCATTTAATAAACAAGTTTTGATTGTGCTGTTTTACAAACTTCGATTGGTAACATTGAGTTTACGCGATAGTGAAAAATTGGCGAAACAAGAGGTGCTAATTTTCTGGGAGAAAGCGCGAATCCCAACTAAAGAAGTGAAGCATTGCATCGCTAAATTGGAAAAGTTGTACGGAAAATGAAGCACTTTACAAAAACACGCCGGAAGAGGTATGACAGAATTAAATCTTTCCATGTTTTTCCCTACCCCTTTCCCCGCAGGCCGTAGTTCCTGAGAGAGAGAACAATGACGCTGTATTTGGTTACGTTATTGAGTCTATCATAACCTCTCTTTCCGGTTTCGCTGTACTTTCATTGATAGATGTTTTAATATTTTGTGTTAAAAATAAGTATTATTAAAATAAGACTTTGTGTTAATTTTGAGTGTAGTTAAAATTAGAGTTTGTGTTACGTGTAATTAAATTAATAACATTTGTTGACGTTGATTGGCTTTAAAGTATACGTGTTCCTAATTCAGCCTAATTTCTGTGAATCTTAAGATATTCCCTGTTTTTTTTAAGTTTAATTTGATGCTTTCAACAAGTGTTTTCCACTCCCAGACTAAGCATGAAGTAAAATTTCGAGTTTAGAAAAGCCCCGTGAAAATTTGTCGAGGGTCGCGCAGCGACCCGAGACAAATTTTCTGGGCTTTTCTAAACTCGAAATTTTACTTCATGCGCCACGCGTATAAAGCACAAAATATTGTAAAATTGATGTATGTTCGAACTTCACTTGAAATCTGTGATTTATACGCGTGGCGCAGCGACCCGAGACAAAATTTTCTGGGCTTTTCTAAACTCGAAATTTTACTTCATGCGCCACGCGTATAAACCACTAAAATATTGTAAAATGTATTTATATTGGAACCTCGCTTAAAATCTATGCTTTATACGCGTGGCGCATGAAGTAAAATTTCGAGTTTAGAAAAGCCCAGAAAATTTGTCTCGGGTCGCTGCGCGACCCCCGACAAATTTTCACGGGGCTTTTCTAAACTCGAAATTTTACTTCATGCTTAGTCTGGGAGTGGACAAGACTCGTTTAAAGCTTCAAATTTAACTCTATTAAAAATCAACGAATGTCAGAGAATTTACAGCTTATGCATGTTGACAAATTTTCTGGGCTTTTCTTAACTCGAAATTTTACTTCATGCGCCACGCGTATAAAGCATAGATTTTAAGCGAGGTTCCAATATAAATACATTTTACAATATTTTAGTGGTTTATACGCGTGGCGCATGAAGTAAAATTTCGAGTTTAGAAAAGCCCAGAAAATTTGTCTCGGGTCGCTGCGCGACCCTCGACAAATTTTCACGGGGCTTTTCTAAACTCGAAATTTTACTTCATGCTTAGTCTGGGAGTGGACAACACTCCCTTAAAGCTTTAAATCTAACTCTATTAAAAAACAACGAATGTCAGAAAATTTACAGCTTATGCATGTTTACCTAAAGTTTAGTTAAGTGTAGTTAAAATTAGAGTTTGTGTTACGTGTAATTAAATTAATAACATTTGTTGACGTTGATTGGCTTTAAAGTATACGTGTTCCAAATTCAGTCTAATTTCTGTAAATCTTTAGATATTCCCTGTTTTTTTTTAAGTTTAATTTGATGCTTTAAACAAGTGTTTTCCACTCCCAGACTAAGCATGAAGTAAAATTTCGAGTTTAGAAAAGCCCCGTGAAAATTTGTCGAGGGTCGCGCAGCGACCCGAGACAAATGTTCTGGGCTTTTCTAAACTCGAAATTTTACTTCATGCGCCACGCGTACAAAACACTAAAATATTGTAAAATGTATTTATATTGGAACTTTGCTTAAAATCTATGCTTTATACGCGTGGCGCATGAAGTAAAATTTCGAGTTTAGAAAAGCCCAGAAAATTTGTCTCGGGTCGCTGCGCGACCCACGACAAAATTTCATAGGGCTTTTCTAAACTCGAAATTTTACTTCATGCTTAGTCTGGGAGTGGACAACACTCGCTTAAAGCTTCAAATTTAACTCTATTAAAAAACAACGAATGCCCGAGAATTTACAGCTTATGCATGTTTACCTAAAGTTTACTATGAAGTAACCACATTTAAATTCAGCGCGCATTTGTGACGTAACCGATCTCCACCCCCACTTCAAAATCTTCGATTCTGTCGATCCTTCTTACCGTATACTCGACCGTCCTTGAATTATTGTCTGACGTTTTATATGTCAATTCCTGAAATGTGTAGCCAACTTAAATTTGATAAAATATTAAATCAAGGCACTCTAGAGGTTTTTTTTTTATTGAACATATGATACATTGTAGCCCGTGTCGTTATAAACGATTTTGTCTGTACATGTATTTTAATCATTTTACTATAATTTTAGATTTGATACAAACCATTTTTCACAATTATGGATGTATGAAATCTACGAAAATATACTGCGCTTCCTAGACGAATTAGGAGCAATATTGCCGCACGTGAATCCAGAAAATCTTCTGGAATACAACCTCTACACGGAATTCATGAAAACCTACCGACCCGACCAGGGAATTTTGAATTCCCAACAATTCTATTTACTCAGCAGACAAAGCTGGTTGGATTTAATTCTGCAATCTTTCAAAGTTTTATACTACCAAAAAATCTCGACGGATCGGACGCACTCAACTTGTAATTTACGGAGAAGTTTAATATCCAGCATAGAAATCGAACTGAGCGCGCAAAAGAACCACAATCAGTTCAATCCGAACGTTTACAGCTTCGAGTGCAGTGTGTATCTGGGCTGGCTAAACACGCTTTTTAAAGAGCAGAACAAAAAGGATTTACCGGAATATTCGGTGCGGAACTTCACGACTGCCTTGAACGATTGTTTGGCTTTTTATTTTGTCACTATGAAATACTGTCCGTTCCTTACTCCGTATTTGAAGGGGATTTACGTTCCTCCTGCTACAAAAGAAGAGGCTTTGCATAATGCTTGCCTCTTGATTAAAGTTTGGGAGATGTTGGACATTAGTTTTAAGCTAACGCCGATTGATTTGATCGAGAAAAATCCTGTTTTGATGCAGTTCTTTATTTCTTATTTGTACGAGTTTTTGTCGCATCTAATGCCAATGGATACAATTTGCTTGTACGCGGATTTAGGGAAGAAATCATCTGACTTTATCATCGTTATCAATGACAATGATGTCACGATAAAATTCAACGTTAAGATATTCAATGATCCTGATGGTGTTTTCTCAACTGAGTCTTCAATAACTGTGACGCCTGGAAATTCAGTTAAGCTCATTATAAATTACCACGCGAAATTCATGAAAAAACAGACAGCGTCTTTAATTTTAAATGGCGAAACTTACTCAACGCAATATTTCACTAACAGCAAGGTTTATAATTTGATTGCTGAGCCGCAATTAGGTGAGCCAAGTTTTCGTCACAGCATCAAGTCACCCATTTACAAACACAACTCAATAAACATCAACATTCAATCGCCTTTCAAAAAAGCAGCTACTTACGAACTATACCTGACTTTAGAGAAACCCCTTTCCCTTGAGGATTTAAACCTACATTCTTACTCCTTGATCTACAAAAATAAGTATCTAGCCAGAGCTTACCTCGATTGTTCCACCTTCCAATCTTCATCCACTGGTTTAATTACGATAAATGGGATTTTTTGTCCGATTACCATCGGAGTAACGCAATTCTGGTGCTTTTTCAAGAGCTCAGTCGGGGATTTTTTCGCTATATTATCGGGCGTTTCGCAACCGAACGTTAAGGATGCGATGCCTTTGTATGTGAACATTGGACAGGATTTGATGAATAGCGTGTGCGCTTGCAGGCATCAAGTGCCTGATCTTGAGAATATTGGCTGTCCGAGAAATGTGAAGATTCCTATTCCTGGGATGAACAGCGAGTTGTGGAAAACCGTGATTTGGTTGTACTCTCGGGATGCTGATGAGAAGGAGATACTGTTTTGGACGAAGCATCAAGGTAAATTTTATTTATCAATAAATTTTTATTGGAGATTTAGAAAAAATGTTCGGTGCTACATAAACATTTTTAATCCAATACAATTAGACACCTTTAAATTTCTTAGAAGAATCTACCTAGTTGTTACACAGTGGTAAAAAAATGGGACAGTTTTATATTAGTTACAGGTATTAACTAACCTGTGCCCTTAAAATCACAGCAATTTTATGTACAAGGTGTCCAGAAAGGGTATCGGGTATTTGTAAGTTCAATGAAACAAAAATTATTTGTATGCAATAAAAAAGTTTATTGTTTATTATTAGCATATGAATTGGAGAATTATTTGGAAAAGATGATGTTATCCAAACGATGACAGTTACGTTGCTGGCACTCTTCTAAACGGAAACGAAGATTGGCGATAACACGTTGACACATAGCTATCGATATTGCTGCCATTTCTGAAATGATGTTTTGCTTTAACTGGGTTAGATTCGTCGGATTGTTTTGATAAACCTTACTTTTAAGGTATCCCCATGCAAAATAGTCAAGCGGGCTAAGGTCGGGGCTTCTGGGAGGCCAGTTGATGTTACCCCTTCGCGAAATGACTTTATTAGGGAATAATTCGTTAACAACTTCCATTGAGTTATTTGAGGCATGGCAAGTGGCCCCATCTTGCTGGAACCACGTTCTTGAGTTGAAACCTGCAAAATCCTGCAACTCTGGGACCAAAAATGTTCGCAACATATCGCAATAACGGTCACTATTCACATTAATTGCCCGGCCTCGTTGATCTTCATGAAAATAAGGACCAATTATGCCTTTAGCAGACATAGCGGCCCAAACAACGACCTTTGGGCTATGCAGGGGTCGTTCATGCTTTCGTCTCGGATTCTCCACTGCCCAGTACCGACAATTCTGCCTATTAACATGACCATTCAGGTGAAAATTTGCTTCGTCACTGAACAGTATGTTGTTAAAGTTGTTAAATCGCTGCAGCATTTCGTTCGCAAAATTCAGTCGATTAGCATAGTCCGTATCCTTCAATTCTTGAACCAACTGAATTTTCTAGGCTTTTAGATGTAAGTCTTTCTTTAAAATCCAATGTAAAGACGATTTTTTCATGTTCAACGCTTGGCTTCGCTTTCGGATGGACAAAGACGGATTTTGACGAACCGACGCCTCAACTTCTTCAACTGTTTCTTCATCGCGAACTGAACGAGGACGACCAGAGTTTTGAATTTTAACTGTCGCACCTGTATTCTCGAACATCCTGATCCATTTCCTAATGCTATCGTCACTAGGCGCGTGGCGTGTACGATATTCCGCACGATAGAGACGTTGAGCAGTCACCATTGAATCACCATTACGATAATACCCTCGTACGCAAAATGCGCGATGCGTCCCCGAGTACTGTTCCATCGTGACTAAAACTCCACAAAGTGGCGGACGCCACGAACCCCTCCCCGCATCCTTTAGACGCCCCGTTTCGAATATGGCGCGAAAACAAATACCCGATACCCTTTCTGGACACCTTGTATAAATTATTTACAAAATCGCATAATAATAAAATAGACATGTTTAGGATATCTTACAAATTTAAAACATTCTTATATTCTAGGATTATGACTTAATCAAATGTTTTTAGGATTAGTGGTTGATTAAAGTTAATCAGTCATGGTGCAAATGGGTCCTGTCTACTAAAACTTTATATAATTTACAGATACGGGTATTGGTCCTGTATTATTGAAGAAAATTTTGCGAGGTAGAAAAAAATCTGTCGCTCCATCAATGACGTATATTTTTAAAGAGAGCATCAACTATAATATTCGTGGAGAGGAAGAAGACTTCAGCCATAGGCCCAATATTACAATTGATACTAATTTATATACGGTCGATACAACAATTCATCTAAATTCTGGTTCTAGGATAATGACGCTTGTATTGGATTCTGACGACGGGTTAGAATCGAGAAGATACAAAATAATTTTTTTGTGAAATATATGGTTTGGAAAATGTATAGTTTTATTTGTCTGTAAAAGAATACTGAACATTATGACCATTTATTATGGCCTGTGCAATTTTTTTTACATATTTTCGAAAGAGTAAACGCCATCTAATGCCCATTAGCTTAAGTAGCAGCTATTACAATTTTACAATTAATACAAATTTATGTACTATCGATACAACAATTCATCTTAATTCTGGTTCTAAGATAATGATACTCGTATTGGATTCTGACGACGGGGTAGAGTCGAGAAGATATAAAATAATTTTTTTATGAAATATACGGTTTGGAAAATGGATAGTTTCATTTGTCTGTAAAAGAATACTGAACATCTTTGACCATTTATTGTGGCCTGTGCAATTTACATATATGGCAAAGCTATACTGATGAGAGATAAATCTTGAAACGCGTCTATAGATGGCCTGAATAATTTGCAGTAGGTTACTGTATGTAACAGCAAACACTTGTTGTATAATTCAATGTCCGTCGGGGTATTAGCCCGGGAAGTAGTTGTTTCAATGAGTGTTTGATATAGTCTTTGTAAGACTAACTTGTTGTAGATTGCGAAAAGAATCGCACTTTTAATGTTTGAAGTATTCTGCAACCAAGAATTGGCAATTTCATTTATACAATTTACATATGTTCGAAAGAGTAAACGCCGTCTAGTGCCCATTAGCTTAAATAGCTGCTATTGATGATGCTACTAAAGCTAATAGGTATTAGATGGCGTTTACGCTTTCAAACATATATACTTTTTTTTAGAAGAATCTACTTAGTTGTTACACGGTGGTGAAAAGTAAACAAAACTATTTGTAAATTTAGGAAATATCAGTTGCATATACTCGAGTTTAAAATGGAATTACAATAAGTAAAAATGCATTTTCTTAGGTTTGTGCAGCTGATCTTAAATCTTATGTTTTCAAAATAAATTCTTAAAATGAATTCGCATTAACCCCTTAACGGCCGAGCAGTGATAAACTAAACTCTAAGAGTTGAATTTAGGTACAATTCTGCACTTTTTTTATGAAAAAATGTCAGTGTATTTCAAACTTCACAATATTTCAGCGTTTTATACGCGTGGCGCATGAAGTAAAATTTCGAGTTTAGAAAAGCCCCGTGAAAATTTGTCTCGGGTCGCTGCGCGACCCTCGACAAATTTTCTACGCGGGGCTTTT
The DNA here is from genome assembly GCA_932526585.2 of Philonthus cognatus. Taxonomy (NCBI): domain Eukaryota; kingdom Metazoa; phylum Arthropoda; class Insecta; order Coleoptera; family Staphylinidae; genus Philonthus; species Philonthus cognatus. The sequence continues at coordinate 102,051,507 of OW052244.1, forward strand.
CTAAACTCGAAATTTTACTTCATGCTTAGTCTGGGAGTGGAAACACTCGTTCTAAACTTCATATTGCACGTTTTTATATAAAATCGATGAATGCCTGAAAGTTTACAGCGTATACATAAATGAATACCACTATAGCGTTGATGGAACATACTGTCATTATTTTGACTGAAACATGGTTGTTAAACTCTATTTCCAATTCGGAGCTAGGTTTTTTTTAACGTTTATCGGTGCGATCGTGATAATGTAACTACCGGGAAATCCCGTGGGGGTGGAGTTCTAATTGCAGTATCCAAACGTTACACTTCTAATGTAGTCTACAGTTATAACTCTTTTCACGAAGAGCTGTATGTGAGCATTTGCTATGGTTGTGATACCGTTATATTTGGTGTAGTATATATTCCTCCAAACTGCGATTATACTGCGTATCAGACGCATTGTGAGATTATTGAGTCGAATGCTGATTTTAACACCTTGTGTTGCGATTATATTGCGTATCAGACGCATTGTGAGATTATTGAGTCGATTGCTGATTGTAACACCTTGTTCATGTATGGTGACTATAATTTACCTCACGCGACTTGGATTAATGATATCTATGGAGTAAATACGGATTCCACCTGTCCCGGAACTACACTGGTAGCTAACTTATTTGGCTTTCTTAACTATCATCAAGTGAACTTAATTTGTAATAACAACTCAGTTATCCTTTGTTTTGATTTTTGTGCCCATAGATTTTAACAAGAATAATATTCAGCTCTCTGAATCACAATTCCCGATCGTCCCTTGTGACACCCATCATCCAGCATTGGAGTGTTTTTTAACACTTCAATCTGCCCCTAGCAATGCATGGCTGGAGACAGAAAATAATTTTACTTTTGATTTTGATTTTAAGCATGCTGACTACACAGCCTTAAACAATGCATTTATTAACGTTAGGTGGGATGATTTATTTAGCTGCTGTGATATTAATGAAGCATGTGATAAATTCTATTCAACCCTTTTGGAAATTGTTGAGCATTACGTTCCTAAAAAACGCCTCAAAGCAAAAACATCTTGTTTCTCAGTTTGGTTTACTAAAGAGCTAAAAGATCTTATATTTTTAAAGAAAACGCTCCATAAAAGGTACATAACATCTCAATCAGCTGAAGACTATGTTTCATTTAGCAAAACTCGTGATCAATGCAAGAGACTGGCAAACGAGTATTACTTAAACCATATCAATAATGTTGAGTATTCCCTAAAAAACAATCCTAAAGCTTTTTAGGGTTACGTTAGGTCTAAAAGAGCTTCTAACCAGATTCCAACAACATTTGAGAACGGAAATTCCCGACACCGATAGCATAGTTAACCTCTTTGCGCATTTTTTTGGATCTGTTTATCATACGCCGAACCTAAACTCGTCATCAAATATTAATGTATCTTCGACCACTTATAGTAACAATCACATAAACGAATGCATTCCTCCTACATTAAGTATATCAGATATATTGAATGAGTTGTCATCTTTAAAAAACAACAGTAGCCCAGAGCCTGATGGACTTAGCGCCACCTTCCTTAGTAATTGTGCCTTTTCCCTTAGTCGCCCATTATGGCTTTTATTCAATGCATCTCTACGTGAGGGTAGTTTTCCCACCTGCTGGAAAAGTGCTTATATCACGCTAATATTTAAATCTGGTAATCAAAATCGTGTTGACAATTATAGACCGATCTCTATTTTAGCTGTAGCACCTAAAATATTTGAAAAACTTCTTTGTGATTACCTAACAGGGGTACTGCAATCCTCGATCTCTATGCGTCAACATGGATTTCGTACTGGTAAATCAACTTCTACTAATCTTCTAGTGTATGATGCATATATTGTTCGTGCTTTTGAGGAGCGGTGTCAGGTGGACTCCATCTACACTGACATCTCCAAGGCGTTCGACACGGTCGACCATAACTTACTTATGAACAAATTAAGGGATTTTGGTATTGACAATACTATGCTAAGTTGGATAGGGTCGTATCTCTCGGGAAGATTCCAATTTGTTAAAATTGGGCGCTGTCATTCACGTCCCATCTGTGTCACGTCAGGTGTTCCTCAGGGGTCACACTTGGGCTCCCTTCTATTTAATATATTTATTAATGATGTAGTTAAATGTTTTTCCAATGCAGAATGCCTTCTCTTTGCGGATGATATGAAAATATTTATGAAAATCCGTTCCGTCGAAGATGCCAAAGTTCTTAATAATCACTTACAATCGTTTGATAGTTGGTGCAAGATTAACAAGCCATCTTTAAACCTAAAAAAATGTAATGTCATCACGTTCTCTAGACGGCAAACAACGGTAGATTTCCAGTATTCCATGCTGGGCGAACCTTTAATACGCGTAAATTGTGTAAAAGATCTAGGTGTTACGTTTAATACTACTTTATCTTTTTCACTGCACATCTCAAAGATTGTAGCAAAGTCATACCAATTACTTGGATTTATCAACCGTAACGTCCAAGATTTTCGGAACCTTGGTACAATTATTGTATTATATAACGCGCTAGTTCGCCCACATTTGGAATACTGCCCTTGCGTGTGGTCTCCTTATAGCGGCGCTGATATTGAAAAAATCGAGAAAGTACAAAAAAAATTGTTAAATTTGTAGCTTACAAATTTCATATAGTTGGTGACTACTGCGACCTGCTCGATAAGGTTAATATTACGAGTTTATATTCTCGGAGTGTTAACCAAGATATTGTGCTGGTAAAAAAAGTGTTTGATGGAGCTATTGACTGTCCCGGCTTTCTACAGCTTCTTGGAATCCATGTTCCCGCTCGTCCACTGCGAAATGTAGTTATATTTCACATACCGTTCCACAGAACTGATCATGCGAAACAGTCGGCTACTACACGCATTTTAAGGCATGCTAATCAATTTATCACTCGCACAGGTTTTGATATATTTGTAGGAACTCTAAGTTTTTTGCGTCGTACACTCAGTGCAAAATAGTTAAGATTTTTTTTAAAAGTCTGTAATATGTTTATATATTTGTAATATTATTGTAACTGTTCTGTATAAAATGGCTTCCGTTAATAAATAAATAAATAAATATACATTATGAATATTTAAAAGACAAAATCACATTGCAGTACATACTGTGCATTTTTATTTTAATATGTTATTCATACATATTAAAAGAAAAATTTATAGTATGTAATAGACAGTGATTTTTTTTTTAAATATACGTAATGTATACGCTGTACACTTTCAAGCATTCTGCGATCCTACATAAAAACGTGCAATATGAAGTTTAGAACTATTGTTTCCACTCCCAGACTAAGCATGAAGTAAAATTTCGAGTTTAGAAAAGCCCCGTGAAAATTTGTCGAGGGTCGCGCAGCGACCCGAGACAAATTTTCTGGGCTTTTCTAAACTCGAAATTTTACTTCATGCGCCACGCGTATAACACACTAAAATATTGTGACGTTAGAAATACACTGACATTTTTTTTTGTAAGTAATAAGCGAATATTAAAATAACAAAATATTTACCTTTTTCTTCATACATTTGCAAGTCAGGTTAAATAACATAAATATCAAATTAACTTATTTAGTAATTTAATTAACAAAAAAATAATATTGTTGGGTGTATGCATTAATAGGTTAAGCAAACTTGTGGCAAAATGACAAAAACTAATTTTGCAACGTCTTTTAAATGAGTATAAATGAAATTGCCAATTCTTGGTTGCAGAATACTTCAAACATTAAAAGTGCGATTCTTTTCGCAATCTACAACAAGTTAGTCTTACAAAGACTATATCAAACACTCATTGAAACAACTACTTCCCGGGCTAATACCCCGACGGACATTGAATTATACAACAATGCTTGCTGTTACATACAGTAACCTACTGCAAATGTAACAATTTGGGTCAAATTATTCAGGCCATCTATAGACGCGTTTCGAGATTTATCTCTCATCGGTATAGCTTTGCCATTCCCTCTAAACAATTTGACACCTTAGACTGGCGGTTTTAAATGAATTAAAAGAGTGCTGAATTAGCGTTGTATTAAATAGGAACAAGAAAAACTATGTAAAACTAAGTAAAAAGTTTAGGCATTTCAATAAAACCATACTCATTACTTTCCGGACAAACCTTGGTATTCATTTGTATATTTTAAATAACTATTCATGTGTTAGTTTTGCTACACTTTACTGTATTTGGATGCATGTCTGTTGGGAATAAGTAATAATAATAATTACTGACGAAACCTTCATATATTTACAAAAATATAATTGATTTATTTTTTGAAAAAAAAGCACATACACACAATTGAACTTGACATCAAAATTCCCCAAATTTAACACACAAAAATTACACAAATTATAGCGCTAATACATCCAAATCAACACATGATACTATTTGAATGTATTAAATTTGTAACATAATGTTCATTCGGTTCGTTGCATTCATATTGTATTGTAGACTAGAGGTCAATGTCAACACAGTTTTTATACAAATTATTTTGGTATAAATAATGTCGCCGAAATATAGACACCATCACAACAGTTTTTGGTTTGTTCTTGAGTTAAGTAAAGTGCATACACGATACAGATGGGTTCGTTTGCAGTATTTTTGGTTTTGATGGGGGTTGGTAATGCATTATGTAAATCAAATTATGAAGATTTACTAAATGTTGATTCGGAATTCTACGCACGACCAGAGGGTTACGGAGGTTTTTCTTTTTTACCACCGCCTAGGACTACTAGGCAGACTGCCGGGACAACCGTGGTTTGCGTCCCAGCTGGGACTTGTCTGACTGTAGCTAGTGGTGGTAATACTATTGATCCACGTATAGTCACACCTGTAAGTATTACCTGTCACTTTTTTATATATCCAGGGTGTCCCACGAGATAGTAAACGCTCAATATCTCATAAACGGTTAATAGTACAAATATAAAATGGCTCAAACTTGTGAATAATTTTTAAAGTTTGTCATTTCTTCGAAAAAGTTGAGTGAGAAAAAAAATAACTCTATAGAAATATTCACCAACTTGAACCATTTAAATGTTCCAAATTTCATATTGGTACTACTAACCGTTTATGAGATATAGCCTGTCTATTATCTCGTGGGACACCCTGTATAGTAATTACATTTTACTTCTCAGTTAAATTTAAATTAACCCATTATAGCCAAAACGTTGAGACTTTAGCCTATTTAAGTGGTTCAATATTATATATTTACTATTTGAAATAAAACAAGACAGTTGGGAGGGTTTCACTTTAATTGTTGAACACTGCTAGTTAGTTAGTATTATGGAGTTTCATCATGTATCCGCCTCATCAATTAAATATTATTTGAAATAAAACAACGCAGTTGGGAGGGTTTCAAAATAAATATTATATATTTACATAGCTCGATTAAATAGCGGTTGCAAATTTACTTTTATTGCTAAATCCAAAACCTTTTTTTTATAAACTAATTTGAGCGTTTGTATCAAACTTCACCAACAAACTAAATAGATTTTATAGATCCATTAAAATAAGTTCAATTTGTAGGGACAAGTAGTTACAGTGCCACCAGTAACAACAACCTGTCCCACTGGTCAAGTTGCCTGCGTAGGATTGGCCAGTGCTGTAGCTTGTGGTCAAAGGTTGGTTCCAAACACCAACACCGCCAATGGTCCAGCGCCCGTCTCCTCCTACCCTTGGCAAGCTTTTCTGAGAAATCAAACTGGTTACACAGGAAGTGGCGTGCTTTTGGACAGCTTGCACGTCCTCACAGCTGCCCATAAAGTTAACTTGAATGTGTAAGTTTTAACTTAACAGTGACGTATTTTCATTGAAACAAAAACTGTACAATTGAGGGGTCCAATGCAATAATCAGCCAAGTCCATTTTTTATGAATAACTGGGTTGAATTCTTAACCCATTTTCTCATAAAAATGGACTTGGCTGATATTCTTATAAAGTTTAAAATTCTGTGTTATAGCATGCAACAATCTGGTTTAAATTTGCAGTGCATTCATTGGTGGATTGTTAATTGCATGCATAATAATAATAATAATAATACATTTATTTTCAATGTTTTTACAAAATATATACATGACATATACAGCAATTACACGAAAACAGGTCAAAAAAGATAGTATTAATAACAATGAATTAATATAAAAAAATAAACTCGCATTTAAGCTTTAATATTGTTGTAAAATTCTTCCATCGTGTAGGGTTCTATGAGAACCAGTTTATCAAAGAGCATGCTTTTCATAATAGCATAAGATTTAGCTTTTTTAATATCTATGGGCAAACTATTGTACAGTTTAATACATGCATACTATGGGCCTTTTTCAAATAGGGTTAATTTGTGAGATGGGAGACTATATTCAATTCCATGCCTCGTGTTGTAAATATTTCGTAATACATTTCCACGAAAAATACTTCGATTTATCCATAGACATTTTACACATTCCAGAACATAAATACCAGTGCAAGTCAATAATGTTTCCCACTTAAATATCCCTCTACAGCTTGCATTAAATTTTAGTTTGTAAATAATGCGTAGTGCACGTTTTTAAACCTTGAACACTGAATCAAATTCTGAGCTACTTCCCCAAAACATTATGCCATATTTCAAATTAGAGTATATATATGCATAGTAAAATATTTTAGTAATATTTGGGTTAGTATTCCTTGACAAAATTCTAAGGCCATACGTTGCTTTGCTTAGTGTGTTGATTAGGTATTCTGTATGGTGTTTAAAACTTAGAGTCTCGTCTAATAAAATTCCCTTCAATTAATATGTTGAGTTAATATGTTTTAACAATTTAATTAAAACACTTAACTTTGTTTCACCACTTTTATTTAACTTTTCAGTGACTAAAGTTTCAACTACAAGCTAGTCATTATCAAACCAATCAAACTAATATGTTTAAAATTGATTATTTTTAATATTTAGTGCCACACCGGGGAATCTGCAAGTCTACATGGGAGTGCACGATCCAGCAAATTTAGGCCTAGCGCAAATGAGAACCGTTGCAAGAGTTACACTCCATCCAAGTTTCAACCCCACGACATTGATAAACGACATCGCTGTTCTTCGATTGAGCGCTCCCATAAATTTGGGATACCAAAACAACATCGCCACTGCATGCTTACCTGCAGCAACAGCTTCATATATTGGTCAAAGGTAACATATAACGAAACCATTATCAAACTAACTACTTAAACTAACATTAGGATCTTATATATACTTAAAATTAATTATCAGGTAAAAAAGTGTCGAAAAGAGGAGTATATACAGAGAGTTTCATGTAACACCGAACATATTCATAACGAGAATTTTTCTTTTAAGTATACATATGCAGACGTCGTACATTTTAATACGTTCGGTTTATCAAAAGAATACAATTCGAAGCTTTAAACGAGTGTTTTCCACTCCCAGGCTAAGCATGAAGTAAAATTTCGAGTTTAGAAAAGCCTGAAAATTTGGTTTGGTCGCGTAGCGCGAAGCGCGGAGCGGCCAAACCAAATTTTCAGGCTTTTCTAAACTCGAAATTTTACTTCATGCGCCACCGGCACAAAACACTGATTCAATGTAAAGTTCAGCAGTGTGTTTTAATCTTCGTGATGTGTCAGTGTTTGGTACCGGTTGCGCATGAAGTAAAATTTCGAGTTTAGAAAAGCCTGAAAATTTGGATTGGCCGCTCCGCGCTTCGCGCTACGCGTCCAAACCAAATTTTCAGGCTTTTCTAAACTCGAAATTTTACTTCATGCTTAGTCTGGGAGTGGAACACACTCATTTTAAGTTTCAAATTGAAATCATTTAAAAAAAAGCATTATCTAAAGATTTACGGCAAATACGCTGTAATTGGGACATTGAGGCATTAATTGCAATCGATTAGCTACAATTTGTATTGGTCATATAGGCAACCCAATTTACACATAAACTAAAAATTAAAGGTGTCAAATCGTATTTTATGAAAATGTTCGGTGTTATATAAAACACTCTGTATAAGTTCCGTCTGGTCATTTATTAGTGGGATTCCCGGATTCAGGTTTGCTTTGTGAATCTCTAATGACTCCAGAAGGTTGATTTTACGGCCCTTTTCCACACAATGCAAGACTGAAAGTACATCTATAACGAACCCCTTTATTATTAACATTTATGTGAATCTATTTAGATGCACTGTATCTGGTTGGGGAAGAACCGGCTTTACAACCAACGATGCTCCTACATCCCCACAAAGACAAATCACTGTACCGATTGTCCCGTATGCCACGTGTAGGACTTCCATGATGCAACCGAATGTTTTGGGCACGAATGCTGATCTTTACCTCGATCAGAACGGTGAACTCTGTGCTGGAGGTGAAGCGAATATCGATGCTTGCACAGTAAGTACAAACCAACATACATTATGTTTAAAATTGATGATATTTTTTTATAGCAAGATGGTGGTGCTCCATTGGTATGCCCAGATGCTACTGGTAGATATAATGTAGCTGGATTAGTTATTTGGGGCAAAAATTGTGGACAACCTGGAGTGTATGGTGTTTACGTGGATGTAGCTAAATATAGGGCTTGGATTGATTCTACCATTGCAACTCTTAATGCTGGATAATTAGAGTTTATTTTAGTATTTATTAAAATAATAAAATATAATAATGCGTTTTTTTATTCTTCTACCAGTAACACTTGGATACTAATACACCTGTCGACTATCAAAGCAATATTCGATTTGACAGGCGAAATCAAATTAAAAAATATTTATTGCCACAGTCAGCACGTCATCTACATGAATTAAATACACCAACATTAATTTAATTCAGCACGAGTGTTTGTACTAAAAAAGTAAAAAAATGGCTCAGTCAACTTAGCCCTTTGAAGTTCGACTTTTTTGAAAAACACCATTGCGCTAGACTGGCCCTAGCTAGTGCCACAAAAATTAGAGCTAGCGCCATTAAGACCAGAAAGTTGCGGGGGCTTGAACTTTCCAGGACTAGGTTGCCCCTCAAGTTTTTTTTTTTCAAGGTTTTTTACACTTTTCGGATTCCTCAAAGCTAGTAGTGTCCCTATATGAAAAGCGCCAAATTTAAACTAAATCATTGTACACTAAATTAAAATATATTTTTTACTGCTCGTCAAACACAACAATACAAACAAATAAAACGCACGCGTTTTTTTCGGGGAAATGACGTTTGTTGAACCATAGTGCTCCAACTAATGTCCGACAATTACAAATTATAAGCATTTCATCAATTAATAAATCGTAATTATTATTTATTTATTTATTTTGTTGAAATTAAGAATGTGGGCGTACGTACATTCTTTTATTAATAAATATAATGCACCTAATGTGGTACTGGACGTGCACAGCGTTGCGATGGAACAGTCAGGACGCCATGTTGACGCCCTTACATAGGCCTTATCAATTGCGGTACTCTCTTACATAAAGGGACACTAAAAACTAGCGCCACCCCCATACCTCCAAAAAAATAAAATATACAAATTTTAATCCCAGCCTCCGGAATGATATTTTTTTAATCAAATATTAAGTAATAATTATAGCTTAGAGCCGCCAGCAGAATATAAAAAAATATTATCTAAAAAAAATAAGGTGAAAAAATTATCTCATTCAAATTTTGATGCGAGAACTTTTAGATCCAGTATACGTATTACCATTCACTTGCTGAATTTCAATGCAAAATTATGGCCGGCATATGAAATACCGCTTCCGAAACATAATTGGGCGTTGTAGTTACTTTAAATATGTTCAGTGACATTGGCTACTAGAAAGATGACGCCCCGAAGACAGTAGCGTAACTAACAATTAAAGGGGCAAGTAGAAGAAGGGGCTATGTTACAAAAGGTTAGTTTTGAGTAATTTGAGTTTACAAAAAATGTTTGAATTTTTTTTTTTATTATTAACAGATTTGACCTGATTTTTTTTTCCAATAAATCGGTTTATTGGTACATTAATAAATTAAAATTAATAAGATGGGTTAAACTTAAAGTTCCATATCAAAACAACATTTATTTGCACATAGCTCCTTCTTCCATACAATAAGGAATAAAAAGAACACCACTTTAATTTGCAGTAAGTTCAAGTGAATACAAGATTTATTTTTATTTAACATGAATATCATATGTTCAATAAAATAAAACTCCTAAAGTGCCATAAATCCTATTGTGGGTTGGCAACTCTGAAATTATACATTTTTGTAATTATTATGTCTGACGTTTTATATCAAAATTAGTAAAGCGTGGACTTCACTTAACTTAAATTTTAAAAAAAGGATTGAATCATGGCACACTAAGGATTTTTTTTAATTGAACACACGATATAATAGAAAACTAAATTAACCATAACTAAAATAAACGATATGTTCAGTTAAAAAATTAAACATAAATTGAAGTAAACATGTTTTATTTCCATTTATTTTGTTTTTGTTGCGATTACGCTATGCATTTTTCTGAACTGTATCCCCAAAAAATTATTAAAAAATTCCGCGATGTTCTTCTGGGATGAAAGATAGTTAAGTATTTTGTAATATGAGATCCGTTTGGAAATTGATTCTAGTAGGGATGTTTTTATCCCAAAAAATAGCGATATTGAGTATCGATTATATTGGATACCAAAGTATTAATATGGTAAAATGTCGTAATGAACAGTATCAATAATCAGAATATCATTACTTTTCGATACCAGGTATTTTAGATTTAATATTTATTATTATTTAATACCGCAAACTTATTTTTAAAAGAACTTCACCTAAGATAAATAATATTGTCAGAAATAGTTTATTGACGGTTTTGACATTATTAAAATTCACCTTTTACAAACAAAATATATAAAATTAGTCAATGTTTTATACGCGTGGCGCATGAAGTAATATTTCGAGTTTAGAAAAGCGTGAAAATTTGGAATTGCCAGAGCGCGACTTGCTTCACTCGCGCGCCCGGCAAATTCAAATGTTCAGGCTTTTATAAACTCGAAATTTTACTTCATGCCTAATCTGGGATTGAATGAATGAATTGTCTAACGTTAATTATAAATAATTAATTTTACGGCTGTAATCATAGTCATAATTATAATCATAATCAAAATTGTTTTTGAGTTCAGTATTCCGGCACCGGATACCCACAGACGCGTTTCGGACTTCAAGGTCCTCTTCAGTGTGGTTCCGACCCAATGCTGAGGTATACTGAATAATCAAAAAAAATATATCTAAAAGTTACGGTGAAATAAATATATGAAAAATAACGATAACGAATTGCAAGAAACACAAAATGTAAATAAAAAACAATAAAAAGCAATATTATCATATTCACCACAATTCACCAAAAACTTGAAAATTACCGAAAATTGTAATGAATTTATAAAAAGCATTGATATTTTTAAATGTATAATTGAGGAAATTCACGAAAAGCGCCAAGATTTAAAAAATGAACTAAAAGGTTTCTGAAATTTCCGTTAAATTTGATATTTTCTAGATTTTCGTTAATTTTAAATATTCAATACTTTTTACGACATTTCGTTAATTCTTAAAACCCTGGCGGGTTCTGTGCATTTCCAGAATTTTAATTGATTTTTAATATCTTGACGATTTTCATGAAATTTAAAGATTTTCATCAAAATATAGGCGTTTTCGTGATATTCTTGGATTTGTACTGGTATTAAAAATGTTGATAATTTTCATGACTTTTCTAAGCTCGAAATTTTCCTTCAAATGTTGTTAAAAATTTGAAAAGTTTTTGTAAATTTCCGAAATATTCGTTAGCTTTAAAAATGTTGGAGCTTTGCATACAATTCCAAGGTTTTCTTAAATTTGTAAATTTTCCTCAATTTTTTTTTTATTTTTTTTTATTAATTTTCGTCAATTTAAAAATAATGTTGGCAGTGTTGGTGAATATTCAAGGTTTTTGGTAATCTTTAGAACTCGTTGATTGTTGAGGCACTTATTATTTAAAAATCTTTAGAAGTTTGACACTCCATGAATTTCTAAGACATTCGTTAATTTTTAATATTTTGACGCCTTCAATGAATTTTAGTGAATTTCTAAAATGTCTGTTAATTTTCGTAACAATTTTCGATATCGCAGCTTACGCAGCGGCTAACGCAGCGATATGTATTTATTTTTATATTTTAAATAAGTATTCAGGCTAGTGATGGGCGTAATCGAATGATATCAATAATCGATTACTAGGATTTGAATTAAATTGATAAGCGAACGATCGCTTAATTGTTCAAAAGATTTAAAAACTCCTCGAGAGATCACTCGAAAGATCACTCGAGGGATCGTTTGAAAGAATGCTCGAGATGATATCTCGAGCATTCTTTCAAACGATCCCTCGAGTGATCTTTCGAGTGATCTCTCGAGGAGTTTTTAAATCTTTTGAACAATTAAGCGATCGTTCGCTTATCAATTTAATTCAAATCCTAGTAATCGATTATTGATATCATTCGATTACGCCCATCACTAGCCTGAATACTTATTTAAAATATAAAAATAAATACATATCGCTGCGTTAGCCGCTGCGTAAGCTGCGATATCGAAAATTGTTATGAAAATTAACAGACATTTTAGAAATTCACTAAAATTCATTAAAAAAATTGCTCGAAAGATCACTCGAATGATCGCTCTATAGATCGCTCGAATGGTGTTTTGTAGATCAATCGAATGATAATTTAGATAACAATCTATAATAATCTATATCTTAGTAAAAATCTATCACATCTTAGCAGTATATATTTTCAACTTTACATTAAATCAGTGGTACCTACGCGTGGCGCATGAAGTAAAATTTCGAGTTTAGAAAAGCCCCGTGAAAATTTGTCGAGGGTCGCGCAGCGACCCGAGCGACCCGAGACAAATTTTCTACGCGGGGCTTTTCTAAACTCGAAATTGTACTTCATGCTTAGTCTGGGAGTGGAAGACACTCGTTACTTTAAAATATGTCAATAAAATTAAATCCAAATAAAATTATTTATAAATTTTCTTGTTATTAAATAAATCATTATTTGTTAGTGATATAGCAACAATGAAGTATTATAAAATACTTTAATAAAATTACATTTAAGTTAAAATTAAACCAAAACGTTTTAATGATCAAGAAAGATAATTTGGCAGGTACACTTCTGTGCAATAAAATTAAGCACACAAAATATGTAATAGTTTAAAACGGATATAATGAGTTTCCTAGTTACAAAAATATGTTTACCTACGCCCTATTTAGTAACCGCATCATACCACACTGTCATCTTGACAAGTATGATTGACATTACGTACACATGCACGTAATAGCTTTGACAAGTACATTACGTGCTGACAGCTGATTGCTTACCGTACAACCAAATGACTATTCTTTGATGTACAGGGAGTTTTTCTTTAAAGTATACGAATTTCAAATTCAGCTTATTTTCATTAAATCATTAGTTATTCGTTGTTTCTTTTTAAGAGTTCAATTTGAAGCTTTAAACGAGTGTTTTCCACTCCCAGACTAAGCATGAAGTAAAATTTTGAGTTTAGAAAAGCCCAGTGAAAATTTGTCGAGGGTCGCGCAGCGACCCGAGACAAATTTTCTGGGCTTTTCTAAACTCGAAATTTTACTTCATGCGCCACGCGCTTAAAACACTAAAATATTGTGAACTCTATGTATATTTGAACCTCACTTAAAATCAGTGTTTTATACGCGTGGCGCATGAAGTCAAATTTCGAGTTTAGAAAAGCCCAGAAAATTTGTCTCGGGTCGCTGCGCGACCCTCGACAAATTTTCACGGGGCTTTTCTAAACTCGAAATTTTACTTCATGCTCAGTCTGGGAGTGGAAAACACTCGTTTAAAGCTTCAAGTTAAACTCTTTTAAAAAACAACGAATGTCGGAAAATGTACAGCTTTATTCCTTGTATATTGATCTAGTAGTAATTTAGTTTTCATCATCGTCATGGTACTATTAGAAATTATTACAATAAAGAAGTTGTTCCTTCATGCTCATTGTTTATTTTGTTAGGGCGTAGGTAAAGTATCGTACGTTTCTCGAGTGGTATGGCAATTACATACTCGCGGAATACTGCACTCGCCGCTGCGCGGCTCGTGCGCAATATACTAAAATATACCAATTTCCTTAATGCCAAAATGCTGCGTCATTTAGATAACAATTCAAAAATTCGAATTTTACTAAAATAGAAGATGGTTTTTCTATTTCGGCTTTGTTGTATTTATTATAAGGGTTTCTTTTTTCTCGACATGGGTTAGTTTTGGTTTTTTAATAAAGGTGTTATTTTCAGCTGAACAGCTGATTGCTTACCGTTCAACTAAATGACTTTTCTTTGATGTACAGGGAGTTTTTCTTTAAAGTATACGAATTTCAAATTCAGCTTATTTTCTTTAAATCATTAGTTATTCGGTGTTTCTTTTTAAGAGTTCAATTTGAAGCTTTAAACGAGTGTTTTCCACTCCCAGACTAAGCATGAAGTAAAATTTCGAGTTTAAAAAAGCCCAGTGAAAATTTGTCGAGGGTCGCGCATGAAAACATCTATAAAGTTTTTGCCACTTCAAAACTAATATTTCACATATCATTTTAGTAGACTTACGGGTTCCTTAAATGGCAAAAAAAAATAAAAAAAATAGATTTATGTATTTCCTAATTTTTTTCTAAAACAGTTGACACCGAATGATGAGGGTGAAAAGGAATGATGTTTTTTTCTTTTTGATAGCAAAGACAAAGACATTTTTAAGTACTCAGATAATTTTCTGATTCAAAGCGACCATAGTTTTTCTGAAACTATTCATTTTTCAAATTCAACAACATTATCCCTTCTTTTTCTTGCAAAATGAATGGCTCTAGCTTTAAAGCTCTATCGATCAACATCCTAAATAGAAAGAAGCAAATTATCGCACTAACCTCTTAATTAATGATAGACGATCATTTAAATCCAAATTTTTAGTGTTAGATTTTATTTTCAATAATCCGTTAAGCACAATTTCACTAACAAATCAAAACACTAGCACTTGTTATTCGTGCGTAATTAACGGCCTTAGCTTTGCAGCTCTGTCGACCAGCCACAGCAATTTCTATCGTAGATAAATAAGTAAACACAAACACCTAAAAACTAGAAATCGAATCAAAAACCGATCAGTGTTTTCTAAAAAACAAAAACACGAAGCTAACCGTGTGCATAATTGATCTTAACTGGATTTAACAAGGTGAATGAATAGAGGCGCTCTTGCAATCCGACAAAAATTATCTCCGATGTTCGCCTGCGTTTTTTTGCGTGTGTGATGATAAGCTAATGGATTTATTGCTTGAAACTAGTCGCTGGTTCGAGTCCCGCCGAGTAAGGTCATTTTAAAGTACAAAATGATTCCACCTGAGTCAATGGATGTGTATGAATGTGTTTGTGGCATCTAAATATAGTAAAATACAAACATATAAAGGTGAAATGGTGGAATGGTCTGAGACCAATATCCAGTAAATGTATAAAGAAAATAATCTTTGTTGTGTTTCTGCACTTATAAACAAGAGCTATGAAGGATTCGAATCAATTTCAAGCATTTTTGAGGATTTAACAGATGTATATGAAAACTTTAGCCAAAATGGATTATATCATGATAGAAACAATGATAGAAACAATGGGAATGTACATGGGGATTGGCACATCAGGCATTGATAAGTAGTTCGCCCTCATCATTCAGTGCCATCTGTTTCTATTTTTTTTTTTTAATTTATTTATTTATTTATTCTTACGGGTGGCCAATTACATAGAAAAAATAACATATATAATAAAAAATACAATAATACAACAATACAAGAACGTAACTTATGAGTTAGAATCTAAAACTACACGACACGTACGCTTAAAATACTTCAGACTATATCCGAACATCTCAATTAAATTATAATATTTGTTAACATTATATATTAAGTAATTACGAGGGCTATTAAAACCAAATACCGATTTGTGAAATTCACAAGCAAGAAGTTGCTGATGCCGCGTTGCATGTCTGGGGATAAAAAATGATAAAGATGACAATACATCCGAGCAATCGATTAGATTGTTAAATAAGCGATAAGCAAAACAAAGCGAAGAATAAATTCTTCGTTTATATAGAGGAAGGATATCAAGATATTTGAGCATCATATCAAAATTGTCATAATATAAATGACAACGAGAACAAATAAGATTAACCATTTTCTCTTGGACGTGCTCAATGCTATTGATATGACATTTCTAATTAGGGGACCATACGATGGAGCAATAATCAAGGATGGGTCTAACGAATGATTTGTATAATGTTATAAATGTTCCGATGGATGTGAAGTGTATTGACAGTCGTTTTATAAAGCCAATTAATTGCAATGCTTTTGCCAAAATTACATTTATATGACTTGTGAATTGGAGCTTACTGTCAAAAAATACACCTAAGTCTCTGATTATATCAACTCTCTCTAAGATATGACTGTTCAGAGAGTAATCAAAACGCCACAGTATACTTTTTTTCTTTGAGAAACGCATAAGTTTACACTTATTTATATTTAAGTTAAGATCATTGTCATCACACCATCGCATGATCCTATTTAAATCAGTTTGGATTATGTTGCAGTCTTCCAAACACCTAATGGTTTTAAATATTTTCATGTCGTCAGCATAAAGTAGAATATTGGAGCTAATGTTGCTGCCAATATCATTAATAAAAATAAGAAAGAGTAAGGGACCCAAATGCGAGCCTTGTGGTACCCCAGATGTTGCATTAATTATAAGATCCGACATGGTACCATTGAATCTAACAACCAACTGTCTATTGCAAATAAATGATTTTATCCATTCAAGCATACATCCAACAACACCATAAGATCTAAGTTTATGCAAAAGTCTTGCGTGACGTACCCTATCGAATGCCTTGGAAAAATCGGTATAGACTGTATCTACCATATCGCCTTTCTCCAATGCACAAGATATATAACTAGTGTATATGAATAAATTTGTTTCTGTTGATCTAGATGGAAAGAAACCATGTTGTTGATCAGTTATTAAAGGTTTAAAAAGCAACATCATATGCTTTGAAACAATTTTATCAAACAGTTTTGGGATGCATGATTGAATAGCTATTGGGCGGTAGTTGTGAATATCAGATTTAATTCCCGATTTTAAAACAGGGGTCACGTAGCAATTTCTCCACAAGGACGGAAATTTCCCATTTTGAATAGATTTATTAAATAAGATTGCTAGTGGTAAGGAGAAGGCACTAGAACAGTTTTTAATTATAGAAGGAGGAATTCCATCGGGACCAGGAGAACTACTTGTCTTAATATCAGAGCAAGAATCCAAGATATCTGATTCATTGATAGTAAGTTTATTAAAATTTATGCCAACGTTAGGGACAAATTCCGAACCAGTGACGAAATTATTGGAATGTGACTCTTGAAAATAGGATGCAAATAGATTTGCTATTTCTTTATTTGAACTAGCAGTAATTGATTCATTATACATTTTAGATGGGAAACAAGTGGTGCTATCACGTTTGGACTTGCAATACTTCCAAAATTCATTTATATTACACGATATTTTGTTTTCTATATCACATATATAATTTATATGGTCACTGTGAGTTAATGATTTACATTGTGATCTTAATTGGGAGAAATGATTGTAGTCATCAAGTCTACCAGAAAATTTAAATTTTTTATGAGCTTTGCGTTTATCCCTAATTAACTTAATCAATTCTGGGGAAAACCATCTAGGAAACTGAGATTTCAGTTTTTTCCGCATCGGTACGTGTTTATACAGAATAGAATACAACATTTCGTAGAAAGCATCAACGGCGGCATCAACACACTGAGACTTGAGAATATTCATCCAATTTACACTGTTTATATCATTATGTAATGATATAAACAGTGTAAATTGGATGAATATTCTCAAGTCTCAGTGTGTTGATGCCGCCGTTGATGCTTTCTACGAAATGTTGTATTCTATTCTGCATAGTAAGCAATAGTATTAGAGTTAGCAAAGTCTAGGAAAAAATCGACCATTTAAAAAATCTATAAATCTATTTTTCCAGTTATTTTTCTGCCAATAATACAACCCATAAATCTATTTAAATTATGTGTTGTGTTTGTTTTAAAGTACATACACGACCCGCTCTCGGGGTGGCAAAAACTGTGTGAATGTTTTGATCCGGTCCTTTTTAAGTTATGGTGTTTTACCATTATTTGAACTGCTGACAGACAATTAACACAGACCCAAATTATACAACTAGAATTTTGTGAAAAATAGTTATGAGACTTGTGCTTAATTTTATTGCACAGAAGTATACATTCTCTTTTTCGATTACGTAAAAACATACTATACATTTTATAAAATAGACCCTAAGTGACGACCATTCTAAAACCATATTGGGCCCGTTCAGCAAAAAGTTCATCATTCAACATGTTTGGATTTGTTTGTGATGTATGTTGGTACCTAATGAACGGTACTGCGGTCGGTCTATTCCGTACGATTGCAACAATCCCAAACACTTTCACGATTAACAATCCGATTATCAGAGAATTCCTCAACAGATGGCAGTAAATTCCAACTGTTGTCTCTGCTGAACTCATTATTTGATTGCAAAAGAACTTGTATAGGTACATGAGTTATTATATAAACAAAGACTTACCATAGATAATTTAAGGCACGTAACATTTGTGGCCAGCCCTATTTAAGTAATCAGAAGTGTAAGACGTGCAATATTTTGAGCAATTAATTGAGTGATCTCTCGGGCAATCATTCAAGAGTTATTTTGAGCAATCAATTGATCAATCTCTCGGGCAATCAAGAGATATCTCGAGCAATCATTCTATCAATCTTTTGAGAAATCATTCTAGAGATCTCTCAAGCAAATCATTTGAGAGATCTCTTGAGCAATCTTTTAAATGATTTCTCGAGCAGTAATTTAATATCTCGGGTGATCTTCGGAATATCTCAAGATATTAGATTATTTTTATAAACGAACCACTCGATTATTCTCATTCGAATGATCCCATCACTCATTCATGCATTAGTTTTGTTACATTTTGCTGTAATTATATCCTTCTATTGAGAATAAATAATAATAATAATTAGCGGCAAAACCTTCATATCTTTACAACAATGCAATGGTTTTCCCTTGGTACACATTTCTTTTTTCCGAAAAAAAAAAAAACAATTGATCTTGACATAAAAATTCCCTAATTTAACATACAAAAATTACACGCTAATACATTTAAATCAACACATGATACTATTTGAATTAGGAAATTAATTTTCATTCGGTTCGTTGAATTCATTTTGGATTGTATACTAGAGGTCATTGTCACCTCAATTTCTGTACACATTATTTTGGTATAAATACTGTCGCCGAAATATAGACACCATCACAACAGTTTTTGGTTTGCTGTTGTTAAGTAAAGTGCAAACACGATACAAATGGGTTCATTCGCAGTATTTTTGTTTTTGGCGGTTGTTGGTTGTGCATTATGCAAATCAAATTATGAAGATTTACTAAATGTTGATTCGGAATTCTACGGACGGCCAGTGGGTTATGGAGGTTTTTCCTTTCTACCACCGCCTAGGACTACTAGGCAGACTGCTGGGACAACCGTGGTTTGTGTCCCAGCTGGGACTTGCCTGACTGTAGCTGGTAATACTAATGTCATTGATCCACGTATAGTCGTCCCTGTAAGTACCTACATAAAGAGATTTTGAATTTTTTTATTGTAGAGCTAGGCAGGATTCGAATCATTCAGGATTCGAATCCTGGATTCGAATCTTTTTAGAGGATTCAATAGAGGCATTCGTATACTTTGGTTCAACTGGATTCGTGATTCGGATTCGTTACATTTTCTTAAGAAGATTCGTATTCGAATCCAAATGTGGGTGATTCGAATCCTTATAAAAGGATTCGAATATTTATAAAAGGATTCGAATACTTAAAAAAGGTTTTGAATCGTCAAAAATAATTCGAATTTATTATGAGGATTAACTTGAAAAATTTGTTTTGTGTGTTTTTAAATTTCTCGTTAAATCACTGTTTTATACGCGTGGCGTATGAAGTAAAATTTCGAGTTTAGAAAAGCCCAGAAAATTTATCTCGGGTCGCTGCGCGACCCTCGACGAATTTTCACGGGGCTTTTCTAAACTCGAAATTTTACTTCATGCTTAGTCTGGGAGTGGAAGCGCTCGTTTGAAACTTCAAACTGAATGCTTTGATAGGAACATTAAATGACTGAAAATGTTTTAAAAACAATAATCTAGTTTTCAAAATTTTGTTAAATATTAATTGAAGTAAAACTGACAGGGTAGCTACAATATGAAATGTTAAATTTTTCAGGCATTTCTCTGATTCAAGATTTTATTCCCTGACCTTTTAATACAACTTTCATCTGTGGAAAACCCCTATTTTGTTAAATTGTTTTCATTGTTTTTGTCAATATTTAAGATAATTTTATAAATTTTTACATGTTCTGTAATTTACCTGCTGATTTTAACAAATTTAATAATATCATATGGCTTTTTTGTTGTGTTTTAGTCAATTTGAATATAATTCCATGACTTTTCTCTGACTTTCCCGTTTTTAATAATATTCAGTGAATTTTTTATTTACGTAATTTTTAGGCATTCATCGATTTTATAATAGAGTTCAATTTTAAGTTTTGAACGAGTGTTTCCACTCCCAGGCTAAGCATGAAGTAAAATTTCGAGTTTAGAAAAGCCCCGTGAAAATTTGTCGAGGGTCGCGCAGCGACCCGAGACAAATTTTCGGGCTTTTCTAAACTCGAAATTTTACTTCATGCGCCACGCGTACAAAACGCTGATTTGAAGTGAAGTTCAAAAACACACAAATACATCTTTATTCAGAGGAAACAGGGAATCAAATATTTAGTCTGTTATCAACGATGTTCAGTGTTAATAATAAATAATTAGGTTTTAAATATTTTTGTTAAAACAACTGGTAACGATATTTATATATTAATGGTTGCAAAAAAATAATAAAATCAAATTTATTCTTAAAGGATTTATATTCGCGATTCGAAAAAACAGGATTTGAATCTTTGATTCGAATCATATTTATCTCTTACGAATCCTTTATTCGAGTATTCGTGATTCGAATCATATTAGGTGATTCGGATTCGTGATTCGAATCCCTTTTACGAGGACTTGTCCCAGCTCTGATTGTAAATAATGTTCATTTCTCAGTTCAATTTAAATTAATCTATTAGATCTAAAATTTTAAGATTTTATATTATTGAAAGTAGTTGAAAGTAGCTTTATAAAAGAAGTCAAAAAAACGGTGATAATTTTACATTTATTGGTGAATCATAAACCATCTCTATAAACTAATTTAAGCTATTAAAGTTTGCCTACGAGTTAAATAGTTTTTATAAGTTGATTGATTGAGTTACGTGAAGAACAAATCAATTTGACGAATAAAGCACTAATAACTGTTCTTCACACGTTTATTTGAATTACCAAATGTACATACATTTCGGACACAAAGTCAGTTAATCCGTTGATAATGGTCACTTTGTGTCTGAAATATATGTACATTTGGTAATTCAAATAAACGTGTGAAAAAAGGTTATTGGTCCTTTGTTCGTCGCATTCAGTTTTTATAAGCTTAATAAAATAAGTTAAATTTGCAGGGACAAGTAGTTACAGTGCCACCAGTAACAACAACCTGTCCTACTGGTCAAGTTGCCTGCGTAGGTTTGGCCAGTGCTGTAGCTTGTGGTCAAAGATTGGTTGCCAACACCAACACCGCCAATGGTCCAGCGCCTGTATCCGCCTACCCTTGGCAAGCTTTTCTGAGAAATCAAACTGCTTACACCGGAAGTGGCGTGCTTTTGGACAGCTTGCACGTCCTCACTGCTGCCCACAAAGTTAACTTGAATGTGTAAGTCTTTATTTTACGGGGCAATATTTTTAAAATCGCAGCTAAAATGTTTTAAAATTGTTCTTCTTCATATTTAGTGCCACGCCGGGAAATCTGCAAGTCTACATGGGAGTGCATGATCCGGCAAATTTAGGACAAGCGCAAATGAGAACTGTTGCAAGAGTGATGCTCCATCCAAGTTTTAACACCGCTACATTGATAAATGATATCGCTGTGCTTCGCTTAAGCGCTCCCATAAATTTGGGATATCAGAACAACATCGCCACTGCATGCTTACCTGCAGCAACAGCTTCATACATTGGTCAAAGGTAACATACTCTAGAACCCATTATTACGTGTATATAAATAAAAGACGTTGTAATACTTTCAAATTTGTATTGTCAGAAACGTTACAATTCTTTCGCCACACTGTGGCGAATGAATTGTTTTATTAGCTATTATTATTAGTTTACATTTTTATTAATTTTATTAGATTTATTTGCTTAATGGGTTTATTGTTAAGGGCCAGTTGCAACAAACACGTTGAATTGGTTTAACTCTGAACTAAGGGAAGCCAATGCTTATGGGAGAACTGGATATCGAGTAAAATAGGAGATTATAGTCAGGATGTGGGGTACGAGTAAGACAAACGACTATATATACCAATCACCGGTCTCGATTCTGGATGCAGCCTCCAAACGCTGTGACTAAATTTTATACAGAGACTGGCTAGCTGGATATATATGAACTGTGTCTGAACTTAAGTTCAAAGTGACATTAGGACAATACGAACTGTCATCTTGAACTTGAGTTCAGCTTGAAATCAAGATCAACGTCTTTGTTACAACTGTGTTCAAATGTGTTTCTTTTTTTCTCTCTTTTTTTTCCTTGGCCTTGGATACTAGTCCATATGGCCAGCTCAACATTGTATTAGGATAAGACAGGGATACAGTTCTTCACGTTAATGAGTCTTTCATAACTTAATATGTGTTTAAATCCCTTTAGGTGCACTGTATCTGGTTGGGGAAGAACCGCCTTTACAACCAACGACGCCCCAACATCTCCACAAAGACAAATCTCCGTGCCGATTGTCCCCTTTGCGACTTGCAGGACTTCCATGATGCAACCGAATGTTTTGGGCACAAATACTGACCTTTATCTCGACCAGAACGGTGAACTATGCGCTGGAGGTGAAGCAAATATCGATGCTTGCACAGTAAGTAAACATCGACATAAATTGTATTTGAAATTAATAAATGTTTTACTTTATAGCAAGATGGTGGTGCCCCATTGGTATGCCCAGATGCAACTGGTAGATATAATGTAGCTGGATTAGTTATTTGGGGCAAAAATTGTGGCCAACCTGGAGTGTATGGTGTTTACGTAGATGTAGCTAAATATAGGGCTTGGATTGATTCTACCATTGCAACTCTTAATGCTGGATAATTTAAGTTTAAAATTTTTATAAAAAAGAGTATTTATTAAAAATAATAACATATAATAATGTCTTTTATTTAATTATTTTGCCAGTAACTCACGGATATTAATAACCATTGTTTACTATCAAAGCAATTATAGATTTGATTAACAAAATCGTTTAATCTTATAAAAACAGTGAATATGCTATTGTAACATTTATTGATTTGGCTGTGTCACACCAACTAACGTGTTAAGAAGAGATAGTGGGCACGATTGCTAAGTTTAGGACTCGAACAGTCAGGCGAGTGTCGTAATCGCAAAGAGTGTCCAAAAGCATTTCATATACAAGTTGCCCACAATATTTGTTTTCAAACATTAAAAGTGCGATTCTTTTCGCAATCTACAACAAGTTAGTCTTACAAAGACTATATCAAACACTCATTGAAACAACTACTTCCCGGGCTAATACCCCGACGGACATTGAAATATACAACAAATGTTTGCTGTTACATACAGTAACCTACTGCAAATGTAACAATTTGGGTCAAATTATTCAGGCCATCTATAGACGCGTTTCGGGATTTATCTCTCCTCAGTATAGCTTTGCCATTCCCTCTAAACAATTTGACACCTTAGACTGGCGGTCACGTTACCGTTCAAACATAAATATAAATGAAATTGCCAATTCTTGGTTGCAGAATACTTCAAACATTAAAAGTGCGATTCTTTTCGCAATCTACAACAAGTTAGTCTTAGAAAGACTATATCAAACACTCATTGAAACAACTACTTCCCGGGCTAATACCCCGACGGACATTGAATTATACAACAAGTGTTTGCTGTTACATACAGTAACCTACTGCAAATGTAACAATTTGGGTCAAATTATTCAGGCCGTCTATAGACGCGTTTCGAGATTTATCTCTTCTCAGTATAGCTTTGCCATTCCCTCTAAACAATTTGACACCTATTAGCCCGGGAAGTAGTTGTTTCAATGAGTGTTTGATATAGTCTTTGTAAGACTAACTTGTTGTAGATTGCGAAAAGAATCGCACTTTTAATGTTTGAAGTATTCTGCAACCAAGAATTGGCAATTTCATTTATACTAATATTTGTTTTCTGCAATATACATAAAATGCATCCATTTTCATACATTTCAACATGTATACATGTTTACTTTTCGTTTGCATCATTCGAAGGTCGACAATGTTATTGTCGACTTGACATTGTTGACGCAGCCCAATCCTGCTCGGACCCCATTCTTACTGTTCCATTTACTTTTAGCACTTTAAAAATTGCGGGTCTAGATGTCCCTAAGTTTAAAGTGTGACTATTAATGCGCAGCCTGTACACTATCTGTCTTGCTTCTATCATAACATGTAGATGAAGTGGCGGTAGCGATAGTATCCTAGTAGAAATGAATTTTGTAGTAATATTGTAACAAAATTGTATCCCCATTTATGTCTTGAAATTGTTAATCAATGTGCAGACAATATTGTCACTATATAGTTTAGGGTTGTTAATACTATATTAACATTTATTATAGATACAATATTGTATAAATCCAGTATAAAAATATTTAGTTTTAAATATTGTATCAATAATGAAAATTCAATAATAGATATTCAGTTTCTGTACAATATTGTGTCAATAATGAATTTAATTGATCACTGAATAATGATATTCAATTTATGTAGAAAATTATACTCTACTCTTCAGGGTCGTTGAATCTGCAGCTCGGTTTTACTCATGAATATTATCGATGATAATCATACCACTTGTTATATTACAGCTGATAAAATAATTATTTAATATAGAATATAAATACAGGGAATTTTTCTTATAAGTATACGTATCCTAATTACAGTGTATACGCTAATAAAAATAAATATTTAGATATTCGTTGTTTTTTTATAAAGCTCATTTTGAAGCTTTAAACGAGTGTTTTCCACTCCCAGACTAAGCATGAAGTAAAATTTCGAGTTTAGAAAAGCCCCGTGAAAATTTGTCGAGGGTCGCGCAGCGACCCGAGACAAATTTTCTGGGCTTTTCTAAACTCGAAATTTTACTTCATGCGCCACGCGTATAAAACACTGATTTAAAGTAAATTTCAAAATATACCTACCTCATATGTTAAATCCTCACTTCAATATTTTACTATTTATTTTCTTATATACAGTTGCGAGAGAAAAAAAAAACATCCAGGCGACTTCTTTTTCAATGCAGCAAAATATTTGGCTATGTATTTAGCTTTTCTAAACTCGAAATTTTACTCCATGCGCCACCGGTATAGAACACTGGTTTTAAGTGAAGTTCAAAATACACTGTAACGTTCACATTTACCCCCGATAAATATTAAAACAATAGTTTTATTAAAATGGAGTCTTTCAACATACACAACCATATATATAAATTAGTAATTAAGTATTCAGAATTATTTTCGCAAATTTTGCTTTTGTTTTCTCTTTCTCGTCATCAATCTTGAAATCTTATTTATCATTAAACCAACTCTAATTATTATCCAGTCTTCTTTTAATGAATTTTAGTAGGGTAGGGCAGAAAAACCTATCCGATTTCAAAACGTTATAAAATTAAAACCACTCAACATGACAAACATTTTTTTTTATTAACATATCGCAAATTTTATGCCATTTTTAAATTTAAGTTTTGAAAAGCACATCACTCAAATGTCGTCCTTGGGAGCGGATACACTGATTTAGGCGCTCGCAGTAGCTTTTCATGACTTTCTCCTTCATTTCCACAGGAATTTCTTCAATTGCCCGAGCAATTTCCCTTCGTAAAGCAAGAAGGGTCCTTGGTCGATGCTGGAATACCTTCGATTTGAGGTAACCCCAAAGGAAGAAGTCACATGGAGTGAGATCCGGTGAGCGCGGCAGCCAGCCAATATCACCTCTCAGAGAAATGAGGCGTCCGGGAAACATTTCCCTGAGAATGTCCATTGATCGTCGCGATGTGTGGGCGGTTGCACCATCCTGTTGAAACCACACATTTTCCACGCCATTTTCTTCCATTTTGGGTTGAAGAAAATTTTCCAGCATGAAACAATAGCGCTCGCTGTTGACCGTTACGGTTTGCCCATTTTCTTCAAAAAGTAAGGCCCCCAGACGCCTAGGCGGGAAAGAGCACACCACACAGTCACTTTTGGGCTATGGAGGGGATTCTGATGGATTTCCCGAGGATTTTCGTCACTCCAATATCGAAAATTCTACCTGTTAACGGCGCCACAAAGGTAAAAATGGGCTTCGTCCGTGAAGAGTACAACATCGTCTATTGGGAGTTCTCGGAGATCGCGACACAGGTTCATACGGGTTTCAAAATCCCTTTCAATTAATTCCTGTGCAACAACCATTTTGTAGGGATGCATTTTGAGGTCCCGGTGCAAAATTCGCCGAATACTGCGGTTGGAAATCGCCAAAGCGAGCGAATGTTTTCGTGCCGAACGGCGCGGGGAACGTTCAATCGCGGCTCTCATATTGGCCATGTTTTCAGGTCCTGTTGCTGTCCTGGGACGTTCAGGCGACTTCTTTTTCAATGCTGAACCCGTCTGTCGAAAATTTGACACCCACACTTTAATCGTAGCGTGATGTGGAACAGGATCATGACTCCCGAGTCCGAAATGAATTCGAAAAGCACGTTGTGTAGCAATTATCGAACCGCCGTTTTCGATAAACCGCTCAATAACAAAAGCACGATGTTCACCAGACCAAGGCATGTTGACTAATGACAAATGGCATAAAACTGGCTTTCTAACGGTTTTTACCCCAATACTCTACCTGTTCCCTCTTCTGAGAAAAAGGGATTTGAAATCGGATAGCTTTTTCTGCTCCTCCCTTTATTTATTTAGTTAGTCGATTAATTAAATAAATATTGGCAACGGCGTTTTTTTTTTAAAGGACACAAAGGTGAACTTGAGGACATTTTGTTGATATCATTTTCTGCCGGGCTGTGTGCTCGACGTGATCGATCCTTAAATAAGTTACGTTAAAATAATCTTGGTGCATCAGTGTGATCGCCGTGTAAATTAAATTAGCTAAGTGCTTATCTCCTCAGGCCGCCCAAAACCTTCAGGTAACGATTTTTATTTTCTTCCCGTAAGGGATACATTTAACTAATTTTTGGAATGGTGTAGGCCTGCCGCCCATTTGTCTGTTTTTTGAGGATTGAACCAGGAGAGGCTTATCCATTCGTATTTCCTGATTACTATGCTGATGTTCGTTTGGCGGGCGCATTTCTTTCATAATTGTCCTGTTTTTGGAAATTGCCTGGATTTTGGTGTTCGTTTTGTGCTACAGGAACTGAAGTAGGACATCCGGGAGATTTGGATCGAGAATCCGGAATAACAGCAAGCCGCAAATGATAAGTTTTTGAATTTATTTTTTTAAAGTGCGTTAAATAAGAAAAATCCATGAAATACATTTTGTAAAAGTGATTTTTATAGTTAATGAATGGGACATTTATTCAATTAGTCACAAAATTGCGTATTGAAATTTAATATTTAAATTAGAAAAAAACCAGCCAGTACCGAATTGATTTAATAGTATTTTTTTTAAGTTGATTAATAACTAATTGCTTGAATAATTTATTTGTTAATTATATAAATTATTTTTAATTTAATATATTTTTGTTTGAACAATTCGTTTTTTCTTATAATGATTGGTGTAAGGGTTATTTTAATTAATGTTATGAAAAGATTAATTAATTCATTAGATATTGATATTTTTTTTGTTAATCTTATAAATATCCCTTAAAACTTGATATATGTTTGTTTGAACAATTCTATTTTTGGTGATGTATTGATGTTTAATTGATGTTATGAAAATGTAAGGGAAAGGTGAAAGGTGATTTTTTTCAAACAAATTATTGTTGTTGAATATTATTATTATTTAGTTTGATTTAACCTAATATAATTTGATTAAATTTATTATTTACATGAATCTGATTTAGTTAACTTTAATTTATGATTAATTTTGTTGATAATTTTAGTATGATATTATTAAATGATTATTAATTTAGACAAATATTACTAACTTTTTATTATTTTATTTCAATATTATTCGGTTTTCCTAGTTTCTTGGTTTAGTTGCGAAGATTAAATTTATTTGAACCAAGCGGCGCCCATAATTATTTTTTTACTTCTATTTGTATTTAAATTATTTTTTTTTTTCGAACCACGACTTGCCTTCCGACAAAGAGCTGCCGTACCCAGGTTATAATACGTCTTCAGTGTACTGCTTTAGTAGCATATTGGGCAGGTGGTGGCCGAGCGGTAACGTCACCGGACGGTATATCGCACGGCGAGTCACAGACCGGGTTCGATTCCCGTGCACGGGGAGATGTTATTTAAAAATAATATCTCGTCGTGACCCTGGGTGTTGTGTGAATGCGTTGTGACGTCCAAATATACATGTGCAATATAACTTGGATAAGTTAAAATAAATATTAATACAAAAATATAGATTGATGTTGGCTAATAGTCAAGATACTAAAGCCAGGCAAAAGCCAAACCCAAAAAAAAGTAGCATATTTTAAACTTCACTTGAAATCAGTGTTTTATATGGGTGGCGCATAAAGTAAAATTTCGAGTTTAGAAAAGCCTGAAAATTTGGATTTGGGCGCTCGCTTCGCTCTGCGCCCAAATCCAAATTTTAAGGCTCTTCTAAACTCGAAATTTTACTTTATGCTTAACCTGGGAGTGGAAAACACTCGATCAAAACTTCAAATTAAACTCTTTTAAAAACAACGGATGTCGGAAAATTTAAAGCGCATGCATATGTTTCTCAAAAGAAAAATGTTTTATTGTATATTCTTGATTATTATTATTTCCATATTTTAATTCTATATTGTTGTTTGAAATAATTCATAAAGTATCCGCCTCAACAATTAAATACTATATTGTTATAGTTTGATCTCGTGTTAACATTTAATTATTATTACAAGATTGTAAAATTGTTTTATTATTACAAGATTGTAAAATTGTTCTTTAATAATTATACAAGATTAAATTTATACTAAGGTAGTAGCAGTAGTTGAAGCTATAGATAAAGAAAGCCGCTGTTTCTGCATTACTCAATTTTACTAGCGAACTATTAAAAACAAATGACGCAAACGAAAATTACACATGTATACATGTTGAAATGTATAGAATGGACGAATTTTATGTATTTGCAGAAAACAAATATTGTGGGTAACTTGTATACCAAACGCTTTCGGACACTCTTTGCGATAAGGATACTCGCCTGACTGTTCGAGTTCTAATCTTAGCAATCGTGCCCAAAATCTCTTCTTTACACACTAGTTGATGTGACGCAGCCAAATGCCTTTATCAAATCAATAAATGTTGCAATAGCATATTCACTGTTTTTTATAAGATAAAACTATTTTGTTAATCAAATGTAAAATTGTTTTAATTGTAGAAAATGTTTATTAATATCCATGAGTTACTGACAAAATGATCAAATAAAACACATTATTATATGTTATTGTTTTTAATAAATAGTTTTTTTTATAAATAATTTTAAACTTAAATTATCCAGCATTAAGAGTTGCAATGGTAGAATCAATCCAAGCCCTATATTTAGCTACATCCACGTAAACACCATACACTCCAGGTTGGCCACAATTTTTGCCCCAAATAACTAACCCAGCTACATTATACCTACCAGTTACATCTGCGCATACCAATGGGGCACCACCATCTTGCTATAAAGAGAAAAATGCATTAATTTCAAATACAATTTACGTCGACGTTTACTTACTGTGCAAGCATCGATATTTGCTTCACCTCCAGCGCAAAGTTCACCGTTCTGGTCGAGATAAAGATCAGTATTTGTGCCCAAAACATTTGGTTGCATCATGGAAGTCCTGCAAGTGGCAAACGGTACAATCGGCACGGAGATTTGTCTTTGTGGAGATGTTGGGGCATCGTTGGTTGTAAAGGCGGTTCTTCCCCAACCAGATACAGTGCACCTAAAGAGAGAACACATATAAACAATAAAGCCGTTAAGCTAATAAAATAATTCGTTCGCCTATTCTTCGGGATGCTGACTTTTCGGTGTATTGACAACATACCGGGTTGGCGATATTGTTGTGAACCTCTTGTCTGTGATGTAGGCTTAACCTACAATCTAATCTTGCCGCGCAATTAACCACGTGAAGCATCAATTTATGACCAATAGTGGTATGTGCTTTAAGTGGCGAAACAATTTTAGCGTTTTTTACAATTCAAATTTGAAAGTATCAAGTATTTTATTTATATACAAGTAATAAGAGGTTTTAGAGTATGTTACCGTTGACCAATGTATGAAGCTGTTGCTGCAGGTAAGCATGCAGTGGCGATGTTGTTCTGGTATCCCAAATTTATGGGGGCGCTTAAGCGAAGCACAGCGATATCATTTATCAATGTCGCGGTGTTAAAACTTGGATGAAGCATCACTCTTGCAACGGTCCTCATTTGCGCTTGTCCTAAATTTGCCGGATCATGCACTCCCATGTAGACTTGCAGATTTCCCGGCGTGGCACTAAGTATGAAGAAAAAACAGTTTAGCTGCCATTGTACAGTTTGCGTTTCAATGAAAATGTTGCCCTGTAAAATAAAAACTCACACATTCAAGTTGACTTTGTGGGCAGCAGTGAGGACGTGCAAGCTGTCCAAAAGCACGCCACTTCCGGTGTAAGCAGTTTGATTTCTCAGAAAAGCTTGCCAAGGGTAGGCGGAGACAGGCGCTGGACCATTGGCGGTGTTGGTGTTGGCAACCAATCTTTGACCACAAGCTACAGCACTGGCCAAACCTACGCAGGCAACTTGACCAGTGGGACAGGCAGTTGTTACTGGTGGCACTGTTACTACTTGTCCCTATAAATTAAACTTATTGTATTGATATTTTGTATTGTGGAGGCTTCTACTTCGTTATACATGTTAATTTAACAATAAAACATTTTAAACTTTGTTTGTATAACACTTATTGACTACACGTTTGATAATAATGACAAGCTAAAGTTGCCGAAACTGCAGTCACGAAAAATAAATAAGTGTTATACAAACAAAGTTTAAACTGTATTATTGTTATTTTATTGAGCTTATAAAAACTATGTAATTCGTTGTCAAAGTTTAATATACATATAAGCTTAAATTAGTACATAGAGACGATTTATGATTCACCAATAAATGTAAAATTACAACCACTCTTTTGACTTCTTTAATAGAACTGTGTTAATAATTTTGAAACACTTTCAATGATCTGAAATCTCAACATTTTAGTTCTAATAGATTAATTTAAATTGAACTAGCAAATGAACATTCATTACTTTAAAGAAATAAAAAATCTATTCATGTAGGTAATACTTACTGGGACGACTATACGTGGATCAATGACATTAGTATTACCAGCTACAGTCAGACAAGTTCCAGCTGGGACACAAACCACGGTTGTCCCGGCAGTCTGCCTAGTAGTCCTAGGCGGTGGTAAAAAAGAAAAACCTCCGTAACCCGCTGGCCGTCCGTAGAATTCCGAATCAACATTTAGTAAATCTTCATAATTTGATTTGCATAATGCGCAACCAACAACCACCAAAAACAAAAATACTGCGAATGAACCCATCTGAATCGTGCTTGCACTTAACTTAACAACAAACCAAAAACTGTTGTGATGGTGTTTACATTTCGGCGACAATATTTATATCAAAATAATCTGTATAGAATTGAGGTGACAATGACCTTTAGTATACAATCTAAAATGAATTCAACGAACCGAATGAAAATTAATTTCCTAATTCAAATAGTATTATGTGTTGATTTAAATGTATTAGCGTGTAATTTACGTGTGTTAAATTAAGGAATTTTTATGTCAAGTTCAATTGTTTTTTTTTTCAGAAAAAAATGTGTACCAAGGGAAATCCATTGCATTGTTGTAAAGATATGAAGGTTTTGCCAGTAATTATTATTATTATATATTCTCAATAGAAGGATCTAATTACAGCAAAATGTAACAAAACTAATGCGTGATGAGATCATGCGAATGAGAATAATCAAGTCGTTCGTTTATGAAAATAATCTAATATCTCGAGATATTCCAAAGATCACTCGAGATATCAATTGAATCACTGCGAGAGAGATCACTTAAAAGATTACTCGAAAGATTTTTCGAATGATTTGCTTGTGAAACCTCTCGAATGATTGCTCGAGAGATCGCTCTAAAGATTGCTCGAAAGATTGCTCGAGATATCTCTTGAATGAATGCCCGAGGCGATCACTCAAATAACTGCTCAAATAATCACACGATTTAACGTTCTGATTACTCAAATGGGACTTTAAAATATATATGGTAAGTCTTTATTTAAATAATAATTCTTGTACCTATACAAGTTCTATTGCAATTAAATAATATGGTTTTAGAATGGTCGTCACTTAGAGTATATTTTATAAAGTTTATAGTAATTTTTTACGTTATCGAAAATAAGAATATAGCTGCCAAATCATTTTATACATACTATTCATTAATTTATACACTTGTAAAATTGGAAGTATGTGAAAGTACTTAAAACAAAGAAACCCTGTATGTCAATATTTAAAATTAGGGCAAATTGACAAAACTGTAAAATTCCAAAGGAGTAATTAATTTAATTAATTTCTCACTTAACCCGTGGTGAAACATTTTTTAATCTAATTCTGGATATTTAATTAAAGCACTTGGATTGTTTTACTGATAATTAATTACTGGAATTTAACCTAAATTTTAAAACTGTCTTTGAAAGATAATTGTCTCCCCTCTCCTCCCAAAGTTGCTCTCTAGATCCGCTCCTGCCTTAATAGCGTTGAATTTATACCTTTTAAATTTTTTCCCTAGTAAGATCATTTTAAAATTAATATAATTGAAAAATGCAATGTATATATTAGTTATAACATAATATATAAAAGTTGAAAATAAATAAATTAATAAGTAAAAAATACAACAATGTTAAAAATTGGACTTTCTCGAATTTTGTATATTTCTCAAATATTTTTCAAAAAGTGTTCCTTTTTATCTGTATCTGTATGTAAAACGTTGTAGAGATTAGTCGAGTATTCATCCCGAATTGAGGTGTGTATATATTGTGCAGTTGAGTTGTCTGGAATCCTTTGGTCGAGGAGCGACCGGAAGGCGTGGTGGCTCCCCATCATTGGCGGCTGTGGACCCCCCGCGGGCCAATCGCACTTCCGGTTACCTGTACTTTACTCCCGCACTCGCACCCGTTGCCACTGTTCTACTGTGCTGTTCCGTTTTGTTTTCATCCCTTAAAACATGACCCTCGCATTTCTGCCTGCTTTCCACTTCATCACCATCACGAGATCCCTTCATCGTGTTTAATTATTGAACATTGTGTATGATGTTGTTGCAGAAATACTGTGTGAACACAATATCAGTGCTGTTTATGGCTGTTGCAGAGTTTATCTTACTGCTCAACAGAATTAGAACTGTAAGACACAATTTCGAAATTCTTCAGTCCAGGACGGGTCAGTCAAACTGGCCGCCCCCTCTTTAGAATTTTGAAATTAGAACTATTGCCCCAGATAAGCCTTGAGTTGCTATAAGTTGCTTCGCAAACATAGAATGTTGCTCCGTAAACATTAAAAGTTACAATATTTTGAAATTTAGGACTAAAATGAACCTAGCCAACCATCTCAAAAGTTTCCATATTTTATAGAAGGAATCTATTTTACGAACGATGCTGTATTGCAACCACTTATTTTCATTAGTTACAATAACTAAGTTCATGGGCGCCCGCACATATGGGCAAGGGGGGAGCACTCACTCAAAATATTCAAAATATTGACTCCCGTTTCGCGATCAAGTGGAAATAACTCAATAACCATTATTGGGGTATATTTTGATTTTCACATATTTTAAAAGACCAATAATTGAGTGATATGCACACCAAGTGTTATTAAAATATCTTAAACAATATCCCAGTTATGAACTCCTGAAATCTCTATATCACTTAAAATAATCAAAATTGCCTCCCGTTTCACGTTCAAGAGAATATAACTCAAAAACTATCGATGGGGTATATTTCGATTTTTACATATTTCAAAAGAACAATAATTGAGTAATATAAACATGAAGTTTTAAACAGATATCTTTAATAGTGTCAAAGTTATGATCTGTCGAAATTTCAATACCACTCGAGTTTATCAAAATTGACTCCCGTTTGGCGTTCTTGTGGAAATAACTCAAAAACTATTAATAGGGTAGATTTTGATTTTTATATATTTTAAAAGAACAATATTTAATTAATATTCCCACGGAGTTTTATAAAAATATCAAAAATATATTTCAAGTTATGATTTCTTTTTTTTGTATAATACTCAAATTTATCAAAATTGTCTCTCAATTGACGATTAACTGAAAATAACTTAAAAACTATTAATAGGGTATACTTTGATTTGTACATATTTCGAAAGAGCAATATTTGATTAATATTTACACACAATTTTATAAAGATATCTCAAAACTTTTTCAAATTGTGTTCACTTGAAATTTCAATACCATTCAAATTTATTAAAATTTACGTTTGATGTTCAAGTTAATGCGCTATAAAATTGCAGATATTCATTGCTTTTTTAATAGCGCTTCGGAGCGACCAAACCAAATTTTCAAGCTTTTCTAAACTCGAAATTTAACCTGGCAGTGAAAAACACTCGTTTAAAGCTTCAAATTAAACCCTTAAAAAACGTATGAATATGTATACTTTAAAATAAATCTTTGTAGATATAAATAACAGTATATTAATTTCGATTTTAATGGCTAATATTTTGCCATCTATACAGTACAACATGATATTTGATTTATTCATCAACATTTTTTTTTTGTTTAAATCCCATAATTTTAATGCGAAATAATTATGAGGAATAATTGATAAATCAACATGAATTTAAATTATTGAAACGACCCCTAATTAAAAACCTGCTAAATAATTAACCGCGCGCTTAATTATTAAAATCAATAAACAATATGATGGGTGTAAATCTTAAAAACAACAATGGAAACTGGGTGAATAATTAAACGGCGTGCACGGATCCGATGGGGGCGTATCCTGCGTCGCCAAATGGGGATGAAATTCCCTCCTCCTCCCTTACCTTTCGCGATAGCCGCCAACGTTGTTGAGTTTTCCACAGGTTCTCTATCATTTCCCGTACGCCTCCCTTTCTGAAGAGGTCTCTGTTGTGAAAAATAATTTAACACGATTTTTTTTAAATTATTTGCGAGAGTTGCATTTAATTCGCGGGGAAATAATTAGGGGGGAAAGTGAATTTAGATTGCGTGCCCTTGATTGGTGGGCATAGCGTGGACAGTCAAGGGATGAACCAGGATCAGGAGGTGCCCGCCGTCGCCACAGAACTTACAAGAATTGTAAGTAAATAGACTTTTTGTATTACTTTAAACTCGGTGGTGGTTTTAAAGTGATTGTGTCCACTGTGGATTGGAAAAAATTATCTTCCCTCGCCCATCAAGTTTCAGGAACATAATTTGGTAAATGTCAAATCAAATGATATTTACGTCAATTTCGGAAACAATGCATATTATCTAGGCGTTCATGGTAAAAGTAAATTCTAGGTAGGAGCGGAAGCCCGTGGCTGCGCCGCTTTGGAATTTTTAACAATATAACAATTACCGATTACTCTGAGGCCAGATCCAATTTCTTAAGTTTAGTTGTTTTTTCTTGTATTTCTTTTTAATGACTATTTTTAATTCAGATAAGATGAATTTACCCACTGAGCAAAAACAATCAAGTAATGTTTCATCAACATTAAAACAACGTTTAATGTTGCTACAATGTTGATATAACGTTATTTAATTGATGAGGCGGATACATGATGAAACTCCATAATACTATTTGAAATAAAACAACGCAGTTGGGAGGGTTTCACTTTTATTGTTGAACACTGCAACATATAACGTTATTTGTTTGTTTTTTGCTTAGTGGGTAAATATCGTACCAACATTAATGTGATTTTTTTATGTTTTTATTTATTTTCTTTTTTTTAAATGCCCCATCTCCTCCTTCGCACCATTGTATGTGAAGATAATCGCCCGCCCAACTATAGCGGTACATAGGCAGACGACCATCCTCAGCATAGTGATTTTTTATTATATTTTGCCTACTATTACAGATTTGATAATTATAAAACAAAGATAAAAAGAAATAAAGAAAAAACAAATCATATTCTATATTGAACGCACTATGTAAGGCACTTAGGTTGGGACCCTATCAAAATGTACACACTATTTTGGCCACCCGTAATGCTGGTCTTTCATTTACTTTTTTGCCATAATTTTGATAATTTTATTCAAATAAAACATAAAATATTTTATTATTATTACACATATGTACTAATCTTTATAAATGTAAATACGTGCAATGTTTCTCAGTTTCTGCATTACAAAATGCAATTTACATTAAAAATAGTCTCCATAATGTTATGCGAATTGTAAGTATTTTCTTTAAAACCAATCGTGTTGGTTTTGTTTTCAAAGCCCACTTTGCTAAAACAAAAAAATATATTTGGTACAAGAAATCTCCCCTCGACAAAATTTCATTCTTGGACATTCTATAGAGACTGTGTGGATGTTTTGATCGGGTCCTCTTAGGTTTAGATATAATTGTCGCTAAGCCTTCGGCTTGTCAGTGAATTATAAATCATGATAGTTATTATAGTTTGGTTTGACGCGGTCACTTGGATATTATATAAATATTTATTCGAGTAACACTTTTAACTTTGCTTTAAATTCGCTTATGTTTTTTGCATTCTGTACCTCGGGTGGAAGATTTTTAATAATTTTTGTTAAGTAATCAATCTATAATCTAACTGATATAATAATAAATTCTTCCTTATTTAAAAGATTAAATAACTTCTGAGAATTACATTATTAATTACTCGCAAAAGCTTTAGTTTTCTAAAAAAGTAAACGTGCACATCTAAGCAGTATATTTTGAACTTTACTTTAAATCCGTGTTTTATACGCCTGACGCACGATGTAAAATTTCAAGTTTAGACAAGCCTGAAAATTTAGATTTGCCGGAGCGCGTAAGCAAAGAGAGTTCGAAAGTCATGTTGATTGCACGACATGTATAAATCAAGAGTGTCAGTTTGGTATTCTGTAATCAGCTTCTCGAATAATTTAGGAATTACAGATAGTACAGAGATCGGTCTGTACTTATCAACATGATTTTGAGCACCAGATTTATGTATAGGAGTGATACAAGTACTTTTCTAGCAGTTTTAAGACGTGCCTTCACCCAGGGATATATTAAATAGAAGCCGTAAAGGCCTGCTAAGAGCAAATGCACACTTAAAAGGAATGATGCGGGTAAGCCATCTGGACCAGGGCAACTGTTTGCCTGTAATGACAGCAACTCAGTTAACATGGCACTAATTTTTAAAGTATGAGGCACGAGTTCTTTGATTTGAGAACATGACGATGCAGCATAAAATATACCATTTGACGGTAATTGAATATTAGACGAGTAGAATGAACCAAAGAAATCAGCAATATAACATTTCTGGAGAATTTGAGCTGTTTTTTTAGATTTAATGTACTTTTAGAATGATTTCACAAATTAAAACTTTACTCCGACTAGTTTCGGTTTGTTACACCATTTTCAAAGGAATGTGAGTGAGTGAATGTTAGTTTAATTTGTGAAACAATACCAAGTGTTTTATTTAAATAACTTTACATATTCTAATATGTTTCACCAAGTGCCAGATGAAAAATTAATTCAAGAAATTCTTATCCAATGTTGAAGGCGGTATCAAATGTAACCCCGAAACATTCTCAAAGTACATATCTTGAACAAGTTTCTCATATTTCATAATCATAATCATAAACATATTTAAATATGATTTGAAAAAGAAAACACTTGGTTAAATTTCACTAATATTAGTAAAATTTAACCAAGTGTTCAATTGGTTAAATTTTACTAATATTAGTGAAATTTAACCAAGTGTTTTCTTTTTCAAATCATATTTAAATATGTTTATTATTATGATTATGAAAGATGAGAAACTTGTTCAAGATATGTACTTTGAGAATGTTTCGGGGTTACATTTGATACCGCCTTCAACATCGGATAAGAATTTCTTGAATTAATTTTTCATCTGGCACTTGGTGAAACATATTAGAATATGTAAAGTTATTTAAATAAAACACTTGGTATTGTTTCACAAATTAAACTAACATTCACTCACTCACATTCCTTTGAAAATGGTGTAACAAACCGAAACTAGTCGTAATAAAGTTTTAATTTGTGAAACAATACCAAGTGTTTTTTTAATTTAAATAACTTTACATATTCGGATAAAAATATAAATGACAGGTTTTTGCTAATTGGTTACATTTGTCACGAGCCTCACTGTAAAGTGAGTAGTATAATCGGAATGCGACATCTTGTAGGCTTTTTGCAATTTCTTTTTTAGAAATACCAGGTTTACTAACTCGCTGGAGAACTATTTAGGGAATTGAGAAGTTTTTTTTGTATTTGTTAGTTCGTACTATGTACTCGGTACATTAATGTCGATTAAGTCAAAAACTACACAATAAAATCTATCGCATGCTTTGTCAATATTGCAGTGGCCTAAGAGGCGGTCCTAATTTACAGGGTGCCGCACAATAACTGGCTGAAATATTTTTTAAATTATCATTATTAACAAAAAGAAGTTTAACAAAACAACATCGAATAATAATAACTGAGACCTTTGGTAATACATATTTTAGCGGTTTTAAAGTGGCTTCCCTAGGCGTTGATGCAGAGCCCTAACCGTGTCTTGACATTTTCGGCAGGTCCTCTAGTATTAATCGGTTCCACCACCGACGCATGGATTGCTTCAGCGACTTCAAACTTTTGTAGTAATTAGCATAGGTTCTGATCTCTTACATGGACCATAGATTGTAGTCCAGATGTAGATCCAGCGGATAGGGCAACCATTCCGCAGATGTGATGAAACCCGAAAAATGAGCATCGAACCACTCTTGTGATAATTTTGCCTGTGGGTCGAAGCAGCTTGTTAAAATGTGTGGACTAAACATTTTAACAAGCTGCTTCGACCCACAGGCAAAATTATCCCGTAGTACTGCTATGCCCACAGCTACAGAAGTATCATCACCTCGAAGATCTTCCGTCGGTACATTTCTTGGTTGCTTTTGACCTCTTGGTCAACAAAAACGACGGCTGTCTTACCACTGGCATAAATTCTGCCTCAAAACCATTGTGGCTATGTTCGATGGTAGCCAATGTGCCGGGAGCGTTGGTGGATCAGATCCTACCGTTTTAGCTATTGTGGGTTTGTTCCACAGTGAACAACTTTTCATCTGTGAAGAGGATCCGCTCGTATTGCCGACCCGCGGCCTGACGCTTGAGTTAGCACTATCTTTGAAATCGCATACTCTTGTTCTCACCCGTAAGTAGCTGAACTTTTTTAGGCTTGAGGTTCCACTTCCCGTCTTGTAGTGGGTGTGAAATGGAAGACGAGACTGCCAGGCACATCCTTAACGAATGCCCGGTACTCTCGTCTACGAGAGGAGCTATACTGTGTGAAAGATGGCCGACGATGAACATCATCAGTCCAGTAATACTGGACTACCTACACAAGATGGAATTGTTCAGCTGAGGATGGGTGGCCCGTAGTGAGAGGCAGCACAATGGCCCTAATGAAGTCTAAGTATAGTGCAGCAATGCATTCCCCCTTATACTAGATACCAGAAGGCTTGAGGTTAAGCTCATTTTTAATCATTCATCGCAATGATCGGTCGCTGATACCGGTTACACGGGCGATTTATCCAATCAAAACCTTCGAATTTCGGCCGACTCGCTTCTTGGTCATGTTGTGGTTCCTCTAAGTCAGGGTTTCTCAATCGGGGGGGGGGGGGGGGGGCAGGCCTCCTTAAGGGGGCGCGGTAAGATATCAGGGGGGCACGACATATTTCTTGAAGAGTAAGTGAGGTGAAATAAGGCTATAATAGTGTTTCAATCTGACTAAAAAACCTAAATAAAATCAGGGAAGGGGCCGCGAAATTATGAGAGGGGGGCGTAGAGTTATGAGAGGGGGGTGCGACCTGAAAAAGGTTGAGAAACCCTGTTCTAGGTGTTAACGGCGCACTTCTTCTTCTTTTTTCGTGATGGTCACCTTCGTGACCAAGCTCCTTGAACCGGTTGATGGCGTTGGAAACACCCCGTTGAGCCAGATTGAGCGAATGAACAATCTCAAACTGGCCTTTTCCTACACGAAAAGGCTCCAATATTGAACCACGTTTGTTTGATAACTTATAATCACAATATAAAACAGAACACAACTCAGCATTGTGCATACATTAATACAAACAAGTGCGGTGAATTGAATAAAACAAAATCTGTTTTTTTACGGCACAATAATTTCATTCCAGAACGCAGTAAAGTGTAAACCAGTTATTTTGCCGCACCCTGTATATTAACGAAAGAGTTATTTAAAGATACATAATCAGCAAGTTAAAATTCATATACCGTATTGTCAGTACCTTCTCAGGCGCTATAGTCAACACATTTCATTTTTACCCTGACGTTGTTAACTTCTGTCTGTCTTCAATCAATGGATTCTGGTTGAAACAGAACATCTTCAAATCTTCATGACAATCATGACGCCTGTTCAAATAATAATAATAATAATAATAAACCATTTATTGACCAATTAACACAAGTATACATGATTTCAGATATATAAATACATAATTATACATACTAATATGGTCAAATGGACCTAAATCAGTTCAGCTAATTCCAATTTCTTGGCGATTAAAAGAACTGTTCTGCCTTTAGGCCAATATGAAAATAATACATTTTAAGTAAAATATAACATACATACATACACGCAACTGTTACAATAAAGATTGTAGTAGGGCAAGAAAATATATTAATCAAAAATAGGTAAGGTATTAACTTAGGGTGTTAGTAATTGGTGATAGATTCACGAAGATGCTTAGCATATAATTTGCGAAAAACAAGGACATTACTTTCCTTACATTCAGGAGGTACTTTATTATACACTTTAGAGACCTGTATCGAAAATGCTCTCTCTGCAAAAGTTGATTTGTATTTAGGCGGTGTTAGCAAGCCTCTAAAGCGTAAATTTAGAGTATGCACATCAGAACGAAACTTTATTTTTTCGTACAGGTAAGGGGGTGTTTTGCAAATAATTAATTTCTGACAAAACACCGCGAAGTGCAACAGACGGCGATCACTCATATTGAGCCATTCAATTTCTTTTAGTTTATGACTTATATGTTGGTACTTTCGAATGCCGAAAATCAATCTTAAACAAGAGTTCTGTACTAACTGAATTTTACGAATTGTCTTTTTGTCTAAACAGAAGTTGAATACAACATCGCAATAATTAAAATGCGATAAGACAAGTGATTCACACAATATAGTCCTAAGTTTCTGAGATAAACAGTGGCGATTTAAAAATATGAGTCTAAGAGTAGCATATGCTCTATTAATGCACATGGATATGTGGTTATAGAATCTAAGATCAGAATCTATTTGAAGCCCTAAGCTTTTAACACATGTTTTTATTACACAATTTGATCCGTCATTATTCATAGATTGTGAGATTTGAGGTAGAATTCTCTCACGCGTTTTTTTGGGACCAAAAAGTATAGCTTCCGTTTTAGAATTATTAATTAATAGACCATGATCCCTGCATTTAGTTAATATATTAAGAAGATCAAGGTTTATTTTGTTGCATACTGAGTTTACATCCCTCTCCGCAAATATGTATAACAGTTGGGTATCGTCTGCAAAGAGGTGGAAGTTATTAATATTAAGGCTAGAAAATATTTGTGAGGTATAGATGGAAAACAATAGTGGTCCCAAAACTGATCCTTGAGGCACACCCCTACTTACTTCTACTTCCTTGGACATAATATTCTCAGATTTAACCATTTGCGATCGATTTAATAGGTAGTTTTTAAAGAAATTAATAGAAACTTGATCAAATCCAATAAAGGATAATATGGATATTAATGTGTTATAATTCAATGTATCGAACGCCTTCGAAAAATCTAACAGTATCAACAGAGACAAAAGGCCTTTGTCCCGAGAAAGAATTATTTTATCAGTAATATCTGTGAGGCTAGTGACACAGCTATAATTTTTACGAAAACCGGACTGTGTCTTAGGTAGGATGGAGTTATGAGACAAGTAACGTTTAATTTGAGGTTCAATAGCTTTTTCCAGTACTTTGGAAAGGGTGCAAATTAGGCTAATGGGTCTTAGATCACTCGGATCAGAGATAGTATTTTTTTTAGGTATTGGCACAATGTATGATTTTTTCCAGGCCGAGGGGAAGTATCCCTGGGCGAGACAAATATTAATAATATGCGTAATGTACGGTGTAATAAATGGACAACAGAACTTTAGCATTTTTGCGAAAAAATGAGATTTTATGAAAATTCTCGAAATCTCATTTGCACTGAGGCGAACTTATTTAAAGAAGAAACATCGGATATTCAATTGTGCGCGAAAAGTTTGTTGAAAAATTAAAAAAAATAAAGAGGATTCATTGGGACTGATCATCTACAATTTGTAGAAGAACCGAGAGGAAATTATTGCGATTGTAAACGTACATGTTCTTGAATATTGTGAATAATCCAATACTGAATGTGCTCGGTAATATATTAGTCACAATATTAATATCCAATTTTATTGTTCTGTGACTTTCAGTTCGATATAGTTCGTGGTTTCTTCTTTTGAAATAATTTTATTGCTCACCGACAGGTTTGTCGAATATGTGATGTAATAAAATCAAGTAAAAACTTGGACATGCGTTTATGATACTGGGTTTTGTTTTTTGTGACGTCACGGTAAAATGGTAATGTGTTGACTATACCCTTTACCCTGACGTCATTAACTTCTATCTGTTTTCAATGAATGGATTATGGTTGAAATAGAATATCTTCAATTGTTAGGCATATTCATGATGTCTGTAAAAATACTTAAAATGCACCAATTTTGCTAAAATACATAAAATCTCATTTGAACTGTGGTAAAACTATTTAAGGAAGAAACATCAGATTTTCAATAGTGGGCAAAAGGTTTGCATTAAAAGTAACTGGCCCTTACTGAAACACGATCCCCATCGATATTTCAGGCAGAAATCGAGGCCCTGAACACATGCGCCCACATATGTTTAGACAGGGGATACAACAAACAGAGGGTTTGCATCTGCTCAGACAGTCAAGCTGCATTAAAGGCAATAAAATCGCCTACATGCAAGTCTAAATCTGTCTGTGAGTGCAAGCTATCCCTAAAGCAGCTGGCTAGGAACAACAGAGTCAAACTGGTCTGGGTTCCGGGACACGCAGGGATCAAAGGCAATGAAATTGCCGAGGAAGGGTCCAAGACTCCATTTGTCGGACCAGAACCTTACAGTGGAATAACTAAAGTCCGCATCAAGGGGATGATCCGGGAATGGGAAGATGCTGCCAAAAGTGCTCACCTGAGAAACACACCTGGCCTGCGGCAGGCGAAAAGGTTCATCGCCTTCTCTGCCGTAAGAGCCGGACAGTTTCTCAGGTTAAGCAAGGGCAACCTAAGGCTCATAACCGGCGTTCTAACTGGACACTGTCCTCTGAAGTACCACCTCACCAAGATGGGTCAGACAACTGATGCCAACTGCAGGTTCTGCAACGAGGCACAAGAAACAGCAGAGCACCTACTTTGTGAATGCCCTGCCTTGTCCCTTCAAAGAGGGAACTATCTGTCATCGTCCACTTTAAACACCGAGGAACTGGTACACATTAACCCTCAAGTTATAGTAGACTTCATAAGAAGTCTAAACATTGAGGGACTCAAGTAGGTCAGGGATAGTTACAAAAGATCTTTTAGGTCGAGGTAACTTCGTAAGGCCCAGAGGCCACACGACCCACCGACCCCATAACATAACATACTGAAACAATTTATTGACTCATTTCAATAATTCTTTTAGAAAACTATTTATTTTTAGATTACAGTAAATCCAAATTGAACCATAAAAACTAGTCCATAAATTTTAACCAACTAGATTGGTTAAATCGTATACAGGGATTTTTTTTTAAGTATACATACAGGGAGTTTTTCTTTAAAGTATACGTATTCCAAATTCAGCTTATTTTCATTAAATCTTTTGACATTCGTTGTGTTTTTAAAAGAGTTCAATTTGAAGCTTTAAACGAGTGTTTTCCACTCCCAGACTAAGCATGAAGTAAAATTTCGAGTTTAGAAAAGCCCCGTGAAAATTTGTCGAGGGTCGCGCAGCGACCCGAGACAAATTTTCTGGGCTTTTCTAAACTCGAAATTTTACTTCATGCGCCACGCGTATAAAACACTAAAATATTGTGAAATGTATGTATATTTGAACCTCACTTGAAATCAGTGTTTTATCGCGTGGCGCATGAAGTAAAATTTCGA
Organism: Philonthus cognatus; assembly: GCA_932526585.2. Taxonomy (NCBI): domain Eukaryota; kingdom Metazoa; phylum Arthropoda; class Insecta; order Coleoptera; family Staphylinidae; genus Philonthus; species Philonthus cognatus. The sequence continues at coordinate 102,096,264 of OW052244.1, forward strand.
GTTTAGAAAAGCCCAGAAAATTTGTCTCGGGTCGCTGCGCGACCCTCGACAAATTTTCACGGGGCTTTTCTAAACTCGAAATTTTACTTCATGCTTAGTCTGGGAATGGAAACACTCGTTAGAGTCTCTAAATTGAAAGTTTTCAATAGGATCACAAATGTCTGTGAATGTACATTGAAAAATCGTAACAAGTATACCCAAAAAAAAAATGTTTTTATTTAGAAATTTGATCGGTCGCTGATATCTGACCATTTGAACATGTAAATGGTCAGATAATGAAGAAGACAGATATCTTATGTTCAATAAAAAAAACCTATGATTTTATCTTTTTTTAAATTTAAGTTGGCTACACGCCTTAGTAATTGTCACATTAATCGTCAGACATAATAATTGTAATGTATAATTTCAGAGTTGCCAACCTACAATATATTCCCGAGGTTTTATTTTATTGAACATACGATATTTCTAAGCAAGGAGCATTTAGCTGATCCTCAAAGACACTTAATTAAATTGGTACTAGATACAAATAATTTGAGGCGGTGATAGGTACATTTGTAATCGTAATCTTTGTTAAATGAATTGTCTATTTTATGAGTTAATTGAATTTAGTTGATGAGGCGGATACATGATGAAACTCCATAATACTATTTGAAATAAAACAACGCAGTTGGGAGGGTTTCACTTTTATTGTTGAACACTGCAACATGTTTCAATACACAGTGGCTTCATCAGGCAGATGAAATAATAATTTCATCTGCCTGATGAAGCCACTGTGTGGTGAAACATGTTGCAGTGTTCAACAATAAAAGTGAAACCCTCCCAACTGCGTTGTTTTATTTCAAATAGTTAATTGAATTGTCATATTAGTGTCATATTTCCCTTCACATAACCTACAAATTAAAAGTTTATTTACAAAATAACATGTGAATAACCTTGTGCTAACCTAGAACACACAACCTGCATTACACCACTAAATTCTTGAAATGTCAAATTTAATTGGTCATATTAAAAATTAAAAGAAAACAGATTATAAAGGGTGGCTCATCTATTAGTTCCTTTTTGAACTGTTTATTTCTACATTGGCAACACAGACGCGCTTGGCCGTTGACATAAATGTAGTGTCAAATCTCCACTGTAAGATATGAATTGGTTTTATTTGCAATAAGGTAGGGAAATATTGAAAAATTATTTCCAAAATAAGTGCTGTGTCGCAATGGAGTGCGGTACAGAGACATGCTGACTGGTTTCTTGTGGCCGCAATTAGAATATTTCGACTTGGTCGAGCTTTGGTTCGAGCAGGATGGAGCAACATGCCACACCAGCCGTGAAGCTGTCAATCTTTTGCACACTAAGTTTGGTAACCGTGTTATCAGTCGTTTTGGAGAGATTAATTGGCCATCGCGCAGCTGCGATTTGTCGTCGTTGGACTATTTTTTTGTGGGGATATGTTAAGAACCGTTGTTACTCAAATAAGCAAATATTTAATTATCATTATGTAAATGTATGTCAAATCAAATAATATTATATTTAAGGTAGCTTGTAAGTTTTTTGACGCAACTTTCTCTTTGTATATGTATAATATGACTTTGAAATAAAGATATATTATTATTATTATTATTATTACTCTGACGATCTGCAAACAATTGACGCACTGAAGGAAAACATTCGTTGAATTATTCGTCAAACAATCGAAATGTACAGCAAAATTGGGTGAAAAGGATGCACTATTGTCAAGCTAGCAGCGGCGGCCAATTAGCTGAGATTGTTTTCTATAAATAATCGAAAGGTGGACTTGAATAAAGCAACAATCATTAAAAAATATTTAACGGTGTAGTTTTAATAGCAATTTTAAAAAGAAACCATCAGATGGCCTACCCTTTATATACTATAATTGCTATGGCTGTAATTATCCTGTTTCTCAAATATATTATAATTTTCAAGACTACTCGTATTCAACAAGAAAAAATCAGATAAACTGAGAAAACCAATTGTCTGCAATAATTTGAATAAATCGGTGGGGACTACCCTTCCACTTGTTTCGTCAAGATTAGCGGGACTTAACAGCGGAAATTCGACAATTTCTCCACTTTGATGGTATTTAAATTCGAATTCCAATCACGAGAAATAACGTCCCGTCTCCTGCTGTTCTCACAATCAATCGATTGTAATATTCAGAAAAGAATAAAAGTGATATTTACACAAAATTCAAAAGCGTGTGTATTGAATTTTGTCTACCTATTCACCACCGCATGATTTATTGTCACCCTCACTATATAGGGTGACCATTCTCTCCCCGCCCCCCTCCTCTCCGTGAAAGGGGCGCCGTGAGTTCTATTTACACAAGTCATCCCTTCATTATCTTAATTGGCCCGACACCTAATTGTTATAGTTTTCCTTTTATGTCAGGTTTTGTTGGTTTTTTTTTTTTTCGGTGCGGTGCCAGTTTTACGGAAAGCCAATCCATTTGTAGGGTTTTATAAAATCTATTACATAAATGAAGTCTTGAAATTTTCAATGGGATCAATTGTGTGTTTCGGGGGTATATTTCGGTAAATATTCACATGCTCCGAATGAAAGGGGGCAAACGATTTCACAACCCTTAATGGGCTGAGTGGAGTGACTATAATTTAATTATCTGTGTCAACAGGGGATGGCCACTGGGATTATTAGATTCGGTTACACTTGTTATCATTGATATAATCCTGGGTGTCAACAGCCTGCAAGTCTAATCATTTGATGATTAAGCCACCTATATTTTATAATTGGTAATGTCCAAATACAAATTAAAATTATGAACCTTTCTGGAAATTATTTTTTTTAAATTATATTTATGATGATTCTCGTGAGTTTATCATCGCTATACAATTAGGCGACAGTGGCGCAACCAGGATTTCGTCTTAGGGTGGTCCAATAAGAATTATATGCGAACAACTTTTAGAAAAATTAAAATGTTTCTAAATTAATGTAGTTGTATGAGTTACGTGAAGGTGTTAAGTCACTTAATTAAACACAGTTATATTCCTTTCTTCACTTTCACATTTGAATTAGAATTCAACAACGAACTTCCATTTTTATATTTAATAGTAATTAGAAACAAAAATAAACTAGATTTCAATATTTTCAGAAAGCCCACACACACTTTCAATTATATTCACTCAAGTTCACACAGCCCATTTAAACATAAATTAGCTTCTATTAATAGCATGATCCACAGAGCAGTAAATCTCCCAATTTCAGAAGAAAATAGAAAAAGAAAATTTAAATTCATATTAAAAATTGCAGAATATCTAAACTATAATAAGAGAACAATTCAAAAATTAATTAACAGATACATAAGACATCATAACATCCAATCCACAACCACTTTAGAACCAATTTTAGAAACAGACAACAATAAGAAATATATAAAAATAATTCATGAGCCAAAAACCAACCAACATTTAAATAAAATATTCAAAAAATACAATTTCATTCCTGCACATTACACCAATACCAAACTTAAAATGTTATTGGGTAATACTTTTGAAAAACAAGACCAGTTGCTGAATTCAGGGATTTACTCAGTCAATTGCAATAATTGTACTAAATTGTATATTGGACAAACAAAAAGAAACGTGCACATTAGATTCAAAGAACATATGTACCACATCAAAAGCCAAAACCCTGACAAATCAGCAATTGCTCATCATACTTTGACAACAGGCCACAAATTCAACATAAATAAAGTTAAATTATTAAAAGAATCCAGCAGTTATCAATTAAACATGTTGGAAGCGATAGAAATGATGAAAAATAAGACGGAACTACTCAATTTCGATTTAAGCCCAATAATGAACCCCTTTTTAAATTTATTACCCAACAGATAACCCTCATTAACATCATTGTAAACCCTCCCAAGTCCGAAACCGAATAATCCCCAACACCCCAATTTCCAAGATTCGTTTCAAAATGCAAATTACTTATTTGGTTTTTCCGCCTAGTCCGAGTAGGTATATATTGTAAACATTTATCGGTTTTTATTCAGTTAGCTATTGATAATGGGTACTTAGTACCCGAAATGTACATCTAGCAAGAAAAATAAAAGTGAAGAAAGGAATATAACTGTGTTTAATTAATGTGTCTAAATTATTTACTTGAAAGTTTGGATATAACATTTTTAAACAAATAGTCATTATAGTTGACTTACTCCGCAGAACTTTAGCTGCCTAATGCTATAGATATTTCAAAATATACTAAATTGATCGAATTTGTTACTGTGATTTTTTTGCGATTTTTCTATAGACTGGTTGTAAATAGAGGGCGCGAAACGCAACTTTTGAGGCGGTGGGTTCAAAAAGTTCGTTTTGTACACATTTGTAGACACATTATATTTTATGTACTCACTGCAAGTATTCTTTTTTCAGGGTACAATTTTCGGAACTTCATTAGGATCTCATTGCTACCAACACCAATCAGAATACTACAAAAGTTTTACTTCAACAGGTACATTTTTATAACAAATATTTTTATTTTATTGATTTCCTTTACATTCGTTATTTACTGCATTAGCTAGCTACATTTTGTTGACCAGTTATTAGTTTAAATAATATTAATAATAGTTAATTGATGCCAGTACATACAAATAGTGTTAACATAAGTTAATTAATGAAATACAGATAGTGTAATGTGATATCCTAAAAGTAGTGGTAGCAGGAGATGTGTTAAACATATTAAAATCAGAGTAAAAATAAATAAATATAAGTATTAGTCTCTTGAATTAATTTCTCATCTGGTACTTGGTGAAACATATTACACTATGTAAAGTTAATTAAAGGAAAGGCACTTGGTATTGTTTCACAATTAAATCTTTATTCCGACTAGTTTCGGTTTGTTAGACCATTTTATATGTTCAAACCCTTTAAATTTAGGCAAACTATTAATAAACAATAAATCGAAAACTGATAATTCAAAGAAATGTGGAATTTATGAAATACAGTGTGATGAATGTGATGCAATTTATATTGGACAAACCGGCAGATCTTTCGAAATCAGAATGAAAGAACATAAAAAATCTGTTTTAGATAATAAACCAACAACTGGCTTTTCCAAACATTGCATCGCATTTAATCACTTCTTTAATCCGCATAATTTTAAGATTTTGCATTCAGGTAATAAGGGATACGCACTAAACCTCAAAGAGGGCCTGGAGATTAACAGGGCCATAAAAATGGGAAAAAATATCGTAAACGACAACGAGGAGATTTGGAATTCCCCAATTCTGACTTCTCTTATTACCTGAAACAAAAATATTGTATACTTAGGAAATAATTTTTTCTGTACATTCCTTTAAAAATGGTTTAACAAACCGAAACTAGTCGGAATAAAGATTTAATTGTGAAACAATACCAAGTGCCGTTCCTTTAATTAACTAAGTATTAGTAATATTAATAACCATGAAGAAAAGGATACGAACTAGACTGCGTAGAAATGATAGAATATTCTTGACATTTAATTTTAAGTCATTTATATACGAGGAACGTCTAAAGTTACGTTAAGGGAATTTTTGTGTTCTTTTTAACTTTTCTTTCTTTACCAGCCATACCATGAATCACAGCAAATTGAAACATAACGACTTTGTATGTTGGGACGGTCAACCTAGCATCCCATCTTGACTTTTTTGATTTTTTTTTTTTGTTGCTTCAAACAGCCCTAAGCTAACTGCAGCTTTTTGAACCCGGCCCCGTAAAGGTTGCCTCTGCATCTATGATACATTGCACTAATGCATTTAGTATAAATAAATAACAAAAAAGCATACAAATGCATGAATTATATATAAAGAAACATTAGTAGAAAGATTTTGCTGCAGACACATTACAGCAAGCATAAATAAACTACAGAAACGAATACGTTGTTTCAGGAGCACTCCCGGCGGACTGGAGAGAGCCCTGGCATCAAGAAGGTAAGTAATGCCGAGTTCCTTTAATAATTAACAGGGCTAAATGGGAGCGTTTAACCCGCGAAAGGGTGGCCATTGTACCGTGGGGGCTTTTACCTGTTGTTCGTGCGCATTAAACGACTCAAAGTGATCCCCCGGAGATATAACCAACCGCTCGGCCCCCTCATACACTTTTTGCTTGTTGGGGTTGTTGTTTTTTTTTTTTTGGCAAAGCAAAAGCGCACTAAAGATTTATTACAAATTTTATGAGTACTCGTTTATTTAGCACGAAGAATCGCATTAATTATACACTCGTAGCTTTTAAGAGCCATTAACAAGTTTGTTTTGCTAAATATTAATTTGTTCATTTGCAGGTAACAGTTGTGAAACTGATGATAGCGAGCAATATGTTCCTGATTCTGATTATCAATCCCATGGTAAGTTTATTCCTTAATATATATACAGAGAGTTTTATATAACACCTAACATTTTCATAACGAGAATTTTTGTTTTAAGTATCCATATGCATAGGTTGCACATTTTCGATGCTCGGTTTATTAAAAGAATTTAATTTGCAGCTTTAAGCGAGTGTTTTCCACTCCCAGGCTAAGCATGAAGTAAAATTTCGAGTTTAGAGAAGCCTGAAAATTTGGTTTGGTCGCGTAGCGCGAAGCGCGGAGCGGCCAAACCAAATTTTCAGGCTTTTCTAAACTCGAAATTTTACTTCATGCGCCACCGTTACAAAACACTGATGCAATTTAAAGTCTGGTGGTGTGTTTTAAATTTCGTAATGTCAGTGTTTTGTACCGGTGGCGCATAAAGTAAAATTTCGAGTTTCGATATGCATACGTTGCACATTTTCCGATGCTCAGTTTATTAAATGAATTCAATTTGAAGCTTAAAGCGAGTGTTATCCACTCCCAGGCTAAGCATGAAGTAAAATTTCGAGTTTAGAAAAGCCTGAGAATTTGGTTTGGTCGCGTAGCGCGGAGCGGCCAAACCAAATTTTCAGGCTTTTCTAAACTCGAAATTTTACTTCATGCGCCACCGTTACAAAACACTGATGCAATTTAAATTTTGGTGGTGTGTTTTAAATTTCGTAATGTCAGTGTTTTGTACCGGTGGCGTATGAAGTAAAATTTTGAGTTTCGATATGCATACGTTGCAATTTAAAGTTTGGTGGTGTGTTTTAAATTTCGTAATGTCACTGTTTTGTACAGGTGGCGCATGAAGTAAAATTTCGAGTTCTATATGCATACGCTGCACATTTTCCGATGCTCAGTTTATTAAATGAATTCAATTCAAAGCTATAAGCGAATGTTTTCCACTCCCAGGCTAAGCATGAAGTAAAATTTCGAGTTTAGAAAAGCCTGAAAATTTGGTTTGGTCGCGTAGCGCGAAGCGCGGAGCGGCCAAACCAAATTTTCAGGCTTTTCTAAACTCGAAATTTTACTTCATGCGCCACCGATATAAAACACTGACATATTACGAAGTTTTAAACACACCGCTGAGCTTTATATTGAATCAGTGTTTTGTGTCGGTGGCGCATGAAGTAAAATTTCGAGTTTAGAAAAGCCTGAAAATTTGGTTTGGCCGCTCCGCGCTTCGCGCTACGCGACCAAACCAAATTTTCAGGCTTTTCTAAACTCGAAATTTTACTTCATGCTTAGTCTGGGAGTGGAACACACTTGTTTTAAATTTCAAATTGAACTCTTTTAAATAAATAACGATTATATAAATATTTACAGCATGTACGATGTGATTGGGACATGTATACTTGAAAGAAAAACTCCCTGTATGTACAAGTTGAGGTATAAATTGCGATTGATTGGATACAATCTGTAATGCTCATATAGGCAACTCAATTTACACATAACCTAAAAATGAAAGGTGTCAAATCGTTTTGGATGCTTTGATTTGATAAATAGAATATACGAAAATGAACATTGGAAATTTTCGGAGTTACATAAAGCTCTCTGTATATTGACTATTCTTAAAAAAATTGTTCATTCAAAGTTTATTCGTTTATAATTAGTATATTGTTGTAAAACGCACTGTTACTTGAGCTTAATATTAGGAACTGACATTAGGGATTGAAAATATACCGACTTCTTCAAATACCGATTTTTTGTTTTATTTTTATTTCTTTACAAAATTTAAACAATACCATGCATTTTTGAAAAACCTAGTCAAGATATTTGAGTCCTCTATAAAGTATTTACTTTTGTGTAAATTCATTGAATTGTATCTCGATTTTGTTGATTTTCCGAGATCTTTTCAAACAAAATATTCTCCGAAATCGTGGCTGAATATTTTCGAAAAACAAATGAATTTTCTATAAATAAAATTAACTGTAATTGAAGTAAAATTAAATTTAAGAATGTATTTAGTTTCATTTACTACTCTTAGATCTTTATATTGATTTATTCAGGTGTTCAAAAATATTCTAACGAGTATTTGTGTCTAAATTCGTAGAATTATGCACTTATTTTCTTGAAAATTAAGAAAGAGTTGAAGAAGTGGATCAAAAACTGACCAAAACCTTGTAAATTAATAAAAATCCATTCAGATTTCTGTTTAACGCTTAAAGTTGCCAAGGTTATCCTATAAAACTTTGGCCACTCTGTACATAGGTAACCAAGTGTAGTTTAGTAAATTTCAAAATAGTTTACCCTTATAAAATATCGCCATTATACATTTAAACGGCAACATACACAAATTATATAGTATATGTAAAGTTATCTGATTTCTTGCAATCTGTTTAAAAACTACCTACAAAATCGATCGCAAATGGTGAAATCTAATAATTTTATGTCTGAGGAAGTAGAAGTAAATAGATGTGTCCCTCAAGGATCAGTTCTGGGCCCTCTTTTGTTTTTTATTTTTACCTCACAAATATTTTTTAGCCTCAATATAAATAACGTCCATCTCTTTGCTGATGATACCCAACTGCTATACACACTTGCGGAGAAGGATGTAAATTCTGTATGTAACAAAATTAATCTGGATCTTTCCAATATATCAGCTAAATGCAGAGATCATGCACTAATAATTAATAATTACAAAACGGAAGCAATACTCTTTGGTCCCAAAAAAAATACGTGAGAGAGTTCTACCTCATATATCAATAACGATGAACAACGATAATGTTGTGATAAAAGCATGTGTAAAAAGCCTAGGGCTTCAAATAGATTCTGATCTTAGATTCTACAATCGGATATATGATTAATATAGCATATGCTAATATTAGACTCATATTTTTAAATCGTCACTGTTTATCTCAGAGGCTGAAGACTACATTGTGTGATTCACTAGTGTTATCGCACTTCAATTACTGCGATGTTGTATTCAGTTTCTGTTTAGACAAAAAGACAATCCATAAAATTCAACTAGTACAAAACTCTTGTTTAAGATTGATCTTCGGCATTCGAAAGTACCAACATATAAGTCACAAACTAAAAGAAATTGAATGGCTTAATATGAGTGATCGGCGTCTTCTCGGTGTTTTGTCATAAATTAATTCTCTGTAAATCACCTCCTTACCTGTACGAAAAAATCAAGTTTCTTTCTGATGTGCATACTCTAAATTTACGCTTTAGAGGCTTGCTAACACCGCCTCAATACAAATCAACCTTTGCAGAAAGAGCTTTTTCGGTCCAGGTCTCTAAAGTGTATAATAAACTACCTCCTGTGTATAAGGAAAATAGTGTTATGGTTTTCCGCAAATTGTTTGTTAAGCATCTTCGTGAATCTATCACCAATTACTGACACCCCAGGTTAATATATACTTGCCTATTTTTGATTACTATTTTTCTTGCCCAACCATCACAGTATTCATTGTAACGGTTGTATACACATACAACCGTTACAATGAATACTGTTCTGCCTTTAGGCCAATGCAAGACTAAATTTAAGTACAACATGACACATATACACACGTATATGTGTCATGTTGTACTTAAATTTAGTCTTGCATTGGCCTAAAGGCAGAACAGTGCTATTAATCACCAAGAAATTGGAATTATTGGCACTGATTTAGGTCCATTTGACGATATTAGAATGTATTATTATGTACCTATATACCTTATAATATGTATATTATCGATCAGTAAATGATTTATTATTGTTATATTATTTAAATAAAAAACACTTGGTATTGTTTCACAAATTAAAAAGTGTTAATTTGTTAAACAATACCAAGTGTTTTTTATTTAAATAACTTTACATATTCTAATTTGTTTCACCAAGTGCCAGATGAGAAATTAATTCAAGAAATTATATAGTATGATCAATAAAAAAAAACCTCTAGAGTGCCATGATTTCATCTTTTTTTAAATTTAATTTAACTACACGCTTTAAAAATTGACATACAAAACGTCAGACATAATAATTATAATATATAATTTCTGAGTTGCCAACCTACAATATTTTCCATGGCACTGTAGAGGTTTTTTTTATTGGACATACAATATTTTTGCCGACTGTACATTTTAATATCCGTTCACATTCCATCTCAACAAGCACTCATTTATTGAAATTGTGTATTTACGTGAAATTGACAATTCATATGCCGTATGTATAATGTATTAAACATTTTAATTGCGTCGATTCTGCTGCGATCGGGCTACGAGGCGAAAAATCCATTTACCAGCCACCCCTCCGATTATTAGTTTTTACAAAACGCGGGATTGGAGAACGTGCGCGAAACTAATAAAAAAAATACCCCCGTGGGCTATAATTTTTAATCACGGGGCACTTCGCCCTCCGTCGATAAATAGGTGTTTGTTTAGGAACTTAAAATTTTACGTTATTTCATCGAATTGGATTATAACCGAGTTGATTGTATAATGCTAGATTATCCGTATTACACTTTTATCGAATTATATTGATCATCAGGTAACAGATATTTATTACTTAATATAATAGCAGACTATTTATGATTTTCAACTTTTTCTTTACTCACTACAATTGTTTCGCTACACTGTAGCTTCTTCAGGTGAAGAAATATAATTATATTTCTTCACCTGAAGAAGCTACAGTGTAGCGAAACAATTGTAGTGAGTAAATATAAAGTTGAAAAAATATATATATAATTATACTTCTTCGCCTGAAGAAGCTACAGTGTAGCGAAACAATTGTAGTGAGTAAATAAAAAGTTGAAAAAATATATATATATAATAATATTTCTTCACCTGAAAAAGCTACAGTGTAGCGAAACAATTGTAGTGAGTAAATATAAAGTTGAAAATCATAAATAGTCTGCTATTATATTAAGTGATAATGGATTTTTAAAAAATAAGTGCCTTAACAATCAACGAGCAGATATTTATAATTTATAGCACATTTCTCGTGCTTCAGAGATTTCGACATTCAATGTTTAACAATTACTACAGCGATTTCCAAACGTTTAGGTTTCATTGCCTGCTTTTGATATGTGTTATGATTCAGACTTCACACTTTGTAGCAATTGTAAATTGGTCAATCAAAGCCTGTATTAATACGGGATTTTGAGCGGGCGCAAGAAGTGCACCCCTCTTTTGGCAGAAATAAAGGCACATTTTTTACTATCAGGTTTTCAGTTAAAAACTCGATCGAGTTGGCTGTGAAATTTTCAAAACCTTGTGAAGTAAGTCGTACGTGTGTTTGTCAGTCGCTCCTGTAAATGTTAATCCAACCCAATTTTATCAAAGTTTTCTAACTTGAACAAGTTTTTCATCTTTCACGTGGTAAAACATATTTAACTATGATTGAAAAAGAAAACACTTCGGGAAATTTCGCCAAGTGTTTTCTTTTTAAATCAAAGTTTACTATTTTATTCTATATTACAATTGCCATTGTTTATTTAGCTATTTAGCAAAGTAACTTTCAATTACACTTTCAAAATTACAAATCATTGAAAGGCAATATATTCATCCGAATAACGTTAGCGTATATTGTAATTTTTATTCGGGTAAAATATAAATTCATTTTAAAATGTAATCACAACTCAACTATACACCCCCATTATACTCGGAGTTGAACATACGTTAAGGGAGGATGGTAGGGTAGGAAGTAGGTTATAACGTCGCGATTCCCTCTTTCTCGGTGCGGCAAGTTGCACGCTGCGCTCAGAGATCACCTGTCAAAGTTTCTTTCACGCAAATGACATCCATTTAGTATTTTGCGACTTTGTGTATATCCGCAACTTAAATCGCGACGGGGTTTCCGCTCTCTTTTATCCACCCGTGCCGAAGTCGAACTCGAACTCTGCGCACGACCCCCTAGAGCAAAGTACACGCCACATATTGTACCAATCTATAAAGGGACTTTTAATTTTCATATGTTTTGGTAATACAATTGACATATTTCGCACTGAAAATAGTACGCGTTTTTACGGCATTAAATTATACAATGTCCTTCCTTCCAGGTATAAGAAATTGAATTTCGTTAATTTTAAGCACGAAATAAAAAATATGTTACTGCGTATTATTCTCTGGATGAATACTTTATTAGATTTAAGTGATTAATAACACTGGTCTGTTAAAAAATTTTTTTTTTCGAGCCCTGACACCATTCCTGCTAATTCTTATGTAAAATGACCTCCTGAATCCGGATATGACCTCCGTTTTCCCCCATCACCCACCGTTTTCGGGGGAGGCCCCCCCACCTATTTTTATCACTTTTCGATAATTTGGAGGGATGAAAAGGATTATTTTAGCCTTTACATTTCTTCTGAGGGGCTAGAGAGGTGAAAAGTTTCGAAACATGAACATTTGTAGCAAGGAGGTAGATTTGGGGGGGGATTTGCCCCCTTAAATTGTAAAAAAATCATTAAAAATGATCAATTTTTTCCGTTTTTTTCGCAGTTTTTTCACTTATTTTCTACATATTCCAGCTTCCATTCCCCCTCATCCTCCCCCAAACACCCCCAAATAATAAAAATATATTGCAACAATATATGGCAACAATAATAAAAATATATAGCAACAATAATAAAAATATATAGCAACAGTTCGGAAGATTCACTGTACCACGCTGGCGCTCTCAATACTCCCCCCGTTTCCCCCATCCATTGGAGGGGTGAAAAGGATTATTTTAGCTGTAAAGAATAATAAATAAAAAGTAAAATAATAAATGTAAAATAATAAATTCCTGGGCAAACCTGTGCGCGCGAGGTATTGAGAGCGCCAGCGTGGTACAGTGAATCTTCCGAACTGTTGCTATATATTTTTATTATTGTTGCTATATATTTTTATTATTGTTGCTATATATTTTTATTTTATTATTGTTGCTATATATTTTTATTGTTTGGGGGAGGATGAGGGGGGATGGAAGCTGGAATATGTAGAAAATAAGTGAAAAAACTGCGAAAATAACGGAAAAATCGATAATTTTTAAGGATTTTTTTCCAATTTAAGGAGGCAAATCACCCCCCCCCCCCCCCCCCAAATCTACCTCCTTGCTACAAATGTTCATGTTTTTAAACTTTTCACCTCTCTAGCCCCTCAGAAGAAACGTAAAGGCTAAAATAATCCTTTTCATCCCTCCAAATTATCGAAAAGTGATAAGTGATAAAAATAGGTGGAGGGGGCCTCCCCCGAAAACGGTGGGTGATGGGGGAAAACTTGGGTCATATTCGGATTCAGGAGGTCATTTTACATAAGAATCAGCAGGAATGGTGTCAGGGCCGATTTTCATGCCGACCAGTGTAATTATATGCATATATATTTCTACTTTTGTGACGTATGTACCTGTGGTCATAAATAAATATTATTATTATTATTATTATTATATTTTTATCAAATCGATAATTGGAAGAACAATAACCGATGTGAAATTAGCAATAGATTTAGCAATAGAATTCAAAAATTAATATCTCGGAGAATAGAAAAGCAGATCGATATAAAATAAAACATACAATTAAGAAAGATCTAAATCTGTGGTCCCCAACAAAGTCGGTACCCCCCACCGATGGGCGTTGAAGAGATCTAAGGGAGCTTTTTAGTAAAAAGCGAATTCGGGGGGGGGGCGTTTAGGACCAATTGCTACTAAGATCACTAACATCACTGGATCTCGTCGACATCCCCCTGAAGACTGACAGCTGCATTCCAGAACTTAATTTTTAAAATAAGTTCTCGACTTCCATCCCGGACAAAATCAAATGGTTAGAGGGAAAGATAGTTCAAGGCAAAGACGTCTGGCTCTTTACGGATGGTTCTAAGTCTGAAAACAGAGTAGAGGCGGGAATCTTCTCCCAAGATTTCAACCTCAAAAAGTCTTATTAACTCCCAAACCACTGTAACATTCTTCAGGCAGAAGTCATGGCCATCCGAGTAGCAGTGGACTGGATCCACAAAAATTACCTTTAGGGGAACCGCATCAGGTTCATTACTGATAGCCAAGCCGCCATTACGACACTGAATAATCCGCACTGCACCTCAAAGGTGGTCAGAGACTGTATAAAAATCACTAAATATGCTTGCAAATAACTGTGACGTGGGACTCATGTGGGTACCTAGTCACAGTGATATCAGGGGGAATTCAATTGCCAACGACCTTGCAAGGAAGGAGGCAAGAATGAAGGACCTATCTACTGAACTCTCCACCCACATTCCTCTCGTGGATGGATGGTTCAGGGGGAATTCAATTTCCAACGACCTTGCAAGGAAGGAGGCAAGAATGAAGGACCTATCTACTGAACTCTCCATCCACATTCCTCTTGTGGAATGCAAGAGACTACTTAGGGACCAAATGATAGCATCGGTCAACCGTAGGTGAAGAGAAGAAGATACGTGTCTCATAACAAGACAGTTATGGCCTATATGAGATACTATAAACAGCAACAGATTAATTGCACATTAATCCTCACGGCCCACTGCCTACTAGGTAGACATGCACAAAAGATGGGTCTTGAGCACAACGCTTTTGCAGAGGATGCCTGGATGTAGAGAAGGAAAAGACAGTACTCCACTCTCTCGGACAATGCCCTGCTTTTGAAGGGAAAAGAATCAAGTACCTTGGTATGCACTACGCGAATGGACTAGCGGACCTAACACCTCTAGATGTGAGAAATCTGATCGGGTTCATTAGGTGCTCGGATTGGTTTGTATAGGTGGAGAGGGAGGGGAGATCTGACTCCTTTTTACCCTTATGGTATCACAAGGAGCCCTTTGCGCCTAAGTGAGTGGTCTAACTCAGAACTGGGACGAATCCTCGTTAAAAGGATTCGAATCACGAATCCGAACCACCTAATATGATTCGAATTAGGAATACTCGAATAAAGGATTCGTAAGAGATAAATATGATTCGAATCAAAGATCACAGAAATTTAGTCTGTTATCAACGATGTTCAGTGTTATTAATAAATAATTAGGTTGTGAATATTTTTGTTAAAACAACTGATAACGATATTTATATGTTAATGTTTGTAAAAAGATAATAAAATCAAATTTATTCTTAAACGATTTGTATTCGTGATTCGAAAAAACAGGATTCGATCCTGTTTTTTCGAATCACGAATACAAATCGTTTAAGAATAAATTTGATTTTATTATTTTTTTACAAACATTAACATATAAATATCGTTATCAGTTGTTTTAACAAAAATATTCACAACCTAATTATTTATTAATAACTCTGAACATCGTTGATAACAGACTAAATTTCTGTGTTACTCTGATTAAAGATGAATTTGTCTGTTTTTGAACTACACTTCAAATCAATGGTTTATACGCGTGGCGCATGAAGTAAAATTTCGAGTTTAGAAAAGCCCCGTGAAAATTTGTCTCGGGTCGCTGCGCGACCCTCGACAAATTTTCTACGCGGGGCTTTTCTAAACTCGAAATTTTACTTCATGCTTAGTCTGGGAGTGGAAGACACTCGTTACTTTAAAATATGTCACGACTGTTAAAGTATGTATCGTCGGATGCCCGTCTTCAGGGGTGATATGTAAGCAAATTATGGGTCCTAGGAGTTGCCAAATAAGTGAGTTACTCAACTGTTTCCAAGGCACTCTTTGAAAAACCAAAAGATTAAAATTTTACATATAAAATGTACAATAAACTATAAGTGTGATACATCATTGAATTCAGTAAACAATATTCTTCCAAAAAATATCAAAATCCAAAATGGCGCACATAAGAAAAACAAAAGTTAGCTATGGTCCCTAGGTAAATGTTATAGTTATCTTAAAATAAAATATGGTACTAGATTTATCGTTAAAAAGTGCCTATAATGTCAAAGTTGTAAATGTCTGGATTTAATAGTTATTGAATAACAAAATAAAAACGAATTTTCAAAAAATACGTTTTTTGACAATATCTCATTAAGGAAATTAGATATTTCAAACGTGTTTTTAGGTTATTATTGGGCCCTAAATTATGCAACTTTGCCCCAATTTAACCGACTCTCTATTTCTTTAAATAACCGAGATCCCCATACATTCTGTTGAAATACGGACACCCGGTATATTAATAATAATAATATAAAATTTATTGTATTGTTATTTTCTAAGTATTTTAAATAAATAAATATTTTAGATTGTTTGCCGTATATTTACGAATATATTAAAAATAATAACTTATTTCAGTAATTCAATACTAATTATACCATCAAATGTCTAAAAGTCTTGTGTTAAAAATCACCAGAAATAATTAGAAGTTTATTGATTAAACGAATTTAACTATGGCTTTCGACGTATAAGTCAAAAAATGTTTGAAACAAAAGTTGTAGCCAACGAAAAAATAAACCTCTTTTACCTAAAAACTTTTCACCTCAGCTCTTTTGTTTTTGAATTAGATACTAAAAAATCTAGTGGAGATTTGTTCCAGTTTTCTTAGTCACCGATTATGGCGTTCGACGTCTAAATCAAAAAATGTTTCAAACAAAAGTTGTTGTTGCCAACGAAAAAATAAACCACTTTTACCTAAACACTTTTCACCTTAGCTGTTTTGTTATTGTTCAATAAACCGAGAAAGATTTTTTTGAAAATAAATACACAACTTTATGATAATTCGAAAATTTACGAACGAGTGTCTTCCACTCCCAGACTAAGCATGAAGTAAAATTTCGAGTTTAGAAAAGCCCCGCGTAGAAAATTTGTCGAGGGTCGCACAGCGACCCGAGACAAATTTTCACGGGGCTTTTCTAAACTCGAAATTTTACTTCATGCGCCACGCGTATAAAACAGTGATTTAACGAGAAATTTAAAAACATACAAAACAAATTTTTCATGTTAATCCTTACGATTAATTCGAATTATGGCGTTCGACGTCTAAATCAAAAAATGTTTCAAACAAAAGTTGTTGTTTCCAACGAAAAAATAAACCACTTTTACCTAAACACTTTTCATCTTAGCTGTTTTGTTATTGTTCAATAAACCGAGAAAGATTTTTTTGAAAATAAATACACAACTTTATGACAACTTTATGATAATTCGAAAATTTACGAACGTGTGTCTTCCACTCCCAGACTAAGCATGAAGTAAAATTTCGAGTTTAGAAAAGCCCCGCGTAGAAAATTTGTCGAGGGTCGCGCAGCGACCCGAGACAAATTTTCACGGGGCTTTTCTAAACTCGAAATTTTACTTCATGCGCCACGCGTATAAAACAGCGATTTAACGAGAAATTTAAAAACATACAAAACAAATTTTTCATGTTAATCCTTACGATTAATTCGAATTATTTTTGACGATTCGAATCCTTTTGTAACTATTCGAATCCTTTTATAAATATTCGAATCCTTTTATGAGGATTCAAATCCTTTTATGAGGATTCGAATACTTTTACGAAGATTCGAATCCTTTTATGAGGATTCGAATCCTTTTACGAGGATTCGAATCCTTTTATCACCAGCATTTGGATTCGAATACGAATCCTTTTAAAAAAGTGTAACGAATCCGGATCACGAATCCAGTTTAACTAAAGTATTCGAATACCTCTTTTGAATCCTCTAAAAGGATTCGAATCCAGGATTCGAATCCCGAATGATTCGAATCCTGCCCAGCTCTGGTCTAACTGCTGTCATTGAAACCTAACAAAACTGGATACATGCATTTATTTTATTATAGGAACAAAACAAGAATCTACTACGACAATGTCAGATATTCTACAGAATTTAAGCAAGACTACAAACTACCCAGCCCCATATGCAATGGCAGACAATTTTGACGGAATTTATAGTAGTACTTACCAACCAGCTGGCGGATGTTTTTATACCAATCATCTTTATAATAGGTAAGCCTTGCAAATTATTGCGCAATTTATCTATGTTAATTAAATTGAAATAATATCAATATGTATTTTCAACAACTTTTTAAAGTAAAAGTATTATTGTCTAAACCCTCTTGATTTTTAAGAAGTGTTGCAAAATGTACAGGGTGTGATTTTTAAATGAAATACGTTTTTATTCTAAATTTCTTTTTTTTTCAGGAAAATTACAAATCAAAACATATTTTTTTAAAAAAAAAATGTTTGTTGCGAATTTCAGATTTTCAAGTGAAATAAGTTTTTTATTTTTCATTTTTTTTATTCAGGAAAATTAAAAATCAAAACATATTCTATGGGAAATAATTTTGTGGCAAATTTCCAATTTTTAAGTGACATAAGTTTTTTATTCTTCAACATTTTATATTCAAGAAAATTACAAATCAAAACATATCCTTTGGGAAATTATTTGTGAAACACAACATCACCTTCACAGCAGAAGGCCTATTCTAAACGAACCCTAACATTTTGCATCGCGCAAACAAGCATGGCCGGTGTCATGGCGCGAATTTCTCGGGTGATTCTTTGTTTTAACTCGTTCAAATTGCGTAACTTACCCTTGTACAAGAGCCCCTTCCCTTTCTTGGTGTTTCTTCTAAATTTTTAACGCAACTCTTCATCAACTTCTCTAAAGGAGCACGATTAATATTTTCCAAGCCATGACGCACCGAAAAAAAAAATATTTGCTCAGCAATGGGAGAATTGCCAATTTTGTAATACGCTTTATGGCAGAGAGCACGATCCTTACTCAATTTTGATATTATTTTTACTTTCCCCCGTATGTAATACAAAGGGAAAGTATTGTTTTCGTGAAAATTTTCGAATCAAAAATGTTAGCGGAAATATCCGTTTTGAGGTCCCCTGAGTCGAATAAGACCATTTTTGAAAAATGTCTGTCTGTCTGTGTGTCTGTGTGTGAGTCTGTGTGCGCTGTACCGCAAAAACCGCTAAAGATATCGAGATGAAACTTGAAACTTAAGCTTTTTGATACAATCGGAAGAACTGAAAAGCTTTTGGTGAAAATCGGAAAACCGGAACAAAAAATTCTTTCAAATAAAAGTTGTAGATAATAACAAAATGAAGATGTATTGTTCATTTACTTTTTGTCATAGCACTCTTAGTTTTTGAGATATTTCAAAAGTTGTGTGTTTTATCTAGTTATTGGTGTGTGACAGTGTATGTGTCGATACAATTGAGAAATGTTTCAAATAAAAGTTGTAGGAAATGAAAAACTAAAGATTTTTTGTATCTTCACTTTTTGTCATAGCACTCTTAGTTTTTGAGATAATTAATAAATAATGTTCTTTTATCTAGTCATTGGTTTGCCTCAGTGTATGTGTTGATACAATTGAAAAATGTTTTAAATAAAAGTTGTAGTTATCAAATAGTTGAAGACATTTTGAAAATAATAATGCTACAAATATTTTAAAAGTGATTTAATACGCAATTTACGGGGGAAAGTACTATGATGAACACATCACCATTTTTATAATATTTCTCTTGAATCCTAGCAAGAGGAACTCGTAAGTTTTGCTAAACTTAATCGTAAAGCATTTTATACAAACTATTTTCCCAAAACATGGTCTTCGCTCGAAAAATATCGCAGCGAAAAATATCGTTTCGAGTTATTTCACTTAAAAGTCGGACTCCCTGTATTTTTGAATATCGCCGGCTTACTTGTAATACCTTTTAAGTCCAAATTTTGGCTATTTTGCTTTTTACGAAAATAATTGTATTAAATTCGTCCCTAAACAACAGTAAGTTCTTTCTAAGACTAAAAGAATTAGAACAGCTCCTTGGTGTCAATAACTAATCTAAAAACACGCTTCAAAAATAGTGGCGGCAGCAGGTTTTTTGTCTATCCTGAAAAGTTTTGTTTCTAATACTTAGCAGGATTTACAGGTAAGCCAACGACATGTACAATTAAAACATGCACATTTTTCCATATTTTTTAAAAACTCCAAAAAGTACTTTTATCTAATTTTATTATTCCATTTAACTTGCTAAAAACTAAAATGTCAACATTAACATTTTAGTTTTTAGCAAGTTAAATGGAATAATTTTATTGTTAAATCTATTGTTTAATTGATACAGAGCTTCGCCTCCAGCTAGTAATCCAATACAACATAGTATTAGTATCCATGGTTCCTTGGTTTCACAAATTAAAGAAGAGCCCAATGACAAAGACTATCAAGGTAAGAGTTGCATTTTTTTTATTAGTAATTCGCGAATTATCAGTAATTCTTTACTCTATTTTCTTATTCAAACCTGATAGAACCGGTTGAATGATTGGCGCAAAAAATTTAGATAAACCACGAATTTTTAAATAGAATTTTAAATAGAGCATTGATAATACATATTTTATAAGAGAAATAAGGAAAAGTCTTGAAAGTCGATTTTCATGTATTTTGTTTTAATGATTATAGCCTAAGAGGCTATAATCATGAAAACAAATTTATCCATTGCCCCCGTTAAAACTCAAATTTCCCTCCCAGTGGGGAGCAAAGTCCACGTTGGGAATCACTAGTTGATTTGACGAATAAAGCACTGTCTTCACACGTTTAAACGAGTAAAGAGTTACGCATAGAATCGCATGATTTTTTTGATTCACATATTTTAAAAGGTTTGATAATTAATTTAATTTCGACTAAAGTCAGAGTTTTAATAATAAAATGAATAAAATAAAAATTCTGAAATGTATTTCTATGATATTTTGTGTAGATGTTAACGAATATTTTGTGTGCACATTATGTAAACCTCGCTGTTTCAAATTTAACCATATTTTTGGAAAAATTAAATTTTTAACGAAGAAATTGTCAATTTTTATGACATCTGTCAATTGTCAATTTTTACGACATTTTCTGTCATTTTTATACATAAAAACAGAGGGAATGCACTCTACTCCAAAAAGAAAAAACTATTGTCACATTATCTTACCGTAACACGGTCGTTATGTGTTTAAAACTAAAGTCAGATTTGGTATGAAATCTAAAAATTTATATTCAAAAACAAACTCTAAAAATCTATAAAAGCCATTCCAGATAATCTTCTTTCGAAACTTTGGCATCTGGTAAATGTTTGACGGGTAAACTAAAATGTTATGCAATACATATTAATTTTTTTTTTCTTGAATTAATTTCTCATCTGGCACTTGGTGAAACATATTAGAATATGTAAAGTTATTTAAATTAAAAAAAAACTTGGTATTGTTTCACAAATTAAAACTTTATTTCGACTAGTTTCGGTTTGTTAAACCATTTTCAAAGGAATGTGCAAAGGAATGTAACAAACCGAAACCAGTCGGAATAAAGTTTTTATTTGTGAAACAATACCAAGTGTTTTTACTTTCCCCCGTATGTAATACAAAGGGAAAGTATTGTTTTCGCGAAATATCCGTTTTGAGGTCCCCTGAGTCGAATAAGACCATTTTTGAAAAATGTCTGTCTGTCTGTCTGTCTGTCTGTCTGTCTGTCTGTCTGTCTGTCTGTCTGTGTGTGTGTCTGTGTGCGCTGTACCACAAAAACCGCTAAAGATATCGAGATGAAACTTGAAACTTAAGCTTTTTGTTACAATTGGAAGAACTGAACTGGTGAAAATCGGAAAACCGGAAGTGGTACTTTACTCTTAGCGTTTTTCAGTTTTTTCAGATTTTTTCAATTAATGTTTATCAAACAAAAATTCTTTCAAATAAAAGTTGTAGATAATAACAAAATGAATATGTATTGTTCACTTACTTTTTGTCATAGCACTCTTAGTTTTTGAGATATTTAAAAAATAGTGTTTTTTATCTAGTCATTGATTTGTGTCAGTGTGTGTGTTGATACAATTGGAAAATGTTTCAAATAAAAGTTGTAGGTAATAAAATATTAAAGATTTTTTGTATCTTTACTTTTTGTCATAGCACTCTTAGTTTTTGAGATATTCAATAAATAGTGTTTTTTATCTAGTCATTGGTTTGTGTCAGTATGTGTTGATCCAATTGAAAAATGTTTCAAATAAAAGTTGTAGTTATCAAAAAGTTGAAGACATTTTGAAAATAATAATGCTACAAATATTTTAAAAGTGATTTAATACGCAATTTACGGGGGAAAATACTATGATGGACACATCACCATTTTTAATTTAAATAACTTTACAAATACATATTATCTTGATTGAATTTGTGTTCAGTATTCCGGCACCAGGTACCCACAGACGCGTTTCGGACTTCAAGGTCCTCTTCAGTGTGGTCCCGACCCAGTGCTGAGGAATACTGAACATTTCTGACTATTTCAAGCCAATATGTGAAAACTATTAATGATTTCGATAGCTAACGCCATCTAATGCTTCGAAATCATTAACAGTTTTCACATATTGGCTTGAAATAGTCAGAAATGTTCAGTATTCCCCAGCACTGGGTCGGGACCACACTGAAGAGGACCTTGAAGTCCGAAACGCGTCTGTGGGTACCTGGTGCCGGAATACTGAACACAAATTCAATTTTGATATTTGTTTTCTGGTTTCACAAACAGAGTTCTGCTCGCTCGTGGACGAAACAGTGAACTGTATACAGAGAGTTTAGTGTAATACCGAACATTTTCATAACGCAAATTTTTCTTTTAAGTATACATAAGCATACGTTGTACATTTGCTGACGCTCGGTTTGTTAAAAGAATTTAATTTAAAGCTCTAAACGAGTGTTTTCCACTCCCAGGCTAAGCATGAAGTAAAATTTCGAGTTTCGAAAAGCCTGAAAATTTGGTTTGGTCGCGTAGCGCGAAGCGCGGAGCGGCCAAACCAAATTTTCAGGCTTTTCTAAACTCGAAATTTTACTTCATGCGCCACCGGTACGAAGCACTGATGCAATGTAAAGTTTACCGGTGAGTTTTAAACTTCGTAATATGTCAGTGTTTTGTATCGGTGGCGCATGAAGTAAAATTTCGAGTTTAGAAAAGCCTGAAAATTTGGTTTGGCCGCTCCGCGCTTCGCGCTACGCGACCAAACCAAATTTTCAGGCTTTTCTAAACTCGAAATTTTACTTCATGCTTAGTCTGGGAGTGGAACACACTCATTTCAAGTTTCAAATTATTTTCCGCGCTTCGCGCTACGCGACCAAACCAAATTTTCAGGCTTTTCTAAACTCGAAATGTTACTTCATGCTTAGTCCGCGGAGCGGCCAAATCAAATTTTCAGGCTCTTCTAAACTCGAAATTTTACTTCATGCGCCACCGATACGAAGCACTGATGCAATGTAAAGTTTACCGGTGAGTTTTAAACTTCGTAATATGTCAGTGTTTTGTATGGGTGGCGCATGAAGTAAAATTTCGAGTTTAGAAAAGGTTTGGCCGCTCCGCGCTTCGCGCTACGCGACCAAACCAAATTTTCAGGATTTTCTAAACTCGAAATTTTACTTCATGCTTAGTCTGGGAGTGGAACACACTCATTTCAAGTTTCAAATTATTTTTTTTAACAACGAGTATCTAAAGATTTACGACATATACGGTGTAATTGGGACATGTATACTTGAAAGAAAATCTCCTGTGTGTACAAGTTGAAGCAATAATTGCGATTGATTGGCTACAATTTTTAATGGTCATGTAGGCAACCCAATTTACACATAACTTCAAAAGTAAAGGTGTCAAATTGTATTGGATGAACATGTTCGGTGTTACATAAAACTCTCTGTATGCACTTCGTGCATTCGTGTCACTTACGATGCCACTATGAAGCATTAGATGGCGTTAGCTATCGAAATCATTAATAGTTTTCACATATTATCTTGACTTGTTGGGGTTATTTAATTGTCAGACAAAGTTATTAAACTCTATGTTATTGATACTTATTTAAAAAAGCCGATTTTTTATAAATTGATAACACATCGTCGACTTACAAGTGAAATCCACTAAGTCAATTTTTTGCTATTGTTAGTTAAGTCCACCAAACTCTTGTAATCATGCTTTTCTACATGTTGGTGTAATCCACTAAGTCTTTAGTTAGATTAGACTTAGTGGATTGCACCAGCATGTAGAAAACCATGAGCACAAGAGCTTGGCGGACTTAACTAACAACAGCCAAAAATTGACTTAGTAGATTTCACTTGTAAGTCAACGATATGTAATCATTTTTTTTTAAACCAGCCATTTTATAAATAAGTATAATTAACATAGGGTTTAATAACTTTGTCTGACAATTAAATAACCCCAATCAGCAACATAATATGTATTGCACAACTTTTCAGCTAACCCGTCAACCATTTACCAGATGCCAAAGTTTCGAAAGAAGATTATCTGGAATGGCCTTTATAGGTTTCTAGCGCCTGTTTTTGAATATGAATTATCAGATTCCGTACCAAATCTGACTTTAGCTTGTGGCGGCTAACTTCTTAAAATAGGAGGCTGGGTCGTGGTTTAAAGAAATGTTTAATTTAAGATAGACGAAAAAAATAAGTGATACTCACAATTGAGAATTTAATTAATAAAATAACAGGTTTCGCTCATACAAGATGTAATTAAATGTATATTATAGTAATGCCTCGATTACGTAACTAATATAAAATACAACTCAAAATAAATTCCGCAAAATTCGATAACACAAAAAAATAAATTGGGCGCCACCTAGGAACACTGCCCTAGGACGATAATCGATGCTACAACGGTAGCTTTAATATCTTTTGTCTCAGTAAATTAACTTTCAAGGATCTCTGTTTTGTGACTTATCTTATTCCTTTCCGCGACCAGGGTTAACTCCACCCAGCTAGAACGGCGACGCTTCAGTCGTCGAATCCTTGTCCCTTCCAAAAAAATTGAGGAAGGCTCGGGCACGGAGTATTTGATTGGATTCCAACTTAAATGTGGTTGACTGATTTTTGTGGCGACCAGAAGGCCCAACCGTAACCCTACATAATGGTTAAATAAAACACTGTAGCTAATTCACAAAAATATAAGGACTCGGGGCATTCACGTTTTTCCCTTCTTTTTTACCCCAAGGTAATGTCGAACACCAGTAGCGATAATTTTAGCGGCACTGATCGGCAATTTCGATAGCAATAAACAAACAGCAATTAATAATATTCGTACAGAGTGGGGCAGAAAAACCTATCCGATTTCAAAACGTTATAAAATTAAAACCACTCAACTTGACAAACAAAATTTTTTATTAACATATCGGAAATTTTATGCCATTTTTAAATTTAAGTTTTGAAAAGCAGCAATAAACAAACAGCAATTAACGATATTCGTACAGGGTGGGGCAGAAAAACCTATCCGATTTCAAAACGTTATAAAATTAAAACCACTCAACCTGACAATTTTTTTTTTTTATTAACATATCGCAAATTTTATGCCATTTTTAAATTTAAGTTTTGAAAAGCACATCACTCAAATGTCGTCCTTGGGAGCGGATACACTGATTTGGGCGCTCGCGGTAGCTTTCCATGATTTTCACCGTCATTTCCACAGGAATTTCTTCAATTGCCCGAGCAATTTCCCTTCGTAAAGCAAGAAGGGTCCTTGGTCGATGCTGCAATACCTTCGATTTGAGGTAACCCCAAAGGAAGAAGTCACATGGAGTAAGATCCAGTGAGCGCGGCGGCCAGATAATATCACCTCTCAGAGAAATGAGGCGTCCGGGAAACATTTCCCTGAGAATGTCCAATAATCGTCGCGATGTATGGGCGGTTGCACCATCCTGTTGAAACCACACATTTTCCACGCCATTTTCTTCCATTTTGAGTTGAAGAAAATTTTCCAGCATGAAACAATAGCGCTCGCTGTTGACCGTTACGGTTTGCCCATTTTCTTCAAAAAAGTAAGATCCCCAGACGCCTAGGCGGGAAAGAGCACACCACACAGTCACTTTTGGGCTATGGAGGGGTTTCTGATGGATTTCCCGAGGATTTTCGTCACTCCAATATCGAAAATTCTGCCTGTTTACGGCGCCACAAAGGTGAAAATGGGCTTCGTCCGTGAAGAGCACAACATCGTCTATTGGGAGTTCTCGGAGATCGCGACACAGGTTCATACGGGTTTCAAAATCCCTTTCAATTAATTCCTGTGAAACAACCATTTTGTAGGGATGCATTTTGAGGTCCTGGTGCAAAATTCGCCGAATACTGCGGTTGGAAATCGCCAAAGCGAGCGAATGTTTTCGTGCCGAACGACGCGGGGAACGTTCAATCGCGGCTCTCACATTGGCCACGTTTTTAGGTCCTGTTGCTGTCCTGGGACGTCCAGGCGACTTCCTTTTCAATGCTGAACCCGTCTGTCGAAAATTTGACACCCACACTTTAATCGTAGCGTGATGTGGAACAGGATCATGACGCCCGAGTCCGAAATGAATTCGAAAAGTACGTTGTGTAGCAATTATCGAACCGCCGTTTTCGATAAACCGCTCAATAACAAAAGCACGATGTTCACCAGACCAAGGCATGTTGACTAATGACAAATGGCATAAAACCGGCTGTCTAACGGTTTTTACCCCACTACTCTACCTGTTCCCTCTTCTGAGAAAAAGAGATTTGAAATCGGATAGCTTTTTCTGCCCCTCCCTGTACAAGATGTCGGCAGCGATAAATTACAATTCTACGACGATATGCTCCGTCATGCACTCTTCCTCGCTGGCCGTATCCTCAAAAAAAAAAACATATTTTCGCGGAGATGGACGCGCTCGCAAATGTTCAAAAAAAAACTTTGGTGCAAAATAGTATTGCTACGTATGCAACTGAAGTTGAGCGTGTACTTTAAATTTTCGCAAATGTTACATTTTTATTCTCAAAATGAAAATAAAAATGTTACAAGCTTTAAACACATAACGATCGACATATTTTTGCCATTTTGTCACCTCCTCGGTGATGGCACTTGGAGCGTCTCGCACCCTCTTTGCTATGCCTCTGAGAACAGGTATCCGTTTCATTCTTCAACATACTTATTTATCTTGCAACAACTCTCTAGTGAAGGGCCTAGGTAATTCATTGCTAACTCAACTGCGTAATTATTATCTTAACTAGATTTATTTTGTCCATTATTATTTCCTCATTCATTTTATTATTGTTATTCAGTCTTATCAAGCATTTCTTACTACGAGTGCCAAAATAAAATCCATTTTTTGTTCTTATATTTTTATCGACCACACTACTGCCATCATATTTTAATCTCCCGTATTGTGATCGGTTAAAAATTAACACATAAGTAGAACTTGTTAAAGTAATACAAATATTTTGTTTATTACCAAGACTTATTTCAATGATTCCGATCTGGCGCGCTATTGCGAATTACCAATTTACTAAACAAAGAGTTGAGACTTAGGAATTTTTATACAGAACAACTTGACAAATTATAACATAAAGAATAACACAAAAACTAAAAGATAATTAAAAATAAAATATAGATAAATACGGATACTTATTACTGAGCAAATCCATTTAGGTATAAATGAAATTGCCAATTCTTGGTTGCAGAATACTTCAAACATTAAAAGTGCGATTCTTTTCGCAATCTACAACAAGTAAGTTAGTCTTACAAAGACTATATCAAACACTCATTGAAACAACTACTTCCCGGGCTAATACCCCGACGGACATTGAATTATACAACAAGTGTTTGCTGTTACATACAGTAACCTACTGCAAATGTAACAATTTGGGTCAAATTATTTAGGCCATCTATAGACGCGTTTCGAGATTTATCTCTCATCAGTATAGCTTTGCCATTCCCTCTAAACAATTTGACACCTTAGACTGGCGGTCACGTTACCGTTCAAACATAAGTATAAATGAAATTGCCAATTCTTGGTTGCAGAACACTTGGTT
This sequence comes from Philonthus cognatus, assembly GCA_932526585.2. NCBI lineage: Eukaryota > Metazoa > Arthropoda > Insecta > Coleoptera > Staphylinidae > Philonthus > Philonthus cognatus. The sequence goes on from OW052244.1 coordinate 102,124,204, forward strand.
GCAGAACACTTGTTGTATAATTCAATGACCGTCGGGGTATTAGCCCGGGAAGTAGTTGTTTCAATGAGTGTTTGATATAGTCTTTGTAAGACTAACTTGTTGTAGATTGCGAAAAGAATCGCACTTTTAATGTTTCAAATCCATTTAAGTAATGTTTCATCAACATTAAAACAACGTTTAATCTTGCTACAATGTTGATACAACGTTATTTGTTTGTTTTTTGCTCAGTGGGATAACTTGTTAAAGTAAAAACATATTTTCTTTATTACAATTCAATTTTTATTTAATTGTATTAAAACAATAGCATACGTGACGAACATGTTCGCAAATATAAAAAGCATCGAGTGATCAATTATGAAGAATCCAGCCGCTGAAATTTCAGGGCGTCTCGTAACAACTTCTTGGGTAAAAACTTGCATACGTAAACAATTTGCAGTATTGCCCATGTTGTACACAAGTTCTTGGAATACATTCACAGTTTTTGAGCCTGCATTTATCAACTTTTGACAGAATACACTTATTGCTATACAATTTGCCTACAATAATAAATAAATACATATAAATTGATGAAATGAAAGGCGATTGTCGACAAAATGTATTTTTTTTATCTACGACAGTGCCGCCAAACGCCTGTACCTTGCGGCACACATGACAAGGAATTTTTATTGCGCGGCACACTGAATGAAAATCTCGATCAAATTAATATTAAAAACAATCAAACAATCTCGATCAAATTAATATTAAAACAACAATATTTATATGTTAATAGTTGCAAAAAATAATAAAATCAAATTTATTTTTAAAGGATATGTATTCGTGATTCGAAAAAACAGAATTTGAACCTTTAATTCGAATCATATTTATCTCATATGAATCCTTTATTCGAGTATTCGTGATTCAAATCATATTAGGTGATTCGGATTCGTGATTGGAATCCATTGCACGAGGATTCGTCCCAGCTTTGGTCATAACATACTCATATTTCCCTAGGGGAATATGAAACTCTTTGACAACCCATATTTTCTTAGGGAAATATGGGTTGTCAAAGAGTTTCATATTCCCCTAGGGAAATATGAGTATGTTATGACCAAAGCTGGGACGAATTTCCCTAAGGAAACATGGATTGACAACATTTATTTAGTTTGGTTATATGAAATTATCTTAACGGTCAATTCAAGTCCCTAATATAATTGTAACGAGTGTTTTCCAATCCCAAAGTAAGCATGAAGTAAAATTTCGAGTTGAGAAAAGCCCTAAGAATTTGGATTTGGACGCGCAGCGTCCAAATCCAAATTCGGGCTTTTCTCAACTCGAAATTTTACTTCATGCGCCAAGCGCACAAAACACTGATTTAAAGTAAAATTGAAAATATACATTATTTAGTAAACAACACCCTTGGTTAAGATTTCACTGTTTATTGATTGACACTGCAACAATTGTTTCGCCACACTGTGGCTTCATCAGGCAGTTGAACAATCGATTATTCATCTGCCTGATGAAGCCACTGTGTGGCGAAACAATTGTTGCAGTGTCAATCAATAAACAGTAAAGATTGGTTATTGGTTTCACTGTTTATTGATTGACACTGCAACAATTGTTTCGCCACACAGTGGCTTCATCAGGCAGATGAATAATCGATTATTCATCTGCCTGATGAAGCCACTGTGTGGCGAAACAATTGTTGCAGTGTCAATCAATAAACAGTGAAATCTTAACCAAGTGTGTTATTTACTAAAAGTGTTGATATGAAATTTCACCAAGTAACAGCCTGAACTATTAAATTATTTAGTTTGGTTATATGAAATTATTTTAAGAGGTTGGGGAAACAAATTTGGAAAGACTCAGGGAAAAGTCAGGGAAATTTAACATTTCAAATTAGCTGCCGCCATAAATAACTAATCATTACTTTGTAAAAATACTCACAAGTCCATTAATAGCAGCTAAGCTCAAAAACATTGAATAACTGAAACTTCTGGAATCCGTCCTTTCCAAATAAGCATTTAAACAACCCAAAACCACCATTAAATTATGCACAATTTTGCAGAAAAAAACCAACCCCAAAGCGTCATTGACAGAATCAACACACTTCCACAAATTCCTAAACAAATCAACCACGCAATGTATTTTATCTGATATACACAAGCTCCTCATACCAACAGTATTCTTTAACAATTTTTCCATTACACAAGCTAGTAATTCAAATCTTAAAATTAATTCCCTAATAACACCCAATTCAATTACAAACAAAATGATCGCATATACATCTTGTGAAGTGTTGTTTATTACAAGGACAGTCTTGGTTTGAAAAAGGAAAAGGAAAGTATGGCGAAGGATTGTTAGGAAAATATGGCCAGTAAGTATTAGGAAAAAATATTTGATGTTTCGTCCGTATTGTAATTTAATTTTAAAATTCGCTGAGAAATTCATGTCGATTTTTTGTAAACTATCCAAAATTACCTGATATTTTTGAATTTTAGATATATTTATTGTGTAAATAGTCAAAACGTTAACCAACATTGACAATGTACGCACAAACGCACTGAATTCGGAATCTTTAACTAAATTATACTTTACTTTCATCATTTGCGAATATGCGCCTATGAATATTAATAACCCCATTAATGTTAACGAATATAATTTATTTGGTTTTAATGTGTTCGTTCCTATATCGTATTTCGGAAAAATTGCTAAAATATTAGCAATTTTTAACAAGATTTGAATTTTATAGCTCATTGTATTGATGATTTGATATTATTTGTTTAGTTGCTAGCTTTCTGAAACTGAGTATAAAATAGCAATTATCCTAATGCTCTTGTGTATTTGGTCGATAATTTATTAATTATTAAAGTTAATTGATTTGTTTTAATTAAGGAAATGTTTATACATTAGACGACTGCATTATTGATAAGAAAAGAAAATATTACCTTATTTGAACCCGTAACGATTGTTTTTGTTTAAAATCGTTTTACTTTATTAAATATCATTATTTATCCACCCCAGGGTTTCAATACAATATTTTACCTACGCCCTATCATACCACACTGTCATCTTAATTAAAATTACGTACACATGCATGTAATAGCTTTGGCAAGTACATTACGTGCTGACAGCTGAACAGCTGGTTGCTTACCGCACAACCAAATGACATTTTTTTGATGTACAAGAAGTTTTCCTTTAAAGTATACGTATTCAAAATTCAGCTTATTTTCTTTAAATCTTTAGTTATTCGTTGTTGTTTTTTTTTTAAAGAGGTCAAGCTTTAAACGAGTGTTTTCCATTCCCAGACTAAGAATGAAGTAAAATTTCGAGTTTAGAAAAGCCCCGTGAAAATTTGTCGAGGGTCGCGCAGCGACCCGAGACAAATTTTCTGGGCTTTTCTAAACTCGAAATTTTACTTCATGCGCCACGCGTATAAAACACTAAAACAGTGTGAACTTTATGTATATTTGAACCTCACTTGAAATCAACGTTTTATACGCGTGGCGCATGAAGTAAAATTTCGAGTTTAGAAAAGCCCAGAAAATTTGTCTCGGGTCGCTGCGCGACCCTCGACAAATTTTCACGGGGCTTTTCTAAACTCGAAATTTTACTTCATGCTTAGTCTGGGAGTGGAAAGCACTCGTTTAAAGCTTCAAATTGAACTCTTTTAATAAACAATGAACGTTTAAAGATTCTAATAGAACTCTTTAAAAAAAACAACGAATGTCAGAAATTTTACAGCTTTATCTAAAGCAAATAATTTTCTTTAAATCTTTAGATATTCGTTGTTTTTTTTTAAGTTTAATTTAGGGCTTTAAGCGAGTGTTTTCCACTCCCAGACTAAGCATGAAGTAAAATTTCGAGTTTAGAAACGCCCCGTGAAAATTTGTCGAGGGTCGCGCAGCGACCCGAGACAAATTTTCTGGGCTTTTCTAAACTCGAAATTTTACTTCATGCGCCACGCGTATAAAAAACTAAAATATTGTGAGCTTTACGTATATTTGAACTTCACATGAAATCAGTGTTCTATACGCGTGGCGCATGAAGTAAAATTTTGAGTTTAGAAAAGCCCAGAAAATTTGTCTCGGGTCGCTGCGCGACCCTCGACAAATTTTCACGGGGCTTTTCTAAACTCGAAATTTTACTTCATGCTTAGTCTGGGAGTGGAAAACAGTCGTTTAAAGCTTCAAATTGAACTCTCTTAAAAAACAACGAACGTTTAAAGGCTCTAATAGGACTCTTTAAAAAAAAAACAACGAATGTCAGAAATTTTACAGTTTTATCTAAAGGAAATTATTTTCTTTAAATCTTTAGATATTTGTTGTTTTTTTTTTTAAGGGTTAAATTTAAGGCTTCAAGCGAGTGTTTTCCACTCCCAGACTAAGCATGAAGTAAAATTTCGAGTTTAGAAAAGCCCCGTGAAAATTTGTCGAGGGTCGCGCAGCGATCCGAGACAAATTTTCTGGGCTTTTCTAAACTCGAAATTTTACTTCATGCGCCACGCGTATAAAACACTAAAATATTGTCAACCTAATGTTTATTTGAAAGTCACTTAAAATCAGTGTTTTATACGCGTGGCGCATGAAGTAAAATTTCGAGTTTAGAAAAGCCCAGAAAATTTGTCTCGGGTCGCTGCGCGACCCTCGACAAATTTTCACGGGGCTTTTCTAAACTCGAAATTTTACTTCATGCTTAGTCTGGGAGTGGAAAACACTCGTTTAAAGCTTCAAATTGAACTCTTTTAAAAAACAACGAACGTTCAAAGATTCTAATAGATCTCTTAAAAAAAACAACGAATGTCAGAATATTTACAGCTTTATCTAAAGGAGATTATTTTCTTTCAATCTTTAGATATTCGATGATTTTTAAGAGTTCAATTTAATGTTTTAAGCCCTGTGAAAATTTGTTGAGGGTGGAAAACACTCGTTTAAAGCTTCAAATTGAACTCTATCATAAAACAACGAATATCGGAAAATGTACAGCTTGATGCATGTGTTTACCTAAAAGAACAATTCCCTGTACATTGATCAAGTAGTAATTTAGTTGTCATCTTTGTAATGTTACTATTAAAAATAATTGAATAAGTAAGTTATTCTTTTATACTCATTGTTTATGTTGCTAGGGCGTAGGTAAAGTATCGTACGATTCTCGAGTGGTATGGCAATTACATATTCGCGGAACACTGCACTAGCCGCTGCGCGGCTCATGCGCAACATATCCGATCATATGTTATATGCTGCATACCACTCTCGTGACGTAATACAGGGTGTTTGAAAAACAACTCCCTAGTTTTATTATGTCATAGAAACTGTTCAAAGTGATACACACTATTCTAGTTTGTGGTGTTTGATTCAACAACTGTCTAAGTTTTGCTCCCCTGCAGCTGGCACACCCGCTTGACCTTGCGAAGGCTCCAGGGCTCAGTTCGCTTTAGTCAGTTCAGGCGTGCAGTGCAGTGCAATGGCTACTCCGCAACAAAAAGCGCAGTGTATTTGGCTTGTGCAAACTGAATCTGTTATAACAGTGTAACGTAATTTTAGACGTCAGTATGGTGTTGAACCTCCTACAGCAAACCGGTAGTGTTTTAAAAGGGAAATCACCAGTTAGACCGAGAACTTCTGAAGATGTTGGTCAACAGATCCGTGTTTCGTGTGTTCGGAGCCCAAAGATGTCATTGGCCAGATAGTTTTTGTTGTAGGAGATTCAACACCATACTGACGTCTAAAATTACGTTGCACTGTTTTCTTTTTTTTTATTTTCTTTTTTATTTATTTTTTTTTTATTTTGTGTTTTACGTCATCTATTTCCGCTGCTAAGGCCAATCATGACGCCGGAGATTAGGTCTACAGCTATCCGGGAATTTTGCCGAACCCGGTGGGAGTTCCAACCCACCGGTAGGGATCTTTAACGTGCACGCAACATCCAGGCAGTACACGGGTCCTACATGCATTTAACGTCATATCCGAGAAGACGGAGTGTTTGGCATTTTTATCCTAACCTATATATATGCAGACAACTTGTTAGGCCGGTATTTGAACCCCGGTCCGTGGCGTGGCAGTACAACACTCTAACCACTATACCACCAAGCTGCCCACGTTGCACTGTTATAACAGATTCAGTTTGCACAAGCCAAATAACACACTGCGCTTTTTGTTGCGGAGTAGCCATTGCACTGCACTGCACGCCTGAACTGAACTAAGCGAACTGAGCCCTGGTGCTATCTCAAGGTAAAGCGGGCGTGCCAGCTGCAGGGGAGCAAAAATTGGAGAGTTGATGAATCAATCACCACAAACTAGAATAGTGTATGTGGATAAATCAAACACTACAAACTAGAATATTTTGTATCACTTTGAGCAGTTGCTATGACACACTAAAACTAGTGAGTTATTTTTCAAACACCCTGTATATTAATAAAATCAATGATTGTTAATAACTTTTTTAAGGGGTTCTTCGACGAATCTAAGGACATCAATCAATTTATATATCATATTTAGATTATAATTAAAAAATACGCCCGGATCAAAAACAGTAATTATTTGCCGCCAAAATCATTTGGCATAATTCTATCTATATAATATATGTTCTATGAGTACTTTTTACGGCTGTGCACAAAAGACCAAAGCGCCGACACGATGTGACACTACTCGGTAGGATATATACTGTGGTTTCGCCACTTAATTAATCTTTATGATAAGGTAATTAAGAACGTGGCAACCATGTGTAAAACATAACCTCGAATGTATTTTCAAGGCCAAAGTCAGAATAACAGCCAGAGTATCCAACTAATATCCAACATTATAAAAAAATCACCAGATCTGGTTGGCCAATTGAAAAAAAACAGAATATATGTAATTTTGTTATACTTTTCAATAAATATATAAATTTTGATAGACATTATACCCACTCATTTTAATATTATGAGCTTACATACATTATATTAGCGACGGCTCGCAGCCTAACTTCAGGGTCGGCCACAGCGCCAAGGCACACAAAATTTGAGGTTGGAATCGCGCTTTATAAATACAAGCAATTGCACAACAAAGTCACCTTTCAATAACTGATACATATTACCTTGGGTCTCTGGCTTACCCTGAAGTTAGGCTGCGAGCCTCCGCTGCATTTTAATTTATCCACTGGAATATATTGATAAATATGCATCGTACAAAAAAATGTTTCGAACAAAAGTTTAATGGTTTAGAAGGGGCCATCCGATCCTATAAAATTTTCTTAACCCCCACCTCCCAGGGGAGGTCGAAGGGGGGCAACTTTAAAATCTTAAATAGGAACCCCTATGTTTTATTCAAGATTCGGATTCTACACCAAAAAATTATGTTTTATATGAAAAAAAAAATTGAACTCATGATAGATGGCGCTGTAGTCGCAAGATGAAAACGTTTCCTATAAACCTAAAAAACGGCCTTTACTTAGACTTATATGAAAAAGAGTGTATAAAGTTTACTTCCAGGCTTTTTTAATTCGTGACAGATGGCGATAGAATCGCCAAAACTAGATTTTTTCAAAATAGCGCATACGATTTGATTTTTGTCAAAAAATGTTTTTAATGCTACCAAAAAAAATCGTATCTTTGTCTACGGTGTGTATGCTATTTTTATTATTTTCGGCTGACGGGAAGTATTTTTATTTGAGCGACTAAGTTGAAACAAATCATTTTACCAGTAGCGGACATTTTATTACACAAATTAACTTTAATAAGTCATTAGAATAATGAATTCTATAGTCCTATATTATTTTAATTTGCGGTAGGTACCTAGCAGATTTCTTTAGGTTTACCGGGAACGTTTTCATTTTTGCGACTACAGCGCCATCTATTACAAATTCAAATTATTTATTTAAATAAAACCTACATCAATTTTGGTGTAGAACCCGAATCTAAAATAAAAAATAGGGGTTCCTATTTAAGATTTCAAAGGCAACTTTGAAATTTTGAATAGGAACCCCCTCCTGGGAGGTGGGGGGTAAGAAAATTTCATATAATCGGATGGCCCCCTCGAAACCATTAAACTTTTGCAACCAAGAATTGGCAATTTCATTCATACTTATGTTTGAACGGTAACGTGACCGCCAGTCTAAGGTGTCAAATTGTTTAGAGGGAATGGCAAAGCTATACTGATGAGAGATAAATCTCGAAACGCGTCTATAGATGGCCTCAATAATTTGACCCAAATTGTTACATTTGCAGTAGGTTACTGTATGTAACAGCAAACACTTTTTGTATAATTCAATGTCCGTCGGGGTATTAGCCCGAGAAGTAGTTGTTTCAATGAGTGTTTGATATAGTCTTTGTAAGACTAACTTGTTGTAGATTGCGAAAAGAATCGCACTTTTAATGTTTAACATTAAACTTTTGTTCGAAACATTATTTATCATATTTGTCGAGATATTCCAGTGGATAAATCAAAATGGGTCACCCTGTATATACTAGGTAATCTTATAACAGTATAATATCGAGGTATATCGTTTAGAGCGAACTGTTCGCTATAACCGTTACTACTGCTTAAAGAGAATACTGACAGTAGCGGACCAATACGGGTGGTCCTTGCAAGTTCACTATAAACGATTTTGACTGTATAAAGGGTGGAAACCTTAACTGGAATAAATTCAGTATTTATGAAATGAGAAGTTCTAGAAAAAAATGCTCGGACAGGTCGATTTTTGTTTTTTATTGCGCACTTTTTAGCGTCTTCAAAACAAGTATAACGTCACTATCCTTTCACGTATAACGTCAAAGGCAATTTTTTTATATGTAGCCCTTTTCATTCTCTTTACGACCATGTAAAAATATTTTATTTTTTTAATTTTTATATTTCAAAAGATAAACAAAAATTCTTAAAAAAACTTATTTAATGTAAGAAATATTAAAAATACAGGGTTATTCAAAAAAGAGGAACAGATTTCAAACATTTATTTCTTGCAAACTACAAAAGGTAGAACCATAATTCCAACGTTCCTAGACAGACAAAAGTTTAAAATTTGAATAGTCCAGGCAGAAGTGCCAACCACCTCCGCATTGGCACTGTTGCTTGTCATGCTAATCATGACAATCGTCTGTAGTAAAATGGTGACACAACAAGAAAATGCCCGAATGTGGCTTTCGCGGACCAGTCTTAATTAGTTCCGCTCGATCTTTGTTGGAAAACTTTCTAAAAATGCAGTTTGGAAAAATACAACCCTATTGTTATCTCTGAGCAACTCGATCGCTTAAATTTGTTCCCACGTCCCCTTTTATACCTGATTCTTGAAACCCCACCCTTCTCTTAAATCATTCCCGGATATTCCTTCCAAAAACTTATCACCTTTCCATCAACCAGCGTTCGAGTAAGTTCTCCTTTTCTTGTAATGTGAAACTTGTAATTTTAACACTTCTTTTAATTTGTAACCTTTAACTTAACTTTCATTTCACTTTGTCTTAATTCTTTCATATTTTCAATATTATATAGTTTAATTCATTTTGTTATTTCATTGTTATTTATTTATTTTATTCGTTTTATATTTGTACATTTTATCTTGATGCACGTATATTTAATAAATATTTTTTGTTAACATAATACGTGTCTAAGTAATTAAAAAACCCAAACCGTCTAATGGCGTAAACAGTAACGATACCGGGAGTTGGGATATGTGAGGGATGTACCTAGACAACTTCAACCAATTGTTGAAGAAAACAGTAAATTGAATGCGTTATTGTCTATTCAAGATAATCCGCAGACTTCAACACGACAAGTGGCCCGTGACAACGATATCAGTCACACTACTGTTCTTAAAATATTAAAAAATGCAAAAATGCATCCTTTCAAGATACAGATAGTTCACGAATTAGCTGAGAATCACCCAGACAGAAGAATTGAATTTTGCGTACAAATGATGAACCTTATTGTGAATAATCAAATATCTTTAGATTTCATCCTTTTTTGCGACGAATGTACACTTCTGGGCAATAAAATTAAGCACACAAAATATGTTATAGTTTAAAACGGACGTGATGAGTTTCCTAGTTACGAAAATATGTACATATGTCAATTTCCTTAATGTCAAAATGCTATGTCTTTTAAACAACAATTCAAAAATTCGAATTCTAACTAAAATAGAAGATTTTTCTTTTTCGGCTTGGTTGTCTTTATTACGAGCTTTGTTTCCAAAAAGTCATAGTTTTGTTTTTTAATAAAGGTTTTATTTTCAAGTTATGGTGTTTTATTATTTAATGAAACTGCTGTTAGGCAATTAACACAGACCCGAATTATACAACTAGAATATTGTAAAAAATTGTTATAGGACTTGTGCTTAATTTTATTGCACAGAAGTGTACATTCACATTAAATGGTAAAGTAAATCGTCATAACTGTCGGTATTGGAGTGACAATAACCCTCGTTGAATCTAAAAAAACTGTACTCAGCGGCCACAAAAAGTCAATGTGTGGGCTGGGCTAATTGACAATAGAATACTAGGACCAATATTCATCTTAATGGCGAAGCATATCTTAATTTTCTCCAAGAAGATATCGTTCCATCTTTAGCCGCACTATATTCAAATGAGTTAGATCCCGATTTGCCCAATGAATGGGTCTGGTTTCAATAAGACGGAGCTCCACCGCAATATGCTGTGAACGTTCGACAATATTTGAATGAAATTTTTCCGAATAGTTGGATTGGATGAAGAGGTGCAATTAAGTGGCCGGCAAGATCTCCTGACCTTACCCCACTCGATTTTTCTTCTGTGGGGATATCTCAAGAACAAAGTTTATGTTACAAAACCGGGGACTATTGAGGATCTCAAGGAACGTATCAGGCATAAAATGAGAAATATTTCACCAGAAATGTTTCAAAATATAAGGTATAGGTTTTATCACCCATTCGCTATTTGCCAAGAGAGAAACGGTACTCATTTTGAATATTTGTTACATTAAATAAATTTATTAAGAAAAATGTTTTTGTTTAATTTTTAAAATATAAAAAACAAAATATTTTTACATGGTCGTAAAGAGATTGAAAAGGGCTACAAAATTAATCAAGTAAAGAAAATCCATTTAACAAAATTGCCTATGACGTCATACATGAAAGGCTAGTGATGTCATACTTAAACTTGAATGAAAACTCTAACACTTTCTTCACAATAAGTTTTTATTTTGCTAGATGTACATTTCGAATACTAAGTACTCATTATCAATAGCTTACCTGTCATACTTGTTTTGAAGATGCTAAGATTTTGTTTTGGAAATTCTCATTTTATAAATACCGAATTTATTCTAGTTAACGTTTCCACCCTGTATATCGAGGTATGTATACTCTAAGGAACAATTCCCTGTATGTTATTTACACTATGGAGGCGAAATCTATTGTGCATATAACGGTATAAACCCTAGCGCCAGCATTACCTATTGCTATAATAACATATTTCACAACCTTGGTTGATAATATGCTATTAAATCATACCTACACATTATAGACTGCGCTATAACTGGAAAAACACTATGCCGAAACTTTTACGTAGAAGCGTTGATGGATTTATACATGAGAGCTAGTTATATATTCAGTGAACACATTCCCCTACACCCCATGCCCTATTCCGATCTAATTTAATATGTTTATCCGCGGGTGATGCGGGCGCCCTATGCAGATTTTAATCGGAGAAGAATCAATTTTGATTTTGTAAGAAGCGGCATTAAAAATTAGAATCACGCGCGATATCCCGCTATCAATATACCTCGAGATTAGGTTTTAAGAAAACATTCGGCATTCTTGAAGATTTTCTAGTATTCAACGTCTGTATGCGTGGTAAAAATTCGTAATTTTTGATCGATTGTATTTCTATAATTTACATAAATCGTAACATCGAAATGTATACTTAACGTTTCTTTATAAAAAAAATATGTTCATACGTTCAAATTAAATGATATGTAAACATGGAACAATAAAAGTGTTTACCTTTACCCAATGTAAAAATCTGGTTCTATCAAAAAAGTAGCAGAACAAGTATCGAAGATAATGTATGTTTTTACTATCCAGCGCCATACACAAGTATTAGATCAGTTTGTATCCAATAACGACTAAGTATTAAACAAATAGCCTATGGTTATTGTGTAATTTGTGAGGGGTGACCGGCTGGAAAGCAAACTAATGTTTTTTTTTTCTGGCGTGTGCCTAAAAGTCAAACATCGCATCGCCCAAATGATGTTAATGTACAAACATAATACATACTGTGCAGTGTATCTCTCTCACCCCTCACGCTGAAGGGTTAATATTAAATGATTGTTTGATCATAGTACCTTTTAGCGGTAGCTCCGAGGGCTCGGAGAAGGGTAACATGTTTTAATTGAAACCAATCAATATTAATAACGCTGTTGCGATTTTAAATCGTCCGCCACAGGATTAAGGGGTATCTGTGAGAGAGGGTGAATGAGTTTAATATAGTTTATGGTTTTGCCTTTTTAGTTGCTTCATAAATAATAAGATCCATTTGCACTGTACGCAAATAATGGAATACATAATATCATATTTTCTCTTGAAATAAAATAAACAAACAATATTTTATTGGTATTCATTATTTTACGGCCGATATTACCAACAATGTAAGAGAAATTAAAACTATATTTATTTTATCAATTCATTTGTTTTGACATACATTATGGTTATCTTTAATTATTTTCTCACTTAACCTGTGGTGAAATATTTTAAACTATTAACTATTAATTAAAACACTTGATATTGTATCACTGTTTTTATTTAACTTTCCAACTGGTTTCAACTACAAGGTCCAGTTGCACCAGAAACGTTGAACTCGAGGTTAAGCTGAACTCAAGTTCAAGATGACAGTTCGTATCAAAGACTCAAAAATCTAAATATTCAAAAATTCATAAATTTAAATCAGAAATTTTAAATTTATTAAGTAATTTATATTTTAAATTTTCTGTATCCGAAACAGAAAAATCGTCTCACGTATTGAATGATTTTTTTTTTAATAGTGTGACGAGAATTGTGTATATAACACTGATTTCAAGCGAAGATTACTCTTTCACAATATTTCAGTGCTTTCAGTGTTTAATACGGGTGGCGCATGAAGTAAAATTTCGAGTTTAGAAAAGTCCAGAAAATTTTCACGGGGCTTTTCTAAACTCGAAATTTTACTTCATGCTTAGTCTGGGAGTGGAAAACACTCGTTTTAAGCTTCAAATTGAACTCTTTAAAAAAAGCGTATGTAATATTTTTAAATATTCGTGATTTTCTTAAAAGAGGTCAATTTTAAGTTTAAACGAGTGTTTCCACTCCCAGATTAAGCATGAAGTAAAATTTCGAGTTTAGAAAAGCCTGAAAATTTGGTTTGGTTGCGTAGCGCGAAGCGCGGAGCGACCAAACCAAATTTGCAGGCTTTTCTAAACTCGAAATTTTACTGCATGCGCCCCGCGTACAAGACACGGATTTGAAGCGAAATTAACTCTTTCACAATATTTCAGTGCATTCAATGTTTAATACGCGTGGCGCATGAAGTAAAATTTCGAGTTTAGAAAAGCCCAGAAAATTTGTCTCGGGTCGCTGCGCGACCCTCGACAAATTTTCACGGGGCTTTTCTAAACTCGAAATTTTACTTCATGCTTAGTCTGGGAGTGGAAAACACTCGTTTTAAGCTTAAAATTGAACTCTTTAAAAAAAAGCGTATGTATTATTTTTAAATAGTCTTTATTTTCTTAAAAGAGGTCAATTTTAAGTTTAAACGAGTGTTTTCCACGCCCAGATTAAGCATAAAGTAAAATTTCGAGTTTAGAAAAGCCTGAAAATTTGGTTTGGTTGCGTAGCGCGAAGCGCGAAGCGACCAAACCAAATTTTCAGGCTTTTCTAAACTCGAAATTTTACTGCATGCGCCCCGCGTACAAGACACGGATTTGAAGCGAAATTAACTCTTTCACAATATTTCAGTGCATTCAATGTTTAATACGCGTGGCGCATGAAGTAAAATTTCGAGTTTAGAAAAGCCCAGAAAATTTGTCACGGGTCGCTGCGCGACCCGAGACAAATTTTCACGGGGCTTTTCTAAACTCGAAATTTTACTTCATGCTTAGTCTGGGAGTGGAAAACACTCGTTTTAAGCTTCAAATTGAACTCTTTAAAAAAAGCGTATGCATTATTTTTAAATATTCTTTGTTTTCTTAAATGAGGTCAATTGAAAGTTTAAACGAGTGTTTTCCACTCCCAGATTAAGCATGAAGTAAAATTTCGAGTTTAGAAAAGCTTGAAAATTTGGTTTGGTTGCGTAGCGCGAAGCGCGGAGCGACCAAACCAAATTTTCAGGCTTTTCTAAACTCGAAATTTTACTTCATGCGCCCCGCGTACAAGACACTGATTTGAAGCGAAATTTACTCTTTCGCAATATTTCAGTGCATTCAGTGTTTAATACGCGTGGCGCATGAAGTAAAATTTCGAGTTTAGAAAAGCCCAGAAAATTTGCCATTGAGGTCTTATTGAAACGTCTCGTGTTTATATGCAAATCATCCTGTGTGCTCTAACGTATACATAAATCAACAACATCCTAGTTGAAAACTGGCCCTACAAACCAAAACTACAAAACCTGTACATATTAAGGTAATCCACGCCCTGCATAATCCTCGCAGGGATTAAAGAGCATCTGTATTAATGAGCATTAATGGTATCGTTACATGACCGCGTAAATTTCATTTATATTAATTACTATTCAATTATTGCACGGGCGCAAAGATGAACTAACTCTCAAATGTCATTAATCATAATCAGATCGTTTACGGTTTAAAATTAATGTTACGATATTTCGTTATTGTAGAAAGGAAATGTCGCTTATTGATATATTTGATTTTATAGGTAGTTACAAGTATAATTATGAGAGGAATAAATCGATGGCGAGTCCGAATGTTGGAAAGACGTCTTGGAGAAATCAAACTGTGGATGAAGTAACAAGTAAGCATGATTCTTGTATCTACGAACTATTGGCGCAGTCAGGATTTCGCCTTAGGGAAATCTGTTGATACAAATCAAATACGATTAAATTTTTAGAAAAATAAATATGTGTCTAAATTAGTTAAATTGTGCACTTATTTAGTTCAAAATTAAGAAAGAATTAAATAAATTCCTCAAAAATTAACAATAATCTTGTAATCGATATATGTTTTTGAGTTTCGTGAAGAGTATAATCAATCTTTAATTAATTTCTCACTTAACTCGTGGTGAAACATTTTTGAATCTAATACTGGATGATTTAAATTAAATTTAAATTAAAACACTTGGTTTGTTTCACTTACTTCATGCTTAGCCTAGGAGTGGAAAACACTTGTTTTTAGCTTTAAAGTAAGTAAAACAAACCAAGTGTTTTAATTTAATTTAAATCAGCCAGTATTAGAGTATAATCAATAAATAATTAACACTGTTGTGTCCTTTCTTCACATTTTATTTTCTAATGGTTAGATATATATTTCAAGTGCTAAGCACTCATTATCAATAACAGTTGTTATTGATAATGAGTGCTTAGCACTTGAAATATACAGAGAGTTTTATGTAACACCGAACATTTTCATAACGAGAATATTTCTTTTAAGTATACATATGCATACGTTGTACATTTTCCGACGCTCGGTTTACTAAGAGAATTCTTATTTGAAGCTTTAAACAAGTGTTTTCCACTCCCAGGCTAAGCGTAGAAATTAATTAGAACTTTAAACGAGTGTTTTCCACTCCCAGGCTAAGCATGAAGTAAAATTTCGAGTTTAGAAAAGCCTGAAAATTTGGTTTGGTCGCGTAGCGCGAAGCGCGGAGCGGCCAAACCAAATTTTCAGGCTTTTCTAAACTCGAAATTTTATTTCATGCGCCACCGGTACAAAACACTGACATTACGAAGCTTAAAACACACCGCTAAACTTTACATTGAATCAGTGTTTTGTACCGGTGGCGCATGAAGTAAAATTTCGAGTTTAGAAAAGCCTGAAAATTTGGTTTGGCCGCTCCGCGCTTCGCGCTACGCGACCAAACCAAATTTCCAGGCTTTTCTAAACTCGAAATTTTACTTCATGCTTAGCCTGGGAGTGGAAAACACTCGTTTAAAGTTCTAATTAATTTCTCTTAATAAACCGACTGTCGGTTTGGTTTGGTCGTGTAGCGCGAAGCGCGGAGCGACCAAACCAAATTTTCAGGCTTTTCTTAACTCGAAATTTTACTTCATGCGCCACTGGTACAAAACACTGATTCAATGTAAAGTTTAGCGGTGTGTTTTAAGCTTCGTAATGTCAGTGTTTTGTACCGGTGGCGCATGAAGTAAAATTTCGAGTTTAGAAAAGCCTGAAAATTTGGTTTGGCCGCTCCGCGCTTCGCGCTACGCGACCAAACCAAATTTTCAGGCTTTTCTAAACTCGAAATTTTACTTCATGCTTAGCCTAGGAGTAGAAAACACTCGTTTAAAGTTCTAATTAATTTCTCTTAATAAACCGAGCGTCGGAAAATGTACAACGAAATGCATATAGTATACATATAATATTCTCGTTATGAAAATGTTCGGTGTTACATAAAACTTCTTGTATATCTAACCATTAGAAAATAAAGTGTGAAGAAAGGATACAACAGTGTTAATTATTTAATAATCTTGTAAACTTTAAAAATCTCTCCGTACTCGATTTACTTGTCTATATTCGTATTTACCAAATTTACAGCGAATACTTAAATATTATTAAATATACCTAGAGAAGTTAAAATATAAATTTTCAATTCATAAACTCAGAAAACAGCAATCTCTTAATACTTGTTACTTTCCCCCATATTCAAAACAAAAGGAAAGTATTGTTATAAACTCAGAAAATAGTATTGTTATAAACTCAGAAAATAGTAATCTCTTAATACTTTTTACTTACCCCCATATGCAAAACAAAGGGAAAGTATTGTTTTCGTGAACATTTTCAGATTAAAATTTGTTGTGGATATATCCATTTTGAGGTCACCCGAGTTAATTAAAGCCATTTTTTAAAATTGTCTGTCTGTCCTTCTGTACACTCATATTTGTCTATGCTGTATATTTCATTAGTAAATTTAATTGACCCCCTCCGCAAGATAAAATCCGGGCTGCGGTACTGTAACTAATTATAATACATAATTTTCCAATAATATTTGTCTATGTTGTATATTACATATTTCATTATTAAATTTAATTGACCCACTCCATAACATAAAATCCGGGCTGCGCTACTTACTAATTATAATATATAATTTCTCAATATTAATAATGATGTAAGCACATAGTAATTGAACCATGAGATAAAATCTGTCTGTTTTTTTGTATTAGGTTCGCACGGGGAGAAAAACACAACCACAGAGGAAAAATGTAGGGAAAGTCCAGAAACGTCGAAGCCTGGATGTATACAAAGCGGGGGTGGCAGCAGGAGAGGATCTCTTCAATTATGGCAGTTTTTAGTCGCGCTGCTTGACGCCCCAGACGCGTCTGCGGGGTGCATCGCATGGACCGGGAGAGGGATGGAATTCAAGTTAATTGAGCCAGAGGAGGCAAGTTTATATACTGATTTATCTCTATAAAATTATCATTTAAAAATGATCGATGACACGAGATAAAACGGTTATATATAACAAGAATTGAAATTCGAGAAAATTTAAACAAAATGCATTTGTTGTTTTTTTCAATATCCGTATTTTGACAAAATGTATGGGGATCTCAGTTATTTGAAGGGATAGATGCCCGTTTGCACCCAAGTCGATTAACTTAATCAGTGATTAGTACTTTTTAAAAACACAACAATTATATTTACAAATTGTTTACACAATTGCATATTGATATCTCACAAATTTATAACATTCTTGTGTTCTAGAAATTTGACTTAATCAGAGGTTTAATCAATGATAAGTGGATGAGTATAGCTTATCGGTCGGGGTGCAAATGGGCCAGAGTCGGTTAAATTGGGGCAAAGTTGCGTATTTTTAGGCCTACAAATAATCTGAAAACAAGTTTAAAATTGTTTTTGTGATATCAACAGAAACAAATTTTTTGAAATTTTGTTTTCAGTTTTTCATTTAAAAACTATTGTATCTAGATATTTAGAACTTTAACATTTACTTTTTATTGAGGAATCTAGTAGCATCTTTTATTTCAGATAACATTTACCCGGGAACTTAATACCAAATTTTGTTTTTCTTACGAGAAATGTAACTGTGCTAACAAATAGAAAGACTGTTATTCCTTACTTCACTTTTTATTTTTATGTTAGATGTACATTTCGAGACACAAGGTGCTCATTATCAATAACAAACTAAATTCTTAAAACTATGTGCGCGGTATATATAGTTGACGGGATATCGGAAAAACCAAACAGTAATTAAACCTATTGTTAGCGGCTAAAGGTTCTAGATGGGTGTCGGTGTCATTACATTATCTGCGGGATGGGACGGCGCGGGCGGCTTATGGATCGGGAAGTTGGTCGGTAGGATTACATTCACTGAAGGATTATTTTTGGGTAACAAATCTAATAATGGATTAACTAAGGGACTAAGATCGAAATTCAGCAAAACATTTTTATTTTTATACATTTCAATGGATTCAAGCATATTTAATCTACGATGACTTGATTGCTTTAAAAGTTTAATATTGTTTACCGAGAATGTGTGTCCTGTTTCAATTGAATGGTGTGCAACTGCTGATTTGTCCGGGTTTTGAATTTTAAAATAATACTGGTGTTCTTTAAATCTTTTTAATATGTTACGTTGTGTTTGACCTACGTATATTTTATTGCAATTGTTGCAGTTTATTGAGTAAATTCCGGATTTTTCTAGGTGGTTTGTTTTAGTGAATGTGTTGCCAAGTAAACATTTTAATTTTGTGTTGACATAAAATGCAGGAGAAAGGTTGAATTTATTCAATAAACCACCAATTTTCATACAAGTTGCTGGGTGGTACACGAATCTAGCATACTTTTTTGGGGCGGCTTCCTTTGAGTTGGTTAGTGTGGAATTTGAAATAATTTTATGATTCTTAATTTGTTTGTTAATTAATCTATTGATTTCTTAGCAAAAATTTTTTTAAACCATCTTGAAAATAAGGCTAAGAAAACAATCCCTAACTTTCCGAGGGTCTGGTATAGATACGTAGATGATATTATTGCAATAGTTAAAACAGACACAGATATGAAAGACATAACATTAAAATTAAATATACTTTTCCCTAGTATTAACTTTACTTATGAAATAGAAGAAAACAATCAAATTCCCTTTTTAGACTTACTTTTGATAAAAAACAATAATACAAAAATAGAATTCAACATTTACAGAAAAAACACACACACATTTAATTACATCCACTCATCTTCGTCTTCTCCTTTTAAACACAAATTAGCAGCTTTTAACAGCATGATTTTTAGAGCAATAAACATACCATTATCCAAAGAAAATAGGGAAAAGGAATTTAGTTTAATCAAGAACATAGGCATTTCATTAAATTACAGCATTGACACAATCAATAGATTAATTAACAAACAAATTAAGAATCATAAAATTATTTCAAATTCCACACTAACCAACTCAAAGGAAGCCGCCCCAAAAAAGTATGCTAGATTCGTGTACCACCCAGCAACTTGTATGAAAATTGGTGGTTTATTGAATAAATTCAACCTTTCTCCTGCATTTTATGTCAACACAAAATTAAAATGTTTACTTGGCAACACATTCACTAAAACAAACCACCTAGAAAAATCCGGAATTTACTCAATAAACTGCAACAATTGCAATAAAATATACGTAGGTCAAACACAACGTAACATATTAAAAAGATTTAAAGAACACCAGTATTATTTTAAAATTCAAAACCCGGACAAATCAGCAGTTGCACACCATTCAATTGAAACAGGACACACATTCTCGGTAAACAATATTAAACTTTTAAAGCAATCAAGTCATCGTAGATTAAATATGCTTGAATCCATTGAAATGTATAAAAATAAAAATGTTTTGCTGAATTTCGATCTTAGTCCCTTAGTTAATCCATTATTAGATTTGTTACCCAAAAATAATCCTTCAGTGAATGTAATCCTACCGACCAACTTCCCGATCCATAAGCCGCCCGCGCCGTCCCATCCCGCAGATAATGTAATGACACCGACACCCATCTAGAACCTTTAGCCGCTAACAATAGGTTTAATTACTGTTTGGTTTTTCCGATATCCCGTCAACTATATATACCGCGCACATAGTTTTAAGAATTTAGTTTGTTATTGATAATGAGCACCTTGTGTCTCGAAATGTACATCTAACATAAAAATAAAAAGTGAAGTAAGGAATAACAGTCTTTCTATTTGTGATTAATCACTTCACGTAAACTCGAAACAATACAGTTATGTGCTAACAAAAATTTAACTTGTGAATATAGACTATTATTATTATTATGAGCGCCATTTTGGATTTTCATATTTTAAAACAAAATATTTTTTCTGAACTCGGTGATGTATAACACTAAATTTATTTTAGATTTGATATTTAAAATTCAAATATTTTCTTTTATTGTAAAGAGTGCCTTGAAAACAAAATCATATGATTTTTAAATACCTTATGATATTAATTGCAAAACTAACATTTACCATTACCATTACAGGTGGCAAGAAGGTGGGGAGCTCAGAAAAACAGACCAGCAATGAATTATGACAAATTGAGTAGATCGTTACGATATTACTACGAGAAAGGAATTATGCAAAAAGTCGCAGGTATGTTATTTAATTCTTAAGATATTGTACATGATATATGTTCTAGCAATAAAGAATTGAATACTTCAGATAGGGATTGCCGCTTTTTGTAAATGTTAGCAACATTTTTAAGTGTGCGTTTGTTCGGAATCTGATCGAATGACATACAAATAGCCCTCCAGATCACGATATCAAAATTATTCTATGCTCCATAACCTATAAATAGTTACCTTTTTTTTTAAATTATGGTATGCTGAGTTGACTTCAGTACCTAATGTTCAACATGTTTCAAGTTTTATATGCGTACAGGGTGCCCGATTTTTCGGGCTGCACTATGGGAAATTCGCCGCTGTTTGGTCGTAGAAGAAGCAGAGTGTTAACCACGCATGCAAATGTATTTACTCGCCCTCCCACCTCGTAAATGCAATTTGGTATTCGTTTGCAATACGAAGCTTTAAAAAGTTGTCAAACAATCTACTGTAATTGTTTTGATCTAATTTGGAAAAAATTAAGCTTCCTATATTTAAAAATTACCCATATGTTCGTTATTTTTGATTTTTTCTCCACTTTGTAAAATCATTATCAGAGTAACTTTTACGACTCGACTTATAAAGTAATCTGCAAAGCCATTTGTTTTTGTTATTACAAACACAACTTTTGTTATTGTTGTATCCGCATGTGGAAATTTGCATATCATTAAACAGCATTTTTTAAGCTGATTGTAATGATGTGCTACATGTTAATTTTTTAAGAATGTATTTTTATTTTATGTTGCTATGGAAACAAGCGCGCTATGTCCACAAAAACTATTGCATAGCAACATAATATTGTTTGATTGCTATGGGAACTTGATTATAACAATATATAATCAAAAGCCATGTGAGATATCGTTAAATAATAATAATAATAATGCTTCCAATCTCAGGCCCCATAAACTCAGCGCTTGTGGAAAGTTATAAATGCATTTCAATGATATCTTGAAATGTTTGCATGATAAAAACAAAAGGTGAGGGTAGAAAACAAAAACGAATCGTTTGGAATAATTTTACACAACTTGAAAATTATAAATACGGAGATATACATTTAAAAAAAAGATCGAAACAAATTAAGGTATTTCAAATGTGAAAGATTATAATAAACCACTAAAATACACAACTTTCCCCCGTATAACTGATTCTCTATCTCTTCAAATAAACGACATCCCCCATAGACAGTTGCAGCTCGCAAAACGGGTACCCCCATATATTGCCTAAACCCGGCGCAACCACCATTTACTATAACATTTTCTTTTAAAGGGTGCTCAAAAATGAACGTTATAATTGTTGCTCTAAAAAATTTGAAATTTTGTTAGTATGCAGGGTGTAACACAAAACATGATCACCCGTGCACGGGAATCGACCCGGTTTGTGGCTCGCCGTGCGCTATACCGTCCGGCGACGTTACCGCTCACACACCACCTGCCCAGTTTCTGAATTTATTTTGTAATTTTTTATTCGTGTCATAAGTCTCAAATACATACATTTAGATAGGTGGTATAATAACCTTCTAATAAATCATAATCAGACGCCATGTTGCCATTTGAAAAAATTGAGCTATTTAAAAAAGTGACCCACCTATAATTTAAAGGCATGTGTTGGGCAAATGAAGAAACAAAAACTGATAATCTTTGTTTTTTATACATTTATCATACAAAACAAATTATATTAAGGCAGTCACAGAAATATGTTACGGCGATCATAGCCACAATGCACTATAATTTTTTGAAAAAAAAAATATTGACACTTGTAACTTTTTTGAAAAAAACAATTGATTTGTATGTAAAATGACATGCTGTATCCGAAAACAAAACATATGTAGAGTGTTCCATTTAAAGTGTCCAAATTGATGTCACTTCTGGTGAAACCGCAAGTGCTGTTAAAGGTTCTTGGTCACCACTTAACTCCAATTTGCTTTTAGTATAAACATACCAAATTTCAAATTGATATCTCATGTAATAACAAAATCTTTGTCGGATTTATTTTTTCTAAATTTCTTAAAAATATCGAGTTATGAAAATTTTATTTAAAAAAAATAGTTTTATTAAAATAGGATCAGTTAAAGTGTTTGAATTTGTTTTATGAACACAAATCCGTTTTTAGAAATAAAATCTAAAAATAAATAAGCGAAGAAATATGGTAAAGCAGTATATTTTAAACTTCGCAATATATAAATATTTCATACGCGTTTAGAGAAGCCTGAAAATTTTATAAGAGCAAAAAAAAGAATAAAATATTTTCTCATAGAAAGAATTTGGCAATTTGCGCTTGGGCCGCATTCACAGCTACTTCGCCATGAAATGTAAAAATTCGCTGTAGTAAAAAAAAAAAGAGTTTCAGCGCACCTAGTTTTTCGCTTCCAAAATTGAACTTTACCAATCGATGGAAGAACGTGCCTAGAACTTAAAAAACGTTATATTTTCTTAAAGTTTTCCTTAAATTCGCTGTAATAAACGAAAATTCGATTTGTTGTACTTCTGGTTCTTTGCTCCAAAAATTGAACTTTACCAAAATATGACCTTAACGTACTTGGATATCATATCAATTATAAAGTCCATTACTTTTTACTTCATTCATATTATTTTAATTATTTAAAAGGAATATTTAATTCTAAATGGTGAATGCGCGGGGGTGTAGGTAATACAGGGCGACCGACGGGAACTGGACAAATTTTAAATAATCAGTATGCGCTTGTTTCTCTTATATAAAAAGGGGGGCGCTAGTAAATCGGCGTACATCCGTGCACCCACAAGACTGGGGACGTCTCTGTGGACACTACCTGTCTGACATTATCATACATTTATTATATGCAATTGAAATAGCATGTAATTACGAAGATATTGGTAAAATAAAATTAAGTTTTCATTAAAAAAACAAGTCAGTACTGACTATTTTAAACACGTCCGATTTCGCTCGGTCACCCTGTTTATATCTATTTTTTGATATATTTCTGTAACTTTTGTAGAGTTTGCTATATAATTAATGAAGCGATCTGGAGCAAGCTAAGAGCTATTAAGATTAACAACAAAATTTAAAATAAAAACAACAGGGGGTGCTAAGTTGACCAACCCCTTGAAGAGCATTACGCAATGGAGAGTGATATTGAGAAACTGTTTGTGGCTAGAACTGCATTAAATAGATCTGGATGAGATATGGTTTCAAGAAGATAGCGCCATATCCCACATTGCGAATTAAATAATCGATTTATTGAAAGAAAATTTTGGCGATAGGACACCTCGTTTGTTCGATTTTATTTGATTGTAGTTTTTCTCTTCGCGGTTATGTGAAATCATTGTTTTGCGCTAACACAACTATTTATGTATTACATGATTCTAAAATGTTAAAAACCGCTGCTTTAGATATTATACAGGGAATCTTCTTTATATATATCGTATGTTCAATTATAAAAAACCTCTGGAGTGCTATGATTTCATCTTTTCTTAAATTTAAGTTAGCTACACGCTTTAGGAATTGACATATAAAACGTCAGACACTAATAATAATATATAATTTCAGAGTTGCCAACCTACAATATTTTCCATAGCACTCTAGAGGTTTTTTATTGAACATATGATACATACTTTACGCATACGCTGGAAAATTTCAGAGATTCGTTGTTTATTAAAATAATTGAACTTAAAGCTTCAAACGAGTGTTTTCCACTCCCAGATTAAGCATGAAGTAAAATTTCGAGTTTAGAAAAGCCTGAAAATTTGGTTTGGTCGCTGACGAAACCAAATTTTCAGGCTTTTCTAAACTCGAAATATTACTTCATGCGCCACGCGTACAAACACTCATTTCAACTGAAGTTCAAAACATACTACTTATGCAGTACGCTAAAGACGTACTTTCTGAACTTCACATCAAATCAATGTTTTATACGCGTGGTACAATTACAAATTTAGAAAACCCTGAAAATTTAGTTTGGTCACTCCAAACGGCCAAACCAAATTTTCAGGCGCCACGCGTACAAAAACTGATTTCAACTAAAGTTGAAAATATATTACTAAAACAGTATGCTAAAGACGTATTTTCTGAACTTCGCATCAAATCAATGTTTTATACGCGTGGCGCATGAAGTAAAATTTCGAGTTTAGAAAAGCCTGAAAATTTGGTTTGGTCGCGTAGCGCGAAGCGCGGAGCGGCCAAACCAAATTTTCAGGCTTTTCTAAACTCTAAATTTTACTTCATGCTTAGTCTGGGAGTGAAAAACACTTGGTGAAATTTTCAATTTAAACACTTTTAAAACACAACGAATATCTGTAGATTTACAGCGCATATAGTGTATCCAGAAATGTATACTTAAAAGAATAACTCCCTGTATATTTTATTACTCAACATAAATAAGCTCTAATAAGTTATTTTTTTTAGGAGAAAGATACGTCTATAAATTTGTCTGCGATCCGGAAGCACTTTTTAACATGGCGTACGGTCCTCACATGAACGAATCAAGAACTCACCATCAGTTAGCAACGAGAGGAGAGAACGTCAGTAAAACTGAATCACATCATCTTGCTTACACGGATATGCTCAATCTTTATAATTGTGGTATTGCTCACTCTTATCAACATTTGCACCCTTACCTTCAAGACCCCGCAAAGCACTCGCGTTATCCTTAAGACATTCCATATAATAATCATTGTTATTTCCAGTGTGATCTTGAAATGTAAAAAGGCTAGTTATTGTAGTTTTAAATGTTAGGCTAAATGATATGTAAAATATATATGTTTAAATGTTCTGGATATTTTAAATGTTAAAATTTAATCGAATTGAATAAAATTGTATTAAATGGAAACATTTTTAAATTGTGTGTTTGGTGCAAGTTTACTAAATAACAAATTTTACTACCTTCATATTTTTGAACATTTATTCACTTATACAAACAAACCCTATGCTAAATAAAAAAAAAAAACATTTGGCCAACTAAAGTAACGACCGCTAATTAAAACTTTAAGGATTTGTAGTTATACTGGAATTCGGGAGAGATGTCCTATGACTCATTGATGTGGAATGTATGGTTCAAATTATTTAGAGAGTATGTCGACAGTTGTATCTGCAACGATTTTTCCTAGTTGTATCAAATGTTGACGTTACTTGACAATGTCATACTGTTTAGGTCGCGAGTATATTAGTGTTCTTTCTTTTAGAAAAGCTTTAAATCATAAGTTTTTGTGATTTTTCTCTTTTGAGTATACATATCCCACTTACGTGTTGTGGATTTTTAAATATTCGTTGTTTTCCGAAAAAAGGTCAATTTGAAGTGTAAACGAGTGTTTTCCACTCCCAGGTTAAGCATGAAGTAAAATTTCGAGTTTAGAAAAGCCTGAAAATTTGGTTTGGTCGCGTAGCGCGAAGCGCGGAGCGACCAAACCAAATTTTCAGGCTTTTCTAAACTCGAAATTTTACTTAATGCGCCACGCGTATAAGACACTGATTTCAAGCGAAGTTTACTCGTTCACAATATTTTAGTGCTTTCAGTGTTAAATACGCGTGGCGCATGAAGTAAAATTTCGAGTTTAGAAAAGCCTGAAAATTTGGTTTGGCCGCTCCGCGCTTCGCGCTACGCGACCAAACCAAATTTCCAGGCTTTTCTAAACTCGAAATTTTACTTCATGCTTAACCTGGGAGTGGAAAACACTCGCTCAACCTTTAAATTGGCTTCTGTTATGAAAACAACAAATATTTAAAAAACTACAACACGTAATTGGAATCTGTATACTCAAAACAAAAAAATCACAATTAATTATGATTTAAAGCTTTTCTAAAAGAAGAAACACTAATAATCGCGACCTAAACAGTATGACATTGTCATGTAACCTCAAAATTTGACACAACTAGGAAAAATCGTTGCAGATACAACTGTCGAAATACTCTCTAAAAAATTTGAACCACACATTCCACATCAATGAGTCATACAACATCCCGAATTCCACTCCATATGAATTAGGGACAATTCCATAAATATTTTGAAGTAAGTTCTATCCTGAACAGAGGTCAAAATGACATTAACCCACTGAGCAAATCCATTTAAATAATGTTTCATCTACATTATAACAACATTTGACGTTGCTATAATATTGATATAACGTTATTTGTTTGTTTTTTTGCTCAGTGAGTAATCGATAGAAAATGTTATTATAAACTGCAATTCAGAAATGAACACATTTCAAAATTAAATTATTGTTGAGTTACGTGAAGGTGAGCGAAGTTATTAAATAAAAGAATTGAGTCTATTGTTTAATAATCCGAATCTGTATCCATGGTATAAATTTTTCGTGTGTTTTTGTAAATAGTTAAGCATTGATAATGGTCACATCGTGACAGAAATGTACATTTGCGATTTTTAAATAAATCCTGTGAAGAAAGGAGACTCAATTCTTTTATTTAATAACATTTCAAAATGTTTATGTAGTCCCTAATTATATTGTTTTTGTTTAGTACCCACTAAGCAAAAAACAAACAAATACCGTTTTATCAACATTGTAGCAAAATTAAACGTTGTAATCTTGATGAAACATTACTTAAATGTGTTTGCTGAGTGGGTAAGTAATTATGAAATGAATTACAGAAATTAAGGACATATAATAACATTTACTTACCCACAAAATGATATATTTACGTCAATTAAAAGAATCACAACATAATAACAATGAATTTAATGTTCTTATTGGATATATTGTTCAAGTAAGATCTAGGAGAAAACACTCACCACAATTATTGTTTACACTTAAACAAAAATACACTTGACAAACTTCGCCAACTCGAAAATTTCCTGAATATGAATAGATTTACCTTTTACATAATAAAACATTACCTTAACATTTTCTAAAAGATACTTTTAATTTTATTTGAATTAAGCTAGCTTTATGTTAACCGAGCAATCAATTTTTGATCAGTTTTTTAAACAAAATACTTTTAACAATTTTTAACTGCTGGCGCCATCTAGTTAAAACAACCGGTTCTATTTATAATACATTGAATTTCCCTTTGTAGTATCATGTCTAAACGATAGATAGCGTCAAATGTTTCTTGGATAATTTCCTAAAATATAACTTTACAGACATATCTTGATAATAAATATATGAGCTACGTATATCATACAAGTATATTTAGAAAATATTTAAATGGATTACACTTAAATACACATTTTATTTATTTGTTGGAACTTTCACAAATAAATGTTAATTCAAATAAACAGTAGTAATTATGGAAACTTTTAAATAAATATAAATGAATGGCTCAGCTACTTTCAATCAATTCAAGAAAAATTCTGTTTAAAACAATCAGTTTTTGATCAGTTATTTAAACAAAATATATTGAATAATTATTATCTGCTAGCGCCATCTAGCTTAAGCAACCGCTTCTATTTTCAATAAATTCAATTTCCCTTTGTAGTATCACGTCTAAACGATAGATGACGGCAACATGAAAAACTATAATGGGAGGCAAATGTTTTTTTGGATAATTTTCTAAAATATAACTTTACAGACATATCTTGGTAAAAAATATATGGGCCACGTATATCATACAAGTATATTTTGAAAATATTTAAATTCATTATACTGAAATACAAATTTTATCCGTTTGTTGGAACTTTTACAAATCAATGCTAATTCAAATAAAGAGTAATAATTATAGAAACTTTCAAATAAATATAAATGCGCGGCTCAGCTACTATCAATTAATTTAAGAAAAATTCTGTTTTCCATTTCCAATAAAATGTTTCATCTATGATTTCAGAACTTCACCTTGAAATCAAATGTCAGTGAATGTTAATTATTCTTTTAAAAATACTAATTAGCAACAATTAAATAAACAAACACTGCTCTGGAATTATTGTTTTTATTGTGAATTTGTGATTTTAAAAAATATGTCATATTTTTTGTCAAAACATCTGTGAATTTAAAAAACAATAATAACATAACCTATATAAACTGGAATGAAAGTTGTAATTTTGCCGGACTAATGAAATCTGATTGCTGTGACTGGTCAACAGGGCTTTGCAGTCAGGGCCATCAATTTCACTGAAGAAGAAGAATTTTGCCGGATTTTGATTTCAGTGCCACGAAAATGTATCTTCCATGGGTTACCGTAAACAAAAAGTAAGTAAAATCAATTCATTTTTAAAGACATTAACAATCCATTGGAAATATAAAACAAAATTCAACAAAGACAACAATACGTTGAATATACAAAACACGGCTTCGTTTTGTCATTGTTGTCTTAGCAATCGTTAAGAATGAGACCCCATCTCATGTCTAACGTTACCAGAAGAGAAGATTGCGCCTGTCGGAGATAGTGATTCCACATTTTCTCGTCTAAGTTATAATACATTAGGACCCATTTACATCCTGACTAATCATCCACAATTATTGATTGAATCAATATTCTATAATATGAAAATGTTTTAAATTTATATGAAATCCTAAACATGTCTCTTTCCTCAATATGCAATTGTTGTGTTTTTAAGAAGTATTACACTAATTAAGTTAATCAATTCTTTCATCATTATTTTCATACAGTGTTTTGAACTATTAATAAAATCTTATCATCTCTGTTAAATAATTTTATCTTGGTTAATCTTACAAGAAATATTGTGAAGTTTACAACAGCAGTATGGTAAACACATATATTTTACCGTTCATGTAAGGAATTAGAATATAAAAATGGATGTGACTGAAAGGATGCAAAAGGATAGAAGTCTAACGACGTGCTGGCTTTGCGTTTTAATTTTTGCGCAACGGTCTGACCTGCTCGGGATTTGGACAAGGACACCTCAAAATTAAGTTCATATTCAAAGAACAAATAATACATATACCGTGCGTTTTATTTTAGTATGAGCATAGGGACTTACATGGTAAATATTGTACCCCATATTATCTTTTGTTGTCGTCCAAATTTAAATAACTTTTTGTTTTAATTAATTAATGAAACACTTTTCTATGAAATTTTCTTTGTTAGGACATAAACATGTTAGAATTCTTTATTTTAGGTTTCAAGTTTAGCAAAATAAATACTTACATTATGACATTTTTTCCAAGTTGATTTTTTGGCTTAATTATTTGTATTATTAATTTCAGTTTTAAAAGCGAATAAATAAATCTAACATGTTTTTGTCCTTCTAGTATTGTACATTTCGTAGAACCAATTTTGAATTATCAATAAAAGGGTTTTAAGTTTGTACAACAAAAGTTAACATGGGGTACATTTTTTACCATCTTAATCCCTTTGGCCATACTTAAATAAAACGCAGTGTATAATACAAAGTGTCCGTAACATTAACATTCATTAGGATTAACATTAATGTAAAAAATAAGCGGCAGCATGTTGGTGGTTATGAACATATTACCGAAAATTAGATACTTATTACTTATTCGTAGATCGGTAATACATCATATCTATTATTTATAGATTATTGGAGGCAGTACAGGTGGTAAACAAAATTCCAACGTTCCTCTTTCGGCAAATCCTGGCCGGAGATAACCCTGAGCTGATCACCGAGTTCAACATCTCAGAAGAAGAGAAGCAACTTGTCGTTAATGGCATTACCTACCTCCTAAATAAATCATGCATATTCATTCTGAGCCCGTCTGTCTTGTACAAAGACCTAACCGATGTTCTGGGAATGGACCAGTTCAAAGCGGAGGAATTCGTTGGCGCTTGGACGAAGAAAACTCAAAACGAGTTCGGCGATCTCGATGTTAGAAAGAAGTTGGACGACATATCCTGGCAGATTAACTGGGATTGCACTCCCGATAGTGACGACAGTGATTACACGGCGAGGTTGCAGCTGACACTGTCGGATTTAACTGGGGGCCAACCAGAGGTGAAGACTATGGAGTGCACAAGGGGAGATCTTCAAGTGTTGTATGACACTTTGGAGTTAGTTTCGAAGACGATTGATTCTATTAAGAAGTCGTAATATTAAATCACTGTTAATAAAAACAATACATGTTAATATAAGGTAAATTCGTGCCGAACTGGTAATTATTATACTTCACTATTTTAATACAAATTTACTATGATGATGATCAACGTTTTTATATTGTAAACTCGAATTTTTTTTTTTCGCGGCCACATGTAAAAAACTCTGATTTGAAGTAAAGTTTAAGATATACTGCTGAGTTTTGATCACATGATCATTAATTTTACAAATATTTATATAGAATATGTGAAAATCTACCTGAAAGAAATATTCCCTTCTTTCAGTTAGATTTTCACATATTCTAAACTTTCAACATTTTGTTAATATTGTTCCAATTAATTTTTTTCAACGGTAATATACAAATTGTTAAATTGATAATTTGATAATCTGTCTGATTTTATTATTAAAATTGGTTTTATAGTATTTTATTTATTTTGCCTTAATTTACATAAATACGTATTTATTTTACCGACTTTATGCGCCCCCTTGTCAAGTAGCACGGACGCGTGTATATTGGGTTGCATCAGAGTGATAAACGTATTTCATTTGAATTGTTAGTTTTATTATTTCTGTTATTTGTTTAAATAAACATTTATTTTTGGAAATATAATTATAAATTTATTACCGTACTATTAAACTGTGACTTGAATACCTGAAACCTGGACCTACCTTTAAGGAGCGAGGTTGTAACCGTTACACACAAGGTCGTAGCCAGGGGGGGGAATATGGGGGTTCAAACAAATGTAAAATTTTTGTATGTAAAAGCGGCCCTAAAAGAGTAAAAACAATATTTTTACCAGTAAAACCCTCCCCCAAAATGTTTATATCCCCCCCGATTTTATTTTTCTAGCTACGGCCTTGTTTACACATATGAAATGTAACTGTTTGCTGGGCATTTTATTTGTACTGATATCAGCTCTGAGAGCGAATCACTTTTATTCTTGCTATTCATCCTGGTCTTTTCAATTTAAGAGTTTCTCCTTCAAATCCTACAAAATGCTCACAACCATGGTTGTGCATTTAAAGAAAAAGCTGGAGTTACTCGCGCGTGTCCGTTTCTCTCTTCCTTTCAACACAAACAAACCCAAATTCGTGAAACCTGGTTACAAGTTTAGTTTTACCTCGCAGAACTGAATCGATCGCGTCCAAGTGCGCTCGCTCGGTTTGTCGCAATAAGTTGTGTGTGTGTACAATTTCCTGTTGTTGTTGTTTTTTGTTATGTTTTTAACAATAAAAAAATGCACAGCTAATTGCTGTTTAATCGATAAGTAAGGGAGCGACAAGGACGGGACATTCGAGGATATTGTCCATTGTTTGAATGGTGGGATAATGGCTGTTATATCAGCTGATTTAAATAGAGAAATGGTGAGTTTAAATTATTTTATATCACAGTATTTTTACGTAATTTTATTTAATTACAATTTGGGAACAAATGAGTCGCCTATTTCCAAAAACTCCTAAATCCATTGTTTTTAAATGGATTTAGGGGATTTTGAAAAAAAGCGACTCAAATATTATTATTTCTTTTAAGTATAGTATACTTAAATATCCCAAAGCAAATTGCTATAATTTTGAAAGTGCATGATTTAGATGGATGACATACATTTTGTAAAATCAACTAGAAATAAAACATACTGTTTAAGATGCGCGTTCAAAATTAAAGTTGACGTTGACGTAAGAAAAATTGAACTCATCGAAAATGCGACGCCCTGTATAACGTTTGTGTTTCTTGGATGTTATTTCAGGTACATTTAAAATTCCAGCTCGTTCTCTTTCTAAATAAGAAAGGTATGGCAAAACAAAAAATTCAACGATTTTGACTTTCGTAATTGAATCCCCCTACTGAGCAAAACGCTAACAAATAACATTGTATCAACATTTTAGCAACATTTATCGTTGTATTAATGTTGATGAAACATTACTTGAATGAGTTTGTTCAGTGGGCCAGCCTTAGTTTAAATTCTCAGACTAAGAATAGAACATGTAAAATTATTTAAATTAAAAACACTTGGTATTGTTTCACAAATTAAAACTTTATTCCGACTAGTTTCGGTTTGTTAGACCATTTTCAAAGGAATGTGTTTAAAGTTTTAATTTGTCAAACAATACCAAGTGTTTTTAATCTAAATAACTTTACATATTCTAATATGTTTCACCAAGTGCCAGATGAGAAATTAATTTAAGAAAATAAGAATAGAACTATAAGATTATTCAAACTTTTTGTTTAAATTGCAACACCGTCTCATTTGAATTTAACCTAAACTTGGTTTAAGCCACTATTGTACACAACTTGCCCTTGGAATGAACACAAGTTTAAAAAATCTATATTAATCAACCTTAATTTATGTGAACTAAATTCATTATCAATCACTCTCTCTTAAAATGACGCCAGTATGAATAAACGATAAGATAATGTTCACTTTCCCACAGCGCGCTCTCTCAATAACAAAAAAAATTAAAACGAAATGGAAATTTCGTTGTGCAAAATTGATGAACCAACCAGATGTATGTAATTAAGGCCGGCATTGAATATTTATATTTAGAGCGAATAGCGTTTACTAGGAAAAAGCAAATCGATAAAAGGAAAAAGCGTTTTCATGAAACGGTAACAGACACGGCATTTCCGATAACCGTCGAAACATGTTTGTGAACTTCGGAAATGTCTGTAATGTATTCTGCTGATCCTGTGAGTAAAATAATGTCAGCTATTATTTTAACGCACAAAATGATAAAATTATTACGGGAAAAAGCAAGTTGTCACGCTATTAAGTGATTACAATGGAAAAGCCAATTGTGTTAGTGGGTTTTATGCTGTCTGTGAGTGTTGAGTGTAGAAAAAATGAGTCTTTTCAAAACTTCCGATACGGTAGGTTTCATTAATAATAATAAAAAAACAAGGGATACTTTTGAATTTTTCAGAAATGTTGCACATCAAAAATCGAGTTTTAAAACATAAATATAAAACCAGGGTTCGGAAATATCTTGATATTTATATAAATATCAAAATATCGCATATATGTATATGGATGTGGCGGCCTGAGGAGCTCATAAAAAGAGCGAAACGATCGTCGTCGTCTTCTGTCCTCCTTGCACACTCACTTGATAAAAAATAACTTTTACATCATGACCTAATGCGCTGTTATTTCTTATCTGGTACTTATAAGCAGGTCGTTAATTCTAATTTATATATATATATATATATATATATATATATATATATATATATATATATATATATATATATACTTCTTGATAATTATTCTTGTTCATAAGTATTATTATCTAAATTATTTATACATAGATTTTTTGTTTTAAGTATACATATCCTAATTCAGATATTTTCTTTTTTATAGAGTTAAATTTGATGCTTCAAGCGAGTGTTTTCCACTCCCAGACTAAGCATGAAGTAAAATTTCTAGTTAAGAAAAACATGAAAATTTGGTTTGGTCGCTCCGCGAAGCGGAGCGGCCAAACCAAATTTTCAGGCTTTTCTAAACTCGAAATTTTACTTTTCACGCCTGTAAAACACGGGATTTAAGAGAATTTCAAAATATACGTCTGTAGTATACAGTTTTAGTAGCATATTGTAAACCTTGTAATATTTTAATGTGTAGTTTTTTAAAGCGTGGCGAATTTGGCCAAACCAAATTTTCAGGCTTTTCTAAATTCAAAATTTTACTTCATGCGCCACGCGTCTAAAACACCAAAAATATTATAAGGTTAAAATATGCTACTAAAGCAGTATACTACAGACGTATATTTTAAAATTCACTTAAAACCCGTGCTTTATACGCGTGGCGCATGAAGTAAAATTTCGAGTTTAGAAAAGCCTAATTTGGCTCGGCCGCTCCGCTTCGCTACGCGCCCGAGCCAAATTTTCAGGCTTTTCTAAACTCGAAATTTTACTTCATGCTTAGTCTGGGAGTGGAATACACTCGCTTGAAGCCTCAAACTTAACTCTTTTAAGAGTTTTTTTTTTCTGGGGAATATTATAAAAAAAGGAGATATCGAAGAACTTAAAAATAATATTCACTTAGAATTCAGAGAAGTCACTCCGATTTTTCATTAAAATGCAATAAATGTATATGAATTTAAATGGCGCTCAACTGGGAAAATATTTATAGCTACTATTGATTAAGATTAATAAAATAAATATAATAATGTAATAAAGATAGTTGACTTTTTATATTGCTATTGTTTACAATTAATTTATTTGTCATCATGGCTTTCTTGATATATTGATTTAAAATTTAAAAAACTTAAAATAAATAAATTAAATTAAATTAAGATATGGCAAATGATATATTTTTGGATAGCTTACGAAAAATGAAAGCGATTAAAGACATGGCCAACTATGATTTGTATTTAAAATAATACAACTTTATGTCATATCTTATAAAGATTTAAACTCAAAACAAAATCTGATATGGTCAGCATATTCTACTTAAAAACGTGTCTTAAGAAAGTTTTTACCGCATGTTAGTATCTTTTTAAATAAGAAAGTAATTTTAATGGGCCCGTTCATCAAAATGTTCTACCTTCAACATGTTTGGATTTGTTTGTGATGTATGTTGGTCTCTAATGAACGGTACTTCGGTTGGTCTATTTTGTACGTATGCGAAAATCTCAAACACGTTCACGATTAACAATCCGGCCATCAGATAATTCCTCAACAGTTGGCAGTACACTCCCAACTGTTAGTAGCATATTGTAAACCTTGTAATATTTTAATGTGTAGTTTTTTAGAGCGTGGCGAATTTGGCCAAACCAAATTTTCAGGCTTTTCTAAATTCAAAATTTTACTTCATGCGCCACGCGTCTAAAACACCAAAAATATTATAAGGTTAAAATATGCTACTAAAGCAGTATACTACAGACGTATATTTTAAAATTCACTTAAAACCCGTGCTTTATACGCAGTACACTCCCAACTGTTGTCTATGATGAACGGTTCCAATATTTCGAAATAGCTAAATTTTGAGTTTTGACGTATAACTCAAAAACAATTGATGATAGACAATTTTAATTAACCACATAAAAGATGCTTTAAAAAGTGATCTGGAAGTATATATTAGTTTTAGTCTATCATTCATTTTTCTGAAACCATTGAAAATGTGCAGCATTAAGGCAATCCGTCCGAACATTTTCGTCCGACTTTGTTTAATCCTAATCGAATTTGATACCGTTAATCCAGATATGGCAGTAAACTCGCAACTGTTGTCTATGATGAACGGGTCCAATATTTTAAAATAGCCAAATTTTGAGTTTTGGCGTATAACTCGAAAACAATTGATGATAGAGAAATGTTAATAAACCACATGAAATATGCTCTAAAAAAGTGATCTGGAAGTATATATTAGTTTTAGTCTATCATTCATATTTCTGGTACTTTACTTAAAGAAACCATCGAAAATGCTGACCCTGTACAATAAGGCAATCCATCCAAACATTTTCGCCCGACTTTGTTTAATTCTAATCGAATTTGACACCGTTAACTTCCAACTGTTGTCTATGATGAACGGGTCCAATATTTCAAAATTAAAAAATTTTGAGTCTTGACGTATAACTCGAAAACAATTGATGATAGACAAACTTTGATTAACCACATGAAACATGCTCTAAAAAAAGTAATCTAGAAGTATGTATTAGTTTTAGCCTATCCTTTACTTAACTTTCCAGGCCGGGCGCGAAGTCTGTGAGACCCGGCGCGCGAATAAACATTCGTCAATCTTCGTCAACATTTTTTTTCGGGTTGTGCAGCGTAGTACTTATCAATTTCTGCTACAGTACACGCCTAGGAAGCAGAGAGTGTGTACGCCTGGTATTTACCAATTTATTACGGAAAAAGTCTGTGAGACCCGGCGCCCGGCCTGGCGCCCTGTTATTTTGTTAAGTTAGCCGAATAAAAGTTTCTAGTAAGTTATGAACTATTTTGTTTATCATTTTGCAGCTTTATATTAGAAATGAATTGTTATTATATTTGCGTGATACTAGTTTATGATTTTGTATCGTAGAAATGAATTATGAAAAGGAGCAGGAAATGCTAGCTCGTTTGTGGGAAGAAGTTTCTTCTGACGGGGAACCTGACGACTGTGAGGAGGAACTGGCTTCGGAAAATAATGTTATTGAACCGATGGATACGGATAGTGAATCGGAACAAGACTGTGGCGATTTAGAGGAATCAGAAAACGTTGCTCATACAAAAAAACTAAGTAGGGTACCTACTTTTATAGGAAAAGATAACAACACTAGATGAAGAAAGCACTGCCAGAACAAATCAGTGAGAACAAGAAAAGAAAATATAATAGTTCGCTTGCCAGGAGTTGAAACGTATGCTAGAACTGCTAAATCGGCCTTAGAATGTTAGTCTTTATTTTTCACGGACGACATGTTGCAGAAAATAGTATATAACACAAATCTGTATATTTCCGATGTATCCGAATGTTATACAAGAGAAACAAAAGCCAAACCAACTGATCTATGCGAAATCAAGGCTTTGTTTGGATTATTGTACTTAGCAGGAACTTTGAAAAGCAGCCGTTTGAATACCAAAGAATTATGGGAGAGAAATGGATGTGGAGTCGAGCGCTTTTGGTTGATCGCTTTCATTTGTTGCTCAAATGTTTACGTTTTGATAATCTGGATACACGAGACGAGAGAACAAAGTTGGATAAGTTGGCGCCAATCCGAGATTTATTCGATTCCTTTGTCCACAAGTGTAAAACAGCATATACTATTGGAGCAAATGCTACCATTGACGGAAAGCTAGAAGCTTTTAGAG
The DNA here is from genome assembly GCA_932526585.2 of Philonthus cognatus. NCBI lineage: Eukaryota > Metazoa > Arthropoda > Insecta > Coleoptera > Staphylinidae > Philonthus > Philonthus cognatus. The sequence continues at coordinate 102,161,620 of OW052244.1, forward strand.
GAAGGTGCTCCTTTAAACAATATATCCCCAGTAAACCCAACAAATACGGAATTAAAATTTTTGCATTGGTTGACTCTGCAACATTCTATGCTTCAAATCTTGAAGTATATGTTGGGCAGCAGCCTCCTGGTCCACATAAATGCGATAACGACCCCTGCAGTATCGTGCTAAGACTGATAGAACCCATTTCGGGAACCAACAGAAATTTAACTTGCGACAATTGGTTCACAAGCTTCAAATTGATTAATACGCTTTTTGATAATCACAAATTAACGTATGTAGGAACTGTAAAAAAGAATAAAATGATGATGAATCTGGCAGGTGTTAATGCGCAAATTATATATGCCTCCAATAATAAGGTATCTAATATTACAAGAAGACTATTTCTAAGTATTTCCGTAGCATGGAAACTAATCTACCACGAAATGTAAGGGAGCGAAGACAAACAGTAGCAGGCACTTCAGCAATACAAGAGGATGAAGAAATACGACCAGGTTCTCGAAAACGATGTTTTTTCTGTGTCAAAAATTCAAAAACAAGATTTTTTTGCAAAAAAATTGTTTGCTTGGGCCACCTGTAAGCTTGGTGTCGTCCTTGCTCCGAGGTCGCTAAAAATATTTAAGAATTCTCATTTTATGTATCTTTTAGTTATTAACAATGAAATAGTTCAATTTTGTTAATATTTGTACCACTACAATAGATTTTTATTTTTTAATACCTGAAATTTATATTTTTAATTTAGGTTATGTTTGAAATTTTAATTTTATTTTTGTTATTAATTTTCTAATAAACAAAGGCGTTTCTTACAATATCACGGCATTTTTTTTGTTGTTTAAAATTACAACAACTATTTTTGTTTGCTAAAGTCTCTGAGACCCAGCGCCCGGCCTCATGTCAAGATATAGGGCGCCCGGCCTGGAAGGTTAAAGAAACCATCGAAAATGTTGCACCCTGTACAATAAGGCAATCCAACCGAACATTTTCGTCCGACTTTGTTTAATCCTAATCGAATTTGATACCGTTAAACCAGACAATGGCGAATATTTCGATAGTCATTGTGATTTTCTTGTTATCAAAATATATTCATTTGTATCTTATCAGACAAATACGGGAGTTCGCGATAAACGTGTTTTTGTAACAAAAGTATTATTGTTTTTTTAAATTTTATAATAAAGTGAAAACATATTGGGAGAAACGCGCATCTTGTGTGTCTGTTTGTTTATTTAAAAATGGGGATATATGAGGAGAATTATGAAAGAGATGGGACTGAAAATGGACAAAGGAGAGATACACGTGATGGAAATGTCGTTGCTAGAATAGTTGTAAGTAGTCAAATTTCGAATATTTGTAAAGAAAGGGATTTTAATTATATGTCTATGTGCTTTATAATGAGACCAAATGGCTTAACAACACGTTATATATTTGTGTGTCTTTGTCTTTGATAGAGAAAAGTGAATAATTAATAAATATTATAAAAACATTAATACATACATGCATCAAATATTGTGTTTTATTAAGCCTTTCAACCCTGAATTTTTTCTGGTGTTCAAAAACATATCTCAGATATACAAAGAGTTTTTCTTTAAGCATACATATCTCAATATACTGTATACGCTGTAAATCTTTAGATATTCATTGTTTTTACAAATATTTTAAATTAAACTTTCAACCGAGTGTTTTCCACTCCCAGATTAAGCATGAAGTAAAATTTCGAGTTCAGAAAATAATCGAGATGAATTGAATAGAGTAGGCGGCATTAGTTTTGTGCGATTGCCCAGAATGCTATTTGAATGATGGAGTAAATTTTAGGTTATGGTAAACTATGTGTTGTTAACACATAGTTTACCATAATGATTCATTGCAAAGGTCAACAATATTCTGTGTGATTATTTACAACATGATTTAGAGTAGTCTGCATTTTTAATTAGATTAGCACTACTGACTGTTAGTCAGTAGTGCTAATGTAATTAAAAATTCAGACTACTCTAAATTATGTTGTAAATAATCACACAGTATATTGTTGAACTTTACAATAAATCATTGTCTAATACTCGTGGCGCATGAAGTAAAATTTTTAATTTTGGTGAAGATAAACACTTGTTTTGTTTGTTCTATGATTTTATTTTCAGTTTCCTGATACGTGTTTCGGTCCTTATAGATCATTATCAAAGGTTAAGAATGATCTGTAAAGACCGAAATACGTGTGAGAAAACTAAAAATAAAAGCACCAAATTTGGACATCCGGTTCCATCAAGAGTGTAGCGTAACAAGCATTAACTATAATAAAATTTTGAGTTTAGAAAAGCCAAATAATTGCAGCATTTAACAAGGTGTAGGTTGTTTTAAGGGATTTATATATTTAGGAGATAAAATGGGTTTTTTGTAGTCTAGACACTGTATTCATCAGTTGGCTTTTTTATCGCTACTTTTTATAAGTGACTATTTAATTTACAGATACGCCATTTGTTATGTAATTTAAGTATCATTTAGATTAAAAATCATAAAAAAAAACACGGCATGCTTCCTCTAGGCACGGAGTCGGCGACACGATAATATCTAAATAATAAATTTTTGAAATTTGAACAACAAATACTTGCAGATGATTTAAGAGGTGAACTGAAAAAATACTGGGATCCGTTCTTTTTAATATGCCAAGATATCCCAAAATTCGAATTATGTGCTTACTTTTTTAGTTTTGTAAAATTAAGGAGTATATTTTGAACTTCACTTTCAATCACCGTTTTATACGCGTAGCGCATGAAGTAAAATTTCGAGTTGAGAAAAGCCTGAATTTGGATTTGGACGCTGCGCGTCCAAATCCAAATTCTTCGGGCTTTTCTCAACTCGAAATTTTACTTCATGCTTAGTCTGGGAGTGGAAGACACTCGTTTAATATTTTGAAAATTTTGATGAATTTTTAAGATTTTAGTTAATTATCAAGGTTTGCACAATTTTCCATGAATTTCCAGTATTTTTGTTAATTTTTAACCATTTTCGTAAATTTCTAAGACTTCCTTTAGTTTTCAAAATTCAGACGGTTTCCCTGAATTTTCGTTAATTTAAAAACTTCGATATTTTTTTAAACTTCCCTAGAATTTTTGAATTCTTGCCAATTTTCATGAATATAGTAAATATTCTTCAACTTATAAAATGTTGAAAGTTTTTATAAAATTCCACGATTTCCTATAATTTTCAAAAATCTAACGGTTTTTCTGAATTTTTTAAATTTTCGGTAATTTTGAAATATTTTACGTTTCATGAATTTTCGTAAAATTTTTAAATCTTGGCAGTTTTGGTAAATTTCCTTAATTTTCGTTAAATTTGAACACTTTGATACTTTTCATGAATTTTCAATTCGTCAATTTTGCCTTTTTTGATTTTATACCAAATAAAAAAAATGCAATACTGAGTAAAGTCGTAAAATTATGAATATCAAAAAAATTAAATAAATTTTATAAAAATAAAAACAAAAGCTGACTTTTCCCATTAAAAAAAAATAAGGAATTTTTTCCATTATAAATTGAAATCTTCAATTTTTATTAAAAAATCTTGAAAATGCATAAAAAGCAACGTGAATCACCAGGATCTTTAAAATTAACAATAATTTAGGAAGTTTATAAAAACTGTTATGAATTTGAAAGTTAACGAAATCATCGCTATTTTGAAAATTACCAGAAATTTACGAAAAAACCGCCGTGATTTTAAATTAAAATTAACGACAAAAAGGACTCGGCATTTTGATAATTATAATAACACGGGAATATTGAAAACTCATGGAAATCGACGAGATTTTTTATAGTTAATGAATATTTAAAAAAAAAAATCACGAGTTTTTTTAAAGTTGACTTAAATCGTTGAATTTCACGAAAATCGTCGATATTTTTTCAAATTATCGGAAATTTAGATTCAATGACTATTGTAACATTTTCTCATTATTGATATAATTTGATTTCATTGTATCAAATTGACATAAATTGAGATTATTGATATAAATTCCCATTTTTGACTTAGTGTCATTTTTGACTTGAAAGATATTTGTTTACGTTAAGTGTCATGTTAGAGATAATACATAATTTTTGACTTATGTAATTTTTGACTGAAAATATAATTTTTAATGTTTTGACGTCAATAACATTTCTAATTTAAGATGACAAATTTCGAGCTTTTCTAAACTGAAAATTTTACTTTATGCGCCACGCAAACACTGATTTAAAATATAGTACAAAAACATAATAAGTTACAAGATAACATAAAGATTGAATTTGTTCATGTTTCTGTGATTCAAATTTTGAACGATAATTAAAACTGACGAAAGTAATCAACATTAAAGGGGGGACGAGTAAGACAGACGTTCATATACGCCAATCACCGGTCTCGCTTCTGGATGCAGCCACCAAATGCTGTTACCAAATTTTATACAGTGACTGGCTAACTGGATATATATGAACTGTGGTTTAAGTTAGGGTTCTACTAAAAATTCCAGTTAATTTCGGTTTAAGGTTCGGTTCCGTTTCGACTCTGCTTAAAATATTCATATTTTGTGTTTGGATGTCCTGAGCTCAAAAAAAAGTTGAGAACCACTGGTATGAAATAGTCTATTTTAGACAAAAGTGGAATAAAATTTGTAATTTTGTCAGTGCGAGGTACTTTTTTTTATAAAATCATGCTTGGTTTGCTTTTTTTGTTCGTAATAGAAAGCGCAATTTAGCATTCTCTATTGTGGGCCTAATGCCCGCCCCTGCTGATGTACAAAAATATCCTCTGTGTTTCTTAAAATTGGAGAATTCGCCGGGAAAGCATGAATCTTCTTGCTTTTATCTGTAAGAATTCAAATTTTAAACCTACACTGGCGAAAGAAATTAACGCATCACATTAATTTTTTTAATTTAAAAATAAAGTTTTGATGTTTAAAAACAAAAAAAATAACAACAAAACCAACTGAACTATAATTATGATTTTCAACACATTTTCTTTCATTAATGACTAAAATAATGTCATAAATAAAAAGAGGAAAAAAGTTAACATGTGATTATAAGACTTAATATCTAGTGTTTCCTCCTCTTGCTCGAATAACTGCCTGACAGCGACGGCTCATACTGTTAATTAATGATCCAATTTCATCCTGGTTAATATCTTCCCAAATTTTCTGCAATCTTTGTCCAAGCTCTTGTTGATTGCTTGGACGCCGAGGAAGTGCTCTAAGGCGTCTGCCCATCGCGTCCCATAGGTGTTCGATCGGATTAAGATCGGGACTCCTGGCTGGCCATTGCATTGTGTTGATACCCACTAGGTCAAGATACTGTTGTACAATTCGGGCACTGTGTGGTTTTGCATTGTCATGCATAAACAGGAAATCGTTTCCTCCAAAGGGAGCAAAAGGCATTACGGATGGTTCTAAAATGTTTGCAATACAAGACGCTGCCGTGATGCTTCCTCTTGGTATGACCACCAACTCCGTACGAGCTTCTAAAGTGATACCACCCCACACCATAACAGAGCCTCCACCAAACATAACAGTCGGAACAATGTTACACTGCGCATAACGTTCACCTGGCCGTCTGTACACATGCATTCGTCGCTAAACATAACATTAGCCCAATCGGCCTGTAACCAGTTTACATGTTCTTGCGCAAATGTTAACCTGGCTCTGCGATGGTCTGCGGTTAATTGTGGTCCTTTTGCCGCTGTTTTCGGAGTTAAATTAAAACCACGCAACCTTTTTCTGATGGTAACGGAACTTACATGAACATTGTGGATCTCTGCGAGCATATTTTGTAGCCTAGGAGCCGTAATAAACCGTTCGCGTAACGTCTGCATCATTAAAAAACGGTCTTAAACAGCAGTTGTGGCCCTTTTTCTCCCTTGTCCTGGCCTTCTTGAGTATGCCTGAGTTTCCCGATGTCTCTTCAAGACACGGGATACGGTCGATTGATTAACACAAAGACGCTGACTGATGTAACGCTGACTCCTACCTTCTTCTGCAAGTGTAACCACAATCACAGCTTCTTCACTGCTTAAATTAAGATTCGGACGTCTATCCATATTCATTCTTCACTATTTAGCACTTAATTTTAATAATTACTGAAAATCAAACACAAAAAGAAATTTTATATGAACCTTTCTTACAGTCAGAACAATGAAAAGTGCTTCATTTTATTTATTGACAGAAAACCATGAGAACAAAAGACAAAACACAACATGTAAAACAGCATGCTTGATAAGATTTCTTATTGTAAAAATATGTTTGTGTTCAAAGAAAACTCGATTCCAAGATATCAAAAAAATCACAAATGATGCGTTAATTTCTTTCGCCAGTGTACAATTTTTCTTTATATTATTATTTTCATTTTTTTTTTTTTTAGAAAAACTTGGATGCCAACAAATATGCCACAAAAAAAACCATAGCGCAGGGCCTTCTAGATGTGGCCCTTCTCACAGCGAATGCCTCTCAACTCAAGTACATCCTGCAAGTCGGAGAAAAGCACGAGTTCTACACGCTGATGCTCACGCTCATAATTATATCAATTGTTCTTCAGGTTTGTATTGCGACAATATATATATATACAGGGTGATTCACGACGTTTTCCCGCCACTTAAGGGGTGTATTCTAGAGGTCATTTTAAGCAAAAAAGTTCGTATGAACACAGGTCCGATTATCAAAAATTATCGGGTTGTAGGAAACTTTAGATTTTTGTATTTTCGCAACTCGCACGGCTATCTTTGATGATGGTAGCATCGTTCAAGCAAGGTGGCGCCTGTCATTACATCACTTTTGGCGTATCGACTGCTTAAGTCTGTTTGTGTGTAGGGTAAAGTGCCTTATTTGAATTTTCTTTAATGCCTTTTATATTTACTACTGAGGAGTACGCCGATATGATGTTTATTTTTGGTTTTGCAAAGGAAAAATTAAAAAAAAAAGTTAATTCTAAAGTTTCCTACAACTCGCTAATTTTTGAAAATTGGACCTGTGTTCATTCAAACTTTTTTGCTTAAAATGACCTCTATAATACACTTAAGTGGCGGGAAAATGTCGTGAATTACCCTGTATAAAAATATACAGTGTGATAGACTATTAGTCTGTAGTCTATGGATTAACCCATTGACGGCCAAGCAATTGTAGAGTTAAGTTTAAAAGTTGATTTTTGGTAAAATTTTGCACTTCTCTTTATGATTTCAAAGAATAACTTATTATTAATTTTGTCGATTATTACTCATTAAAAAAATACATCAGTGTGTTTCTAACTTCATAATACTTCAGTGTTTTATACGCGTGGCGCATGAAGTAAAATTTCGAGTTTAGAAAAGCCCCGTGAAAATTTGTCTCGGGTCGCTGCGCGACCCTCGACAAATTTTCTACGCGGGGCTTTTCTAAACTCGAAATTTTACTTCATGCTTAGTCTGGGAGTGGAAACACTCGTTCTAAACTTGCACGTTTTTATAAAAAATCGATTAATTCCTAAAAGTTTATAGTGTATACATTTTGCATATTTAAAAGAAAAATTCACAGTATGTAGAATTTTTCTTTTAAATATGCAAAATTTATACACTGTAAATTTTCAGGCGTTAATTGATGTTTTTTAAAAACGTGCGATATAAAGTTTAGAATGAGCGTTTCCACTCCCAGCCGAATAAAATTGCATTCGTCTGCCATTTCGCATTGTCTAAACAAAATGCGTTGTGTCTAAGGGCAATTAGACAAAATGTTTTGCAAGATTTTGAATTAAAAAAAAGTCCCGGAAAGCATAATTTTGTTTCATAAACAAAGTGACAACTTATTTGTAAGGAATACATTTTGAACACCACTTGAAATCAGTGTTTTATACGCGTGGCGCATGAAGTAAAATTTCGAGTTTAGAAAAGCCCCGTGAAAATTTGTCGAGGGTCGCGCAGCGACCCGAGACAAATTTTCTGGGCTTTTCTAAACTCGGAATTTTACTTCATGCGCCACGCGTTTAAAAGACTGATTTAAAGTAAAGTTAAAATTATATAGTGCTGAGGTGTGATGATTGATTAATACTTACTGAGATACAGCGAAAATATGCAGACATTATTTTTTTTTTAATATTTTATAAATAAAAATCGTCATATTTATTATGTGATGTCCTGCAAATTAATTATAATATTATGTAATGTATCTTATCTGACCTATGTAAAACTTCCGTTATGAGCACCAATAAAGTATTATTATTATTATTATTATTATTATTATGGCCACTACCATTTTTTCTTAATAAAAATCCTGTGGCCTTAAAATTAGTTACAATGATTTAATTTACTTTATTAGGTTTTTGGTTCTATGGTAGGTTACCCTTTTCAATTTTTTTTTTTACCTTGAACTTGGTGGTTTTGATAAACAAAGTGACAAATTATTTATCTGGAATATATTTTTAAGTTCACTTGAAATCAGTGTTTTTCTAAACTCGAAATTTTACTTAATGCGCCACCCGTAGCGCATTAAGTAAAATTTCGAGTTTAGAAAAGCCTGAAAATTTGGATTTGCCGGGGCGCAACTCGCTTCGCTCGCGCGCCCCGGCAAATCCAAATTTTCAGGCTTTTCTAAACTCGAAATTTTACTTCATGCTTAGTCTGGGAGTGGAAGACGCCCTTTAGTTTAAAATATGTCACAACTGTCACAATATATCTTATAACCGTCACAAACTAAAATAATATCTTTAATTAATTTCTCACTTAACCCGTGGTGAAACATTTTTGAATATAATTCTGGATATTTAATTAAAACACTTGGTTTTGTTTCACTAATTTAATTTAAATTAGTGAAACAAAACCAAGTGTTTTAATTAAATATCCAGAATTAACTAAAATAATTTTATGGCCATCTCCAGTTTTTCAGAAAAATCAATATTACGTTTTGACTTCGGGAAAATAAAATTATTTTTTTTATAAATAAAATCGCTAAATATTAAGACACGAGTTTGAATTGATCTATAACGATGGGCATGTTATTGTTTTTCTTTGTGACAGTTAGGGCATACATATTGACATGTGTGGTACATTTTAAACTAACGAGTGTCTTCCACTCCCAGACTAAGCATGAAGTAAAATTTCGAGTTTAGAAAAGCCCCGTGAAAATTTGTCGAGGGTCGCGCAGCGACCCGAGACAAATTTTCTGGGCTTTTCTAAACTCGAAATTTTACTTCATGCGCCACGCGTATTAAACACTGAAATATTGTGAAGTTATAAATACACTGATGTATTTTTTTAATGAGTAATAATCGAAAAAATTAAATAACAAAATACTTACATTTTTCTCCATGCATTTCAAGTCAGATCAAATAATATAATATATAAAATTAACTTATTTAATAATTTAATTAACAAAAAATGTATAATGTTGCGTGTATGCACCAATGGCGCTTAATGGGTTAACGAATCATCCTTCGATAGTTTCGCCTAATTTCACACAGTTAAAACATCCAAATTGTTTCGTAACTCAGAAAATATAGATCGTTGGGGTCTACCAGATTTAAATGATTTGGATATACTAAATTTAGATCCTTGGGGTCTACCAGATTTAGATCCAAGGGATATATCAGATTCAGATTCTTACCAACTGAAGAATTTGCCAAGGTGGTTTCTAACCTCTCGTAGAACTGTAGATGGTATCTAGAAGAAATTTTAATTTCAAAATTTTTGAAAAGGGGGACTAAACCCTTTATCAGAGATAATAATTTACGATTGTTAAATGTAGATCCTGGGATTTTCGATGCGGCTCCGAATCGGTATACAGTTGTGTTGTTTTTTTTTTTTTAGGTCGCTATCGGAGTTTTGTGCTTGACACTGAACTTGCTGCGAGATTGCCGTTTGCATTTGGAAGAATACCACTATTCAGCGACGTGCATGGGTTATTTCACCACTATTTCCGCTTTCGCAGTAACCGTGCTGAATTTACTCATTTCCTGTTTCGATCCGAGCATCGCGAAATACGCCGTGTTCGAAGCGCCCGGCATCGAAATGCCTTAACAATTTCGGCGATTCACTCTTGTTTTTACTTGTATTTACGTTACGTACTTCTATTAAGTTAATTACAATTAGTTTTCACAAAACTCTTCCGTTTTTAATTAAATTTACGCGTTTTCAACAATATTTCTTTGCGGACGACATTTTGATCTAAAATTCAGTCGCGTAAACACTTTGAACCAAGGCCGTAGCCAGGACGGGGGTATGGGGGCTCAGACCCTTCCCGAAATTTTCAAAACGATAAATTTTTGTATGTAAAAGCGACCCTGAGAAAGCGAAAACAATATTTTTACCAATAAAACATCCCCCGATTTTTTTTTCTGGTTACGGCCTTGCTTTGAACTCTCTGCACTGTAGCTCAAAATCTTATTAATTCAATTAAATTCTGGGATAAACACAACTCATTTTGTTAACTGTGGAGACTTTTACTTCGTTGTACATCATTATTTGCACAAATAAGACACTTACACTTTATTGTATCAATGAGGTTTTTATTGAGACCATAGTTTCGACAATTTTAAATTGTCATTATCCAACTATAAGTATATTTTGTAAATATTCTGCAAACTACCTACTGAGCAAACACATTGAAGTAATGTTTCATCAACATTAATACAACGTTTGATGTTGTTACAATGTTGATATAACGTTATTTGTTTGTTTTTTGCTCAGTAAGTATTGACACACTCAATTTTTCTTTATGTAAAATTTTTCTTTTTGTTAAACTAGAAATAATTTTAACTAACAACTCTTCAGGTATATCCCACTGAGCAAAAAACAAACAAATAACGTTATATCAAAATTGTAGCTACATTAAACGTTGTTTTAATGTTGATCAAATATTACTTAATTCTAATATATAAAATTACGAAAAAACTATTCGTGAAAATGCAAACAATGTCTTAATTAATTAGACAACTTAAGACGATAAATATCCATTGAAACAACTACTTCCCGTGCAAATACACCTCCGGATATTGAATTATACAATGAAATATTTAAAATCTTATTTAATTTGATTTGTTACAACGCTCTATTGAAGTATATATAACGTTTAGGTCAAATTCTCTTAAAACCAACTAACAAATACAAATTTAAAACGAAGGAGAGATAACAAAAAAAATATATATAAAAATTAGAAGTGAAAGGACTTGGATTAAAACTAATATCTTAGGCCATCTATAGACGCGTTTCGAGATTTATCTCTCTTCAGTATAGCTTTGCTTATGACGTTTTTGAAAAGTTGTTTCAATGGATATTTATCGTCTTAAGTTGTCTTATTAATTAAGACATTGTTTGCATTTTCACGAATAGTTTTTTCGTAATTTTATATATTATGTTTAAAGTGTGCAAACTATAAGAAGCGTAAGCTTATTTTCTCGAATTCAAATTACTTAATTCTGTTTGCTCAGTGGGATATACCTGAAGAATTGTTAGTTTAAATTACTTCTAGTTTCATAATGACAAGTTAAAGTTGTCGAAACTATAGTCACAATCAAAATCTCAGTTATACAAACAAAGCATAACTCATGTTGCTAATATTTCACACAATCATCGCGTTTAATAGAAATTCTTGTTTTTTTTTTTTGTAGCTGATTGTGGCGATTTTGTTTGTGGTAATCGGAGGCCTGAACATAAACAAAGAATCGGATCACACTGCCGCCATCGTCTTGAACGACATTATTTTAATTTGTTTTTATCATATCTTTGGTTAACATAATCATTTCCGGGTTCGGAATGGAGTACTCGAATCAGCCCTTGCGGCTGCTTAGCGAGACTGAAAAAATGAATCCAGTGCAATGAATACAATTTTGTTTTTTTTTTTTTATAAAAAAAAATCACATCATCTCTTCTGAAACGAAAAAAGAACACCAGTGCAATGAATACATTTTTTTTTTCTCAAAAAAAATCTCATCATCTCTTCTGAAACGAAAAAAGAACAATCCACAAGGACTAGATTTATATTGGATCTAACCAGGGCCGCGGTAATGTTGGGGAGCAAGGGCTCCACCCAATGAGCAAAGAAACGTTGCATGATACATTGCATTAATGTTACCGCATAACATGAAACTTTACGTTTTAAGTTAGATGAATGTTAAAAAACGTTGCATAAACGCTGAATGTCCGCCTGCAACGCTCATACAACACGAGCGATTATACAAACAAATTAAAAACACTTGGTTTGTTTCACTATTTGTTTCTATTTACTCATAATAAAAACACTTGGTTTGTTTCAGTATTTGTTTCTATTTACTCATAATAATAATAGTGAAACAAACCAAGTGTTTTTAATTTATCCTTCAATATTATTTCAAAATGTTTTACCAAGTGATAAATGAGAAAGTTATTCAAGAAATATCACTTATATATTAGTAAAAAGTGATCAATGAGGAGCTAGTTAACGCAGTATTTATTTCTGGGATTAAATTGTTAAAAAAATACAAATATATATTGGTAACAAGAAAAAACTGTCTTACAAAAAGTAATGTATAGTCTAGAGGGGGCAGTATCCTAGTGCCTAAGTACCCAGTACCCTTAAACTCTGAAAACACTAAAATATTGTTAATAAGTGAACTTCAATTGAAATCAGCGTTTTATACGCGTGGCGCATGAAGTAAAATTTCGAGTTTAGAAAAGCCCAGAAAATTTGTCTCGGGTCGCTGCGCGACCCTCGACAAATTTTCACGGGGCTTTTCTAAACTCGAAATTTTACTTCATGCTTAGTCTGGGAGTGGAAAACACTCGTTTAAAGCTTTAAATTAAACTCTTGTAAAAAAACAACGAATATCTAAAGATTTACAGCCATTATTGGGATATGTATCTGTACTTCCTATACAGGGTGTTCATTTGAAAACTTCCCAACGCGGATTTATGGAAAACCACTGATTAAAAAAAAAACGCCGAGACACGTCTAAAGATTTCCCAAGGGGGACAACTTTTTAACCAAAAACGACTTCACCCCCTTTTACCCTCTGCCCCCCGGGGTCATCCCCTTAAAAATTTTAAATGACAAGGGATATCAAGTAATAGGAGGCCTGAACATAAACAAAGAATCGGATCACACTGCCGCCATCTTCTTGAACGACATTATTTTAATTTTTGTTTTTATCATATCTTTGGTTAACATAATCATTTCCGGGTTCGGAATGGAGTACTCGAATCAGCCTTTGCGACTGCTTAGCGACACTGAAAAAATGAATCCAGTGCAATGAATACATTTTATTTTTTCTCAAAAATATCAAGTAATAGCTTGTTTGAAAGGTTTTTCAAAGTGCTTTATTTTGACGTTTGAATTTTTAAAATCTGTCGATTTGTTTACGGAAAAATTAGAAAAATCTTTATTTATCTTAATTTGTTCAGATAGAAAAAAAAAACACACGAAAATATCACTTTTTATTTTATTAAGTGTTCAAAATGTTGCCAGTTATTGGCCAAACAATGATATAGGCGATAAATAAATAAATAAATAAATCTTTATTGACGGATAAACCATTTTACAGAACAGAAATTATTTTACAAAATAGTAATTCAAAATATTAAAGAGAAAAATAGTAACAAAAAAAGTACCGTAGTATAAAAATAAACTTAATTGTAAAGAAACGATTGAGCGCATATTATATAAAACAATGTATTATAAAGAATAGACATTAATGACAGCATTGCAGACGTTTAACAATTCTCCCAAACTCGGGCAATGTGTTGTAAAAAATGTCTAACTCATTATTGACTAACAAGGAATTTGCTGTACGCATAAGTCGAGTAATCGGAGTATAAAATCCGTAATTCGTATTATGGAACGGAATGCGAAAAAGAGGTGGGTTCCGACTTACGCGATTATCGATTTTAACAGAAAAACACACGCGGGAGAGGAGAATTGGGCATTGGATGACACCGTTCAGTAGCTTATGAAGTAATGACATGTCGGCAAAGTCTCGCCTACAACATAATTTTTCAATATTAAACTCATCGTAAAGATTTTCATTATTAAGCCCTACTTTAAATGACAGGTGTTTAATAAATTTGCTTTGAACATTTTCAATGCGTTTAATATAAGTTGTTTGGTACGGACTCCATATACACGAAGCGTATTCGAGATGCGAACGAACGTACGCGAAGTATACAATTTTAAATGATGAAACTGACAGATCCCTAGACATACGTTTTATATAACCTAGCATTTTAGTCGCGCGATTACATATGAAATTAATATGATGGTCAAAACTGAAATTAGAGGTAAACCAAACACCGAGATCTTTCATTATATTTACTTTTAAAACAGTTTTGCCATTAATGTTGTAATTATAGTTACAAGTAAATTTCTTACGTGAAAAAGTAATATATTTACATTTATCAGTATTAAAACTGAGACCGTTTAAAAGGCACCAGTCAGCTAAGGAGGAAAGATCATTTTGAAGTAAAAGACAATCATCCATATCGCGTACTTCTCTAAACAACTTTAGATCATCGGCAAATAGCAAAAAATGTGAGTTTTTAATTGACAATGCGATGTCATTTATAAAGATAAGGAATAATAAAGGCCCACAGTGTGACCCCTGAGGTACCCCAGAAGGAACACAGAAGGCATCAGACAGATGATTTTTAATTTTTACACATTGTGAACGACCTTCTAAAAAGCTTTGAAACCACGAGATGACTGATTGGTTGAATCTTAATGCAATCAATTTTGATATTAAAATATCGTGTGATACTTTATCAAAGGCTTTAGAAATGTCTAAATATACCGTGCCAACTGAGCACCTATTTTCAATAGAGTTGGTAATAAGATCTTGAAAACACAATAAATTGGAAGTGGTAGATCTGCCTACACGAAAACCGTGTTGTTCATCAATTATTACCTGTCTTGTCATCCATTCCAGTTTAATAGATATGAGTTTGTCGAATAGCTTCGGTATACACGATTGTTTGGTAATAGCTCTATAATTGCAAATATCATCTCTACTACCAGATTTGAAAATAGGTGTTACGTAGCTTCTTCTCCATAGATCAGGAAAAGTACTTTTATTTAAGGAATAATTGAAGATTAAGAAAAGCGGTTGTGTTAGTGTATAGATACAATTTTTTAGAAAAATAGACGGAATACCATCAGGCCCAGCGTTACAATTCGCTTCAATTGATTCAATGCCTTTAAAAATTTCACCTTTAGTGAGATTCCAATGGGCATCAATCACCTCCTTGTCAAAATGTTGAACAGGTATGTTTGGCGTTTCATCATAATTGTATACAGAGGAAAAAAATTTAGCAAAAAGATTCACACAATCCGAGCCATCACTGCAAGTTTCATTATTGTAATGCATTTCCCGCGGGTAACAGGAGTCACGATTTGTGGCCCTTACAAAATTCCAGAATTGCTTCGGGTTGTGAGAAATATTGGAATTGACCGATTCGATGAATGTATTGTATAAATTAGTTTTTAGTCGATCACACGCATTTCGTAGTTGTTTGAATTTACAGTAGTTGTCAGATGTTTGATTGCATCTAAATGTTTTATGGGCATTTTTTTTATCATTAATGAGCCTAATCAGATCTTTAGTAAACCAAGGTGGATATGATGATTGTCTTATACGTTTGATTGGGGTGAAAGCAGAAATTACATCAGAAACAATCTTATAAAAACACTCCATCATAACATTAATATCATCCCCATTCAAAGTGCTCTCCCAATCAACCGAAGCTAGGTGGTGGTTTATAGCAATATAATTAGCTCTAGAGAAGTCGTAAATATATTCATCGAATAAAAGGGGTTTTGTTAATTCACTGAAATGAGAACTTATGCAGTATGGAATATGATGCTGGCTTATGGGAAGAATTAAATCAATCGCTTTAGACACAGAGAATTCTGGTCTAGAAAAAACTAAATCCAAATACACATTATTCTCATTAGGAATTGAGCACAGTTGGAGGAGATTATGATAACCAAAGCGTGAAATAATTATATTTGCTGGTACTGGATTAGTACTGTTATGCAACAGTCCTAAATCATCGTTAGTCCAACGCGCTAAAGGTATATTATAGTCACCGCAAATGAGAAGTTTAGATTCGCTATAATGACTCGCGGCGATATCAACTGAATCACAGTGAAATTCGTACTTTTCAAAGGACGAATTCGGCGGAATATATACAGCACCCACAACAAACTTATGCGCCCCGAAAACAACATTAACAAATATTTGTTCAACGCAATTATTAACTAAATCAAATCGTTCGCTTACAAGGTTATTGTGAACAGCAATTAACACTCCTCCACCGCGTTTTTTAATACTGGTACTAGGACTGCGGTCTTCCCTATAAACGATATAATTATTCCATTTTAATTCACAACTAAGTATTTCGTCATCTAGCCAAGTCTCAAAAATAACAATTACATCATAAGAACTAGTATTTACATTTAACATTAAATCGTGCATTTTCGTACGTAGACCTCCAGCGTTCTGGAAAAACAAATTCAGTTTTTTGTTTTGGTTACCACCTTAGGCGCTACTTTGATGACTTTAGGAATTCCAGATATATATTTAATTGATAAATTCTCTTCGCCGTTATTCTTTCTTTCCAGCAGTTCCTTTTTAGCATTTTGAAGTTCATCCCTCTGGATTTTAGTCCTATCGAACCCAAATTGAATAATATTATCTCTCAACTTGTTCGTTTTAGTTATTATATTTCTGACAGATTGGCTGCTGTCCAAAATCAGTTTGATGGGCCTACATTTGGATTTAGATGTCTTCGATCCAACACGGAAACTTTTAACAGGTTGGATATCAATATCTAAAGGTGAAAGGACTGATTTTATTAGAACTAGTTCCTCACTCTGTCTATCTGTAGGTGATGACGAATTGGATTCCACAACATTATAAACCATAATATTGTTTTTACGTTTGTTGCGGTCTTCCAATTCATTATAAATACTAAAATCGTTTAAAGTTTCTCCAGAAATTGGAATTTATATGTCAGTAGGTAATGCATTTTTTTGTGAATTTTCAATGCTGTTAATTCTGTATTCCAGTGAAGCCTGTGACTCCTCTAGAGATTTAAGTTTCGCATTAAATTCATCTTTGAAATCATGATGTTCAAATTCCTGCCGGACATTTTCAAAAACATGTTGTGGGGGATCATGGCAGCTTTCGGTGATGCGTTGACGAAGTTCATCTAAACTTTCAGGTTGGGGAGTGAACACAATAGATTTTAAATGGCCCCATAGAATAAAGTCTAATGGCGACAAGTCAGGAGATCTAGCAGGCCATTCTATAGGCCCTCTTCGCCCAATCCATTTATCTGAAAATTCGTCGTCTAGCCATTGCCGAACCGGAAGAACATAGTGAGGAGGAGCGCCGTCTTGCTGGAAATATATTTCAGCCTTATCAAGTAAAGGGTTTCCATCGTCTCCGATTTGGTTTTCAATGGTTTCAGTGATAAGCGGATTGGTAGTATTTTCCAACATATCTAAATAAATGCCTCCATTTAAATTCCCATTAATAAACAATGGCCCAATCACTTTGTTTCCTAAAATGCCTGCCCATACATTAATTTTTTGGGGGTACTGAGTATGCCCTTCTACAAAAGCATGAGGATTTTCATTGCTTCAATACCTGCAGTTATGCTTATTAACAAATCCATTTAGATAAAATGTGCATTCATTAGTGAAGCAGATATTCTTTATATGAATGGTATTATCATTAATCGCTGCAGTCATTTGTTCACAAAACTCAACTCGCCTATCGAAATCACCCTCGGTTAATTCTTGCAATATTTGCATTTTGAATGGATGACATTTATGTAGTTTAGTAACTATGTGTACAGAGCCTAATGAAATACCAGTCGTATCACCAATTTTGCGTAATGAAGTATTAGGATTTATGCCAAAATGACCCAAAACTTTAATTTGAGCGGCTTCATTTAAAACTCTACGATGATTACGTTTTTTATTTGCAACAGATCCAGTTTGAGTAAATTTAGTAAAAAGGTCCAAAACATACCTATTATCTTGTCCGGATGTCTGGCGTTAAATGTGACGGCAGTTTGCCGAGCACATTGATTTTGGGCACCATAAATTACACAATTAAACACTTTTAACTTTAAACATTAAAAGTGCGATTCTTTTCGCAATCTACAACAAGTTAGTCTTACAAAGACTATATCAAACACTAATTGAAACAACTACTTCCCGGGCTAATACCCCGACGGACATTGAATTATACAACAAGTGTTTGCTGTTACATACAGTAACCTACTGCAAATGTAACAATTTGGGTAAAATTATTCAGGCCATCTATAGACGCGTTTCGAGATTTATCTCTCCTCAGTATAGCTTTGCCATTCCCTCTAAACAATTTGACACCTTAGACTCGCGGTCAAACATTAGTATAAATGAAATTGCCAATTCTTGGTTGCAGAATACTTCAAACATTAAAAGTGCGATTCTTTTCGCAAGTGTTTGATATAGTCTTTGTAAGACTAACTTGTTGTAGATTGCGAAAAAAATCGCACTTTTAATGTTTGAAGTATTCTGCAACCAAGAATTGGCAATTTCATTTATACTTTTAACTTTGTTTGTATAACACGTTTTATTTAATGTGACTGCAGTTTCGACAAATTTAGCTTGTCATTATGAAACATGTTTCGACAAATTTAGCTTGTCATTATCAAACATGTTTGATAATGACAAGCTAAATTTGTCGAAACTGCAGTCACATTAAATAAAACGTGTTATACAAACAAAGTTAAAAGTGTTTCATTGTGTAATTAACATGTATAACGAAGTAGAAGCCTCCACAATACAGAACCATAAATTAGAATAATTTCCACTCTTTCGGCTAGTGTGTAAACCATTTTGGAAATAAAATATGAATCAATAAATTTATTTTCACTATCCCAAGATTGTCACAAAGGTAACTGACAGCAAATGGAATTGTTTCTTTTCCATAGCAACTAACCCAAACTAAACAGGTATAAGAATAAATGTTATCTCCGTATTGATGAAAAGAAGGCGAAAAAAATTAGGCTTTTTATTTGGTTGCTGCCAAGTTTTGTTGGTTTTTGAACACTTATTAATAAAATAAAAAGTGATATTTTCGTGTGTTTTTTTTTTCTATCTGAACAAATTAAGATAAATGAAGATTTTTCTAATTTTTCCGTAAACAAATCGACCGATTTTAAAAATTCAAACGTCAAAATAAAGCACTTTGAAAAACCTTTCAAACAAGCTATTACTTGATACCCCTTGTCATTTAAAATTTTTAAGGGGATGACCCCGGGGGGCAGAGGGTAAAAGGGGGTGAAGTCGTTTTTGGTTAAAAAGTTGTCCCCCTTGGGAAATCTTTGGACGTGTCTCGGCGTTTTTTAATTTAATCAGTGGTTTTCCATAAATCCCCGTTGGGAAGTTTTCAAATGAACACCCTGTATATTCAAATGTGTAAACCAAACTGCTGCATTACAGCAAGAGTTTCAATAATTATACAATGTTAAAAATGCAATGTTACCATTTTCAATATTTATCTAATGTTTACTATACAATGTTGCATAAACATCAAATTGTAACGATTATACAACTTTGTGTTATTTTGTCGCAACATTTTTGAAACGTTAGAAAACAATGTTGAATTTTAGTATCGTTTTCAACATTTAGGTAATGTATATGAATCAATATTTCTCGGAAAACGTTTATACAATGTTTGTAACGTTGCTAAAACTTTGTTGTAATATTTTTAATACAATGTTTTATTTTAGTATCATGTTCAATATTAGTGCAATGTTTAAAATGTTTCCGTGTTCAGTGGGGAGGCTCATCAATATTATAAATATACAGAGGGTTTTATGTAACACCGAACATTTTCATAACGGGAATTTTTCTTTTAGGTATATATATGCAGACGTTGTACGTTTTACCACGCTCGGTTGATTAAAAGAATACAATTTGAAGCTTTAAACGAGTGTTTCCACTCCCAGGCTAAGCATGAAGTAAAATTTCGAGTTTAGAAAAGCCTGAAAATTTGGTTTGGTCGCGTAGCGCGAAGCGCGGAGCGGCCAAACCAAATTTTCAGGCTTTTCTAAACTCGAAATTTTACTTCATGCGCCACCGGTACAAAACACTGATTCAATGTAAAGTTCGGCGGTGTGTTTTAAATTTCTTAATATGTCAGTGTTTTGTACCGGTGGCGCATGAAGTAAAATTTCGAGTTTAGAAAAGCCTGAAAATTTGGTTTGGCCGCTGCGCGCTTCGCGCTACGCGACCAAACCAAATTTTCAGGCTTTTCTAAACTCGAAATTTTACTTCATGCTTAGTCTGGGAGTGGAACACACTCATTTTTAGTTTCAAATAGAACTGCTTTTAAAAAAACAATGGTTATCTAAAGATTTACGGCATATACGCTGTAATTGTATACTTGAAAAAAAAACTCCCTGTATATACAAGGCATTAATTGCAATTGTCGGTCTAATTAGCTACAATTTGTAATGGTCCTATAGGCAATCTAATTTACACATAACCTAAAAATTAAAGCTGTCAAATCGTATTTTATTATTATGTTCGGTGTTATATAAAACTCTCGGTACAAGCAATCTACTCAAAAGTACCCACTAAGCAAAAAACAAACAAATAACGTTATATCAACATTGCAACAGCATTAAACGTTGTATTAATGTTAATGAAACATTACTTCGATGTGTTTGCCAATGGGTAGTGTCACTGTATTTTAGAAAGTAGCGCAAACTGGCATCCATTAAACTAAACCAATCATATTCTATAACGTCCTGTTAATTTGATTTAGTTTGAATTTGGATACCAGTTTGCGCTACTCTCTTAAATACAGGGACACTACACAAAAGAGCAGTTTGGCGCCCTTTATTCTTGGCACCCTAGGCCCGGGACTAATGGAAAATCCGCCCCTGGCAATATATGATCCAACCAGATCTAGAGCCTTGGGATAAATCTATTGTTACTTGTACCTTATTTTCACTGTTGTTTGCTGTTGTTTACCGCATGGAAGACAAATTAACGATTGACTGTTTGGTTTGTTTGCGCAGGTGAGTGCTGCCCTGATGACGGCTATAACCGGCCTGTTGACGATAGACGACGGGAGCTCAAATCAAAATTTAATCGCAAACATCCTCAATCAGATATCTCTGGCGTTCGTTGTCGGGGCCATGTTTTCGGACGTGGTCAAGATGAATTTTGGTCTGGATCCGGCCCTGGCCGTCAACGAGACGGCCTCACTAGCTTACAAACAAAAACAATGATGGATGCAGTTTTGTGAAAATTATCGCTAAACACTGAAACGCTAGAGTGCGTGGTATTGATTTGTTTAAACTAAACGTTTTGTTTAACATTGTGCGAAATTTGACACAACACTACTGGACTTATTGGTTCAGACGTGCAGAATTAATTCGATTTGCGCACGTACTCTAGTGTCACTACATCTGCAGTGTTTTTCATCAATCAATTCATTCACTATGATTTGGATTCAGTCCCTCATTCCTTTCTCTCTGATGTTTTTCTTCGTTCTTACTTTCAATTATGTTATTACGTTTATTATCTTTGTTTCTATATGATTTCATTTAATTTGTTATTTTTATTTAATTTAATATTTATTTTTATTATTTTTTTTTTCGCACTTTACACCAATAATAAAGGTGGTACAAGGTATCGTGTGCGTGTTCCTTGGCACCGGCTTGGACATCAACGAGGAGAAAGACGTGAAGAAGGCGTCGTTCGCCAACAACTGCATCCTCAGCTTGAACGTGCTGCTGGTCGGCGTCAACGTCATCATCAGCGTTTTCGAAATGAAGGAAAACTACTCCCCGCAAATCGGTCTAAGCATACCTTTATTAACTGACCAGAAGACGAAATTTGAGTAAAAGATAATTTATATTTATTTACTAATATTCTTAAAATTGAGTTTATTTAAAAATCAAAATAAGAACAATCTATACACGATCTAATCAAATTAGTCTGTTAACTCTTATTAAACTAATATCTCACTTAATATTTTTTACCTATTCGTTAATCTAATAAATTGAGCGGAGTTAAATGACGAGAATTCACGTGTGCGTGGGATTTAATCGTTCCAACACAAGACATTTTGATTTTTGAATGGAAACTTATTAATCCCCGTTACTTTAGTCACCAAGCATGTATTAATAGCTATTTCATATTTTTATATAGACCACTACACTTATCATTAGATTAATAAATTAGTATTAATTGTATTAAATTTATACAAAAGATCTCATTTTTGTGTGTCTAATTTTTCCTTGCACAACTGAAATTAATCGCAATTGAATCATTAATCCTTTCAGCCCTCGAATTTTTCTGGCGCCCATAAAAATGTCACTGCATATTATTTATTACTATCTCAGATATACAGGGAGTTTTTCTTTTAAGTATACATCATTTGACAAATAAAGCACTAATAACCTTTCTTCACACTTTTATTTGAATTACCAAATGTACATTTCGGACACAAAGTGACCATTATCAATGGATTAACACTAAATACAAAAGAGAAATTTTAGACTATATATAGACAGGCAGATTATAACACTAAAGCGGTGGGAGGCGACGACACGAAAATATCTAAAATTTTCAGATTTCTATCTCTTTCCTAAAATGTTGGAGGGTAAGGGGAAAGAGACCGAGTACTCAGGGGGTAATCCATTATGAACACCAACCGCACTTTTTGATGTCAATGTCAACCCGATATTAGCAGGTAGTAAGAAGTCTATTTGTTTTCAGCCAGCGCGTAGCGTTATCTTTTGTCCGACTTGGGGTGGTTTTGATAGGAATATTTATTTGATATTTATGAAATTATTTAAAATGTAATTATAATATATACGACATTTGTAAAATAAAGTCGAAATTATGTCTACGTGTACAATTTTAGGTCAATAGAATTTTTTAAAACGTATCTGACGTTTACATCTCGGTAAATAATGATCATCACATCTGCACGTTATATATTTTAACTTTACTGTAAATCAGTGGTTTATACGCGTGGCGCATGAAGTAAAATTTCGAGTTTAGAAAAGCCCCGTGAAAATTTGTCGAGGGTCGCCCTCGACAAATTTTCTACACGGGGCTTTTTAAACTCGAAATTTTACTTCATGCTTAGTCTGGGAGTGGACAACACTCGTTCTTAGAAGTTTCAAATTAAAGAATCACTCTACTAAGTTTACTAAGTTTATTACAATTTTACAAAGGTTACAGCTCGAAGGACCAATCATGGTCTTCGGAGACCAAAGGACTACAGGAAATCGAAGTTTTTTTACAAGAAAACAACGAAAATCTGAAGGTTTACTGCATGGATAGGAAACAACACATCTAATTTTGAAAAAAAATATCGAAGTTTTGTTGGTTTTCAGTGCATTTTTAACTTCACTTTAAATCAGTGTTTTATACGCGTGGCGCATGAAGTAAAATTTCGAGTTTAGAAAAGCCCCGTGAAAATTTGTCTCGGGTCGCTGCGCGACCCTCGACAAATTTTCTACGCTGGACTTTTCTAAACTCGAAATTTTACTTCATGCTTAGTCTGGGAGTGGAAAACACTCGTTAGTTTAAAATACATCACAATTGGTAAAATATGTATCGTTGGATGCCCGTCTTCAGGGGTGATATGTAAGCAAATTATGGGTCTTAGGAGTTGTCAAATAAGTGAGTTACTCAACTGTTTCCAAGGGAATCTTTACGAAAACAGAAGATTAACATTTTACATATAAAATGTACAAGGTGAGAAACTCGATGTCTCAGCTCTATTAAAAGGGAAGGAAAACCGATAGAAAAAATCTGAAAAGAGGTTCATAATGGGATTGAGTAAGGTTCATTTTAATCCAAAATTGCATATTTTTCTAAATTTTCAAAGTGAAGTAATAACGTCATCGAATATTTTTACCCCAGAAACATACCTAAATTTTTGGATATTTCAAAAGAGCTAATTTTTCTGAACTTTGTAGAGAAAAAAATTTGCTATCTTCGTTCGTTAAAAAAATAAAAGCAAACTTAAAAAAAAGTATTATTAAAAATTCCAAATTGTCACGACTTAAACAAGTAGCCTTTGGAAGCAAATAACAAAGCCGCACCTGTCAATAATTAAACTAATGGTTAACAAATATTGTTTTGTTGTCATTTGATTTTAGATTTCAGATTTTTCTATCGTTGGATAAAACGTGAGTCAAATTCTGTGCTGAAAAAATTGTTTGAAGCAGTGATTATAGGCAACCTATAAACTCTAACGTATATTAGGTTGCCTATAACCGTTGTTGTAAGTGTGTGTTTTTTTTAACTTCACTGTAAATCAGTGTTTTTAAGCGTGGCGCATGAAGTGGAAAACACTCGTTTAAAGCCTCAAATTAACCGCATTAAAACAACGATTTCCCACAACTTTTAAAACGCTGTAATTATCGGGGTATGTATACTCAAAAGAAAAACGCCCTGTGTATTCTGTTTTAAACACGTTTTAAACGTGTTTTAAACATGTTTTGAACACGTTTTAAACCCATATCGTAACCTTATTTTGCATTTTTTTTATTGCTAGATGAGCGTGCTCTATTTAATCGATTTGATTAAAACGTAACCAAATAATACCATTGCATAACATATTGATTAATGAGTTAAATTGTTGGAGTCATCAAATGAACATGAACGACCGTTTAAAACGCTTTAAAAAGGGCAAAAAGGGAAACTACCTGCTATTCAAACAGATAAAGTCATAAATTGTAACATCAACACACCATAAATTAATTCTTTAAACTAATAACCAAGATACAATTCATCAGTGCAGACATTTATTTTCTAAAAACGTGCGTAACAAAGGAAATTTTCCCAAAATTTATACAAATCAAAACCTGCAAACACAACAAAGACATTTCAAAATTAGTGTTAAAGTGGAAACAAAGTTGGCTCAAGTTCGAAATAGGTCAACTACATTCAAAACGAGAACACCTACAACTTATAACGTACGGTTTACACCTTAAACTAACAAAAGAAATACCAACAATGATATGGGATGAATTACAGAAGAAAATTCACACAGTAATAAACACAAAACTACGAAGAAAATCGGCCACACTAAGAAGAAAGTTAGAAAAACTAGAACGAGAACAACACCCAAGAGAAGAGAATGACGCGCAGCTTAGCCAAATCCTAGTGCACAACAAATCCAACGAAAACTTCAATCACGAGGAAATGAAACTTCTGGAAAAAGGTTTCAAACACTCCGTTTCAACACCACATGTACCAATAGAGACGATAATTGACGACATAGAAAACGCAACATCATACCTCACACCGGAAGAAGCAACAGCGTTCAGGATGACAACAAAAGAAGCGTTGGAGAAAGTCATCAGAAAACCAAAGAGAATCCAAAAACAACATACGGAATATAGGACTGTGAAATCACTAAAAGAAAAAGACGTGATGTATTTAAAATCCGACAAAGGAAACGCCGTGGTTATCGTCAACAAGGAGGACTATCAGAACAACGTCAAACTAATGCTTGACACAGGACCATATCAAGAACAAAGAAAGAACCCACTTAACACGTACATAAGTAAGATAAACTCTTTTTTGAAACCAACAAATTTAATCGATAAAAAACTAATATATAAATTGAAATTGAAAAACCCGTCACTTTCGAAATTGTACTGCTTGCCAAAAATACACAAACACGGCAATAAATGGAGACCCATCGTCTCGAATATAAACTCACCAACGTACAACATTGCGAAGTGGCTGGTACAGCAATTTCAATCACTGACCATTAAAAACGATTTCTCAATCAAAAATTCTCTTGAGTTGACTAGAAAATTACAATCAGTGAAAATAGAACATAACGACTCACTGGTTTCTTTTGACGTAGAAGCTTTGTTTCCCAGCATTCCTATTAATGAGACAATTCACATTTTAGAAAAACTTCTTTTAGACAACTCTATTCCGCAAGAAAACATAGACCAATATATACAGCTAACTAAATTAGTAATGGAATGCAATGCGTTCGAATTCGATAACAAGTTCTATAAGCAAACTTTCGGAACAGCCATGGGTAATCCATTATCACCCTTCCTAGCAAATATTTTTATGAACAATTTAGAAAATCACGCAAAAAATACAATACCTGGCTTTCCGAAAGTTTGGTTTAGATACGTAGACGACATAATAACTGTTATAGATAACAAAACAGAAATAACCAGCTTGTTGTCGGATTTGAACGGATTGTCTCCGAGCATTTCATTTACATACGAAATTGAAAATAACAATCAAATCCCGTTTCTAGATTTATTAATTATTAAAAATACAGATACAAAAACAATAAACTTTAATATATATCGCAAACCAACACACACATACAACTACATTCACTCTTCATCAACAACGCCCATCAGGCATAAACTCGCAGCATTCAATAGTATGATTTATAACGCAATAAACTTACCGATTTCAAAAGAAAACAGACAAAACGAATTAAAATTCATTAAAAACATTGCAACTTCATTAGGATATAAAAGGAACATAATTGAAAAACTCATTAATAGGCATATGAAAAGACATTTGATTAAAAATACCACAAAGCTGAATACCTCAAAAGAAACCAGCGACATTAAGAATAACAAATTTGTTAAATTCATTTTCAACCCTCTAGTTCACCACCAAATCAACAAAATATTCAAAAAATTCAAATTAACAACTGCTAACTACAGCAACACAAAATTAAACATATTATTAAACAAAAAATCGAATAACAGGGATAATTTAAATAAATCAGGAATTTACATGATAGAATGTAACAATTGTGAAAAAGTTTATATAGGTCAGACTCAACGGAATTTATCAAAAAGATTCAAAGAACACACGTATCATATAAAAAATAGAAACCCCGAAAAATCCGCGATAGCATACCATAATTATGAAACCGGCCATCAATTCCCAATAAAAAATGTAAAATTACTCAAAGAATCAAACAGTTATCGATTAAATATGTTGGAATCAATAGAAATGTATAAAAACAAAAACAAACTACTTAATTTTGACCTGAGTCCCTTAGATAATCCTCTTTTAACCCTCCTTTCGGAAAATTGTAAATCACCGACACTCATTAACACCAATCCACCCCAAACAGGTAACCGACATAATTAGATTAAGGTTTTTCCACTAATCCTCAAACCATATATAAACGATTGTAAATTAGTTTTAAGGCATTCTGTTATTGAAAATGAGTACGTAGTACTCGAAATGTACATCTAACAAGTAAAATAAAATAAGTGAAGAAAGGAACAAATAAGTGTTTTAATTTAAGTTTACAACTTCACATAACTCGAAACCAATTACTGAATAACACACCATAAATTGTGGTTTCTTTTCTTCCATTATGCTCCTGCGCTTGTAGAGGCTGTCTCTCTTCAAAATTTGCTGGTTTAGATATTTTGGAGAGGCCCTGGTGGGAGTGCAAAAAGGGAAAAACGTAAATTAAGAGGTGAGCCGTAAGAATGAGCGTGGCGGTACAACCAGGTAAAGTGGATTAGGGAAAAAAACAGGTTTCTAGTAAGTGGTTAGCCACTACAGATTTTTTGTAATTACGAAACATCTGCAGTGTCTAACCACTTACTAGAAACCGGCTACAAAATCACAATAAAGAACATAAAATTATTATAACAATCATCAAATTATCGATTAAACATGTTAGAAGCCATTGAAATGAAAAAACATGAAAATAAATTATTGAATTTTGATTTAAGTCCACTTCATAATACATTATTAGATTTAATTGCACCACCTTAATCTGTGTTTTTTCCCCTAATCCACTTTACCTGGTTGTACCGCCACCCTCATTCCTTCGGCTCACGTCTTAATTTACGTTTTTTTCCTTTTTGCACTCCCACCACTTTTGTATTATAATCTGCCTGTCTATATATAGTTTAAAATTTCTGTTTTGTATTTAGTGTTAATCCATTGATAATGGTCACTTTGTGTCCGAAATGTACATTTGGTAATTTAAATAAAAGTGTAAAGAAAGGTTATTAGTGCTTTATTCGTCAAATTAATTTGATCTCAATATACTCAATACCCTGTAAATCTTCAGATATTCGTTGTTTTTTCAAATATTTAAAATTGAACTTCCAAACGCGTGTTGTCCACTCCCAGATTAAGCATGAAGTAAAAATTCGAGTTTTGAAAAGCCTAAAAATTTGGTTTGTTCACTTCGCGCTACGCGACCAAACCAAATTTTCAGGCTTTTCTAAACTCAAAGTTTTACTTCATGCTTAATCTGGAAGTAGAAAACACTCGACCCTCAACAGACTTTAAATTGAACTATTTTAAAAAACAAAAACTATTATCGGAAAATTTACAGCTCATGCATACATTTAAAAAAAAATCCCACGTTGGTAAACATACCAAATTCCACCACTAAAATTTGGCATGTTTACCAAATGCCACTGTCAGGGCAGAAAGGGTCCATTATAGCACTTTCTCCGTCATCTACTCATTTATTATTATTACCGACTTTATATTCCTCTTAGTAATCTTGTTGAACAATTTCTTAAAAGCAAAAACAGCATAGGAAAATCTGAAAAATGATAAGGGTAGATGTTTTCTAGAACAACTTTATAATCATAAATATAAACTTTTTAAACAAACACAGATTGGAACATTAACAAATACTCAATAATTTGAAGAGCTAATCGAGTTGAGCTTGTTATAAATGTAGAACTTGGAAGCAGGAAACAATCGTAAAATGTGAAACCAGTCTGGAAGTTTCAGCGTTAGGACGATTGTGACAGTTGTCGCTCTAAAAGTGTGCGTATGAGGAGTTCTCGGGAATAGTCCTTGTATCTGAAATTTGAAATACAATACAACAAACTTTGTTGTTAAAAAACCAATGAGTGAGTTTATCAACGTTAATTCTTTTCTATCTACAGCAATTTTCTATTTAAATTAATAAACATCTATTATTTTCCAACACAATTTTATTGGGTCCGATTCTGTAGCGAAATGTTAAATTCAGCGTATATATTAATCTTTAACTTCACCTTCGAAGTGGATTTGATATTTGTTATGTATACTTAAGCTTATATTAGACGACACTATTTTTTTGTACAAGAAAACAGTATACTATTTTCTATCATGGTGTACTAAATAGAACATGTCCTATTTTCACTATACAAAACTGTACAAGAATCGCGTTTGGTCAAATTTTGTGTATTACACCATGATAGAAAATAGTATACTATTTTCTTGTACAAGAAAATAGTGTCGTCTAATATAAGGTTTAGGAATAACATGTACGCTAAATTTAACATTTCGCACAATTTTTAAAATGAATCTTAGCAACGATTCGTAATTTTTTTCATTTATGTCTATCCTAGAATAATCTCATTTGAGGTCTCCCACGATTGAATTTTTCGGAAACTGAAAAAACATCCTCAAGTTAAAAATAAAGAATTGAAAAATTGCAGATCTTCGCAAAGAACTCTCTTACAATGTGTAGGAATTAGTTAAAGTATTTTTCACGAATGTTGGCAGTCACCCCGCTGAGCAAATCCATTTAGGTAATGTTTCATCAACATTAAAACAACGTTTAATATTGCTACAATGTTCATATAACGTTATTTGTTGGTTTTTTGCTCAGTGGGACGTCATCAATTTATGTACGTATCAAAGACAAGCAGTTATTCTACCATTTTATACTATTATATGCGCATCATCGTAGTAAGTAATAGAAACGTATGTCTTGTGGCTCCTGATACAAGTACCGACAACGGTGCTCACCGCTCGGAAACGTGAGTCGATGGATTAGACAAAGACGCCATTATAGTGTATGTCTACCCCAGGACAACGCCTTCCAGAAACGTCAGTAGCGTCACTATCTGTTACAAGTTTTCAAGTTTCCAAGTACTTGCGTTCGTTTTAGTTTTTCGTGAGTTTTTCGTGTATTTTCATAGTGTGTATTAGTACAGTTTAGTGGGCAGCTTGGTGGTGTAGGGGCAGCTTGGTGGTGTAGGGGCAGCTTGGTGGTGTAGTGGTTAGAGTGTTGTACTGCCACGCCACGGACCGGGGTTCAAATACCGGCCTAACAAGTTGTCTGCATTTATATAGATTAGGATAAAAATGCCAAACACTCCGTCTTCTCGGATATGACGTTAAATGTATGTAGGACCCGTGTACTGCCTGGATGCGTGCACGTTAAAGATCCCTACCGGTGGGTTGGAACTCCCACCGGGTTCGGCAAAATTCCCGGATAGCTGTAGACCTAATCTCCGGCGTCGTAGCAGCGGGAGGAAAGCACAATGGGCCTAATGAGGCCTAAGTGCAGTGCAGAAACGCACACTCCCCAAATAACCAGTATAGTTTAGTGTAAGTAAGTGTAAAAATAATTGTTTTGTGATTAGATCTAGTTTTTTATATTATATATGCAATGGAGGTCATCTTTTACCTTTAGATGCAGTCCATGAGGTAAATTGTTAAAATAAGGAGAGCTGTCGGTGAGGGAAAGCACTTTGTTATTTTGCATGCTGGTCAGAGTACAGGTTTCGTGGAAAATGCTTCTCTTATTTATGTAACAACTTCAAAACTTGCAGACTGGCATGGTGATATGAATGGCGATGTATTTATGAAGTGGGTTAAGCAGAAACTTGTCCCAAATTTAGAAGACCCGTCACATATAGTTATGGATAATGCACCTTACCACAGCGTATTGGTAGAAAAGCAGCCCAAAACTTCTTGGACAAAGGCACAAATCATAAATTGGCTACAAGATAGCAATAAACCTGTTGAAGGTAACAAGTTCAAGGCGGAACTGTTAGCCCTAGCCAAACGATATGCTAGACCTAACAGATATGTGGTAGACGAACATCTGCTCGAGCATGGCCATAAAGTATTACGACTCCCACCATATCACTGCGAATTTAACACCATAGAACTAATATGGGCACAGGCAAAACAATATAATGATGCTCATATAGGCAAAGAAGGATACGGAGACAATAAAGTGTTGGTCATATGGCACAAATCCTTAGAAAAATGTACTCCGGAAAGGTGGGACTCTGTTGTTAGATACACAGAATCAATTATCGACAGATGGTACATCAGCCAAAACGTTCTGGATAATATGCCAGGATTTATTATTTGTATTGGGGATGGAAGTAGTTCAGACGATGATGTAACAGACAGTGATAATGATTAAATCAACTTCCACCAAATTACCGGGTGTTGATTCGATCAAGTATACGTAAGGATTTATCATATAATATCACATTTATGCATTTTCCGGCTTCTCGGGTCATTTTAGAGGTAAGGTGGCTTTTTGATTAAAATCCAACGTTGTTAACTATTTTTAATCGTGGTTTGAAAATTAGATAACTTAAAATAAATAGCCTTATGATCACCCACACAAACAAGTTTTCTATCGCGTCCATGTCAAAAATCATGAATGAAGATTCATTGTTTTTGAAATGGAAATTGTATTGCATTTTATTATTATTGTACATGGAATAAGGTCAATCTCATAACAGTAATCATTCTTTTGGGATTTTTTTGTAAGTGCATTCCAATAACGTATTCATTGGCTGAAGTCCTTGCTAAGATTACATGTTGAAATGCAATTTCTAGGGTTTCAATGCAGGATTCAGTAAAAAAATTAAACACAAAACCCCATTTTAACGTTACACCAATGCGCTGTTAGATTCCGATCATTTCATTACTAGGAGACATCACGTATCTATTTAATCACCTCGTTATTAATAACATCGACCACGTACTATTTTTATTTTTGGAGATTTGCGTGAGTGCATTAGATATTCTAAGCCCTAAACATCCCTTATGTAATACGGATGTGTTTATTACGGTGCACCCGCCAGTACACGTGCAACCCTAATTATGAATTCAAGGGACAGATCTTCCGATTGTACTTCAAATCTAATTATTAATTCAAAGGGAAGATCTTCCAAATTTTAACTTGATTATAAATTCAAAGGGCATAGCTTCCAGGTACCTCAAACTCAATGTGAACGTGACAAGAAGGGTACCACCCTTCGGACACGCCCACATCAAAAACTTTAAAGCTGATTGATAAATACATGTCTCCACCTCCAGTTTCTAACATCTCTTCCCAATAGAAATTAAGCTATCAAAACTTACTTTTCATTTAAAACTAAAGAACAGAGCAAGTTTAAGTCAGTGTTAAGTCAGTAATCGAGTCTAGCTATTTCCAGTTAACAATCGTGTCGCACTATTTCCTAAAAGTCAAACTCCGCGATAAACGTCTAAGTACTGGTTCCAAACAAAGTGACTTCAACTTGTTCCGAACTATATTACTGTTAATCCGAGTATTACGCAAAGAATTCGTTGTAAACTGTTATTTGTGATTGTGAATATATATTGGTTAGTTAAGTGAACTACTGTGTTTAATTTCGACGTGTCAACATCCCAGGAACACAACAGCGCACATATACATATGACCCTGAACAGATTTATTCGGAATTTCATAATTGATGACGTAAATGTAAACATTTATGAAATTAATTATTCAATTTCAAAATGTTGACTTACTATGCCGAAACAGTCCAATTCTTCCAATTCGTCGACTTTGATCTCCTCAGTATCTGTGATGAAAAACACATCGATCGATCCTAGGTGAATGAAGTACATCGTTTCATTTATATCGCCCTGTTCGCAAATCGTGTCGTTAATAAAATAAATCTCCACTTTCAAACACTTCACCAGGTGCCTTATGAAATCCTGATGACACTTAGCAAAAACCAAATTCTGAAAGATAACACTCAAAATGACTGAACAAAAAATATCGTCTCCTTCGGGGAGCGACCAAATCAAATTTTCAGGCTTTTCTAAACTCGAAATTTTACTTCATGCTTAATCAAGGAGTGAAAACACTAGTTAGCAGCTTCAAATTGAACGCTTTGAAAAAAAAACGAAGAATGTCTGAATATTAACAGCGTCAGGATATGTATACTTAAAAACGTATATTAGCAACAATACGTTGAACTAAATATTTAATTATGAAAAGAAAAACAGAAAACTTACTTCATAAATGTGTTTACCATAAATATCTCTCTTGATGTGCTCTTGAAGATAAAGCGGCGCACTCGACAGCAAAATGGGCTCTTGAACACCTTTCGATTTCGTCCATAATTGACTAGTATAATCAATAATTTTCTTTATCAAGGGCTTAGAAATGAAACTCCGCTTTAAATAAACCTACAATGTTTAATGGTAAAATTGTTTATAAGGACATAATACAATACTAGTAGTCCAAGTGAAGCTCTTAAAACTACAGCTGCATTTACACTACGCTGACGTGACGCGTTGACACGTGATGACGACAACGTCAGCTGCCGTGTTAATACTTCAGCGTTCGATGGGATGTGCACACTGCGCTGGCAGGACGTGACGAATTCACGTGAGTTGTTTGGTTTAAATCGTGTATTTTTTGACTTTCTCGATGAGCTTTTCGTCTAAGTTCATCGCTGACGGCCTGACGTACACTTGCGAGAGAAAAATACTAGTACAGCCAAATATTTGGCTATGTGAAGCAAATTGTCAATCAAATTGACAAATGTGCGAAAATGTCAAACGAAATATAATCAACGTCAACATGCCTCAACTGACTGAAACACAAAAAGTGATAATAACGACCCGTTTAGAGACGGTATTAGCACTAGAAACCAGAGCTGGGACGAATCCTAGTAAAAAGGATTCGAATCACGAATCCGAATCACCTAATATGATTCGAATCACGAATACTCGAATAAAGGATTCGTAAGAGATAAATATGATTCGAATCAAAGATTCGAATCATGTTTTTTCGAATCACGAATACAAATCCTTTAAGAATAAATTTTATTTTATTATTTTTTGCAACCATTTATATATAAATATCGTTACCAGTTGTTTTAACAAAACTATTTAAAACCTAATTATTTTCATTAACACTGAACATCTTTGATAACAGACTAAACATCTGATTCCCTGTTACACTGTTTAAAGATGTATTTGTGTGTTCATGAACATCACTTCAAATTAGTGTTTTGTACGCGTGGCGCATGAAGTAAAATTTCGAGTTTAGAAAAGCCCCGTGAAAATTTGTTGAGGGTCGCTGCGCGACCCTCGACAAATTTTCACGGGGCTTTTCTAAACTCGAAATTTTACTTCATGCTTAGTCTGGGAGTGGAAAACAGTTTTGTATATAATATTGATAACTTTTGATAAACTCTCGCCTTGTTGATTTAAAAAAAAAAACAATTGACTTTTTCTATTAGATACTTTATGAATCACCATGTATAAAAACAAATACGCCCATCTTGTAGATCTCCTCGCAATAGCCTAAATGCATGTATTATACTTTTCTGTAGCTCGAATAGTTTTTCAGTTATAACGTTTTTTGTCAAAGTTGAAAAATGTCGAGAATATACGCGAGCGCGCTCGCTTTTTTGTATTTTGCAAAAGTTGCGAATAACTCAATAACTAATGGGAATACAAAAAAATCTTTCAAACAAAAGTTTTAGATAAGAACATTTTGGACAATTTTTCTATCTTTAAGTTTTTTTTGTAACTATCTTCTTTCTTAGAGAACAATAACAGTTTGTTGAAAGATTCTTAAAAACTTATAATTTTTAAAAATCATGGAATAACTTGATTTTGCGCATTACTGAAAAAATATATCATTATTAATTAGTAATATTTAATATCGTTTTTATTGTGCGCGTTGATAGAGATGATAAAGTTTGTTAATAATCTAAGCATTATAACATAAAAAGATTTTGTATGTACAGAGAGTTCAAAGTTTAGTGACCACGATTTTTGCGTAACAACAACAATTTTTCAACACTTTTAATAAACAACACACTTGGTTAAGTTTTTACTGTTTATTAGTTGACACTGCAACACTTGTTTTGCCACACAGGCAGATAAATGATGACAATTTTTCAGTTGAAACAATTAAAAATGTTCGAAATGAAAATAAACACATTAATCACTGCACGCTGTATAAGTTCCAATTGGAAAGAAAACAAATTGGCAAAAAATTGTTGCAGTCCTCTCGATGAAGGTGCTATGACAATTGAAAATGTCAAGGTTGGTTTTAAAAATTTCGTCACAGAAAAATTTCATTAGATTATGAAAGCAACCATTGCAGTGTATCCAGCCATGGCAGTGTGAACTAAACAAATAATCATAATGAAGAGACACTAAAAATGGACTTGCCAACTGCTTTTTAATCAAAACTTGAAGAATTTTATAATAGAGAAATAAAAACTTTATCAAAACGTTGGCTAGAAGAAGTTGGAAATGATAGCAATTAAATTATAACGAGTGTCTATAAACTGTCGGCATCTCGGTTGCTTTGAAAAACAAATAACATATCTCAGATTATGCCATACGAAACGGTAAAGCGGTGTAAGTGTGTTCTTAATTATCTAGAAATTGTCCAATACTTGCATAGATTCGAGGTTTTTTTGGGGCCCAACTTGGGGCCATGCTAAAGCTAGGCCCATGTTGGGCGCCATAAATTGTGAAAGTAAAAGTTAAAAACTTCACACTGATTAGTGTTTCGTACGCGTGGCACATGAAGTAAAATTTCAAGTTTAGAAAAGATTGAGTTTTGACGCTACGGGTCTAAATCAAAACGCTCAGGCTTTTCTAAACTCGAAATTTTACTTCATGCTTTGTCTGGGAGTAAAAAACACTTCAAATTGAACGCTTAATAATTTTTTTTTTACCTTATTGATTAATAACTAAATACGCTTTAACTTGATTCGTACATTCTTTATACAGGGTAATTATACGGGTAATTTACCCGGTATTCAATAAATTAATGAATATAAACCGGTTAACCGATATTTCACCGGGAAATTGTTTCACGGGTAAAATTCATTAAGTACGTTACGTGGATAATTAATAGAATTTAAAGATTTACCTTTACCAAGTGTTTTTCACTCCCAGACTAAGCATGAAGTAAAATTTCGGGTTTAGAAAAGCCCCGTGAAAATTTGTCGAGGGTCGCGCAGCGACCTGAGACAAATTTTCTGGGCTTTTCTAAACCCGAAATTTTACTTCATGCGCCACGCGTATAAAACACTGATTTCACGAGAAATTTAAAAACATACAAAAGACATTTTTTATGTTAATCTTCACAATTAATTCGAATTATTTTTGACGATTCAAATCCTTTTGTAAGTATTCGGATCCTTTTATAAATATTCGAATCCTTTTATAAATATTCGAATCCTTTTATAAAGATTTAAATCCTTTCATAAGGATTCGAATTCTTTTATATGGATTCGAATCACCCGCCTTTGGATTCGAATACGAATCCTTTTAAAAAAATGTAACGAATCCGGAACACGAATCCAGTTAAACTAAAGTATTCGAATGCCTCTTTTGAATCCTCTAAAAGGATTCGAATCCAGGATTCGAATCCTGCCCAGCTCTGTTAGAGACATTGCTAATAAAGTGCATGTCAACAAAAGCACCGCCTTGTTGGACAAGGAAAAAATTGTTGTTAACCTGTACATGACAAGTTTGTTTCATAAGAAAACAAAAACAGTATTTTAGAAGTGGCTAAAGCTCCTTGTTGTACTAGTTTTTTTCTCCCGCAACTGTACACTGATGTGATCTGGGAGTTTATATTTTTAGCTAACGCATCAGTGAGCGTCTTGTGTCACGTTACGTCATGACACATCACGTTAGCGTAGTGTGCACACTCCTTTCTAAAATAATGGTTTAATTTTTTTTGTCACTTGTCAGCTGACGCTGACCCACTGGAACCGCAGGTACTTCGTAATAAAAGCACCTGCGGTGCAAGTGGGCATTAGACTACAATTGATTACGTACCTGTAGATTAACGTACTTCGCGTCGAATTCGATGACGTCCGAACTATAATTCTGGATGCAGGCGGATAGTTGCGCCACAAAAATCGCCGTCAGAATTTTATCCATAATCACGAAAATCGTCACGGCTATCACATTGGATGTCGACCGGAACGCAAAGTAATATCCAGACATGGTCAGTATGGAAGTTGAAACATACAAGGTGCATAAATATCGATTTCCACAAATCGGAATTTTACCACCTAAAAAAATAATGATAAAGTGAAATTAATAAATTAATTTAAGTATAATATATAAAATTACGAAAAAACTATTCGTGAAAATGCAAACAGTGTCTTAATTAATAAGACAATTTAAGACGATAAATATCCATTGAAACAACTACTTCCCGTGCAAATACACCTCCGTATATTGAATTATACAATGAAATATTTAAAATCTTATTTAATTTGATTTGTTACAACGCTCTATTAAAGTATATGTAACGTTTAGGTCAAATTCTCTTCAAACCAACTAATAATACAATTTAAAATAAAAGGAGAGATAGCAGCCTAAGACATTAGTTTTAATCCAAGTCCTTTCACTTCTAATTTGCTGCTATCTCTCCTTTTATTTTAAATTGTATTGTTAGTTGGTTTGAAGAGAATTTGACCTAAACGTTACATATACTTTAATAGAGCGTTGTAACAAATTAAATTAAATAAGATTTTAAATATTTCATTGTATAATTCAATATCCGGAGGTGTATTTGCACGGGAAGTAGTTGTTTCAATGGATATTTATCGTCTTAAATTGTTTTATTAATTAAGACACTGTTTGCATTTTCACGAATAGTTTTTTTCGTAATTTTATATATTATGTTTAAAGTGTGCAAACTATAAGAAGCGTAAGCTTATTTTCTCGAATTCAAATAGTTTTGAATTTGAATTTTATCTTGTTAATTTAAGTATAAATGAAATTGCTAATTCTTGGTTGCAGAATACTTTAAACATTAAAAGTGCGATTATTTTGGCTATCTACAACAAGTTCGTCTTACAAAGACTATATCAAATACTCATTGAAACAACTACTTCACGAGCTAATACCCCGACGG
Source organism: Philonthus cognatus (assembly GCA_932526585.2). Taxonomy (NCBI): domain Eukaryota; kingdom Metazoa; phylum Arthropoda; class Insecta; order Coleoptera; family Staphylinidae; genus Philonthus; species Philonthus cognatus. The sequence continues at coordinate 102,199,530 of OW052244.1, forward strand.
ACATTGAGTTATACAACAAGTGTTTGCTGTTACATACAGTAACCTACTGCAAATGTAACAATTTGGGTCAAAATATTCAGGCCATCTATAGACGCGTTTCGAGATTTATCTCTCATCAGTATAGCCCTGCCATTCCCTTTAAACAATTTGACACCTTAGACGGGCGGTCACGTTACCGTTCAAACATAAGTATAAATAAAATTGCCAATTCTTGGTTACAGAATACTTGAATCATTAATTATTTAATTAATTTTAAATATTAAATTAATTAAATAATTAATGATTAAAGTATTCTGTAACCAATAATTTACAATAATCGCATATTAAATATTGAAATAATTTATACCACGACAGCATAAATACCATCTGTTGGCCCAGTTTTCGGGTGAACGAGTACTGAACACAAATGCATATTACTGAAATAATAGTTAATTACTGATCAATAAATTAATGATTACTTACCCTGGTACGCCCAACTGTTTCTGCTGAATTCACTCGTCCCCGACGTCGAAACGACGTACAGAAAGCACGACTGCACGTGCAGCAAAAGGGTAATGTAGATGAAAATCGACGTCAGTTTCATGAACAGCAGATCCGAGTTGAGCATGTCATTAAATTCATTAAAGAAGTTCACTATGTTGTACTGTTAATAAAAGTGTAATCGGGTATAGTTATTTATCTATCATGGTTGTAAGATATTTAATAAATAATAGTTGTCAAAATATGACATTTAACCTTAAAATTTTAAAGCTGCATACCGGAACATACGTTTTCGCATGTTCCATCTAAAAACCATAACAGATATAAGATTTTCTGTCTCTTTTCACACACGTTATCTGATGACATCAAACTATTTTTGTATTACATGTATTGGTGCAGAAAGCACTACAAATCAAGGAAACCAGGTGTCCCATGGTGAATCGTACCTTAGAGCCCATTTTGTTGTATGGGGTGGAAACATGAGGGATAAGAGTATGAGTATGAGTGTAAATAAATTGAGCATGAATGTATTGAGAAACAGCAGTGGTGCTTCCAAAAGCGGATTTTGGGGGTGGAAAGATCAACCCCTGGGTTTTATTCTGCTTCAAGAAACAAATAGAATGAGTGGAAAGTGAGAGACTGGTGAGGTGTGGAGAGCATGCAGGGGAATCGGGATGAGTGAGTGGAGGATGGAGCGCAGAAAGATGTATAAAAGGGCAGGGGAGTCGGAGAATATTGTGAATGAGTGGTTAAATGTGGCGGCATGGATGAAAGAGGAGTGAAAGGAGGTGGAAATGCAGATACAATCCGATATATGAAAGGTGGCAAGTGCATGGGGGCAGTGCCAGGGCATCTGACTAATAATGGCTTGTCAAAAGAGGATAAGATAACCCTGGCAAGAGCTAGATGCGGTTCGGATGAAAGACTGGGGAAAGAGGTGTGGAGAACGTGCAGGAAAATAGAGATGAATAAGTGGAGAATGGAGCGCAGACAAATTTATGAATGGGCTGGAGTGTCAGAGTATATTGTGAATGAGTGGTTAGAGGATGGTGTAAATGTGGCGGCATGGATGAAAGAGAAGTGGAAGGAGGTGGAAATGCAAGAGAGGCAAGGGTGTATTTGAAGGAGCGGATACAACCTGACATATGAAAGGTAGCAAGTGCATAGGGACGGTGCCAGGGTATCTAACTGATAGTGTATTGTCAAAGGAGGATAAGATGATCCTAGCAAGAGCTAGATGCGGTTTGGATGAAAGACTGGTGAAAGAAGTGTAGATAACGTGCAAGGCATGAGTAAGTGGAGGATGGAGCGCAGAAAAAAATATTGTAAATGTGTAGTTAGATAATGGAGTAAATGTGGCGGCATGGATGAAAGAGAAGTGAAAGGAGGTGGAGATGCAGGAGAGGGAAGGGTGTATCGGGAGGAGCGGATACAATCCGATGTATGAAAGGTCATGGTGCATGGGAGCGTGCCAGGGTACCTGACTTATAATCAAAGGAGGATAAGATAACCTTGACAAGAGCGGTTCGGTTTAAGTTAAGTGCATGGGAGCGTGCCAGGGTACCTGACTTATAATCAAAGGAGGATAAGATAACCTTGACAAGAGCGGTTTGGTTTAAGTTAAGAGCAAAGGTACGGTAGATGTGTGTTGTGCGCAAGTGGAATGGATACATGGAGTCATCTGGGGGAGGAGTGTGAAGGGGTGTGTGAGAAGTGGTTGGTGGGAGACAGGAGGGTAACCAAATGGATGAGAGAGGATTGTAGCGAGATTGGTTTGGCAGAGGGAGGTAAAACGGAAAGACCATTACAATTAATAAGATTTTGATTTTATATGTTGACTTTATATGCCAATAAATGTTTTTTTTTTATTTATTCATCGAGGATGTAAGAAATTTTGTCACAAGACGGTTTAAATTAACATTTAGCTGTAGTGCAAAGAACCATTTTCTTTTGTGTAACATTCTATGACTTGAAAGTGTGATACTTACGAAACGAAGGCATCTGTTGACGAGCAGCGCTCTATAAATGATGTTAGTGTAAGGAGGGGCGAACGCGGGGGCCATGGTGATTAATTCCAAAGGTATGGTGGCGAACAAATTTATATAAAACCACGGCAATCTCACCAATCTATCGAATACGTTTTTTTTTTTTTTATAAATTCCAATAAAATTCTGTCGATTCCATAACTTTACCTTTTTTTAATGAGTTTTGTGGAAGTGATGAATTGTCCCTTGGCATCGTAGAAGGGCGTGATGAACTTAATGACGACGATGAGGACGTGGACCAGGTCGAGGATATATACGGGCATCGTCTGCAACGTGAAGTGGGTCTCGCTGTAGAAGGCGATCACGTACAGGCTGGCGCAGATCGAGCCATACGAGCAAAACGCGAATATCATGTTCAACGCCATCGAGCTGAGGATGCGTAGTTTCTTACGCTGCCTACCGAAAGAAAAAGGTAATAAATTAAAATATAATAGAATTATCTATCCTGATCTAGGGCAGCTTGGTGGTGTAGTGGTTAGAGTGTTGTACTGCCACGCCACGGACCGGGGTTCAAATACCGGCCTAACAAGTTGTCTGCATTTATATAGATTAGGATAAAAATGCCAAACACTCCGTCTTCTCGGATATGACGTTAAATGTATGTAGGACCCGTGTACTGCCTGGATGCGTGCACGTTAAAGATCCCTACCGGTGGGTTGGAACTCCCACCGGGTTCGGCAAAATTCCCGGATAGCTGTAGACCTAATCTCTGGCGTCGTAGCAGCGGGAGGAAAGCACAATGGGCCTAATGAGGCCTAAGTGCAGTGCAGAAATGCGCACTCCCCAAAGAACCAGAACCAGAACCTGATCTATAATTATTGCCAGTTCTCAACTGAATGTGTGTTAATGTGGGGTGAAAAGTTGATTCAAAGCGTCAAAAAATCGATCGAATGTTTGAGGAATAAAAACATGAAGCTCATCAAAGAACCGATCGAATGTTTGAGGAATAAAAATATGAAGCTCATCACTACCAACGCTTTCCACACCACGAAGGATTGGGATGAAAACTTCGAAGACCTAAAATTGGACTTTACCAGTGATGTCGTCATATTTCCCACGAAAGCGGTCGTCAGTTATCTCAAAGCGAAAAACTTCGAGAAGAAAGCCTTCGTGTTGGGTCATCCTGCGGTATCAAAAGAATTGTAAGAACAGAGAATTCAAGTCTACGACTACAAATACTGCCAAAAAATGAAAGATATTTCCGAAGTGCCCGACAACGTAAAGGACGACGAAAATGTGGAAGCTGTAATCGTCGATCTTGACTTCGATTTGACTTACATAAAGCTGATGAAAGCCGGCACTATTTTGAAAAGGAAATATGTGTACTTTATTATTTGTGCCAATGATAAAACCGCTTCGATAGCAGGAAATCTGAAAATTAGTAGATCGCTCAACCCCTAATCACCCCCTGGGAGCGCGCCTCCGTACAGTTACCGATGGGTGGTCGCATATGTCCCACGGATCTAGAGTTTGGCTCATTTGAGAAAGCAACATCACCGCAAATCAATTTAATTTACCTTCTGGTTAACAGCACGAGTTTCATCTTCTTGAGTTTCGGAGCTGCCAAGACGGTTTTGCTCGTCAATCCCTCAACGAACGACTGAAAATAACATTAGGAAATGGTGATTATTAACAATATCAAAAAATATTCCAAAATTCAATTTATTGACAACATTTTTATCCAGCGTATTTGCGTTTTTGGATCAGCACCATATTTTAACTTTATAAATAGTTTGTTTCTGTAAAATAAAATCCAATTAGCGCATGTTTGGATTGCATTCGTTCTGCTTTAAGTCGTGAGTGTAGTGTAACATGATATAGCGCAAATGTTCCCTCAATCTTATGCGCTCTTTTCGGCTTAAACAGAGTGATAAGTCGTCTTTTGCAAAACACCTTTTAGACGAAAATCACACTTTTGAAAAAGATGTACTTACCATAATCCATCATGCCGAAAAGGGTCGTAAAATGAATTTGCTAGAAGCACTAGAGATACACAAAGCCCGCGCTAATCCGGGAATTCCCTTAATTAACGACCAGGTTGACCTAATGTACACCCCCATTTTTACCGCTGTTTTGTAATTGTGTATATATTATACCTGTAAAACCTCTAGTTTAAGTTACTCCATGTTTGATAATGATAAGCTAAATTTGTCGAAACTGCAGTCACATTAAATAAAACGTGTTATACAAACAAAGTTAATAGTGTTTCATTGTGTAATTAACATGTATAACGAAGTAGAAGCCTCCACAATACAGCATTTGAAGTATATTGAAATGTAAATTTCTGTGTATCTTACCAAATTATTCAGCAGGATCTGCTTACGTAGTTTACTCACAACGACGGGCGAAGCGATACTGTAAAACTCCTTGCTCTCGATTTCCAGCAGATCAATCGAACCACTAGACACGTACGTAAGCATGCTCCTCGTGTATGTAGCATTATCAATGTTACCGAAGATCCTACCTCGAAAAAAAAACCTCGGTATGTGTTGTTTTGTTTTCAAAATATACTTACGCTCCGCAACCAAGTGTAGTGCACAACACGTTGACAGGATTGTAGACTCTGACCTCTCCGCTGTAGACTATGTACATTTTGGAGACGACATCGTTCAATTTTATGAAAGCCACGTCGGACAGATAATAAACGCGGTTTAACTTCAGACTGAGTTTTCTGTAGACGGTGTTCTGCAGATCGGTGAAGACACGCACCTTTAGAAAGACTTTCTTGTACTGATCGTAGAGAAAATCCTCGTAGAGGACGTGGTGGCACTTGTTGACGATGTCCGTCTCGGTGAAGCCGTGGTGGCGCTGCCAGCTATACTCGAAATATTCTATCGCTTTGCTGTTTAGTGAAAAACGGGTTAATTTTAATCATATTCTTTCAGTCTGTTTTGGACATTCACTGTTACAGTTTTATTGTATTGTATCTTGCCAATCCTACCAACTTCTAGTGTCACACTCTTAAGCCGGATCCACACATTGGCCATACAATATGGCAAGGGTCACTTGGTTAACGTGTGGATAGAGAAGTTGGCACTATTTTCTATCTTCTGTAAATCTTTAGATATTCCTTGTTTTTTTTTAAGTTCAGTTTGAAACTTTAAACGAGTATTTTCCACTCCCAGACTAAGCATGAAGTAACATTTTCTGGGCTTTTCTAAACTCGAAATTTTACTTCATTCGCCACGCGTATAAAACAATAAAATATTGTTAAATTTATGTATATTCAAACTTCGCTTAAAATCTATGTTTTATAAGCGTGGCGCACGAAGTAAAATTTCGAGTTTAGAAAAGCCCAGAAAATTTGTCGCACTAATGGTTATCCCATTACTGCGTTCTCAGAAGATAGAAAAAAAAGTATCATACAATCGAAACAATAAAGAAATCCGCTTACATCTGTAGAACTTTGTCCACCTTCTCCTCCTTCATAAATTTGACGACGTGCTTCATGTGGCTCTGGTGGATGGTCAACTGGCTGTTTATCGTTGTCTGGCTGTTAGCGATAATCACCAGGATGTAAGTGAATAGTAAATATCCTGAAAACACACACATATAATCTATTTCCATTTTTAATATGACCAATCAAATTTGACATTTCAAGAAATTATTGGTTTGGTGCAGGTTGTCTGGTTTAGGTTAGGACAAGATTAATCACATGTTATGTTGTAAATCAACTTTAAGTTTGTAGGTTTTCTAAGAGGAAATCTGACAGTAATATAATAATTTAATTAACTCATAAAATAGCAGAGCTGGGCAGGATTGGAATGATTCAGAATTCGAATCCTGGATTCGAATACTTTAGTTCAACTGGATTCGTGATCCGGATTCGTTCCGTTTTTTTAAGAGGATTCGTATTCGAATCCATTTGTGGGTGATTCAAATCCTTATAAAAGGATTCGAATATTAATAATAGGATTCGAATATTTATAAAAGGATTCGAATGCTTACAAAAGGATTTGAATCGTCAAAAATAATTTGAATTAATTGTGAGGATTGACATGAAAAGTGTCTTTTGTGTGTTTTTAAATTTCTCGTGAAATCACTGTTTTATACGCGTGGCGCATGAAGTAAAATTTCGAGTTTAGAAAAGCCCAGAAAATTTGTCTCGGGTCGCTGCGCGACCCGAGACAAATTTTCTGGGCTTTTCTAAACTCGAAATTTTACTTCATGCTTAGTCTGGGAGTGGAAAACACTCGTTTAAATCTTCGAATTGAACTTAATAAAAAACAAGGAATATCTAAAGATTTACAGAAAATAGGCTGTTTTGTTGAAAACACTATTTCTTCTAGCAAAAATAACTAGCACTATTACCAGCCAGAACTTCTAGCTCAGATGGTTGTAGCTTTAGATATCTTGCTACCAGCAGACGAAGCCTGTACTAGTACTACTAAGTACTATTAGACGAAAGAACCGCTACTACAAAATGCAACGTTTACTTTTTTTTAGTTAAAAACGATTTGTCCACTAGCAGAAAGAACTGCCGCTATTAGCGGACAGAGCTTCTAGTTCCGCCTACGGAGCCTGTACTACTACTACTACTAGTAACAGAAAAAACTAGTGGTAGTAGAATAAAAAACTACTATTAAGCTGAAAGAAGGACCAAGGCCGCAGCCAGAAAAAAAAAATCGAAGGAGGTTATAAAAATTTCGTGGGAGGGCTTAGGGAAAAATATTGTTTTTGCTCTTACAGTCCCGCTTTTACATACAAAAATTTATCATTTTGAAAATTTCAGGGGGGATTTGAACCCGCACATCCCCCTCCCCTCCTCCGGCTACGGTCTTAAGAACAACTGCTACTAGCTAAAAGAATTACTACAGCAGAAAGAACTACCGCTATTAACGGAGCTTCTAGTTCAGATGGTTCTGGCTTCAGATGTCTTACCATCAACAGACGGAACCTGTAGTACAGGTTCCGTCCGTACTAGTAGTAGAAAGACCTACTCGTGGTAGTAGTAGAAGGAACAAAATAGTAGTTGTTCTTTTTACTACTGAAAGGACGAAAGCTACTAGCACAAAGAATTGTACTACTAGCTGAAATAACTACTACTACTGATAGAAACGTTTACTTTTTAGCAGAACACGCTATTTCTACTAGCAGAAACAACTACCGCTATTGGCAGACAAGGTTTCTAGTTCAGATGGTTCTAGCTTCAAATCTTGTCACCGGCAAATGGAGCCTGTACTACTACTAGTAGCAGAAAGACCTAGCAGTAGTTTTTTTATAGCAAAAAACACAAATTCTACTAGCAGAAAGAACTACTGCTATTAACAGAGCATCTAGTTCAGATAATTCTGGCTTATCGTGTCTTACCACCAGCAGACGGAGCCTGTACTAGGACTAGTTGCAGAAAGTCCTAGTAATAGTAGAAGGAACAAAATAGTAGTTGTTTCATCTACTACTAAAAGGACGATTGCTGCTAGCAGAAAGAACTTGTACTACTAGCTGAAAGATAGATAGTTTACTTCTTTTAACATAAAAAGCATTTCTACTAAAAGATTAAAAATACATGTTTTTTCTTTGTCGCCGCCATTGCTTAACAAACGTCAATTGTGTATAATATTAATTAACGAATGTTTTTTGAGAATTAATTGTTATCTTCATTATGGCTTATAATTATTCATATTTCTTCGGAACAAACAGATACAGGGAGTTTTTCTTTTAAGTATACGGATTCCAAATTCAGCCTATTTTCTGTAAATCTTTAGATATTCCCCGTTTTTTTTTAAAGCTCAATTTGAAGCTTTAAACGAGAGTTTTCCACTCCCAGGCTAAGCATGAAGTAAAATTTCGAGTTTAGAAAAGCCCCGTGAAAATTTGTCGAGGGTCGCGCAGCGACCCGAGACAAATTTTCACGGGGCTTTTCTAAACTCGAAATTTTACTTCATGCGCCACGCGTACGAACCACTGATTTTAAGTGAAGTTCAGAAACACGTATTTGTGTGTTTCTCAGCTTTAATCAGAGTAACAGGGAATCAGATATTTAGTCTGTTATCAACGATGTTCAGTGTTAATAATAAATAATTAGGTTTGGAATATTTTTGTTAAAACAACTGGTAACGATATTTATATAATAATGGTTGCAAAAAAATTATAAAATCAAATTTATTCTTAAAGGATTTGTATTCGTGATTCAAAAAAACAGGATTCGAATCTTTGATTCGAATCATATTTATCTCTTACGAATACTTTATTCGAGTATTCGTGATTCGAATCATATTTATCTCTTACGAATACTTTATTCGAGTATTCGTGATTCGAATCATATTAGGTGATTCGGATTCGTGATTCGGATTCGTGATTCGAATCCTTTTTACGAGGATTCGTCCCAGCTCTGTAAAATAGATAATTCATTGAACTCATCGTGTCGAAATTGCTTTAAAGGTTGGAATGAAATACCCCTAGTAGATATTAATAGACATATTTCTAGAATGCCTCGACGAGTTAGTGAGTGCTTAGGAAATCGTGACAATCTAACACAACCTTTCTTCATACGTGTGAAGAATGGTTATTAGTGCTTTATTCGTCAAATTAATTTGATCTTCACGTAACTCAATCAATCGACACATTAGTAATTGTTATTCATTCGTTTCATTTTGTCTTTTTCGAGTTGATTTTTTGATCATCGATGTACACTTCTATGCAATAAAATTAAGTACAAGTCTTATAACTATTTTTTACAATATTCTAGTTGTATAATTCGGGTATGTTTTAATTGCCTAGCAGCAGTTTCAATAAATAATAAAACACCATAACACTTCTTTACTGCTTCCAACGTTTTTAACTCTGAAAACAGTGCCTTTACTGATGTTCAGCAATTGAACAATATTTCTAATAGAAAAACCAACTTCTATTTTAGTTAGAATTTTTTAGTTTTGAATTGTTGTCTAAATGACGCGGCATTTTGACATTAAGGAATTGACATGTAACATTTCTCTTTTTTGACGCTTCTAATACTGTACGATATATGTAACTATATGTATCTGTTCAGTCAATGGAATAAAGAATTATTATTATTATTATTATTATTATTATTATTATATTTACGTAACTAGGAAACTCATCATGTCCGCTTTAAACTATAACATATTTTGTGTACTTAATTTTATTGCACAGAAGTGTAGGTTATTTACATTATCAAATTCTGTGAATTTCATTAAAATCGTCTAATAAATACCTAATGTTCTGATTTTTTTGAAAAGCAGTATAAATACGTTACCAACTAAAGCAATTGCAGTCGCTACAATTACATCGATTGTCCTCGTTGGCGACACTCCAGTAAATCCTAATTGCATCGTCGAGGCGGTAACCCAATATATTGTCACGAGGTAAACATATCCCGGGGAACGGGTGTTAAAATTAACTTGAAATAAACACAGAACAAATATTAATCAATAAAAGAAAATTGCAAATATTGTTTTATTAAAAAATATATTATCCTAAGAATGAATTACTTTTATCACATTATTCTTCTAGATTCAGTTGTATAAGGCGGCGTCTTAGATCATCGCAACCTTGACATTTGTGTAAACAGAAGCAGATTATAAGTAGACAAACCATAGATCACTTCAGTGTGAAGTAGATATGGGTCGTTCGTGAATGATTCGTTCGAAAAGAACGATTCTGTATGGTGATTTGAATTAACTGATTCCGTATTTCAAGAATTGATTCGTGGATCACTTCAGTGTGGAGTAGATATGGGTCGTTCGTGAATGATTCGTTCGAAAAGAACGATTCTGTATGGTGATTTGAATTAACTGATTCCGTATTTCAAGAATGGATTCGTGGATCACTTCAGTGTGGAGTAGATATGGGTCGTTCGTGAATGATTCGTTCGAAAAGAACGATTCTGTATGGTGATTTGAATGAACTGATTCCGTATTTCAAGAATTGATTCGTGGATCACTTCAGTGTGAAGTAGATATGGGTCGTTCGTGAATGATTCGTTCGAAAAAAAACGATTCTGTATGGTAATTTGAATGAACTGATTCCGTATTTCAAGAATTGATTCGTGGATCACTTCAGTGTGAAGTAGATATGGGTCGTTCGTGAATGATTCGTTCGAAAAGAACGATTCTGTATGGTGATTTGAATTAACTGATTCCGTATTTCAAGAATTGATTCGTGGATCACTTTAGTGTGAAGTAGATATGGCTCGTTCGTGAATGATTCGTTTGAAAAGAACGATTCTGTATGGTGATTTGAATGAACTGATTCCGTATTTCAAGAATTGATTCGTGGATCACTTCAGTGTGAAGTAGATATGGGTCGTTCGTGAATGATTCGTTCGAAAAGAACGATTCTGTATGGTGATTTGAATGAACTGATTCCGTATTTCAAGAAGAATTGATTCGTTATTGAATCATTTACTCGAGACGACTGACCGAACGATTTTGGGCGAGCAAAATCGTATTCCCGATTCGTATTTATACATGCGGTCTGAATCCGCCCGAATCGGATGACTAATTCGTTCGTTCGAATCCGCGCGCAACTTCAACTCCGCTTTGTACATTAATGTTGTTAGTTGGCGAAAATTCGGCAGCACGTTCTCTATGACCGAAATGGCGAAATATATGGAACGTTCTGTTGGGGGAGCGCAGTTAGCCCGCTATTTTCACGCGCGCTAAATGCGCTGTCATCAATTATCCTCCTCGCACACACTGTTACATTCTCTCTTTTTTTTTAGCTTAAGCTAAGGATATCGTCAGGGTTGCCAAATCAGTGATTTTGTCATCAAATCTGGTGTTTTCCACTTTCGGATTCAGACAAATTGTTTGTGATTCAGACGTGGCTAAATTCTGGTGTTTGTTGGAAGTTTTCAGTAACAATCTAGTGATTTACTGTCATCAGAAAATGATTAAAGTGATAACGGTTGAACGTGGCAAAATACTGTCAAAACTATTAAAAATTGGGAAATATTCAGCATGTCATTGATAAAATTGTTCATGTCCAAATGGTCAGACATTTGCAAGAGAATACTCTTTGATCAATCTTGTATGAATCATTTTCAAGGAGTAACTTCATTTGAATTCAGTGATTTGTACGCGTGGCGCATGAAGTAAAATTTCGAGTTTAGAAAAGCCCAGAAAATTTGTCTCGGGTCGCTGCGCGACCCGAGACAAATTTTCACGGGGCTTTTCTAAACTCGAAATTTTACTTCATGCTTAGTCTGGGAGTGGAAAACACTCGTTTAAAGCTTTAAAATGAACTCTTTAAAAAAAAAACAACAAATATCTATTTTTGTTCTGAATAAAGAAAATAAATAACCAAACATAAATTTTACCCTTAAAGATAATATACAGGAAGCTTTAAACGAGTGTTTTCCACTCCCAGACTAAGCATGAAGTAAAATTTCGAGTTTAGAAAAGCCCCGTGAAAATTTGTCGAGGGTCGCGCAGCGACCCGAGACAAATTTTCTGGGCTTTTCTAAACTCGAAATTTTACTTCATGCGCCCCGCGTATAATACACTGATTTCAATTGAGATCAAAATATACATAACCTTCACAGTATTTTAGTGTTTTATATGTATGGCGCATGAAGTAAAATTTCGAGTTTAGAAAAGCCCAGAAAATTTGTCTTGGGTCGAACTATATTATTATTATTATTATTATCATTATTTTTTTTTATAAGTGATTCGTTTACTAACGATTCATAAAGAACGAATCACTTTTAAGCAATGATTTGGTTGGTTCGAATCACCTAAAAGATTCGAACTTTCCATATCTAATGTGAAGTTGCTGATCTTCCACCAAGTGGCGGTTAGGTGCTTACCTCCCAACAATGGGAGGGGCAGACTAAAACCAGCGACCCTCTTTCGAAACTAAACTCCATAAGATTAAAGTACCCTTATTAAATGGGTACATGTAACGTCAAAATGAAATATGGTGGTTGTTAATTCTTATGTGTTTGTGGTAAGTGGACATTTTTGTCCAAAGCACGGCTTTAACGGTTCAAGACGGTCAAGAATAATACTGTCATGAACTATACTTTTTAGTTGTTGTAAGTTATTGATCACAAACAAAGTGAACGCCTTATGAAATCGACTCAGAACTTTGCGCTACCCAAACCCTAGAATGCAATATTAGTAATAATTTGATAAAAGTAATGATTATAACTATTTACTGCGAATGCGTGTCGCTTACAGTATTTGATCCTGACCATGTAATCGACGATCGAGTCCGGGATGGTGGTGATTACGGTTTCGTCGCCATTAAACGTGAACCTCGTCGAAATTGCGAGCAAGACGGCGACGCATAAATTTAAATATATCACCGACATCGGCAGGAACTTAAAGACATTCCTGTAAATTTTAATGAGGTACAGTGTGATCAACAACGATTGTAGACAAGTTAAATTTCCCGCCAAAAAATGTTGGTACAACTGATTATATGAAAAGAAAATCCCCTAGATTGCTTTTCCATTGGCGTAGCAGACATTTTTTCCCAAAATAAATTAAATATTTAATCATAACTATATATTTAATTTTTACAATTTTAATTAAATATACAAAGTAAATTGAAGTAAGTTAAGGTTTTGTGTATTTTTAATAAACGTAAAGTTAGCATCCCTAATTTTTTAAGAAATGTTGAAAATGATGGAATTCATTTTCTAGGCAAATGTTAACTCTACGTTTTTTATTTTGAAATACACGTTGAAGCTTCTCCGGATATATGTTCCTTATCTCTTCTTCAATTGCTGCTTTAAGCTCGTTTAGGGTATGCATTCGATTTTTAAAAACCTTATTTTTTAAATGCCCGAATAAATAAAAATCGCACGGAGTGAGGTCTGGCGAACGTGGTGGCCATAATCCGTCGCTTACTAAGCGATCATCGTAAAATTCCCTCAAGTAATTTAATGTCGCCAAAGCAGTATGAGGAGTGGCTCCGTCTTGCTGAAAATAACCCAGTATCTGTTCGTCATCATGCCCTTACAGATACAATTCTTTGCCTCAAAACGGTCAACAATGCGGGTTTTATGCGAGGAAAATATGTTGCAAGGAATGTGGACATCGGGGATGACTTGAATACATTTATTCAGACAATCGTGTCTGAATAAATTTAGACGAGTTTGTCAATGTGCCATCTTCATTCATAGTTCCACTTCGATAATGAGCCTTCAGGTTAAAAGCACCATGCTGTGGTGCAAATATGACGGTAAACAAAAGCGAATTCTCTTAAACTCTGTAAATTTAGGATTGAACTTAAATTTTCTAATTTTCTAACCTTACAAACAGCAAATCACTTACCACAAAACAAATATTTACACAAAGTAGTCCTGATAAGAACTGATGTCTATGAAACAGAATGAAAAATAACTAAATTCGAAAAATGAATCAAATCAAATCAAGTAACTGTTTATTAATTTTTCCTTGGCATGAACTTGGAGCGATCAAATTCCCCAGATTTTTCGGCGGGAAATTTAACTTGTCTACAATCATTGTTGATCACACTGTATGATGATCTAGGCGAATTGATTGAATATTAAATAAGGAATGATTAATCATTGATATTACATTTGATTGCACAAATCTGAGATTCAGAAAATATTAACCAGACAAATGAGGTAAACATTGTCAGCTTTTTTTTATTAAACATTAACATACAGCTTTAATACGGTTCTAATGTTTTCCTCTAGGTGCCCTCAGATGATGAAATCAATTTTAATGAGATATGATGATCCAGGCGAATTTATTGAATATCAAATAAAGAAGGATTAATCATTGGTATTACATATGATTGCACAAATCTGAGATTCAAAAAATATTAACCAGACAAGTGAGGTAAATATTGTCATCTTTATTATTAAAAGTTAGCATACAGCTTTAATACGGTTCTAATGTTTTCCTCTAGGTGCCCTCAGATGAAGAAATCACTGTTTTAAAGAGCGCTAGCCACCCATAACGCCTCTTTAAGAGGCCAGATTCTGAAGAAAGAATTGCCTTAACCTATTAACTACATTTAGTGCTGTGTGAACTGTAGCCCCATCCTGCTAAAGCCACAGAAAATCTATTTTGTACTTACAAAACGATGCCTTGCGGTTTCAAGACATTCCTGTCAATTTTAATGAGATATGATGATCCAGGCGAATTGATTGAATATCAAATAAAGAAGGATTAATCATTGGTATTACATATGATTGCACAAATCTGAGATTCAGAAAATATTAACCAGACAAGTGAGGTAAACATTGGCAGCTTTATTATTAAATGTTAGCATACAGCTTTAATACGGTTCTAATGTTTTCCTCTAGCTGCCCTCAGATGAAGAAATCACTGTTGTTTAAATTTAAAGAGCGCTAGCCACCCATATCACCTCTTTAAGAGGCCAGATTCTGAAGAAAGAAATGCCTTAACCCATTAACTACATTTAGTGCTGTGTGATCTGTAGCCCCACCCTGCTAAAGCCACAGAAAATCTATTTTGTACTTACAAAACGATGCATTGCGGTTTCAAGACATTCCTGTCAATTTTAATGAGATATGATGATCCAGGCGAATTTAATTAAATATCAAATAAAGAAAGATTAATCATTGGTATTACATTTGATTGCACAAATCTGAGATTCAGAAAATGTTAACCAGACAAGTGATGTAAATATTGTCAGCTTTATTATTAATAGTTAGCATACAGCTTTAATACGGTTCTAATGTTTTCCTCTAGGTGCCCTCAGATGAAGAAATCACTGTTGTTTAAATTTAAAGAGCGCTAGCCACCCATAACACCTCTTTAAGAGGCCAGATGCTGAAGAAAGATTTGCCTCAACCCATTGACTGCATTTAGTGCTGTGTGAACTGTAGCCCCATCCTGCTAAAGCCACAGAAAATCTATTTTGTACTTACAAAACGATGCCTTGCGGTTTCAACTCGTCCTTGGTAAAGTGGTAGAATATTAGAGGCAGCCTGTAGAGCTGGAGCAGCTTGTTCACATTGAA
This sequence comes from Philonthus cognatus, assembly GCA_932526585.2. Classification (NCBI taxonomy): domain Eukaryota; kingdom Metazoa; phylum Arthropoda; class Insecta; order Coleoptera; family Staphylinidae; genus Philonthus; species Philonthus cognatus. The sequence continues at coordinate 102,214,982 of OW052244.1, forward strand.
AATCGCCTTATAGTAGAGGGGTTCCTTGGTATTCGAATTGAACTCCATGTAGAGCCTCGACATCGGAATTAAAGCGATCAGATCGACGGGGAAGGCACCGGTCAGATAATGTGTAGCCGTCGACTTCGGATGTGTTATCAAAATGCCGTTTTCATCGTAATAACAAACATGAAATCTTATGTATCTATCAAAAAAATACATGGTTGTTTTCCTTATTTGTAAATGCCAATTAGTGTTCGCATGCAAACCGAATCTTTCAGAACTTGTCAAACAATCTACTATTTCCTGAGTCAAAATTGAGAAATAAAATCGCTTCGTATATTTCACTAGGTTTTTGTTTTTAACCCATTAAGCGCCATTGATGCATAGACGCAACATTATTAATTTTTTGTTATTACATTACTAAATTAATTAATTTGATATATTATGACGATGCCACTATGAAGCATTAGATGGCATTAGCTATCGAAATCATTAATAGTTTTCACATATTGGCTTGAAATAGTCAGAAATGTTCAGTATTCCTCAGCACTGGGTAGGGACCATACTGAAGAGGACCTTGAAGTCCGAAACGCGTCTGTGGGTACCGGAATACTGAACACAAATTCAATTTTGATATATTATATTATTTGAGTTGACTTGAAATAAGTATTCGCACCGAATCTTTCAAAACTTGTCAAACAATCTACTATTTCCTGAGTCAAAATTGAGAAATAAAATCGCTTCGTATATTTCACTAGGTTTTTGTTTTTAACCCATTAAGCGACATTGATGCATAGACGCAACATTATTAATTGTTGGTTATTACATTACTAAATTAATTAATTTGATATATTATATTATTTGTCTTGACTTGAAAATGTATAAAGAAAAATGTAAATATTTTGTTATTTGAATATTTCGATTGTTACTCATTAAAAAAAAAATAATGTGAATGTATTTCTAACTTCACAATATTTCAGCTTTTATGCGCGTGGCGCATGAAGTAAAATTTCGAGTTTAGAAAAGCCTGAAAATTTGGTTTGGCCGCTCCGCTTCGCGGAACTTTAAGTTTGTAGGTTATCTAAGAGGAAATCTGACAGTAATATGATAATTCAATTAACTCATAAAATAGATAATTTATTGAACTCATCGTGCCGAAATTACTTTAACCCATTAAGCGCCATTGATACATACACGCAACTTTAATTAATTTTTGTTGATTAACTAAATAAATTACTAAATTAATTAGTTTAATATATTATATCATTTGACCTGGCTTAAAAATGTATGAAGAAAAATGTTAATATTTTGTTATTCAAATATTCCGATTATTACTCATTAAAAAAAAAACAAATGTCAGTGTATTTGTTACTTAACAATATTTCAGTGTTTTATACGCGTGGCGCATGAAGTAAAATTTCGAGTTTAGAAAAGCCTAATTTGGCTCGGTCGCTCCGCTTCGCTACGCGCCCGAGCCAAATTTTCAGGCTTTTCTAAACTCGAAATTTTACTTCATGCTTAGTCTGGGAGTGGAATCACTCGTTCTAAACTTCATACTGCACGTTTTTGTATGAATTCGACGAATACCTGAAATTTTACAGCATACACACTATGTGTATTTAAAAGAAAAATTAACAGTATTTAATACAATAAGTCATTTATAGATATCATAAAAAGAAGTGCAAAATTTTAACTAAAATCAACTTTTAGAGTTATCTCTATAAATGCTCGGGCGTTAATGGGTTAATATTATTCTACAAAATTATCAATTTTCAACCAAAACTACTACCAATATTACAAATTGTAAATTGTAATAAATTAATTTATTTCCCAAGGCCAGGCAAAAGCCAAAAAAAAAAAAAACTTGTTTCCTTTTTTATTTGATTTGGGCCCATTTGAACCTCGACTGATTGATTTTAATCATCCACTAATCATTGATTAAGCCTCTAATTAAGTCGATATTCTAGAATATAAGAATGTTATAAATTTGTAAGATATCCTAAACATACCTCTTTCATCAATATGCGATTGTGTAAACAATTTTTAAATAAAATTGTAGCGCTTTTAAGAAGTACTAATCAGAGCTGGGACAAATCCTCGTAAAAAGGATTCGAATCACGAATCCGAATCACCTAATATAATTCGAATCACGAATACTCGAATAAAGGATTCGTAAAAGATAAATATGATTCGAATCAAAGATTCGAATCCTGTTTTTTCGAATCACGAATACAAATCCTTCAAGAATAAATTTGATTTTATTATTTTTTTGCAAATATCATTATATAAATATCGTTACCAGTTGTTTTAGCAAAAATATTTAAAACCTAATTATTAATTATTAACACTGAACATCGTTGATAACAGACTAAATATCTGACTCACTGTTACTCTGATTAAAGATGTATTTGTGTGTTTCTGGACTTCACTTCAAATCAGTGTTCTGTACGCGTGGCGCATGAAGTAAAATTTCGAGTTTAGAAAAGCCCGAAAATTTGTCTCGGGTCGCTGCGCGACCCTCGACAAATTTTCACGGGGCTTTTCTAAACTCGAAATTTTACTTCATGCTTAGCCTGGGAGTGGAAAACTCTCGTTTAAAGCTTCAAATTGAACTTTAAAAAAAAACGAGGAATATCTAAAGATTTCCAGAAAATAGGCTGAATTTGAAATACGTATACTTAAAAGAAAAACTCCCTGTATCTGTTTGTTCCGAAGAAATATGAATATTTATAATCCATAATGAAAATAACAATTAATTTTTAAAAAACACTCGTTAATTAATATTATTCACAATTGGCGTTTGTTAAACATTGGCGGCGACAAAGAAAAAACATGAATTTTTAATCTTTTAGTAGAAATGCTTTTTATGTTATAAGAAGTATACTATCTATCTTTCAGCTAGTAGTACAAGTTCTTTCTGCTAGCAGCAATCGTCCTTTTAGTAGTAGATGAAACAACTACTATTTTGTTCCTTCTACTATAACTAGGACTTTCTGCAACTAGTTCTAGTACAGGCTCTGTCTGCTGGTGGCAAGACACGATAAGCCAGAACCATCTAAACTAGATGCTCTGTTAATAGCAGTAGTTCTTTCTGCTAGTAGAAATTGTGTTTTTTACTATAAAAAAAACTACTGCTAGCTCTTTCTGCTACTAGTAGTAGTACAGGCTCCATTTGCCGGTGGCAAGATTTGAAGCTAGAACCATCTGAACTAGAAGCCTTGTCTGCCAATAGCGGTAGTTGTTTCTGCTAGTAGAAATAGCGTGTTCTGCTAAAAAGTAAACGTTTCTATCAGTAGTAGTAGTTATTTCAGCTAGTAGTACAATTCTTTGTGCTAGTAGCGTTCGTCCTTTCAGTAGTAAAAAGAACAACTACTATTTTGTTCCATCTACTACTACCACGAGTAGGTCTTTCTACTACTAGTACGGACGGAACCTGTACTAGGATGTATCTAGGATGGTAAGACATCTGAAGCTAGAACCATCTGAACTAGAAGCTCCGTTAATAACGGTAGTTCTTTCTGCTGTAGTAATTCTTTTAGCTAGTAGCAGTTGTTCTCAAAACCGTAGCCGGAGGAGAGGGGGGATGTGGGGGTTCAAATCCCCCCTGAAATTTTCAAAATGATAAATTTTTCTATGTAAAAGCGGAACTGTAAGAGCAAAAACAATATTTTTCCCTAAGCCCCCCCCCCCTACGCAATTTTTATAACCCCCTTCGATTTTTTTTCTGGCTGCGGCGTTGGTCCTTCTGTCAGCTTAATAGTTGTTTTTTTTATTCTACTACCACTAGTTTTTTCTGTTACTAGCAGTAGTAGTAGTAGTAGTACAGGCTCCGTATGTGGAACTAGAAGCTCTGTCCGCTAATAGCGGCAGTTCTTTCTGCTAGTGGACAAATTGTTTTTAATTGAAAAAAAGTAAACGTTACATTTTGTAGTAGTGGTTCTTTCGGCTAATAGTACTTAGTAGTACTAGTACAGGCCTCGTCTGCTGGTAGCAAGATATCTCAAGCTACAACCATCTGAGCTAGAAGTTCTGGCTATTAATAGTGCTAGTTGATTCTGCTAGTAAAAATAGTGTTTTCCGCAAAACAGCCTATTTTCTGTAAATCTTTAGATATTCCTTGTTTATTATTAAGTTCAATTCGAAGCTTTAAACGAGTGTTTTCCACTCCCAGACTAAGCATGAAGTAAAATTTCGACTTTAGAAAAGCCCCGTGAAAATTTGTCGAGGGTCGCGCAGCGACCCGAGACAAATTTTCTGGGCTTTTCTAAACTCGAAATTTTACTTCATGCGCCACGCGTATAAAACACTGATTTAACGAGAAATTTAAAAACACACAAGAGACATTTTTTATGTCAATCCTCACAATTAGTTCAAATTATTTTTGACGATTCAAATCCTTTTGTAAGTATTCGAACCCTTTTATAAATATTCGAATCCTATTATAAATATTCGAATCCTTTTATAGGGATTCGAATCACCCACATATGGATTCGAATACGAATCCTCTTAAAAAAACGGAACGAATCCGGATCACGAATCCAGTTGAATTAAAGTATTCGAATGCCTCTTTTGAATCTCTAAAAGGATTCGAATCCTGAATGATTCGAATCCTGCCCAGCTCTGGTACTAATCAGTGATTAAGTTAATCGACTTGGGTGCAAGCAGGCATTAAGCTCAAATAAAAAAGCAAACTAGTTTTGGTTAAAAATTCACAATTTTGTAGAATATTATTAAAAACAAAAAAATGAATTTAAGTCAAGTTTTTCTGTTTTGATTTATCTTCTAATGTTACAAAAAATTGTATCATTGGCCTCGACTTTCGCCATACAGCCATCTGCCATTGTATTATTTTCATTTAATTAATTAACTGATTCTCACACTGATTTAATTCGTTTGGACGCTACAATACATTCATACTACATCCATGGGCACGGATGGAATAATTTATTGTTCATAAATCATTCCACCGGACGGGATTCGAACCCGCGACCTTTTGGTCTATGGGCAGGGTCTCTACCCACTCGGCCACCGAGGCCCCAACCCGATACTTACATGGCAATTATCTGTGTTGTTTCTAATGCATAAACAAGGTATTCAATATCTTTGCTGACCCATAGATAAATATCCGTTAATAAGGTGAGGATTATCAAGAAGAAGAGACATATGTTGTAGATTATTTCCCAGATGATGATGAATCTACCTTCGGGTAGAATCGTCCAGGGTAGCATAACATACCTGTAAAAAAAACATCAGGTGTGACAGTCTTTTTATGGTAATTATGTACTGAGATAATTATTAGGACTGGAATTCGAATACGAATAATACAAACAGTCAGCGGCGGCTCGCAGCCTAACTTCAGGGGAGACCAGAGACCCAAGATAATATGTATCCGGTTTTGGCAGCTGACTTTGTTGTGCAATTCCTTGTATATACAAAGCGCGATCCCAACCTCAAATGTTGTGTGCCTAGGCGCTGTGGCCGACCCTGAAGTTGGCTGCGAGCCGTCGCTGCAAACAGTCGAATATTCAAATATGAATACTTCAATAGCAATTTTTTTACATATTTGAGATAGATTTTGTTCTATCAATACGAAGTTTTAATAACGTGTTTGTTATTATAAATTAACAAGCAATGAACTATAATGATATTCAAACAATAATAATTCAAATTCAAGAGTATTTAAATTCAGCTAAACACTGCATTGACAATAATCACTTTTTTAATAACCAAACGCTAAAGATTTTATATACAGGCAATAAAGGACGTCATCTCAACTATCGCGAAGGACTGGAAATCCAGAAAGCAATAAAACAGGGAAAACCAATTGTTAATGACATCGAAGATCTGTGGAGCTCACCCATCATGACAGCCCTTATTGCCTAACCATAAAATTTAAATTAACCTCTCTTGTATATAATGTTTGTAAAAATGTAATTTCCTGTACATCCACCCGAAACCAATATATGAATACTGCTATAGTACTCACACCAGTCAATTTCTACAAAGCCATTTTTACTACTTCTTCCTATAAAGTATAAAAAGTTCTTCATTGGACTTGACATACAAGAGGGGGTTTTAGTCAGTAAGAGTCTGACATAACCTACTGTTTTCCCTCCCATCCATGGGCAGGATAACAGAAGGTATCCATGAGGATTTTCTCCTCCTCTCTCCCCAAAAAAAAAAAAAAAATTCCTGTACTCCTTGAGAATGACTCAAAGTCGAAACTAGTTGGAATAAAAAACCAAAATATTAGTGAATTTTAACCAAGTGTTTTTTATATTAAATCATATTTAAATTCAAGATAATAAGCTTACCCTTCTTATAGTTTGCACACTTTAAACATAATAATAATAATAATAATAATTTTATAAAATTACGACAATATTGGTATAAACTGCAAATAATACGTCTTATAATTAATTATAATAATAAAAATATATAAAATTACAACAATATTCGTATAAACTGCAAACAATACGTCTTATAATGATATTAACGGCAATTCTAATAATAAATGGGTAATCAGTTAACTTAATGAAGTAGTGTAATATTTACCTGAAGATAATCATCTTGCCCCATCCGTGAATCAAATTCTTGTACAGCAGATTCGTTTTATCCGTTGGAAATTTGAAGAATGAAGAGGTCTGCTCGTCGTAATCGCTGATGGCTATTCTGATTTCTTGATTTCCGAAAACTTTACTAGCAATCTTAAAATTATAGAAGCAGAAAACATTATAAAATCAACTTGAAAATTTTGGACAAACAATTTAATTTTACTCACGGCAGAGTGTTTCATCTTCAGCCTGTATTTCATGATAAAATCCTCTAGAGTCGTGTATTTCCTGAAGACTTCGATTAAGTCAATCTGCGAGACTTTTAAGAGTGCCACGCTGGTGATCGGACGCGCAAAATAAATATTGTTTAAGCCTGAATAAGAATACACCCACAATCAAAAATTTAGCACACATATTTTTATACAAAAAGCCTGAATAAGAATACACCCACAATCAAAAATTATGCACACATATTTTTATACAAAAGACTACTTATAAAGTTAGTTTGTAATTAATCATAAATAATGAATATTTTATATTTTTTGAAAACAGCTTAAAATCTAGGTATACATTCAACATAAATATTTATTTAATAAATATCACTTACTTAAGAGAACTTCGACTACTGAAATGTCGGTGCCAGGCGCGATGATTTTATCGAGTCTTTTGTTCTTGCAAGAGATCAACTATAAAATAAAGAGGTGTAAATATGAATAGGAAATGTTTACTTGTAATTAAATATCAGCACCTATACCTTATGTCACATAAGATTGTACTCAAGATAAGATAAAGCCTAATGGTCTTGGTCTCTAATTGATTGAAGTCAAGGCCGTAGCTAACTTGGTTCAAACCCCCCTAAAGTTTCCAAAAAGTTAAATGCTTCTTTGTAAAAGCGACCCTGTAAGAGCAAATCAATGTTTTTATCATTAAATTTTCACAACCCCCTTCGAAATTGTCTTCTAGCTACGGCCTTGATTGAACAAACTATTCAGACTGGCCAAAACTGCTGAAAAATATTAGTTGCCATTTAAAATGAATACAAGTTTATCAAATGAGGGCAAATTCTGCAAACTGTTGACAAATTCAATTTTTCTTTAGGCTACTACACTGATTGTGGTTACCAGTCGAATGTTCACGTGCCGTCTAGAGAGTTAGCCTCTTCGCACACTAGCAGGTTGCATGCGGGGCCGGTCGGGAGCAAGCGGAAGCGAGCGCTCGTTTAACTCCATGTGTTGAAACTTTCCCGTCCCGACCCACCCCGCCGGCAACCCGCTCCGTGTGCGACGGGGCTAATGTGACATCACCCATTTTATTTACCTCACAATATCCTTTTTGTAAGATATACATGTCGGTGCTAGGTTCATTTGCGTAAACGAATATTTCGTTGGGGGAGAAGAAGACGAGCTCGGCCTTGGTCGCCAGGGCGTTATGGAAACTCGGTCCAAGATGCTGAAATTTAGATAAAAACAAGAATTAAAATTAAGTTTTTATTGAAAGAATAAATATGTGATTTTTTTATTATCTCTGTTAGATTTTAATTGAGTTGTCGCTTAGCTGTCAACTTGCCATTAACATCTATCGTTCTTTTCGTTGAGTGTTAAGGCACTTATTTTTTGAAAATCCATTATCACTTAATATAATAGCAGACTATTTATGATTTTCAACTTTTTATTTAACTCACTACAATTGTTTCGCTACACTGTAGCTTCTTCAGGTGAAGAAATATAATACAATTTTTACAAACTAAATTTACATTATATACAGTTTTCAGAAGTGTGGGTGGAGGGGGTGTTTTTCTTCAGTTTAAGTAGGGGGGAGTTGGAGAGTTCAAGCTGGTCGTTCAGCAAGTTTCCTGAATTGATGTGTTTATTTATTTCTAAATTTTCCAATAAATTTAGTTTCCGTCCTTTATTAAAGATGTGGAGGATTTTGAAGTTTTTGTCAAATTGGTAGTTTTCTTCAATTAGGTGGTTGTAGTGAGTTAAATAAAAAGTTGAAAATCATAAATAGTCTGCTATTATATTAAGTGATCCATGGTTCTATTGAAGAAATATAACCAAAAGTATACTTCTTCTTTGAGGTCCACTCCTATCAGAGGTTGGAAACCATCAATAATATACGTATATTGTTGACTGCTGCCTTGAATAGCTCGCCGGATGTGCATCCAAACTTCTTCAATCAGTCTTTTACCTATAATTTTTCATATTTTGTGGTGTACGCGGTTACTTTGTGATACATTTTAACTATGTAATTTAATAATACTAGTTACTTTTTTGTATTCACTTATTTTTATTTTTAAGATGACTAAATTCGACTCGTCAGCGAGCCATTATCAAACCATGTACTTAAAATCAACATTAACGTTCTTAAACCGAGTGTTAACCACCAAACCTGGCCATAAAAAAATAGCGTTATTGAGAATTTGAATTAATTATAAAACGTTGCCATGACTATGGCCATAACCCATTTGTGTTTGTGTTATGTTAACGTATTAAGTTTAAGTTCTGTCATAAAGATGAATATAATTGAGTGGTCTAACTGCAAAACCTACATTCTCCACTTGTGAAAATTCAGTTGGCGGTTATTTTATATCCTCTATGGTAAAGTACACGTATTTATTTGCAATTTGCCAAAAGTTTTCAAAAGTGAAGAATGTGAGTTTTGCAGTTAGACCACTCAATTCTATTGAAGAAAGAGTGTTAATGATTATTATCGTATGTTCAATAAAAAAAAACTCTAGAGTGCCATGGAAAATATTGTAGGTTGGCAACTCTGAAATTATACATTACAATTGTTATGTCTAACGGTTTATATGTCAATTCCTAAAGCGTGCAGCCAACCTAAATTTTAAAAAAAGATTAAATCATGGCACTCTAGAGCTTTTTTTAATTGAACACTCTGGCAGGTAATAGTGCTAAGAGAGAGGTTTCCATGATGTAATTTTTAATAAATGTATTATATTTTATTGCAATTGTAAACAACTATATTGCTATGGCCAGGTTTGATGGTTAACACTTGGTATATACACTGATTAAAACAATTAGCGGGTCACTAATTTGTGCCTCCATAAAATTCAAACGGGAAATTACATGCAAATAAAATTAAGGACATCTGAAAGACGCTCTATTTAATTGTTATAATTGACACATAGGGAATTATCAGCATCGCACACTTCCGGAGTATCTGTAAATAATGAACAAGAACTACCAAAACTAAAGTGAAATAATGTCTCCCAAATTTGATTCAAAGAGCTAGGAAAGCCTTGTTGAGATCAATAAACAAACGAAAATGTTTGCAACTGACAGTTTGACTTAAGTTAAGTGAAAATGAGGCATCTCAACGAAGTGGAAGTTGTTCGTGCTATAACATTAATTGAAAATGGCGAAAGCTTTCGACAAGTTTCAAGAAACTTCAACGTAAGCCTGTCTGTGATTCAGCGATTGTGGAGCAAGTACTTAGATACAGGTCAATATACCAGGCGAGGTGAGCAAGGTCGCAAGCGAAATACAACTCAACATCAAGACCGATTTTTACTGATTTCGAGTCTTCGCAATAGAGTTTCTACGGCGAAAGACCTCTTAATTTCCCTCAGGATGGCCATGGAGTCACTGGTCACTGTATCAGACCAGAAAATTAGGAATAGGTTGAGGGAATGAAATTTGCGGGCAAGACGACCCGTCCGAAAACCCTCTTTGACACGACGCCATTGAAAAGCAAGGATTCATTTTGCTCGTGAACATGTCGCATGGCAACGTTGACAATGGAAGTCTGTGCTCTTCACGGATGAATCAAGGTTCCGTATTACTCGTTACGATGGCCGAGTACGTGTTTACAGACGCCCAGGAGAACGCTAAGCAGCTGCTACTGTCCAAGAAGTCGAAAGATTTGGAGGTGGTTCAGTTATGATTTGGGGTGGGATTAGTATCGACAGTAGAACCGACCTTGTTGTAATTCCAGGAAATCTTAACGCTAATCTTTATGTTGACATTGTGTTAGGAGAACATGTTGTCCCTGTGGCATATGGAATAGGTCCTAACTTGTTGTTAATGCAGGATAACGCAAGACCACATACTGCGCGAATCACTTTAGACTTCCTACAAGAACTGGAAATTCAAACAATGGTGTGGCCTGCGTTAAGTCCTGATTTAAATCCCATAGAGCATGTTTGGGATATGCTCGAAAGACGTGTTCGTGGTCGCCTGCATCCTCCTCAGACCATCCAGCAGCTAACGGCGGCTCTTATTGAAGAATGGGACGCTATACCACAGGAAGACCTTCGAAGACTTTTGCGAAGCATGCCAAGACGGTGTAATGCCGTTATTCGTGCTATGGGAGCACATACTCGTTATTAAGTTACCACTTTATGTACAAAAGTTTGACAATTAATTTAATTTCGTTTTGCACTTTGGTTTTGGTAGTTGTTGTTAATTATTACAGGTACTTCAAAAGTACGTGATGCTGACACTTCCATATGTGCCAATTAAAACAATTAAATAGAGCGTCTTTCAGGTATCCTTAATTTTATTTGCATGTAATTTCCCGTTTGAATTTTATGGAGGCACAAATTAGTGACCCGCTAATTGTTTTGCGCAGTGTACTTAAAAAGTAAAAACCAGGTAGAAACGCGTCAGAAAGAGGGGTGTAGATGAGTTCAGTCTGGTCGTTTATTAGCGGAATTCCCGAAATTAGCTTTGCTTTATGAATCTTTAAAGCAATTGAAGAAACAGCCTTTTTCAAAATTACAAATTTTATACTATTTTCGAAGTTTCTTTTTGCCAGATTTTCTTCAAAAAACCTATGAATGTTGTTGACAGGTCAATAGCAAAGCGGCATTATAAATCAAACACAACCTAAGATCTAAAAATGTAGATAAAAGCCACAAATTCATTTTAACAATTAAAAACGGAAAGAATCATTAATTTATTAAAAATAGAAAAATTACAATGATAATATTGATGATTTAATTTACTGCATACATTGATAGCAAAGGATTTGTTAAAATGTATCTGTTTAAAAATGCACGATAACATATAAGTATGAAATTTTAAAGCGATTTAAATATACTGTAAGAATCGTATAAAATATTATGAGCGCTACTGTATGTACAGCAAACCACACTATGCAGAGCTGTGGTTTGCTGTATATACATACAGTAGCGTTCATAAAGATTTCACACCGGTGATAAGCAAAAACTAAAATATGGCCCGCAAACCATTATTAGAAACAATGGATGATATGAATATAAATGAGTACTTAAACACTTTATGCTCAATACTGGACGAATTTTTGAAATGTTACTTGTCAAATTTCTTCTTTTTTATTTAACCCATTCAGTCCTGAATTTTTACTGGACATAACGATACCAACAATAATTGAAAGACACAGACAAAACATTTGTCGCGTTTCATAATCGCGATTCCCAGAGCAGGTCAGAAAAGGGATCCTGACCAGCATCCGTCGCCACAGGGCATTTATTTTGTTCCCTAATCCACAGCGACCGTGAAAGGCATTCTGGAGAAAGATTTATTGGTGGGTCATTAAGGCCAACGGAATTTATGTATATATATCTATTGTAAATATCTTGCTATGGTACGCAGATCTCTAATTTGCTGTAGCAGAGATTTTCTGAAATTTGGGCAACAAGGCCCTTTATCTTCCGTCTCCTAGCCTTATCCCTATCTAGCAGTGTCCTCCCACTAAATACTTTGACCAATAGGAGAATGCACCCAAAGCCTCGATCTGTGGGGGTAAGTTATTAAATAGCTTGTAAATATGTATATTTGTGTGATTGACTCTCGAGAAGTAAAAGGAAAAACAACAAAACGTAAATCGTGTTTAATTTGTACTCAAAACCCAACGTAACGAAAAAGTGCAAGGAAACAACATTAAAAGAGAATATGATAAAAGAGACATACAGCCACTGTAAAATGCTGAAATGCACTAAAAACCACAGAAATACACTAATGATTACAGGTTATCAATTACTATTGTACAAAACTCACGTGAAACGCGTACAGTTTCTCAAAAGTATGCGAATACTTTGCAATCTGTTGGGTATCATACAAATGAGGTGGCGCGTCCTTCAGCAAACTCTTCAGGCTATAACCGCCGATGAACCTCCACTGCGACAACAAATAATCGTAGATCCTATTTAGGTTTCTCAAATTCTCTGAGCTCTTCATCAACTCCGACTGCGACAGTTTATTTATCACCATTATATTTTCACTATACTGCATCCTAAAAACAACAAACAATAAAGGAACACAAAATGGAAAACTTTATTTTTTTATTTCAACATTCTGTCGAATTTTTACTTTCTAGCGTTCTAGACTGTCTTAAACATTAAAAAGTATTTTTTTGTTACATATTTTTTTATTAATTTGTTTATATAGGGTGTTTCTAAATTGATGCGAAAGATTTTGAAGGGTGATTTTTTAGAAAAATTAAATGAGGTCTTTCGTATAATTATTTGTTCAAAACCCCTTCCTCTCCAAGTTAGAGAAAAACCAAGTACTCTGATGTCAAATGAAGTCATGCTATTTTCTCAAATTTTTAGAGAGTTTTATACGTATGGACTCAATACATGTTGCACAACTAAATAAGACTATTGATTTTTCTTAACAAATAATACCCATCTCTGAATTATGTCAAATGAGCCTATATATTATTTTATTTTTTGCGATTAAACTAACAACTTTAGAAGAAAATATCAAGAGAAAAAATAATGGCAGATTGAATCCCTCCATATAAATCATGTTTTGAAATTAAAAAATGTAGACGCATAAAAAAGTTCTAATGTAAAATATCGTATGTTCAATAAAAAAAACCTCTAGAGTACCATGATTTAATCTTTTTTTAAATTTAAGTTGGCTACACCCTTTAGAAATTGTCATATTAAACGTCAGACATAATAATTATAATGTATAATTTCAGAGTTGCTAACCTACAATTTATTCCATGGCACTCTAGAGATTTTATTTTATTGAATATACTATATTATTGGGGTTGATTTTTTTCACCCCCTCGGAACAACATTTTAGGATTACAAAAATCGTCAAAAAGTAACATTTTATTAGGAACAGTTCTGCCGAATTTCATTGTTCTAAATTCTTCCATTGTTGAATATATGAAATGAAAACTATTTTTCCTGACTTTCTAGGGCTGTAACTTAGAGAGCAAGGAGTTTTGAACAAAAAATTATACGGGTCGATGTTCTTCTGTGTATACATATCCTAATTATGTGCTGTCAATTTTCAGATATTCGTTGTTTTTTTTTAATAATTCAATTTGAAGATTTAAAAGAGTGTTTTCCACTTCCAGGTTAAGCATGAAGTAAAATTTCGAGTTTAGAAAAGCCCTGAGCAAAATTTGGCTTGATCGCGCAGCGACCAAGCTAAATTTTGCGGGCTTTTCTAAACTCGAAATTTTACTTCATGCGCCACGCGTACAAAATACTGTTTTCAGGTGAAGTTCACTTGTTCACAATATTTCAGTGTTTTCAGTGTGTAATACGCGTGGCGTATGAAGTAAAATTTCGAATTTAGAAAAGCGGGCAAAATTTGCTGCGTGAACAAGCCAAATTTTGCTAAGGGCTTTTCTAAACTCTAAATTTTACTTCATGCTTAGCCTGGGAGTGGAAAATACTCGTTTAAAACTTCAAATTGAAAAACATCCCTGCATGAAAGACCTCCCTTAATTTTTGCTGAAAAATCGCCCATTAAAATCTTTCGCATCAATTTAGAATCACCCTGTATTGTGTTATGTACAAGGTGGCGCAAAAGTTGTCACCTGATGTTCTTTCGCTGTAATTCTGTTTATGAATGAAAAACTTTGTTTCTGCTTTTGGATTGTGTTTATTTAACCTATTAACGGCCGAGCAATTATAGATTTAACTCTAAAAGTTGATTTTAAATAAAATTCTACACATCTTTTAATGATTTTTACGAACGACATATTGTATTACATACTGTGAATTTTTCTTTTAAATATACATAATGCATAAGCTGTAAATGCAAGGCATTCGTCAATTTTGTATAAAAACGTACAATATAAAGTTTAGAACGAGTATTTCCACTCCCAGACTAAGCATGAAGTAAAATTTCGAGTTTAGAAAAGCCCCGCGTAGAAAATTTGTCGCGGGTCGCGCAGCGACCCGAGACAAATTTTCACGGGGCTTTTCTAAACTCGAAATTTTACTTCATGCGCCACGCGTATTAAACACTGAAATATTGTAAAGTTAGAAATACAATGAAAACATTTTTTTTAATGAGTAATAATTGAGATATTTAAATAACAAAATATTTACGTATTTCTTCATACATTTTCAAGTCAAATCAAATAATATAATATATCAAATTAATTCATTTAGTAATTTAATTAACATAAAATTAATAATGTTGCGTATATGCATCAATGGCGTTTAATGGGTTAATTAATGTCTAGTATGTCTTGTCGAGAAAATGATATCGACCAAGTAGCCGCCGAAAGAATTGATGACCATACGGGACCGATTTATTGAATTTCCCATCACTCTTGCCAGAACTTCCGGCTATAGTTTCTCGCATTCTTGATAGATATTCTTTTTAAGGGCTTCAAGAGTCTGAGGCTTGTTGACATTGACTTGCGACTTCAAGAAACTTCACAAAAAGAAGTCTGGAATGATTAAATCAGACGACTAGTGCAAATCATCAAAACGAGAAATTAGGCGACCCGGAAATGCAGCCCTCAGAATTTCAGATGTGGCTTGGGAGTGTAGCCATTCACATCTTGTTGACGTGTATTTTGTATCTGTTTACTTCACAAATCTTAAAGCAGCAGCGACGGCTCGCAGCCTAACTTCAGGGTGGGCCAGAGACCTAAGGTAATTTGTATCAGTTATTGAAAGGTGACTTGTTTGTGCAATTCCTTGTATTTATAAAGCGCAATCCCAACCTCAAATTTTGTATGCCTTGGCGCTGTGGCCGACCCTGAAGTTAGCCCGCGAGCCATCGCTGCAAAGCGGAACTGAAATTTGCCCCTATTTGTAAAAACTATAGCATAGGGTGATGACTTTTGCGTCACCTAGTACCTTGCGTAGTCTTGTAACGTCAATGTTGCTGCGTAATCCGCGGCGATATAAGTACAAATCAGCATTCCGCAAATCATGAAAAATAGCAAGCAGAGTATTTCCGTTATGTTGGCGATAAATTGCATGCCTCCGCCGCTCAGGATCAGCAGAAGGAGGGAGCCTTGGAACGAGTTGAAGTAGACTTGTTTGGTGGTCATGTCTGGATACATTTGTTTCAGTCTACCTATCCAACTGTCTTCGTAGTATTGACTAAAAAATTAAAAGTAGTTTGTGCTAAATCAAATTAATGAAATATCCTCATGCCTTGTGCCAACTTTAAGCGGTTACACTACTGCACACTGGGACGATTCGCCTATTTTCTGGCAAAGTGGCAAAAATCAATGTCTAAATTCGTAATGTTTAACGACTGGATATATATATATATATATATATATTTATATATATAGATATATATATATTTTTTATATATATATAGATATATATATATATATATATATAAATATATACAGAGAGTTTTTTGTTACACCGAACATTTTTATAACGAGAATTATTCTTTTAAGTATACATAAGCACTCATTGTACATTTGCCGATGCTCGGTTTATTAAAAGAATTTAATTTGAAGCTATAAACGAGTGTTTTCCACTCCCAGGCTAAGCATGAAGTAAAATTTCGAGTTTAGAAAAGCCTGAAAATTTGGTTTGGTCGCGTAGCGCGAAGCGCGGAGCGGCCAAACCAAATTTTCAGGCTTTTCTAAACTCGAAATTTTACTTCATGCGCCACCGGTACAAAACACTGATGCAATATAAAGTTTAGCGGGGTGTTTTAAACTTCGTAAGATTTCAGTGTTTTGTACCGGTGGCGCATGAAGTAAAATTTCGAGTTTAGAAAAGCCTGAAAATTTGGTTTGGCCCCTCCGCGCTTCGCGCTACGCGACCAAACCAAATTTTCAGGCTTTTCTAAACTCGAAATTTTACTTCATGCTTAGTCTGGGAGTGGAACACACTCATTTCGAGTTTCAAATTGAACTTTTTTAAAAAAACAACGATTATCTAATGATTTACAGCATATACGCTGTAATTGGGACATGTATACTTGAAAGAAAAACAAGTTGAGGCATTAATTGCGATTGATTGTCTACAGTTTTTACTGGTCATATAATCAACCCAGTTTTCACATAACTTAAAAATCAAAAGTGTCAAATTTCAATTGGATGAAAATGTTCGGTGTTACATAAAACTCTCTGTATATATAAACGTTAGTAAGATACGGGGAAAATGTAAGACTATTTATTGCACACAAAGTATTTTTTCCTTCGAATTTTGTATTCAAAAGTAATTAAAAATGTACCTAGAAAATTCGAAAGATCATTGTTTCTTTGACTTTTTTTTCTCCCCCAATCTTAAAGACGTACAACTACTTCTTGAAATAGTTTTTTAGCATAAGTTAGTGCTTGAAAACAGAGGGTGGGGTTTTCTGTAAGGACCTTCGCATCTCCTTCAGACTGCCGAACCACTCTATTGTCCTGCATGAAGAGGTGATGGCTATTAAGACAGCTGCAGACTGGCTAAAGGCTAACAGGACTTCTGCTGGTCAGGTCCATATACATACTGACAGCCAGGCTACGATTAAGGCTCTAACAGGTATATGCAGCACATGTAAAGTTGTATCTGACTGCCGGAAGGCATTGAATGAATTGGCAGCTCAGGTTCACCTCCAGCTTGTCTGGGTTCCAGGCCACAGCAACAACCCATGTAACAATACAGCGGACGAGCTAGCAAAGAACGGTAAGAGGCTACCACTCGTCCTCAATAAATCAAAATCCAGGAATTTCCTTGGTGTCATGTAAGGCGGCCCTCAATAATACCATTTCTAAGATCACAAACAGTAGATGGAGAATTGAGATCAGCTGTAGCATTGCCAGGCAGATATGGCCTCGATGCGACAAGAAAAGCAGCGATGCTCTTATCTTGCTAAAAAGGAGCGACATTGCTCAGATAGTAGGCGTCATTACGGGACATGCTTAACGGCTGGGGTTACCCTATAATGACTACTGTAGGGGGTGCCTTGATAAAGAGGAGGAGAAAAGCGTGCTCCACTGTCTCTGGCTGGGGAGGTCCAGCATAGCACCTTAACAGGAGGCGTCTGGAGCAGACCTGTCTTCGGACGATGAATGTTTGAGGGGGACGATTGTCCAAGTCGGAGCTGTAGACCTTCCTGAGGTAACGTCTGTGTCCCTATCTTGGATAGGGCTAACTTACACACGGCGGATAAGCAGGTTCCAACCTTATAAGTCCGCTGGGATGGATGGAATCTATCCCATCCTGCAACAGAAGGGCATAGAGGAACTGGTGCCGCATCTAACAAAGATCTTCAAAGCCTGTCTGTCATGGGGACACGTACCAAGGGCGTGGCAAAGTGTAAAGGTAATCTACCTGCCTAAGGTAGGTAGAATAGCAGATCTAACACCAATCAGTAGGAATGAAGAAAGGCTGATGGGTCTGTAAGACACCCATCAGCCTTTCTTCATTCCTACTGAAAACAATGGAGAGACTGGTCGACAGATACCTACGGGACGAGATACTGGTGAAAGATCCCCTCAGTAACCGTCAGTACGCTTACCAGCCAGGAAAGTCCACGGACTCGGCGCTGGACGACCTAAACAGGCTCATCACAAAGTCAGTGGAGGACAAAGAGATAGCTATGGTCACATTTCTAGATATAGAATGGGCGTTCAACAATGTCACAACCAACTCGCTTATAGAGGCACAGGCAAGAAAAGGCGTCCCGCTAAGTCTCTACCAATGGATAAGGGCTAGCCTGGAGAAAAGGACAATTACATCCACTCTAGGAGCCAGAGCCGGCGGAGCCTGTCCGCAGGAAGGGGTTCTATCTCCACTGCTATGGGCAACTCTTCTGGACGACTAACTAACGACTGACAGTCAATCTCGAAAAAACACAGATTGTCGTGTTCACAATAACAAGAGCGCTAGAAGGCCTAAGGCCACCGACGCTCGGGGGCACAACAATTCCCTTCGCTAAGGAGGCGAAGTACCTAGGGGTAATCTTCGACGATAAAATGACGTGGAGGACGCACATCACGAAAACCGCCAAAAAAGCCTCAATGGCATTGGGAAGGTGTCGAAAAAATGTGCGGGAAAAACTGGAGGCTCAATCCTAAAATGACCCTCTGGTTATATACAAGGGTGATCAGGCCCATGATATCCTACGGGGCAGTAGTGTGGTGGACAAGAACGGAGCAGCAGGGGGCGATGAAGGCTCCTGAACAGCACACAAAGACTAGCATGTCTCAGTGTCACAGGAGCCCTAAGCACTACCCCGTCAGCAGCCCTAGAAATGATCCTGAACCTACCACCACTACACATCTTCATATAAGGGGAAGCTAGGGCCGTAACATACAGACTAATGCGAGGACAGGCTCCCATAAACCGATCACACGGGAAAAAGTACCAAAGGCTAGAAGACGATCTAAAGGCAAACCCTGCAACAAGAATGCCAAGCGATGCCATGGTCAAGAAGTATAATTTCGACAGGAAATACAAAGTGATGATCCCGCAGAGGGAAGATTGGGAAAAGGGCCCACCTACCAACGCGGAATCAAACTGGTATACTGACGGCTCGAAGACAGAGGAAGGAGTCGGAGCCGGAATATACAGCACAAACCTGGAGACAAAGATTTCAGTCAGTCTGGCGAGGGACACCACCGTATTCCAGGCAGAGGCGATCGCGGTCCACCTCTGCATTGAAAAATAGCAAAGCAAGACAACAAACGTAGCTATTTTCTCGGACAGCCAGGCGCTGCTAAGGGCACTAAGCATCACACAAGTCGACTCCAAGCTAGTGTGGGATTGTGTAAGCGCTCTCAGCGAAATGGGCCGTCGCAAAAAAGTGACAATGGTATGGGTCCCAGGACACAAGGCTCATCAAGGGAACAATAAAGCAGACGAACTGGCCAAACAAGGCTATTCAAGCACATTTATTGGCCCGGAACCCTCCTGCGGTATCGCAATCCATAAAAAAATGGACGGAGACACAAACTCAAACCTGGTGGACAAACACACCAGGGCAGAGGCAGGCGAAACAGTTCCTCAAAAAACAATCGGCGGCTTTCACGACCGATCTTCTCAACCAAGAGAGAAAAACGGTTAAAGCTATAGTACGTCCACTAACAGGACACTGTAGGCTCAACAAACACATGAGCAAAATAGGCCTGGCAGAAGATACAATATGTGGATTCTGCCAGGAAGAAGAGGAGGATCCTCTCCACATCCTGTGCCAATGTGAGGCCCTAGCGCGGGTTAGTAACCTAAAGATGGGCAACACTAAACCAAGCGCAGAGAGCTACAACCAAGGGTTACTGTCAGGGTTAATAGGGCTAATCAAAGAGGCGAAGCTCGAGCACGTCGATAATAGGGATCCACAATAGATCTGAAAAGGTCGCGGTGGTACAGGCCAATGAGGCCACCCCTACGAATATCTAATCTAATCTAGGGGATGTCTTGATAAAGCGTGCTCCACTGTCTCTGTCTGGGGAGGTCCAGCATAGCACCTTAACAGGAGGCGTGTGGAGCAGACCTGAGTCTTCGGACGATGGATGTTTGAGGCGACGATTGTCCAAGTCGGAGCTGTAGACTTTCCTGAGGTAACCTCTGTGTCCCTATCTTAGATAGGGCTAACTTACACACGGCGGGGTTGACTCAGCCCTGATGCTTGTCGCCGCTAAATGAGGAGTCGGGGGTGGGTCTTGAAAAGCCCAGGGGTGCCTACTCGCCCCTCCGACGGGCAGTGGTTCGCAGATATGGCGGTGATCCATCGGTCCTTAGACGAACACTCGAAAGGTATCCAGCGAAAGGTAAAAACCTGAGCACACCAGGTCTCTGGCTGGAATAAGAAGTCCCTCCCTTGGCCGATTCTATACCGACGGACTCTTTCATCTCAAGTCTCTAAACGTCAAATATCTTGCAAGGTTTATCATCGGCTGCAAGTGGTTCCCGTGAGAGGATGGAAGTCGTAGTATCACAATGGGCCTTTTAGGCCTAAGTGTGCACCTCCTTGGGTGGGGCAGCCACTAAAACCTAACCTAACCCAACCTAGTGCTTGACAATAATAAAAATAAAGATATGGCGGTGATCCACCGGTCCTTAGACGGACGTTCGAAAGGTATCCACCGAAAGGTAAAAACCTGAGCACACCAAGACTGTCTCTGGCTGGAATAAGAAGTTCCTTCCTTGGCCGATGCTATACCGACGGACTCTCTCATCTCGAGTCTCTAAACGTGAAAGATCTTGCAAGGTTTATCATCGGCTGCAAGTGGTTCCCGTGAGAGGATGGAAGTCGTGGTATTGCAATGGGCCTTTTAGGCCTAAGTGTGCGCCTCCTTGGGCGGTGCAGCCACTTAAACCTAACCTAACCCAACCTAGTGCTTGAAAATAATAAAAATAAATTAAAGGTTTTACTTCACTTACCTGTCTGCATCGCACGCCAGCATGTAATAAATAATTGAAAACAAGAACGTCAGGTACAGGAAATAAAGGATGTACTTCAGCAAACGTAAAACTGATATGTTGAACTTGAACGAGTTTTCTATTTTGGAAAACATCAACACCACCTACAAACAGAATGATGTATTTATCAAAACCATCAACCGGTATTTTTTGTATACCTTATGAAGTTTCAGAAGCCTCGTGAACGACATTAAATATCTATTCGCTTCGATTACGTCCATTTTAACCATCGAGAAAATCAAATACATGGGCATGGCCGCCACTATATCCAATAAAAACCTAAGCGAAGTCAATTTTACCAGGAATATCTCCGATATTTTCGTGTGTACACCTTCAAAAATACATTATTAAGTAAGTGTTTTCACTTGATTAAGCATGAAGTAAAATTTCGAGTTTAGAGAAGCCTGAAAATTTGGATTTGCCGGGGCGCGCGAGGGAAGCGAGATCTAGTTGGCCCACTGAAATATACTTATATGGTGCGATCGTTTGAAACATTATTTAGAGTAGGCTTTGAGTGTTAAATTAGATTATCACTACTGACTGTTAACACACAGTTTACCATAACCTCAAATTTATTCCATCATTCAATAAGCATTCTGGGCAACTGCACAAAAAAATGTCGCCTACTCTAAATCCTAGTTTAAATGATCGCACGGTAGATACCTCAAGTTTATTCCATCATTTAATTTAATTCTGAGCAACCGCACAAAAAAAATCATAAATTAATAATAATTTAAATGATCGCACAGTAGATACGCACTAAAAAGTTTGGTTAACTTGATGTTTTGAATGTCAAATGAAAATGTAAGTACCAGGACAACTAATATTTTCGAGGCCTTTCAAAATGTTAGTCAAAAACAGATATGTAAAAAAAATTGAAGAAAGAAGTCTTCAATTTTTTTTACAATATATTTGAAGCCTTCTTTCTCTTACAATATCCTCAATTTTGATTTCACACATCAAATAGGTGTTTTTGAACTTCAGATTAGATCAGTGTTTAATACGCGTGGCGCATGAAGTAAAATTTCGAGTTTAGAAAAGCCCCGCGAAAATTTGTCTCGGGTCGCTGCGCGACCCTCGACAAATTTTCTACGCGGGGCTTTTCTAAACTCGAAATTTTACTTCATGCTTAGTCTGGGAGTGGAAAACTCTCTTTAGAATGATTTTAAGGACTTGAGTAAAATAATATTGTCTGTGTTTGATTAATTATTTTGAAATACCATTAAATTTTGTAACTATTTCAATCATTTACACGAATTCTATTATTCCATTAAAAATACTGCAAGAGTTTTAATAATTTTCATTATAATTAGATTAGCACTACTGACTGTTAGCACATAGTTTACCATAACCTCAAATTTATTCCATCATTCAATTAGCATTCTGGGCAACCGCACAAAAAATGCCGCCTACTCTAAATCATAATTTAAATGATCGCACGGTAGATACGCACTAAAAAGTTTGGTTAACTTGATGTTTTGCATGTCAAATGAAAATTTAAGTACCAGGACGACTAATATTTTAGAGGCCTTTCAAAATGTTACTCAAAAACAGATATGTATAAAAAATGTAAGCCTCCTTTCTCTTACAATAAATATCCTCCATTTCGATTTCACACATCAAATAAGTGTTTTTGAACTTTAGTTTAGATCAGTGTTTTATACGCGTGGCGCATGAAATAAAATTTCGAGTTTAGAAAAGCCCCGTGAAAATTTGTCGAGGGTCGCTGCGCGACCCTCGACAAATTTTCTACGCGGGGCTTTTCTAAACTCGAAATTTTATTTCATGCTTAGTCTGGGAGTGGAAAACCCTCTTTAGAATGATATTAAGGACTTCAATAAAATAATTTTGCTTCTGTGTTATTAATTATTTTGAAATATCATTAAATTTTATAACTATTTCAATCATTTACACGAATTATTTTATTCTATTCCAAATACTGCAACAATTTTAATATTTTTTATTATAATTAGATTGGCACTACTGACTGTTGGCAGGTAGTTTACCATAACCTCAAATTTATTCCATCATTCAATTGGCATTCTGCGTAACCGCACAAAAAAAAATGCCGCCTACTCTAAATCATAATTTGAATGATCGCACGGTAGATACACACTAACAAGTTTAGTTAACTTGATGTTTTGAATGTCAAATGAAAATTTAAGTACCAGGACAACTAATATTTACAAGGCCTTTCAAAATGTTACTCAGTCACAGATATTTAAAAAAACATTGAAGCCTTCTTTCTCTGACAATATCCTCAATTTTGATTTCACACATCAAATAGGTAATTTTGAACTGCAAATTAGATCAGTGTTTTATACGCGTGGCGCATGAAGTAAAATTTTGAGTTTAAAAAAGCCCCGTGAAAATTTGTCTCGGGTCGGTGCGCGACCCTCGAAAAATTTTCTTCGCGGGGCTTTTCTAAACTCGAAATTTTACTTCATGCTTAGTCTGGGAGTGGAAAACGCTCTTTAGAATTATATTAGGGACTTTGGTAAAATAATATTGCTTCTGTTTTATTAATTATTTTGAAATATTGTTAAAATTTGTAACTATTTCAATAATTTACACGAATTCTTGTATTCTATTCCAAATACTGCAACAATTTTAATAATACTCAATATAATTGGATTGGCACTACTGACTGTTAACACATACTTTACCATAACCTCAAATTTGTTTCATCATTTAATTAGCATTCTGTGCAACCTCACAAATAAAATGCCGCCTGCTCTAAATCATAATTTAAATGATTGCACGGTAAATACGCAGAAAGAAGTTTGGTACCAGAACAACTAATATTTTCGAAGCCTTTCAAAATATTACTCAAAAACAGATATGTAAAAAAATGTAAGCCATCTTTCTCATATCAATATCCTCAATTTTAATTTCACACATCATATAGGTGTTTTTGAACTTCACTTCAAATCAGTGGTTTGTACGCGTGGCGCATGAAGTAAAATTTCGAGTTTGGAAAAGCCCTGTCGAAATTTTACTTCATGCTTCACGCTCTTTAGAATCGTATTAAGGTCTTTATTAAAATAATATTGCTTCTGTGTTATTAATTATATTGAAATATCATGATTTTATGTAACTGTTTCAATAATTTATAATAATTCTTTTATGCCTTTCCAAATAATGCAACAATTTTAATCATTTTCATTATAATTGGATTGGCACTATTAACTGTTAACACATAGTTTACCATAACCTCAAATTTATTCCATCATTTAATTAGCGTTGTGGGCAACCGCACAAAGAAAAATGCCGCCTACTCTGAATTATGATTCAAACGATCGCACGGTATTATAGTGCAGGGTGGCGCAAAACTACCGATATGGTTTGAATGTTTAATAACTTTTTAAATTTATTTATATTTTTTATTTTTATTTTAGAATTTTGTGAAGAAAACTTGGGGAATTTGAAATGGAACAGTACACAACAGAACAGCGATCAAAAATTGTTGAATTTTATTTTAAAAATCAACGGTCAATTGTTTCGACGCAGCGTGGTTATCGTCGTTTTTTTAATGTGCGCACTGGACCTTTAGCATCAAAAATAAACCGCCTGGTTGCAAATTTTCGACAACATAGTACAGTAAGACACCTTCCATGTACCGGAAGACCACGTACGGTCCACACGGAAGAAAATATCCAACGTGTTGTGGATAGTGTGCAGGACAGTCCAGAAACATCAACAAGAAGACGTTCGGCACAACTGCCGAGGTCCGTTCAAAGGATTTTGGCCACATTGCACATGTTCCCGTACAAGGTTCAGCTTGTGCAAGAATTGAAGCCCATAGACCACCAACAACGGCTTGATTATGCCATTTCATTCTGACAAAAAGCAGAAGAAATTCGCGATTTCATTAACAATTTGATAATGAGCGATGAAGCCCATTTCCACTTAAATGGTTTCGTAAACAAGCAAAATTGCAGGATATGGGCTACGGAGAATCCAAGAACAGTTCATCAGCGACGATTACACCCACTTAAGTGTACTGTTTGGTGCGGTGTGTCGTCTGAAAGGATCATTGGTCCATATTTTTTTGAAAATGCACATGGCGCCTCAGTTACTGTTAATAGTGCTGAATATCGAACGATGCTGGACAATTTTTTGCGGCCAGCTGTAGAAAACCACCCACAGTTGTGGTTTCAACAAGATCGAGCCACAGCCCACACTGCAAGGGACACAATGGCTCTGTTACGGGACCTCTTTGGCGAACGCATTATTTCGCGCAGAAGCGATTTTAATTGGCCCCCACGTTCACCGGATTTAACAGCCCCAGACTGTTTTCTTTGGGGTTATTTGAAAGAAAGAGTATACGTAAATAAGCCAGCGACAATACCAGAGCTAAAACAAAACATTCGCAATGAAATTCAAGCCATAACACCGGAAATTTTACGAAAAGTTATGGAAAATATACTGGAAAAAGCACGAATGTGCGAAGCCGAAAATGGCCACCACTTGCGGGATATAATTTTTCATACTTAAGCCAAAAATATTCCCCATTAATACGTCGTGTAATTAGGATCATTGCAGAGCTGGGGTATCGTGAGGAGTGTAGGGATATGTTTCGGGAAATGGGCATATTAACAGTTCCTTGCATTTATATATTAGAATGCCTCATTTACATCAGGAAAAATATTCATAAATATACGTCATATTTTAAATCATGATCATGACACTAGAACAAAAAGTAACCTATGCCAGCCACAGTTAAGGTTAACTAGATGCCAAATGAGCGTCACTTACTTCGGAATCAAATTCTATAACATCCTACCACTTGATCTACGTGTCCTACCACTGAAACCTTTTAAAACAAAAATTAAAGCAATTTTGTTGGATGGTGCCTTTTATGACTGGGATGAGTTTCTGTCCTTAAAACTGTAACCCTCTGATTTTTTTTTTTTAATATTTTAATGTGTTCTATGTTTTTTTACTGACCTATGTAAGATCTGTCATCCTTAACATCAATAAATTATTCTATTCTATTCTATTCTATTCTGTATAACAAAAAAATAATAATAATTAACCATTAAATAAAAAAGTTATTAAGCATTCAAACCATATCGGTAGTTTTGTATATTCCAGTGGGTTGGCCAATAAAAATAAATATATAAACAAGTATAGGAATTTCTTGAATAATTTTCTCACTTATCACTTGGTGAAACATTTTTTTTTTTTATATAGGAATGTGACCGTTTAAGGTAAAATACGGTAAATTTTGCAATGTTTCAAATTGTGTGCCAAAAAAAAGTTCGGTACATTAGAGGGTCTATAAGAAACCTTGATTTAAATGATCGCACGATATTTTCTGTGTGCATTCGAATTATTTTACGTTACCGTTTTCGTCTTCTGTTACAACGATCACTTGTATCAGAACATCCAGCGTGTAAAGCAGTTGAATATAATGGTATGATATGAAGAAGATTTGAGAGTCATTTTGTCGGAAGGCCACGTAAATGGGCATGCAAATCGACACGACCAAAGCTGTCACCACTATTATTATATCCCAATAGAAAATCAGTTTGGAATTCGCTTGTAGAATCCAAGGAAATTTCGTTTTGTAGAAAATTTCATCCTCGCGATTTTTCTCAGTAAATTCCTAGAATTAAATAAAAACCTTAACTGGCATATTCACATACTGATTAACATAAAATTGAGCAATATATTTTTTTTTATTTTTACAAAAATCACTTTACTTAAATGTTTTGTTTATCGAAAACATACGCAAACCCGATCAGAGCCCGTATTCACAATACCGATGCAATTTGTCATCGGTGAGAAGTTGCACTGATATGACGTTATTTTAGGAAGAATTTACCCAACTGTTTGGAGTAAAATGACGTCATTTTAGTGCAACTTCTCACTGATGCCAAATTGCATCGGTACTGTAAATACGGGCCAAGAAATTGGTTTCTTGAGTTCACTAATGAATACATGTCGTTTTTTTTTTATTAATATTTACCTCACTAACAACATATATTGATTTAATATCTGTTCTAGCGGCCGCCCTTCTCTTAATAAGCTTCTCAAACGGAAGCGAAGTGCTGAAATTTAAATTAAATTTTAGCTACTACACTGGCGAGCAAAAAATAGAGGTCATTTTAAAATTATGACTTATTTTTGGATTTTTTTTGTTTTAACTATATGTTTGCAAATTGTAAACAATGTACTGTATTTTTCACACTAAATTAAAAAAGCAATGTTGAATCGTAAAGCATATTTATTGTTTTTCTTGTCTATTTTGGAAACATCACAAATTTACTGTTCAGGCGAAGTTCGAATTTTTGTTCCTAGGACTAATATCGATCAAAAAATAATGACAAAAAACTTATCACTAATAACGAGTATTACCCCCTCTTGCATTAATGACTGCTTGAAGTCGACGCGAAACACTTTGAATTAAATTAACGACCACATTTTGTCGATATTATTCCATTCCTGCAATAGAAACTTTCTTATCTTCTGAGCAGTTCTTGGAGCAGGTGTATGCTTTCTGATACGTCGTCCCAACTCATCCCATACATGTTCTATGGGATTCATGTCCGGGCTGAGGGCTGGCCAATCGATCCGCGAAATTCCCACTTCATCCAGATAATCTTTGACAACTCTGGCTAAGTGAGGTCTAGCATTATCTTGCATGAAAATGCCGCGCTCGCCCATAGTCATCATGAAGGACCTAAAATAATCTTCGAGAACCTCCGTAATGTATCTGTGAGCTGTCAGGGAGCTATTCTCTATAATAATAATAATAATAATAATAATCTTTATTTAGCATCTTTGCTATATAATAACATAGAAAAATATATGTATATCTATATATATATATAAAATAAACATTTGATCATCCTTAATCTATAAATTGTGTATGTATAATAAATTTATCACATAATAATACCTAATATATAATCTTTTTACTACTTTAATAAAATCAGTCTAAAACCATACTTAAATATCTATGTAAAAATAATAAATCCATAATACAACAATACTTATACATTTATGCAAAAAACAATAACTAAAAAGGTAATAATACTTATTTAAAATTTGTACTTATACATATAAGAACAATTAATAATATATACACATAATGCACAGCCCATACACTACGACTATTTCTGAAGACTCTTCAAGTAATCTAGCAACTTTGATTTAAACTTATTAATATTTTCTTCTTCTTTTATTTTTATTGATAGCTTGTTGTGTTCTTGAGCAGCTTTAAAAAAGAGTGAATTCTGTCCTGCCTTTGTGTTTTTGAATGGGAGAAAAATATTTCCTCTGCCTCTTGTGTTGTACGTATGGATAAAGACCAACTCTGTGCGTGCTGCGGTAGAAACCGCCAAATGGAAGACGCTCATCAATACAAACTGAAGCGTATCTTTCTCCGCGTCTTCTCCATATTTTCCAACGTCCATCTGATCCATTGAGGCAAAACGCGACTCATCTGAAAACAGTACCCTGCTCCAGTCCTCATTATTCCATGCCCTGTGATTTCGGGCAAAAGCCAATCTTGCAACACGATGTCGGCGTTGTAAAGGTGGACCTGTAGCCATCTTTGTACAAGAAAATCCAGCAGCCCGAAACCTTCTCCTAACGGTCTATTCACTAACATTTACATCTCTAACTTCATGGAGTTGATTTCGTAGATAAACTGCAGAAGCTGTTCCATTCCGCAAACTTATAGACACCAAAAAACGGTCATCTCCGATCGTGGTGACTTTTTTCCGCCCGGATCCTGGTTTTCTGTTTATCAGGCCAGTATCCAAGTAACGATGATACACTTTTTGTATAGCACAAAGGCTTTCGCCAACAATCCTTGCAGTTTCACGTTTTCCTCGCCCATCTTCAATCGACGCTATAATTCTTGCCACAACAATAGAACCTAAAGGCATTATGACCTGTTAAGTACTGTACACCGTGTGAATGACAAGTTTCGCAGAGAAAAATCAACACTAAGTAAGAAAACCACAACGAAACGTAGGTTTTCAATTAGAGCGAAATGGATATTGTTTCATAAAAGTCTGTAACATGGTGATAATAACTGACAGATAGATAACATTTATCAGGAAATGTATTATTAAACGCCTACTGTGGTTTACAATTTGCAAACATAAAGTTAAAACAAAAAGATTCCAAAAATAAGTCATAATTTTAAAGTGACCTCTATTTCTTGCTCGCCAGTGTATTATTGTTTATTAAAATGTTATTCTTATAGCGGTTTTCCATTTTTTATTTAAAAATCCGATCGAGAAGGCGTTGCTTTTTTAATAGAAGAAAATAGAACGAAAAAGTGAAGTCGCAGCTTAACTTACGTTTTGTCATATCTGACATAAATGTCAGATTGTGTTAATCAGTAGGTCATTAATTTACCTTATTCGTATAGTTGTTTCTTCTTCCTTCGTGTGAGTGGGCATTGAAATACCGAATAAAATAAAATAACTTTTATAAAACTGGGTTAGATTAACATTGACAGTAGCGACTAACAAATTCACGTACGACCAACTTCACAATGCTTTGAAAATTTCACAGCCAACTCGATCGTCTTTTTAACTGAACACCTCATATTTCTATTAATTGTTCATAATATTTATCTAACATAGCAAAAACAAGAATATCCCTCCTCAGCAAAATAATAATGAAAGTGTGTTTATTTCTGAACATTAAATTCACGTGTTTAGATCAATAAATTTACAAGTAATTCATCTTACAATAATATTTGCTGTTATTAACAAAGAATAAAAATATTGGGCCCGTTCATTAAAATGTTGAACGTTTAACATGTTTGCTTTTGTTCGTGATGTATGTTAGTATCTAACAGCGGCGGCTCACTGCCTAATTTCAGGGTATTCCATAGACCCAAGGTAATATGTATCCGTTATTGAAAGGTGACTGTGTTGTGCAATTCCTTGTATTTATAAAGCGCGATCCTAACCTCAAATTTTGTGTGCCTTGGCGCTGCGGCCTACCCTGAAGTTAGGCTGCGAGCCGTCGCTGGTATCTAGAGAATGATAGGAGGGTCGGTCTATTTCGTACGATTGCAAAAGTCCCAAACACGTTCATGATTAACAATTCGGTCAACAGAGAATTCCCAAACAGTTGACAGCAAACCCTCAACTGTTGGCTTTGATGAAGGGGCCCGTAACGAAATATGTTTTTTTCAAATCTTTCAATTTAGATGTGACATTTTTTAAATACTAGACACAATTTGTTTTTTGTTTACCTCGATACTGATTTTTTCATGTTTTCTTTGGCAAACAGGAGAATTTTCTGAAGACAAAAAAAATATAAAACAATTGAAGTTATTAAGTACTTACATACAGAGAGTTTTATGTAACACCGAACATTTTCATAACGAGAATTTTTCTTTTAAGTATCAGTTTATTAAAAGAATTCATTTTGAAGCTTTAAACGAGTGCTTTCCACTCCCAGGCTAAGCATGAAGTAAAATTTCGAGTTTAGAAAAGCCTGAAAATTTGGTTTGGTCGCGTAGCGCGAAGCGCGGAGCGGCCAAACCAAATTTTCAGGCTTTTCTAAACTCGAAATTTTACTTCATGCGCCACCGGTCAAAACACTGATTCAATGTTAAGTTTAGCGGTGTGTTTTAAACTTCGTAATACGTCAGGGTTTTGTACCGGTGGCGCATGAAGTAAAATTTAGAGTTTAGAAAAGCCTGAAAATTTGGTTTGGCCGCTCCGCGCTCCGCGCTACGCGACCAAACCAAATTTTCAGGCTTTTCTAAACTCGAAATTTTACTTCATGCTTAGTCTGGGAGTGGAAAAATTTTCAGGCTTTTCTAAACTCGAAATTTTACTTCATGCGCCCCCGGTCAAAACACTGATTCAATGTTAAGTTTAGCGGTGTGTTTTAAACTTCGTAATACGTCAGGGTTTTGTACCGGTGGCGCATGAAGTAAAATTTCGAGTTTAGAAAAGCCTGAAAATTTGGTTTGGCCGCTCCGCGCTTCGCGCTACGCGACCAAACCAAATTTTCAGGCTTTTCTAAACTCGAAATTTTACTTCATGCTTAGTCTGGGAGTGGAACACACTCATTTTTAGTTTCAAATTAAACTCTTTTAAAAAAACAACGATTATCTAAAGATTTACGGCATGTACGCTGTAATTGAGACATTTATACTTAAAAGAAAAACTCCCTCTATGTAGAAGTTAAGGCATTAATTGCGATTGATTGGCTACAATTTGTACTGGTCATATAGGCAACCCAATTTACATATAACTTAAAAATGACAGCTGTCAAATTGTATTGAATGAATCTGTTCGGTGTTAAATAAAACTCTCTGTATATAATTTATAACTGACCTGATATTGTTCGTGCAATATTTGCGATTGCTGCAGCTTCTTAAATCTGGCACAGACTCTGAACAAATCAGACTTCTTCAAACAGTGTATCACACAATATGAAGAAGCTACAACCTTAGAAAGAAAGAAATATTAGGAGAAGAACTGGTTTAAAGATAAACACTTACAAATAATTATTATACCGGGTGACCCATTTTAATTTATCCACTGGAATATCTTGTGAAATATGCATCGTAGAAACAAATATTCCAAACAAAAGTTTAATGGTTTCGAGGGGGCCAACCGATCCTATAAAATGTTCGTCACCCCCACTCCCCGGGGGGTGGGAGAGGGGGGCAACTTTAGAATCTTAAATAGGAATCCCTATTTTTTATTTCAGATTCAGATTATACACCAAAAATGACGTAGGTTTTATACGAGAATTTTTTTTGAATTCGTGATAGATGGCGCTGTATTCGCTTAATTTATCCATTAGATTATCTCGACAAATATGCATCGTACAAATAAATGTCTCGAACAAAAGTTTAATGGTTTCGACGTGGCCATCCGATCCCATGAAATGTTCGCCACGACTACCCTCCCGGGGGTGGAGGAGGGGGGCAACTTTGAATTCTTAAATAGGAACCCCTATTTTGTATTTCTGATTCGGATTCTACGGCAAATATTATGTAGGTTTTATCCAAAACATTTTTTTGAATTCTTGATAGATGGCGGTATAGTCGCAAAAATGAAGACGTTTCCGGAAAAAATGAAAAATTGCCTTCAAAAAATCAAAACAAACAATCCGACGACGCTTGCTTGGGTACTTTAATTCCGACTAGTTTTTCAACGGCATTTACGGGGACCGTGAGTCGTGGAATGAAAATAAGTAATAATAAGTATGTAAAATATACTTCACGAGTCTTTTTAACTCCTGGTAGATAAATAAATCTTGTTTTTTGTCAACGGGCAGACGGATTGCAACACAAAATACCTATTCATAATTTTGTTCACTATCGACATAGGAAGCGTCATCTTACCGCCGGCATGTTAGGTCGGATTTTTTAAATTTATTTAAACATTAGTCTTTTTACAATAATTCTTTTGTACATCAAGTAGCCCTAACAAGGGCTGACATTTCAACAGCCATTTAAGCAATTAGATGCTCAAAAGTCGCACCATTGTTCTCATGACAAAGATGAATTCGACGTTCAAAATTCCTCACTGTATGCAAAAGGGTGTTGCGCGGAATACTGTTGCACGCAACTTGGATCCTTTGAATCATGTCGTCTCTAGCAGTTGGTCTTTCTCGATAGACAGGAACCCCCACAAGTAGAAGTCGGGAGCTGTCAGATCTGATGACCTTGCTGGCCATCTAATTGTACCCCCTCTCCCTATCCACTTGCCAGGATACGTTTGGTCTAAATATGTTTTCACTATATTTGCAAAAAAAATGAAGAGAGAAGTATGGAAATTAGCAACATGGAATGTTAGAGGAATAAAAGAAAAGGAAGATGAACTTGCATACGAATTTGATAGACTAAACATTGATATACTAACAGTAACAGAAACGAAGAAAAAAGGACAAGGAGAGAAGATACTTAAAAAAGGACATTTGATGGTATATAGTGGGGTAGAAAATGACAAACACGTTGCAGCGGGAGTGGCTTGTATAATAAACAGAAAGCTAGCTAAATATATAAACAAGTGGCAGGCGCACTCGGAGAGAATAATGTCAGTAGAAATTACTAAAAACAAGGAGAGATGTACAATAATAGCTGCATATGGACCCAATGAGGATGGAAAGGCAGAAGAAAAAGACGAGTTCTGGGAAGGCATGAATTTGGTTATCGAAAACAGCAAAGGAAAAATATATATCAGTGGTGATTTCAACAGTAGAGTGGGGAAAAGTGATTCACACACAAGGGTAATAGGAAAATATGGAGAGAGTAAGTTAACAAACAATGGTAAAAGATTAATTGAATATTGCTTGCTGAACAATTTGATAGTGACAAACACCTTTTTTGCTCACAAAGACATACATAAATTTACAAGACAGGGCAAAGAAGCAAAAGATAAATCGATAATTGATTACATATTGGTGGAGAAAGACAATCGAAATGAAATAAAAGACGTAAGAGTATGTAGAGGACCTGAAATAGGTACAGACCACTATATGTTAGTTGCTAAAATTAAAAGTACAAATTGGGAAATAGAAAAACAAGAAACAAACAACATCAAAACTTCCGAAACTATAAAGACATACAAACTAAGAGATGAAGAAACAGCAAGAACATATGAGAAAACAGTTCAGCGAAAAATAGAAGAAAAACAACTAAAAATAGAAGGTACAAACGTAGAAGAACTCTGGAAAATTTATAAAGATACTATAACAATGGCAGCAAAAGAAACATGTGGTATTATAAAGACAAATAGAGGGAAACAACTAACAGTTTGGTGGAATGAAAAGATAAAATGCCTAGTAAAGAGCAAAAAAGAAAGATGGAAAAGGTACTTACAAAATAGAACAGAAGCCAACTACGAGGAGTACAGAAAAGAGAGAAAAATGGTCAAAGAAGCAGTAAGAGAAGAAAAAGAAAAAAGCTGGATAAAGTTCGGGGGAAGGATGGATACGGACAGCAAAGAGAACCAAAAATTGTTTTATAAGACACTCAAGAATATTAGAAAAGATAAGCCACTAAAAAGTATATCAATAAAAGATAAAAACAACAAAATACTAACAAAAGAAGAACTAATCATGGATAGATGGAGGGAATACTTCGAGGGACTATTAAACGTAATAATAACAAATGAAAAAGAAGTAAAGATAAATTGCAACACGGAAACAAACAACGACAAAGAAGAAAAGGACATACAAACAATCACAATAGAAGAGGTGGAAGAGGCAATATCAAGTGCGAAAAATGGCAAGGCCCCAGGACATGATAGAATAACAGCTGAAATGATGAAAAATACGGGTGAAGAAGGAACAAAACTATTTTGGGAGATATGTAACAATGCATGGAAAGAGAAGAAAATACCGAAGGACTGGCAGACAGGTGTTATAATACCAATACACAAAAAAGGAGACGCAAAAAATTGTAACAATTATAGAGGAATTACACTACTTAGCACAGCAGTAAAGGCATACGAAAAAATTCTGGAAAAAAGGTTAAGAGAAATTATAGAGCCAACAATGGAAGAGTCACAGAGTGGTTTTAGAAGAGGGAGAAGTGCGCAAGACCAAGTATTCACTATAAAACAATTAATTGAGAAAACAATAAAAAGTAGAACGAATACCTATTTTGCATTTATCGATATGGAAAAAGCTTTTGATAGAGTACAAAGGAACAAAATTTGGACGATATTAAAAAAACGAGAAGTTAATGAAAACCTAATAAAAGCGATACAGAGTCTGTACACAGAAAACACCAACTATGTTACAACAAGAAATATGAAATCGACCGCATTTACAACAAAAGAAGGGCTGAGACAAGGGGGAGTTATGAGCCCAGTTCTATTCAATATATTCATAGACGAAATTACAAAAGAATGCCATCCCAAACTGAGTAAATTACAAATTGGACACTACAAGCTAATACAGACACACATCACAGAATGCGCTTTTGCGGACGACATAGTAATAATGGCAGGAAGTAGCACTGGCCTACAGAAAAATATAGACATCTGGAACGAAAAGCTGAAGAAATACGGGATGAAAATAAATATTGCAAAAACAAAAGTAATGGCCATAACACAAACAAAATAGAACGTAAAAATATTAATAGACGGAGAAGAAGTGGAACAAGTAGACGAATTTAAATATCTGGGAGTAATAATACAAAACAATGGCAAACAGGAAAAGGATATAAATGAACGAATTGAGAAAACAATGAAACTATACCATGCATTAAACCAAAAATTTATAAGAAAGAAAGAGATAGCGACAGCAACAAAAATGACAATATATAAGACAATCTACAGACCTGTACTGACCTATGGAAGTGAAACTTGGGTAATAAATAGAACACTGAAGAGCCGAATACAAGCAACAGAAATGAAATACTTGAGAGGAGTAAAGGGAATAACTAGAAGAAATAGGATAAGAAATGAAGCAGTTAGGAAAGAACTAAACACAAACACCATAACAGAACATGTGGAAGAAAAACAGTTGGCCTGGTGGGGACATCTGCAAAGAATGGACGAAAACAGACCAGTACGAAAAGTATGGGAATCCAGAATCCAAGTCAAAAGAGGAAGAGGAAGACCACCAGAAAACTGGGATAACATAGTGACAAAAGAAATAAAAAGAAGAGGTAAAACAATTCAAGAGGCAAAACGAACAGCTAAGGACAGACAACAATGGAAGGAATTTATAAGGACAACACATGAAAGGACAAACCCTGACAACTGAAATGAACAGCATATCAACCAAAAACAGACATCAACACCAGAAGAAGGGAGCAACGCAAATGACAAAATGACAGAAAGAAGTGAAAAGAATGGACAGAAAATTACACAAGAATATAAACACACACAATCTCGACACCCTAAAGGGTAAAAGGGATTCTAAATGATTATATATATATATATATATATATATATATATATATTTGCAAAATGTGGAGGAGCACCATCTTGCTGAAACCACAGTCTCATCCTTGTCTCCAGATCCACATGTTCGATTAAGCCGGGAAGATCGTCTAAAAGAAAATTCAAGTAATTCGCACCGGTTACAGTGCCCTCGAAAAAATATGGACCGATTAAGTACCCGTTGACAATACCGCACCACACATTCACAGTCCAGCGGTGTTGGTGGTCCACTTGCTTCGTCCACTGAGGGTTTTCCGGCGACCAATAGTGACTGTTATGGAGATTCAATAACCCGTCACTGCGGAATGTAGCCTCGTCAGAAAACATCACGAATTTGAAAAAGTCTGCGTCATTCTGCATTTGCTGTATTGCCCACTGACAAAACATTTGCCGTTGTTCATGATCCTGTTCACTTAATGCCTGGTTCAAACACACGTGGTACGGGTGATACTTCGAGTGTTTTAAATATCTTCTCGCAGTCTCTCTCGAGATGCCAATTTGGTGCTGTATTTCGCGAAGTGATATCTGGGGGTTCAAATGGATCATCGCTAAAACTGTTAAAATGCGCGGATTCATACGATGATCATTGATGGGGTTTCGCTGTCGACGTTGAATATTTCCTCTCCTGCATCTCGATTCAATATGACGAATCGCTGAATGATTGGGATGATGCTGCCGTTGGGGAAATCGTCTTCTGTATAATGCCGCAGCTCTTCGATAAGAATGGCGACATTCTCCTAGGACAAGGAGAATATCCACCGTTTCATTCGGAGAATAATCGCTCATTCCGGATTCTTCTACAAAGCGTTCTCAGTTCTCACGTCACAAGACATCGAGGTTTGTGTACGAAGTGTCAGAAAAACTAGTCGGAATTAAAATACCCAAGCAAGCGTCGTCGAATTGTTTGTTTTGATTTTTTGAAGGCAATTTTTCATTTTTTCCGGAAACGTCTTCATTTTTGCGACTACACCGCTATCTATCAAGAATTCAAAAAAATGTTTTGGATAAAACCTACATAATATTTGCCGTAGAATCCGAATCAGAAATACAAAATAGGGGTTCCTATTTAAGAATTCAAAGTTGCCCCCCTCCTCCACCCCCGGGAGGGTAGTCGTGGCGAACATTTCATGGGATTGGATGGCCACCTCGAAACCATTAAACTTTTGTTCGAGACATTTATTTGTACGATGCATATTTGTCGAGATAATCTAATGGATAAATTAAGCGAATACAGCGCCATCTATCACGAATTCAAAAAAAATTCTCGTATAAAACCTACGTCATTTTTGGTGTATAATCTGAATCTGAAATTAAAAATAGGGGTTCCTATTTAAGATTCTAAAGTTGCCCCCCTCTCCCACCCCCCGGGGAGTGGGGGTGACGAACATTTTATAGGATCGGTTGGCCCCCTCGAAACCATTAAACTTTTGTTTGGAATATTTTTTTCTACGATGCATATTTCACAAGATATTCCAGTGGATAAATTAAAATGGGTCACCCGGTATAAGATACATATTTCGATTTGTAAATTTTCTGACATTCCATGTTTTTGAAAAGCGTTGAATTTTAAGTTTCTGGCGAGTGTTCCCCCCCCCCCTCCCCCCAGATTAAGCATGAAGTAAAATTTCGAGTTTAGATAAGCCTGAAAATTTGGTTTAGTCGCGTAGCGCGTAGTATCAAAATGTTTAACGAAAATTAAGAAAATTTACAAAAATGCCATGATTAAAAAATTTCACGAAAAGTGTAAGACATTTCAAAATTACCGAAAATTTAAGAAATCTAGAAAAGCCGTTAGATTTTGAAAACTTATATAGGAATTTCATAAAAAACTTCAACATTTTTTAAATTAAAGAATATTTAGTAGATTCATAAAAACTGCCAAGAATTTGAAAATTGAAGGGGATTTTAAAAACTTTTTCAATTAACGATAATTTAGGAAATTCAGGATAACCGTTCAAATCTTGAAATTTAAAGGAAATCTTGGAAATTTACGAAAAGCGTTAAAAATTAACTACAAGCCTGGAAATTCATAAAAAATTGTGAAAACTTTGATAATTAACTAAAATTCATTAAAGTTTTCCAAAAACTAAACGAGTGTCGTCCACTCCCAGACTAAGCATGAAGTAAAATTTCGAGTTTAGAAAAGCCCCGTGAAAATTTGTCGAGGGTCGCGCAGCGACCCGAGACAAATTTTCTGGGCTTTTCTAAACTCGAAATTTTACTTCATGCGCCACGCGTATAAAACAGTGATTTAACGAGAAATTTAAAAACACACAAAAGACATTTTTCATGTTAATCCTCACAATTAATTCGAATTCTTTTTGACGATTCAATTATAAGTTTAGATTTGGAAAACGTATCTAGGAATTTCATAAAAAACTTCAACATTTTTTAATTTATAAAATATTTAGTAAATTCCCGAAAACTGCTAACAATTTGAAAATTAACGGAGATTTTAAAAACTTTTTCAACTAACGATAATTTAGGAAGTTCAGGAAAACCGTTCGAATCTTGAAAATTAAAGGAAATCTTAGAAATTTACGAAAAGCGTTAAAAATGAACTGCAATACTGGAAATTCATAAAGTTTTCCAAAAACTAAACGAGTGTTTTCCACTCCCAGACTAAGCATGAAGTAAAATTTCGAGTTGAGAAAAGCCCTAAGAATTTGGATTTGGACGCGCAGCGTCCAAATCCGAATTCGGGCTTTTCTCAACTCGAAATTTTACTTCATGCGCCACGCGCATAAAACCACTGATTTAAAGTGAAGTTAAAAATATACTGCCCATTTAATAAAAAATAATCACAATTGATGAGAATTCTTCATACTTTTTTAGAATTCTAGTATTTTTCATTATTTTTTTTTTTACATTTTATTACGTTTCCATTTCCATTTCCAACAATTTTGATATTTTCGACAATATTGAAAGTTTTTTATTATTTCATTTTTTACATTTTAGAATAATTTTGACACATTCAACAAATTTAACATTATTAACCTATTAAGCGCCATTGATGCATACACGCATCATTTTTTGTTTTTTAATTAAATTACTATATAAGTTAATTTGAAATAATATATTATTTAACCTGACTTGAAAGTGTATAAGGAAAACTGTAAATATTTTGTCATTTGAATATTTTAATTATTCCTCAGAAAAAAAATGGCAATGTATTTCTAACTTCACAATATTTCAGCGTTTTATACGCTTGGCGCATAATTAAATTACTATATAAGTTAATTTAAAATAATATATTATTTAACCTGGCTTGAAAGTGTATAAGGAAAACTGTAAATATTTTGTAATTTAAATATTTTAATTATTCCTCAGAAAAAAAATGGCAATGTATTTCTAACTTCACAATATTTCAGCGTTTTATACGCGTGGCGAATAAAGTAAAATTTCGAGTTTAGAAAAGCCCCGTGAAAATTTGTCACGGGTCGCTGCGCGACCCTCGACAAATTTTCTACGCGGGGCTTTTCTAAACTCGAAATTTTACTTCATGCTTAGTCTGGGAGTGGAGACACTCGTTCTAAACTTAATATTGAACGTTTTTATATACAATCGAGGACTGCTTGAAAATGTCCATCGTATACATTATGTATATTTTAAATAAAAATGCACAATATGTCATACTACAGGGCTTTCATTAATTCCCGAACCCCACGTGACTAAATTTAAAATTGCCGCGTAATATATTGTATTTGTACGTTGGAGGCTTTGAAAAAAGTAACCAAACGTTACTAAAGTCAAATTTGACATAAACGTTTATGCGCGGTGCATCGTTAAACCAACCTTTGAGATCTTACAAGATTCGCCCGGAATTTTCAGGTAAGCAAAAATTGTTTAATTATTCTGAAACATTGAGTTTTATTTCTATTTATTTTGCAGAGTCAATTTGCTAGGATAAGCAAATACTGCGAAAATGGTATTTACAACGAACAAATTAATAAAAATTAGTTACATTTTTGAAGATGAGCTTATTTTTTAATCATTTTAAATATAATATTTTCAGTCGTCATAAAAATACGCCGGCGAATAAATATTTTTAAATCTAGGGAATTTTTGTGTGGGCCATACCACTTTGTACATTTGGTTGCCTATTATTTTTGGTCACGTGGGGTTCGGGAATTAATGAAAGCCCGGTATAAGTCATTCATAGAAATCATAATAATAAGTGCAAAATTTTTACCTAAAACCAACTATTAGAGTTAACTCTATAATTGCCCGGCTGTTAATGGGTTAATAATTTCAACACTCAATGTGTCATATTATATAAGTGGAGAATAGAATTACTACAATAATTAATTTACAAATCTCGACTATTTTTCGTGAATATCCAAGTTTATCATTTCATTTCCTTTAATTATCAAAATTCTGACGGTTTTCCTGACGATTGTCTTCGCGAATTCGGACAGGGCGCAAATTTCGTGATCTCTACCATATGAACCTACCTGTATTGGACTCTTTGTTGTCGCAATCAAACTGATCTCCCCGATAAAAGTTCCGACGCCCAGAGTCACCAAAGAACTCTCCATGTCTTCTGCAGACAACAACTGTATGGTCCCCCTTGCGATGTACATTAATGTATCCTTATCGGCGTGTTGAGTGTACAAAACTTCCCCGGTTGTCAAAATGGCGGTCTCCATAATCAGTGATAAAGATCTCTTGAAACCGGTGTGGGTATTTGGAAAAAAATTCGACTAGAACAATGCATACAGTTAAGAAATTGTTATGCCCACTAGCACCACAGTTTATTAGCCTTAATCAGTGAATTAGTACTTGTTACAGCACAACAATTTTATTTACAAATTGATTACGCAACTTGCATATTCATAAAAGAGACATCTTGGGAAAAGTTGCACCAAAAACGTTGAATTGGATTCATCTCTGAACTCTTGTTCAAAATGACAGATTTTATTGCTGTAATGTCACTTTGAACTATTACATTCTATTCTACACTGGCGAAAGAAATTAACGCATCATTTGTGATTTTTTTGATATCTTGGAATCGAGTTTTCTTTGAACACAAACATATTTTTACAATAAGAAATCTTATCAAGCATGCTGTTTTACATGTTGTGTTTTGTCTTTTGTTCTCATGGTTTTCTGTCAATAAATAAAATGAAGCACTTTTCATTATTCTGACTGTAAGAAAGGTTCATATAAAATTTCTTTTTGAGTTTGTTTTCAAGTAATTGTTAAAATTAAGTGCTAAATAGTGAAGAATGAATATGGATAGACGTCCGAATCTTAATTTAAGCAGTGAAGAAGCTGTGATTGTGGTTACACTTGCAGAAGAAGGTAGGAGTCAGCGTTACATCAGTCAGCGTCTTGGTGTTAATCAATCGACCGTATCCCGTGTCTTGAAGAGACATCGGGAAACTCAGGCATACTCAAGAAGGCCAGGACAAGGGAGAAAAAGGGCCACAACTGCTGTTCAAGACCGTTTTTTAATGATGAAGACGTTACGCGAACGGTTTATTACGGCTCCTAGGCTACAAAATATGCTCGCAGAGATCCACAATGTTCATGTAAGTTCCGTTACCATCAGAAAAAGGTTACGTGGTTTTAATTTAACTCCGAAAACAGCGGCAAAAGGACCACAATTAACCGCAGACCATCGCAGAGCCAGATTAACATTTGCGCAAGAACATGTAAACTGGTTACAGGCCGATTGGGCTAATGTTATGTTTAGCGACGAGTCCAGATTTTGTCTTTACGGCAGTGTATAGACGGCCAGGTGAACGTTATGCGCAGTGTAACATTGTTCCGACTGTTATGTTTGGTGGAGGCTCTGTTATGGTGTGGGGTGGTATCACTTTAGAGGCTCGTACGGAGTTGGTGGTCATACCAAGAGGAAGCATCACGGCAGCGTCTTATATTGCAAACATTTTAGAACCATCCGTAATGCCTTTTGCTCCCTTTGGAGGAAACGATTTCCTGTTTATGCATGACAATGCAAAACCACACAGTGCCCGAATTGTACAACAGTACCTTGACCTAGTGGGTATCAACACAATGCAATGGCCAGCCAGGAGTCCCGATCTTAATCCGATCGAACACCTATGGGACGCGATGGACAGACGCCTTAGAGCACTTCCTGGGCGTCCAAGCAATCAACAAGAGCTTGGACAAAGATTGCAGGAAATTTGGGAAGATATTAACCAGGATGAAATTGGATCATTAATTAACAGTATGAGCCGTCGCTGTCAGGTAGTTATTCGAGCAAGAGGAGGAAACACTAGATATTAAGTCTTATAGTCACATGTTAACTTTTTTCCTCTTTTTATTTATGACATTATTTTAGTCATTAATGGAAGAAAATGTGTTGAAAATCATTATTATAGTTCAGTTGGTTTTGTTGTTATTTTTTTTGTTTTTAAAAATCAAAACTTTATTTTTAAATTAAAAAAATTAATGTGATGCGTTAATTTCTTTCGCCAGTGTATTTAAAGTTAGTAGTCCTCCACTGCAACCGCAAGGGTCTATTGTGGCTCACAATTAAGGCCAGTCGTGTGTCCTTACAGCTCACCTACCAAGTCCATCTTCTTGATGAATCCAAGGATCTTGTCAGGTGTGATCTTTTGCAGGTCCTTCAGGTTTAGCTTTGCCATGCCAAATACTCGATCTCCAGATGGGCAGGCACACAAGACGTCCTCTGCCGTTTTTTCCTCCTCTAGGCAAAGGCGAGGGTTCGTTGTATATCGATTTACCTTGATTTTTGAGATTCTGAAAACGGAATCGGGGTAAACGTGTATGGGACGCACGAATCTAAAGTAATCTTGGTAAAGACGACTTACCGTTTGGCCAGGAATTAAATTTTAAGTTCCACTTTTGAGGTTATATATGGTCGTATTTTCGGCTAAATAAGCACATTAGGGATACCTGTTACACACATGATGAAATTATGTCCAAAATGATGACGTAATTCATCTAATTTGTAGTGTTATCTCCATCAATTCAGTCAATATAACGATATTAATTTTACACTAAAATTGACGTCTACTGACGTTTATTTAAAATAATGGATATATAAATCAAGATTGATTCACATCAATCAAGATTACATTTCAATACATCTAGCGCCATCTATTTTTTATATCGTAAATTAGAATCATAGGTATTCTAATTTACGATATCAAAAAATAGATCTATTAAAATGTAATAATTGTAATGTAATAAATATTAATTTTAATATTTAAATATTCAGGAGCTGTTCCGTACACGCAAAGAGACTTACGCAATTTATTCTATTGCAAACTTTTCTCCTAACCTAACCTAACCTAACAGTATGTAGAATAATTAATGTGCGCAAAGAGATTTAAGCAATTTATTCTATTGCAAACCTTTCTCCTAACATAACCTAACCTACAAGTATGTGGAATAGTCACCGTGCGCAAAGAGACTTACGCAGTTTATTCTATTGAACACCTTTCTCCTAACCTATTCTAAAAGTATGTGGAATAGTCATCGTCTGCAAAGAGACATACGCAATTTATTCTATTGCAAGCCTTTCTCCTAACCTAACCTAGAAGTATGTGAAATATTTAACTTGCGCAAAAAGACTTTCGCAATTTATTCTATTGCAAACCTTTCTACTAACCTAACTTAAAAAAACTTAAAATCGACTAAGCATAATTAAATGTTTATCTGCATCTTATTATTTTATAGAAAAATGTGTGGCCATACTTAGCCTTAAATCAGATAATTGTGCTTGGTTATGTGGTTCTATTAAATTATTTTAATTGTATTTAAATTTAGCTGTGTGTCTACTAACCAAACTGGATATGCCGTACAAATTTAATTTGAGTAAAAACAGTGAATTAAGTATAAAAGTAATATTAGTTATTATCTATTGTTTCTTTGTTAATATTTTATTATTGCAGTAAATATCGCAGTTATTGTACGAAAGTGCCATCTATTATTTATATCGTAAATTAAATTACCTATGATTTAATAATCAATCTCGAATTATATATCCATTATTTTAAATAAACGTCAGTAGACGTCAAATATAGGGTAAAACTAATATCGTGATATTGGCTGAATTAATAAAGATAACACTACAAATTGGATGAATTACGTCCTCATTTTGGAGATAATTTCATCATGTGTGTAATTTGTACCTGTAATGTCCTTATTTAGCCGAAAATACGACCATATATAACCTCGAACGTGGAACTTAAAATTCGATTTGCGACCAAACGGTAAGTCGCCTTGATCAACGAACTTTAGATTCGTGCCTCCCATACACCTTTACCCTGATTCCATTTTCAGAATCTCAAAAATCATGGTAAATCGAAATGAAATGAATCCGAGCAGTTAGTGTATGCACATCCGATCTGCTCAGCTTAATCCATGATGCCGAGGAGGATGGTACACCTATCACTGATCAAAAATGTCTCATCCCAGGGCAGCGACGCCAGAAGTCCGGTGCTTCGTGTCGCATCCATCTCTTGAGGCGGTCTTTGGCTATCAACCTGGGTACCCCAGTACAGGTTCTGGTCCGATGAAAGCGGTGCGTGCCCCCTCTCTAGCCAGGGAATCGGCTAATTCGTTTCCCTTTACGCTGGAGTGA
Source organism: Philonthus cognatus (assembly GCA_932526585.2). NCBI lineage: Eukaryota > Metazoa > Arthropoda > Insecta > Coleoptera > Staphylinidae > Philonthus > Philonthus cognatus. The sequence continues at coordinate 102,259,586 of OW052244.1, forward strand.
CCTGGCACCTACATCAGACTGAACCTGTTTACCTGTGCCAGCTGGCAGAGTGATTGTTTACAGTTCTGTACAGCCAAGGAGGAGCATTTAATTGACCACTTTAAACTAATTTCAGAGATAAACACAATTGAACGTGTTTGGCCTTAATAAATTTAAAATATACTGCCTACCATAAGTAAATGAAAAATGGGTTTAATTTTGATGAAATTTTCAGGAAAAATGTATTTTATCCGTGCTGAGAAACTATGTCTATAGCAACTCGATTTAATAATCTAATCTATAGCTAATCAGCAAATGTGCAAATGTGCCCATGCCATTTATAAAATGTTTCGCATGAATATTCTTATATGTAAATTCTTACATCACTAAATGTCATCCAATATTTATCCAACAGCACACACTTTCTTATCGATTTAGGAAACTGTTTGAACAATTTCGATTTATCCGTCGCGTGCTCTTTGGTCCAGAACTCCATGTAATAATTGTTGATCTTGAACTTGATTTTTTTCGGAACTTTCCCATCAGTCTAACAAACAACTTATTTAAAAAAAAACACACAAGTCTTAAAGTAAATATTATTGCAACTAGTGATTGTAATATCGTTAAACTGGTTTACCGACAAATGATTAAAAATGCTCTAAAAATGGTGATGTGTCCACTTTCCCCGTTAAACATATGATGATGTAAATATCAACAATATGAAAAAGTTGCTCAAACAAAATGTATTCTACTCTTATTATTATTATTCCAAAACTATTCACAAAAACAGTAGTTCTTGCTATTTTTCGCTACATCTAAGCGTTATATATATTTAACTTGGCTGTAAACCAGTGTTTTATACGCGTGGCGCATGAAGTAAAATTTCGAGTTTAGAAAAGCCCCGTGAAAATTTGTCTCGGGTCGCTGCGCGACCCTCGACAAATTTTCTACGCGGGGCTTTTCTAAACTCGAAATTTTACTTCATGCTTAGTCTGGAAGTGGAAGACACTCGTTAGTTTGAAATACATCACATCGTAGTGAAAAGTATCGATATTCAAAATATCGATGATTTTCGATACCAGATATTTTAGAATTAAATATTTACAATTGTTTTATGCTGTGAATTAATTTTTAAAGGCTTTCACCTGATTGATAACACTGCCAAAAATAGTTTAATGTCGGTTATTAAATTATAACTATTCACTTTATAGAAAATAATAATAATAAAAATATTTCAATGTTGTATATGCGTGGCGCATGAATTAAAATTTCGAGTTTAGAAAAGCCCAGAAAATTTGTCTCGGGTCGCTGCGCGACCCTCGACAAATTTTCACGGGGCTTTTCTAAACTCGAAATTTTACTTCATGCTTAGTCTGGGAGTGGAAAACACTCGTTTAAAGCTTTAATTTGAACTTATTTGGAAAACAACGAATATCGGAAAATTTACAGCGCGTCCATATGTTACTTTAACAGTAACATTTTTTATAAGTGCACGGACGTTGTGCAAAAGATGGCAGCCAACGAAGGTGCTTCTGAAACTCTGTGTGGTAAATGCAGATCTAAAGTAGTTGATTTTACTAAATGTGATATCTGCGACCTGTGTTTCCATCCATCCTGTTTAAAGGAACACATGAAAGCTGCATTAAAAGGGAAATGTCCCACAAGGAAAAACTCAGAAAGGGATATTGCCGGTGAGTGCACTTTACCTGTAATATCGTCCGACAATGCATATTATCTTAAACGTGAAAACGATACTCTACGTCATCTTATTAGAGAAATTGAACATAAAAATAAGATCCTCGTTGATCACGTTGAATTACTCAAGGAGAAAATTGATTTACTTGAAAATAAACAAATCCTAACCTATTCGTCTAAACTGCAGGTTTCTGAAATTAAAAATACCGAACGAGTAATTTCTAATGTTAATAACAAATCACAGGTGTCTCACACTTCAAACAAGACATCTGCAAACCAAAATGATAAACATGCACCTGGCGAGGCATTGATTTCAATGAAAAATCACCAGATGTCAGATATATGTCCGAGCAATCCAAAGCCTGCAAATTTAAATCGAAATCGAATTAATTCCGTAGAACACGGAAAAACTGACATTCTACAATCGGTGCCTGATAAGAGCGGAGTCGATTCCCATCGCTCGCGCCTCAAAACTAATAAAAACAAACACCGAGTTATTTGCACTGGTAGCAACACAAAAACATATTTTACTGCTGAAACAAAAAAGGCATGGATCTTTATTGGGAACGCTCATAAATCAACTAATGTCAATGATATTCACGATCATGTGGCAAATTTAATTAATAAAACAGACTTCATTTTTGAAAAACTTGATACAATTTCTACAAATAAATCTAGTTTCAAGTTAGGTATTGAACTATCTGACTATGATATAGTTAATTCGCCATCAAATTGGCCAGAAAACATTATTCTTGATAGATATTTTTTTCGTAAGAGACACCAAAAAAACTGCAATCCCACAAAACGTCTAAACAAACTAAATTAAAATTATTATTCTTAAATTTACGCTCTATTAGAAACAACATTTTGCAAATAGAAGCACATATTATTAATGAAAACATCCCATTTGATCTTATTGCTATTCAAGAACACTGGTTACAAAAATTTGAGATGGACTCACTAGTTATTACTAACTATAAGGTAGCTGATAGTCTCTGTCGATCAACACCATATGGAGGCTCCGCAATCCTTGCAAATCAAATAGAAACCAATCAGAATGTGCTGGATAATTTAAAAATATTTAGTATTGAACATGTCTGCGAGTTATCAATGACAAAACTATATCTGAATAATATAATCATCATCAATGTTTATCGTCCACCATCAGGTGATTATAACAGATTTATTGAAAATTTGGAACTTCTGTTAAACAGTAATTGTATTAAAACCTGCAAAATCATCATAGGGGGTGATTATAACGTGCATTTTAATTCAACTTACGATAATCAAGCGATTTTACTTACTGGACTTATGAAAAGCCATGGACTTACTTCTATAGTATCATTCAATACACGAAATACTAATCAATTGGACAATGTCTTTACAAACATCGCTGTCGACGACATTTATGTATACCCAGTACACTGGGGACTAGCTGATCATACAGGAATAGGAATTGAAGTGACCTGTAACCTAAACCACGATACAACTACACAAAAAATGCACGTTAGACCAATCACACAAATCGGCAAATTTCACTTATATAAAATGGTAGAGGCGTATAAATGGGATTTTCTGGATAATGGAAGATTGTCAGTTTCCGAAAAATGTAATTCATTTTTAAAACAAATAACGACTGCAATGGAATCTGCTTTTCCGATTAAATCGTATGTGATGAAACCAAAGACGCTATCAATAAATTGGTTCAACAAAAACCTTCAAGATCTTAGGCAAACGCTGCAGTTCCTAGATGAAGTTCACCAACGAAATCCTAACAGTGCTTATGTAAATTGTGAAATCAAGCGATTACGGAAAGTGTATAGTGCTCAACTGAAACAAGCTAAAATTAGTGCAACAGACAATTTCATTCGGTCATCTGGTTGCAGTCCCAAAGCGATGTGGCAAATTGTAAATTCGTACAGACCTCAAACTCAACATAGTATCTGTGATATTGAACCCTGTGAATATAATATTTTTTTCACTGCTGTAGCGGAAAACATTGTGTCAGTAATTCCAAAATGTGGAACTGATCCATTGTCATATTTTAACAATATTAACATGTCGTGTTCAGTCCCTGTTTTTAATTTTAAATATGTGTCGGAAGCAAAGCTTCGAAATTTAATTGTAAATCTAAAAAAATCAAAAGCAAAAGACATTTATGGTCTGTCACTAGACATTGTTATCTGCATCAAGGACCTTATAATTCCTCCTCTTTGCAAACTATTGAATGAATGTATCAAAAGCAACATTTTTCCAGACTGCCTAAAGACTGCTAAGGTTATTCCCATTCTCAAAAATGGCAATAAAAATAATCCAGATAATTATCGTCCTATTGCTCTATTGCCAATAATATCGAAAGTATTTGAGAAGATTATGCACGATCAACTGTCTGAGCATTTCGATAAGCATAACTTATTTCATGACTCACAGTATGGATTTAGAACTGGACGGTCTACGGCACATGCAATCGAGGATTTATTAGGTACTTGTATGAACAGTATGGATGAAAAGAAGTACCAGAATGTAACGTTCTTAGACCTGTCGAAGGCTTTCGATTGTGTATCTCATACTATTTTGCTGAGAAAGCTATATATGTACAATATCCATCCCGAAAGCTGCAGGTTATTATTATCATATTTGTCAGGCAGAAAGCAATGTGTATCAATAAATGGTCGAACATCTGATCATCTTGATACACAAATTGGGGTGCCCCAGGGTTCCATTTTGGGGCCACTATTATTTTTAATATTTTTTAACGATTTTCTCCATTGTTTTACTGACAGTAAAGTCGTGTTATATGCCGATGACTCCACCATATTAACATCTGATGATAATCTGCAGACAACTCTACACCTCAGTGAGGATGCACGGTCGAAGGCCAGTAAATGGTTCCAGTCAAACCTACTGAAACTAAATGAATCTAAGACAACTAACCTAATGTTCAGTCTACGGAATCTTGATTTGAATGAGAGCTTACATTTTGGTAGTTCCACTAAATTCTTGGGGGTGTATGTAGACAATAAATTGTTATGGCACGAACATGGGCATAATTTAAGATCAAAATTAAACTAAAATATTTTTCTGCTTCGAAACCTCAGTAATAATATATCTACAACAGTTCTAAGAACCGTATACTTCGCAGTAATTCAAAGTCATATATCATACGGCATTCTATCATGGGGCCATTCCTCCATCAGACATGATATCTTTGCACTCCAGAGACGAGCTGTTCGTATTATTGCTGGGGCTAGTTATACAGCCGATTGCAGAGAAATATTTTCACAATTTAAAATACTTACACTCCCTTGTATTTATATTTACGAATGTTTAATCCATACACATAAACATAAAGATCAATACCTTATGTATGAAGACAGACATACCTATAATACGCGGAATAAAATGAATATATGTCCAGATTATGTACGACTATCCATTACCAGAAGCGGCACAAGATATTATGCCAGCAGATTTTATAATCATCTACCAATGCATTATAGTGAACTGGATCTTAGCCATTTTAAGCAGAAAATTAAAACTGTGCTAGTAACATCAGCTTTTTATTCACACGATGAGTTCTTAAATAGCTCAATGCTATAATCAGTTGAACATGTTTCAATTTACTGCTCATATTTTGTAGTGTTTTTATGTATTTAGATATTTAAGTATTATTATCCGTTTTTAGATTTTTTGATATTAATGCATTTTATACTTTTATATGTTCTTTTTTTGACTTGTGTAAACATTTTTGTATTGGCACGTAACTAATAAAAAAAAAAAAAAAAGGAAAATAGTTTCTGAAGCGCACAGAAATACATTTTTTGGAGCGCTAAAAAAATTAAATGCTGAGTGCACGGGAAAATGTTTTTTCTGTGAATTTTACATACGAGACATGTGCACTTCTCAATTTTTTTTGTGCACAAGAATAGATTTTCTTGTGCACTTTTCTATTTTTTCCGTGCACAGGAAAATATTTTCCAATTGACAGGGCTTTAATTTGATGTACAAAACGTTTTTTGGACTTAAAAATTGTGTTTAGTACGGAAACTCAAATTTAGTAGGTTGATAAATTTTTTGAAATTTTTAAAAGTGCAACATTTTTGCGAAATATTTTTTCCCGCAAAAACAAATAGCCTATATTATTATTTTTTTTTTTTTGTGAAATCTTTCCATAATTTTTTATTGAAAAGACGCATTACGCATTACCAAAAATGCGTCTTTTCGATAAAAATTTTGATTTATTAAAAAATCTGAAAATAATTACAGTTAATGGTATCAATATTATAAATAATATAATCGATTTATTTTCTACACAAATATAACAATTAACTTTGTTTGTATAACTGAGGATTTTATTGTGACTATAGTTTTGACAACTTTAACTTGTCATTATCAAACATAAAGTGTGTTTGATAATGACAAGTTAAAGTTGTCGAAACTATAGTCACAATAAAATCCTCAATTATACAAACAAAGTTAATTGTCTTATTTGTGTAAATAATGATGTATAACGAAGTGAAGTTTGATTTATTTTCTAGAGAAAAAAAAATATTTCACCAACATTTTGGTATTAGAAAATTGTAGAAAACATAAAACTCCAACTTTAAGCATCTATTATGAATACAGTTTTTATGATGCAAATTTGTAATCAATAGTAATTTAAAAGGTATTCAATTCTTTATACATCTCTTAAAAATATAGTTTGTTTATTTAGAAAATATTGCCCTTAATCGACGTTTTATTTAAAAAAGCACATTTTTCAAGGTTTGCAAGGTTTGTGTATTTCAAGTAATCTGATTTATGAAAAAGTCAACTGATTGAATTTATTCGAAAAGCCAACTGTTAACAATTGAAAGTACGTTAATTTGATCTACAAAACGTTTTTGGGCCTTAAAAATTGTGCTAAGTACGGGCGCTCAAAGATCAAATTTAGTAGGTTGATAAATTTTCTGAAATTTTTAAATGGGCAAAATTTTTGCAAAATATTTTCTTCCCGCAAAAACAAAAATAGCGCACATAATTACTGATATTGGTATGAGTGTCTCTTATTTTTTTGGATTTTTATAAAAATAATTATTTTTGGAAATTTTTCCATACCCCCACTCCATACCAAAAATGCGATATGTCGATGAAAATTTTGATTAAAAACCTGAAAAAAATCACAATTATTCTTATCAATTTTAGAAATAATGTAATCAATTTATTTTCTAGAGAAAAAAATTACTTTACCAACAGGCGTAAGAAATCGTTTAAGAACTGTAGAAACATAAAACTCCAATTTTAAGCACCTATTATGAATACAATTTTTATGATACAAATTAGTAATTAACAGTGATTCAAAGGTTATTCAAGTCTTAATACATCTCTTAAAAATATTTTTTGTTTATTTCGAAAATGTTGATCTTAATCGACGTTTTATTCAAAAAAGCACATTTTTGTACTTGGTGTATTACAAGTAATCTGTTTCATGAAAAAGTGAATTGATTTAATTTATTCGAAAAGCTAATTGTTAACAATTGAAAGGGCTTTAATTTGATGTACAAAATGTTTTTGGGGCTTAAGAATTGTGCATAGTACGGGCGCTCAAAGATAAAATTTATTAGGTTTATAAATTTTCTGAAATTTTTAAATGGGCACAATTGTCGCGAAATATATTCTTCCCGCAAACAAATATAGCGCACATAATTACTGATGTTGGTATGAGTGTCTTTTATATTTTTGGATTTTTTCAAAAATATTTTTTTTTTATTTTTTAGATACCCATCCCTTACCAAAAATGCGATTTTTCGATGAAAATTTTTGTTATTTTTAAAAATCTGAAAAAAATCACAGTTATTCTTATCAATATTAGAAATAATGTAATCGATTTATTTTCTAGAGAAAAAAATTATTACACCAACATTTAGAAATCATTTAAAAAGTGTAGAAAACATGAAACTCCGACTTTAAGCATCTATTATGAATACAATTTTTATGATACAAATTTTTAATTAACAGTGATTAATTATTGATGATTTCGATAGCTAACGCCATCTAATGCTTCATAGTGGCATCGTCAGTGACACGAATGCACAAAGTGCATATACAGGTCACTGTTTCGTCCACGAGCGAGCAGAACTCTGTTTGTGAAACCAGAAAACAAATATCAAAATTGAATTTGTGTTCAGTATTCCGGCACCAGGTATCCACAGACGCGTTTCGTACTTCAAGGTCCTCTTCAGTGTGGTCCCGATTAATTACTGATGTTGGTATGAGTGTCTTTTATATTTTTGGATTTTTTCAAAAATATTTTTTTTTATTTTTTACATACCCATCCCTTACCAAAAATGCGATTTTTCGATGAAAATTTTTGTTTTTTTAAAAATCTTAAAAAAATCACAGTTATTCTTATCAATATTTGAAATAATGTAATCGATTTATTTTCTAGAGAAAAAAATTATTACACCAACATTTAGAAATCATTTAAAAAGTGTAGAAAACATGAAACTCCGACTTTAAGCATCTAGTATGAATACAATTTTTATGATACAAATTTTTAATTAACAGTGATTTAAAGGTCATTCAATTCTTAACACATCTCTTAAAAATATTTTTTGTTTATTTCGAAAAGTTTGCCCTTAATCGCCGTTTTATTCAAAAAAGCTCTTTTATAAATGTTTGTACTTGGTGTATTTCAAGTGATCTGTTTCATGAAAAAGTGAATTGATTTAATTTATTCGTAAAGCTAACTGTTAACAATTAAAAGGCCTTTAATTTGAGGTACTAAACATTTTTGGGGCTTAAAGATTGTGCTTAGTACGGGCGCTCAATAATCAAATTTATTAGGTTGATAATTTTTCTGAAATTTTTAAAAGGGCAACCAACATGTTTGCGAAATCTTTTCATCCCGCAAAAAAAAAAATTCGCACAGTATTGCTGATATTGGTATGTGTCTCTGATTTTTTTTTTATTTTTAAAAGGCCTTTAATTTGAGGTATTAAACATTTTTGGGGCTTAAAGATTGTGCTTAGTACGGGCGCTCAATAATCAAATTTAGTAGGTTGATAGTTTTTCTGAAATTTTTAACAGGGCAAAATGTTCGCGAAATATTTTCATCCCGCAAAAAAAAATTGCGCACAGTATTGCTGATATTGGTATGTGTCTCTGATTTTTTTTTTAATTTTTTCAAAAATATTGTTCTGTGAAATTTTTTTATACCAAAATTCGATTTTTCGATGAAAATTTTGATTCTTTTAAAAACTGAAAAAAGTCAATGTCAATCGTATCGTAATTATTTTATTGCATATATTTTTAATATATTCTTGTTTCTAATGAATTTTTATTAAAAAAAACTGTTTTGAAATATAGATTTATTAAAACTGAATTAAAATGTATTTTTATAGAGTAAATTGTAAATTTTTGGAGGTAACGAATTGCTAAAAGAGTTTGGAGTAAAATGGTATTTTAGAATTGGCAGCACCAAGGCCGTAGCTACAAAAAAATGTCGGGAGGGGGATGTAAAAATGTCGGAAGATGTTTTACTGGTAAAAATATTGTTTTTGTTCTTTCGGGGTTTTACATACAAAAATTTAACATTTTGAAAATTTCGGCCTGGTTTGAACCCCCATATCCCCCTCACCCCTGGCTACGGCCTTGGGCAGCATTACTTTCAACGTAATTAAATTGAATATTAATCAAACTGAATTGAAAACTGTAAATCGCATACACTAAAAGTTGACTAAAACATCAACTCTATTAATTTTGGTTATAATTTTACAATAAAAAAAAAACTGCAAACTAAGTTTATGATTGATCCTCTAACGAGTGTCTTCCACTCCCAGACTAAGCATGAAGTAAAATTTCGAGTTTAGAAAAGCCTGAAAATTTGGCTCGGGCGCGTAGCGAAGCGGAGCGAAGCGGAGCGACCGAGCCAAATTAGGCTTTTCTAAACTCGAAATTTTACTTCATGCGCCACGCGTATAAAACGTTGATTTAATGTAAAATAGTCTTTAACCAATTAACAAATGAAATAGGTTTAGTATGTCAATCATTAATTGTGTAATTGACGGGAGAAATAAAAGAAACTCTATTTTAGTCATAAGTTTTACAATAAAAAAAAAAACTGAGAAATAGGTTTATGATTGATCGTCTAAGGAGAGTTTCCAATCCCAGATTAAGCATGAAGTAAAATTTCGAGTTTAGAAAAGCCTGAAAATTTGGCTCGGGCGCGTAGCGAAGCGAAGCGACCGAGCCAAATTAGGCTTTTCTAAACTCGAAATTTTACTTCATGCGCCACGCGTATAAAACACTGATTAATTGTGAAATAGTCCTAAACCAATTAACCAGTGAAATACGTTTAGTATGTCAATCAACAATTGTTTAAATGACGGAGAAAGTGCTACGATGTACACATCATAAATTTTTGTACTTGATTCTCTATAATTATAGAAAAATAAATTTATGAAACAAAAAAACTAACTCAAATCCCCCCGCATCACAAAAAGCTATCTACGCCACTGACTATAGGTACTGTTAAAATTGATATTAATAAGCTTAAGAATTGTCGATTTGTAGAAAAACAGGGATGTCCACTGTCACCTTATTTCAACAATTTCAATGAAAACATGTTTTGTCATTCGTGTCAATTGAAGCGGAGAGTGTTGTTTTAAAACTAAAATGGTAATTTATATCAAAAAGGAGAGCAGGATATTACCGGTAATTGAAAACATCGGTTAAATTACAATACCTAAATGCAATGTATATATTTTAGGACCCTATCAAAACATCCACACGGTCTCTCTGAAGAATGAAATTTTAAAGAGCAGACATATCTTGTACAAAATTAGTTCTTTAAGCTAGGTTTTAAAGAAAATATTTACAATTCGTGAAACATTATTAACCCATTAATCGCCATTGATGCATCCACGCAACATTATTAATTTTTTGTTACTTAAATTACTAAATAAGTTAATTTGATTTATTATAATATTTGACTTGACTTGAAAATGTATAAAGAAAAATGTAAATATTTTTTTATCTAAATATTTCGATTATTACTCATTTAAAAAAAAATTATCTGAGTATATTTCTAACTTCACAATATTTCAGTATTTTGTGCGCGTGGCGCATGAAGTAAAATTTCGAGTTTAGAAAAGCCTGAAAATTTGGTTTGGCCGCTCCGCTTCGCGGAGCGACCAAACCGAATTTTCAGGCTTTTCTAAACTCGAAATTTTACTTCATGCTTAGTCTGGGAGTGGAAACACTCGTTTAAAACTTCATATTGCACGTTTTTATGTAAAATCGACGAATGTCTGAAAATATTTTAATTGAAAAATTGCAAAATATTACAGGTATTTAAATTTCTAAAAGTTAGTACATAGGAAAATGTACTTTTATTTCTTACTTAAAAGGAATTATCAAAATTATGGCATACAAGTAAATAGAAGAACAGCATTACGGCTTGCAAAAATAGTTTGGATGTTTTGATAGAGTCCCTATATTTTTCACGTTGTATTCAGATTATTTACCAAATTTTTATTGATCAGCTTCAACTTATTGTAAAACACAGCCTTGACTCTGTAAATATCAATGCGGATCGAAGTGCATGAACCCAGAAGCACGCCGTTGAAGAAAACCAGACCAATTATCATCAAGGATATCAAAAGCATGGTTTCAGCGTCGTTTTCAGGAGACGCTTGTACCGAACTGAAAAATATTTCAAAAACGAGTTCGTCTATTAATAATAACATAATACCGTGCGATAATTTAAATTATAAATTAGAGTAGACGGCATTTTTTGTGCAGTTACCCGTAATGTTAATTGAATGGTGGAATAAATTTGAGGTTATGGAAGGCAGCATATTTTTGTGCAGTTACCCAAAATGCTAATTAAATGATTAAATAAATTTGACGTTATGGAAGACTATGTGTTAACAGTCAGTAGTACCAATCTAATTTAAATTCGAAGCCTACTCTAATGTATTTTGTAAATGATCGCCCGGTAGAATGTACAGGGTGGCCCAAATTTGAGGTTTTCATAGGGTATCTTGGTAACCTCAAGAGTTAGAAAAAAATTAATATATATGTCATGGCCCGCTTTTCTGAGATATTAATAATGGCGTTAACAGATCATGACTAACTTAATTAGTATCTTCCAAACTAAGTCGTTTTCCAATTGTTGGCTCTTTTAAAATATGTCTTTATCTTAATAACTACAAAAATATTATTGAAAACAAATGGGGCACAACAACGATAAACCATCATTTCAGAGCTGCTATTTGACGACTCACTTTTCTAATGATTCTGCTGACTGAAGATTTATGGATTCTAACATTATCAGCAAGTACCTCTTGAAATAATCCAGTCACAAAAAATGGAGATTAATAAGTATTTGTAGTTTTGCTGGAATCGCATGATTTCTAAGGGTGAGTGATTTTATATTGTTATAAATTAATGAATGCAATTCTTCAAAAGTATTTTTATTAATTCTGTATCTCTTTTTGCAAATTTGGACGTCTTGTCAGATTTTCCTCAGCCATAATGGATTTACAATTTACTCGGAGTATCTCTAATAACTTTTTTTTTTAATATACATCAGAAATTACTCTCTGTTGTCGAGCGAGCTATTTTACATGGGAAATTACCCCTTCATGGCGGGTAAATTCTGACGTCTTGTTAGATTTTCCTCAGCCATAATGAATTTGCAATTTACTCGGAGTATCCCTAGAAATGTTTTTTTGTTTTTAATAAGCATCAGAAATTATTCTCTGTTGTCAAGCGAGCTATTTTACATGGGAAATTACCCCTTCATGGCGGGTAAATTCTGACGTCTTGTTAGATTTTCCTCAGCCATAATGAATTTGCAATTTACTCGGAGTATCCCTAGAAATGTTTTTTTGTTTTTAATAAGCATCAGAAATTATTCTCTGTTGTCAAGCGAGCTATTTTACACGGGAAATTACCCCTTCATGGCGGGTAAATTCTGACGTCTTGTTAGATTTTCCTCAGCCATAATGAATTTGCAATTTACTCGGAGTATCCCTAGAATTGTTTTTTGTTTTTAATAAGCATCAGAAATTATTCTCTGTTGTCGAGAGAGCTATTTTACATGGGAAATTACCACTTCATGTAGCCCGCCATGAAGTGGTAATTTCCCATGTAAAATAGCTCGCTCGACAACAGAGAATAATTTCTGATGCTTATTAAAAACAAAAAACATTTCTAGGGATACTCCGAGTAAATTGCAAATTCATTATGGCTGAGGAAAATCTGACGTCTTGTCAATAATTATTTCTGTAGTTTTCACCGTAAATTGCAGTGGCGTATTTTTTTTTTTTTTAATTCAGACTTTTAATTTCTGAGTTATGATATAAAATTGTATTTTTTTAAATGGAACACCCTACATATTTTTACGTCATTGAATAGCACATTAAATAAGCTTTACATTTTCTAGCTCTCCAAATTTTAGTGGTGGCAAATGCCACCGTCAGCGCCGAAAAGGTTAACCTGGGAGTGAAAAACACTCGTTCAAAAACTTAAACGAAAAATTCGCTACGTTTATTCACTTACCCTAAAGCGGCGATTGCGGCCAGAACTGTAAACTGAGAAAATATGTAATACTGCATCGCCGTTACTTCCTTTGTTTTCAATATGTGTGTCAGCTCTTGTTTCCAAGTTGCTATATTCGAGCCTTCGTATTGAAACTGAAATTTTTATGCAAACACATGTTCTTTTTTTATCTGGGAACTTACAAAACTTACGTTGATAATTGCAGACAAAGTTGCAGCAATATGACAGACCACAAAAATGATCAAGCCGAATTTTGAGACGGTGTACAAGAGTGTTCTTTTGCCAGGAGACACCGATATTATGTCTAAAAAATGATAAATTTAAATAAAAAAGAACATAACTACACTCGACCGCAAAAAAAAACGCGCCACTTGAAAATTCACGTTTTTTCGTGAATATTCAAACAGCCATAACTTCGGTCCATGTGGATGAAATTTGATGAATTTTTCAGTTTTTGGAACGCTAAAGTTTTCTCTTTAAGGACACATAAGTGAATATAACGAAATTTAAGCATTTCTGCATTTAAAAGTCCTACCAACAAAAAAATGTTCAGAATGTTAAAAAATGATAAAAGTTGAGAAGTTATACTGTGCCCAAAAAAAATCGTAGCTCTACTTGAAAAAAAGCGCAACAAAATTCCATCATTTTTCTTTGAAATAAGCGAAAAATCATGTCGATCCAATGATTTGGCTCGAAGTTATGGCAGTTTTTTTAAAGACTGTATGCATAACTTAGCGTCAAATTTCATTTTGCAATGAAAATGCAACAAATTGTCACCCAGCCAAAACATTTATTTGGCAGTAGGTTTTTTCGGTAGAGGTGAAATGCAAGTTTATGTAAGGCTTATGCCTTATTTCAGGCCAAAATTAACTTCTGCTCATTGAGTTTGGGGAAAAAATTAATTTTTCTCAAATTGTCATAACTTTACTCCAAATCAATTTATCGATCTGAATTTTTGCGCATATGAAAGGAGAAGGACTAAATTTATTCTGGATGTCCCTTGCTCGAAGCCACAATTTTTTTTGCGCATTGTACAAGTTAACAAAGTTAAAAGTTTTAAAGTGAAAAACGTGTCATCGCCTTTAGGGGGTAGAAGGGGGTAAAATGTGCATGTTTGAAGATCTGACTAACATGCCCTTAAAGAGAAAACTTCAATCTTTTTAAATCGCATAATGTCACAGGTTTGCGAGCAGAGTTATGCCTGTCCGCCAAAGTTATGCCCGAAAATACACTTTTTAAAAAAACTGCCATAACTTCGAGCAAAATCATTGGATCGACATGATTTTTCGCTTATTTCAAAGGAAAATAATGGAATTTTGTTGCGCTCTTTTTGAAGTGGAGCTACGATTTTTTTTTTTTGGGCACAGTATAACTTCTCAACTTTTATCATTTCTAACATTCTGAACATTTTTTTGTTGGTAGGACTTTTAAATGCAGAAGTGCTTAAATTTCGTTATATCCACTTATGTGTCCTTAAAGAGAAAACTTTAGCGTTCCAAAAACTCAAAAATTCATCAAATTTCATCCACATCGACAGAAGTTATGGCTGTTTGAATATTCACGAAAAAACGTGAATTTTCAAGTGGCGCATTTTTTGCGGTCGAGTGTATTTTTATTTTTCTATAATTATTGAATATTTCTTATAATTATTTTCCTTAGATATTGGAGCATCGGGCCTACATCTAGGTCTTGATGTAGGCCCGATGCTCCAATATCTTTCGTTTTTTATCATTAATAAGTTTTAACTCTGGTGCAGGGGTCGGCAACCTGTTTTAAGTAGGAGAGCATATTTCAGAAACATGGGAATTTGGTAAGCACCGTGTAAAGAAGAGGAGCGAGGGGTAACATTTAAACGTGGAAATATCGTATGTTCAATTAAAACAAAAATCTAGAGTGCCATGGAAAAAATTGTAAGTTGGCAACTCTGAAATTATATATTAAAGTTATTATGTCTGACGTTTTATATGTCAATTACCGAAGAGTGTAGCCAACTTAAATTTAAAAAAAGATGAAATCATGGCAGTCTAGAGGTTTTTTTTTTAATTGAACATACGATATAAAGCAGTACAAGCCGTAAAATTTGGTTTGACCAAACCAAATTTTCAGGCTTTTCTATACTCGAAATTGTACTTCATGGGCCACGCGTATGATACTGAATTTTTGTGAAGTATAAAAGATTAACTGACTTCATTCTAAATCAGTGTTGTGTACGCGCGGCGCATGAAGGAAAATTTCGAGTTTAGAAAAGCCTGAAAATTTGGCTCGGTCGCTCCGCTTCGCTACGCGCCCGAGCCAAATTTTCAGGCTTTTCTAAACTCGAAATTTTCCTTCATGCTTAATCTGGGAGTGGAAACACTCGTTTGAAACTTTCAATTGAACGGTTTTAGAGGAAAAACAATGAATGACTAAAATTTTACAGCACGTGCATCGGAGAATCTAAGAGAAAAAGAAAAGTTGGTGTTTCATATGTTTTAAAACTTCTATTGCGACCAAAGCGTTGATGACAATAAAGGCGTTTTCGACATGGCGCAGTCCAATCGAATGGACTGCGCCATCTCTTACAAGAGCATCTAATAAGTGTGCTACATACAGATAATGTTTCATTATGTATACATATCCCGTGCTGTCAATTTTCAGGCATTCGTCGTTTCTGAAAAGCGTTCACTTCGAAGCTTCTAACGAGTGTTTTCACTCCCAGATTAGTAAAATGTCGAGTTTAGAAAAGCTTGATATTTAGTTTGGTCCAAAAAAAAGTTCAATTTGAAGCTTCGAACGAGTGTTTCCACTCCCAGACTAAGCATGAAGTAAAATTTCGAGTTTAGAAAAGCCTGAAAATTTGGTTTGGTCGCGTAGCGCGAAGCGCGGAGCGGCCAAACCAAATTTTCAGGCTTTTCTAAACTCGAAATTTTACTTCATGCGCCACGCGTATAAAACACTCATTTAATGCAAAGTTTTAAATATTTTGAACTTCACTTGCAATCAGTGTGTTATACGCGTGGCGCATGAAGTAAAATTTCGAGTTTAGAAAAGCCTGAAAATTTGGTTTGGTCGCTCCGCGCTTCGCGCTACGCGACCAAACCAAATTTTCAGGCTTCTCTAAACTCGAAATTTTACTTCATGCTTAGTCTGGGAGTGGAAACACTCGTTAGAAGCTTCAAATTGAACTTTTTTCAAAAACTACTAACACCTAAAAATTAACTGCGAATCCATCGGCATATGTATAATTAGAAAAAAAATCCCTGTATGTTTTACTTTTAAAGTGTTGCATGAATGCAAGGCCGTAGCTAGAAAAAAAATTGGGAGGGGGTTATAAAAATTTCGGGGAGGTGGTTTTAGTAGTAAAAATATAGTTTTTGCTCTTACAAAGCCGCTTTTACATACAAAAATTGAACATTTTAAAAATTTCAAAGGGGGGTTGGAACCCCCATATCCTCCCCTCCCCTGGCTGCGGCCTTGCATGAATGAATCTTTACTTACGAAAAAACACGAACACTCTGAACAATCTAAAGAGCTCAAACATGTACGTATAGAAATATCCAAAGTGGAAGACGTGAGCAAATAAAATGCAGAGCATTTGGACGATCAAATCCACAAAAATAATTACTAAAAAGAAAAGAACAATCAGCTGTAATTTTTTTAAATGGTATTCGCGCAACAACAAAAATAATTACTAAAAGAAAATAATAATTAGCTGTAATTTTTAAATAGAATTCGCACAACATTTCAACTCAGTATCTTTTTTAAATTTATAGAATTATACAATGTGCGGCAGAGAAACTTGCTGGTTTGAATTGGGCGCCAATGAGCGAGACGTGGTCAGAAAGGGGAAGGGAGGGTCTTATTCGATAGAGGGGGTCTTGAAATTTTGGTACCGCTCAAGCCAGTTGTCGTCATGCGTTGGACAAAGTAGGGTCTCATTCGATAGAGGGGGTCTTGAAGTTTTGTTACCGCTCACGCCAGTTGTCGTCATGCGTTGGACAAGGAGGGTCTCATTCGATAGAGGGGGTCCTGAAGTTTTGTTACCGCTCAAGCCAGTTGTCGTCATGCGTTGGACAAAGGAGGAGCGTGCGTTCGCCGTCGAGGCCTACTTTTCCAATGGCCGTTCGGTAGTTGCCACCCAACGTGCCTTCTAAACTCGGTTCAATATTCATCCCACAGGTCCCGTTCCTGGCTGGCAATCAATCGTTTCGTGGGTGGATGCATTCAGGGAAAGTGGCATTGTCGAGAGTTGGGATAATTGGGCCTTACTTTTTCGAGGAAGAAGAACACACTGTTACTGTGAATGCAGTGGCCCTGAACACATGCGCCCACATATGTTTAGACAGGAGATACAACAAACAGAGGGTTTGCATCTGCTCGGACAGTCAAGCTGCATTAAAGGCAATAAAATCGCCTAGATGCAAGTCTAAATCTGTCTGTGAGTGCAAGCTATCCCTAAAGCAGCTGGCTAGGAACAACAGAGTCAAACTGGTCTGGGTTCCGGGACACGCAGGGATCAAAGGCAATGAAATTGCCGACAACCTTGCCAAGGAAGGGTCCAAGACTCCATTTGTCGGACCAGAACCTTACAGTGGAATAACTAAAGTCCGCATCAAGGGGATGATCCGGGAATGGGAAGATGCTGCCAAAAGTGCTCACCTGAGAAACACACCTGGTCTGCGGCAGGCGAAAAGGTTCATCGCCTTCTCTGCCGTAAGAGCCGGACAGTTTCTCAGGTTAAGCAAGGGCAACCTAAGGCTCATAACCGGCCTTCTAACTGGACACTGTCCTCTGAAGTACCACCTCACCAAGATGGGTCAGACAACTGATGCCAACTGCAGGTTCTGCAACGAGGCACAAGAAACAGCAGAGCACCTATTTTGTGAATGCCCTGCCTTGTCCCTTCAAAGAGGGAACTACCTGTCATTGGCCACTTTAAACACCGAGGAATTGGTACACATTAACCCTCAAGTTATAGTAGACTTCATAAAAAGTCTAGACATTGAGGGCCTCAAGTAGGTCAGGGATAGTTACAAAAGATCTTTTAGGTCGAGCTAACTTCGAAAGGCCCAGAGGCCACACGACCCACCGACCACATAACATAACATACTGTGAATGCAGTTCGTTGCAGAGAAATGATTGAGGCATTTTTTTTCCCGAAACTTGAAGAAATAGAACTTAGGGACGTATGATTCCAGCAGGGCGGAGCCACGGCACACGCAGCGAGAACTTCAATGGAACTTTTGAAGGAACACTTCCACGAACGCCTAATCTCCTTGAGGGGTGACGTACTGTGGCCGGCGCGCTCCCCCGATTTGGCTCCCTGTGACTTTTTTTATGGAGATATCTCAAATCCATTGTTTACAATGACAAACCACGGATCCTGCAACACCTGAAGAACAACATTCGCCAAGTCATCGCCAACATTCCCGTCGATATGCTATGTTATATTGGGACAAAGGTTTGCATGCACATGGTATGCAACTTCGGCAAGCATCAGAACCTCTTCGTGATAAACAAATAGCTGTCTTTGCTGTTTGATCTAAACTATTTTCGCCAAACTCTTCCTGCTCTTCGTCACTCTGAGAATCAGCATCGTTTTTTTATTGCTGCCTAGGTGGAACGGGTGCGTCCCAAGTTGTTTTGCTCGAAAGAGTGCAGCGAAACTTAAAAAAGCAGGTAGATCAGTGTATCGCTAATGAGGGCCACCATTTGTCCGATGTCATTTTTAAAACCACTTGAAACAAAAGTTTAGGATGTGTACAACATTCGCCAAGCCATCGCCAACATTCCCGTCGATATGCTATGTTATATTGGGACAAAGGTTTGCATGCACATGGTACGCAACTTCGGCAAGCATCAGAACCTCTTCGTGATAAACAAATAGCTTTCTTTGCTGTTTGATCTAAACTATTTTCGCCAATCTCTTCCTGCTCTTCGTCACTCTGAGAATCAGCATTGTTTCTTTTATTGCTGCCTGGGTGGAACGGGTGCGTCCCAAGTTGTTTTGCTCGAAAGAGTGCAGCGAAACTTAAAAAAGCAGGTAGATCAGTGTATCGCTAATGAGGGCCACCATTTGTCCGATGTCATTTTTAAAACCACTTGAAACAAAAGTTTAGGATGTGTACAACATTCGCCAAGCCATCGCCAACATTCCCGTCGATATGCTATGTTATATTGGGACAAAGGTTTGCATGCACATGGTACGCAACTTCGGCAAGCATCAGAACCTCTTCGTGATAAACAAATAGCTTTCTTTGCTGTTTAATCTAAACTATTTTCGCCAATCTCTTCCTGCTCTTCGTCACTCTGAGAATCAGCATCGTTTTTTTTATTGCTGCCTGGGTGGAACGGGTGCGTCCTAAGTTGTTTTGCTCGAAAGAGTGCAGCGAAACTTAAAAAAGCGGGTGGATCAGTGTATCGCTAATGAGGGCCACCATTTGTCCGATGTCATTTTTAAAACCACTTGAAACAAAAGTTTAGGATGTGTATAACATTCGCCAAGCCATCGCCAACATTCCCGTCGATATGCTATGTTATATTGGGACAAAGGTTTGCATGCACATGGTACGCAACTTCGGCAAGCATCAGAACCTCTTCGTGATAAACAAATAGCTTTCTTTGCTGTTTGATCTAAACTATTTTCGCCAATCTCTTCCTGCTCTTCGTCACTCTGAGAATCAGCATCGTTTTTTTTATTGCTGCCTGGGTGGAACGGGTGCGTCCTAAGTTGTTTTGCTCGAAAGAGTGCAGCGAAACTTAAAAAAGCGGGTGGATCAGTGTATCGCTAATGAGGGCCACCATTTGTCCGATGTCATTTTTAAAACCACTTGAAACAAAAATTCAGGATGTGTACAATACGATAAAAAAAGAATGAAATCGATATGTAAAATACTTTTTCTTTTATTGATCTTTCAAATCAGCAAGTTTCCCTGCCGCACCCTGTAGTAACAATGTTGTTTTAGCCGGTTTTACCTTTTTTCTTCTCGTTTAAAAAATTAAGAAAGGTCTGCAGTGTCAAACTTACTTATATTTCTTGGTTTTATGGCTCTTTTCGAAGCGAGCTTCTTGCACATTCTGTGCATTACGGAGGATAAAATTTCCACGAAAATTATGGTGTAACACAATGTTTCTAATCCAATTGTATATTTGTTCTTCACCACTTTCTCACGGTGGCGAAAAATTTGCTTAAAAAAAGGAAACAAACATAAAATGACGGCGATTTTATAGACGAAATTTTAATTTAACCGTACAGAGAGTTTTTTTTTAAAGAATGCATATTTCAAAAGGTTGAAGACCCCTGGTTTAGTCTTATATTGGTAAATTAATAATATCTGACTTACAAGGAAACATTTTTGGAAAATCGGGACTTACGAGGTGTCGGACGTAGTTTTTCGATACGTACCTTGTAAGTTTGTTCAGCAAATAGTATGACGTTGGCTAAAGTGGCGATGAACATGAACAATGGGTAAGTGTAGAGGAAGATATAGTACTCGACACAAGAGGAAACGTCATGAGACGCTTGATACGATTTCTGTAAAAAAAAAATAAAAAAAATATGAACAATCGCCGAAACGTGAATTGCAACTTTTATGGCCTAACCAGAGCGATTTTTGGCCTCGAGTTTGTATTGCACAAAAAAACAACTTTTTTTCTGTGAAATAACTTTTATTTAATTAGTTTGAACGATATTATAATAATAATAATAAATCTTTATTGCCCAACAGGAAAATTACATCCCAATTACAAGACAGTATGTAAAATAGATTAATTACATGGCCGTATGCGTGTATACATATACAAATAAACAAAAAACGAAAAATACAGATACGTGAAAATATTATGTTAAGTTATTTGCTCTTTCAAACGTGATAATAGAGATTTAATGTTGTCATAAAATATGTCGCAGGAATAAGGTAACGCATTATAAACACTACACATAAAGATATTAGTGTCAATCGCAACTGTTTCGAAAAAAGTAATGATATCTTCGTCTATTAAGTATGAGGCCTGTCTAATAAAGCACAAAGGCTTGAAGTTGAAGGTTTCAAATTGAATACATTGCTTAAGTATGCACACGCTAACGATTTTACATACTTCTAGGTTTGGTTAGGTTAGGTTAGGTTAGTAGAAAGGATTGCAATAGAATAAATTGCGCAAGTCATTTTGCGCCCGATGCCTGTTCCACATGGACGTGGTACTTATACAACTAACGAACAAACGTATACAAATTTGTTGGCCTCATACTTAATAGACGAAGATATCATTACTTTTTTCGAAACAGTTGCGGTTGACACTAATTTCGTTCAAACTAATTTAATAAAAGTTATTTCACAGAAAAAGTTTTCTTTACAATACAAATTCGACCTTATAGGACTTCTACCTTTTCGCTTCGACCTAATAGGATTCGATCTTATGGTGTAACGTGCCGTTATACAGAGAGTTTTAAGTAATACCGAAAATGCCAGAAAATGTTCACTGTAAATTTTCCTATGTTCGATTTGTTCTGGGACGCATCACAGCATTGAGTGCGATGTGATTGGCTACGATTTCTAATGGTAATATAGTCAACCCAATTTACATTCTTCTGGGTGCGATTTCATTGGTTACGATATTTAGTAGTTCTAATGCAAATTAGGACTAATGTAAATAGGGTACATGTAACGTCAAAATAAAATATGTCAGTTATTAAATCTTGTGCATAAACGCACAAGATTTAATAACTGACATATTTTGTAAGTGCGGTGTGTGGACATATGGAGCATATTTTTTTGTCCAAAGCAAGATATCAGCATTTCAAGACAATCAAGATTAATACTGTCCTGAAACATACAGAGAGTTTTTCTTTTAGGTATACGTATTTCAAATTCAGCCCATTTTCTGTAAATCCTTAGATATTCCTTGTTTTTTTAAGCTCGATTTAATGCTTTAAACGAGTGTTTTCCACTCCCAGACTAAGCATGAAGTAAAATTTCGAGTTTAGAAAAGCCCTGTGAAAATTTGTCTCGGGTTGCGCAGCGACCCGAGACAAATTTTCTGGGCTTTTCTAAACTCGAAATTTTACTTCATGCGCCACGTGTATAAAACACAGATTTTAAGTAAAGTTTGAATATACATAAATTTGACAATATTTTAGTATTTTATACGCGTGGCGCATGAAGTAAAATTTCGAGCCCTCGAAAATTTTCACGGGGCTTTTCTAAACTTGAAATTTTACTTCATGCTTAGTCTGGTAGTGGTAAACACTTGTTTAAAGCTATAAATTAAACAAAAAAAAAACAGGGAATATCCGCAATTGTTGTATCAGTTCCATTTTTTGTCATTATTTTTTATAAAATCACATTACTTTTTCTTAATTATTTTAGCTGTTAATTTTCTGACATTAGTTGATTTTTAAAAGAGTTCAATTTGAAGCTTTAAACGAGTGTTTTCCACTCCCAGACTAAGCATGAAGTAAAATTTCGAGTTTAGAAAAGCCCCGTGAAAATTTGTCGAGGGTCGCGCAGCGACCCGAGACAAATTTTCTGGGCTTTTCTAAACTCGAAATTTTACTTCATGCGCCACGCGTATTCGAACGTCACTTGAAATCTGTATTTTATACGCGTGGCGCATGAAGTAAAATTTCGAGTTTAGAAAAGCCCAGAAAATTTGTCTCGGGTCGCTGCGCGACCCTCGACAAATTTTCACGGGGCTTTTCTAAACTCGAAATTTTACTTCATGCTTAGTCTGGTAGTGGAAAACACTTGTTTAAAGCTATAAATTAAACAAACAAAAAACAGGGAATATCCGCAATTGTTGTATCAGTTCCATTTTTTGTCATTATTTTTTATAAAATCACATTACTTTTTCTTAATTATTTTAGCTGTTAATTTTCTGACATTAGTTGATTTTTAAAAGAGTTCAATTTGAAACTTTAAACGAGTGTTTTCCACTCCCAGACTAAGCATGAAGTAAAATTTCGAGTTTAGAAAAGCCCCGTGAAAATTTGTCGAGGGTCGCGCAGCGACCCGAGACAAATTTTCTGGGCTTTTCTAAACTCGAAGTTTTACTTCATGCGCCACGCGTATACGAACGTCACTTGAAATCTGTATTTTATACGCGTGGCGCATGAAGTAAAATTTCGAGTTTAGAAAAGCCCAGAAAATTTGTCTCGGGTCGCTGCGCGACCCGAGACAAATTTTCACGGGGCTTTTCTAAACTCGAAATTTTACTTCATGCTTAGTCTGGGAGTGGAAAACACTCGTTTAAAGAATCAAATTGAACTCTTTCAAAAAACAACGAATGTCGGAAAATTTACAGCTTATGCATGTTTACCTAAATAAAAAGTCAATAAAGTAATAAATACACCTACATCATCTTCATTGAGTATTATCTTTAATCTTTAATCTTTATTAAAACGGAAGGCCAATACATAATTACATAAATACAAGAAAAAAATAGAACAAAAAACAAATTAAAAAAAAAGACAATAACACGCACTATAAAACAAATAGTGTAAAAAAACTTGGTAGATGATAGTTTCACATATCAAGTTTAAACATAACAATAAAACAACAGACATTTACAATGATGTTAACGAGCGCCGTAGGGTGTTGTACGAGTCCGAAAAGAAGTCAATATTGACTTCATTGGCGTTCCTTAATATGCGTGTTGACGCGGAGTGCAGAGCGTAATCCGTCCTTCTAAATGGTACGTTAAAAGTCGGTATTTTCCGTAAAGGTCTAGACGGAACATGCATTCCTATCCAATTTAGAATGTCCGGACAATCGATTAGACCATTTACAATTTTGTAAACAAGAGTTACATCATAGTTAAATCGACGTTGCTCTAAACTTTGGATGCCAAAACGGTTGCAGAGTTCTTTGGTGCTCCCGATAATGTTAAATTTATAGCCTAAAAAGCGAACAAACTTCCTTTGGATGCATTCGAGTCTGTCTTTGTCCACCGCCGTATATGGAGACCAAACACAAGAACCATATTCCAGATGGGAACGCACTAAAGAGTAGTATAGTATGAGTACCTTCTTCGAATCGGAGAACTCTCTGGAGTTCCGTTTCACGAATCCCAGAAGCTTATAAGCTTTGGCGATAATGTTGGATACGTGTTCGTTGAAAGAGAGCACGGAATCGAAGACCACACCCAGATCCCTGATTGATGTTACGCGTTCCAAAGGTACGTCCATCAATTGGTATCCATACACAACGGAAGACTGACGTCGAGAAAAAGTTATTACTTTGCATTTGTTCAAGTTAAGTTGAAGCTTATTAGACCGACACCACGTTTGAAATGATAGCAAGTCATTCTGCAGCCGAACGGCATCATCGTAAGTACGAACTCGCATGAAAATTTTCATGTCGTCGGCGTATAGGAGATATTGGGCATTTACGAGACATTCAATAACATCATCCACAAACACATTAAAAAGTAGTGGTCCCAAATGAGACCCTTGGGAACACCGAAGGTAACAGAAATATTACGCGATATACATTGGCCAATCCGAACCATCTGAGATCTACCAGTAATATACGATTTGATCCACTGGAGAACGAGACCTCCAATGCCGAGATTACGCAATTTTTTGATTAAAATACAATGATCAACACTGTCAAACGCCTTCGAGAAATCGGTATAGACGGAGTCGACTTGTAAACGATCGACGAAGGCGCTGACTATGTAAGATTCGTAGATCAGAAGATTAGTTACGGTAGTTTTTCCCGTACGGAATCCATGCTGTTTTAAAGATATCAATGGTTGGAGTATTTCAGTCAGGTAACTGGTTACTAGTCTTTCAAACAGTTTAGGGATCGCTGACAAAATAGATATCGGTCTGTAATTTTCAAATAGTTTCACATTCCCTGATTTATGAATGGGAGTGATGAATGCACCCTTCCAAATTGAGGGAAATATTCCCTCAGTAAGAGATTTGTTGAAAAGGATCCACAGAGGCCTACTGAGTGAAAATGCACAGTTCTTTAAAAATGAGGCAGGTAAACCGTCGGGTCCAGAGTTATGGGTTGCTTTAATTGAGATGAGTTCGTTTAAAACATCAGTAATTCTTATTTTCTGAAAGACACACTCATTAATATGATTGTAGGAAATAGTATTAGAATTGCACTTTGAGCCGTGGGTGTGGGGATTGTACACCGATCCGAAAAACATAGCAAAATTATTTACTATGCCATCAGGAGTGTCAATTAAATTATCACCAATAGTGAAAGTAGATGGAATATTATTAGATGTTCGCTTCGAGTTAACGTAATTCCAAAAAGTTTTGGGATTGTGTTTGATGCTATCTTCAATTTCCTGGATGTAATTGGTGTGGCAGATCCGAGCAGAGTCTTTGCATTGCTGCCTAACAAAACTAAATTTACGATAATCATCGTCCAGACCTGAGGCTGTGTAAACATTGTGTAGTTTCTTCTTCTGGATAACCAATTTAGTCAGCTCCGGAGTAAACCATTTAGGAAACCGAGATGGTTTAAACTTGGATGCGTGGATAATAGGAACAAAGTTATCAATTATTTCATAAATAGTGGAGTAGAAGTTCTGACAAGCCAAATCAGTATTGCAGCCGTTCAGAATGGAATCCCAACTGATGTTCAGTACCGCGTTGTTTATGGCAACAAAATCGGCACGTTTAAAATTATATCGTAAGGAGTTGTCGTCCCATTGAGTACTACAAGAATCTGCGTTTATCGCGAACGAAGGAAATAGTTCCAAGACTGGATGGTGTAGGTCGCAAGGGATAATGGGGAATTGTGATTCATTTAAATGGGCGTACGAGGAGTGTGTAGAAGGTATAAAAATCAGATCTAAAGTGACATTATTATAGTTAAGTATGTTATTGACTTGGTGTGAGTTTATCGAACCGAATGTGTTTGCTAGTAGAACAGATTTTGGACATTTAGAATCCGTACACACACCATATTCATCATTTTGCCAAGAAGTGTGCGGTAAGTTATAATCACCAAACATAAAGAGATCGTTAAGATCACCGAGAGACTCAACTATTTCGCAATGGCTTTGGTATACTGAGTAGGCCGAGTTAGGGGGTATGTAGACAGCGCCGAATATAATATTGGTATTACCAATTTGCACACGGACGTAGAGCTCTTCGTGAGTCAGACTGTTTCTATAAACTTCAGTAGAGGGGTACTTAGTGGAAACCGCAATTAGTACACCCCCGCCACGCGATTTCGCTGTTAAAATAGAATCGCGATCAGCTCGGAAAATCTTAAAATCGTTAAAACCAAGTTCAAAGTTGGATATGGAACTTGTGAGCCAAGTTTCGGTAAAAATAAATATGCAGTGAGTAACCAATGGAGCATTAGTGTTTAATCCAAAGAGTTTCGAGCGTAGGCCTCGAACATTCTGATAGTAGACGCTAAACTCAGAGTTAGTATCAGAGTTAGTAGATGGAGAAATAGTATGTATTTCGGAGTCACGCATTAAGACCCGTTTGGATTTGTCACGACCATGGGTAAAAAACTGGCGTTGGCTTGTAGTTTAGATTTAGGATGTTTCCGTCGGTTAACGAAAGTTTTTATCGAAATGCCTTGAGGCCACTTATCGGGGTTTACAATATCATTAGCTGAAGTCTCCATCAAACCTAATTTAAACGAACAGTACAAGTTATTGTTGGTTAAAGGAAAGCAAGTAACAGTCTTTACGCCCATGTTTAAATCTAAGTACTTTTTAATATCGTCAACTGAGGTAGACGGGGCGCAGTTGTTGACGTGAAAGAATATACGCTTTTTTGCTGCGAGTAAGTTTGTTTCAGATGCGGTTCCGTGGATAGTCGGAGACAAATACGGTTTACGAGGTTTCAGTGTATTCCCGGAAGATTGCTTTGAGATCGATGATGATGGTGAAGAATCTTGTGTTGAAGAATCTTGTGTTGCTTCTTGTGTTGCTTCGGTGCTAGGAGAAATTGTTTCAACATTCACGTTGTCGATTACAATTGTTGGAAGATCATCTGTTATATCATGATCTGCTGTCTGCAACTCTTTTGTTTTATCGCGACAAAGATGCAAGACCGATGAATGATTAGAAGGTTTTCCAACTTGAGTGATGAGTGCTGATACGATTTCGGAACGCATTATAGCGATTTCATCGGTTAAAAAGCATTTTAAATCGGAAAAATTTGAGGCAGATTTCATCTCGGCAACTTCCCGCCTTAGCACAGACATTTCATCCCTGAGCGCACGGAATTCCAGTTGTAAAGCCGGGCAGGCCGGGCATTCAGAGAATTTGCACGACTCAAACGTGAACGCGCGCGCAGTAACTTCCGCGCTCGGAGTGGTGGGAGGCGCACTGCCAGCAGAGTTCACTGAGTTGACAGTCGGATCGGAGCCGGAGCCGCTGCATGATGGACATGATGCTATTGATGTGATTTCAGATTCCAAGTCAGTGTAGCCGTTACAACGTTTTAAGCAGCTACGGTGTGTTAAGCTGTTGCAGTTGGAGCATGTTACACCAGATATAATTTTTGCCTTACATTTGTTGCAATACATATTTAGACAGAAATTGGTGGATTAACACAGAGGAACTGATCAACAAATAACAAGGAAGACACAATGGACACGCTCTTCACAACACTGGGCCCTTAGTGTTGACTTTCTGTTGATAAACACGACAGGAAGAAATAGGCCTCGGCAAGGTATTCGTAGAGGACAATCCGCCAGAGGAAGCTTTCAATACGGATGGTTAGGTGTTTTTAAAGTGTGCGTTATTTGAGGTTATTTGAGGTTATAATATGATATTAAGGAAAATTTAAAGTGAGAACACAACACTTATTGATTACAATAATGGTGATTAGACATAACGACGTATTTGATAGTCCGATAGCTTTTCTTGGTCTATAGATGTAAGTCTCTTTGATTTGCGTGTATACCATTATATGCTCAGTGCTCAGAGTGCTATGTTAGCAAATAAATGAAAATTGCAATGTTTGC
This sequence comes from Philonthus cognatus, assembly GCA_932526585.2. Classification (NCBI taxonomy): domain Eukaryota; kingdom Metazoa; phylum Arthropoda; class Insecta; order Coleoptera; family Staphylinidae; genus Philonthus; species Philonthus cognatus. The sequence continues at coordinate 102,287,740 of OW052244.1, forward strand.
CAAATAAAGCAGCACACCTAACACCCCAATGTTGTTGTGCTGACAGCAGTACTAGGTGCGGTACTTGCAAACCTGCCTCGCCACGCTCTTCAAATTTGGAATATTTATATTTAAAGCTGCCTAAAGGCCGTTTTGTTACCACAATGGGCCTAATAAGGCCTAAGTGCAGTGCAGAAATGCGCACTCCCCAAAGGACCAGGCAGTTTTTGGACGGCATTTTTACTGGTACACCCAAAGCAACGTACTTGGGGTGGTCCTGATCAAATGGTTTACACAATACGCTGAATCGAAGTTCTTAATAATCTCCAGTGAAATTGAAGCAATGTATAAACTTATCTTGAAATATTAGCAAACGGAAGTAACAGGAATCTGTTTTTCTATTATTTTTGCGATTAAGCTAAACCTGTTCTCCTCTATCTCATTTTTCTTTTCTGTTTAATATTAATATTCCATTAGTGATGTAGGCGATTATTGAATGACACATTTCATTTTGACGTTAAATGTAAGTTGCGTTAGAGCTACTAATAACTAAAATTGCGTCAGAACTACTAAAATCAGCCAATGAAATCACACTCAATGCTTTGATGCATCCCAGAACACATCGAACATAGGAAAATTTACATTGAATATTTTCTGGCATGTTCGGTGTTACATGAAACTCTGTATATACTACCCCGTATACCGCATTAACCTATCATAGGCAACCCAATATACCTCACTATCCTATCATAGACTATATACATCCCTTTTTCACACACATGCCTATCCCAATAGAATACTCAATACGTGCGCCAGTGTATTGACACACGGCGGATTCCAACCTAAAAACCGGTAGACTCGCTTTTTGGAAACGGCGGATCTCAGTGGGTGACACGAATTCCGCTTAAAGGCCCAGTGATTGACACGGGTCCCGTCTAGTCTCCGAAGCCGAAGATCCGAGAAGCCTAGCAGTTAGGGTAAGCCGAGACGGCGTTGTGCCGTGACTTTTCCGTTCGCCGTTCCCTAATTGATATTCGTTATTTGAACATTATTTTATTTTTTATATTTTCCAGAATTGTTATTCTATATACTTTTTGGTATATAATATCAGAATCCCGGTAAACCAAGACGGCATTGTGTCTCTGGGTTTCCGTCTGCCGGGCTTTGTTAAAATATTCTTAGTTACGTTATTCATAAAAATAAATAAAGGGATTATTGCTTTAATTATTTTTATGCCCGTTGTATGTTAAATTGTATTGTTTTATTTTTTTTGATTTTGACAATAAATCTATTATTAAATGTTTGCTGTTTCCGTCTACACTTCGGTGTAGTGGCGCCCGAGTTAAACGAAACCAATCTCTTATATCCAAACTCCACTGAGCTCTCGAAATACACAAAAAAGTGTTGCACTGGTATTCGACGTTATGGGGGGGATCCGATCGTAAATCTACCTGAATATTTTACAGACGATAAAATATGTCTTTGATACTTACGACCTTTTGCATATGACACGCCTCGAAAAGATGATAATTTTCGAGGCCTCAAAATGGGGCTAAACTTGGTTTCCGCGGATTTTTTGTTTGCCATATTCAACTATTCCCTACATGCATCTACATTAATCAGCAAAAAAAATATTTTTCGTGAATCTTCCGTAAACTTCATATTAGCCAAATATTCTTATATTGTATAAATGAAATTGCCAATTCTTGGTTGCAGAATACTTCAAACATTAAAAGTGCGATTCTTTTCGCAATCTACAACAAGTTAGTCTTACAAAGACTAACTTGTTGTAGATTGCGAAAAGAATCGCACTTTTAATGTTTATTCTTATATTGCGTTCCCAAATAAGGGCTATCGACCATAAGTCTTTCTGCCCTTCTAGCTAATATTATTTTAAAATGGTCAATTTAGAGATGAACTCAAGAAAAAACATTCAATGCAACTATTTATAAATGTTACCTCTGTGTCGATTTCACTAGGGGACTCGTCATCTATACCAACTAATTCTACTTCTTTGGTCGAAGGATGTGCCGCCTTTTCCTTCCATCTGCTTATAATGATCTTCGCCAATTTATTCATCGATATTTCACGTAATTCGCCTCTTTTGTTGACAGTGATAATGACAATTAATAGCCACCTAACAATCACTACTCAATATTCAAATTTAGGGTGGGGCAATGAAGTGGAATGAGTTAAAAGAATTTTGAAAAAAAATGTTGTAACCATCACAGGTACCGACCCCGAATTATAATAATATAAAACGTTTTATTTGGTGCAAGGTGATTTGTTTCTCTCTCGTGTTAATCAAGGATTAAGTGTATTTTATTTCGATTTAAAAACATAGTAATCGAATAATACATAAGTACTGTATGTGAGTACCTTCTTACGTGTTAACTTTACTCATCAATCGATGATATTAGTGTTAAAATTACATTTTTAATATTTTTCGTTTAATTGTGTCGTGGAGTCAATATCCCGTACCACAGCTGTTCGATTGTTTCCAATAGATTATTTTTTGTTAAGGCAATAGTATTTGTATTAATGAATGATTTATTTACGGTCATTTTCATTCTTAATCATTATTCCTTTTTTGTTAAAGCAATAGTATTGATACTTTTTAATTAATGAACAATTAATTTACATTATTTTCATTTTTAACATTATACCTTTTACCGTGGTCTTCCTTTGTCTTACGAATTATTAAGTCCTCACAACAGACCCTGTGAGATGAAGCGTGTGTCCCTGTGTCTTTACTCGTTACTATAATTAATAATGTCCGACCCTAATATTAGTGATATTTCCTGCTCCAAATGTAAACAATCAATAGCTGTGCCTGGTAGACATGTTGGTTGTATTCACTGTAAGTCTACTTTTCATTCTGCTTGTGCGACTCGTCTAAATTATGTGTTGACTGTAAATGAAGGCGTTGTTGACTGTTGTACTCGTAAACCTAACCGTTCTAAAAGTGTAAATTCTGTAGATAAGAATATTTTTTCCAATGATGATGATAAATTGTTAGGCCTTATTTCCGCTTTCAACTCGTTTAAAACGGAGGTAATGGATAAATTGGAATCTTTATCAAAGGAATTTACTGAATTAAAAGAAAATATATCTGCAAGCAAATGTGCTGATTTGATAAATAGTGTATCAAACACACAATTTACTGAGCTTGAAACCGTTTCTTTAGAAATTCCGCGACCTTCTATTAATATAGAATCCTTAAATAGCAACAGTAGTAATGATTTGCGTGCGGATACTGATTCAAATTCTTCAATTGCTAATGATAGATTATCCAAACCTAAAACTAACGCTGTAGAGAATAATAAGAAAAGGCGTAATAAAAATGCGATTATAATTGGTTCAAGTGTTATAGCTAACGAATCAGCGAATGTTCCAGACTATGGTTTTCAATCAAGTATTGTAAAGAAAAAATGGTTACACGTCTACAGAGTCGAACCTAACGTTGAACCTAAAACGATTGTTAATCATGCTAAAACAATATTAAATGTAAATGCGGATATTAAATGTTTTTGTTTTATGAATTCTGATCAATCTTCATCTTTTAAACTTGGAGTTGATGAACCTCACTTTGATTCTCTTATGGACTCTTCGAAGTGGCCTCCAGGTGTGGCTCTAAAAGAGTTTATACCTCGCCAAAACCGCCATTTTCAAACTGCCGGGATACAACAAACAGAAATATAAGAAAATTATCGATCTTCTATCAAAATGTGCGTGGTCTTAGAACAAAACTCTTCGAATTTTATAATAATACACTAGTCAATGATTATGACATTATATGTGTAACTGAATCATGGTTACATCACAATATTTCAGATAATGAAATTATTGATGATCGTTATATATTACATCGTTGTGATCGTGATTATGCTGCGAATGATACTAGCAGAGGTGGAGGGGTTTTTATCGCTGTGAAGAGGAATCTACATTCGTCAATAATATCAATCAATACTCGAAATCGGGAGGAGATTTGGATTTTAATTAATAATTCTTATATTATTGGCTGTGTTTATCTGCCTCCACGATCTCATGAGGACACTTATACTGAACACGTAAATACATTATCAGATATCATCAATAAATATGAAGATCTTACGTTATTTGAGGTTGGAGATTTCAACTTGTCTAGTGTTGGCTGGATTCCAGAAGAAGACTGCGTGGGATTCTTACCAACTAGTGTTGAAAGTGCTTGTGCCCGGGTTTTGTGTGATAGTGTTATGAGCAATGGGCTATATCAATTTAATAACAACATAAATAGTTCTTGTAATGTTTTAGATCTAATATTTTCTAATAATCCTCATATAAGTTGCGCCATAGGTGACCCTTTGTGTAAGCCTGATGGTTATCACCCGCCTTTGCATATAGACTTTGATGCTGCAATTGCTAATGATGATTCAAATGAGGAATTTTATTTGGACTTTACGAACTGTAATATTAATGCTATTTGTAATGAAATAAGCAGTGTAAATTGGATGTACTATTTAGAATCTCATGGTATTGACAATGCTGTTGATATTTTTTATGAAATATTATACAATATTTTGCATAAACATGTTCCAGCTAGGAGAAAATTAAAGTCCCATTTTCCTAAATGGTTTTCGCCGTCGTTAATTGACTTAATTAAAGATAAACGTCTTGCGCATATAAAATTCAAGAATACTGGGTGTATTCAAGACTATAACACCTTCTCTAAATTAAGAGCAGATTGCAAAAGACTAATTCAAAATGACCACCTTATCTACATTCGTGATATTGAAAATAACATACCAAATAATGTTAATGCCTTTTGGAAATACTGCAAATCCAAAAGGGATAGTGTTGGTTCTTTTCCTTCATGCATGCACAAAGGAACAGCAATAGCTACTTCTAATAAAGATATAGCCAATTTATTCGCCCATTTTTTTCAAGAGTCCCACTCAGATATTTCTTGTGTGGGTCCTATTTTTACCGTAGAATCAAATATAATTTTTAATTATCTTCAGCTTACTGAATCTGATATCGTAGAATTAATTTCTGATATCAAGATAAACAGTTCTCCTGGTCCGGATGGAATTCCTCCATCAATAATTAAATCATGTGCTAATGTGTTATGCCTTCCTCTAACCTGGCTGTTTAACAAATCTCTTCAAGATGGTAAGTTCCCTGATGTCTGGAAACGTTGCTATGTCGTTCCTGTTTTTAAGTCGGGTGTCAAAAAAGATGTACACAATTATCGTCCCATAGCCATTCAATCTTGTATTCCGAAACTGTTTGACAAGATTGTATATAAACATATGATGCTGCACTTTTCATCCACAATAATTGATCAACAACATGGATTCTTTCCATCAAGATCTACAGAATCGAATCTCTTTATTTATTCAAACTTTATATCGGATACTTTGGAAGAAGGCTCAGTTGTGGATTCTGTCTACACTGACTTCTCCAAAGCCTTCGACAGGGTTAATCATACGAGGCTTCTGTATAAACTTTGCTCATATGGTGTTCCGGGACGCATGCTTGAATGGCTACGGTCCTTTATCTGTAAAAGGAAAATGTTGGTCAAAGTAAATAACATCACATCTGATATCATAATTGATGCAACCTCAGGGGTGCCACAAGGCTCTCACTTAGGGCCGTTACTTTTTCTTATATTTGTGAATGATAGTGGCAAACATCTTACTTCTAATATTCTTCTATATGCAGACGATATGAAAGTATTTCGCAATTTAAAGTCCATATATGACTGTAATACTCTTCAAAATGATTTAAATCAGATTATGGTTTGGTGTAATGATAATAATCTCTATTTAAATATAAAAAAATGCAAGTCCATGCGGTTTTCAGGTAAAAAAGATTCAATATTAGCTTTTGATTATTCATTAAATAATAGTTTCCTCGAGAGAGTTGATTCAATTAATGATTTGGGGGTTTTGTTTGATGCTAAACTACAGTTTAATGATCACATCAACAAAATCTCTGCTAAAGCATTGCAGATGTTTGGATTTATACGAAGATTTAGCTCAAATTTTAATTCTATTAGAACATTTATATCTCTCTATATATCTATTGTAAGGCCTATTATAGATTATTGCGCAATTATATGGTCACCTTATTATAAATGTCATGTGGATCGGCTAGAAAATGTGCAACGAAAAATGATAAAATTGATTTGTTTTCGATGTCATCTATTTTATCATGATTATAATATGATACTTAAATATCTTGGACTTCTTCCATTAATTAAACGAAGAGTGTACTTTTCCTTGTGTTTTGCGTACCGCATATTAAATAGCAGAATAAATTGCTCTGTAATACTTGCATCAATTTCACTATATGTACCTACACGCTTAACTAGGCATCAACAACTACTTGCTAGCAAGTATCACGCAACAAATTATGCATCCAACAGCCCTAGGAATGCATTAATTGATAATATTAATACATATTGTAGATTGATAGATGTTTTTGGTGTAAGCTTACAATGTTTCAAGCGTAATTGTAAAAATGTGCTTGAATGTAGTACGTAGTGTTATAGTATGTATGATTCCATGTATGCTTACTTGTATTTGTATATAAATTTAGTTTTAGTCGTTATTCACATTGTTTGTGTGATTTTGTGCGATTATTTCGATTTGTTAAAAGACTATTGTTATTTTATTATGTAATGGCCCACCGTTAAAATAAATAAATAAATAAATATGGGATTATAAAATTTATTTTAATGACGTATATTATGAACTTACAAAATTTTAACAGGGTTGTTAAAAACACGTTTTTTCATTTTAATTAAAACAAACAGTTTTTTTTTAAGAAAACGTGTTTTTTTCATTCAAACAGCGTTTAAAACAATAACAATTAAAAACATGTTTAACACGAGTTTAAAACATATTTAAAACACGTTTAAAATGTGTTTAAAACAGAACATACAGGGCATATTTCTTTTGAGTATACATATCCCGATAATTACAGCGTTTTTTAATTTTGCGGGAATTCGTTGTTTCAAAGCGGTTAATTTGGGCTTTTAACGAGTGTTTTCCACTCCCAGACTAAGCATGAAGTAAAATTTCGAGTTTAGAAAAGCCTAAGAATTTGGATTGGCCGCGTAGCGAAGCGGAGCGGCCAATCCAAATTAGGCTTTTCTAAACTCGAAATTTTACTTCATGCGCCACGCTTAAGAAACACTGATTTACAGTGAAGCTTGAAAAACACACACATACAACAACAATTATAGGCAACCTAATATAAGTTAGAGTTATTAGGTTGCCTATAATCACTGTTTTAAACAATTTGTTCAGCACAGAATTTGACTCACGTTTCATTCACATCTACATATTAGATTGCTAAAGCCGTATATTTTAAACTTCTGCTATTTAGTGTTTTATACGTGTGGCGCATAAAGTAAAATTTCGAGTTTAGAAAAGCCTAATTTGGATTGGCGTTTTTTAAATTTGCGGGAATTCGTTGTTTTAAAGCGGTTAATTTGGGCTTTTAACGAGTGTTTTCCACTCCCAGACTAAGCATGAAGTAAAATTTCGAGTTTAGAAAAGCCTAAGAATTTGGATTGGCCGCGTAGCGAAGCGGAGCGGCCAATCCAAATTAGGCTTTTCTAAACTCGAAATTTTACTTCATGCGCCACGCTTAAAAACACTGATTTACTGTGAAGCTTTAAAAACACACACATACAACAACAATTATAGGAAACCTAATATAAGCTAGAGTTATTGGGTTGCCTATAATCACTGTTTTAAACAAATTGTTGAGCACAGAATTTGACTCACGTTTTATTCACATCTACATATTAGATTGCTAAAGCCGTATATTTTAAACTTTACGCTATTTCAGTGTTTAATACGTGTGGCGCATGAAGTAAAATTTCGAGTTTAGAAAAGCCTAATTTGGATTGGCCGCTCCGCTTCGCTACGCGGCCAATCCAAATTTTCAGGCTTTTCTAAACTCGAAATTTTACTTCATGCTTAATCTGGGAGTGGAAGACCCTCGTTTAAAGATTCAATTTGAATTTCGAATAATTTACAGTGCATGTATTTATATACTTCAAAGAAAAAATCCCGATATACTGAAAGACACTTAATTTACTGAAATAGTGGAAAACACTTAAAAACACAGACATACAGCCACCGTATGTCCCGTTTTAAGACGCATTATAGGGAATTCCTATGTTAATTTTTTAATTTGAATGTCTATCTCTATTATTGAGTTTAAATGGTTAGAATTAAATTAAAATCGCCATCTTATTTATTAACGATATTTTAGAAGCAGTTGTTTCGTTTTTTATTTAGTTTTAATTGAATGATTGCCTAAAAATTATGAAGAAAAATTAATATAAAAATTCATCAAAACAGTAGTTGCCTCGAAAAGTCATTAGACGACATCTAAAATTACAGGCGGCAGTTTAAAGGCACAAATACATTACTTGTATTGAAACGAATTTACTTAAAAAGTACACCTAATCTAACCTAAATAAGACTCAATTTGCTATTTCTCATTTATTTTGTACAACATTTAAAAACCGTGTCCAGTTACAATGAAAAAACTGTTTTTATTCTGTTTTTATTCCTTACTTCACTTTTATTTTTATGTGTTAGATGTACATTTCGAGTGCTAAGCACTCATTATCAATAACTAACGCTATTACAAACTAGGTGCGCAATTATATATACCTGAACAAAAATGGTGGAAACGGGAAAACCTAAATATAATTACATTTGTGTCGCAAGGTTGAATAACATTAAGGGGATTACATTATGGACTGTTGAGGGGATTACGATTTTTCGGGTTTTTCAAGAGATTTAAGAGTGGATTGTCTAACGGGCTTAAATCGAAATTCAATAATTTATCTTTCTGTTTGTGCATTTCTATGGCCTCCAACATATTTAATCGGAAATGTGATGATTGTTTTAGTAATTTAATATTATGTTTCGAAAAAGAATGTCCTGTCTTTAAATTATGGTCAGCTAAAGCGGATTTATCTATGTTTCTATTTTTGACGTGGTATATGTGTTCTTTGAATCTTTTTAACAAATTCCTTTGGGTTTGGCCTATGTAACATTTGTCACACTCATTGCATGCAATTGAATAAATTCCGGACTCTTCTAAGTGGCTCCTTTTTGTAAATTGATTGCCTAGTAATTATCTTAATTTATTGTTATTATAAAATGCAGGAGTCATATTAAATTTACTCAGGAGCTTTGAAAATTGGTTAACCGTGCTGTTGTTGTATATAAACCTAGCAAATTTGTTGTTTTTTCTTTCTTTAAGTGGTGTGAGATTTGTGGTCAAGTTTAATTTTTGGTTTCTTTTGTGTTTATTAATTAGTTTGTTGATTGTGCAGTTTTTGTAACCTAATGAAATTGCTATTTTTCTTATTAGTGTTAGTTCTGTTTTTCTATTTTCTGTTGAAAGAGGCAGATTTAGGGTTCTAAATATCATACTATTAAAAGCTGAGAGTTTATGTTTAAAATGCGTGGATGAAGAATTGTGAATATAATTAAATGTATGAGTGGGTTTTCTATATATATTAAATTCTATGTTGTTATTTATTTTGTTATTTGTTAATAGTAAATCGAGGAAAGGGATTTGATTATTTTGTTCAATCTCGTAAGTAAAATTAATGCTGGGGTATAACGCATTTAAACTAGCTTGTAAGTCTTCAATGTTGGTATCAGATTTTATTATTGTGAATATATCATCTACGTATCTAAACCAGACTCTCGGAAAATTGTGTACTTTACTTTTGGCTAAGTTTTCGAGGTTATTCAGAAAAATGTTAGCCAAAAAGGGTGACAGAGGGTTGCCCATTGCTGTTCCGAAAGTCTGTTTATAGATTTTATTGTTGAATTCAAATGCGTTACACTCCATCACTAGTTTCGTTAGATTTATGTAAAAGTCTATTTTTTCTGGTGGAATTGAATTTTCTGTTAATAGATTTTTTAATATGTTAATTGTTTCGTCAATAGGGATACTGGGGAATAACGCTTCTACATCAAAAGAAACCAGAATTTCGTCGGACTCTATGTGAATATTTTGTAACTTTTTAGATAGGTCAAAGGAATTTATTACAGAGAAGTCATTGTTCATTTTAAGTTGTTTGAATTCTTTAACTAACCATTTAGCTATGTTATAGGTAAGTGAATTTAAATTTGAAACTATGGGTCTCCATTTGTTCCCGGGCTTATGTATTTTTGGTAGGCAATATAATTTTGGTAATGATGGATTTTTTATTTTTAGTCTATAAATCAGATTTTTGTCGATTAAATTTGTTGGGGTTTTGAAGAAATTATTGATTCTAGAACTATATGTGTTGAGAGGATTTTTTACTTGTTCTGTGTAAGGACCATTATCAAGTGTCCAGTTAATCATCAAGTGTCCAGTTAATCTAAAATTATAAGACTATTCAAAATTTTGAAAAAATGCATATGTAAATAACGCCCGCTGAGCAAACATATTCAAGTAATGTTTCATCAACATTATTACAACGTTTAATGTTGCTACAATGTTTATATAATGTTATTTGTTTGTTTTTTGCTCAGTGGGCGAATATAAAAGATTATTTGAAGAGTTCTTCCTTCTTACACTTAATGTTTACTGTTATTATTATTATTATTCTTTATTTACGGAATTCACCTTTTTTACAATTGAAATTAACACAATTAGTTGTATATAGTAACACATCATACTCATTACGTTACTAAGTATAACCAAAATTAATGTATAAACAAAATAATATCAAAAAAAATATATATATATATGAGAAATATGTTTTACAAAGGGATAACCTGAATCGCTAACACCAAACGGTTCAATGGCTAAGGTTAAATTAATGTTGCTTATCCGATTATATAATAGTATATTAAAGTATAAGTGGATATTTAGGTCTTTAAAGCACGCACGATTTTGCAAGCACGACGGCGCCAGCCGGAGTGCTTGCAATAGAGTAAGTGCTTTAAAGACCAGATATCCACGCATACTTTACGCTATTTTTTTTTATTGATGCATTTAAAGACCATAAATTGGCCCGAAATTTTGAAATTTCGAGCATGTTTAAGATGACGGAATCAATGTACCTTTGGTTGTCAAGGTGTGAAATAAACAAATTATCAATTTCTCATCAGTTTGTCATTACCCTTTGAAAATGCAATCAAAGATTGATAGCTTGAGCGCTAAAGCTGAGAATCGGTTGATTCCGCAAAAGTCGGAAGTAGCCTACAAAAAAGAGTACAACCGTTTGATTAAATGGATGGAAGAATGCCAAGTTGCCAGTGTAACAGAACAAGTTATGCTTGCGTACTCACAGGAATTGTCAGAGAAGTACAAGTCGTCCACAATGTGGGCCATACATTCCAAATTACAATGTATGTTACGATTACAACAGGGAGTGGATATCAAATCATTTGGAAAAGTGCAAGCATTTATGAAGGCGATTAGTAAGAATTGTAACGCAAAAAAGTCCTATGCCTTTAGAGAGGAAGATTTAAGAAAGTTTTTTGAAGATGCTTCAGATATAACGTATTTGTTTTTGAAAGTTGTTGCCATTTTTGGAATCTTTGGTTCTTGTCGTAGATGCGAATTGTGCGATATGCGTTTATCCGACATTAAGGAAGAGGGTAATACCTTACTTATTCTCATACGTTCGTCTAAGACAGAAAAGGCTCGGCGTTTTACTGTCGCTGACAGTAATGGTATACCCTACGTTGGGTTTATTAAGAAATATTTGTTGTTGCGTCCTCAAAATGTGAGTACTGACCGTGTTTTCTTACGCTTTGATAAGGGAAAGTGTACTAAACAAGTAGTGGGTATTAATACTTTTGGTTTATGCCCATTTCAAATTGCACTTTTCCTTAACTTAGACGAACCAAAGAAGTACACAGGACATGCGTTCCGGCGTACTTCTGCAACTATTATGGCCAACGGTGGGATGACTATAGATCAAATACAGCGGCAAGTTGGTTGGAAATCGGCATCGGTGGCTACTGGATATGTCGGAGAGTCCATCAACAATAAAAACAGTGTTTCCAATATTATATCAAATGCTATTAGCGGAAATACGAATGCATGCACATCTGGAAGTAAATCAGTTACCAATGTTCATGTGAGCAATGTTGATTACGAGTTAAAGCACGGAAATATTAATTTTTCAAATAATATAGATTGTATATTCAATATTTATTATAAATAAAATGAACGAGTTATTAAAGTTTAATAGATAGTGACATTTATGTTTGACTTTAAGTTTGAATTGACGTTGTTGTCCTTAGCAACTTTAAAACACGCGCGTGTTTTAATATTGAATTTAAACACGCTGCGAAGTATTTGAAATAAGACATATGATGCATCAATAAAAAAAAATACATTAAATGTGTATCTGGACGAATATAATTAATATAAAAATATTCGATAATAGACTCACATAAACAAAATATCACAGTTAATGTTGCTAGTCATAAGTAGAAATATCTATCACAGTTGAGAGTAAAATATCACAGATAAAGTACCACTCCTGAAAAGGAGGTATATAAAATATCACAGATAAATATCACTTAATAAAGATGGTAAATAACAAAAGACATCAAACAACTTAGACAAACAACATTAAAGCAATAAATAACATGTAGGAATAAAATATTGAATTAAAAGATAAATATAAATAATTATGATCACTGGTCATTGTATGAAATTTGTCAACTTAATGCGCTTTAATCGGTTTTTAAACTGCGACAGTGAAAATGTGAATAATAAAAAGTCGCTTTTCAGTTCTTCCGATTGTTATCCTTGCATTTGTATTTATTACAACTTCTTCAAATGTTCTTGTTTTGTTACCAACATAGTTTGTTGATTGATACCAAATAAATTGGAAATACCCAACACGCGATGAATGTGCACCAAAACTCCACCTGATTTTTTTCTTCTGTGGTATTATCACTTATGTTGAATTGAATGAATGTTTCGTGTCTTAAAAAATGGTGATGTGTCCATCATAGTACTTTCCCCCGTAAATTGCGTATTAAATCACTTTTAAAATATTTGTAGCATTATTATTTTTAAAATGTCTTCAACTTTTTGATAACTGCAACTTTTATTTGAAACATTTTTCAATTTTATCGACAAATACACTGTCACACATCAATAACTAGATAAAACAAACAACTTTTAAAATATCTCAAAAACTAAGAGTGCTATGACAAAAAGTAAATAAACAATATATCTTCATTGTGGTATTATCTACAACTTTTATTTGAAAGAATTTTTTGTTTGATGAACATTTATTGAAAAAATCTGGAAAAACTGAAAAACGCTAGGAGTAAAGTACCACTTCCGGTTTTCCGATTGTCACCAAAAGCTTTTCAGTTCTTCCGATTGTAACAAAAAGCTTAAGTTTCAAGTTTCATCTCGATATCTTTAGCGGTTTTTGCGGTACAGCGCACAGACACACAGACAGACAGACAGACATTTTTCAAAAATGGTCTTATTCGACTCAGGGGACCTCAAAACGGATATTTCCGCTAAAATTTTTGATTCGAAAATTTTCACGAAAACAATACTTTCCCTTTGTATTACATACGGGGGAAAGTAAAAAAAAAAAGGGTGAGCGGTGAACTTGATACGACCACGATCACGAGCTGTACTGTTTGTTGGTGTTACGACATCATAGACTACAGAAAGGGTTCTTGCTAGACCTAAGTTTAAAGATTACCGCTCTACACTCCTTGCCTTGGTGACAAGTCGCCCCCCTGGCATAGAATATGTTTGGAGCTACAAGCAACTTTTCCCTGCTAACATTTTTTATTGTAGCTGGTCAATAACTCCAAAGAAAAAGTAGGTTTATTAAAAGAATTTAATTTGAAGCTTTAAGCGAATGTTTTCCACTCCCAGGCTAAGCATGAAGTAAAATTTCGAGTTTAGAAAAGCCTGAAACTTTGGTTTGGTCGCGTAGCGCGAAGCGCGGAGCGGCCAAACCAAAGTTTCAGGCTTTTCTAAACTCGAAATTTTACTTCATGCGCCACCGGTACAAAACACTGATTCAATGTAAAGTTTAGCGGTGTGTTTTAAACTTCGTAATACGTCAGTGTTTTGTACCGGTGGCGCATGAAGTAAAATTTCGAGTTTAGAAAAGCCTGAAAATTTGGTTTGGCCGCTCCGCGCTTCGCGCTACGCGACCAAACCAAATTTTCAGGCTTTTCTAAACTCGAAATTTTACTTCATGCTTAGCCTGGGAATAGAAAACACTCGCTTAAAGCTTCATATTAAATTCTTTTAATAAACCGAGCACCGAAAAATGTGCAACGTATGCATATGGATACTTAAAACAAAAATTCTCGTTATGAAAATGTTCGGTGTTACATAAAATTCTCTGTATATACATACAATAAATATTTTGTGGTAAAAAATATGGTAAGTGTTTTATTCAGTGATTATGAATTACCACGTAGTTACGGTCGCAACCATCATCATGATTAAAAAAAAAAAGGGTGAGCGGTGAACTTGATACGACCACGATCACGAGTTGTACTGTTTGTTGGTGTTACGACACCATAGACTACAGAAAGGGTTCTTGCTAGACCTAAGTTCAAAGATTACCGTTCTACACTCCTTGCCTTGGTGACAAGCTGCACCTGCACCCCTTGCATAGAATATGTGTGGAGCTACAAGCAACTTTTCCTTGCTAACATTTTTTATTGTAGCTGGTCAATAACTCCAAAGAAAAAGTATCAGTTTTAAAATACACAAAACATACTTTCAAAGTTTTTGTAAGACCTTTTTAACTTTGCTATGCCTTTAAATGAATTACTTTCATACCCACTGAGCAAAAAACAAACAAAAAACGTTATATCAACATTGTAGCAACATTAAACGTTAGATTAATGTTGATGAAACATTACTTAAATGTGTTTGTTCGGTGGGTATTAAGGAAAATATTAATAGGGCGTATTGAGAACAGTTCATATTGCGGGAGATATAAGTCACTTTCAGTACACGGTAGGCTTCCCGGCTACATTACACGAGGGCTGACAAAGGAGGAGGTATGCATGTTAGCAAGAATGAGATGTGGAAATGAGGAGAGAGGCAAGAAGATATGGATGGGAGAGGAGTATACGCGGTGTGTGTTTTGTGGAGAAAGTAAGGATGAATGGGAGCATTGGTTAGGTGATTGTGCAGTGAGTAAAAGTATAAAGACGGAGGGTAGGATAAAATGGGAAATGTGCCTGTGTGAAAGCGGAAATGGAATCAATGTTTGCAAGAAAATAAAGGAGAAGAGGACACAACAGTGCGGCGGTCTGGTCCATTGAGGGTGGAGAGAGGATTTTTTAGTGCTTGATATAATTTGGTTGGGGGATAAATGGTTGGTATTTAAGTTTTTTTTTTTTGGTGTTTGTTTTTTTTTTTAAATAAGAGTGTATTGTTTTAATTAGAATGAATATTTTGTATGATTTGATGCCAAATAAAGGTTTACTTATATAATAGGAAGATAAAAAATTCCTAAATTTAAACAATACTCAAACAGTACTTGACTTTTACTTGAAATCATTGTTTTATACGCGTAGTGCATGAAGTAAAGTTACCAGTTTAAAAAAGCATAAAATTCTTGTAGGGAATGTTTTATAATAGATTACTATATTATATTTTCATCACATTTTAGTATAAAGAGTATGAGAGCATGCGCAGTTTATTCACCTGAGTTTGCATACAAACATAACCCCCAAAAGTAAAGTAAACGCCACTATTGTTTAGGGTACGCGCACCTATTGTCTGGGGGGTACGCGCCGCATGTTTACTCGTATTTTTTCGTTCGAATTGTTGTGTTTTATTATTAAATATGTCGTGGTGGTCTAAGGAAGATGTGGAGTCATTGATAGACGGTTATAAACATCATAACCTGTTATATGCAGTGAAACACATTGATTACCATAATCGTGCGCAAAGACGTGCTGCCATACAAGAAATTGCAAAAACTATTGGAAGGGATGAGGCGGATGTACAAAAAAAATGGAATGGTCTTAGGACCACATACATTAGTGAGAAAAAAAAAGTGGCAAATTCGTGTGGAGCAGGCGAAGATGAGGTGTGTATAAAATGTGTACGATTCAGTAGCGTTTCCTAGGGATTCCGCCGGCTTTAGGGGCCCAAAAGTGCAAACAAAAAAACAACTAAAAATATCAACACTTTGCTTTCTCATGAAAGTCATTGAATTTGACCAGAATCATACGTGTATTTTAAATTTAAACATTTATTCATATATCAAAACTTCGAATAAAATTACAGACATTGCTTTTGTGAGCAAATGAAAATCGAGAGAATCCATTAAGCGCCATTTCTACCAACCCACTGAGCAAATCCGTTTAAGTAATGTTTTATCAGCATTAAATAGTATATTATGCAACGATCATTTAATGGCAGCTATTAAGACACGAGTATGAGAATTACGACACGAGCGACGAAGGAGCGAGTGTCGTAATGAATACGAGTGTCTTAATAGCCATTAAATGAGAGTTGCATACACTATTTTTTCTACGACTACATGCAATAGAAAAATAATAAGTTTTATTTTCAAAATTTATTAAATTTATATTCAACTTATAAATTATTTTTATACACTACATTATATGAAAAAAATTAAATTACAATATATGAGAACTTTGCAAACAAAAATGACAGGTTTTTAATCATTCTTTTTGATTTATACTAATATTTTGAATTGTACAGTTATTAAAATGAATCTGTGGCACTTTCGGTAGTTCTGAAACAATGTTGGTGGATGTTGTTATTGATGCTGATGGAGTAATGTTTATAAAATTGTTTGTTTGGCTGTGTTCTATCGAATTCAAAAGTTGATTGGCTACGTTGACTTTATTTTCGATTGACTCGTCAATATAGTTTTCAGCCACTGCGGTGGATTTCCACCTTTAGCGAGGTGATGTCACCACCAGCATCAACCAATATTGTGGCAGAACTGGGACGAAAGCAGTGTCCGGTGTATAAGTTGGGATCTGGAAGATTTAAGTAGCAATTTCTTTGCCCATATTTCCAAACTTGTTTATTCCTACGTTTTGTACAGTACATTTTCCATTTGTATAATTTGTAAAAAAAAGATGGGGTTATACAATGTTGTTGACGAAGATTCATGTAGTTCTTGCATATACCGTAATATTTTCCGGTAACTGAAAATTTTCGCGTTGTTTTTGTTTTAGTATCATTAATTGTGACTAAGATAGTTGTTCCAAAATCATTTACGTCTTTTAATTCCAACTTGTGCAGCTCATGCCTTCTACAAGCTCCCATAACACCAAAGATACATACTACCTATGAAAACAACAGTTTAAAATATAAATTTTAAACTAAAATTAACTTACCTCGGTCAATAAATATTTTACGTCTGGGGCTTCACCAATAAATTGCTTTATTTCATCAGAGGTAAAGGTTTTAGATTTTTTGGGTACATATCCTTCAGATTTTCTTTTTAACAAGGCAAGCAATTTGAAATATTTGGATATGTCCACTTTGTGTTTAATGGATAAAGTTGATTTAATAATGGAATAATGAGTCCATAAAGTTGTGGATTTTAATATCTTGCACAATTCATCGAAATAAACTAATAATACATTTTCAGAAAAGCTGCTAACCTTATTTTTATTCCTCCATTCCATAAACTGAGAGTAACATTTTTCATAAATTTTTGCCGATTTTACTGGTAGTAAATTATTTGAGGTTTTTGAGGCTTGTTCTACAATCTTCGGAGGAGTTAGATTTTCAATTTCACTATCGCTCATTTTTGTCGATGTTTATACAATTACGTACGTTGACAAATTGACAATTTTAAATTGCCATTCCATCATACCCAGCATGAGCTTGCTACGATGTGAATGAAAATATGAAAATCTGTATCGAAATGAAAATCTGTATCGAAATGAAAATCTGTATCGAAATGACCCTCATTTCGATACAAGTAGTAACTGTCTAATAAATCAATTTAAGTATAGGAGTAGAAAAACAACGTTTATCTACGACACCACTAAAAAGACAACATTTATGCATCGATTAATATGCGCGAAGCTCTACTTTTAAGCACTAGTGTCCAAATGACCAATGCATTTTAAATGGGAGTTGCTTTTTTAAACAGTTTGTATTATCTGTCATTTTTGACAGTTCTTGCGCCGAACATATTAACGACTCTAACCAAAATATAAAACAAAATTATTGTTGCAGAATATCTAAATCATCATAAATATTAATGAAATTTATAATCTTAATTAAATTTAAATGGATAAAAAACAAAATATTTGTTTATTTTATTTACCTCCTATTACTATGAATATAGCGCCAATGACGCCACGCGACCGGAGTATCAACTAAACGGGAATGCAAAATACAAAACAAACGTCACAACTTTTTTTTAGGGACGTTGGCTTTGTATAAACAAACTGTGTTATTTCGAATCTGGTTGTAGTAAAAGTGTCACGAGTGATTAATTATTTAATCAATACAGTGAATTAGAAATCAAGAATTAGAAATGGATTCAGAAGACAATTTAATTATGTGTACGCCTCCGGAAGTGGCAGAAATTGCAAGATACGTCATTTTAAATTTAATCCCGGATAAATCAAAAGATGTATACATGAACACATACAAGGAGTTTATAAATTGGTGCGGAGGTAAAAACACAAAATTATTCAGAAAATGGGATTCATTGCATTTCGATTTACCATGATTTTTGAGTTCTGAAAATGGAATCAGGGTAAAGGTGTATGGGAGGCACGAATCTAAAGTTTGTTGGTCAAGGCGACTTACCGTTTGGTCGCAAATCGAATTTTAAGTTCCACTTTCGAGGTTATATACGTAGGGCGTCAATTTTTCTACTCCTTTTTTTCTACTAATAATTATTTCTACCTTATTCTTTTTCCTACTGCATAAAAAAATCTACTAATTTCTTTTTCTACCAATATTAATTTATTGAATTTTCTAACATTCGAAAAACATTAGAACACTGACATCTTCATGACAACTTCACGTTCATTCATAATTTGACACATTTGTAACTTTGATAATATTCTTTCAACTTCTTTTAAAATTATGGACGTGGAACTGATTAAAACATCTCGAAGTACGTTGTTGCACATTGGGGGATATTTGTATTCCAAAAACAATGAAAAAAACGGGCGAGTAAATTGGAAGTGCCGCCAATATCCGGAGTGCAGCGCTCGAGCGGTGACCCGTTCTTATTTAACCTCTTGAGGGGTCCGGATGAATCGCCTCACCAGAGACATGCACCCAACATGGAAGAAGTCGAAGCCGAGAAAATAAAGGTTGAATTAATGAATCAGGTTGGTGGTATGGTGTTCACGGGGTTTTTACCTTCAGAATCGCCTGAAACGCAAAGCGGAAGATCACCCGGAAGCTCCACCTGTGCAACTGCTCCGGAGCGAATTGCATGATGTGCCTTCCGAAATATTAGCCTTGCTTCCTGATCGACCTAACTTAACCAGAGCTATCCAACGCCAAAGACTCCAAAACATGCCGACCAACCCCACTGACATAAATGATTTGGAAGAAATTCCACAAAGGTATCGGGATACGGCAGGTGGCGAAAAATTTTTGCAGTACGATTCTTGGGATACGGATGAAATAGAATCGGTCGGGCGACTAATCATTTTTGCGACAAAAGAAAATTTGAGGCGCCTCATGAGAAGTTCCAATTGGTACGTCGATGGGACCTTCAAGGTAACTTGATTGATTTGATTTAAATTTTGATTTGATTTGATTTGATTTCGGTTTATTCGGTTGATTCCGAATTAAAAATGACAGGAATCAATCGAGACAGCAGCAAGAAGACCGAATCAGCAACGTGGTGCTTCAGTACGAAGAACGAAAAAATGAAATTTTATTGTACCTTAAAGACGTCGGACATTACATTACATTTTAATAAAAATTCAGTTTTTCATTGACGTTTGAGTATTATTATTTTGGGTAGATAATAACAATAGTAGAAAAAAATTAGTAGAAAAATCGGAGTAGAAAAAATGGAGTAGAAAAAACGTCGTACAATCGGTTATATATGGTCGTATTTTCGGCTAAATAAGCACATTACAGATACAAATTACACACATGATGAAATTATCTCCAAAATGAGGACGTAATTCATCCAATTTGTAGTGTTATCTTTATTAATTCAGCCAATATCACGATATTAGTTTTACCCTAGATTTGACGTCTACTGACGTTTATTTAAAATAATGGATATATAAATCGAGATTGATTATTAAATCACAGGTAATTTAATCTACGATATAAATAATAGATGGCACTTTCGTACGATAACTAGGAT
Organism: Philonthus cognatus; assembly: GCA_932526585.2. NCBI lineage: Eukaryota > Metazoa > Arthropoda > Insecta > Coleoptera > Staphylinidae > Philonthus > Philonthus cognatus. The sequence continues at coordinate 102,308,051 of OW052244.1, forward strand.
ATTTACTGCAATAATAAAATAGATAATAACAAATAATACTTTTATATTTAATTCACTGTTTTTACTCAAATTAAATTTGTACGGCATATCCAGTTTGGTTAGTAGACACAGCTTAATTTAAATACAATTAAAATAATTTAATACATATTACATAACCAAGCAAAATTATCTGATTTAAGGCTAAGTATGGCCACACGTTTTTCTATAAAATAATAAGATGCAGATAAACATTTTATTATGCTTAGGCGATTTTATGTGTTTTTAAGTTAGGTAAGTAGAAAGGTTTGCAATAGAATAAATTGCGAAGGTCTTTTTGCGCAAGTTAAATATTTCACATACTTCTAGGTTAGGTTAGGTTAGGAGAAAGGCTTGCAATAGAATAAATTGCGTATGTCTCTTTGCAGACGATGACTATTCCACATACTTTTAGAATAGGTTAGGAGAAAGGTGTTCAATAGAATAAACTGCGTAAGTCTCTTTGCGCACGGTGACTATTCCACATACTTGTAGGTTAGGTTATGTTAGGAGAAAGGTTTGCAATAGAATAAATTGCTTAAATCTCTTTGCGCACATTAATTATTCTACATACTGTTAGGTTAGGTTAGGTTAGGTGAAAAGTTTGCAATAGAATAAATTGCGTAAGTCTCTTTGCGTGTACGGAACAGCTCCTGAATATTTAAATATTAACATTAATATATATTACATTACATTTATTACATTTTAATACATCTATTTTTTGATATCGTAAATTAGAATATCTATGATTCTAATTTACGATATAAAAAATAGATGGCGCTAGATGTATTAAAATGTAATCTTGATTGATGTGAATCAATCTTGATTTATATATCCATTATTTTAAATAAACGTCAGTAGACGTCAATTTTAGTGTAAAATTAATATCGTGATATTGACTGAATTGATGGAGATAACACTACAAATTGGATGAATTACGTCATCATTTTGGACATAATTTCATCATGTGTGTAACAGGTATCCCTAATGTGCTTATTTAGCCGAAAATACGACCATATATAACCTGAAAAGTGGAACTAAAAAATTTAATTCGTGGCCAAACGGTAAGTCGCCTTTACCAAGATTACTTTAGATTCGTGCGTCCCATGCACGTTTACCCCGATTCCGTTTTCAGAATTTAAAAATCAAGGTAAATCGATATACAACGAACCCAGAAAATGTACTGCTAACGTATTTTTCTGAATTATCCGCCAAATAAAAACCACCGATATGGTGGTCACATTACTCTATGCTCAAATCGACACTAAATCTAAATAATAATATCGATATTAGCAAATTTTCAAAATTATTTACGTTTATAAAACGCGAGAATGATTCATATCAACCCAAAAAGTCCAAGATATTTACACAAGAGGAAATTAAAAAGTTTATTGAAGATGCTCCAGATGATTTATTCTTAATGATGAAGGTAAGCAACTAATAAGTTAACAAATAAATTTATTACGCTTCATAATTTGTTTAGATTGTTGCAATATTTGGAATTTCGGGAGCTTGTCGTCGTCATGAGTTATGTGACCTGCAGATAGATGACATTCAAAATGCAGAGACTACATTAATTATAAATATCAAAGAATGCAAAAATAAAATTCCAAGAACATTCACAGTTGTTGATGACACATTCACTAAGATGTATTTATAATATGCCTCATTACGACCATCGTCATGCAATCATAAGCAATTTTTTGTTTTTTATAAAAACGGAAAATGTTCGAAGCAATCAGTTGGGATTAACCAGTTTGGTAAAATACTATCTTTGATCGCGCAGTATTTAAAATTGCCACAATTTGAAAATAATACTGGTCATTGCTTCCGTCGGTCATCTGCTTCATTATTAGCTGATTCAGGAGCAGATATAGACTAAGTAAACAGCTGTTCGCGCCGTGGCACCCGCCACCTAGCGGATTTCTGTATAAGCATCATCGGTGTCGGTTGCGTATGAGTTGCATGGTTTTTTATTGTGTAACGTCATAATTTAATGCTGTTCGTGGTATTTGTTCGTACAAAACCGATGTAAATATGCATGTCATAATAAGTTGCGGCTTTGAAACGGTTGACACAACCATTTTCCGACGGAAAAGCCTGTCGAAAGGTAGGAAGCTTTGTGAAAGTTCGCACGTAACCGACGTATCCGAAGAAATAAGAGGAGACGAGAATAATATCTTGCGCGGGGTTGTTTTACGAGAAACACCCGGGGCATTGAACTCCAAAGCAGACACCCTGTACTACAAACAGTCGGTAGAGGTAACCTATACAAAATTGTAATGTTTCTGTGTCATAATGAGATTTCATTTTCAACAAGTTCATTGTAGCACGTAGAATTGTTTGGAAATGTTGTTAAATTATTAATTTACTTATTATTTACAATTACAAATAGAACGCATAATAAGAAATATACGCATTTCATTTAAGCTTTTTAAGTTTCTGCTTATACAATTTAATATACAATTTCAAACAATGTTATTTTCCTTACTCGTAACAGAAGTGCCACTTTCTCCTACTGTTTCACTTAGTGAGAGTGAACTTCTTCAACTTGTAAGACGAAATGTTGTATTTAACGAAGGTGGAAATAGTAATTTTACAGTCGTGTGAAAACTCGCTAAAAACAGAACTCATACTTCTGCTCAGAACTCCCGTATGACGAAATGACAACCGGCACCGATGCTGCTTAGGCTTAAAACCGCGTGGCGGCGCTGCAATCGCCGCTTACTTAGCCTATAACAGCAGTCAAAAGACACGGCGGATGGAAATCCTCGCATGTGGCAGAAGGTTATGTGGAGAATTCACTGGAAAACAAGAAACAAACATCTTGTAAAATTTTTGGCAACATAGATGATCCAAAACCTTCAACTTCTACTTCATTCGTCAACGTGACCAAAGAAACTATAATCTCAGAAAAACAAATCGAAGAGGATAAAATACAGAAAAATAGTTATATCAAATATATCGCATTGTTCTAATTTAAACATAAATATTAATATTAATAAATAATTTTTTTAAGGTCGTAGATAAAGTTTTGTAGATAACTCGTGTGTGAAGGGCTTTTGCGCACTCTTTGCGATTATGGCACTCGCCTAGCGGCTCGTGCCTTAAACTCGCAAGTCGTGCGCAAAAGCCCTACTTCACACACTAGTCACCTAAATAACTATTAATGTTGCTACAATATTGATATAACGTTATTTGTTTGTTTTTTGCTCACTGGCAAGGCTGTTAAAAAATACGTTTTTTCATTTTATTTAAAACAAACAGTTTTTTTAAACAAAACGTGTTTTTTTTTCATTTTTTTCAAAAGCCTTACTTCACACACTAGTCACCTAAATAACTATTAATGTTGCTACAATGTTGATATAACGTTATTTGTTTGTTTTTTGCTCACTGGCAAGGCTGTTAAAAAATACGTTTTTTTATTTTATTTAAAACAAACAGTTTTTTTAAACAAAACGTTTTTTTTTTTTCATTTTTTTCAAAAGCCCTACTTCACACACTAGTCACCTAAATAACTATTAATGTTGCTACAATGTTGATATAACGTTATTTGTTTGTTTTTTGCTCACTGGCAAGGCTGTTAAAAATTACGTTTTTTTCATTTTATTTAAAACAAACAGTTTTTTTTAAACAAAACGTGTTTTTTTTTTCATTGAAATAGCGTTGAAAACATTACCAATGTTTAAATCGTGTTTAAAACGGGCTTAAAACAGAACATACCCCACTGAGCAAACACATTCAAGTAATACTGAATGATTTAAATTAAATTTAAATTAAAACACTTGGTTTGTTTCACTTATTTATATTTTTGCTTCACTTATTTATATTTTCTAGTTTCTAGTTTTCTAGTTTCGACCATTGGTCATCTTCCTTGAAGATGACCAATGGTCCAACACATCCGACTAGTTTCGACCATTGGTCATCTTCAAGGAAGATGACCAATGGTCGAAACTATAAACTAGAAAACTAGAAACTAGAAAATATAAATAAGTGAAACAAACCAAGTGTTTTAATTTAAATTTAACTTAAATCATCTAGTATTAGATTCAAATATGTTTCACCACGGGTTAAGTGAGAAATTAATTAAAGATACATTCAAGTAATGTTTCATCAACATTATTACAACGTTTAATGTTGCTACAATGTTGATATAATGTTATTTGTTTGTTTATTGCTCAGTGGGACAGGGCATTTTTCTTTTAAGTATACATATCCCGATAAATACAGCGTTTTTTAAATTTGCGGGAATTCCTTGTTTCAAAGCGTATAATTTGAGACTTTAAACGAGTGTTTTCCACTCCCAGACTAAACATGAAGTAAAATTTCGAGTTTGGAAAAGCCTGAAAATTTGGATTGGCCGCATAGCGCAGCGGAGCGGCCAATCCAAATCAGAATCAGTGTTTTTAAGCGTTGCACCACGCTTAAAAACACTGATTCACAGTGAAGTTCAAAAAACACACACATACAACAACGATTATAGGCAACCTAAAATACGTTAGAGTAATTGGGTTGCCTATAATCACTATTTTAAACAATTTGTTCAGCTCAGAATTTGACTCACGTTTTATTCACATCTACATATTAGATTGCTAAGGCCGTATATTTTAAACTTACTGATATTTTAGTGTTTTATACGTGTGGCGCATGAAGTAAAATTTCGAGTTTAGAAAAGCCTAATTTGGATTGGCCGCTCCGCTTCGCTACGCGGCCAATCCAAATTTTCAGGCTTTTCTAAACTCGAAATTTTACTTCATGCTTAGTCTGGGAGTGGAAAACCCTCGTTTAAACATTCAAATTGAAATCTTTAAAAAAAACAACGAATTTCGTAAAATGTCCAGTGTATGCATTTGATAAATACATTTAATTAAACGAGGGTTTTCCACTCCCAGACTAAACATGAAGTAAAATTTCGAGTTTAGAAAAGCCTGAGAATTTGGATTGGCCGCGTAGCGCAGCGGAGCGGCCAATCCAAATTAGGCTTTTCTAAACTCGAAATTTTACTTCATGCGCCACGCTTAAAAACACTGATTCACGGTGAAGTTCAAAAAACACACACATACAACAATGATTATATATAATGGCGTCGACAGCTACAGCCGTCGGTACAAATAACGCGAAAATAATCAAGTGCAATAAGTGCAAAAACAAAATTGTAGCCACCGTAAATGAGTGTAACATCTGCCAGAAGCATTACCATCCGTCCTGTTTGGATTTGCATTACCCAGGATGTACTGCAGCCCTCACAAGATCCCAGAGCACAAGTGAGGTTATGGATGGGCAACCAGACGCGAACACCAACGATGAAGTGAGTACTCTAAAAAAAGATAACGCTTTATTGCGCAAACTAGTATCTGAAATAGAGGAAAAAACCAAGCTAATTCATGAAAACTACACCCTAAAAGAACGAATTAATTCGCTACAAAATTTGCTAAAGACAGTTACAGAATGCAAATGCAAACAACCCAATATGTCAACAAACCAAAACCAATTGGAACCTAAGTCAGCTACCAAGAACAAGAGGGCAGCACACACCATGGATAAATCAAAATTACAGAAATCGTCCTCAAATACAATTCCAATAGTGGAGGAAGATTACTGCAACAGTAATGCACTGCAGGTTGGTGCTGCCATCCATCCTGAAATTGAAAAACCCCGTCACCTAAACGAAAATACGAATAAGTCAGAAAATTCTACCGATGATACTTATAAATGGAAGACCGTCCAACGGAAAAATAGGCCGCCCAGGAAGAATATCCAAGGGACTTCCAGTTCCCAGTCTACGCTAAAGGGAGTGCAAAAACGTGCTCATCTTCACGTCTACAGAGTACATCCAGAGGCCGTAGTGGAGGACATAAAAGCGCATTTGCAGAACAACAAAATCGAATTAATTCAATGCGAACAACTAAATTCGCGCCGACCGGAGGAGTACGCGTCCTTTAAAATAACTGTTCCCTTCAGCTGCCTCGAAAAAGTGGAAGATCCGGCACTGTGGCCCACTGGAGTATTGCTAAGGCGTTTTTTATTCCACCCGAGGGGTACTCCAACCACCCCGCCACTGGAACTGAAGACTGCTTGAGACATGTTACCGCGCCGCTTCTATTCTACATAAATATCCAATGTATGCGGAACAAACTGGATGAATTAGAAGCATTCATAGTAGATAAGAATATCAAGGTAATTGCTCTTACTGAACACTGGCTAACGTCAAATGAAGCCTTAAGCTATAAACTAAATAACTTTCATATTGCAGCTTGTTTTAGCAGACATACGGCAAAAAATGGTGGCTCTTTGGTTATGTTAAGAGAGGGTCTCGAGTACGAGGTTCTAACTTTCCTCAATGACTTATCTGAGGAATTAACTTGCGAACTATCAGGCATAGTCTTAAACGAGTGCAACATAATTGTAATATCATTGTATAGATCACCAAATGGTAATTTTGATGACTTTCTGAAAATAATTGAAAATATGTTGGGACGTTTGAATTTGTGCTCGAGGACAGTTTATATTTGCGGTGATTACAATGTACATTTCAACCGAAGTGATCGAAATTCACTGGAATTATGTAACGTCTTTGCATCTTTTGGTCTATATAAAACCACAAATCAGGCCACTAGACAGGAAGTATGCATCGATAACATATTCACCAACAAATACAATGCCAGCATGGATATCGCAAAAGTAATTAATATAGGTGTTTCCGATCATCGGGGAATGTACATTGAAATAAAAAATCAAAACATAATAACAAAAAATATCGTGCGACCTATCACACAGTCAGGTAAAATTGAATTTTATAATATCCTGGACTCTTATGACTGGAATGTAATCCTGGATGAAAATGCTGATACGAATCTGGCTTGGCATATCTTTCTAAAGAATGTAACTTACGCCGTTGAACATGCTTTTCCCCAACGTATTAAACGCATTGAGGACAAGAAAAGTAATATTCATTGGTTCACCCCTGAACTTATGCAATTGAGAGATCGCCTTCATTTTCTCAAAGAGGCGAGTCAAAGAAACGTGTCTGTACTAGCAGAATACAGAAGAAAGAGAAAAGAGTACAAAATGCGTATTAGAGACGCGCAGAGGAGAGCCAACGTATATTATATAAGTACCAGTTGTAATTACTCACGAGCGGTCTGGGATGTTGTGAAATCAAAGCTAAATAAAACATCTGATAATAAATCAAATTCTAATCTATCTGCAAGTAAATTCAACGAATTCTTTGCATCTATCCCGGATCAGGTAGTGAACTCGATACCTGATTGTGTGCTAGACCCTATTAGATCAATGCTAACATTAAATACGGGCAGTAAAACGTATTTTAGTTTCACTGAAGTATCTTGTGCCAAAGTTCGCGACATTGTCTATAAGCTGAAAAACACACATACCAAAGATATTTTTGATCTAAATATTAGCTTAATAAAATCCGTCATAGATATAATTATAAGTCCATTAACTTACTTAATAAATCAGGCAATTAAAACAGGAATCTTTCCGGATGAGTTAAAATTAGGGAAATGCATTCCACTACATAAGAAGGGCGATAAGGCCGACATTAATAATTACAGACCAATTTCGATACTGCCCATATTTTCAAAGATAATCGAATTAATATTAGCGGAACAAATTTGTAATTACTTGGAATCAAATAATATTTTGGCAGAGTCACAATTTGGGTTCAGACAAGGCAGATCCACGACTATGGCAACTGAATCTTTCTTGAATTATATTATTGATGCATTTGAGAGTGGCAACATTGCTTTGTGTAACCTCATAGACCTCAGCAAAGCTTTTGATTGCGTTTCGCATTCAATACTGTTAAGGAAACTATATTTCTATAATTTTAAACCTCGCAGCTGCAAACTGATCTTATCATATCTAACAAACAGGAGCCAGAGTGTACTATACGATAATGTCTTGTCACCTAAGGTCGAGTTAGTTCATGGTGTGGCCCAAGGTTCAATCCTAGGCCCACTCTTATTCTTAATATTTATTAATGATTTCCCGGCTCAATTTTCAAAAATATCGATAGTTCAATATGCCGATGACACTACTATCTCGATCAGAGGAGATACGATAGACAATCTGAAGGTCCAATCACAGCCTATTATGCAACAAGCACAAAATTGGTTTGATAGTAATAAGCTGAAACTAAACGCCAACAAAACGGTTCAAAATGTGTTCTCACTTAAACGATCGCAAGCTGTTGAAAAAACATCTATCAAGCTTTTAGGGTTCTCTATCGACACCCAATTAACTTGGGAATCACACGGAATTCTTCTGGAAAATAAATTAGCACGAGGTATTTATATTTTAAGAAATTTAACAAGGTCATTATATATAAGGCAATTAAAGACTGCTTACTATTTCTTCATTCACGCTCATATAACATACGGCATATTGGTCTGGGGGCACTCTGCAATAATGGGCGATTTATTTAGAATCCAAAGAAAAGCAATTCGCGTCTTAGCTGGCTTGGAATACAGAGCTGATTGTAAACAACACTTTATTGATCTAAATATAATGACAGCACCCTGCCTCTTCATTCTAGAATGCCTTCTGCATATAAAAAAAAACTTAAGTAAATACACCTGTAATAGTGCTTACCACTGTTACGAGACCCGAGCAATAGATGACATTCGCATTCCACAGTTTCGTCTATCTAAGGCCAAAACAGGTACAAGATACTTCAGTATAAAGTTTTTTAACATACTTCCTCGGAACATTCGGATTTTGAATGTACAACAATTCAAGCGTTGGTGTAAAAATTATCTTCAATCTCAGGCGTTTTACTCTTTCGAAGAGTACTTAAACAGTTTTTGAGCATATTCGAGCCTTGCCTTGATATTCTTACTGGCAAATTGTGTGTATATATATATAGATATATTTAATTTTTGTTGTCTATTGTTCCATATATTCTTCCCTGACTTGTGTAAGACTGTATCAGTTGTTAGCACCAATAAATGTATTATGATTATAGGCAACCTAAAATACGTTAGAGTAATTGGGTTGCCTATAATCACAGTTTTAAACAATTTGTTCAGCTCAGAATTTGACTCACGTTTTTTTCACATCTACATATTAGATTGCTAAAGCCGTATATTTTAAACTTACTGATATTTAAGTGTTTTATACGCGTGGCGCATGAAGTAAAATTTCGAGTTTAGAAAAGCCTAATTTGGATTGGCCGCTCCGCTTCGCTACGCGGCCAATCCAAATTTTCAGGCTTTTCTAAACTCGAAATTTTACTTCATGCTTAGTCTGGGAGTGGAAAACCCTCGTTTAAACATTTGAATTGAAATCTTTAAAAAAAACAACGAATGTCGTAAAATGTCCAGTGTATGCATTTGATAAATTTTCAGATTTATACACCGAAACTGTGGTACTACACCAAACTAAATTTCCTGGACGACCATATCGATATTAGAAAGCCGTCTTCTCCTTCGGATTTGGAAGAAACCAGTGGTCCCCTATCAACATGTAATATAAAAATGGAGTTAGAGGATTACGAAGTTAGTAATGGAAGAAGTTCGGTCATGTCAGATGAGTACGTACTTCCACAAACAACCCCCGGGACATCTGGCATAAAAAGAAAAAGGGGAGACACGGATGACACAACCTTGGCATTAGCTAAAATTGCAAGTGCGGTGGCAAAACCTGTAGAAGATGAACATGATGCTTTTTGCAAAAACATTTCATATCGTCTTAGGACAATCAAAAACAGAAAACGTTTACTGCAGCTGAGGCATGGCATAGAAAATTTAGTTTTCACTGCAGAGATGGAGGAAGTGGATGATGATTTATTATTTAAAAAAAATGGTGATATGTCTATCATAGCCTTTCCTCGTTAACAATGTGATTTAAATATTAAGAATATGAAAAAATATCTCAAAATTAATTTGTTGTATTTTTATTACTATTATTATTTATAAAAAAATACACAAAAAAAGGAATTTTTGCATTTTTTGCATTGATTGAACAATATTGTTATCAGTAAACCTCTGCCCCCCCGAAATGTTTTTCTAGCTACGGCCTTAGATGTAATGTATCAATCAACGCACATCACATCTAAGGCCGTAGCTAGAAAAACATTTCGGGGGGCAGAGGTTTACTGATAACAATATTGTGTTTGCTCTTTCGGGGCCACTTTTACATCTAAAAAATCAACATTTTAAAAATGTCAGGGTTGGGCGGGGGAGGGGGGGTTAAAACCAGTTAAATATGTATTTACATTATACAGAGAGTTTTTCTTTAAAATATACGTATTCCAAATTCAGCCTATTTTCTGTAAATCTTGAGATATTCCTTGTTTTTTTTTAAAGTTAATTTAAAAGCTTTAAACAAGTGATTTGCACTCCCAGACTAAGCATGAAGTAAAATTTCGAGTTTAGAAAAGCCCCGTGAAAATTTGTCGAGGGTCGCGCAGCGACCCGAGACAAATTTTCTGGGCTTTTCTAAACTCGAAATTTTACTTCATGCGCCACGCGTATAAATCACTAAAATATTGTGAAATTTATGTATATTCGAACTTCGCTTAAAATCTGCGTTTTATAAGCGTGGCGCATGAAGTAAAATTTCGAGTTTAGAAAAGCCCAGAAAATTTGTCTCGGGTTGCTGCGCGACCTCAACAAATTTTCACGGGGCTTTTCTAAACTCGAAATTTTACTTACTTTTACTTTATGCTTAGTCTGGGAGTGGACAACACTCGTTTATAGCTTCGAATTGAACTCTTTTAAAAATCAACGAATGTCAGAAAATTTACAAATTATGCAAGTTTACCCACTGAAATATAGTAATACTGGAACGCGCTCTGGCGACGCCAGCGCGAGCCGACAGAGATAGCGAGTAACGGGTCTTGTGTCTCCGTCGTACTTTTGTGCCGTGATGTACGCCGCCTGACTTTAGTTCTAATGCGCATGCGCGAGGAGCGTGAGACAATGACACAAGACCCGTTGGTCGCTGTCTCTCTCGGCTCGCTTTCTTAACCCAGCGATCATAGGCAGTGCGCGTTCCAGTATTACTATATTTCAGTGAGTTTACCATGAAGAAACCACATTTAAATTCAGCGCGCATTTGTGACGTAAGCGATCTCTACCCCCACTCTAAAATCTTCGATTCTGTCGATCCTTCATACCGTATACTCGACCGTCCTTGGTTAAATCCCTATCTAAATGACTGAATCGTACGATCAATTTCGGGAATACTGGCAACTGTGACCGGCCCTGATCTAAATCATAGAAAATTTGATAGAGTAGACATATCGAAAATCTTGGTTTTTTAACCCCACTTTTACTGCCAACTTAAAATTATTTCGCCTGAAAATATTTGACCGATCATGGCCACTTAGGACATTACGGCCATTTACGGCTATATAGCTTTTGCCGACTAAAATTAATTTGGCAGTAAAAAGTGGGCGTTAAATCCCTATCTAAATGACAGATTTTATACGACTGAATCGTACGATCAATTTCGAGAATACCGGCAGCTGTGACCGGCCCTGACCTAAATCATAGAAAATTTGATAGAGTAGACATATCGAAAATCTTGGTTTTTTTAACCCCTTTTTACTGCCAATTTAAAATTATTTCTAGTGAAAATATTTGACCGAACATGGTCACTTAGGACATTACAGCCATTTACGGCTATATAGCTTTGGCCGACTACTATTACGTTGGCAGTAAAAAGTGGGCTTAAAAAAGTAACATTTTCATGTATTCACTCTAACAAGTTTTCTATGACATAGATAACCTCAAAAAATTATTCCGGTTTAATTTACAAAATTTACAACTGACGGGGCTTGGAAGAACCAATCGTTTATCAAAAAAACTGAATTCTGCTATATTATTTTTCTAATCAGGGGGCTAGTTAACGTAAAGCATCAAGATTTCAAAGTGGAAGAAAAGCTAACCTGACGCGAATCAAAATACCATTTTTAAAATCTGTGAATTCACTACAAGCTTTTGGATGGTTTTTCAGTTAAATCTGAGTAAGTATTGGTTTTTAATTATTTTCACCACTCTCTCCGGTTGATTTTCACTTTAATTATCGCGTTTATTCGGCGGGAGAAAGCACAGTTCCTAAATTCTAATTGTTTTATCAATAAAAAACGTTTTAACTCTGTATAACACAATTAATTGTGTTATACAAAGTTAAAACGTTTTTAGTGGTAAATTAACATGTATAACGAAATAGAAGCCTCCACAATACAAAATTTCTAATTGTTTTGATTAGAAATAAACAAAATTATTGATTATTATAAAATCGAGTGAGTTTGTTTGTTGATGGGAATTTGTTGGAACACGTAAGTATGGTCTGCTTTTTTTGATTGCTTGCTTAACAATTATTAATTTTTTACAAATTCATGTTAATAACCATGAATTCAATTCTACTTAGGTCCACTTTTACAAACATAAGGTATCTCACCGTTAGTAGGTCGTCGTTATCTTCCAACTGAGTTTAAACTTTTGCTAAGCAGCGTTGGATTTTACAAATGCTGTCGACTTATCAATGCAGTCTTTGCTTTATTGCTAGTCCGCCCAAAATTAAACATATCAAATAGAGCAGTGGAGAGGGATAGGGAGGTATCTCATGCTTCATCAACCATGTAATGAAGACTCAAGGTAACTCGATTTACCTAACGAAGTTTTACTCTCAGATTGTAAAATCACAATTGATCATTTAACTTGAAGCCAGCATTAACGGCAGAATACCTAATGTTTGTAAAAGTGGAGTGAGTGTGAGTGAGTGTTTTGTGAGCTTAATATTTTAGTATCAATTGTTGTTAAGCCTACTGTGTATATCAACTAAATGTAAACGTTTCTAAAAAACCAAATAGTGTAATTGCATTCGAGACATAACAGTTCACTTCCTATTCGTAGGTAGAACATGGAAAAGGCAAAGCTGGACACGCTCGACTCTGCGGGGATGAGCAGACGATCAACTGGCCAACCCCTTAAAGCTCAGCGGGGATGAGCAGATGGGCAACTCAGTGGACTCCTTTAACCTCACCCAAGAGGAGCAGGATAAAAGATAAAACGATGCGAGTGGGGCAGTAACTCAATCTTCCGATTTGGTAAAGCTAATTTGAGTGGTAAGGATTCTCTGGATAACACAGACACTGATTTAAACGAAACATGAAACGATGAGAATAATAATATTTAAATTATATATATGTATTTTTTGATCCGATGATCCTGGCATAGGTTCTCACCACAGCCATATCTCATTGTATAAATATTGTAACATATATTTAGACGTCACGACACATTTACACCACACCCAGGGACACGATGAGATATTATTTTTAAATAACAACTCCCCGTGCACGGGAGTCGAACATGGTCTGTGGCTTGCCGAGCAATATACTATCTGGCAACGTTACCGCTCGGCCACAACCTGCCCTTATAATATATTTAAATAATATAAACGTAGATTCTTCAGATAACAAAACATTGGGACACGATGAGATATTATTTTTAAATAACAAATCCCCGTGCACGGAAGTCGAACCCGGTCTGTGGCTTGCCGAGCGATATAGCATCTGGCAACGTTACCGTTTGGCCACAACCTGCCCTTATAATATATTTAAATAGTATAAACGTAGATTTTCAGATAACAAAAACATTGACGCTAGGTGATTTTCATATTTTGTTTGTGTGTTTTTCTTTTGTTTATCCCGTATTGTAGCTGTCAATCATCTCCACTGTCTCTTTTTGACAATTTTTTTTTACAGAGAAAATGTCATTTTCAAAGTGAATTGACAATAGTGGTGGGACCAACAGAAAGTAAACGACATTGACATAAATTTACAATATCGACCTCACCAAGATGATTACATTGATTAATGTTGGGCTGCTCGCTAATTAAATTATTAAATTGAGATTTCAAATTATTAATTATCTTTTTAATTTATGTTAATTATTTAAAGCTTAATTTTTTTGGATTACATTAAAAAGACATTTTACATAAAAATAAATGGTTGTTTTTCATCACTAACATCCAAAGTATCCATGACCAATCTGAAATGTTAAATTTCCCTGACTTTTCCCTGATTCAAGATATTGTCAGTGTTTTTCGAGTTTAGAAAAGCCTACAAATTTGGATTTGCTGGTGCGACTTGCTTCCAAATTGTCATGCTGTTCTAAACTCAAAAATTTACTTCAAGTTTAATCAAAAAGTGGAAACACTATTGGAAGTTTCAAATTGAACACTTTTGTAAAGAATCCTATTTAACTTAGTCCCAGTTAAATAGGATTCTTATCCTGGCAAATGGAGCATCAAACTAACCTAAATGCCGTTACATATGACATAATCTAACTACAATCTAGCTAGTGATAGGTTATATAACCTAACCTAGGATTAAGGATTGGTTGTCGGGAGGGCAGCCGCAGCCAAGTTTTAGACCCATTGTAGCGCCTCCTTCCTGATGGTCAGATCCACTCCACACTAACCTAACCACCCAATCAAATTAGTTGAGGGTTACTTAAATAATTGGCATACAACATAACCTTCGGACCCTCCTCCGTAAGCTGCGTCCCTGAACTTAAGTAGCAGTTAAAGTGGTCTTAGGTTAGGCCATTTACCATGAATAACCTGCAACTAATATGAGTATTCGATCGAGCTGCTCGATCATTTGTAAGAATCGAGTACTGTTATTCCTTACTTCACTTTTTATTTTTATGTTAGATGTACATTTCGAGACACAAGGTGCTCATTATCAATAACAAACTGTTTGTTATTGATAATGAGCACCTTGTGTCTCGAAATGTACATCTAACATAAAAATAAAAAGTGAAGTAAGGAATAACAGTCTTTCTATTTGTGATTAATCACTTCACGTAAACTCGAAACAATACAGTTAAGAATCGAGTAGTCGATTGATTTTGATTGATCTTGCCCATTACTGGTAACTTGTGTTTTCAGAATGTCCACACAGACTCACGTCCAACGAGTGCGTCTCTTGTACAAAACCATATTCAGGCTCCACAGGGGCTTACCAGTGGAACTCGAAGTCTTGGGCAACAATTACATGAAAGACGAATTCAAAAGGCACAAGAATTGCAAGCCGGAAGAAGCTAACGTCTTCATGAACGAATGGACGGTTAGTGTGGGGGAAAAGCAAGCATTTTTTAAATTATTAATGACGTTTCTATGTTACCTTAGGATTATGCGATGACGATTGCAAAGCAGTTGGGTTTAAAAGGTCCAAAAACTGCCA
The DNA here is from genome assembly GCA_932526585.2 of Philonthus cognatus. NCBI lineage: Eukaryota > Metazoa > Arthropoda > Insecta > Coleoptera > Staphylinidae > Philonthus > Philonthus cognatus. The sequence goes on from OW052244.1 coordinate 102,323,289, forward strand.
CGTCGGAGTTAGGGAGGCCGTTGAACGAAGGAGATTTGGAACTTTTCAGGGAGGAGCAAATTGTACAACTGTACGAGCTAATGCGGGCTGCAAGAAATGAGGATGAAAAACGATGATATTTGCTTATTTAATAGTGGGGTATTCAAACTATAGATGAAATTTATTTAAATAAATGTTTGTTTTAAAAGCAATTTTATTTTATATTCAATATTAATTGCTACAATCATAATGGTGGACACATCACCATATTAACAATGATTAGAGGCAACCCAACAACTCTAACATATATTAGGTTAATGATTTCGATAGCTAACGCCATCTAATGCTTTATAGTGATATATTAGGTAGCCTATAATCGTTGTTGTATGTATGTGTTTTTTGAACTTCACTGTAAATCAGTGTTTTTAAGCGTGGCGCATGAAGTAAAATTTCGAGTTTAGAAAAGCCTAATTTGGATTGGCCGCTCCGCTTCGCTACGCGGCCAATCCAAATTCTTAGGCTTTTCTAAACTCGAAATTTTACTTCATGCTTTGTCTGGGAGTGGAAAACACTCGTTAAAAGCCAAAAATTAACCGCTTTTAAACAATGAATTTCCATAAATTAAAAAAAAACGCTGTAATTATCGGGATATGTATACTCAAAAGAAAAATGCCCTGTATATGACAAACTACATCAGAACAAGAAATATGAGGTCTAAAACACTTATAACTTATTATTTCAACCATTTTACGATATTCTCAACACTTACCACAGAAATAGAGCATAATTCACTTTTTTAAAACTAAATGAAAATTATTAGTAAGAGTTCTACAAGAAAATTTATGCAATAAACAAAAAATGTAAATTTTTTGGGTATCTACAACTTTTATTTGAAACATTTTTCAATGTGTACTATGGATTAAGACAAAAAAGTCACATTTCCAAGAATATTATTAAATAAAAGAATTAAGTCTCCTTTCGTCACAGGATTTATTTAAAAATCGCAAATGTACATTTCGGTCACGATGTGACCATTATCAATGCTTAACTATGTAAATGTAAATAGTTAAGCATTGATAATCGTCACATCGTGACCGAAATGTACATTTGCGATTTTTAAATAAATCCTGTGAAGAAAGGAGACTCAATTCTTTTATTTAATAACTTCGTTCACCTTCACGTAACTCAACAATAATTTAATTATCCAAGAATATTGTTGTTTTCTAAATAAAATAAAATGATAGCTTGTTGAAACACCCTTTATATAATTATTTTGACTTCATGATAATACAAGGCACCACATTTCTTTTGCAACCAAATGTGTAGCTATTAAATAAATGCTTTGTCATCTATTGACACAAATTAATAATTCAAATTCAAGTAAAAAATAAAATTTTATTTAACAATTAATACAAATAAAATCAATTATTTAAATGCTTGCAATCCTGTTATAGCCCTACCCAATATTAATGCATGAATATCATGTGTACCTGCAATGAAAAAAGACAGATTTATGTAATTTCATTTATTTATCACATAGATCAATTTTTATACGAACCTTCGTAAGTGTTGACACTCTCCAAGTTCATAACGTGCCTAATGATGTGGTATTCGTCATGAATGCCGTTTCCTCCTAGCATGTCTCTAGCAGTTCTCGCTATCTCCAGGGCTTTTCCTGCGTTGTTTCGTTTTAACATTGAAATCATTTCAGCGGTATGTCTGAAAATAAAGGGTGTTTAAATATTCTGCTAAACCCGTGCGTTAAGACGGACGTATAATAATCGTAACTTGAAAAAAAAAATACAAAGGAGAAATATACAATATAAACTTATAAAATATCTGCTCACTTATTTTCATCCTTGAGCCTTCCGACGTGCAGACAAGCCTGCAACCCCAGAGCGATCTCCGTCAGCATATCGGCCAACTTCTTCTGTATAAGCTGGTTGGCCGCCAGCGGTCTTTGGAACTGCGTCCTCTCCAAAACGTACTGTCTGGCTTGATGGAGGCAGGCCTCGGCCGCCCCTAAGGCCCCCCACGCGATGCCGTACCTGGCGTTGTTTAGGCATCCGAACGGCCCGGCGAGTCCCTCCACCTTGGCCAATAAATTGTCCTCTGGCACTACCACATTATCCATGAGGATCATGCCGGTAGCAGAAGCACGCAGCGAGAACTTCCCCTCGATTTTCGGTGTTTGCAGGCCCGTTGGATTGTCACGCCGGTCGATTATAAAGCCCCTTATTTTACCGTCATGCTGGCACTTAGCCCACACGATGCATATGTCGGAAACTGGGGAATTTGTAATCCTAAGATTCAATAACATTCTACTTTATATCATGCATACACTACTTAGTGGTTTTTAAAACAAAGAAGAGGGGCCCGCCGTGGCCGAGCGGTTGAGCCGCCGGTTTCGCCAATCGGACACGGAGGTGATCTGGGTTCGATTCCCAGCGGAGGCGAGTAATTTTTCTAACGAAAAATACTCGTCTCCGGTTCCATGGATGTGTGTGAATGTGTTGTGACGTCCAAATAGTCGAAATATATGTTAATATAGATATTATAAAAAAATCAACGTTAGTGGCTGAATGGTAATACCTATGCCAAACAAAACAAAACAAAAAAAAAAAACAAAGAAGAAAGAAATGCAAGGATATTATATTTAAAACAGGAAATCACTAAATAATAATAATCAAAACGTTCAGACTTCTAATGTCAAAGTGAATTATCAGTGTCATTAATCTATATAAACTTTATACTGTAAAGTTGAACTGTGCACTCATTTAATGTATAAATTAGAGTAGGCTTTGAATCTTAAATTTGGTGAAGAAAAACAAAGGTATATCCTTTGATAATGATCTGTAAAGATCGAAACACGTGTTAGGAAACTGAAAATAAAATAATGGAACATAACAAGTGTTTTCTTAACCAAATTTGAATATCCGGTTCCATCAAGAGTGTAGCGCAACAAGCATTAACTTTATTTGAATCTTAAATTAGATCGACACATAGTTTACCATAATCTCATAATAATCATTCTGGGCAACCGCACAAAAAAAATAGATTCTATCCCACTGAGCAAAGCGAAACGTTGCGTTTTAAGTTGCATGAATGTTGAATAAATCCTAAATGTCTGCCTGCAGGAACGTTGTTGCTGCACCATTGACAAAGCAACGCCTATGCAACGCGAGTGATTACTCGTATTTGTGTGCAACCCATACGAATGAATGTATGTATGTATATTAAGTTGCATACTATGAATACATGTACAACCCGATGTGCAGCAATTAAATGAACGTTATAGGAAGGTTTCTCAATGCAAAATTTGTTTCTGGGTTTAAATGGGTCAAAAAGTACAAATATATATTGATAATAAGAAAACAATAAAAAAAAACTCTTACAATAAGTAATGTATAGTCTAGAGGAGACAGTACCCCGGAACCTAGGTACCCAGTACCGTTAAACTCTGAAAATATTAAAATATTGTTAACAAGTGCATGAACTTCAGTTGAAATCAGCAGCTCATATGCGTGGCGCATGAAGTAAAATTTCGAGTTTAGAAAAGCCCAGAAAATTTGTCTCGGGTCGCTGCGCGACCCTCGACAAATTTTCGCGGGGCTTTTCTAAACTCGAAATTTTACTTCATGCTTAGTCTGGGAGTGGAAAAGAATCGTTTAAAGCTTTCAGTTGAACTCTTTTAAAAAAGCAACGAATATCTGAAGATTTACAGCATTTAATTGGGACATGTTTACGTGAATGAAAAACTCTCTGTATGTTCAATGTGTAAATCCCGATGCTGCATTACAGCAACAGTTTCAACAATTATACAATGTTAAAAATGCAATGTTACCATTTTATATAATAATAATATTTATTCACGGATCAACCATTTTACAGCAACATACATGTAGTATAAAAATATAGGTACAGTAATTTAAAGATAACAATAATAAAAGCCATGCAAATACAATAAAGAAATGACAAAAATATATATAAATTGTTTACATCTAGCTACAAATTTAATATATATCCAATGTTTACAATACAATGTTGCATAAAAGTCAAATTGTAATGATTATATAACGTTGTGTTACTTTACCGCAATATTTTTGAAATGTTATAAAACAATGTTGAATTTTAGTATCACTTTCAACATTTAGGTAATGAGCTTAAAGAGCTTAAAAACCTTTCTCTTAGAAAAATTATATTACGATATAAATCATATTATCAAATAATATTTATTGTATAACATAATTATAAGAAACTAATTTATATTATGTAACATTTCTCTTTTTTGACGCTTCTAATACTGTACGATATATGTAACTACAGTAGAACCTCGCTATACCGGGCCTCGAGATACCGTGATTCGGATATATCGAAGTCATTTTTCAGGTTTCTTTTTTTTTTAAAGATGTTAATTTGAACAATTGACTGCGTACCGCCCTGATTAGGTAAAACGTTCCGGCGTCATTATTGTATTATATAGTATGTCTTGTTATGTAGGTGGCTACTGCACATACCTGCATTAAGCCTATTATGTTAAGGGGATTAGTAAATACTGGGTCCCTTGAATATATATATGTATATACATATATATATATATATTTATTTTTAGGTTTTCGCGAGCAAAATATAACTGGCTTGAGTTTTTTGGGCTCCTTTCTCACGTTGGTTGATTTATTTGTGCTCTACGTTTCGGCAGCATCACTTCTGCCATCCTCAGGAGCTTTTTTGTATACTAAGTGATGGATGTCACGTTCACTCAGTATACAAAAAAGCTCCTGAGGATGGCAGAAGTGATGCTGCCGAAACGTAGAGTGCAAATAAATCAACCAACGCGAGAAAGCAGCCCAAAAAACTCAAGCCAGTTATATATATATATATATATATATATATATATATGCGCGTGTGTGTATGTGACTATTATATATATACCGTGTTTTCCTTATATCGTGCTAGGTATAGCCAAAAGCCATCCCGGTATAACAAGGTTCTACTGTATATGTATCTGTTCAGTCAATGGAATAAATTATTATTATTATTATTATATAAATCAATATTGCATGGAAAACGTTTATACAATGTTTGTAAGTTTGCTAAAACTTTGTTGTAATAATTTGAATACAATGTTTTATTTTCGTATCATGTTCAATATTCGTGCAATATTTAAAAAGTTTCCGTGTTCAGTGGGATAATATTTACAAATCAAAGTTATAGGCTTAAATTATTGTTGAGTTACGTGAAGGTGAACTAAGTTATTAAATAAAAGAATTGAGTCTCCTTTCTTCACAAGATTTATTTAAAATCCCAAATGTACATTTCGGTCACGATGTGGCCATTATCAATGCTTAACTAACAGTTATTGAGTCTCCTTTCCTCACAAGATTTATTTAAAATCGCAAATGTACATTTCGGTCACGATGTGGCCATTATCAATGCTTAACTAACAGTTAAGTATTGATAATGGTCACATCGTGACCGAAATGTACATTTGTGATTTTAAATAAATCTTGTGAAGAAAGGAGACTCAATTCTTTCATTTAATAAAGTTATAGGTTATAATTATCACCTTCATTACTCCTTATTTTTGACTCGAGCATGGAACATTTTAAATTGCAAGACTAGATAAAATAAGTGATTATTATATGTTGACATAAGGACTATCTAACACTCACCATGTTTTGCTTCCGTTAAGTGTATAAGTTTTCTTCTCTTTGTCGTATTTGGCAGTCGTTTCCATTGAAGCCACATCACTACCGTGATTCGGTTCTGTCAAACCGTAACATCCGATTATCTTTCCCTTTGCTAAAAACAAATAATATTTTGACAATGAATTGGTATTTGTCTTGTAGATTCGAATGAAACACATTTGGGTTTTACTTCGAACAGCATTCGGTCAACTTGTCGAAAATGGTCTTCACCTCCGATTTCAATGAAACTTGGTGAAAAAATTCCTCTCAGCAAGCACATAATGGGAAAAATAACAACTAGTGGCGGTCGGAATCGAATTAGGTTAGGTTAGGATAGGTTAGGTTAGGTTAGGTTCTTTTTCTTCTTCGAATCGTATATCGTTGCGTGGCACCGATACCTCAAGTTTTCGCGATCTAGCGAATCATCATCATCACACACACACACACACACACACACACGCACACACACAACACACGCGAAAGACACGGTACATTGAATAAATAGATGAATAAACAAAAAAATGTTTTTGAAGGTCATACGATTCCGACCGCCACTAGTTATTATTTTTCTCGTAATGTGCTTGCTGAGCAGAATTTTTTCCCAAAGTTTCGTCAAAATCGGAGGTGAAGACCATATTCGACAAGTTGACCCAGCATTCGAAAAAAAAATTCCACAATTAAAACTTAAAATGTACAAATATTAACTCACCCAATTCTGGTAGATATTTTTGTTTTTGTGAGTCACTGCCGTACATTTCAATGGCCCCCATGACCAGGGAAGATTGCACGCTCACAGCCGATCTGTACCCGCTATCCACTTTTTCCACTTCTCTCGTCAGCAACCCGTACGCCACATTGGAGACGCCGGCGCAGCCGTACCCCTTGATGGTGCACCCCAAAACCCCCAGTTCTCCCATTTCGGACATGATTTCTTTATGGAAAACTAAAAAAATAAACCCAAGTGAGTATTTTAAATCATTCCAAATCACAAACTTACCCTCGTTTCGATTGGCTATAATAACTCGAGGCATCAGTTTCTCATTGCAGTATGCCTTGAACGAATCCCTGATGATCTTTTCATCTTGCGTGAGCTGCGATTCGAAATTCAGGGGGTCCTCCCATTGAAAACTTGCTACAAATCATTAATACAAATCATGAGTTCATTCCAGCACAAACCCTCACCATCGAATGACTTCTTCACCTTTACCCGGAGCTGCGTAAAACCTCTTGCAGACATTTCGCTGCTTCGGAACATCTAGTAGGGCTTTTTTCAAAATATTCAAAGACATCACGTTACTGGTGGAATGATGAGGTCACAATGATCGATATACGTTGTTTTTCTCTATCTCTGGATATCGAACAAAACCGTGATCTCAAAAGGTCAAAGGATAAACTTATATTACAACACACAGATTTATGCACATCATAGGAAGATAATCAGTAATTATGTAATAAAACATGAAGTGGCAATCAGCCGACCTTAAAACAGTGTGTGCCAAACTATGAGCCGCGGCACATTAGTATGCCGTAAGAGAGTGCAAGTGGCTCTTTTTGAGCTATTATATTTGATTTTGCTTAGATTTTGAGTATACTGCAAAAAAATGCATCCTTGCCTAGTGTGCTGCACGGAAAAAAGTTTGGCAGACACTGGATGGACCATAGATTAAATTAGATTGATAACTCCTAGAGGGCTCCACGTATCATGATTTTAGTTAACCGACCCACTCGATGGGGCAGCGCTGCAATCGCAAATTACGTCACCGGCCGCGGGGAGTGGGCGGGCGCCTTGATAAGTGGGGTGCGCGGTGCAGGGGGTCAAAACATTGAATGCTGGGTGCGGTGCGGGGAACACCACATGGTATTAAATTACCGTGCGATGCGAGAAATAACAAAGACATAATGAACATGTTAAATGTATATTTTAAAAGGTATTACAGAGTTTTTCTATTGCATTTCACTTTATGTCGAATATTCATCCCTTTATCTCAAATATATTTCCCATTTATCAAATTCATTTCCTTATATACCACTACATTTTCCTATATGTCAAAACCTCATCACAATTTGTGAATTACATTTCACTTCTCAGCAAAATCGCTGCAGTTCGTAAAAAAATGCATCTTAGAAATGACATATGCATATCCTGTAAACTTTCAGACATTCGATGTTTTTCAAAAGAGTTCAATTTGCAGCTTGAAACGAGTGTTTTCCACTCCCAGACTAAGCATGAAGTAAAATTTCGAGTTTAGAAAAGCCCCGTGAAAATTTGTCGAGGGTCGCGCAGCGACCCGAGACAAATTTTCTGGGCTTTTCTAAACTCGAAATTTTACTTCATGCGCCACGCGTATAAAACAGTAAAATATCGTGAAATTTATGTATATTCGAATTTCACTTGAAATCTGTGTTTTATAAGCGTGGCGCATGAAGTAAAATTTCGAGTTTAGAAAAGCCCACAAAATTTGTTTTAACTATAGACTTATTAAAAATAATACACAATAGATTAAAATTTTAAAATAATATATATACTTACGGTTGTAATTATTTATATTTATTAACGCTCATCTCGAGACGATTTCGTCTCATCGGCATTTTTGTCTCTTCGGATCTGACAGCTGTTGATTGAAAACTAGAGCCCACGTTAGAATTTGCGGGAAAATTGAAATTCCGACATATGCGCCCTCCCATCGAGTGGGTCGGTCAACTATATATGTGAACTTACAGAATCATATGAAGTCGACTGGGTCTGGGATGGACATTTTTTTTATAATCAACATTGGGTTAACGCAAGTGTAACGCCAAGGTACGTCGATGGGCGTAACACATGTGTTACAAGGTATGACAGAATTGCATCTTTCCATGTTTTCCCCTTTCACAGGCCGTGGGTCGTGCGAGAGAGGACAATGGCGTTGAATTTGGTTACGTTTTTGAGTCTATCATAACCTCTCGTTTCGGTTTCGCTGTACTTTTCATAGATAGATTTTTTATTATTATTGTTTTATCAACATTGTAACAACATTAAATGTTGTTTTAATATTGATAAAACATTACTTAAATGTATTTGCCTAGTGGGTATTAACATGTATTATTAATTTCCCCTTTTCGCACCTTCCTTAAATATGTATTTACATTATACAGGGAGTTTTTTTTATAGTATACGTTTTCCAAATTCAGCCTATTCTCTGTAAATCTTTAGATATTCCCTGTTTTCAATTTCAATTTGAAGCTTTAAACAAGTGTTTTCCACTCCCAGACTAAGCATGAAGTAAAATTTCGAGTTTAGAAAAGCCCCGTGATAATTTGTCGAGGGTCGCGCAGCGACCCGAGACAAATTTTCTGGGCTTTTCTAAACTCGAAATTTTACTTCATGCGCCACGCGTGTAAAATACTAACATTTTGTGAAATTTATGTATATTTGAACTCCGCTTAAAATCCATGTTTTTAACGCGTGGCGCATGAAGTAAAATTTCGAGTTTAGAAAAGCCCAGAAAATTTGTCTCGGGTCGCTGCGCGACCCTCGACAAATTTTCACGGGGCTTTTCTAAACTCGAAATTTTACTTCATGCTTAGTCTGGGAGTGGACAACACTCGTTAAAAGCCTTCAATTGAACTCTATTAAAAAACAACGAATGTTAGAAAATTAACAGCTTATGCAGGTTTACCTAAAGTTTACCATGAAGTAACCAATTTAAATTCAGCGCGCATTTATGACGCAAGTGGTCCCTATCCCCACTCCAAAATCTTCGATTTTGTCGATCCTTCTTACCGTATACTCAACCGTCCTTGGTGTAACGCAACCTAATGTACACGTTATTTATTATTTGTGATAATAGATGGCAGCACGTTTATAACACAACTCTATTTATGTATTAATTCGGCAAATGTCAAAAGTTTGCCCCCGCGAAGAAAATAAAAACAAGGGAACGGATCGCGAACATTTACGTCGTCATTTTTCCCTCAGTCAGTAAAGTGCGCAAAGTTTCAGAAACGCGAAAGAAAAAAGCATTATTTACCCTGGCGAAATCGTCCTCGTTTATAGTAGTGCGCGCGTGATCGAGTGTGTGTCATCAGGAAGATAACGAAATGTGTAACAAAAGTGGGTTTGTTTCTTCTCGACACTCGTAATTGCTAAACAAAATGCAGTTGGTTATATTGGCGTGTCTGTTATTGTTCTTTTGACTCGACGCTTCTGCAGGTAATTAGTGAAACTTTACTTAATTATGTCATTCACTTTCACAACTGCTCGAATACATATGTTTTTATAGGTTACAATTAATGTCTGCATTAAAAAATAACGACTAAAGTTTTGATTGAATTGAAGCTTGTATTTTGTTTGTTGTAGTTTTTACCACCCACTGAAGCTCTTGTTTTAAAAATATATCTACCAAATTAGGAACTGTACACACGCATTCAAGGTTAATTCTCCAGTGCTGGGATTTATGATAATTTTATTGTTTACATAATTGTTGTGTAAATATCAAACGAGGGAAATAAAACACCATAGTTACAGACATTAGTAAAGGCAATTGCTTTATTTTGTTAACTAATTGGAACTTAACCTGTAAGTAGGCGCATGAGAGCACTGAGTGCTCCTTTTTGTTGACTCGTATAAATAATTGATTTCATTATAATTTTTTATTTTACAATAAACAATTGTACGATTGAGATAAAGCTATCACAATTCCAAGAATGAGTATCTTTTTATATTACTATATTTTTAATTAGCAAGTGTTCCAGTTTATAATATTTTTCACTCAGTTTAGGTAGGAGTATTTTGTGCTCCCACACGACTATTTAAATATGTTGTACAGGAAATTTTTCTTTTAAGTATATATGAGTTTTAAGGCATTAGTTGTTTTTGCATTCAATTTGAAGCTTCTAACGAGTGTTTCTACTCCCAGATTATACAAGAAGTAAAATTTCGAGTTTAGAAAAGCCTGAAAATTAGGTTCCGTTGTGTAGCGAAGTGGAGGGACTAAACCAAATTTTCATTCTTTTCTAAACTCGAAATTTAACTTCATGCGCCACGTGTATAAAACACTGAAATATCGTGAAGTTCAAAATGTAATACTTAATCTGAAAGTGGAAACACAAACACACACAAACATCGAAGGTCTGAAAGTTTACAAATCGGAATACCTAAAATACTTAAAAGAAAAATTTCCTGTATTAAAAAAAGGGTTAAGTTTACTGATTTATTTGACTTAATAAACTTTATTTGTCTTTGCTGCATTCAGTCCCCGTCATTTTGGACATCATTGTATTTTTCGATAATTAATGTTTGCTGCATTCTGTCCCCGTCATTTTGGACATCATTGGATTTTTCAATAATTAATGTTTTAATCATTTCAGAATTCTTCATACGAAAAACAACAATGGAGCCGTCCGAGTTACCCCCTGACGCTATTAACCTGTACATTTCGGAAGTCAAGGACATCCAACAGGCGACTACAGAGCTGTTTGAAGAGCACGTCCTGCTTTTAGATGGTGAGTTTATCCTAACTACTAACTATTACAAAAAAACTTACTAACTATTAAAATAACTTTCAGTGTTAGTTGTTAGTAGACAGCAGTATGCTAATTAAAGATTATAATGAGGATAACAAATAAAAACTGGGCAGCTTGGTGGCGTAGTGGTTAGAGTGTTGTACTGCCACCCCACGGATCGGGGTTCAAATACCGGCCTAACAAGTTGTCTGCATTTATATAGGTTAGGATAAAAATGCCAAACACTCCGTCTTCTCGGATATGACGTTAAATGCATGTAGGACCCGTGCACTGCCTGGATGTTGCGTGCACGTTAAAGATCCCTACCGGTGGGTTGGAAAACCGGGTTCGGCAAAATTCCCGGATAGCTGTAGACCTAATCTCCGGCGTCATGATTGGCTTTAGCAGCGGAAATAGATGACGTAAAACCTAAAATAAAAAACAAATAAAAACTATTTACTCAACCAATTTAATTCAGGATTATCAAGAGTTGATTACTTAAAGATTATTATTAATTGCAGAAGTGGAACAGGCGACAGATTTCCTGCAGAAGGCCGGGCTGGGCAACCTCTCCAAGCTGTACCAGCAGGGCAGGGAGATCCCCGAAACGATCGTCGATAATTCAGTGAGGAACAGGAATTTCACAATCAAGCAGGCGCAGACCGTCCGGTCCAGGGTGAAAACACTCAACAGGACCCTCAAGAGCAGACAGCCGAGGAGGAAACAGCGGCAGGATATCAGAGATGTTACTTGGAATCTTGAAGTGAGTATTCTTCTTCTTCTTCTTCTACTATCCCTTGTTGCCCCTTAGGGCGTCGGGTTGAAGTGAGTATTCGAATATTCAAATATGAATATTTCAATCACTAATTTATTCATATATTTGAACATCCAAGTATTTAATGGTGTTTTTCAAGGAATATTTGAATATGTTTGTGAATGAATATTCGAAAGTTCAAATTTGAAAAAATTCCCATATTTTAAACTTCACTTGAAGTCAGTGTTTTATACCCCTGGCACATGAAGTAAATTTTGTTTCATGTTTAATGAAAGTGTGGAAATACTCATTAGAAGCTTTAAATTGATCGCTTTTATAAAATATAAAATCTACTAATGCCTGAAAATATGATATGTACTTAATTGAAAAAATCACTTTATGGAAATTGTTTTTTCCTAAAGTGGTCTTGATTGGTTCCGTACTATATTTGAACATCCAAGTATTTAAAGGTGTTTTTCAAGGAATATGTTTGTGAATGAATATTCGAAAGTTCAAATTTGAAAAAATTCCCATATTTTAAACTTCACTTGAAATCAGTGTTTTATACCCCTGGCACATGAAGTAAATTTTGTTTCATGTTTAATGAAAGTGTGGAAATACTCATTAGAAGCTTTAAATTGATCGCTTTTATAAAATATAAAATCTACTAATGCCTGAAAATATGATATGTACTTAATTGAAAAAATCACTTTATGGAAATTGTTTTTTTCTAAAAGTGGTCTTGATTGGTTCCTTACTATGTGCTAGTTGTGAAGAAGTTGTGAAGAACATTTTTTTAATAAAAAAAACGTTTAATATTTCGGGAAAAAACTTGATCTATAAAAAATCAATTTTCTAAAGAAGGTACCCTTTTTGGCGTGAAGTAATCGGATTCAGGCATTGCTTTTCAAAATCAGGTTTTTATGTATTTTTTTTATCGTCTTAAATTGTCTTATTAAGACACTGTTTGCATTTTCACGAATAGTTTTTTCGTAATTTTATATATTATGTATTTTTTATTGGCTAAATTGAAAATAAGGATTCAAAAGTGTGGAAACGATCGCTTATGCACCTTTTTGCGTTTGGAAACAGCAAATCGGAGCATAGGCATCTTAATTGTGCTGCGGGGGGGACATTTCAATCTTACCCGATCGGAAAAATACATAAAAATCTGCTGAGAAATGTATTTTTGATGGACTTTTAAAGATTTTACACTATATAAAGATATAAATACAAAATAGACAAAAATGTTTGGGCAGTGAATGTGTTAATGAACGGATCCTGTTTTATATTCTATTCTACCAGCCTTAATTTTTATCATGGCAAGTTTAGCTTCCTATTATTTTTAATATGTAACTTTCACATTAATTTATTTTGAAGACGTCGAGTACTGGGTCAAGGTCACGGAGCGCGACGCCCGATTCCCTGGACAGCCTCCCGCTGAACGAAGAATCCAATTCGGATGAGGACCATCGACTTTCTTTGCCATTGTAAGATTCTCTTGTAAATAAAACAACAAATTTGGAATTTTCATAAATAAACAATAAACATCAAACAAAAAGAAACATTACATAATCTTCCAATTGATTCCAGCCAGCTGGAAAACGACACATCCACCGCCAAGGGTAAGCTCAAGTGGACGTCCAGCGAACCGATTCCGAACAAGGTTTTCAGCAGGCACGAGAAAGGCGAAGTGGTCGCACGCCTCGGCTCCGAGAACGTCGTGCTCAAGGGCTACCACCCCCTCAACGAACATCCCCCCATGAGGGACAGAAGCGGCAGTGATCCCACCACTGAAGTCCACCTGAAACCGAGCAGTAATCCGACATATTTGTAAGTAACACGAACTGTCGAGAATGTGTCAGTTGATCGAAGAAGATTCGATTTTACAGCTCCGGTGATTTTAACAGTATTTTAAGCAACGAAAGAAGCGATTACCATAATTCCGAGAGTGCCGAGAACGAGACTTTGAGTTTCGAAGAGTGTCTGAGAGAAGACCACTATCAGGACTCGTTAATGGTCGGTTTTTTTAATTTATTCTGAACGTTCACCATTTTACCGAATTCTGTATTTTCAGCCGAAGCAGATAGACTGTGATAACTCAGTCAGTATAGACGACTTGAGCGACGGGCAATATCAATATCTGAAACCTCTGTTGTGGTTGGAGGTCACTGCGATATTCGACCAATATAAAATATCTGTTTTAAAACGGAAGGCCAATAATAAGAATAAGAGTAAGTTTCAAAATTAACTTTCGTTGTAAATTTAAAATATAATCGTGCAACGCACTGCCTATGACAGCAATAAATTTGTTTTTATTATAGAGGGTAACGTGTTCGGGGTTAATCTGTCGACGTTGGTCATGCGGGACATGCCGACGCCATCGGATGACTCAATGGTTCCCCGGGTGTACCGGAGCGTCTTGCACCACCTGAATGCGCGCTGCGTAAAAGAGGACGGGATCTTGAGGATGGCCAGCCACAAGCAGAAGCTCGAAACCCTCTGTGACGAAATCGAAATGAAGTTTTACAATAACGGGACTGACATCGTCGATCGGCTACTTTCCGAAGCGAGCGTGCACGATCTGACCGGTGTGCTAAAAAAGCTGTTGAGGGAACTGCCCGATCCTGTGTTCACCATGGAACTGTTTGACCTATTTTTCAAGTGCAGCTGTGAGTATTTTTTATATTGCTGATAAGTAAAAAAAAGTAGAAAGGCACATCAATTAAAATTTGATTTTAATTTGGTTTAATAATAATAACAATCTTTATTGTCCAACAGATGTACCATAAAAGGACAAATAACAAAAAGTATATACAATTCATAAACTAAATAACAATGAATAATAAGTAAATATAGTTAATATATAACATTACGAAAAATCTATTCGTGAAAATGCAAACAGTGTCTTAATTAATAAGACAATTTAAATATTGTTGTTTCAATAATATTTGTTGAAGTTTGCGAAAAGCATCTCGTCGGCACTCCTAATATTTCAAACAATAATACTGAGCCCGACATTGAAACGGGATATCAGAAATTTTAATATTTAAAGAAATACTTAATTTTTATAATTTGTCAGGTATAATTGGGAAGTACAATTGGAGGTGCCACAATTGAAAAACTTTTTTATTGATCATCTAACGAGTGTGTCCAAACCCAGATTAATCAAGAAGTAAAATTTCGAGTTTAGAAAAGCCTAAAAATTTGGCTCGGGCGCGTAGCGAAGCGAATTTACGAATTTTTTTAAATATTAACTAATTTTTTAAATCAACCCGATTCACTGATGGTACTTATATTAACTTAAACATCTTATTTATACTCCATAATTTTAATATTTAAAGAAATACTTTATTTTAATAATTTGTCAGGTATAATTGGGGAGTACAATTGGAGGTGCCATAATTGAAAAACTTTTTTATTTAAAGAAATATTAAAAAACCGTTTTCGCGAGCCAAAGTTACTTTTCCGCTGTTTTCGTGTTTTAATCAATGGCGAAAAGAAAATTGATTTATCTCTAACCGTTTCCGCTCTATAGCCCGATAGATCAATTTTTTTTTTCGCCATTGATTAAAACACGAAAAAGTGACCCTGGCTCGCGAATTCGGTTTTTCAATATCTCTTCAAATAAAAATGTTTTCCATACGTGGCACCTCCAAAATGCACCACCTTGTACAATACCAAAAACAGTTATTTTCTAAATACCACGCCCAGTGGCGTAAACAGCTTTTTGTGGTGGGAGGGATTTGAGTTAGTTCTAAAGTTATACAAATACAAGCAGAAAAAATGATGATGTGTCCACCATAGCACTTTCCTCGTTATTCAAACAATTGATGATTGACATACTAAATTTATGTCATTCTAATCAGTTGGTCAAAAATTTCACTTAAAGTCAGTGTTTTATACGCGTGGCGCATGAAGTAAAATTTCGAGTTTAGAAAAGCCTGAAAATTTGGCTCGGTCGCTCCGCTTCGCTACGCGACCGAGCCAAATTTTCAGGCTTTTCTAAACTCGAAATTTTACTTTATGCTTAATCTGGGATTGAAAACACTTGTTAGACGATCAATCATAAACTTTTTTCCGTTTCTATCATTGTAACATTTATGACTAAAATAGAGTTGATGATTTAGTGAACTTTTAGCGCAATATATTGTAAAGATTTTCTTAAATAATTTATCATCTTTAAAAGGAAAGTACAAAAGTTGCCAGTCGGTGTACAATACGAAAATTATATATTTTCTGAATGCTAACTATTCTAAATGTTGCGATTTCGGCACCATTTTTTTTTTTTTTAGAATGAACCATTTAATGAAGTCCTCTGTGGCTGTGGGATCAAACATGAATGTCGATTCTTACTTCAAAATTGTTGAATTTGATTTGATTTGATTTTATTGATTCCACAGCCACCAAGGACTTCAACAATTTAATCATTCTAAAAAGAATATGGTGCCGAAATCGCGACATTTAGAAGAGTTAGTATTCAGAAAATAAATGCACCAAATAGCAACTTTTGTACTTTTCCTGTAAACCTGATTATTTTAAAAAAATCTTTACAATACACCAAATAGCAACTTTTGTACTTTTCTTTTAAACCTGATAAATTATTTAAGAAAATCTTTACAATATATTGCTTCAAAAGTTGACTAAATCATCAACTTCATTTTAGTCATAAATTTTGCAATAAAAGAAACTGCAAAAAAAGTTTATGATTGATCGTCTAACGAGTGTGTCCAATCCCAGATTAAGCATGAAGTAAAATTTCGAGTTTAGAAAAGCCTAAAAATTTGGCTCGGGCGCGTAGCGAAGCGGAGCGACCGAGCCAAATTAGGCTTTTCTAAACTCGAAATTTTACTTCATGCGCCACCCGTATAAAACACTGACTTCAAGTGAAATTTTTAACCAACTGATTAGAGTGAAATAAATTTAGTATGTCAATCATCAATTGTTTTAACAACGAGGAAAATGCTATGGTGGACACCATCATTTTTTGTACTTCTTTTATTAAAAAATATATTCTTTTCGTATTGTACACCAAATGGCAACTTTTGTACTTTCCTTATAAACCTGATAAATTATTTAAGAAAATCTTTAAATATTAACTAATTTGATAAATATCCATTGAAACAACTACTTCCCGTGCAAATACACCAGATGGCCTAAGACATTAGTTTTATTCTAAGTCCTTTCACTTCTAACTTGTTGCTATCTCTCCTTTCATTTTAAATTGTATTGTTCGTTGGTTTGAAGAGAATTTGACCTAAACGTTACATATACTTTAATAGAGCGTTGTAACAAATCAAATTAAATAAGATTTTAGATATTTCATTGTATAATTCAATATCCGGAGGTGTATTTGCACGGGAAGTAGTTGTTTCAATGGATATTTATCGTCTTAAATTGTCTTATTAATTAAGACACTGTTTGCATTTTCACGAATAGTTTTTTCGTAATTTTATATATTATGTTTAAAGTGTGCAAACTATAAGAAGCGTAAGCTTATTTTCTCGAATTCAAATAGTTTTGAATTTGAATTTATCTTGTTTAAATATAGTTAATAAAAGCTTTAGAAAATATATATTACCATAAATAAAAACAAAATTTTTTCACATGGTTTCAGTAATACCCAGTATGGAGCACAAAGTGCGTGCGCTCAACATACTAGTTTTAATGCTCCCCATCGAGCACAGGAACACCTTTAAATTGCTGCTTCGATTTTTCAACAATATCATAAAACACGAGCAGCACAACCGCATGGGGTTGCACAACGTCGCGATGATCACGGCTCCTTCCTTCTTCCCGCCCAGATTAATCCTGACGAAGTATTATTTTCACCTACTCGTTTAAAGAATAACAGCTTGCAATTTTATTATTATTATAATTCAAGGTCGGGCAAGGAAGAAAAAGGCGGAGCGGCGGCGCCCAACAGCCAGCTAGCGAAGGAGATAAAAGACGTGGCGGTGTGCTGCAACATAATGGAACTCCTGCTCAAGTCGGGCGATTCCCTCTGGGCGATTCCAGCAGAGCTGGCGGTGCAAGCCCGGGAGGCGCAGGAGCGCGCTCAGTGTCGGAAAGAAGGGGTTATTAACAAAAAAGACGTGAGTTCCATTCAACTAAACTAACATGGTCAATTAGTATAAGACTTTTCACGTTAAACATTGTAAATTATACAGAGAGTTTTATGCAACACCGAACATTTTCATTGAATACAATTTGACATCTTTAATTTTTATAAATATTGTAAATTGGGTTGCCTATATGACCATTAAAAATTGTATTTGAAATAAAACAACGCAGTTGGGAGGGTTTCACTTTTATTGTTGAACACTGCAACATGTTTCACCACACAGTGGCTTCATCAGGCAGATGAAATAATCATTAATCATTATTTCATCTGCCTGATGAAGCCACTGTGTGGTGAAACATGTTGCAGTGTTCAACAATAAAAGTGAAACCCTCCCAACTGCGTTGTTTTATTTCAAATAGTATTATGGAGTTTCATCATGTATCCGCCTCATCAATTAAATAATTAAAAATTGTAGCCAATCAATCGCAATTAATGCCTTAACTTGTACATACAGGGAAAATCTTTAGATACTATTTGTTTTTTTTTTAAAAGAATTCAATTTGAAACTTGAAATGATTGTATTCCACTCCCAGAGTAAGCATGAAGTAAAATTTCGAGTTTAGAAAAGCCTGAAAATTTGGTTTAGTCACGAAGCGGCCAAACCAAATTTTCAGGCTTTTCTAAACTAGAAATTTTACTTTATGCGCCACCGGTACAAAACACTGACATATTACAAAGTTTAAAACACGCCGCTAAACTTTACATTGCATCAGTATTTTGTACCGGTTAACAAAAAATATTGTATTCGACTCTCGGTTTATTAAAAGAATTTAATTTGAAGCTTTAAACGAGTGTTTTGCACTCCCAGGCTAAGCATGAAGTAAAATTTCGAGTTAAGAAAAGCCTGAAAATTTGGATTTGCCGGGCGGAGCGAAGCGAGCCCGGCAAATCCAAATTTTCAGGCTTTTCTAAACTCGAAATTTTACTTCATGCGCCACCGGTACAAAACACTGATGCAATGTTAAGTTTAGCAGTGTGTTTTAAACTTTGTAATATGTCAGTGTTTTGTACCGGTGGCGCATGAAGTAAAATTTCGAGTTTAGAAAAGCCTGAAAATTTGGATTTGCCAGGCGGAGCGAAGTGAGCCCGGCAAATCCAAACCAAACCAAATTTTCAGGCTTTTCTAAACTAGAAATTTTACTTCATGCGCCACCGGTACAAAACACTGACATTACAAAGTTTAAAACACGCCGGTAAACTATACATTGCATCAGTATTTTGTACCGGTTAACAAAAAATATTATATTCAACGCTCGGTTTATTAAAAGAATTTAATTTGTAGCTTTAAACGAGTGTTTTGCACTCCCAGGCTAAGCATGAAGTAAAATTTCGAGTTTAGAAAAGCCTGAAAATTTGGATTTGCCGGGCGGAGCGAAGCGAGCCCGGCAAATCCAAATTTTCAGGCTTTTCTAAACTCGAAATTTTACTTCATGCGCCACCGGTACAAAACACTGACATATTACAAAGTTTAAAACACACCGCTAAACTTTATATTGCATCAGTGTTTTGTACCGGTGGCGCATGAAGTAAAATTTCGAGTTTAGAAAAGCCTGAAAATTTGGATTTGCCGGGCTCGCTTCGCTCCGCCCGGCAAATCCAAATTTTCAGGCTTTTCTAAACTCGAAATTTTACTTCATGCTTAGCCTGGGAGTGGAAAACACTCGTTTAAAGCTTCAAATTAAATTCTTTTAATAAACTGAGCATCGGCAAATGTACACCGTACGCTTATGTATACTTAAAAGAAAAATTCTCGTTATGATAATGTTCAGTGTTACATAAAACTCTTTGTATATCTTTAATATTTGTAATTGTCAGATCTGGGTAGAATTCGAGTCATTAAGGATCCCTTAAGATAATTCAAAAGATGTATTTAAACAATGATTCGAAAAATGTACTGCATACTTTTTTAGAATTGTTTTTAGAAGGTAAATGTTAAAATTATAACTATTTATAGGATTCAAAGAAGAAACTGCAGAGGAGCAGTACGTTGTACGAAGCAGGTGCCATAAGGAATCACAGACCAAAAAGAGATTATTACATCGAACTGTAATATAAATGTCTCGTCCATCAGCATTCAGAATCAACTCTCTTACTAAAAAAAAAAAAACAAAAAAACAATTCTTCTAATTGAAAACAAGCTACCACTATCAACATAATATTTATTGTAAATATTATAATTTTATTACTCGTTTTGTGGAGTCCGTGAACTGATAAAAATTATTACTTTTGACAAACACCTTGAAGACCAACAACCACAGTAACCTATTTTAAAATTTTATCACAAGTTACATGATTCTGAATAATAATAATGTATATAGGTATATATATATATTTTATTTAAAATGTACTAATAATGTTATAAGAAAAATACTTCTCCAACTTTTTTATTAAATTTGTTTTTTTTATGTGTGCGTATTTCACCATTTTATTAAGTTGTATCCCAAAGAATCAATAATTAAATAAGTAATAATGAATAGTAACTGCGTGTATAATAAAATCTACGCTCCAAAGAAAATTATTGTTAAAATTAGCCCCCCCATTCACGAATCCGAATCAAGTGTCATCTCAATGATGTCGGTCGTTCGGTCTATGGCACGATATCAGCGAAAACGGCTCATGGGACTTTCATTAAATTTTGTATTTGGGTTCTATTCTATAATATCTCGCGACCAGTTATAAAAGTGGCAGAAAACCAGGGTTGTTACGTTTGAAACACTTTGTTTTAAAACAGTGTTTTAAACATGTTTAAAAACAACCATCGAGTTTTAAATGATTTTGTTTTAAACATATTTAAAAACAGCCATCGAGTTTTAAATTATTTTGTTTTAAACATGTTTTAAATCTTAAATTTGTTTAAAACAAATTTTAAAGGTAAAATTTGTATAAAATGTTTTGTTTTCGTTTTTAAATTTTAGTTAAATTCTTCAACAAATGTTTCAAATTACATTATTAAACATAACATTTTATTACAATAAAATATCACAATTGTGTGTGTATATATGTGATTTTTAGATACAGAATTTTTCTTTCTGGTATAATAATAATAATAATAATAATACTTTATTGTCCTACGGAAAAACCAATACAGGACAAGCAACAAAATTTAATTATAACTTATATCTAACATTAATATTAATAAACAAAAATATTTCATTCCAAATGACTAACATAAGAATATTTAATATTGAAAGTAGACAATTTCAATTTCCAGATTTCTGGTTACTTAAAAAATACATCAATAAAATATTTATTCGCATTACGACACATATGTGTTAAAGGCGCTTTAACTAGAACATTAGTTTTGCATACGGGTAAAACAAAGGTGTTAGTACAGCGCGAGGCAGTTCTAGGTACATGAAAATTTATTTTTGAAAGTAGATACATACAATCAATGGAGTTGTCAATCACTTTTTTAATAAAATTAGCACTATATTCATTCCTACGATCAACAAGTGAAACAAAACTATGTTCAGTAAGTAAAGAATTATAGTCAGTATTTCGATCTGGATATGTATCATTCTTTTTAAAAGATAAATATTTCAAAAACTTTTTCTGTACTTTTTCTACCATGAGTGAGAGATTTATATAATGCGGATACCAGACCAACATACAATACTCTAATTTTGATCTAACAAACGCATAGTAAAGCGATACTATGGCATTTATATTATTGAATTGTTTAGATATCCGCATTATAAAACCCAATATTTTTAGTGCGGACGATGTTATATTATTAATATGTCTAGAAAATCTCAACTCAGAATCGAAAAGTACACCGAGGTCCAAAATTTCACGTTTTCTTTCAATTATTGTGCCTTGAATGTTATAGTTACTAACAATTGTTGAAGTTTTGCGACTGTATGAAACTACACAACATTTAGTAGAGTTTAGTTTAAGCTTATTAAATGTACACCAGTTATCAATTATATCAAGATTGTTTTGCAAATTGATAGAATCTAAATTAGTGGTCACGTGTGAATACATTTTTAAATCATCTGCATAGGCTAAGACTGGGCATGTAATTGTTGCAATTAGATCATCAATGTACAAATTAAACAACAATGGACCAAGGTTTGAACCTTGTGGAACACCTGAAGTAGATGTAAATGTAAAAGAAGAGAAGCCATTGTAATAAACAGTATTTTGTCTATTATGTAGATATGAGGAAATTAACATAATACATTTATATGATAGTCCGAATAAAGACAATTTTTGCAATAATATACTGTGGTCCAACGTATTAAAAGCACGGGAGAAATCAGTATATATGACGTCGGATTGCCCACAGTTATCAAGTGATTCAGATATGTATTGGGTAATTGATACTAAATTAGTAGTTGTTGAACAGCCAGGTGTAAATCCATGCTGATTTGGTGATAGGTAAACTTTTGTATGAGAGTTAATGATAGAAAAAATAATTTGTTCAAATATTTTAGAAAAATTCGATAAAATTGAAATTGGTCGGTAGTTATTAATATCATGACAATCCCCTTTCTTAAAAACTGGGCAAACATTTGCATGCTTCCACTTAGTAGGATATTCACACGAAGATATCGCTAAATTAAATATTTTTGTTAGCGGACGAACAAACAAATCTTTACAATCCTTAATTAAAAAGGTAGGAATATTATCAGCACCGTATGAGGTAGAATTATTTAGTTTGTATATGCTTTGCATAACCTGATGTTCTGTTATGCTAGTAACATTAAGGACTTCACGGTTGCTTGATTTTTCTACAAATACCTCGTTTGTTTTAGGCAAATAAACACTCGAAAAATGCTCGGCAAATGCATTCACAATGTCATGGGGTTTGTCATAATGATGTTCACCTGAATATAGTTCACCAGGAATTCTAGATACATTTCTTTTGTCGTGAACAAATTTCCAGAACTCATTGGGATTATTGATTAAATTTCTTTCAGTATTAAAAATGTACATATTATATTCTTTTTTTATTTCATTTTTAGTAATGTTCCGGAGTCTTTCAAACTGTGAATGATAATATTGTGTTCAAGTTTCCATTTACTGTGATAATAATTCTTAGTTCTTATCTTATACATTAATTCTCTTGAGAACCATGCGGGGAATTTATTGGATTGCGCATGCTTGTGCCGAGGAACATACCTATCAAAACTATCATATAATATCTCGTAGAAGTGATCTACGGCCTGATTCACATCAGTATAGTTTTCTAAAAATAACCAGTCGATAGAGGAAAGATAGTTATATAAACCAAGAAGATTTGCACGCCGAAAATTGTATCGAAGGTTATGATTTGTTGGAAAATTAGCATCTTGATTATTACAATTGACGTAAAAAGTACATGCTAGAGATGGATGATGTAAATCTTCAGGTACCAAAGAGTAGGGTTCTCGACACAAGTCATAATGCAATATACTTAAATTAGAAAATATGAGATCTAACAGCCTGTTTCTAGAATTGGGTATAGAATTCATTTGATTTAGATTCAAGATATTTGTAAAACTATTTAAGGAACGTACTTTATAATCTGAAGAGTTTGGAATATTATAGTTAGGCACATTAAAGTCACCTATTATTAATACCGGTTTGTCCAATAACAAGAGTTCTAATCCTTCAAAGAATAAGTCAAACTCATTGTTCGAAATATCAGGTGGAATATATACTGCTACACAATAAAATTCAAATTGACTTACATATAATTAAATCAACTAATGGTACTAAATTAGTAATTTGAACTGAATTTACATTAAAATATGTGATATTATTTGAGAAAGCCAACAATACACCACCACCAATTGAACGTTTAGTTCTTAAAAAACCCGATCTTGTCTGACGACACCATAGGTGGTATTAAACAACTCAGAACTATTTACTGATTCATTTAACCAAGTTTCGGTTAAACAAACAATATCAAACCCACAATTAAGAATATTAGTATAAAATAAGTTCGTTTTTGATTTAAGACCGCGTGTATTTTGGTAATAAAGTGTAATTCCAGTTTCTCCGTAGCTTCCTAGTTTTCCGAATTTCCGTTATCGTTCTCTTTAACAATTGTAGGTACCCCTCGAACATGCTTTATCCTGATGTTGTTCTCACCCGCAGATTTTCTACGCACCAGCTCACTCTTTAACTCTTTATAAAACAAGCTTTGCATTTTAGTTTGATCATGGGTAATATACACATTTTTAAACTTATCAATACTTTTAAGCTTCTTTACATTTGCAAAAGCCTTGTGAATATCTGCAGCTGAATTTAATTTGATCTTCAAGGGCCTAGAATCGATGGTTACCGAGGAGTCATACCTACCCAATCTTATTGGTTTTAGGCTAACTTGGGGAACGTCCATTATCTTTAATATTTCAGAAACATTCAAAATATCTTCACTACATTGTTCCTCTTTGGTGGTTTTATTTCCATTTAATTTGTAGAGAATAATATTCTCTTTACGCCTATCTCTATCTGATATCTCCTGAATAATTTGCTCCTGCGTCTGAATGGATAAGGATTGGTTACTTGCAGTTTGTGTTGATGCACCAAAGTTTGATTTTAATTGAAAAACTTCATCCTTTAACTCGTTAACTAACGCTATTAACTTAGGTATATTGTAAACCTCTTCTTCACAGTGCACACATATATATTTTATGCGACGTTTCGCGGTTGGACGTAACTCAAAGCATTTGATTTCAGAACGAGATAGTTCTGAACATGTAACATGAATAAACCGATTACAACTATCACACTTTATAAAACATTTTTTTTCGTCAGTTATATCAATAAGTTTAAAACATTTAATACATTCCATTTTGTAATTAAAGGATAGGATATTCTATTCTATTCTATTCTATTGAAAGTGAGTGGGTAGTTATGCTACCCTCCACTGCGACCGCAAGGATCTATTGTGGCTCACAATTAAGGTCGAACATCCGACCTTACAGTTCACCTTCCAAGTCCATCTTCTTGATGAAGTCAAGGATCTTGTCAGGTGAAGTTTTCTCCAGGTCCTTCAGGTTTAGCTTTGGTGTGCCAAACACCGTGGTCCTGATCTGGTTGCCAGCTGGACAGGCACATATGACGTGCTCTGCTGTTTCATCATCCTCTAGGCATAGGCGGCACTCAGTGGTGTCGCTCAGTCCTAGTTTGTTAAGGTGATGCCTTAGACGGCTGTGTCCAGTGAAGAGAGCAGTTAATGTGTGAACATCTGATCTGCTCAGCTTCAACCATGAGGCCGTCCTGGCCGCAGATGGTCCACTTGTTACCGCTCTGAAATGTCTCATCCCAGGGCGGTTTTGCCAGAAATCCTGTGCCTCGTGTCTCATCCATCCATTGTTACGGTCTCTAGCTGTTGATCTGGGTATCCCCAGAGCGGGTTCTGGTCCGATGTAGGCTGTACGCGCCCCCTCTCTGGCTAGGGAATCGGCTAATTCATTTCCCTCCACGCCAGAGTGGCTTGGCACCCACATCAGACTGACCCCGTTTACCTGTGCCATTTGGCAGAGGGCTTCCTTGCAGTTCCGTACAGCCAGCGAGGAGCATCTAGAAGATGCCAGGGCCCTAAGGGCCGCCTGGCTGTCCGAACATATTTTTATTGTCCTGCCCGCCCAACCCTTTGAAAGGATTTCGTGGGCGCACATTTCAATGGCGTATATTTCAGCCTGAAGTATGGTAGCATACCTGCCAAGGCTGTAGTAAAGTTCAGTCCTTGGTCCGACGACTGCGGCTCCTGTTCCAGTGGACAGTTTTGAGCCGTCAGTGTACCAGTAGGAGTCAGCCTTTTCTGGGGTGATTTTGTGTCGCTCCCAGTCGTCCCTGCTTGGGAACAGGACCTTGTACGGCTGATCCTCGCAGTAGTCCGTGACTGCGTAGTCAGTCCTCATACTTAGGGTGTCATCCGCCTCAATGGCAGTTGACAGCCCATTTGGTGTGAAGACTATCACCTTCGGATCCAATAGGGCCGCGTGGTGATATCGATACGTTGCCAATCTGGCCTCGCCCTGTATTAGGATATGCAGGGGGGTGAGGTTCAGTAGCATTTCTAGCGCCGCTGATGGTGTAGTGCGTATGGCTCCAGTTACCGCCACTGTCGCCATTCTCTGTAGTGAGGAGAGCCTTGATATGGCCGTTTTTCGAGTTGTAATCGGCCACCAGGCGATACTGCCATAGGTTATTATTGGTTTTATGACCGAACCATATAGCCAGTACATTTGCTTGGGGTTTAATCCCCATGACTTCCCGCAAATTCTATGGCACGTCCACAGGGCGTACCTTGCTTTGCGGATTGTCTTGTCCAAGTGGGAGTTCCAATTCAGCGATTTATCCAGGGTGATTCCTAGATACTTCGCCTCCTCCACAAATGGTATGATTTCTCCCCGTAGAGTAAGAGGTCTCAATTTCAGGATCCTCCTTCTCGTGAACGGGACAACTGATGTTTTGCTAGGGTTTACGTTTAACCGTTCCC
Source organism: Philonthus cognatus (assembly GCA_932526585.2). NCBI lineage: Eukaryota > Metazoa > Arthropoda > Insecta > Coleoptera > Staphylinidae > Philonthus > Philonthus cognatus. The sequence goes on from OW052244.1 coordinate 102,349,754, forward strand.
CTATACACCAGTTCTGAGTCGCATCCAGTGCCTCCTGCATGGCTTCACAGATTTGGTTTTCATCCGTGCCCCTTGCAAGAATGACTATGTCATCAGCATACGCTTGCACTTCGACGTCAAGCGTATCTATTATTGCAAGCAGATCGTCTACCAGTAAAGACCACAGCAGGGGGGAAAGGACCCCTCCCTGCGGGCATCCCCTGGCAGTCCTCAGCTTGACCGTGTCGCCACATAGTGATGTTGTCACGGTTCTGGTGTCGAGCATTGCTCTGATCCAGCCTATAATAGCCGGTGGAACCCCTCTGTCCCTCGCGGATTTGCAGAGTGATCCCGTCAGAGCAGCGTTGAAGGCCCCTTCTATGTCCAAGAAAGCTGTTACCGCAGATAGGATAAGGCAAAACACGAATGAAGAATACAACGAGGATACAAACTTCACCTCACAGGGTCTTTTGTGAGGACTTAAGAAATAACAAACAAGAGGGTAGACCACGGAAATTACATGGGTTAGTTTACGATAAACGGTTAAAGTTTATAGTAAAAATACGCATTCACTCAAAGAAACGAATTCATTCAATAAATAAGTGTATTTTATGAATTACGTATTTTTTACTAAGTATATATTTATTCTCGTTTGACCTTAACAACTGATATTCACAGTTCAATGTACAATGGAATATTTTTTCCACGACAAGTCTGCAGAAATACAGGCGAAAGTAAATAATATAATTACAGGCCAATACTCAAAATTAACAAATTGCAACCTTACCGTCGGATATGTTACACTCTTGTAATGTACTAGTACAACATAAGTGAATTTACAACTTGATTTAACTTGAGAAACACTTAGAAATCACAAGCACTTCTGTCTACGTCTATTCGCATCGATCGTTACAAAATAATGGTATACATATACATACACTGTAAATTTTACAACATTCGTTGTTTTTTAAAAGGTTTCAATTTGAATCTTTAAACGAGGGTTTTCCACTCCCAGACTAAGCATGAAGTAAAATTTCGAGTTTAGAAAAGCCTGAAAATTTGGATTGGCCGCGTAGCGAAGCGGAGCGGCCAATCCAAATTAGGCTTTTCTAAACTCGAAATTTTACTTCATGCGCCACCCGTATAAAACACTGAAATATCGTAAAGTTTAAAATATACGGCTTTAGCAATCTAATATGTCGATGTGAATAAAACATTAGTCAAATTCTACGCTAAACAAATTGTTTAAAAAACTTATAGGCAACTCAATAACTTAAATGTATTTTAGGTTACCTATAATCGTTGTTGTATGTGTGTGTTTTAAAACTTTACTGTAAATCCGTGTTTTAGAGCGTGGCGCATGAAGTAAAATTTCGAGTTTAGAAAAGCCTAATTTGGATTGGCCGCTCCGCTTCGCTACGCGGCCAATCCAAATTCTTAGGCTTTTCTAAACTCGAAATTTTACTTCATGCTTTGTCTGGGACTGGAAAACACTCGTTAAAAGCCTTAAATTAACCGCTTTGAAACAACAAATTCCCGCAAATTTAAAAAAACGCTGTAATTATCGGGATATGTATACTCAAAAGAAAAATGCCCTGTATGTTCTGTTTTAAACATGTTTTTAATTGTTAATGTTTCAAACGCTGTTTCAATAGAAAAACACGTTTTGTCAAAAAAAAACCTTTTAATTAAAATGAAAAAAAGTTCTTTTTTAACAACCCTGGTGAAAAAAATTAGTTTGGGTGAGTTACGTGAAGATGATAATAACTTGAAATAAAACACTTTTTCTCCTTCACAAGTTTATTTTATACCAGATGTACATTTCGGTCACCATGTGACCATTATCAATGGTTTGATACTAAGTAAGTAGTATCAAACCATTGATAATGGTCACATGGTGACCGAAATGTACATCTGGTATAAAATAAACTTGTGAAGAAAGGAGAAAAAGTGTTTTATTTCAAGTTTTTATTTCAAACCCTGGTGAAAACCTTAAACGGATGTTAAGTATTAGCCGTAAATGGCGTTAATGAAATTAAGTTGGCAATAAAAAGTGGGCAAAAGTTTAATTGCACGTATTCACCCTATCAACTACTCTATGATTTAAATAACCTCAAAATTCTTCAATCTTTATATACAATTTTCTTAAGAATAATAATTGCCATCAGCGGTATTGCTTTTATTGAAAAGATGAGCGAAAAGCCCTTCCCGTGCCCCCATAAGGGGTGCAGCATGACATTCTTCAACGAGGATCACCTCAGCGTCCACAGGAAAAAACACGATATGGTGCTCAATTTGGAGATACCAAAGAACAACAATAATCTGATGGGTGAGTTTTTCTTATTAAATTATTCACAAGGGGGGCCATTCACAGCACCTAGGCAATTTGTCATCGGTGAGAAGTTGCACTGAAATTATGCCGTTTTACTCCATACGGTTTGGTAAATTCTTCCTAAAATGACATCATTTCAGTTCGAGTTCCCACCGATGACAAATTGCATCGGTGCTGTGAATAGCCCCCCAGGTTTTGTTTATTTTGGTTGTATAATTATGACCTTGTTTCGTGAACGTGTGGTTTTATTTTTAGGCATTTACAATTGCGTAATTAACGTATTTTCAGTTCAAACAGTAAGGAAATAACGCAGTATGAAATTTACTTTAATAATAATAATAATAATAATAATCTTTATTTAGCATCTTTGCTATATAATAACATAGAAAAATATATGTATATCTATATATATATATAAAATAAACATTTGATCATCCTTAATCTATAAATTGTGTATGTATAATAAATTTATCACATAACAATACACACATAATAATACTTTAAAGTAGGCTTCAATTCAAGAAGTCGAATATGAATATTTAAATCACCAAATTTTTCACATATATGAATCTTCAAATATTGAAATATTTATGTGGTGAACGAATATTTGAATAAGTTGAATATTTGAACATGTTTTTGAATGAATATTTGTATACTCAAATTTGAAAAATGTCCAACCTTAAAGGTCCATTTAAAATCAGCATTTAGGATGTGTGGTGCATGAAGCAAAATTTCGAGTTTAGAAAAGCCTAAAAATTTGGCAAATTTTGAGGCTTTTCTAAACTCAAAATTTTGCTTCATGCTTAATCAAGGATTGGAAAACACTTGTTAGACAGTTATTAGAACCTTTAATGAAAACACTGATTTGTTGAAGAAAATGGAAAACAAACACAAACTGTAGTTATTTTTATAATAATTATGACTTTTGTTAATTATCTCGGTATTTATTTTTTAGAAATCTGTGTTATCATTAAAGCTTTCAATAGTTTCCTAACAAGGGTTTTCCATTCCTTGATCAAGCATGAAGTAAATATTTCGAGTTTAGAAAAGCCTGAAAATTTGGTTTGCAAATTTTGCTAAACTCGAAATATTTACTTCATGCGCCAGGCGTGTTAATCACTAAGTTAAAATGAAGTTTCGAAACATACTTAGTTATTGTTAATCCATCACAAGATTAAAGTAAATAAAATAAGGATACATGTTCTGATTAATGCTGGGAATTTTTAAAATAAAGTATTCTGAATATTCGAATACTTTCATTTTAAAAATTCCTAAAAACACATTCAAATATTTGAAATATTCAAAAATGCTTGAATAATTAAAGGTTTCAATAGTTTCCTAACAAGGGTTTTCCATTCCTTGATCAAGCATGAAGTAAATATTTAGAGTTTAGAAAAGCCTGAAAATTTGGTTTGCAAATTTTGCTAAACTCGAAATATTTACTTCATGCGCCAGGCGTGTTAATCACTAAGTTAAAATGAAGTTTCGAAACATACTTAGTTATTGTTAATCCATCACAAGATTAAAGTAAATAAAATAAGGATACATGTATTGATTAATGCTGGGAATTTTTAAAATAAAGTATTCTGAATATTCGAATACTTTCATTTTAAAAATTCCTAGAAACAAATTCAAATATTTGAAATATTTAAAAATGCTTGAATAATTAGAATATGTTTCTGAATGAATATTCAAATATGTCAATTTTAAAAATTTCCAGCCGTAGTTTGAAATGCTCTGGTTTTTTATTGGTTGATGTTCCAAATGAAAATGAAAAGTACATTTTCATTTGGAACATCAACCAATAAAACCAACTTGAAAAGAACTTTCTATCTTACGATGAAAACAATCATAATAAAGTAAAACAGTGTGTGATACCGATAATGTTTTTACGAAAATAAAAGGAAATTAAGTTTAATTGTTTGCATTTTGTAAGTAACAACTTTTTTGATATGATTAATTAATTTTTTAATTGACTCGTGGTAGAATATTTTTGTATTAATGATAAATCATTAATGATCAATTAAAAAAAATCTCTAGAGTGGCATGGAAAATATTCTAGGTTGGCAACTCTGGAAACATACATTATAATTGTTGTGTCTGACATTTTATATGTCAATTCCTGAAGTGTGATCAATTAAAAAAAATCTCTAAAGTGGCATGGAAAATATTCTAGGTTGGCAACTCTGGAAATATACATTATAATTGTTGTGTCTGACATTTTATATGTCAATTCCTGAAGTGTGATCAATTAAAAAAAATCTCTAGAGTGGCATGGAAAATATTCTAGGTTGGCAACTCTGGAAATATACATTATAATTGTTTATATATAAAATTACGAAAAAACTATTCGTGAAAATGCAAACAGTGTCTTAATTAATAAGACAATTTAAGGCGATAAATATCCATTGAAACAACTACTTCCCGTGCAAATACACCTCCGGATATTGAATTATACAATGAAATATTTAAAATCTTATTTAATTTGATTTGTTACAACGCTCTATTAAAGTATATGTAACGTTTAGGTCAAATTCTCTTCAAACCAACTAACAATACAATTTAATATGAAAGGAGAGATAGCAACAAATTAGAAGTGAAACAAATCAAATTAAATAAGATTTTAAATATTTCATTGTAAATTCAATATCCGGAGGTGTATTTGCACGGGAAGTAGTTGTTTCAATGGATATTTATCGTCTTAAATTGTCTTATTAATTAAGACACTGTTTGCATTTTCACGAATAGCTTTTTCGTAATTTTATATATTATGTTTAAAGTGTGCAAACTATAAGAAGCGTAAGCTTATTTTCTCGAATTCAAATAGTTTTGAATTTGAATTTATCTTGTTTGAACTGTACCGTAAGGTAAATAATAAGGTCTCACATTCTTCATACCTGCTAATGACATAATCCCCCTTTTTACCTATAAATACTGACCATCATTTTCACTCATTCCATTTCTGTGTACCTGTTTATTCCACCCACAACACTTTTTCCAAGTAAGTTTGTTTTAATTTTATTCCTAATTTTTTTTTTTTATTATTATAATTGTTGTGTCTGACATTTTATATGTCAATTCCTGAAGTGTGTAGCCAACTTAAATTTGAAAAAAGATTAAATGATGGCACTCTAGAGGTTTTTTAAATTGAACATATGTTATTATTGCTGAAGTTTAATTTCTGCATTTTCTTTTGGCTTAACTACTTCTTTCCGAGTTAAATGAATTGAGAACCACGTATTTGTCTTAGATCAAACGCAAACACCGACGCCGACTCGTTTCATACGCAACTGCGAGGAAGTGGGCCTCTTTCAGGACCTCCAGAACGTCAACCCCTTCGACGACACTTTTAAAAAGGCGCTGGAAAAATCCGGGCATCTGCCCCCCTCGCATCCTGCCACCAACTCCGATGATACTCTGCACACGCCCAACATCCTCCCTCACATTTCAGTTACGACAACAAAGGAGGCCCCTTTAAACCCCGAACTCACTGTCGAACTGAGTGATGACGAGCTGATCTTTTCGAGGGTCGTATCGAAGATGAGCCGCAAGTCGAGATCGAAGAGAGAGGGCGACGACGAGTTTTACAAAGCACAGTCGAGGAGAGAGGTGAACAGGGCGTCTCAGTACAGGAGCAGGTTGAGGAAGAAGTTCATTTCCCTCGAGCACGAGCGGAAGATGATTGAGCTGAGCCAGCAGAACGATCGGCTAATGGTGGAAAATGAGCAGCTCAAGGACGAGCTACGTATAGCCCGGCGGTCACTGGAGGAACACAAAAAGTGGTGCGGAATTACACCAACGACACTCGAAAGCAGTATGTTAATACCGACGACACTTGAAAGCAGTATGTTAACACCAACGACACTCAAAAGCGGTGTTTTAATTCCGACGGCTTGTACACTTAGGAGCACAAACTCCATTGGTGCAGCTTTTAAGAACACAGCTCCCGAAGGAGCACTAATGCCTACTCTTAAGAACATCACAATCCCAACCAATTCCATTAAGAGCACTGTCATCACCCCTTATTCGAGCAGCGCAACTCTTAAGAGCCCTGCTATACACAGTGCAGCTCCTAAGACTACTGGGATCCCCGCTTATCTGAATAGTGCAACTTTTATGAGCACGGCGGCCCCTTTCAATTCCAACAATACTCCTGCTCTTAATAGTACAACAATTCCTCCTAATTCTAATCATATAATTATGGCAGCAAGTCGAGTTGAAGGAACTCCGGTCAGCGCTTTCGTAATTCAAGCACTGCCGGTGCTACCGCTGCAGATGGCGCCGATGCCGAAGCTTCTGTCCGTCGGAAGGAGTATAGTGCCGAAACCACCGAGCGGGTTCGACCCACTGAAAAAGGGCAGACTCTCGGAGAAAATCAATTTCTGCGGGATCGAGAGCCGAAACGGGAACAGAAGGTGTTTGGCAAAAAAGCCGGGGCACGCCCGTAATGTGAACTTATTAAAGAGGAAGAGTTGACGGATGGTCTAATCACCTTTTTATTAGTTCTCGTACTCCGCTAAACACTATTTAACAGACTTAAAACTGTCTATTAATAAGGCAGTAAGTGTAAATTTTGTGATTATTTATATTTTTGCATCACAGGAAAAAATTTGTTTTGCACACGACCCCTAAATTTGTTCTTTTATACCAAATTTACTTATACAGGGTATCCTATTAGTGCGTTGTCGGATATCTCAATTTTTATTAAAGATATGAAAAACATTTTTTCACCGAAGTTGCTGAGTATCAGGAGCTGCAAATATTTTAACGTTTACAGGGTGCGCCATAAAGACATTATTTAGTGTTTGAATCCCTAATAAAAATTGAGTGTCATTTTATTAAATTGCGTTTGAAGGGTTAAGGGAAAAAAACCAAATGAGTACAAAAAGTACCGATAATCTTTTTTGACGTCATTGTGAAGCTTAGATCAAGTATTTTCATGTTTTGGGTCTCAAATCCCACTTAAGTTTCTTTCCAATCTCTTTATTCTGTTTAGTCTCTTAAGTCTTATTTAGACGTTTATTAAAGTTAATGAGAGAGGATGGGATCGGGGTAAGGACGTTGGAAAAGCTGGGGAGGGAGAGGGAAAAGAGAAGGGAGGGTAAGAGGGATACGGAAATGGAGAAATAACGAATGAATTGTAAATAGTCTGTAAGATGTTGAGATATGCCAATAAAGGTCTTTTTTTTTTTTTTTTTTTTATTAAAGTTTTTACTCTCCAATTCCGCTCCGTTGACTTTTAGGACTGATTCAAAGGGGAGTGTGCAGTTCTGCACTGCACTTAGGCCTCATTAGGCCCATTGTGACTTTTAGGACTATCTTAAGTTTATTAGTCTCATGAATCTTAATTAACTTACATGTTTGAATAGGATTTAAGAGATACTTTAATTTTATTTACCATAGATATATTCGAGCGGAAGAGTTTTAAGAAATACTTCAGACACATTTATTTGATATTCGAGAATGACGAAATTAATTTATTGTCTTAGTAGTACAGTAAGTACGTAAGAGATTACATTTACCTGCATTCATAACAAAATGTCCAATTACTGAATTAAGAAAAAAACAAAATAAAAGAGGTTTTCATAAAACTAAAAATATGAAAGAAAAATCAATTTTTATTATAAGGTATATGTACAGTGTAATTAAACTTTAATAAAAATCCACACGAGATATTAACTCTCCTCAAATACTGGTGAAAAATTCCAACAAAATTTAGTGTCATCCATTTACACACGACAAAACAATTTTTCCGGTGTAAGTAAAAACCGTGTTTACATAAAATTAATAAAAAAAACACTTTAGGATGAAATAATTTGGTGTTGTTCCAGTCTGTTTTTTTTTTTTTTTGAGGTGGGGGAGGTTAACGTGTGCCGTTGGCCGTTCGTGGCTGCCTCAGGCTCTTCTGAAGAACATGCGCGTCCGCTGGCTCGATGCGCTTGTAATAGTGCTGCTTTGTTTCGACTATCTCGAAACCGAATCGTTTGTAGAAGTCGATCGCCCCTTCGTTGCTCACTTGCACATGCCTGTAATTTTAATTGCCAATTAAGATCTTTTAATGTACCTGCCCGACCCAACCCATCTTGAAAATAAATGACAAAAATCGTAAATACTATAAAAATGATAAATGACTGTTTTCTACCAATTTTGACAGACCAATTTGATATTATTTCATATCACTGCTTTGCTTTGATATTGGTATAACTAAAAAGAAAGTGATTTTGTTTCTATATAGTTATTTAATGAATACAGTTTTAAGAGAGAGATAAAAATACGAGCAAAAAATAAGATAAATCAAGTAAAGATAGAGACTTCAATATTTGAATAAAAGTGTCTTGTAAACTTTTGCTCCTCCTAAAAAATTAACAAATTTCACTTGTGCCGTTATCAAAGCAAAGCAGCGATTTAATTGTCTTTTATAAGTATACATAGGTAAAAACGTATATATAGTATATCCAAGAATCCAGGCAATATGTTAATGGGTTTAAAGTCCCCGCATTGTAGCCAAAAGTACATGTAAACATTTAGCATAACCTAAAAACCTGTTAGGTGCTAAATGCCTAACGTTGAGTTATGACTGGTTAACAAGTGGTGAATTATGGTTAAGCTGTAGCGACGCAGCAAGGAGAGGGCCTAGATCCAGACCAAATAACATAAAACTGCCATTTATCAATATGAATTTGAGCGTGCGTTGAAATGTTCTAACAAATTCACTCTTCCTCGAACTCGGAGTTTTCGCCTGGATTTATTACGAGTGGTGAAGCGGCAACACTGGGGTAGTACCAACAAAACGTCATATATTTAACGCTGGCTTTAACCTTGTGTTTAGGGAGTTTAGAGATGTCAGAATGGCAATGAAAACAACTAGATATTGCTTGCATTCTCGGACGAACTTTAGATAAAAAAAAACCTCTCTGTACAATATTAGCTCGATATACTCACAAAAATATACTGTCGAAGTCACCGTCCTGTTCGACATAGTTGAGCACGTGCTCGACCATCAGAGTCCCGATACCCAGCCTGCGGTACGGGTACAGACAGCCCAGGGTCATGATGTACAGCCTCCGCGTTTTCTCCGATGTGTCGATCCGGCAGCACACCGCGCCGACAACGATATCGTTGTAATAGGCCAGCTTCGCCAGCTCTCCTGCCTCCAAGACATCCTTGTAGAACTTGTCGTTGTACGACACCGGGAACACCACGCTGTTCAACCGTTTCAGCTGCTTAATGTTGTGCGGTGTTACATTTCCCAACTCAATGTTTGCTCTAAAAACGAATATTATTATTATTAGTTGTCAGCTATTATCTATCTGCACATATGAGCGATTGACACAGTGGTTAAAAACAAATCTCTTAGTTAACCAATGCACGCAGAGGAATAATTGAGTCGGCTGGGACCCTCGTGGGTCAGTGAGTAGAGCTCCTGCTCTTGGGCGAATCCCACCGGGGGGTGCCAGTTTCTTATGGGGAAATTGGCACCCTCTGGAGCCATGGATGTGAGTGAATGTGCTGTGTCGTCCATAATTAGTTGCATAAGCGTGTAAAGAATTAAATGGAATAAATAAAATAAAAAATGATGTTGGCCAATAGTCTACGTTACTAAGGCCAGGCAAAAGCCAAAACCCAAAAAAAAAAAAAATTGAGTCGGCTATTTCCAAAAACCCCAAAATTTATTGGTTTTTAATGGATTTAGGGGTTTTTGGAAATAGGCGACTCAATTATTCTCTTGGCACATACGACTGATTGACCCAGTGATTTAGAACAAATCTCTCAGTTGATAAATGCACCTCAAAGAATATTTATTCTCTTAGCACATGTGAACAATTATTGATGCAGTGATTTAGAAAAATACCTCAGTTAACAAATGTATGTAGAAGAATAATTATTCTCTCTGTACATGTGAGTGATTGACGCAGAGATTCACAGCAAATCTCTCGGCTAACAAATGTTCATATAAGAAATATTATCCTCCCAGCATACAAATCTACAAACATTGAGTGAATAATAACGAGCAGCGAATAAAAATCGTGATTTTGTAAGTGAAGTTGTATTAACCTAAAATTTAGTGTAGTGGTGATAATAAACTTGTTGGAATACTTACCGCGTCATGATCCAAGTAAATTTTGTTGTATTAAAAGAGAGTAGATAACAATAACCATAAAATATTCAATAAATGAAAAGCATGGAAGTACACTTTTCTGTCAAAAATCGTTCTAAACGTCAAATTCGATTGGAATGAAGTTGGAGCCGGAGTAGCCAACACTAAAAAGGACAACACTCATAGAGTTACTAGGTATGTAGATAAATTATCAAGGACGGTTGAGTATACGGTAAGAAGGATCGACAGAATCGAAGATTTTAGAGTGGGGGTAGAGACACGTCACAAATGCGCGCTGAATTTAAATGTGGTTACTTCATGGTAAACTTTAGGTAAACATGCATAAGCTGTACATTTTCTGACATTCGTGGATTTTTAAAAGAGTTCAATTGAAAGCTTTAAACGAGTGTTGTCCACTCCCAGACTAAGCATGAAGTAAAATTTCGAGTTTAGAAAAGCCCCGTGAAAATTTGTCGAGGGTCGCGCAGCGACCCGAGACAAATTTTCTGGGCTTTTCTAAACTCGAAATTTTACTTCATGCGCCGCGCGTATAAATCACTAAAATATTGTAAAATTTATGTATATTTGAACCTCACTTGAAATCAGTGTATTATACGCGTGGCGCATGAAGTAAAATTTCGAGTTTAGAAAAGCCCAGAAAATTTGTCTCGGGTCGCTGCGCGACCCTCGACAAATTTTCACAGGGCTTTTCTAAACTCGAAATTTTACTTCATGCTTAGTCTGGGAGTGGAAATCACTTGTTTGAAGCTTTAAAATGAACTTTAAAAAAAAACAGGAAATATCTCAAGATTTACCGAAAATAGGCTGAATTTGGAATACGTATATTTTAAGGAAAAACTTTCTGTATAATGTAAATACATTTTAAGGATCTTTTCCACTTTTGACCTTGACGAAATTGAGTCAGCTCTCCCTGGCGGATTATTTTGTGCATTATTTTTATGAATTTTAAATTTTAATTTGTGCATCACGATATATTTCACTGAACGGGTTGGTTTTCACTGAAACCGGTTGGTCGACACTTAACACTAACACAAAGTCTTATTTTAATAACACTTATTTTTAACACAAATTATTAAAAATCTATCTATGAAAGTACAGCGAAACCGGAAAGAGAGGTTATGATAGACTCAAAAACGTAACCAAATCAACGTCATTGTTCTCTCCGCACGAATTTTGTGCATTATTCTTATGAATTTTAAATTTTAATTTGTGCATCACGATATATTTCACTGAACGGGTTGTTTTTCACTGAAACCGGTTGGTCGACACTTAACACTAACACAAAGTCTTATTTTTAACACAAATTATTAAAAATCTATCTATGAAAGTACAGCGAAGCCGGAAAGAGGGGTTATGATAGACTCAAAAATGTAACCAAATCGACGTCATTATTCTCTCCGCACGAATTATGGCCTGCCTTATTAAAAATCTATCTATGAAAGTACAGCGAAACCGGAAAGAAAGGTTATGATAGACTCAAAAACGTAACCAAATCAACGTCATTGTTCTCTCCGCACGAATTTTGTGCATTATTCTTATGAATTTTAATTTGTGCATCACGATATATTTCACTGAACGGGTTGTTTTTCACTGAAACCGGTTGGTCGACACTTAACACTAACACAAAGTCTTATTTTTAACACAAATTATTAAAAATCTATCTATGAAAGTACAGCGAAACCGGAAAGAGAGGTTATGATAGACTCAAAAATGTAACCAAATCGACGTCATTATTCTCTCCGCACGAATTATGGCCTGCCTTATTAAAAATCTATCTATGAAAGTACAGCGAAACCGGAAAGAAAGGTTATGATAGACTCAAAAACGTAACCAAATCAACGTCATTGTTCTCTCCGCACGAATTTTGTGCATTATTCTTATGAATTTTAAATTTTAATTTGTGCATCACGATATATTTCACTGAACGGGTTGTTTTTCACTGAAACCGGTTGGTCGACACTTAACACTAACACAAAGTCTTATTTTAATAACACTTATTTTTAACACAAATTATTAAAATATGAAAGTACAGCGAAACCGGAAAGAGAGGTTATGATAGACTCAAACACGTAACCAAATCAACGTCATTGTTCTCTCCGCACGAATTTTGTGCATTATTCTTATGAATTTTAAATTTTAACTTGTGCATCACGATATATTTCACTGAACGGGTTGTTTTTCACTGAAACCGGTTGGTCGACACTTAACATTAACACAAAGTCTTATTTTTAACACAAATTATTAAAAATCTATCTATGAAAGTACAGCGAAACCGGAAAGAGAGGTTATGATAGACTCAAAAATGTAACCAAATCGACGTCATTATTCTCTCCGCACGAATTATGGCCTGCCTTATTAAAAATCTATCTATGAAAGTACAGCGAAACCGGAAAGAAAGGTTATGATAGACTCAAAAACGTAACCAAATCAACGTCATTGTTCTCTCCGCACGAATTTTGTGCATTATTCTTATGAATTTTAAATTTTAATTTGTGCATCACGATATATTTCACTGAACGGGTTGTTTTTCACTGAAACCGGTTGGTCGACACTTAACACTAACACAAAGTCTTATTTTAATAACACTTATTTTTAACACAAATTATTAAAATATGAAAGTACAGCGAAACCGGAAAGAGAGGTTATGATAGACTCAAACACGTAACCAAATCAACGTCATTGTTCTCTCCGCACGAATTTTGTGCATTATTCTTATGAATTTTAAATTTTAACTTGTGCATCACGATATATTTCACTGAACGGGTTGTTTTTCACTGAAACCGGTTGGTCGACACTTAACATTAACACAAAGTCTTATTTTTAACACAAATTATTAAAAATCTATCTATGAAAGTACAGCGAAACCGGAAAGAGAGGTTATGATAGACTCAAAAATGTAACCAAATCGACGTCATTATTCTCTCCGCACGAATTATGGCCTGCCTTATTAAAAATCTATCTATGAAAGTACAGCGAAACCGGAAAGAAAGGTTATGATAGACTCAAAAACGTAACCAAATCAACGTCATTGTTCTCTCCGCACGAATTTTGTGCATTATTCTTATGAATTTTAAATTTTAATTTGTGCATCACGATATATTTCACTGAACGGGTTGTTTTTCACTGAAACCGGTTGGTCGACACTTAACACTAACACAAAGTCTTATTTTAATAACACTTATTTTTAACACAAATTATTAAAAATCTATCTATGAAAATACAGCGAAACCGGAAAGAGAGGTTATGACTCAAAAACGTAACCAAATCAACGTCATTGTTCTCTCCGCATGAATTATGGCCTGCGGACATGGAATGATACAATTCTGTCATACCTTGTAACACATATGTGTTCATATGTGTTATGCCCATCGACGTACCCAGGGGTCTGCAACTCGCGGCCATATTGAGCGACATGGGGGCTGCCATTACTCGCGGCAACGTACCAACTGAAATGCAAACGCACGAAAATGTCCAGATATTTTCTGATTTGGGGTTGGCACAACTATAAATTGCTAGGTTACGTTTTTACCGTGATGCTCCCACGCCAAACCACGCTAACCTCTATTTTAAGTGTTTTCTAGTGTGATTTGATACATTTTATTTGTGACTTTATTACTAGGATTATTTATTTTTTATTAAATAATAATGCCTAGCAAGTGTTGTGTATTAGAGTGTGAAACCCCAACTGGAAGTAAAGTCCATTGTTTTCCTGCAAATAGCGAGGTAAGTATTTATTTTTAACATATACACATATAAATTGCCACTAATAGTTTACAACATTGGTGGCCATTGAATTTATTCCAACTAGTTTCGGAAAAAGCTGAAACTATTCGGAGTCAATTAAATCATTAGTGAAACAAACGTAGTGTTTTTAAATTAAATTATATTTATAAGTATATAAATATATATATTTATGTACATTCATTTTTATCATATATATTTACTTTTATTTGTAAAATGAACAATATAATATTATTAGGTGGCGGCTTGAATGCTTTGCAAAAATTGTGTATATTAATAAAGGGTATTGTTTCACCAAGTGATAAGTGAGAAAATTATTCAAGAAATTAATAAAGGGTGTTTCAGAATGTTTTTCGTTTTTAGATGTTAAATAAAAAACAACAATATCAATTAAATCTCGTTTTATTTATTGTTAAATTAAAGATCAGTTCTTGAAATTTATTTATGAAAAACAACCGTTTGCAAATGCGCACCAATCACTTGTTCACACTCATTTAACCTGGAGCTAAAATGTTCAATCACTCGCTGGAGCATCGCTCTTGGAATAGAGTTGATTTCTTCAGTGATTCTTTCAAAACATTCAGGTTGGGTGGCAATGGGTTGTAAACTTTACTTTTTAGGTAGCCCCATAGGAAAAAATCAGCAGGCGTTAAATCAGGGCTCCTCGGTGGCCAGTTGATGTCTCCTCGGCGACTTATCACTCTTCCAGGGAATAAATCGTGAAGAGCAGCTGTTGCGGATATCTCGCGACAATTATTATTTGTGAAATTGTGTGCTTCTTGAAATGTGAATTTGTAAATACGTTTTTATTTCTAAATACTTTTCCACGTATAACTCTATTCCTAAACATGTTTCAACCTTATTTTTATACTATTGTGCTGAATTGCTTTCTATATATTAGTTCTGCTTGCTGTGACATTTTATTGCTCTATTAGTCTATTTAATATTTTAAGGAATGTAAGCTAACAAGGACGTGTCGAATTTCTTCTCAGTTAATGGGCTTTTGTAAATCTGCACGGACCCTTTTTATGACGAAGGGGTGTTGTTTTGGTCACGGCGTATTTCGGAGAAAGTCTGCGTTCAAATATGTACATGGCCATGTGGCCAATTCTCAGAAATGCATCCCTTAACGGAAAATTACAAGTTTAGGTAAACGAAGGCACCTCCCTTCTTTTATCTAATTTGTAACTTGGAAATATACGGCACAACGCACCCCCACTCTTTGCATATCTCTCAAATTTAGAATTTCAAAATGTAAAACAGTTGCTTCAAAAATCTCAAACTAAACACATCGCGCCTTGTTAACTTACACTACATTCAACTCATAAAAATACTTAAAACGCATTCAAATTTAGTTAAACTTTATTCTGTATATATTGTGTATATATTATTTACGGTGAATATATAACGTTAAGTGCTACGAATTTTATTACTTCACTTATTCACCCGCATCGGAAACAGTGGCGATTTCCGAACCAGTCAAACAGAAATCACCACAGAGAATTATCTTCGTTCATTAAAAACAAAACGATAACTTCTTTAAAACAGCAGCTAATGAGTCATTTGTAACATGAGAAGTGGCGCCATCTTGCTGGAAAAAGGTGTTGCGGTTGTAGCCCTCTTGGTTTTGCATTTTTGTAGCCAAAAAAGTCCGGATCATATGGCAATATCGATCAGAATTAACGGTCTGAGTTCGACCTCGGTCATCCTCAAAAAAATAAGGACCGATAATTCCTTGACTTGATATGGCAGCCCAAACAACAACTTTTGGCGAGTGCAAGGGCTTCTGATGCAGTTCTAGCGGATTCTCGGAAGCCCAGTATCTGCAATTTTGTTTATTCACGTGACCGTTAATGTGAAAATTTGATTCGTCAGAGAACCAGATGTTATTGAAACTCGTGAAACGGTTTTTCATTGTCCTGCAGAATTCGACTCGTGCATCAGGATCATCAGGCTTCATTTCTTGAACAATAACAATTTTATAGGGGTGAAAATGTAAATCTTTCAAAATAATGCGATGAACCGTAGAAGTCTTCAAATTAAGAGAAACTGCGCGCAATCTCAACGAGAGTCGTGGGTCGGCCATAACAGACTGGCGAACGCGGTCGACGTTTATGTTCGTTCTTGATGTCCTTTTGCGCCCAGACGATTTGTCCGGCATTGTATTCCCAGTCTCTTCAAACTTGCGAACCCAATTCTTAATTAAATTGGCACTTGGCACATGTTTTAAGCTTGCTAAATTAAAATTTGTCCTGTAGAGGCGACGAACAATAGTATAGGAATCGTTGTTTTTATAAAACGCTCGCACGCAAAACGCGCGCTGTGGTCCAGTGAAACGATTCATGACTACTAAACTTAACAAGATGGCCAAGCGTTTGAGACCACTCCCCTCCCCCTGCTACCTGCGGTTGGCGCGGATTGGTCAATTCAAAAACGAAAAACATTCTGAAACACCCTTTACAATGAATAATTTTTTTAAATGTTTGTTTTAGAGACCAATTGTTAGAGCGTTCCAGGACTTCCAGGATATGATGACGACATATTGTCGCGAAGCGGATCAACCCGTACAGAAAGTGTAGAGTTGCATCAGATCCGCAACTGCTTCTGCAAAGTCAGCGGCGTTCATCGTAGATTTCCTCGATTGTGTAAAACATATTTTGCTGATTAAGGAAGATCGAGGAAGTCCGTGAGATGCGTTGAAACGGGGAGTCGGTGTCCAGACACGGTAGAGTTAAGAATAAATGTTAAGTAATTATTCGAATCTGACGTTTTCAGGACATAATTAAGGTAAGTAAATATTAGTTTCAAAATCTTATATCTTCGAAAATTATCCTCAATTCTCAAAAATATTAGAATAATAAACACATATCATATATTTATTTTTCGGTACTCATTATGTAAACTAAAACAACATTTATGTATCATATATTGCACAAAATTTCTAAGAACTTCATGCCAGCACGCTACAAGTGTTCACTCACTTAGGTGCTTTGAGCTATTATTGTTACATCTGGATATTCATTACGTTGAGCAGAACACTGCTCAATATAAAAGAAATATATTATAGAACGGATGTTAATTTGTTGAAAATATATGTACTCATGTTATGTAATAATAATAATAATAAATAAATAAAAATAAAATATCTTTATTACTACAACGAAAAGGCTTGGTAGTTGCGAATGACTCCCGCGCAACATGATATAAACTAATTTTTAGTAAGTTTATGTACCTTTTACTAATAAAATAATATTAGATAGATGAGGCTGTTACGTGGTGAAATAAAATAATAGAAAAATATTTCTTTTTTATTTCAGAAGTGTTGCAAATGTGTTGCTAAAGTTTGGCACAATAAATTCAAACTAATTTTGGGATTAAGAGATTCAGTCTCAGGATTGAGGATGCGTACATCAAAATGAACAGATGAGATTTGATTGACAAAGCCTCTCCTCAATCAAGACCGTCTGTGCCTGACGAAGAGTCACATCCTTCACGAGGTAATCCTGTCGTAGCAAAACACAGCGGATCTAAGCTAGAAAAAACTGAAAAATAATCATTAAATACTATCTATTTAATTTTTTGTATGAAATTGTTTTTTTTTTTCTTGAATGATTTTCTCACTTATCACTTGGTGAAACATTTTTAAATATTGATAATGAAGGTTTAAATTAATCAATTTAATTAATAAGTCAGATAACAACAATGACGAAAAGTCCGAAATGATGAAATTGGTCAACATCTGCCTAGAACAAAATTACTTTGAGTTCAATGACACCATATATACGCAAACTGATGGCCTACCTATGGGGTCACCATTATCCCCCCTTTTAGCCGAAATTTTCATGGCCGATTTTGAACAATCAATGTTCAGCAATCCTGATTTTAAAAATAAAAATAACATTTTATTCTGGAGTAGGTATGTGGATGATATTTTTTGCATTTGGACAGGCACAAACCGACAATTAAATTCTTTTGAACAATATTTAAATTCAATAAATCGAAAAGTTCAATTTACATCAGAAACAGAAATCAACAATAGTTTAAACTTTTTAGATTTAACAATAGAAAAAACTGACACTAACCATTTAAAATTTAAAATATATAGAAAAGATACATTTACTGACACAATAATCCCCAATTCTTCAAATCACACAAACCAAATTAAGTTTAGTACATTTAACTCATACATAAATCGGCTAATAAACATCCCATTGAGTAATCAAGATTTCGCCATCGAATTAGCAACCATAAAAACAATAGCTCGCAACAATGGATATAATGCTGAAATTGTTGATAACATCTTAAAAAAGAAAAAGAAAAAACAGTTGATGAAACACTTCTATATCGAAGAAATTAATGAAATAAAATGGGCCAAACTTAATTATATTAAGGATTTGTCAAATAAAATTATAAACAATATAAAGGGTAATGAATTTCGCATCATATGCACTAACCAGACAAATTTAGGAAAACTACTAATAAACAATAAACCCCCCATAGACAAATTAAAAAAGTGTGGAGTGTACGAACTAAAGTGCAGTGAATGTGATGCATTATACATAGGACAAACAGGAAGAACTTTTCAGACAAGACTAACAGAACATAAAAAATCAATTATAAATAACAAACAGTGTACAGGGATTTCAAAACATTGTATAATTAACAACCACTTTATAGATGTTAATAATTTCAAAATTCTATATTCAGGTAATAAGGGCCGTAATTTAAACCTCAGGGAAGGCCTAGAAATAAATAGGGCAATAAAAGACGGAAAACACCTCGTCAACGACAATGAGGATATTTGGAATTCCCCAATCTTAAAATCCCTTATTACCTGACCATATATAAGCTTGTTGGTATCTTTTGTAATTCACTCCTGATAATGCTGTAAAACGCGAAACTAGTCGAGTAAATAGTAAAGTAAAAAATTGTGAAACAAACCCAGTGTAATTTAATTTAAACCTTCATTATCAATATGAAATTTTTATTTTATTATGTAGCTATACATTTGTTTTTTCTAATAATAATAATAATAATCTTTATTGTCCAACATTCACCAATTACAGGACAATGTAACTAAATATGATATAAATTAAAACACAAATAGGTATGTATATATATATATATATAAGAAACAAACAAAAAATAAAAGAAAAAAAAAACATATATAAGAAAACTTAATTACAACACTTAAAGACTAGACGTGTGACTCACTTAACATTCACTCAACAAAAGACATCATCAAACACTTTATTTGCATTTCTGGACATATGAAATAGTTGCGATTTATGTAAAGTGTTCGATTTGGCCAATTTTGTGTAGAACGTATTGTTATGACGTGATTGAATTCTTGGGACAGATAGGTTGACTTGCGATAATAATTGTGAACAATCTATATCATTATGTAGTAGCTTGTACATGAATTTCGCACTATGGAACTCTCTACGTACTGACAAAGATCTTCTTCTTGTACATTTTATACATAATCAAATAAATTATTATTTTTTTTAATATAATTTTTATTTTCCCGCTTTTCAATATAATTTGATATTCCCGCTTATTAATAAAAATTTAATTTTCCCGCTTTTTAATTTCAGTTCTTGTCGTAGCGCTCCCTATCGGCAGTAATTGTGCATATTAGTAAGGTACTAATCTCCTGGTGGCAACCTGTCACTCGGAGAGTCGCACATCTATTCTTGTCCAGGGACGTACCTTGGTTATCCTGTACTTCGAGGTCCCGACTTTGCCGCCATCTAGCGTCAACAGTAAACAACTGAATTCCGAGCGCTCAAAGTTGCAAACGTTTTCTTTTTCAGTGGCGGGAATTTTAAAACTCTACTTTTTAATAAGGAGAATGTAAAAGTTGTACTATTAATTAATAGAAACACAGAAGGATATATATTTCTCAAAGGAATCATTTTTGGGGCTTACTTTCCGTAATGTTCGCAAATTAAAAGAATCACAGCAGTTTAAGAATTTGAGTATATCTCGAGATTAGACACCTATGCAAAGAGAACTATATAGGGAAACTAAAAAGGAACTTCTACGGCGTACATCCGCTGGTGAGGCTAATTTGAGTTTAAAATATGTGCGAGGTACTCCGACCATCATTAACATAAACTCTCAAATCAATTCTCAAAAGAATGCGGAAAACTGATCTCGCCCGGAAAAACTCAACATCTTCATCTGTATTATCAAAATACCAGAGGACTTCGTTCAAAAACTCATGATTTCTTCAACAGCGTGTGTAATTCCTCATTTGACATTATGTTTTTAACAGAAACATGGTTGAATGATTCGGTTATTAACTCAGAACTTTTTACTGAAGATTATAAAATAGTGCACCGTGATCGTGACTTTTTGTCTACACAAAGATCTACTGGTGGTGGTGTACTAATAGCTTTTAGCAATACTATAACAGTCGAACATGTTGATGTATTACACATTTATAATCAAGTTCCTATAATCGATTTTATTCTTTGTAAATGTGACAGTAATTCATTTATATTTTTTACTCTTGTTATCTATGGTCCATTCCATTTGTTTCTGGATCTCGCCTAGCTATGGAAAAGTGACAGTTTAAGTATTGTAAATGGGGCTGGTTGTGTTTTAAATCAGGGTTTTTAAATGTCACTGTCAGATGTTCGATTTTAAGGTTATAATTTCTGACTATTGTGATCTTACACTGTTGCCTGTTTTACAAATTTTCAGATATAAAAGGATAATAATATGCAGTTTTAAGATTAACAAAATTTACTACTTGGTTTTTGTACATACAAACACAGCAATAATATTGTATATAACAAATATAATGAATTTGGCTCTGCAAACTTATTTCGTCATCCATTTGTATTTCTCGCTTGGGTCTTCCCGTTAACACATTTTAATTACTTATAATATCATAAATTATTGCAACACTGTTAAAATAAGGAATCAGGAGTGGCAACTAATAAAAAATGTAAATGTTGATACTGCAACATAACAACACGAAAGCATGGCTAGGCGAGATCCAGAAACAAATGGAATGGTGTATATGTACCGCCTGACATATCCTCTGAAACACTTGACACATTTTTTGGACTCATTGAGAGTATAATGTGCGATAAACCATTATTAATTGTAGGCGATTTTAATATTCCATCTTTCAGCTGTGAAGCTTCGTCATTGTCTATCAACTCAAAAGACTACATTTTATCTCACTTCATTGATATTATGAAATTAAAGCAATTCAATACAATTAAAAACTCCAACAATAAGCTTCTTGACTTAGTTTTATGCAATTTTGATGGAATATTTGATATTGAAAAGGATTCCCTTCCTCTAACACCTGAAGATCTTCATCATCCTGCGCTTTCTATATCCCTAATTGTAAACAATGCCAAAGTTCCTAGCAACGCTTTCCCGGTTAATACGAATGTACGGTATAATTTCAAAAAGACTAATTATATTCAATTATATCGAGATTTAAGTCTTACTGATTGGTCGTTTTTGGAATCATTTTCTGATGTTAATGATGCATGCCATGCATTTTATAATAAATTGTATAAGATATTTAATGCTTCAGGTACCTTTGATGAAACAGGGTACTAATACTAGATATCCACTATGGTTCAATTCTGATATCAGGCGTAACATCAAATTAAAAACTTACTTTCATAAAAAGTGGAAACAAACTGGGTCACAATTTTTTTATGGTGAATTTAAGAGAATACCTAAGTTACTCAAAAGCCAAATATCGGAATCTTATGATGTGTATATAAATAGGGTTGAGATTGAACTGATGACTGCTCCTAAAAATATTTGGAAATTTATCAATCACAAAAAAGGTAAAACGCGAGTTCCTGGCCAGCTCTGCGACGACGATAATAATTATGAATCTCCGCAGGACATTGTTAATGCATTTGCAGATCAATTTGCAAGTGCATTTTCAACTGTATCTTCAACTGCTTATAAAGAATTTCCCGGTATGTTTTTTAACAATGAAACATTATACTGTCCGAATATAGATGAAACAGATATTATTAGAAGTATAAATTGTACGAAAACTTCTCACATCAGTGGTGATGATAAGATTCCAAACTTTATAATTAAAGATTGCAAATTTGTTTTCTCTAATCCTCTACGTATACTATTCAACCTTTCATTGCGTAATAAGACATTTCCTGATATGTGGAAACTTGCAGTAATTACTCCTGTATTTAAGCGTGGCGAATCAAATAATATAAAAAATTATAGACCTATTGCTATTCTCTCCAACTTCGCCAAGATTTTTGAACAAATTATTTATGACGTCATATATAGACATTCGAAACCTTATATATCTCCACATCAGCACGGCTTCATGTCGGGCCGGTTAACAACGACAAACTTAGCTATTATAACACAACACCTAAGTGAAGCTCTTGATTGTCGTAAGCAAGTTGATGTTATATATACGGATTTCACTCGCGCATTTGATACAATTAATCATCATATTTTGCTTCGTAAATTAGACATCTTTGGACTCTCTAGAGATTTTATAGGTTTTATTTCATCCTACCTCGATATGCGAAAAAATTATGTCTATTTTAACGGGTTCAAATCCTATGAATTTAATTCCCTTTCAGGTGTACCGCAAGGCTCTAATTTAGGTCCATTGCTGTTTAACATATTTATCAATGACTTAATTGTATCAATATCGTGTCCAATATTAGCATATGCTGATGATATTAAAATATATAACGTCATTAATGGTGAACATGATTGCATTGCATTGCAGCAGAACCTGGATACAATTTGCGAATGGTGTGACAATAACAGGTTGTCTCTTAACGTTAAGAAATGTATTACCGTTACATATACTAGAATAATGAACCCAATTTGTTTTAACTATTCCATACAAGAAAATATGTTAGTTCGTGAACGTACATTTAAAGATCTTGGTGTTTTGTTTGACAATCGGTTATCGTTTTCTGAGCATATTTGCAATATTTCGTCATCAGCATTTAGGATGCTTGGCTTCTTAATGCGCACATCTAAGTATTTTTATGATGTGGAGTTACTTAAGGTTTTATACTATGCGTTAATCAGAAGTCGCCTGGAATATGCCTCCATAATCTTTTATCCCCATTACACTAATCAGTCGCTAATGTTGGAACGAGTACAAAAAAGATTTTTAAAATTCTTAAATTACAAAATGACTGGTACATATCCTGATCATACTGTGGATTATAAATCATTATTACAAACCCATAATATGGCATCACTATCTGATCGACGCGAGCTTTTCAGCGGCACATTTATGTTTAAGTTGGTTAATAATATTATTGATTCGCCACAGTTACTCGCAATGGTTAAATTCAACGTTCCACGCTTGTCAACACGTCAGGATATTACATTTAATACCCCTATAGCCAGAACGAACATGTTATTAAAAGCACCGATCTCTCACATTTGTATAAACGGCAATAAACATTTCGTCGACATTTTTTGTAATGTTAAGAAATCATAATTATTTTTTTTTTTTTTTTGTTTGTATAGTTATTGCATTTATTTCTAGATTGATGCTACGTTGCTTTGATTGTTGTTTTATTTTAATTTTTCAATTTTTGTTTTAAATATTAATATTATTTTTTTTTATGCAATCAATTTATTGTTAAGTGCATTTATTTTTTGATAATATATTATATTTTATTTTTTATTTTTATATTTTTTCTATTTGTAATATTATTACTGTAGTTTTTTTATGCTATTATATTATTTTGATTTTGTCCTGTATTGGGTTTTTCCGTTTGGGCAATAAAGGCTATTATTATTATTATTATTATTATTATTAACAATAAATTTGGAAGGACTTTGTAATTATTGGTAAGTGACAATGATGTTTTCCAATAACTAAATTATTATAAATTTTATTATTTTTTAAATGATTATAGAAATATTGTAAATAAAAAAAATACCTAAAAAAAATAAATTATTAAATACTCAAACAAATACTACATTTACTTCCCGAGATTGGGATCGCACGGCAACGTTGGTAGAGTATATTTTATAACATACAGAGAGTTTTATGTAACACCGAACATTTTCATAACGAGAATTTTTCTTTGAAATATCCATATGCATACGTTGCACATTTTTTGATGCTCGGTTTATTCAAAGAATTCAATTTAAAGCTTTAAGCGAGTGTTTTCCACTCCCAGGCTAAGCATGAAGTAAAATTTCGAGTTTAGAAAAGCCTGAAAATTTGGTTTGGTCGCGTAGCGCGAAGCGCGGAGCGGCCAAACCAAATTTTCAGGCTTTTCTAAACTCGAAATTTTACTTCATGCGCCACCGGTACAAAACACTGATTCAATGTAAAGTTTAGCGGTGTGTTTTAAACTTCGTAATACGTCAGTGTTTTGTACCGGTGGCGCATGAAGTAAAATTTCGAGTTTAGAAAAGCCTGAAAATTTGGTTTGGCCGCTCCGCGCTTCGCGCTACGCGACCAAACCAAATTTTCAGGCTTTTCTAAACTCGAAATTTTACTTCATGCTTAGTCTGGGAGTGGAAAACACTCGCTTAAAGCTTCAAATTAAATTCTTTTAATAAACCGAGCACCGAAAAATGAGCAACGTATGCATAATATTCCAATTTCAACATTTAAAAATAAATTACATTGTATGACTCTTATTTAGCTCTGTTGTATTAAATTATGCTAAGTGTACTGTAATTTAAGTTTACTTGTTATCAATTTTTATATTTTTTTTTCTTTCTTGTTATATTTTGTTAAATAGGTGTACCGTTTTAATAAATAAATAAATAAATATGGATACTTAAAACAAAAATTCTCGCTACATACAACTCTCTGTATATTTATTTATTTGGGGCCTATAGAGCTTGATCGTATAGTACGTGCGTCTTTGACTACAACTACAATAAGCCCGACTGTAGCCTAAGTGGGGACAGCCCCCACTAAGGTTCTGTGACTGAATAAAAAAATCAATTATGAAATTCGTTCGAAAATAAGTGAGTCTTTTCGAAAACGCCATACATCTCTGCCAGACTCTGTACATTTTCAGCTGCAACTTTTTGTTACGCAATTTTTGAATAGCAAGCTGCATTCGCAAACAGCAAAATTTCAGGTGAAAGTCAATCAATCAAAATCGATTTGTAAATTGACAACTTGTTTCCGAACAAAGTTTGCTATTTAAAAATTGCGAAACAGCAACCCATTGAGCAAAAAACAAGCAAATAACGTTATATCAACATTGTAGCAACATTAAACGTTGTTTTAATGTAAATAAAATATTATTTAAATGAATTTGCTCAGTGGGAAATTACTTTATAAAAGAGTAAAAGTGTCTATAAGGATTTTTAATATAAACGTGACACTTTTGACTGTGTAAGGGAGGAGACAATAAAAACTATTCGTATAACTCAATATTCTTTATTCAATGTTGTAATTTTCATTAATATCTGTCAGAATATATACCATTTGAAAAAAACGCAGGCTCTTTGTTAACCCATATTGCCCCATTAACCCTAACCCTATTTTCTTCTATAAATAATAACCAATTGATAATGTTTTGGTTATACTGGACACTGCCATTAACTTAAAATGGCGTTTAATTCATTAGAGCACCCTTGAAAACCTTTAACCTAGATTCTGGTTATAGGTCTTTTCAAGGGTGCTCTAATCAATTAAATGTATACCAATACGATTAATAGCCTACACCCTTTAAATAAACCTGCACCCTTAATTAATATTCTTCACCTCCTTCTCCCTCGCCTGCTCCGGAGTCCATGCCAACCTCTTCGTAATCTTTCTCCAATGCGGCCAAATCTTCACGCGCCTCAGAGAATTCACCTTCCTCCATACCCTCACCTACGTACCAGTGCACGAAAGCACGCTTGGCGTACATGAGATCGAATTTGCTGTCAAGACGGCCCCATGCTTCGGCGATGGCGGTAGTGTTGGACAACATGCAGACGGCACGCTGGACTTTAGCCAAATCACCGCCCGGGACAACGGTGGGTGGTTGGTAGTTGATGCCAACCTTGAAACCAGTTGGACACCAGTCGACGAACTGAATAGTCCTCTTCGTCTTGATGGTACCAATAGCGGAGTTGACATCTTTGGGAACGACATCACCACGGTACAACATGCAACAGGCCATGTATTTGCCGTGACGAGGGTCGCATTTCACCATCTGGTTTGCTGGCTCGAAGCAAGCGTTGGTGATTTCGGCAACAGAGAGCTGTTCATGGTAGGCCTTTTCAGCGGAGATGACAGGAGCGTAGGTAACCAGAGGAAAGTGGATACGCGGGTATGGTACCAGGTTGGTCTGGAATTCAGTCAAGTCCACGTTGAGGGCTCCATCAAAACGCAACGAGGCGGTGATCGAGGACACGATTTGACCAATGAGCCTGTTCAAGTTGGTATAGGTCGGGCGTTCAATGTCCAAGTTGCGTCTGCAGATGTCGTAGATAGCTTCGTTGTCAACCATAAACGCCGCGTCGGAGTGTTCCAAGGTAGTGTGCGTGGTCAGGATAGAGTTATACGGCTCAACGACGGCGGTGGATATTTGTGGAGCTGGGTAAACGGCAAACTCCAACTTTGATTTCTTTCCATAATCGACAGACAACCGTTCCATCAAGAGGGAGGCGAAACCAGATCCGGTGCCACCACCGAACGAGTGGAATATGAGGAAACCTTGCAGGCCGGTACATTGATCAGCCAGTTTACGTACTCTGTCCAAAACCAAGTCGACGATTTCCTTGCCGACGGTGTAGTGGCCACGGGCGTAGTTGTTTGCGGCGTCCTCCTTACCGGTGATGAGTTGTTCAGGATGGAACAGTTGCCTGTAAGTGCCGGTACGGACCTCATCTACCACTGTGGGTTCCAAGTCGACGAACACAGCCCTGGGTACATGCTTGCCGGCGCCGGTCTCACTGAAGAATGTGTTAAAGCTGTCGTCTCCACCTCCAACAGTCTTGTCAGACGGCATCTGGCCATCGGGTTGGATGCCGTGCTCAAGGCAGTACAATTCCCAGCAGGCGTTGCCAATTTGTACACCGGCTTGGCCGCCATGGATTGAGATACATTCACGCTGAAAAAAAAACAAGAAAATCAGATTTTGCTATTAAAATGTTGCTAAAATAAATATTTTTGAACTCTTTATATTTGGAGTTAAAAAATACTGAGTTTATCTTAGTTTTATAGGAAAACTCAACCCATGAATGTGGTCTGAATAACGCCAAACTGATCGTGTAAGCTGACCAGACTGATAGACTATCAAATATTATGATAGCTCTTGTCAGTCCATTCAAACTTTGACCGACGTAACTGCGTTTTCGTTTCTTAAAGTGTGTATATCCGTAACAATTTAAAATAAGGACAAAGAATAGCTGTACAACTAAACTAAACTCCAGCCAAAAAAATATTTTTAGAAAATTACCGAACCCATACTCGTAATCAAATTAGACTTACCATTTTGAAAAGTAATGTTTTCAATGCTCTTCAGAAGTAAAAACGAGGGAGGAAAAAGCTTGTGATGCAGCTTTCGGTGAAGTGATGAGAAGAATGAATAAATCGGCTACGTATTTGGGCCAATTGCTACGCAACGGCGTTTCTAACTTGTTTGTTCGGAACCCAAACGAATCGTGTTGGCGGCATGGCGGGAGAAACGATTCAAGAAGTTACGGCGCAAAACCACAGTGTATCCCACAGAGTAGAACGGAGAACTAACTTATATAGCATATATGCGCCTCTCTGCCCTGTCAATACGGTTGCACACATTCTTTTTCTTATTTTTTTTATTCACATTTTGCAAATTCTGTTGGAACGATGGTTCGTTTTGGAACGACGATGTGATTAAAGACGGCGATGAAAAACAAAATAATAAGGAAAATATTGAATAGGCAAATGGGAAACGCGATAGTAGCGCCGCTATGAGAGCAGCTGGTAGAACTAAATATTATAAAACTATGCAATAAAAGAATTATTTCTATAATAAGAAGCGCGATTCCTTGAATTTTAACTTCGTAAATACCTAGCAATAATCATAATTTCAAAATAACATTGGTTTATCATATAAATCACTACGTTTTTGCATTATCTATAGAAATAATAAGCACGTTTTGTTTAACGCTGGGATTTGAATCGTATCTCCCGCCATGCCGCCAACTCGATCCGTTGACGTCCTAAACAAACATACTAGAGACGTTACTT
The DNA here is from genome assembly GCA_932526585.2 of Philonthus cognatus. NCBI lineage: Eukaryota > Metazoa > Arthropoda > Insecta > Coleoptera > Staphylinidae > Philonthus > Philonthus cognatus. Next base: position 102,378,116 of record OW052244.1, read on the forward strand.
AGCAATAGGTATACATAAATAGATCGCTGATATTCCATTTACTTCACTGCTCCAAGAGGTGCATTACAAACTTTTTTCTCCCTCGTTTACACTTGTGAAGAGCATCGAAAGCATAACTAATCGAAATGGTGAGTAACATTTGATCGTTTTTATGGGTCGTTAATTTTCTAAAAATCTTTTTTTGGCTAGATTTCAGTTTAGTTGTACAGCCGTTTTTTTTTTGCGTATTTTTGATTGTTAATTATATTTAATGATATGAATAATCACATCAAAAACACTTTTCTTTCTGCCTTTCTATCATAGTAATTCATAACATACCGTTAAATGTCCGTAAAACTTGGTTTTGGGCGAAAATTAGCTATGCTATTTAACTAAATTTTAGCCATTCAGTTTAGTTGTACAGCCGTTTTTTTGCGTATTTTTGATTGTTACTTATATTTAATGATATGAATAATCACATCAATAACACTTTTCTTTCTGCCTTTCTATCATAGCAAAAAATTCATAACATACCGTTAAATGACCGTAAAACTTTGTTTTGGGCGAAAATTAGCTATGCTATTTAACTAAATTTTAGCCAGATAAAGTTTTGCAGAGAGCTTTTAAACAAATGACAAAATAAGAACAAATTTTTGAAAATTTTTATTCATTTTATCTTTTTAAACAAGTGTAAAAATGAAATTAAAAATTGAATAACTTGATTTGTAATGACCCATTCGAGTTATTTAATCACAAAATATAAAGTTTGGAAGGTCAGAATCTGGATTAGTTTCTGTCATTTTGGCGTTTAAATAAATCATTTTGGGTAAAATATAGTTTGTTAAATTTGTTTATTTTTTTCAGCGTGAATGTATCTCAATTCACTGTGGCCAAGCCGGTGTACAAATGGGCAACGCCTGCTGGGAGTTGTATTGCCTTGAGCACGGCATCCAACCCGATGGCCAGATGCCGTCTGACAAGACTGTTGGAGGTGGAGACGACAGCTTCAACACATTCTTCAGTGAGACCGGAGCCGGCAAACATGTACCTAGAGCCGTGTTTGTCGACTTGGAACCCACAGTAATAGATGAGGTCCGTACTGGGACTTACAGGCAACTGTTCCATCCAGAGCAGCTCATCACCGGCAAGGAGGACGCGGCGAACAACTACGCCCGTGGCCACTACACCATCGGTAAGGAAATCGTCGACTTGGTCTTGGACAGGCTACGTAAATTGGCTGACCAATGTACCGGCCTGCAAGGTTTCCTTATATTCCACTCGTTCGGTGGCGGCACCGGCTCCGGTTTCGCATCCCTCTTGATGGAGCGATTGTCTGTCGATTATGGAAAGAAATCGAAATTGGAGTTTGCCGTCTACCCAGCCCCAGGGATATCCACCTGCGTCGTTGAACCCTACAACTCCGTTCTGACCACGCACACCACCTTGGAACACTCGGACGCGGCGTTCATGGTTGACAACGAGGCTATCTACGACATCTGCAGACGCAACTTGGACATTGAACGTCCAACCTACACCAACTTGAACAGGCTCATTGGGCAAATCATCTCATCGATCACCGCCTCGTTGCGTTTCGATGGAGCCCTCAACGTTGACTTGACTGAATTCCAGACCAACCTGGTACCATACCCACGTATCCACTTCCCTCTGGTCACCTACGCCCCTATCATCTCCGCAGAAAAGGCCTACCATGAACAGCTCTCTGTTGCCGAAATCACCAACGCTTGCTTCGAACCAGCAAACCAGATGGTGAAATGCGACCCACGTCACGGCAAATACATGGCCTGTTGCATGTTGTACCGTGGTGATGTCGTTCCCAAAGACGTCAACTCCGCCATTGGCACCATCAAAACGAAGAGGACCATTCAGTTCGTCGACTGGTGTCCAACTGGTTTCAAGGTTGGCATCAACTACCAACCACCCACTGTTGTCCCGGGTGGTGATTTGGCTAAAGTACAGCGTGCCGTCTGCATGTTATCCAACACCACCGCCATCGCCGAAGCTTGGGGCCGCCTTGACACCAAGTTCGACCTCATGTACGCCAAGCGTGCTTTCGTGCACTGGTACGTAGGTGAGGGTATGGAGGAAGGTGAATTCTCTGAGGCGCGTGAGGATATGGCCGCTTTGGAGAAGGATTACGAAGAGGTTGGCATGGACTCCGGAGCGGGTGAGGGGGAAGGAGGCGAAGAATATTAAAGCAGTGTCACCATACAGCAACAGCGTTCATTCAAAGTTTGTGGGCTATTAATTAACATATTGTTATTTCATAACAATATGTTTGGGTTACAGGTTATTCAGAGTGCTCTAATCAATTAAATGTATCTGGTAGTACTTGACCCATTTTAACCTAATGGCATCGTGCAGTATAACCAAAACATTATCGATTGGTTAGTATTTATAAAAAAAATAATTTGGGTTAGAATGGGTTAAGAAGGAACCTGTGATTTTTCCCAACGGTATACATTCTGGCAGATATTAATGAAAATTACGCATTGAATAAAGAATATTGAGTTTATTTGAATTTGTTTTTATTGGTTCCTTCCTTACACAATAGTGCGGTCAGTAATAGTCTATTTGATTAGGAGTCCAGAAAAAAGGATTTTTCCGTGCGCGTCATTCAAGCACGGAAAATCTATTTCTGGACGTGTAATGAACGCTATTTTTTATTATATTTTCTTTACAATTTCGTCAAAATTGAATAATAACATATATACGCCACTTGAATTAAACACCTTTATTCACTCATAGAAATGATTTCACTCGCGCCGAGGCGCTCGTGAAATCAAAAATCTTTTCGTGAATAAAGTCGTGTTTAATTCACTTGATGTATAATATTTATTATCTAAACACAACACATTTTAAATTAAAACAATATTTTTTTAAATAACCCGCCACGTTAGCACCAGCGCCACTAGTGGTGTATACGGTTTAGTATTTTTTTAGAATTTCATAACAAATTTAAAATATGATCACCAATCTATTTATTGTTTGTACATAACCTCAAAACTTAAATTGTAAGTTGGTTTTTTAAAAGCTTTATTTCATATTAAAACGACCGTAAAATTTCGCGAAAAGTAGACATGACTGAAATTGAGAAGAACCATATGTGATAATTGCATAATTAGTACTTGACTGGCGCAGTAATGAGGATTATAAAAAAAACGTAAGTTTCAGACACAATTTGTGAGCAAAATGTTAGTTTCATTGCTCATGAAACTAGTGTTTTTCCATTCTTTTTATCATTAGAAGTAGATGCGACACGGTAGAATTCGAATTTGAAGAAATCGCAGCAAGGTATGAGCATGTAATGCATTTTTCAAAACGTGTTTAACACTCTGCTTTTCCTACGATCAAACAGCGGTGGCTTTAATTGTTCTTCGTCACTACTCATTTAATTTAATAATTCTGACCAGCGACAGCTGGCAGCCTAACTTCAGGGTCGGCCAAAGATCCAAGGTAATATGGATCCGTTATTAAAAGGTGAGTTTGTTGTGCAATTCCTTGTATTTATAAAGCGCGATCCCAACCTCAAAATTTGTGTACCTTGGAGATGTGGCCGACCCTGAAGTTACCCTGTGAGCCGTCGCTGATTTTGACACTGACGTTTGAGAATTTTACTTGCAAAACTGGTTTTAAAAATTAAATTTTCAAGCGTGAAATTACTTATCATAATACACATTTTTGAGGTACGATTTTGGGGTAAGTGAAATAAAGCACAAACGTTAGACGGAATTGCTGTGACAAACTTTAGAGCTCAAAGCTAGGCCGCTGTTTGTCCGCCATATTGAATCTAAATTACTAACAAAAAGTCAAAAAGAATGCCACAGTTGTCGCCACTGTGTTTAATCAAGGCACTGTAAAACATACTAGAGACGTTGTTGTCACGTAGCAATGAGGATAAATACGTTGCTGACATTTTCATTCATTACCTTCAGTGTTTCTCACTCGTTAACACTTGTGAAGAGCGTCGAAAGCACAACTAATCAAAATGGTGAGTAATATTTAATTGTTTTTACGGGCCGTTCATTTTCTAAAAATCTTGTTTTGGCTGGATTTCAATTTAGTTGCATAGCAGATTTTTTTGCGTATTTTCATTGTTACGGATGTACAGAGTTTACGTATTCTAAATTCAGCCTATTTTCTGTATATCTTGAGCTCTTCCCTGTTTTTTTTTCAAAGTTCAATTTAAAGCTTTAAACAAGTGTTTTCCACTCCCAGACTAAGCATGAAGTAAAATTTCGAGTTTAGAAAAGCCCCGTGAAAATTTGTCGAGGGTCGCGCAGCGACCCGAGACAAATTTTCTGGGCTTTTCTAAACTCGAAATTTTACTTCATGCGCCACACGTATAAAAAAAACGTTGATTTCAAGTGAGGTTAAAATATACATAAATTTCACAATATTTGCTTTATACGCGTGGCGCATGAAGTAAAATTTCGAGTTTAGAAAAGCCCAGAAAATTTGTCTCGGGTCGCTGCGCGACCCTCGACAAATTTTCACAGGGCTTTTCTAAACTCGAAATTTTACTTCATGCTTAATCTGGGAGTGGAAAACACTCGTTTAAAGCTTAAAATTAAACTCTTTTGAAAACACAACGGATTTTTAAAGAAGTAATATTTAATTGTTTTTACGGGCCGTTTATTTTCTAAAAATCTTGTTTTGGCTGGATTTCAATTTAGTTGCACAGCAGATTTTTTTGCGTATTTTCATTGTTACGGATGTACAGAGTTTTTCTTTAAAGTATACGTATTCCAAATTCAGCCTATTTTCTGTATATCTTGAGCTCTTCCCTGTTTTTTTTTTCAAAGTTCAATTTAAAGCTATAAACAAGTGTTTTCCACTCCCAGACTAAGCATGAAGTAAAATTTCGAGTTTAGAAAAGCCCCGTGAAAATTTGTCGAGGGTCGCGCAGCGACCCGAGACAAATTTTCTGGGCTTTTCTAAACTCGAAATTTTACTTCATGCGCCACACGTATAAAAAAAAACGCTGATTTCAAGTGAGGTTAAAATATACACAAATTTCACAATATTTTAGTGCTTTATACGCGTGGCGCATGAAGTAAAATTTCGAGTTTAGAAAAGCCCAGAAAATTTGTCTCGGGTCGCTGCGCGACCCTCGACAAATTTTCACGGGGCTTTTCTAAACTCGAAATTTTACTTCATGCTTAGTCTGGGAGTGGAAAACACTCGTTTAAAGCTTTAAATTAAACTCTTTTGAAAACACAACGGATTTCTAAAGAATTATAAAAATCGAGCTCTACTAATTACTAAACTGCATCCAATTTGAAACAAATTTTGTTGGTTTCAAAACGATTCAAATTCAAATTAAAACTCAGCCTATTTTCTTTAAATCTTTAGATATTCGTTGTTTGTTTAAAAGAGTTCAATCCGAAGCTTTAAACGAGTGTTTTCCACTCCCAGACTAAGCATGAAGTAAAATTTCGAGTTTAGAAAAGCCCCGTGAAAATTTGTCGAGGGTCGCGCAGCGACCCGAGACAAATTTTCTGGGCTTTTCTAAACTCGAAATTTTACTTCATGCGTCACGCGTATAAAACGCTGATTTCAAGTGACGTTAAAATATACATAAATTTCACAATATTTTAGTGCTTTATACGCGTGGCGCATGAAGTAAAATTTCGAGTTTAGAAAAGCCCAGAAAATTTGTCTCGGGTCGCTGCGCGACCCTCGACAAATTTTTACGGGGCTTTTCTAAACTCGAAATTTTACTTCAATGCTTAGTCTTTTCTAAACTCGAAATTTTACTTCATGCTTAGTCTGGGAGTGGAAAACATGAATTTCTAAAAATTGCAACATTTTAAGTTTTGAAATATACTAATTCTGGGGTAAGCATTTAAAGTTTTTCTGTAGACCAAGAAAGTAAAAAATATCATGTTTTATTAATTTCAAACCCTTATAACTCTAAAACCGGATGGAACGTAAAAGTAAAATTTTAGATTTACACTGAGTTTACATCATTTAACAAATGTAAAAATGTAAATAAAAACTGGATTACTTGAAATGTAATGACCCATTCGAGTTATTTAAACACAAAATTAAAAGTTTGGAAGAGTTTCTGTCGTTTAAATAAATCATTTTGTGTAAAATATGGTTTGGTAATTTTGTATTTTCTTGTTTTTTTTTTTCAGCGTGAATGTATCTCAATTCACTGTGGCCAAGCCGGTGTACAAATCGGCAACGCCTGCTGGGAGTTGTATTGCCTTGAGCACGGCATCCAACCCGATGGCCAGATGCCGTCTGACAAGACTATTGGAGGTGGAGACGACAGCTACAACACATTCTTCAGTGAGACCGGCTCCGGCAAACATGTACCCAGGGCCGTGTTCGTCGACTTGGAACCCACAGTAATAGATGAGGTCCGTACCGGGACTTACAGGCAACTGTTCCATCCCGAACAGCTCATCACCGGTAAGGAGGACGCCGCAAACAACTACGCCCGTGGCCACTACACAATCGGCAAGGAAATCGTCGACATAGTCTTGGACAGGCTACGTAAATTGGCTGACCAATGTACCGGCCTGCAAGGTTTCCTCATATTCCACTCGTTCGGCGGCGGCACCGGATCGGGTTTCGCATCCCTTTTGATGGAGCGATTGTCTGTCGATTATGGAAAGAAATCGAAATTGGAGTTTGCCGTCTACCCAGCTCCAATGATATCCACCTGCGTCGTTGAACCGTACAACACCGTCCTGACCACGCACACCACCTTGGAACACTCGGACGCGGCGTTCATGGTTGACAATGAGGCCATCTACGACATCTGCAGACGCAACTTGGACATTGAACGCCCGACCTACACCAACTTGAACAGAATCATTGGTCAAATCGTGTCCTCGATCACCGCCTCGTTGCGTTTTGATGGAGCGCTCAACGTAGACTTGACTGAATTCCAGACCAACCTGGTACCATACCCACGAATCCACTTCCCTCTGGTCACCTACGCCCCTATCATCTCCGCAGAAAAGGCCTACCATGAACAGCTCTCTGTTGCCGAAATTACCAACGCTTGCTTCGAACCAGCAAACCAGATGGTGAAATGCGACCCTCGTCACGGCAAATACATGGCCTGTTGCATGTTGTACCGTGGTGATGTCGTTCCCAAAGACGTCAACTCCGCCATTGGCACCATCAAGACGAAGAGGACCATTCAGTTCGTCGACTGGTGTCCAACTGGTTTCAAGGTTGGCATCAACTACCAACCACCCACTGTTGTCCCGGGGGGTGATTTGGCTAAAGTACAGCGTGCTGTCTGCATGTTGTCCAACACCACCTCCATCGCCGAAGCCTGGGGTCGTCTTGACCATAAGTTCGACCTCATGTACGCTAAGCGTGCTTTCGTGCACTGGTACGTAGGTGAGGGTATGGAGGAAGGTGAATTCTCTGAGGCGCGTGAGGATATGGCCGCTTTGGAGAAGGATTATGAAGAGGTTGGCATGGACTCCGGAACAGGTGAGGGAGAAGGAGGCGAAGAATATTAAAGCAGTGCTACCATACGACAACAGCGTTCATTAAAAGTTTGTAGGCTACTAATTAACATATTGTTATTCCACAATATGTTCGGGTTGTGCGTTATCCAGAGTGCTCTAATCAATTAAGTGTATCTGGTATTGTTTAACCCATTTTAACCTTATGGCAGCGTCAGGCATAACCAAAACATTATCGATTGGTTAGTATTTATAAAGGAAAATAATTTGTGTTAGTATGGGTTAATCAGGAACCTGCGATTTTGCCCAACGGCACAAATTCTTACAAATAATAATTACAATTACGCATTAAATAAAGAATATTGTGTTTAGTTGAATTGATGTTCTCATTGGCTCCTCCCTTACACAATAGTGTCAGTAAAAAGTGTCACATGTGTGTGATACAAACATGTGACACTATTTCCAAAAACCCTTAAGAGTTGTTGAATCGTGGCTTAAGCTGCAGTTTTCGTAAACTGTAGTTTTAAATAAGCTGTGCTTTAGTTCGCAATGTGTTTCTGAATCACACGTTAAGCCAAGCTTATTTAAGCGTCGCTTAAGTTATGTTGGTAGCATCTATGTAGTGCATGTGATACTAACGAACGTGTGCTGTAGATAATATAAATATGTTTGTATTTGTTTACATAATGGCAAGCAATTCAGTGATAAAATAATCCTATTAAATAATAAATAAAATGCACATAAGGTTCTGTAGCAACTAGGGCGCATGTCCGTAACAATCTTATGTACCGTGTTGGAAGAAACGTCAATAATATGACAACTATTATGACAGTTTTCATCTCATTCATCTTTAGCTTGTATGCGTATTTTGTGATAAAAGTTACTGCATAATCGTGCAAATAACAAAATTGAATTTGTGTTCAGTATTCCGGCACCAGATACCCACAGACGCGTTTCGGACTTCAAGGTCCTCTTCAGTGTGGTCCCGACCCAGTGCTGTGGAATACTGAACATTTCTGACTATTTCAAGCCAATATGTGAAAACTATTAATGGATTTCGATAGCTAACGCCATCTACTGACGATGCCACTATGAAGCAGTAGATGGCGTTAGCTATCGAAATCCATTAATAGCGTGCAAATAATTTTGATAAAAAACAACTTTAAGGAAATTATAATACTATTTTAATAAAACACTTAACTTTGTTTTACCACTTTTTTTTTTTATATTACAGCATCAAAGAGAGGGTTATACATTATGTCGGTCTGGTCATTAATGATGGGAATTTCCAGGATTAGCTTTTAATTTGTGAATTTCCAGCGCTTCCAGTAAATCCATTCTTTGGCCTTTATCCGACAAATTTTTTTTTTTTTTGGGTTTTGGCTTTTGCCTGGCCTTAGTAACGTAGACTATTGGCCAACATCAATTTTTATTTTATTTATTCCATTTAAGTATTTAGTTCTTTACACGCTTATGCAACTAATTATGGACGACACAGCACATTCACTCACATCCATGGCTCCAGAGGGTGCCAATTTCCCCATAAGAAACTGGCACCCCCCGGTGGGATTCGAACCCACGACCCTCTGGCCCAAGAGCAGGAGCTCTACTCACTGACCCACGAGGGTCCCTTATCCGACAAATGGATTACTAAAAGCATGCTGTTTTCAGCGCAGGTATGGTTGTTTTCCAATAAATATGTTCCAAAGGTGGACCTGTTGTTTTGTAAACGCAATGAATTCATATATTCTTTCATTCTAATTTAAAAATTTCTACTAGATTTACCAATGTATGCATGTATTACATGTTTCGCACGTTAATTTATAAATACCGGATTTTTTTGTTTTTATCTATGGCGGTGTTGGGATTGTGAATAATGTTGGCTATTGTACTGTACGGTTTAAAAACTATATTGACGTTACACTTTTCAAGGGATCTTTTGATTTTGTTGCTTATATTTCCGAAATATGTTAGTGGGTAAAATTTATTTTTATTTATTGTATCGTACCTACAATTAAAAAAAATCTCTAGAATGCCATGGAAAATATTCTAGGTTGGCAACTCTGAAAATATACATTAGAATTATTATGTCTGACGTTTCATATGTCAATTCCTAAAGTGTGTAGCCAACTTAAATTTGAAAAAAGATTAAATCATGGCACTCTAGAGGTTCTTTTTTATTGCACATATGATATTTGAAGCGTAAATGAATTTTTGAATTTGTTTTAGTTCTTGTTTCGTTATTAGTTTGTCTATTAGTGCTGAATTATCTCCGTTGTTTGTAGCAATTCGTTTAATTATTGAAAATTCTTTTTTTTTATTATTTTTTTTATTTTGGGTTTTACGTCATCTATTTCCGCTGCTATGGCCTATTATGACGCCGGAGATTATGTCTACAGCTATCCGGGAATTTAGCCGAACCCGGTGAAAATTCTTTTATACGTGATTCAGTAGACAGGGGTAATTTGATTGCTCTATTAACGAATGAATTGAATGCCGCAATTTTATGATTATATGAATGACGGGATGTGTTTGGAATTATAGAGTCGGTATATGTGGGTTTTCAAAATATATCAAATAATAGTGTGTTATTGGATTTTGTAATCGGTAAATCAAGTAAATTAATGCTGTTGTTGTTTTTAAATTCTACTGTAAATTTAATTTATGGATGAAGGGTGTTAATGAGATTAAGGAACTGATCGACTTGTCTGTCCGTACCTTTAGGCCGGTCGTCCACTAGCAGCGACCACACGCGGCTACGCGCTCACGCGATCCGAACGGTGACAAGCTGCTGCAAGACTAGCGGCTACACGCGACAGGGGTCGTACACTGCACTCAGTTTGTCGGCAGCGTCAAAAGAGTTGTATATTTTTAATGGTTTTTTTTTGGAAAATCCCTACTTAATTAGGGGTATGATTGGAATTCCAAATATATTTTTTATAAAAAATACTCAAATTATAATATTCTAATTTATTTTATAGTATATACTGTTAAATACACCTACCTAGTAAGAAATTAAGAATGATAAAAGTATTTAGACTATTGTTATCAGAAAAAAGTAAGGTTAGACTTAGAGAAGACAAAGTAGAAAGAAAAGACACAGGACTAGACTCGGCTACGAGCGACGGATCCCATTCTCTTGGGATCTGACGGAGCTTCACGCTCATCGCGAGAATCCGCATGTCCGCGCACGCTTGCACTGGACGAGATTCATTGGATTTACACACATCGGGATCTGTCGCGCATATACGCCCATTGTCGCTTGTATCGCGTGAGCGCGTAGCCGCGTGTTGTCGCTTCCAGTGGACGACCAGCCTTAAAGCACGCAATAATGTCATCTACATATCTATACCACCAGTTAATATGTTTTTTGCCTGAAGGAGAGTTAAGGATTTGTTTGGTGAGGTTTTCCATAAATACTTCTGCTAATAAGGGGCTAAGGGGGGACCCCATCGCTAAACCATCTTTTTGAATGTAGAATTTGTTGTTAATTAAAGGAGAAGTAGTTATGTTTGAGGATGAGGTTTAATAAGTTGAGGAATTCGAATTTTATTACGGGATTTACATTGTTTCTATCTACAGAGGGTTTTATGTAACACCGAACATGCCAGAAAATATTCAATATAAATTTTCCTATGTTCGATGTGTTCTGGGACGCATCAAAGCATTGAGTGCGATTTCATTGGCTTTGATTTTAGTAGTTCTAACGCAACTTACATTTAACGTCGAAATGAAATGTCATTCATTAATCGCTTACATCTATAACCTGCTTACGGCAGCTGTGAGTCTGAAGGCAGGTCGTGGATCAAAAAAAAACAAAAAAATAAAAAAAATTAAAAAAACAAAAGAATGTTGAGCGCCACTTGATTTGAAATTTGTAACTTACAGATCTTGTTCCTCCCACCTAAATCAAGAAAAATGGGAAGTTAAATAAAGTTGGATTGTTTACAAAAATCTACTAATTGCTTTATTAAATAAAGACGTATTCAATAACATTTAATAAAAGGATATGCCATTGGCAAAATGAATATTTAAGAATGAACAACAAAAAGAAAAAACACTTATAGTTAAATTCAAAATTCGTGTTCTTCGCACATGTTTAAATAACTTTACCTAATACATAATGTGTATCCCCAGAAAAAAATGACGTCACCTTAATCTTTACACTTTGGCACACAATAAGAGTTTTATTCTCTTTATACACCATAATTGGTCTAAGTGCGAATTTTGAAAATTTCATACTATTTAAAATTAATCAAAACGTTCACTTAGTAAACAAAATAAAATCGCACAAACCAAATTACAGTGTTCAACTCAAAAAGAATTAAATTTAAATAATAAATTTATTAGAATTATCTAATCACAATTACTTTAATGACTAAATAATCAAATGTAACTATAACTTAAGTTTTAATTAATTAATTAATTACGATAGTAAAAAAAACGCAAAATGTCTCTAAACGATTCAACTCAAAAAGAATTAAATTTAAATAATAAATTTATTAGAATTATTTAATCACAATTACTTTAATGACTAAATAATAAAATGTAACTATAACTTAAGTTTTTAATTAATTAATTAGTTACGATAAAAAAACGCAAAATGTCTTTAAATGATTTCAATACTAAACTCTACACTCCTCAACATAATGATAAACATGTTTTCACATAAGTTAATTTACTTACAGTTACTTTAGAAAGTAAATTAACTGAAATCACACGATAATCCTCACATAGAAAAATTATGTATGAAACGTATTCTTATTTTAAATCATGACGTGGATTAACTTCTTATAACAAATAAATTTAACTTGATCGGTTTCACTTATCACGGCATTAAAAAAATATATATAAATTTATGAATGACTTATCCTGCTACGGTTCCATCCTAATCTCGATTCACACAGAATCTGCAATTCTGAAGACAGCACACAGCAAATCTCCAAATTCAGCACACAGCATCTCTTCATTCCATCCTCGTCCCGATTCACACAGAATCTGCAATGCCGAAGACAGCACACAGCAAATCTCCAAATTCACAAAATGGACGCCCAGAAGGAATCCGCAAAAACCACTCGCCATCCAATTTCTCCACTTCTACCGCATCACAGGATCAACCCCTCAGAATGAATGAATGAATCAGGAAAACATCCCAGCAGAAATTGATAAGACGGAAACCAATACTACAAAATAAGTAAGGCCTGCACCGCGAATAAATTAGTAAATTGGATTTCAAAGAAAATATGAGTAATTACCTATAGATCTTGGGCGGCCTTAATGATAAGCGCTTGGCTTAAATACGCATCGATCGGCGATAACGCTGATGCACTCGGATTTTTCGAAAATTCATCTTTTCACTTTTTATTCCGTCATACAGACAACGAACGGCTTGTTCACGCGCACCTGTCGCTCAGCGAATAATGAATTAATCCCTCTTTAATCCGTTCCAGCGCTAATCCGACCAATAGAATTACGGCGGCAATTTTTAACCAAATAATTTCCACAAGTGTAAATTAACGAAATTAGAAATCAACGAACAGCATAATTAATACGCTAAATTAAATATACAAAACAAGATGTAATTTAGATGAAAAGATAATAAGATAAGCGGACCAACAATTTAAATTAATTAAATGAATAAAAATCGTTTAATTAATGAACAGGCCAGCAATTTAGGTTGTCTATATTAAAACATTAAATTTGAATTTAATTTTTATTTCAATCTTTGAACAGCGGCAAATACGAACGTTATACATCACTAATGAAACATTAATATTAAACAGAAAAGAAATATGAGAAAGCGGAGAACAGATTTAGCTTAAATGCATAAATAATAGAAAAACAGATTCCTGTTACTTCCGTTTGCTAATATTTCAAGATAAGTTTATACATTGCTTTAATTTCACTGAAGTTTATTAAGAACTTCGATTCAGCGTATTGTGTAAACCATTTGATCAGGACCACCTCAAGTACGTTACTTTGGGTGTACCAGCAAACATGCCGTCACAAAACTGCCATTCGGCAGTTTTAAATATAATTATTCCAAATTTGAAGAGCGTGGCGAGGCAGGTTTGCAAGTACCGCATCTAGATCTGCTGCCAGCACAACACTGGGGTGTTAGGTGTGCTGCTTCATTTGGCAAACATTTCAATTTTCATTTATTTGTTAACATAATACTCAATAGAGATAATGTAGGTGTATTTAATTTAATTTAATTAATTTATTGAATGCGTAACTTACAATGAATTGAATATTTTCTTTAGGTAAATATGCATCAGTTGTACATTTTCCGACATGCGTTGTTTTTACTTTCCCCCGTATGTAATACAAAGGGAAAGTATTGTTTTCGTGAAAATTTTCGAATCAAAAATTTTAGCGGAAATATCCGTTATGAGGTCCCCTGAGTCGAATAAGACCATTTTTGAAAAATGTCTGTCTGTCTGTCTGTCTGCGTGTCTGTGTGTGTGTCTGTGTGCGCTGTACCGCAAAAACCGCTAAAGATATCGAGATGAAACTTGAAACTTAAGCTTTTTGTTACAATCGGAAGAACTGAAAAGCTTTTGGTGAAAATCGGAAAACCGGAAGTGGTACTTTACTCTTAGCGTTTTTCAGTTTTTTCAGATTTTTTCAATAAATGTTCATCAAACAAAAAATTCTTTCAAATAAAAGTTGTAGATAATAACAAAATGAAGATGTATTATTCACTTACTTTTTGTCATAGCACTCTTAGTTTTAGAGATATTTCAAAAGTTGTGTGTTTTATCTAGTTATTGGTGTGTGACAGTGTATGTGTCGATACAATTGAAAAATGTTTCAAATAAAAGTTGTAGGATTTTTGTGGACTCACTTTTTATCATAGCACTCTTAGTTTTTGAGATATTTAATAAATAGTGTTTTTTATCTAGTCATTGATTTGTGTCAGTGTGTGTGTTGATACAATTGGAAAATGTTTCAAATAAAAGTTGTAGGTAATAAAATATTAAAGATTTTTTGTATCCTCACTTTTTGTCATAGCACTCTTAGTTTTTAAAATATTCAATAAATAGTGTTTTTTATCTAGTCATTGGTTTGTGTCAGTATGTGTTGATCCAATTGAAAAATGTTTCAAATAAAAGTTGTAGTTATCAAAAAGTTGAAGACATTTTGAAAATAATAATGCTACAAATATTTTAAAAGTGATTTAATACGCAATTTACGGGGGAAAGTACTATGATGGACACATCACCATTATTTAAAAAGAGTTCAATTTGAAGCTTTAAACGAGTGTTTTCCACTCCCAGACTGAGCATGAAGTAAAATTTCGAGTTTAGAAAAGCCACGTGAAAATTTGTCGAGGGTCGCGCAGCGACCCGAGACAAATTTTCTGGGCTTTTCTAAACTCGAAATTTTACTTCATGCGCCACGCGTATAAAACACAGATTTCCAGTGTAGTTCGAATATACATAAATTTCACAATATTTTAATGTTTTATACGCGTGGCGCATGAAGTAAAATTTCGAGTTTAGAAAAGCCCAAAAAATTTGTCTCGGGTCGCTGCGCGACCCTCGACAAATTTTCACGGGGCTTTTCTAAACTCGAAATTTTACTTCATGCTTAGTCTGGGAGTGGAAAACACTCGTTTAAAGCTTCAAATTAAACTAAATTATTACTTGATCAATATACAGAGAATTTCTATTTTAGGTAAACATATGAATAAAGCTGTACATTTCCGACATTCACTGTTTTTTAAAAGAGTTCAATTTGAAGCTTTAAACGAGTGTTTTCCACTCCCAGACTAAGCATGAAGTAAAATTTCGAGTTTAGAAAAGCCCCGTGAAAATTTGTCGAGGGTCGCGCAGCGACCCGAGACAAATTTTCTGGGCTTTTCTAAACTCGAAATTTTACTTCATGCGCCACGCGTATAAAACACAGATTTCCAGTGTAGTTCGAATATACATAAATTTTACAATATTTTAATGTTTTATACGCGTGGCTCATAAAGTAAAATTTCGAGTTTAGAAAAGCCCAAAAAATTTGTCTCGGGTCGCTGCGCGACCCTCGACAAATTTTCACGGGGCTTTTCTAAACTCGAAATTTTACTTCATGCTTAGTCTGGGAGTGGAAAACACTCATTGAAAGCTTCAAATTAAACTAAATTATTACTTGATCAATATACAGAGAATTTCTATTTTAGGTAAACATATAGTTAAATTTCACGATTTGAAATTTTAATTTTTTTAAAAGTTTTTATTTCACTTAATTAATTGAGTTACAAAGGTATTTCATTTGTCGCAACGGTTATAACGATAAAGGACACGGAGATGCTTTCCGAACGAAAGTACGATTGTAATTAATTCATGCATGAGATAATTGTCCATGATGAAGAATGGGACGCTCTGGAACGTGCCTGCGATAAGGCGCATCATTCCTGGGAACTGTCTTCTCAGCATTTTGGTATGTGGATACCATTACATAACTCCTCCCTCCTTAGGTTTGAACGACCTCGTTCAATTCGGCAATGCGGGGGTGTCTTCTTGATTTGGATCGACCATCTTGATGCGAATGATTTTTCTTGGTTTGCAGAAAAGGTCGATAATGCGTGTCCTGAATTTGATAATGATGGCCGTGGCAAGTATTATTAACAATAATACAAGGCCGGTAAATCCATAATGAATTATGTGAACCAGTGGTTCCAAATGTAGTGGTTGATTCTTGAGTTCTTCAGCCTCTTGTTGAAGAATGGTTGGATCTTTGAGATGTCGCAGTTGAAGTTTTGCTTCTTGATAAAACTTCAATGTTTCATTTGAAATGTGGTACAATGTTAACTCGTACGTAGGTGTAGTGTTGACATATGTGGATTTTTCCAATATTATTCGGCATTGTGAACTGATTAAATTTGGTCCTTGTATAAATGTTCTATCTAGTTGTCCTTGACAATCTTCAATTATTTCAAGTTTTCTCTTTGATAGTACTAGTAATTGTCTATTACGCAGTACAGATGTAATTTGGTAATCGTTAGCAATTTTTATTGTTTTGCATTTGTTGGCATTCAATAAATTACAATCCTCTTGGGTCGGTTGTTGCAGACACAAGGTGATGATGTGGAAACTCTGGCAATCTTCGTTAGTCCAGTATTTTAAGTTGTTCATCTCGATTAGAAATGGTTTTGGTGGGACAATAACGATATCTTGATAATTCGGAATCGGGTAGATTTGAGAATAATTTGCGGAAATTGGTTTTAAAATGGGTATTTTGAGAAGGAATGTAATTGTTTCTTTTGTTCCTATTACCATAAGTTTTGATAACTCTAAAATGTTTAATAATTGAGTCGTTTCAATTGGCAACAATTGCTTTGGATTATAGATTTTCGTCAAGTAATTTTGAACAGTTATAAGTTCATCTATCGTTAAAAGTTCTAAATCTGGAATTCCTTTCCATGACAAGCTGATTGCGCGTTCAAGCAATTCTAACGTTTTTATTAAATGTTCTGAATGATAAACTTCGTTTTGTAATAATGTTCTTGTATCTTCGATAAACGTTAAACCTTCAATAAAATGTTTTGTTTTGTTTAAATTTGACATTAAGATTTCTAAATCACATGAATATCTTTTTGATAAATGATTTGCGAAAGTTGTTAGTTTATTTATTTGTTTCATTTCGGAATTTTGATTATTATGTAATTTCTGTAAATTTTCATTAATATTTTGCAAGTCGTCGTCGTCGAGATTTCCTGTAATGAATTTGATGGTTTTTCCTAGAATATTAGCCAATGCTCGTTTTGATTTATAACTTAATTTTCTCAGTAATAGTTCAATATTTCTGCAATTTAAAGCAAGTTGTTTATAAATTTGGTATGTTAGTTTATCTATTGAAGCATCTTTCTTTAGAGTTTCAGTGTTTGCTAATAGCTGTTTGAATCCTATTTCTAATTTTGATGTATTTACGAAAAATAGAAAATTATGGTAGTGGTCCATTACTTTTACTGGGCCTATGATTTCTTGAAAATAGCCGTTGTTTTTAATGGGTTTGACCTGAAGGGCCTGGTTGTGGTGAATCTGGAGGATCGTCACCGCCAGTATCGGGAACCTGTAAAGAAGTTGTTTTTCTTAGTTTCTTAACCTTTTTAATGTTAGCTGTGGTATTTCTTGATTTTTGAGTTTTTCCAAAAATTTTATTCGATTCTTGTTTCTCAACAATTACCTTGTCGTATATAGGATTAGCTTTACTGGGTTTTTTCCTATTTACATAAACTTCGCGATTTTCTACGTTAGGCGGATCAACGCGGGTTTCGTTACGTTTTTCTAAAATGTTTTCGGCTAATTGCTTGTTTTTGAGGTATACTTGATCATAGAATGGTAGAATTTCTTGTTTTCTTTTTTCATTATACTGTTCGAATACAGTCATGTCTAAATCGAATTCTGGAGTTCTCTCGTAAGGGCCGTATAGTAGGTAAAAGGGTGAAAATCCGGTAGAAGAATGTATTGATTGATTGTAAATCGAAACTGCTGAAATCATTAAATTTGATGGAACTTCATTGGGATTTTTCAGTTTTAGTATTCTTAATTTTTCTATAATGGTTGAGTGAAATCTCTCTATTGGGGAATTAGAACTCGGGTTATTCACTGTTGTGAAATGAAGTTCAATTTTGTTCATTTTACAAAATTCTTTGAAGGTATTATTTTGAAATTCACGCCCCGCATCACAAACTATTTTTTGTGGAATATTATGGTGAGCGAAATAGTGTCTTAATTTATTTAAAACAGTCAAGCTGGTACCGTCTTTTATCCAGTATGATTGTCCATATCTTGAAAATAAATCAATAATCGTCAAAAATTTGGAATTTTGAAAGGAAAACGTGTCCATGTGTAACACTTCTAGAGGTCTCTTTGCTAATAACGGTCCGTCAAATTTTAATTTATACGGATGTCTCTCATATTTTGACTGTAAACATAAGTCACATTTATTGATTAAATCTGTAATAGTTTGTTTCATATTTGGCCAGAAATATTTGTCTTTGAGGTTGTTGTAAGTTTCGGTTATACCATTATGATTTGAATCGTGGTATTCTGTAACAATTTCTTTTTGTAATTCGTTATCAGTTACGTCACTGGTGATTTTATTGGTAATGAATAATTTTATTGAATTGTTAAAATGTTGTTTGCAAAGGGTTTCAAAAGGACGTCTGAGATTATTGTCAGTAAAATATATTCCATAACTTGAATTTGGTTTTAATGTGTCTTTCATGAAAGTTAATAAATCTTGATCAATTGAATTTTTGGAAATGGTTACTTTATAAGTATTTCTATTAAAGGGTTTAGTAAAACGGTTTTTATATGTTTCGCCGGTATTAAAATATTCGATTAGGAAATATATTTAAAGATCTTTCTGAAATTGGAATGGTTTTACCGTTGTCTTCATCAGTTGAATGTACAGTATTGTCGCATTCATTTTGTTCAGTTAATGATGATCGCAAATTTTCTAGTGTTTTGGCATATTCAATTGGGTCTTCTACTTGGGAATTAATAATTCGTTCTATTTCTTCGTCATTGATATCGGGTAATTCGTCAATGTTTGCAATAACGGATTCTTCATCTTCTCTATTGTGAATTTCGATTCTGGAAAGGGCATCCGCTACTTTATTTTCTTTTCCTCTTTTGTAAATTATTTTGAAATCGAATTCCTCTAATTTTAATTTCCAACGCACAAGTCTAGAATTTGGTTCTTTAATTTTATAAAGCCAGACAAGTGGGTTATGATCTGTTTCTACAATGAAATTGCGACCGAAAAGGTATGGTCTGAAATGTTTGGTTGAATCTAAAATAGCTAACAGTTCTCTTTCAATTGTTGAATAATTTTTTTCTGCCGAATTTAAAGTTCTTGAATAGTAAGCTATTGGGCGATTTGATTGTGATAATACACCTCCTATCGATACATTCGATGCATCGGTGGTTAATTTGAATTGCTTATTAAAATCAGGATAAGCAAGAATTGGAGCATTACAAAGAAGTTCTTTGCACAATTCGAAAGCTTGAATATATTCTGGGTCGGAAATATTAATTTTTGAACCTTTTTTCAAACATTTAGTTAATGGGCATACTACTTTAGCAAAATTTGAAATAAATTTTCGATAATAACCTGTAAGGCCTAGGAATGATTTTATTTCCTTTGTGGTTTTGGGTAACGGGTAATTTGTTATCGCTTCAGTTTTAGAAGGATTTGGTTTAATTCCGTCTGGTGTTATTACGTGACCTAAAAAGGATA
The DNA here is from genome assembly GCA_932526585.2 of Philonthus cognatus. NCBI lineage: Eukaryota > Metazoa > Arthropoda > Insecta > Coleoptera > Staphylinidae > Philonthus > Philonthus cognatus. Next base: position 102,397,792 of record OW052244.1, read on the forward strand.
CTTCTCGTCTTAAAAACTCTGATTTATCGAGCTGTATTTTTAAATTGAATTCTCGGATTTTACTGAAAATTAGTCTAATATGATTAATGTGATCTTGAAGGGATTTGGAAAAAATTACAATGTCGTCCATGTAAACAAAGCAAAATACATGTAAGTATTCTCGAAGGACGTTGTCCATAACACGTTGAAATGTGCTAGGAGCATTTTTTAATCCGAAGGGCATTCTGAGGTATTCATAATGTCCTTGGTTAACTGAAAAAGCGGTTTTTTCGATAGAGTTAGGATGCATTTCAATCTGATGGAAACCTTGGGCTAGGTCAAGAGTAGTAAAGTACGTACACTTGCCTAAATTGTCTAATATCTCTTCAATACGTGGAAGTGGGTATTTGTCTTCAATTGTGTTTTCATTGAGTTTTCTATAATCAATCACCATTCTAAATTTTTTCTTTCCGGAAGCGTCTGATTTTTTTGGGACTAACCATACGGGAGCTCCGTAAGGTGAAATCGAGGGTCGAATTATTTTATTATCTAATAATTTCTGAATTTGATTTTCAATTTCTTGTTTCATGCTATGTGGGTGTCGAAACGATTTTACATAAATTGGTTCATCGGTTTTCGTTCGTATTTCGTGTTTAACAGCGTTACTGAATGTTAAGTTGCAATTTTCGTTATAAAATATGTCAGGAAATTTTAAGAATTTCGTGTTTTTCTTCAGAATTTAAATGTGTTGTTCGAATTAATTCTGAGATGTTAAATTGTTTATGTAGTGTTTTTGGTGGGTTCCTAATTTCTTGATTCAAAATGGGCATCACGTCTATACGTTCTGAACAATTTAAATCTACATCTAAATTCTCGTCAAATGGTAACATGCAATAACCATTTTTCGAAATTGCAATGCATTCGGGTATGCAATAATCTGCTGATATTTTTATTTGCGGTATGATGACTTCACCATTATCTATTGTCACTGGAATTTTTACATGATTGCTTTTATTAATTTTGTGAGGAGAAATTGATTTTTTATTCAGTTCTAAATAAAAAGGAATTTTTATGTCGCACAATTCTAAAGTGTTTGTTTTGTAATTAATTGTCGCGTTTAATTTTTCTAAGTCGGACGTACCTATTAATGCGTCAAATTTTGGGTGCCAGTCAACGACATGTAAATGAATATCGGCTGGTATACCTAATTCTTTAAGAATTGGAAATTTTAAATTATCTTGGCAATGAATTTGATTTCCTAAACCGGAAACTGTAAACGGTTTTTGATACAAATATTGAGAGAATTTCTCGTATGCAAGTTTTGAATTTATAACGGAATTTGTTGCTCCGCTATCTACTAGAATTGTTAAATCTAAATTGGGTAAATAAATGAATGGTAATTTTGATTTTATTTTGATTGAATTTAGATCTATGTTCCTGATTTCGGTGAGGCTGTTATAGGAAAAATTTCAAAATTTTGTTCGTCATTATCATTTTCGTTAATCTCATACTCGTACATTTCTGTTTGATCTGCAAAATTATCAGTATCTGAAAATTGTTGGACTGATTCATAATCTTGAGAGAGTTGGGACCCTGGAGAAACTGGGTAAACTGGGGAAACAGAGTCAGTTTCTACATTATAAAGAGCTGAATAGTTTATATTTTGTCTTTGATTTGAATAATTTGGTACTTGATTAGTTCTTACTCTAGATTGAACAGACATTGGTGTTGGTTTATTCAGTCTAGACATTCCTGAGGAAGCTTGAGTTCCAAAAACTTGTTTATTTGTAGGATAAATATTTGGTTGTGCCGCTCGTGGCGCAAATACGTTTGGTTTTACGTACGATTGATTTGGAAAATTTTGTTGTTGAACGGGTCTCGGTTGAGAAAATTTATGTTGAAAATTTCGGTAATGTGGGTTTTGAGAAAATCGTGGTTGTGAAAAATTATTGTATTGATTTTGGTTAAATCTGGTCAATTGTGATTGATTTTGAGAATTGGTGAATTTAGGATTTTTTCTGTTGTCATTGGACTTTCGGATGAATTCGCAATATTCCCATTCTTGTTTTTGATTATCGAAGAATGTACATTTATTTAAACACTGTTCGATGGTATTTAATTGAAAATTACTTAAATAGCTTCTGTATGGCTCTAACAAACCTATTTGAAAAGTTTTTAATGTTAATTTATCGTAATCAGTTTTCTTGTAATTTAAATAACTTGGATCTGTTATGTGTAAAGAAATATGTTGCATTAAGTCATTATAAGCTTTTAATAATCTACTGTAATAATCTAAGTAGGTTTCATTTTTTTGTTGAATACACTGTCTCAATGAAGATTCTAGAATTTCTTCGCTTCTTTGATCACCGTATTTTCTTAATAAAGCACTATGAATGGCGTTCCATTCAAATGCGTTTTGATAAGCGATAAAATCTCTAGCATCTCCTTTTATTTTTGATCTGAGAGAAAAACTAACTGCATAAGCTAAATCGGGTGATAATCTGCATTCTAAATGTTTGTGCAAATTATCAACTTCGGTTATAAAAATTGATAAATTTTGGCCTGGGTAATATTCTGGAATCGCGTTCATTAATAATGAAATTTCGTTTTTGTCAGTAATTAGATTACTTGAATTTACACTTGAATTTGTATTAGTCATTTTTGGATTTTGCGGAATCGGACTAAATCTAACGTTGCCTAAAATACTTGGTTTTATCTTATATCTAGGTGTTGAATTTTCTAACGTATCTAAATCGTCAGCAATTATTTCAATGTCGGTATCGGACATTAAATAAAATTGAATTGATTATTATTTTTTTTTTTTTTTTTTTTTTTGAAACAATTACACTTTTGGGATGGAAGAAAACAAAGGACTTACAGCACTAGGATCTGCATCGTGTGGTGTGTATTTCCCTAGATGTATCTTCCTTCCTCTTCGTTGGATTCTCGCACAAAGACTTGAAAGCCACCTGTTACTGTCTTTCACCAGGGATAGAAATCACTTTTCGTGGGTCAATCCCGTCGATTGATTAACAGTTCAGTCGCGAATATCCTGTTCGCAGCGCCAGTTAAATTTCACGATTTGAAATTTTAATTTTTTAAAAAGTTTTTTATTTCACTTAATTAATTGAGTTACAAAGGTATTTCATTTGTCGCAACGGTTATAACGATAAAGGACACGGAGATGCTTTCCGAACGAAAGTACGATTGTAATTAATTCATGCATGAGATAATTGTCCATGATGAAGAATGGGACGCTCTGGAACGTGCCTGCGATAAGGCGCATCATTCCTGGGAACTGTCTTCTCAGCATTTTGGTATGTGGATACCATTACATAACTATATGAATAAAGCTGTACATTTCCGACATTCACTGTTTTTTAAAAGACTTCAATTTGAAGCTTTAAACGAGTGTTTTCCACCACTCCCAGACTAAGCATGAAGTAAAATTTCGAGTTTAGAAAAGCCCCGTGAAAATTTGTCGAGGGTCGCGCAGCGACCCGAGACAAATTTTCTGGGCTTTTCTAAACTCGAAATTTTACTTCATGCGCCACGCGTATAAAACACAGATTTCAAGTGTAGTTCGAATATACATAAATTTCACAATATTTTAATGTTTTATACGCGTGGCGCATGAAGTAAAATTTCGAGTTTAGAAAAGCCCAGAAAATTTGTCTCAGGTCGCTGCGCGACCCTCGACAAATTTTCACGGGGCTTTTCTAAACTCGAAATTTTACTTCATGCTTAGTCTGGGAGTGGAAAACACTCGTTTAAAGCTTCAAATAAAACTTGAAAAAAAAACAAGGAATATCTAAAGACTTACAGAAAATGTTTCACGACAGTATTAATCTTGATTGTCTTGAAATGCCGATGACTTGCTTTGGATAAAAAAGTATGTTCCATATTCCCACACACCGCACTTACCATAAACGCACAAGATTTAATAACTGACATATTTTATTTTGATGTTACTTGTACCCTATTTACATTAGTCCTAATTTGCATTAGAACTACTAAAAATCGTAACCAATGAAATCGCACCCAGAAGAATGTAAATTGGGTTGACTATATTACCATTGGAAATCGTAGCCAATCACATTGCACTCAATGCTTTGATGCGTCCCAGAACAAATCGAACATAGGAAAATTTACAGTAAACATTTTCTAGCATGTTCGGTGTTACCTAAAACTCTCTGTAGATGGTTAGTTATTATTCTGATACAATCTTAGGGGGGCGCTTTTTAGCAAACATGCTTGTTACATCAAAAGAAACTAATCTGCAATTATTATCTACATTAATGTTCTTTAGTTTGTTTGTTAATTCTATTGGATTTTTGATGGAGGTGTTGTCTTTAAAGTTAGTTATGCATTTAAAGATGGAAACTAATTCGTGTGATATTTTCTTTGCTGGTGATTGAATGTAGGATACTACTGGTCGTATTGGGTTATTTGGTTTGTGGATTTTAATAAAGCTATATTAAGTTAAGTGTTTTAAGGGACAACACCACTGTGGCCCCCTGTTTTTTTGCCGTTTTTCAAGAATTTTTTTTTGTGGGAAAAAAAAAGAGATATTCAAAATTTTTTTGTTATTTTGTTCGTTGTTTATTAAAGATACATAAAAAAAAATTCAAATTTTTCATGCCTCATGGTGGCGCTGGGGAAGCTCCCGCGTCAGGTGCTGTTGCCTTTGCAGTGATCCGCGGCACGCAGCAGAACTGTCTTCAAAGTCGATCTGAAAAAAAATATCGAGTGTTTTCGTTAATAATATGATATTTTGAAGAGAAGTACATAGGGATTTGAAAAAATATTGATTTTTAAAAAATAGGAACGCTGTTGAAATTTAAGGTCGATTTTCGAGCAAAGTTTCTCGTTGAAAAAAGGCTATAATTTTTTTATTTATTGAGATATCGGAAAAATCCTATGTACTTCTTTAGATAAACTAGTTTTATTGATTCAGTCCAAATTTGAAGACGATCGGATAAATATTGCTCGAGTTCTGCTGCGTGCCGCACTCAAAAAAGTGGTTTTGAGAAAAACGCATTCAAAGTTTGAAGTTTGTTAATTTATGTGATAAATTGGAAAACAAATTTTTTACCTAATCAGCGATTTCGGCACCATATAGCTGGCCTTCAAGAAGCAAATCAAGGTCCCCAGCATCTTTTCTCGAACTTGTAGAGGCTTTTCTTGCCTCTTTTGCAGCATCCGTGAGCGAGCGCTCCGCCTGCTCGATCCGCGCTGCGTCGGTTTCAACGCAAAAATTGAAACAATTTGGGCCGCTGGTTACCCCCAACGTCTCCATAACTTTCATGAGGCTTCTCAGGCCATCGTTGAATAATAATACCGCGATATCAGCGGCAATATCGATGATTTTTTTGCCCCCGGACTGACACTTGGGGGCTATTGCCCAAACTGATTTGTTGTAGCTTTCGTTATTGTTTTGCGTAAAGCCGCCCAAACAACGCTGCAGCAAATCGTCTCTGCTCAAATTTTCATACACTGGCGTAATTGCCTCCAATACTACCTTACCTACCGCTATCCCTCTACCGGCCTTGAAATTTTTTTAACCATCGCCACCTGAGGCGGCGCGGGACCCCGAGCGTCACGGAGCGCTGCACCGCTCCACAAAATATTTAATATCTCCGAAAATAATATTTTTTTTGACCTGGAACCAACGGCATTCTATTCTTAAATGTATTTTAGATTTTTCTAGATGGTTTTCAAAAAATCGATTTTATGAAGCCGTCACAGTGGTGTTGTCCCTTAATTAAATTGTTATGAGGATGTACCACAAAGTGAACGCCAACCAAATTAAAGATTAAAATAATACTATTGATGCATCATTATTTCTCCTGCCTGAGGAATAGGAAAATACACGCAGGATTGGTAGGATTGGGTACACTAGAAAGCAATGTAAGGATTTAATCTAAATATGTGGTAAGCAAAAGGATACGGAAATCTAACTTGTTTGGCTGATAATTTCTTGAATTAATTTCTCATCTGGCACTTGATGAAACATATTCGAATATGTAAAGTTATTTAAATAAAAACACTTGGTATTGTTTCACAAATTAAAACTTTATTCCGACTAGTTTCGGTTTGTTAGACCACTTTCAAAGGAACATTCCTTTGAAAATGGTCTAACAAACCGAAGCTAGTCGGAATAAAGTTTTAATTTGTGAAACAATACCAAGTGTTTTTATTTAAATAACTTTACATATTGTTTGGCTGTGTCAACAATCCGACCAGATCAAGAATCATTTATCGATATCCATTGAATTATAGAAATAATCGAGCCGATTTCATAAGGAAAACGTTAAAAATAACATGATCGGTATTCATCAAGTAGGCACACATAACACATGCCAAATCCACGTAGAATGTGGATTGGAAGAATAACGTACACGTTAAATTTAACATTTTTGCTGACTGAATCTGCCCGAATAACCACATTGTCTACATTACAGTGCCTTGATTAAATACACTGGCGACAACTTTGGTATTCTTCTTGATTGGTTGTTAGTAATTCTGACCCAAAATGGCGGCGGAGCTATGAAGTTAAAAGTTGCAATTCCGTCTAAAGGTTGTGCTTTATTTCACTCGTATCTCGAAAATTCGCAAAGGTAAATAGAACCAACCTAAACACGTTAATTTGAGGTATTAACCATCGTATGCTTCTATTTCAAAATTAAGGGAAACAAGCTACAAGCTACGCCATTTGTAATTTTTTTTTTAGTTAGGCTATACGTTGTTTGTTCTTCATTAAAAATTTTGAAAAAAATAATGTTTTCTGTCCAAAGAAGGTGTAATATTGGAATTCATTGGAGGTTGTACGGAAGCAAATTGTTGTTTCTAGCGGATAACCAAATTGTAAGTGCATACATCAAAGAATTTACAAGTAATCATGTCATTGTTATTAATCAGAAATATGTTTATATCTATTACAGTATTATGTTAAATGAGATATTCAATACGTATCTACGGTGAGTGATTTCTTTCGGCTGAGCTGACAACCCGGACGCTACAATTTTGTTTGGACCCGAATTTATTTATTTATTTATTTATTAAATTAACGGTATAACACCTTTTTACAGAATAATTAATTAATATATAGTATTATTATCTATGACATTAGAGTAATTAAAGTATCCACGCACAGTTGCGACGTGCACAATGAAATATAAATTAAGCTTACAAATAATAAACTGAATTATTTATAGACTAAACATACTGGTTAGCTTAGTTTTTTTATTTAGAAGGACATTGTTATTTTGTGCATTATTTTTATAAATAAAATGTATTAACCTTGTACATAGCAACTTTTTTCATACCAGAGGGGTATGAAAAATGTAAAAGTAAAAGTGTAATTTAAATAATATTCACAATAAAATTATTGCTTACTTCGCCGTAAACAATAATTTTTATTTAGACTTAGAATGAAATTGATTAAAATCTAATACCCAATATTTTTAAATAAACCGCCATATTTAGGATTGGGCGACTGTTGCGCCACCATAGTGAGGTTTGCCCTGTTGCGACCGTTTTTTTCCCCATAGTTGTGCATCTGTAGATTTGTGAATTTGGGTTGTCCCAAGGACGGTAAGAAGGATCGACAGAATCGAAGATTTTGGAGTGGGGGTAGAGATCGCTTACGTCACAAATGCGCGCTGAATTTAAATGTGGTTACTTCATGGTCAACTTCAGGTAAACATGCAAAAGCTGTAAATTTTCTGACATTCGTTGTTTTTCAAAAGAGTTCAATTTGAAGCTTTAAACGAGTGTTGTCCACTCCCAGACTAAGCATGAAGTAAAATTTCGAGTTTAGAAAAGCCCCGTGAAAATTTGTCGAGGGTCGCGCAGCGACCCGAGACAAATTTTCTGGGCTTTTCTAAACTCGAAATTTTACTTCATGCGCCACGCTTATAAAACACAGATTTTAAGCGAAATTCGAATATATATAACTTTCACAATATTTTACTGTTTTATACGCGTGGCGCACATTAAATGTTGTTTTAATATTGATAAAACATTATTTAAATGTATTTGCTCGGTGGCTATTAACATGTTTTAAATATTAATTTCCTCTTTCGCATAAATATGTATTTACATTATACAGGGAGTTATTCTTTAAAGTATACGTATTCCAAATTCAGAGTTTTTTTCTGTAAATCTTTAGATACTCCCTGTTTTTTTTAAAGTTCAATTTGAAGCTTTAAACAAGTGTTTTCCACTCCCAGACTAAGCATGAAGTAAAATTTCGAGTTTAGAAAAGCCCCGTGAAAATTTGTCGAGGGTCGCGTAGCGACCCGAGACAAATTTTCTGGGCTTTTCTAAACTCGAAATTTTACTTCATGCGCCACGCGTATAAAACGCTGATTTCAAGTGAGGTTCAAATATACATAGAGTTCACAATATTGTAGTGTTTTATACGCGTGGCGCATGAAGTAAAATTTCGAGTTTAGAAAAGCCCAGAAAATTTGTCTCGGGTCGCTGCGCGACCCTCGACAAATTTTCACGGGGCTTTTCTAAACTCGAAATTTTACTTCATGCTTAGTCTGGGAGTGGAAAACACTCATCAACGTCAACATATTTTTTTAAATTTAATTACACGTAACACAAACTATTATTTTAATTACACTTAACACTAAAACAAAGTCTTATTTTATTAATATTTATTTTTAACACAAAATATTAAAAAATCTATCCATAAAAGTACAGCGAAACTGGAAAGAGAGGTTATAATAGACTCAAAAACGTAACCAAATAAACGTCATTGTTCTCTCTCGCACGAACTAAGGCATGCGGGGAACGGGGTAGGGGAACACATGGAAAGATCCAATCTGTCATACCTTGTTACACATATCTGTTATGCCCATCGACGTACCTTGGGTTGTCCAGCCCTGTTTTAAATAATTGGCCACCTTATTCAAGTATCTAATACTAATTTCAACGCTAGATGTCGCAAGTTGAACCAAATTATTTAATTCTAAATTATAGGAGCATCAAGCACCTCTATTTATATTACATTAATAAAATACATAGTTAATTATTATATATTATCTGGATATATAAATATTTATAACATATGTTTAAAATGGGAATTTCGGGTCAACACTTCATCGATCAATAAAACGCCGGCAGAGCTCCAGCACGCATGCTTTTTCCCACAGCACGTGTGCACGATTTCCGCGTTTCCCACCCGAAAGAAAAAAGAAAAAAAAGCAGCGAACAACCCGCGCATCGCCCCAGTAAACATGGAGTGTTACGGTGCACGCGACGCCGATCAAACTCTCCTGAACTTTCCACTTTAAAACGCGAAATGGCGTCGCGACGCCGACCGCCAGCCGCGTATTTTTAGCCCGCCCTTCAACACCTGTACTCGCGATAATGCATTCCCGGTAACAAATAACACCCGAAAAAAATTACGAGAATTGAAAGTGCCCGGAAAAACACAACGGTGGTGTGCCGGCGGATTTCCCGTCCCGTGGAAAATGCGAGGGTGTCAGCACGAAAATGCAGCGCCGCATAATAGTTCTAAAAATAAGAAATTAAAATTAGTAAGCATCCCGAGATAGTTTTACGCATACAGTGCGAAGTATGGTGAGTGAGTCGTAGTGGAAAAAGCGTATTTTACAAATTAGCGCACGCGAGAAAATCGAAAAAAATAAATATTTTTTTTAGAGGAAAATCGAAGGTGTGTCCTCGGGAAAACTAGTTGTTAAGTGCGCGCCAGAAAACACGGATTCCAGGATGGTCTAAAAAACTACTTCTCACCAGCTGAAAACTATTTTGAAATACAATTGAAAATCCAACACGACTGACTCATTCGATCCGAAAAGAAAATGAATCACACAATTAAACGAGTACAACGCACTACATTTACCTGATTAAAAACCACGTAAATATTTCACTGCGATAATAATGGCGTTGGTTATGTTGCCATGTGATTTGCCATGGTGGGGCACCGTGCAGAAACAGCTCAAAAAAATTTCCACCACCAAAAACACCATGGAAATCATCGATGTAATGCAAAGGATCCACGATATGTGCAAGTAAATAAATACTATTAGGTTAATTCTTGATATTATTTTAAAATTATTTTTTAGCATTAGTTTAGATCCGGATGATGATACTGTGGATCCGCAACAATTTACAGGGTTCCTCAATTTTTTAGATAATGATCTTACCAGTGAAGAGCGGAGTAATGTGTTGAGTAAAACTTTGCCTAATATCGCTAACTGGGCCACAAATTTGAAACTGTATAAACCGAAGGATGGATTACACTTTAGTTTACAACAACAATGTAAGTACGCAGTATACATTTTGTTATTTTTAATTAAACAAAAAAAACTGTATATAATCGTCTAGAGGTTTTTAAATATGGAACTGTAAGATATTATATGTTCAATAAAAAAAAAACCTCTAGAGAGCCATAATTTAATCTTTTATCAAATTTAAGTTGACTACACACTTCAAGAATTGACATATATAACGTCAAACGTAATAATTATGATGTATATTTTCAGAGTTGCCAACCTAGAATATTTTCCATGGCACTCTAGAGATTTTTTTTAATTGAACATACGATACGATTCACGAGAGCTGTCCCATGGCTTCCTTGATTTGTAGTACTTTCTGCACCAAGACATGTAATACGAAAATAGCTTGATGTCCTCAGATTGCGTGTGTGAAAAGAGACAGAAAACTTCATAATATGTCTGCTATGGTTTTTAGATGGAACATGTGAAAATGTATGTTCCGGTATGCAGTTTTAAAATTTTAAGGTTAAACGTCATATTTTGACAATGTCTTCGTAAAAGTAAATCTGCAAAAACCCAGCCACAAATTATTTTAATTAATGTGCACAATCGTTTTAAATGTGAGTTTAAGTGGTATAATTGCAATTTCCACATCTACTATATAGTTCAGGTATTTACAGAAATGAATAATGCATTTATGTTGATTTTTTGTCAGCTCAAACAAAGGGGGTTTTCTCCAGGACGAAATACTAAAATTTTTGAGAGTTTGCTAGCGGAACTGAAAGTAAGCTTGTGTGGGACTCACAAATGTTAAGATACAGTTCTTTCGGAGACTTACAGTTTAGCCGCAAATTGTATTTTAAGTTCCAATTTTGAGGTTATATAGGTTGGTATCTTCGGGTAAATAAGCATATTTTTTTTAGGCGGGAGGGGAAATACATTGACTTACGAAGTGTCGGACTCTTGTGACTACCGACTAAAACCCTTCCCACTGTCTCCTAGGACACCAACCCAGTACTCTTTACCACATTACTTCGGGTTGGGCATTACTACCTGTCACGGTGGCCTGTCATGTTTTGCCTTGCGCTTCCGCGTTGTGCTTTGTGCTTTGTACGAAAAACATCCTCCACAAAGATCGCTACCAGGCTCCAATCTTCTTCGCTTGCAAGCATATGATCGACTATGGTATCTGGCGAAAGTTGTCCCACAACCCTTTGTTGTTCCGCTTACCTCTCACATAAGAAAAAGGTGTGCTCTGCGTCCTCTATTTCCTGCGCACAATATTTGCACATGGGTGCTACACACTTTCCCACCCTGTGGAGGTAGGAACGGGAGCAGCCATGTCCGCTCAGGAACTGGGTCAGGTAATATGTTACTTCCCCATGTTCTCGCTCCATCCACGGCTTTATGCTAGGAGCTAACCTAGCAGTCCACCTCCCCTTATCAGACATGGACCAATCGTGTTGCCACGTCTGGAGAGTGCGCTGCCTTTCCTTCTTTTTGGCCAGCTCGCGCCCGCAGACGACCTTTCTTATACAAGCGGCTCTACGTTCGATGGCCAACAGCCCGCCCAATGGGGATCACTCCGGCAATAACAAGAGCCGCTGCCTCAGAGACTGTGCGGTATGCATAGGATACTCTTAGGGCGGCTCTTCTCTGCACCGAGGCCATGCGTTTACGGTGGAAATCGATGCGCATTTGATTTCCCCATATCTCTGCCCCATACAGCATTACTGCTTGGACTGTTGTCATCAGTAGGCGGGGTTTCGACTTTGGGCCACGAGTGTTGGCCATAATCCTGCTGAGTAAAGTGGTTACCTCGTCAGCTTTCCTCGCCACTTGTTGGATGTGGTGGCTAAAGTACAGTTTGTTGTCGATCGTTATCCCTAGGTATTTTGCAGCTGATTTGGTCTGCACCTCTTCTTCTCCTACTTTCATTTGCAGTATCGTAGGGATTTGCCTCGTTGTAAGGATAACGATCTCGGTCTTCGCCACTGCCAGAAATAGGCCAAGATGGGACATCCATGCCTTTACCCATCGCATGACTTGATGAAGTTTTAACTGCGCCAGGTCAACTGTTCTGACCGCTATGAGTGCGGCGACATCATCCGCGTAGCCCACAAGACGCGACTCCTTTGGCATATCTAGGCGCAGGATCCCGTCGTATGCTATATTCCACAGATCCTAAGATGGATCCTTGAGCTGCACCTGCAGTTACTTGCTTTGACCGCTGTCCCTCAATTGTGAAGGTTCAGCATAGCACCTAAACAGGAGTCGTCTGGGGCAGACCTGAGTCTTCGGACGACGGATGTTTGAAAGGGACAATTGTCCAAGTCGGAGCTGTAGACCTTCTTGAGTCCCTATCTTGGATAGGGCTAACTTACACACCGCGGGGTTGACTCAGCCCTGGTGCTTATCGCCGCTAAATGAGGAGTCGGGGGTGGGCCTTGAAAAACCCAGGGGTGCCTACTCGCCCCTCCGGTCCACATGTGGGTTGGTCTCCGGCGGGCAGTGGTTCGCAGATATGGCGGTGATCCACCAGTCCTTAGACGGACGCTCGAAAGGTATACATCGACAAGTAAAAACCTGAGCACACCCAGTCTGTCCCTCGATTGTGGCATACCGCAGCCATCGGTTCCTCAGGGAGTCTTCTACTAGGAGAAGATAGCTGGGGTCCTGGAAACTTCTTAATACCTCTAGCATGTCACTCCACCTGGCAGAATTAAAGGAATTCTTTACGTCGAGCGTGACCAGTAGTACAATTCTACGGAAGTGGTGGTTACCTTCCCGTGCCTGTTCGACGGCTTCGACCACCTCACGGACCGCATCTATCGTGGACTGTCCCCTACGGAATCCATACTGCCGGTCAGAGAGATTACCGGTTGCTCGGACTGCAGAAAGAATGCGTGGCTGTAATAGTTTCTCCAGCACTTTCCCGGCCGTGTCCAACATGCACAGTGGTCGGTACGACGATAGAGCTAGTGCGTCGCCGCCTTTACCCTTGCCGAATAGCACAAGCCGCGCTGTTTTCCAGCGGAAGCAGAAAACCCCCGCCTTCAAACAGGCGTTGTACATCTTCAGCAAGAGCTCGGGACAGACACGCCAGAGGCATTTAATGGCCTCACCAGGGATACCATCTGGTCCAGGGGCCTTTCTGTTTCGAACAGTTGCTATTGCTGTTCCTAGCTCTTCAGTGAAAGGCGGTATTTATTTCACCGACGTCAGGGTCCTCGCCTTCTGTCCGTATTGGATGGGTGGAGAACATAGTTTTGACTAGCGACGGCTCGCAGCCTAACTTCAGGGTCGGCCAGAGACCCAAGGTAATATGTACCAGTTATTGAAAGGTGACTTTGTTGTGCAATTCCTTGTATTTACAAAGCGCGATCCCAACCTCAAATTTTGTGTGCCTTGGCGCTGTGGCCGACCCTGAAGTTAGCCTGCGAGCCGTCGCTGGTTTTGACAATGTTCTCCATTGTCACCTCATCTAGAACCGTACTTTGCCTGCTTACGCCTAATTTCTTGGTGACGATCTTGTATGCCAAGCCCCAGGGATCAGTATTAACCTCTTCTCGGAGTTTCTTCCATTGGTTAGCCTTGCTCCGGTTGATGGTATACCGGAGCTTCTTTTTTTCTGACTTGTGAACTGCGACGATATAAATTATACACATTGATGAAATTCCCTGTATGTATACTTGAAAGAAAGGGGTTTCTCCAGATTTTTGATTTTTTTTAAATTGAACCGGATGTAAACGTATGTAGGACACACAAATCTTAAGATAAAGTTCTTTCGGAGACTTACCGTCTAGCCGCAAATCGTATTTTAAGTTCCGATTTTGAGGTTATATAGGTTGATATTTTCGGGTAAATCAGCAGATTACAGGTATAAATTGTACACATGATGAAATTATCTCTAAAATTATGACGTAATTAATCAAAATTGTAGTATTACCTTCATTTATACAGTTAAAATCACGATATTTATTTTACACTAAATATGACGTATACTGACGTTTATTTGAAATCATGGATACATAAATTGGATCCATTAGAAAATTATAAGTATTATGATATAAAAAAATAGATGGCGCCACCTCTATGCGGAAACGAGAATACCTTGCGCCATCTATTTTTGTATACCAAAAGCTAAAATACTCATAATCTAAACATGAATAATAATCAATCTAGAATTATATATCCATTAGTTTAAATAAACGTCAGTAGACGTCACACTTAGTGTGAAATTAATATCGTGATTTTAGCTGTATAAATGAAGATAATACTACAATTTGGATTAATTACGTCATAATTTTAGAGATAATTTCATCATGTGTACAATTTATACCTGTAATCTGCTTATTTACCCGAAAATATCAACCTATATAACCTCAAAATCGGAACTTAAAATACGATTTGCGGCTAGACGGTAAGTCTCCGAAAGAACTTTATCTTAAGATTTGTGTGTCCTACATACGTTTACATCCGGTTCAATTTAAAAAAAATCAAAAATCTGGAGAAACCCCTTTCTTTCAAGTATACATACAGGGAATTTTCTATTAGGTATACATATGCATACTCTTTTTTGAAAGAGTTCACTTTGAAGCTTAAAACGAGTGTTATCCACTCCCAGACTAAGCATGAAGTAAAATTTCGAGTTTAGGAAAGCCTGAAAATTTGGTTTGGTCGCGTAGCGCGAAGCGCGAAGCGGCCAAACCAAATTTTCAGGTTTTTATAAACTCGAAATTTTACTTCATGCGCCACGCGTATTAAACTGCTTTCAGTGTTGAAACATTGAGAACGAGTAAACTTCGCTTGAAATCAGTGTCTTGTACGCGTGGCGCATGAAGTAAAATTTCGAGTTTAGAAAAGCCTGAAAATTTGGTTTGGCCGCTCCGCGCTTCGCGCTACGCGGCCAACCCAATTTTTCAGGCTTTTCTAAACTCGAAATTTTACTTCATGCTTAACCTGGGAGTGGAAAGCACTCGTTTAAACTTCAAATTAACCTCTTTTAAGAAAACAACGAATATTAACTTGTAAATCCATTGTTTTCAAATGGATTTAGGGGTTTTTGGGAATGGGCGACTCATATATGCATACGCTATTTTTTAAAGAGTTCAATTTGAAGCTTATAACGAGTGTTTTCCACTCCCAGACAAAGCATGAAGTAAAATTTCGAGTTTAGAAAAGCCTGAAAATTTGGTTTGGTTGCGTAGCGCGAAGCGCGGAGCGACCAAACCAAATTTTCAGGCTTTTCTAAACTCGAAATTTTACTTCATGCGCCACGTGTATAAAACACTGATTTCAAGCGAAGTTTACTCGTTCACAATATTTCAGTGCTTTCAGTGTTTAATACGCGTGGCGCATGAAGTAAAATTTCGAGTTTAGAAAAGCCTGAAAATTTGGTTTGGTCGCTCCGCGCTTCGCGCTACGCGACCAAACCAAATTTTCAGGCTTTTCTAAACTCGAAATTTTACTTTATGCTTTGTCTGGGAGTGGAAAACACTCGTTTAAACTTCAAATTAACTTCTTTTAAGAAAACAACGAATATGTGTAATTAGGATGTGTATACTCAAAAGAAAAAATTATAAGAAATTATTATTTAAAGCTTTTCTAAAAGAAAGAATAATAATATACTCGCGACCTAAACAGTATAACATTGTCATGTAACGCCAAAATTTGGCACAAATAGGAAAAATCGTTGAAGATACAACTGTTTGCTCAGTAACACATTTAAGTAATATTTCATCAACATTAATACAACGTTTAATGTTGCTACAATGTTGATACAACATTATTTATTTGTTTTTTGCTCAGTGGGCATACTCTCTAATAAATTTGAACCACACATTCCACTTCAAGGAGTCATAGGACATCTCTCCCGAATTCCACTATAATTATAACGACTCTAATAATTATTACACACTTTCAAATGCTTTAGCTGATTCCACAGAGCTCGAGTACACTCTAGTAGCTTCACTAGTCGCAAACGCGTTCTTCTCAACGTTCCCAAAGCGCACGGATAAAACGCACCCCACACTGCAAAACTTCAACTTTAGCTACTTCTTCAAGCACTTGAACAAACCCCACCAAAAAGC
Organism: Philonthus cognatus; assembly: GCA_932526585.2. Lineage (NCBI taxonomy): Eukaryota > Metazoa > Arthropoda > Insecta > Coleoptera > Staphylinidae > Philonthus > Philonthus cognatus. Next base: position 102,414,119 of record OW052244.1, read on the forward strand.
AAAACTCAGGAGTCTCCTGCAGTATTTCGACTGGCTCGAAACGCAGCAGCAGAATCTAAAAGGTAACATCAGAATCATGCGACAGGTAACTCGACGCACAGCCCGTTTAAAAAACAACCCTTGTTATCAAGAGCAAACGTTACAGGTGATGAGCAGCAAAGAGTGGCTGACTATAGAAGACTGGCTGGAGTGCAGTTTGCCTTTGTGCCCGTTACACATAAGGCACGAAGGAAGGATTGAAAGAACCTCTGCTGATAATCTGCAAATCTGTTTTGCCAGTAGTAAGATTGGAGGTGGGGTTTTGGGGGATGGATCTACTCAGGTGATGAGGTTATGTTGATTGTTGAGGATTTATTGTTGATTGGTTGGTTTTTGTTTGTTTTAGGAATGTGTTACGTTTTCGTGTGTGCCGGAAATGATTTGTGTGCTTCTAAATGTGGAGGTTCTTGAAGATAACGAGGTGCTCACTATCGAACGTGTTCGAAGATTTTCCAGGATAGTTGATCCTAAGAATAGAGCAACTTTAGAGAAACTGGATGCTCCAGAAGAGGTTAGATAGATAGATAGATATTCGTAGGGGTGGCCTCATTGGCCTGAACTACCGCAACTATTGCAGATTTATTGTGGATCTCTGTTATCCTAGACGACGTGCTTGAGCTTCGCCTCTTTGATTAGCCCTATTAACCCTGACAGTGAGCCTTGGGTGTAGCTCTCTGCGCTTGGTTTAGTGTTGCCCAGCTTTAGGCATCTAACCGTTGCTAGGGCCACAGTTCATATATATCCAGTTAGTCAGTCTCTGTAATATCCAGTTAGTCAGTCTTTGTATAAAATTTGGTAACAGCTTTTGGATGCTGCATCCAAAAGCGAGACCGGTGATTGGTGTGTATAGTAGTCTGTTTTACTCGTACCCCACATCCTGACCATAGTCTCTCCTTTTCTACTCGATAACCAGTTCTCCCGTAAGCATTGGCTCCCCTTGCTAGGGCCTCACATTGGCACAGGATGTGGGGAGGATCCTCCTCTTCTTCCTGGCAGAATCTACATATTGTATCCTCTACCAGACATATTTTGCTCATGTGTTTGTTGAGCCTACAGTGTCCTGTCAGTAGACGTACTATAGCTTTAACCGTTTTTCTCTCTTGGTTGAGAAGATCAGTGGTGAAAGTCGGCGATTGTTTTTTGAGGAACTGTTTCACCTGCCTCTGCCCTGGTGTGTTCATCCACCAGGTTTGAGTTTGTGTCTCCGTCCATTTTTTTATGGATTTTCTGACTGAGTTTTTTGCGATACCGCAGGAGGGTTTCGGGCCAATGAATGCGCTTGATGAGCCTTGTTTGGCCAGTTCGTCTACTTTATCGTTCCCTTGATGACCCTTGTGTCCTGGGACCCATACCACTGTCACTTTTTTGCGACCGCTCATTTCGTTGAAATCGCTTACACAGTCCTACACGAGCTGTGTGGTGCTTAGTGCCCTTAGCAGCGCTTAGTTGTCCGAGAAAATAGCTACTGATCGACTTTTGTTGTCTTGCCTTGCTATTTCTCCAATGCAGAGGTGGACCGCGATTGTTACTTTTTTGAGACCGTCCATTTCGTTGAGAGCGCTTACACAGTCCTAGCTTGGAATCGACCTGTGTGGTGCTTAGTGCCCTTAGCAGCGCTTGGTTGTCCGAGAAAATAGCTACTGATCGACTTTTGTTGTCTTGCCTTGCTATTTCTCTAATGCAGAGCGCGATCGCCTCTGCCTGGAACACTGTGGTGTTCCTCGCCAGACTGACTGAAATATTTGTCCCGGGTTTTGTGCTGTATATTCCGGCTCCGACTCCTTCATCTGCCTTTGAGCCGTCAGTATACCACTTTGATCCCGCGTTGGTAGGTGGGTTAATGAACAGCAAACACAAACTGAAAGTGCAATTAGCGAATTGTAGCCTTATAAGTTATTTTAAATTGTAGGTAACTATTTGCTGCGTCGATGCGGAGGATTACTCAAAACTACCATTAAGTCAATACGAAGAAGACAATATTTTACGCGAACTGAACAAATGCCTACTGGCCTACCAGCAAAAATCGACTGTAAAGCCGGAACAACCGTTGCAACAAGCTCCTAATAGAAGTAGAAGACTATCACCTATTGGTGAATCCGTTTCCTTAGGCTCAAACACGGAAATCAATCCGAAAATTCCACTAATCACTCAGGACACATGCAGTACGAATAAAAGTGGTTGCGATTCGCCCCGTCAAATCAACACTAGTAAACTAAGAGTGCAATTGGAGTACGAGAAACCGCACCAGGGTAGATTTACGACGAACGAGGCGACGTTGAACAACAGGCGGGGGAGGTTCATCGTGTTGGGATCATCGGGGGAGTGTCTGCCGGTAAAGAGGAGGCCCGTGGAACACATGGAGAGTTTGTATTCTAGTTGTGAGTCCAGTGAGGAGGAGTTTCATAGTGCGAAAACTAGTGTGGATGAAGGTAAGAACTACCACAGTTCGTATATATCTAGTTAGCCAGTCTCTATATAAAATTTGGTAACCGCGTTTGGATGGTGCATTCAGAAGCGAGACCAGTGGTTGGTGTATACAGTCCTCTGTCTTACCCTTACCCCATATCCTGACCATAGTATCTCCTTTTCTACTTGATATCCAGTTTTCCCATAAGCATTGGCTCCCCTTGGAACTACTTTACCCTTTTAACCGTGACGGTGGCATTTGCCACCACTAAAATTTGATAAACACACTGTTAATTTTTCTTTAAAAAATACATACAGAGGGTTTTATGTAACACTGAACATTTTCATAACGAGCATACGTTGCACATTTTCCGATGCTCGGTTTATTAAAAGAATCCAATTTGAAGCTTTAAGCGAGTGTTTTCCACTCCCAGGCTAAGCATGAAGTAAAATTTGGAGTTTAGAAAAGCCTGAAAATTTGGTTTGGTCGCGTAGCGCGAAGCGCGGAGCGGCCAAACCAAATTTTCAGGCTTTTCTAAACTCCAAATTTTACTTCATGCGCCACCGGTACAAAACACTGATTCAATGTAAAGTTTAGCGGTGTGTTTTAAACTTCGTAATATGTCAGTGTTTTGTACCAGTGGCGCATGAAGTAAAATTTCGAGTTTAGTAAAGCCTGAAAATTTGGTTTGGCCGCTCCGCGCTTCGCGCTACGCGACCAAACCAAATTTTCAGGCTTTTCTAAACTCGAAATTTTACTTCATGCTTAGCCTGGGAGTGGAAAACACTCGCTTAAAGCTTTAAATTAATTTCTTTTATGTATGGATACTTTAAAGAAAAAATCTCGTTATGAAAATGTTCGGTGTTACATAAAACTCTCTATATAAGTATGCATGAGCTGTAACAAGACAAGAAAATAAAATCGATCTTATTTTTTAAAGGTTTACACTTCAATAAACAAAAATGATTAATACCAATTCTGGACTCTAATTATTTAGGCTAGTCCGTATATTAGTTTTAGAATTCTAATCTTTGGAATTTTGGCATCTAGATGCTTGACTATTGACTCTAAACTCTAGAATGTGGATTAAATGCCTACTCTGAGTTTGTTTCTGGACTGTAATCTCTAGTAGTGGTTAATCTAAACGTTTGGCTGTACTAATATCTTAAATTAATGTCTCATTGGGCACTTAGTGAAACATGCACTAAGTATAGGTATTAAATGAAACCATTAACTATCTTATACGCAGATGACTTAAAAATTTACTCAGTAATTGTTAACTTTTATGACTCTCAAGGCTTACGAAATCCACTTGATGTTATCTCGAATTAGTGTAGTATTGATAATCGTAATTTAAATAGCAATAAGTGCAAATTTATCTGTGTTCATACCAAAGCGTGGAGCGAAACAAACAAATTTGTAATAATTATATTTCTAAGAGCTAGTGGACTGTGTATGATTAATTAAGCTGTATGTTTTGCTTTTCGTCCGATCAGGATGTGGTTTACACATTGAATGAAAACCCCACTCAGAAATATACAGACGCACTCCAACACAATGTAAAATGAGAAGGTTACATAGACTTACCAACAACTACTTACATAAAATACGAGGGAAAATCAGCAACTATCACGCTCCTGGCATGGGCCTCAGCAGATTCTTTTTAAGGGAAGAGCAGAAGAAACTAGAAACTTGTCTAGGGACTAGTCCTATGAGTCTATAGATATAGTTTAGTCTTCACTCGTAGATTTTGAGTCAACTGATTTGGACCCAAGAAACTAAAATCTTGTCTAGACTGAAGACAAAGGACTAATCCTAAAACTAGAGTCCATAGTCTACAGTTCAGTCTTCACTCAAAGGTCTAGAGTCAACAATCTAGGATCTAGAGATTTGAACCTGAAAACTAAAAACTTATTTAGATATTATAAACTCCCGGCATTGGCGCTCGCAATTTTTTTTTTAGGGTAGAGCTGAAGAAACTAGAAACTTGTCTAGAGTCTAGTCCTGTGAGTCCATAGACATAGTTTAGTCTTCACTCGAAGATCTAGAGTCCAGATTCTAGAGTCAATAGATTTGAACCCAAGAAACTAGAATCTTGTCTAGACTAAAGACAAGGGACTAATCCTAAAACTAGTGTTCATAGCTACAGTACAGTCTTCACTCGAAGGTGTAGAGACAATAATTTAGTATGTAGAAATTTGAACCTGAGAAACTAAAAACTTATCTAGATACTATCAACTCCCGGCATTGGCGCCCACAGATTATTTTTCAGAGGAGAGCAGATGAAACTAGAACCTTGTCTAGGGACTAGTCCTATGAGTCCATAGATATAATTTAGTCTTTACTCGAAGATCTAGAGTCCAGAATCTAGAGTCAACTGATTTGGACCCGAAAAACTAGAATCTTGTCTAGACTAAAAACAAGGGACTAATCAACAATTTAGGATCTAGAGATTTGAACCTAAGAAACTAAAAACTTATCTAGATATAATAAACTCCCGGCATTGGCGCCCGCAGATTCTTTTTCAGAGAAGAGCAGAAGAAAGTAGAACCTTGTTCAGGGACTAGTCCTATGAGTCCATAGACCTAGTTTAGCCTTCACTTGGAGATCTAGAGTCCATAATCTAGAGTCAACAGATTTGGACCCAAGAAACTAAAATCCTGTCTAGACTAAAGACAAGGGATTAATCAACAATTTAGGATCTAGAGATTTGAACCTAAGAAACTAAAAATGTATCTAGATACTATAAACTCCTGGCATTGGCGCCCGCAGATTCTTTTTCAGAATTATTTTTTTTGCGCTGAAGAAACTAGAACCTTGTCTAGGGACTAGTCCTATGAATCCATAGATATAATTTAGTCTTTACTCGAAGATCTAGAGTCCAGAATCTAGAGTCAACTGATTTGGACCCGAAAAACTGGAATCTTGTCTAGACTAAAAACAAGGGACTAATCAACAATTTAGGATCCAGAGATTTGAACCTAAGAAACTAAAAACTTATCTAGATACTCTTAACTCCCGGCATTGGCGCCCGCAGATTCTTTTTCAGAGGAGAGCAGAAGAAACTAGAACCTTGTTCAGGGATTAGTCCTATGAGTCCATAAACATAGTTTAGTCTTCACTTGAAGATCTAGAGTCCATAATCTAGAGTCAACTGATTTGGACTCAAGAAACTAGAATTTTGTCTAGACTAAAGACAAGGGACTAATCCTAAAACAACAGTCGATAGTCTACAGTTCAGTCATTACTCAAAGGTCTAGAGTCAACAATCTAGGATGTAGAGATTTGAACCTAAGAAACTAAAAACGTATCTAGATACTAAAAACAAGGGACTAACCCTAAGACTAGAGGCCATAGACTGCAGTTTAACCTTTACTCGAAGATCTAGGGGCCAAAATCTAGTCTAAGGATGTAAACCTAATAAACTCGAATCTTATCCAGAAACTAAAGACTAGCGACTCGACTCCATAGACTACAGTTCTGTGCTTACTAAAAAATCTTGAGTGTAGGGTTTAGTGCGCCTAGAGTACAAATTTGGAGCCTGAGTACAGGACATTATAGTCTAGATACAGAGTTTAGAGATTATAGTCCAGATTGAGGGCTACAGATTAGAGACAAAAGTCTAAACTACAGACTAGTTTTAGACCCAAACATTTTAGGCGCCCGACCCACAGTCTAAACTGGAGTCTAGGGGCCAAAATCTAGTCTAGGGATTTAAACCTAAGAAACTCGAATCTTATCTAGAAACTAAAGACTAGGGACTAGAGACTTTTGACTACAGTTCTGTGCTTAGTAAAAAAATCTTGAGTGTAGGGTTTAGTGCGCCTAGAGTACAGTACATTATAGTCTAGATACAGAGTTTAGAGATTAAAGTCCAGACTGAGGTCTACAGATTAGAGACAAAAGTCTAAACTACAGACTCTAGTTTTAGACCCAAACATTTTAGGCGCCTGATTCATAGTCTAAACTGGAGTCTAGGAGCCAAAATCTAGTCTAGGGATTTAAACCTGAGAAACTCCAATCTTATCTAGAAACTAAAGACTAGGGACTAGAGTCTATAGACTACAGTTCTGTGCTTACTAAAAAATCTTGAGTGTAGGGTTTAGTGCGCCTAGAGTACAGTACATTATAGTCTAGATACAGAGTTTAGAGATTAAAGTCCAGACTGAGGTCTACAGATTAGATACAAAAGTCTAGACTACAGACTCTAGTTTTAGACCCAAACATTTTAGGCGCCCGACCCACAGTCTAAACTGGAGTCTAGGGGCCAAAATCTAGTCTAGGGATTTAAACCTAAGAAACTCGAATCTTATCTAGAATCTAAAGACGGGACTAGAGTCTATAGACTACAGTTCTGTGCTTACTAAAAAATATTGAGTGTAGGATTTAGTGCGCCTAGAGTACAGTACATTATAGTCTAGATACAGAGTTTAGAGATTAAAGTCCAGACTGAGGTCTACAGATTAGAGACAAAAGTCTAAACTACAGACTCTAGTTTTAGACCCAAACATTTTAGGCGCCTGATTCATAGTCTAAACTGGAGTCTAGGAGCCAAAATCTAGTCTAGGGATTTAAACCTAAGAAACTCCAATCTTATCTAGAAACTAAAGACTAGGGACTAGAGTCTATAGACTACAGTTCTGTGCTTACTAAAAAATCTTGAGTGTAGGGTTTAGTGCGCCTAGAGTACAGTACATTATAGTCTAGATACAGAGTTTAGAGATTAAAGTCCAGACTGAGGTCTACAGATTAGATACAAAAGTCTAGACTACAGACTCTAGTTTTAGACCCAAACATTTTAGGCGCCCGACCCACAGTCTAAACTGGAGTTTAGGGGCCAAAATCTAGTCTAGGGATTTAAACCTAAGAAACTCGAATCTTATCTAGAATCTAAAGACTAGGGACTAGAGTCTATAGACTACAGTTCTGTGCTTACTAAAAAATCTTGAGTGTTGGGTTTAGTGCGCCTAGAGTACAGTACATTATAGTCTAGATACAGAGTTTAGAGATTAAAGTCCAGACTGAGGTCTACAGATTAGAGACAAAAGTCTAGACTACAGACTCTAGTTTTAGACCCAAACATTTTAGGCGCCCGACCCACAGTCTAGACCAGTGATGAGGAAACTACGGCCCGCGGAAAGGTTTAATCCGGCCCGTTTAAGAGTGCCGTCGTGAGAATGTTTAAACGCGTTCTTACTTCGTAATGTGGGTCGCCTATAAACTACCTACCTACGATTAAGCATTATTCTTTGGCCCGCTACGATTGTCTGGTTATTACAAATGGCCCGCCTTAAAAAAAGTTTCCCCACCACTGGTCTAGACTCTTGTCTCTAATCTGTAGACCTCAGTTTGGACTCTAATCTCTAGTCTCTATATCTAGACTATAATGTCACACACTAGTACACAGTAGTGCGGTCGACAAGAAGGGTTGTTGTTTCGTCATTTTCAAAAGGCGAAGAAACACTACACTAGAGTTTACGCCTAGAGTAAAGTGGGGTTTTTATATTAGAGACTGCATTTTATATTGGAGACTGCAGTTCAGATATTAGAGTTAAAAGACCAATCAACAGACTAGTTTAAATACCTTAGAGACTTGTTTGCAGTGTATGTATTAGTTTCGAAAACCGTTTTAATGTTTCGCAGATTTTAAAAATTTACCAGCGCACTTTCTAACGTTTTGAAATATCTAGTCTCTAATCTATAAACACTAGACTCTACCCACTAGGTACGGCTAGAGCCTAGTGTTTATAGATTAGAGACTAGATATTTCAAAACGAGAAAAAGTGCTCTGGCAAATTTTGAAAAGATATGCGAGATATCAAAACGGTTTTTGAGATGAAAGAACACGCAGAATAATTGTTTTGTTTTAAGACTGAGTTTCGCGATAATCTTGTAAATTTGTAAGTATTCCATGGTTCCGAATAACTGCACCCTTTCGGCCCTGACGGTGGCATTTGCCACCACTAAAATTTGGTAAACATACTGGGAATTTTCCTTTTAAATATACACACATGTATGCATGAGCTGTAACTTTTCCGATAATCGTTTGTTTTTTGAAATAGTTTAATTTGAAGTCCTAAACGAGTGTTTTCCACTCCCAGATTAAGCATGAAGTAAAATTTCGAGTTTAGAAAAGCCTGAACATTTGGTTTGGTCGCGTAGCGCGAAGCGCGGAGCGATCAAACCAAATTTTCAGGCTTTTCTAAACTCGAAATTTTACTTCATGCGCCACGCGTATAAAACACTGATTTTAGGTGAAGTTTAAAATATTCTACTTAAACAGTATGCTAAAACCCCGGCATTGGTAAACATACTGGGAATTTCCCTTTTAAATATACACACATGTATGCATGAGCTGTAACTTTTCCGATAATCGATTGTTTTTTGAAATAGTTGAATTTGAAGTCCTAAACGAGTGTTTTCCACTCCCAGATTAAGCATTAAGTAAAATTTCGAGTTTAGAAAAGCCTGATAATTTGGTTGGGTCGCGTAGCGCGAAGCGCGGAGCTACCAAACCAAATTTTCAGGCTTTTCTAAACTCGAAATTTTACTTCATGCGCCACGCGTACTAAACACTGATGTATTGTGACGTTCAGAATACACGTTTTTAGCATACTGTTTTAGTGGAATATTTTGAACTTCACCTAAAATCAGTGTTTTATACGCGTGGCGCATGAAGTAAAATTTCGAGTTTAGAAAAGCCTGAAAATTTGGTTTGGTCGCTCCGCGCTTCGCGCTACGCGACCAAACCAAATTTTCAGGCTTTTCTAAACTCAAAATTTTACTTCATGCTTAGTCTGGGAGTGGAAACACTTGTTTTAAACTTCAAATTGAACTCTTAAAAAAAGCGTAAACATATGTATACCTAATAAAAAAATTTCTGTATGTATACTTAAAAGAAAAATTCCCTGTATTAACAGATTAATCCGATGATTATTTGTCAAATCTACTGAATGCGCATTCTTAAAGAGATCAATTTGAAGTTAAAACGAGTGTTTTCCACTCCCAGGTTAAGCATGAAGTAAAATTTCGAGTTTAGAAAAGCCTGAAAATTTGGTTTGGTCGCGTAGCGCGAAGCGCGGAGCGACCAAACCAAATTTTCAGGCTTTTCTAAACTCGAAATTTTACTTCATGCGCCACGCGTATAAAACACTGATTTTAGGTGAAGTTCAAAATATTCCACTAAAACAGTATGCTAAAAACGTGTATTCTGAACGTCACAATACATCAGTGTTTAGTACGCGTGGCGCATGATGTAAAATTTCGAGTTTAGAAAAGCCTAAAAATTTGGTTTGGTCGCTCCGCGCTTCGCGCTACGCGACCAAACCAAATTTTCAGGCTTTTCTAAACTCGAAATTTTACTTCATGCTTAGTCTGGGAGTGGAAACACTTGTTTTAAACTTCAAATTGAACTCTTAAAAAAAAGCGTAAACATATGTATACCTAATAAAAAAATTTCTGTATGTATACTTAAAAGAAAAATTCCCTGTATTAACAGATTAATCCGATGATTATTTGTCAAATCTACTGAATGCGCATTCTTAAAGAGATCAATTTGAAGTTAAAACGAGTGTTTTCCACTCCCAGGTTAAGCATGAAGTAAAATTTCGAGTTTAGAAAAGCCTGAAAATTTGGTTTGGTCGCGTAGCGCGAAGCGCGGAGCGACCAAACCAAATTTTCAGGCTTTTCTAAACTCGAAATTTTACTTCATGCGCCACGCGTATAAAACACTGATTTTAGGTGAAGTTCAAAATATTCCACTAAAACAGTATGCTAAAAACGTGTATTCTGAACGTCACAATACATCAGTGTTTAGTACGCGTGGCGCATGATGTAAAATTTCGAGTTTAGAAAAGCCTAAAAATTTGGTTTGGTCGCTCCGCGCTTCGCGCTACGCGACCAAACCAAATTTTCAGGCTTTTCTAAACTCGAAATTTTACTTCATGCTTAATCTGGGAGTGGAGAACACTCGTTTGAAAGTTTAATTTAAAATATTTGTAAAAACAACGAATATCTCAAGATGTACAGCAGATATTGAGATATGTATACTTAAAAAAACTATCTGTATACCTGAGATAGTATTAAATAATATGTAGTGTACACAAACATTTTTTTTGTACATTCCTCCTTAAAGATTACCAATGGTCGAAACTAGTCGGAGAAAATATAAATAAGTGAAACAAACCAAGTGTTTTAATTTAAATTTAATTTAAATCATCCAGTATTAGATTCAAAAATGTTTCAGCACGGGTTAAGTGAGAAATTAATTAAAGATACAAACATTTTTTTTTAGGCACCAGAAAAATTTCAGGGCTGAAAGGTTTAAAAACCACTGTATTGTGTATTCGTGTACTCCACTAGTGTGTTTTTATATTTTTAGTAATTTGGAAGATAATAACTGTAAATAAATTGTATTTATATATTGCAGGAAGTGAAGAAGAGGATTTCCATAAACGTTATAGTTTAGATTTAGAAACGCCAGAAAGAAGACACACCTTTGCGGAAAGATTGCGAGAGGCGTTGCGGAGGGAAGCTTCGAGCATATCAGTGTCCACAGAGTCTGGTTACGCTGTGGGCATAGCGGTGGAAGGATCAGCTTTACATGATCCTGATATCAAGTATGTCTATTAAAAATATTATTGTGAATACAATGAAACTAGATTACTATCAACTTGGTTTGTCTCAAAAAAAGGAATAGTGGATAATAAAGGGTTTTCCAATAAGAAGGATATGGTTTCATAAAAAAAAACACACTTATTGTTAAGGAAATTCAAATGTTTTTTATTTAATGTGAAGTACAATCGATACAATTAAGTTCTAAATAAAACGTCATTCAAATGGCCTCCACGACTTCTTCTGCAGGAACGAATTCGATGAACCCAATTTTCGAGCACTTTTTCCACTAAATCAAGTCGTATGTCATGAATGGCACGTTCAATATTGACTTGTAAAGCTTAAAGAGAGTGGTTTATTTCGAAAGACCAATGACTTCAAATAACCCCACAAGAAATAGTCTAATGGTGTTAAATCACAACTTCTTGGAGGCCATTCAATATCACAATTTCTTGAAATAATCGAATCTCCAAACTTTTCTCGCAATAATTCAATTGTTGCATTTGCTGTGTGGCACGTAGCCCCGTCTTGTTGGAACCAAATGTTGTCAAGATCAGCTTCTTCCAATTTCGGCCATAAAAAGTTGGTTATCATCGATCTATACCTCTCTCCATTGACAGTAACGGTGTTACCATCTTCATTTCGAAAGAAGTACGGACCGATGATTCCACCAGACCAAAAACCACACCAAACTGTCAATTTAGGTGAATATAATGGTTTTTCTTGAATAATTTGTGGATTTTCTTCGCACCAGAATCGACAGTTTTGTTTATTTACCGCACCACTCAGATGAAAGTGAGCCTCATCGGAGAAGATGATTTTCTTAAAAAAATCGTTATCGTTTTCAAGTTGTTCCAAGGCAAAATCAGCAAACTCACGACGTTTACGGTGGTCCAATGGCTTCAGTTCTTGAGTGAGAACAATTTTATACGGATGCAAACCCAAATCCTTTTTCAAAATCCGCCAGGTTGTGGTTTGAGACAGTCCCAATTGTTGAAAACGTCTTGGAATCGACAAATTGCGGTCTTCAGCAACACTTGCCTGAACGGCAGCAATATTTGCATTACTTCGAGCGGTTCTTTATCTTATTGGCACTTTAACATTATCTAAAGAAAATGTACGCTCACAATTTTCAACAATTCCACGAATAGCGAGCACACTTGGACGATTATTACGACCATAAAATGGCAAAAGCGAACGAAAAGTTGCAATTGGAGAACGATTATTTTGATAATAAAACTGAATAATTTGTAAACGTTGTTCTTGCGTATATCTCTCCATGATGAAATTGTAAACACTACTGAATACAATGAAAACTAAATGACAGATCATGACATATTACATATGGCCGAAACGTCACTTCAAAATCATATCATCCCTATTGGAAAACCTTATATAAACGCATAAATAAATATCTCTAGTAGTATTTACCAATTTATCACTGTTAACAAATAATATTAAAGGATAAATTAAAAACACTTGGTTTGTTTCACTATTTATTTGTATTTACTCGACTAATTTCGCTTTTTACGGCATTATCAAGAGTGGATTACAGAAAAAACCGATCGGCTTATATATAATCAGGTAATAAGGGATTTTGCAATTGGGGAATTCCAAATCTCTTCGTTGTCGTTGACGAGGTGTTTTCTGCATTATATGGCTTTATTAATTTCTAAGCCCTGTCTCAGATTTAAAATTTGTCCCTTATTACCTGAGCATAAAATCTTAAAATTATTGGTATCTATAAAATGATTGTTGTTAATACAGTGTTTTGAAATTCCTGTATACTGTTAACAAATTTTGATTAATTTCATCAAGGGTGCGTCGGGGAGGATCGACAGGTTTTATGTTGCAAGAAGACTCGCTGGACGAAGATTATCTAAACGAGTCTCTTAACCAGGAAAAACAATGGATAGATAAATTTAGAAATAAACAATCCGCGTTAAGTAGAAAAGAATCGGGGAAGTCCTCAGAATATAGCTTTAGTACTGATTACAGGTATGTTTACATGTAACGGTCTTCCATCATAAACATTTAAATTATCTTAAACAGCTCAGAATTGGAGGAAGTGTACGAACAATTCACCCGCTGGCTCGACGATCCTATCCTGGAAACAGATAAGGGCACGAAACGCCAACTGGACTCCAGAGATTTGGCGGTGGTGCAGTTCGCCGGGTCCATCCTCAAAAGGACCCTCAGTGAATCGTTCGCTGGTGTACCGCTAACCGACGGCTGTGCCAACGCCACGGGCACCAACGAAATGACTGTGCCGAAGAAAAATAAAATGATTTTAAGCGCTAAATCGTTGAGTTTAGAGCTGGCCAGGCACAAGCACCGGCTGGCCGCTCAACTGGTGAGTGTTTTATTAAATCAATATAAATATATGTATAGTGAAAAAGAAAGGCCGCGCCTAACAAATAAAACCAATTTTGAAAACAGAGCCACAATATCAACGACGTCATACAGGAGGTCGATGAGAAAGTCGTCGACGAACCGGGTCCTGATAGCGTTGTTGCTAAAAAACGCTTGAATTGGGTGGCTAACTGTGTTTCCTCTGTAGTGCAAACTTTAGAAGATATTTGCGTTAGTTTCACATTGCAGCAACCTGTTAATGCTAATGAGAAGGTAAATTCAATTTAACACAATTAATATTTTAACTATGTACTAACAATGCTAGCCTTTCTTTTAATTAACATTTATACTACTAATTAAATGTACTAATTAAATAATTATCACGGCCAAGGGCGGTTTTGAACAAGGTTCAGATATTTATCATAAGGGTAGAGGGGATTAGCCGGGGCCAGAAAGTTATCCCGGAAGTAAACCCGGATTTAATCCCGAAAAAAGCTCAAGGTCACATCTGGTTAAAGCTCGCATCTGGATGAAAACTTAAGTTTACTTTCCGAGAAAGGTCCTGGAAAACTTTCCGGTTAAAGCTCCCAGCACCTTCCAACTCAATAATCTATTATAGGTTCGAAAACAGCTTAAAACAGTCCGAAAACAACTTAAACAGGTCCGAAAACAGCTTTAACAGGTCCAAAACCAGCTTAAGCACCTCCGAAAACAGCGGACCTGTTTAAGCTGTTTTCGGACTTGTTTAAGCTAGCTGTTTTTGGACCTGTTTAATCTGTATTTGGACCTGTTTCAGCAGTTTTCGGACCAGTTTAAGCTGATGGTACTGTTTAAGCTGTTTTCGAAAATATATATCATAAGGGTAGAGGGGATTAGCCGGAGCCAGAAAGTAATCCCGGAAGTAAACGCGGATTTAATCCTGAAAGAAACTCAAGGTCACATCCGGTTAAAGCTCGCATCTGGATGAAAGCTTAAGTTTACTTTCCGAGAAAGGGCCTGGAAAACTTTCCGGTTAAAGCTCCCAGCACCTTCCAACTCAATAATCTATTATAGGTTCGAAAACAGCTTAAAACAGTCCGAAAACAACTTAAACAGGTCCGAAAACAGCTTTAACAGGTCCAAAACCAGCTTAAGCACCTCCGAAAACAGCGGACCTGTTTAAGCTGTTTTCGGACTTGTTTAAGCTAGCTGTTTTTGGACCTGTTTAATCTGTATTTGGACCTGTTTGAGCTGTTTTCGGACCAGTTTAAGCTGATGGTACTGTTTAAGCTGTTTTCGAAAATATATATCATAAGGGTAGAGGGAATTAGCGGGAGCCAGAAAGTAATCCCGGAAGTAAACCCGGATTTAATCCTGAAAAAAGCTCAAGGTCACATCCGGTTAAAGCTCGCATTTGGATGAAAGCTTAAGGGGGAGTATTTTTATAATTGTGCCAAAACTACCTGATGTTTGGTAATTTTTTTGGGGAAACTGAAAAGACTTAGACACTTGCGGTTTTCGGCACAATGTTTATTCATCTCTTGTCTACAAAATGGAATTTTTTCGAAGTATAATAATTTAAAATGGCGTCCATAATGGCGGCTCCGAGAAGTCATGTTTTGAAAATATTTGTTATCTGCGGGATGGATAGAAGCCGCAATACGTCACCTAGAAGCATGAAAAATAAGTAAAGTTTAAACTCCAAGGAGGCATCTGAACCTAAGAAACATGAAAAATTCCTTATAGAAACAAAATGGCGGCCGTTTGAAAAAAAGGTACGAATTTTCGCATGATTTTTTCAACTTTGGCCTGCCGTTAAAAATCGTTAGTCATGCAAATGTTGCGATTTTAAAGGTTCAGAGGCCCATAAATTCAATTTCCTTTTAGGCAGTCAAAACTAGAAGTCGATTGGTTGAACGGTTCGCAAGCTAGAATTCCCGCAGATTTGAAAAATCTTGTTTCGAGATAAACGCGTTTGAGCGCGGACCGGCCGCTCAGGTAGCAATTCCGCCGCGCGCCCTGCAAGCGCGGCGGAATTGCTACCTGAGCGGCCGGTCCGCGCTCAGAACAATGGTTCATTGAAAGCCGTATAGCGACGGAACTAATGCACGGACCGCTATATAATTTTAACCAAATATTCTTCAGACATGTGGCATTAGATTTATGTAATAAAAGAAAATCGATTTTTTGAAAAAATTATAAAAATACTCCCCCTCAAGTTTACTTTCCGAGAAAGGTCCTGGAAAGCTTTCCGGTTAAAGCTCCCCGCAGCTTTTAACTCAATAGAGAATCTATTATAGCTTCGAAAACAGCTTAAAACGGTCCGAAAACAACTTAAACAGGCCCGAAAACAGCTTTAACAGGTCCAACACCAGCTTAAGCACCTCCGAAAATAGCGGGCCTGTTTAAGCTGTCTTCGGACCTGTTTAAGCTAGCTGCAGTACAATAAGCCACCTAGGCTGCAGTGCATCCGGATCCGAAAAGAAGACGGCCCCCACAGGAAAAAAGAAGCTAGCTGTTTTTGGACCTGTTTAATCTGCATTTGGACCTGTTTGAGCTGTTTTCAGACCAGTTTAAGCTGATGTTGGTATTGTTTAAGCTGTTTTCGGACCTGTTAAAGGTGTTTTTGGACCTGTTTTCGAATCTATAATAGATCCTCTGTTGAGCTGGAACCTTCGGGGAGTTTTTCTGGTGCTTTCCTGGAAAGTAAACCTGAGCTTTCATCCGGATGCGAGCTTTAACCGGATGTGACCTTAAGCTTTTTCGGGCATACATCCGGGTTTACTTTCGGGATTACTTCCTGGCCCCGGCTAATTCTCTCTACTCATAAGATACAGGGAGGGGCAGAAAAAGCTATCCGATTTCAAATCCCTTTTTCTCAGAAGAGGGAACAGGTAGAGTAGTGGGGTAAAAACCGTTAGAAAGCCGGTTTTATGCCATTTGTCATTAGTCAACATGCCTTGGTCTGGTGAACATCGTGCTTTTGTTATTGAGCGGTTTATCGAAAACGGCGGTTCGATAATTGCTACACAACGTGCTTTTCGAATTCATTTCGGACTCGGGCGTCATGATCCTGTTCCACATCACGCTACGATTAAAGTGTGGGTGTCAAATTTTCGACAGACGGGTTCAGCATTGAAAAAGAAGTCGCCTGGACGTCCCAGGACAGCAACAGGACCTGAAAACGTGGCCAATGTGAGAGCCGCGATTGAACGTTCCCCGCGTCGTTCGGCACGAAAACATTCGCTCGCTTTGGCGATTTCCAACCGCAGTATTCGGCGAATTTTGCACCAGGACCTCAAAATGCATCCCTACAAAATGGTTGTTGCACAGGAATTAATTGAAAGGGATTTTGAAACCCGTATGAACCTGTGTCGCGATCTCCGAGAACTCCCAATAGACGATGTTGTGCTCTTCACGGACGAAGCCCATTTTCACCTTTGTGGCGCCGTAAACAGGCAGAATTTTCGATATTGGAGTGACGAAAATCCTCGGGAAATCCATCAGAAACCCCTTCATAGCCCAAAAGTGACTGTGTGGTGTGCTCTTTCCCGCCTAGGCGTCTGGGGGCCTTACTTTTTTGAAGAAAATGGGCAAACCGTAACGGTCAACAGCGAGCGCTATTGTTTCATGATGGAAAATTTTCTTCAGCCCAAAATGGAAGAAAATGGCGTGGAAAATGTGTGGTTTCAACAGGATGGTGCAACCGCCCACACATCGCGACGATCAATGGACATTCTCAGGGAAATGTTTCCCGGACGCCTCATTTCTCTGAGAGGTGATATTGGCTGGCCGCCGCGCTCACCGGATCTCACTCCATGTGACTTCTTCCTTTGGGGTTACCTCAAATCGAAGGTATTCCAGCATCGACCAAGGACCCTTTTTGCTTTACGAAGGGAAATTGCTCGGGCAATTGAAGAAATTTCTGTGGAAATGACGGCGAAAGTCATGGAAAGCTACCGCGAGCGCCAAAATCAGTGTATCGGCTCCCAAGGACGACATTTGAGTGATGAGCTTTTCAAAACTTAAATTTAAAAATGGCATAATATTTGCGATATGTTAATAAATTTTTTTTTGTCAAGTTGAGTGGTTTTAATTTTATAACGTTTTAAAATCGGATAGGTTTTTCTGCTCCACCCTGTATCTATCACGATATTTATTATAATATACATATATCGATATTTATAAACTACGATATATATCATGGATATTTATGAAATGGAATGCATAAAATCATTAAATTGTACGTTTCCGGATATTCCCCCGCTTTTTGCTAACAGTTATTGCAACAACAGTGGAACTCAAGAGACAATTTTTACCGTTTGGCTTAGTGCAATCCAAAGTAATAAATAGATTGGGAAATTAGAAGCCGCTAATCTTATGATTTTATTTAAATGTTTAAATTGTATAAATGTTCCTTAAGATTGCGATTTCAAACATTATAGATTCTTTCAACGATAAGCCAATAATTAACCTAATATGCTAATATTACTAAGTATTTTTACAATTAAAAAGAAAACTTAAATGTTATGATTTTTACTGTACCCAATATTTTGTAATAAATGAAAATAATATTCTCCGGGGATTCGAAGTAAATTTTTCGACATTTGTTGTTTTTTAAAACAGTTTAATTTGAAGCTTTAATGGAGTGTTATCCACTCCCAGACTAAGCATGAAGTAAAATTTCGAGTTTAGAAAAGCCTGAGAATTTGGTTTGGTCGCTCCGCGAAGCGGAGCGGCCAAACCAAATTCTCAGGCTTTTCTAAACTCGAAATTTTACTTCATGCGCCACGCGTATTAAGCACTGATTTGACGTGCGATTCAGAATAGATGTGTTTAACATACTGGTTTAGTAGCTTGTTTTGAACTTCACTTGGAATCAGAGTTTCATACGCGTGGCGCATGAAGTAAAATTTCGAGTTTAGAAAAGCCTGAAAGTTTGGTTTGGTCGCTCCGCGAAGCGGAGCGGCCAAACCAAACTTTCAGGCTTTTCTAAACTCGAAATTTTACTTCATGCTTAGTCTGGGAGTGGATAACACTCCATTAAAGCTTCAAATTAAACTCTTTTAAAAAACAACAAATGTCGCAAAATTTACTTCGCGAAGCGGAGCGGCCAAACCAAATTCTCAGGCTTTTCTATACTCGAAATTTTACTTCATGCGCCACGCGTATTAAACACTGATTTGACGTGAGGTTCAGAAAACATGTGTTTAACATACTGCTTTAGTAGCTTGTTTTGAACTTCACTTGGAATCAGAGTTTTATACGCATGGCGCATGAAGTAAAATTTCGAGTTTAGAAAAGCCTGAAAGTTTGGTTTGGCCGCTCCGCTTCGCGGAGCGACCAAACCAAACTTTCAGGCTTTTCTAAACTCGAAATTTTACTTCATGCTTAGTCTGGGAGTGGAAAACACTCGTTTAAAGCATCAAATTAAACTCTAATAATAAAATAACGAATATCTGAATATTTACAACATATACGCTGTAAATTGGGACATGTATAGTTAAAAGAAAAACTCCCTGTATGAAGAATAAATAAGATAAATATTAATATACACGAACAAAAGCTATTATCCAGAAATTGATATATATCGGATAAATATCGATATACTTGTATATCCAATATTTATATAAATATTATGATATTTCCTAGCCCTGGTTCTGCAACAAAAGACGTTGGGCTTTGTATACTTGGTTTCAAATACGTCAGCTTTTATGTGAAGTATTAAAATATGAATATTAATATTTTCAGTAATGTAGGGTTTGCAGAAAGCGTCTTATGTTTTCCTTTATATACAGAGAGTTCGTCGACTTTCTTACTCTGAGGTTGGTTTCTTCGTTTGTCACTGACACTGACGTCATATAAACACTGATACAAATTTTGCAAACAAATAGTTTAGAAATAAATTATTTAGAGTTTAACTTTAGCAATATATTAACAACAAAAATAGGAGGCATTTTTTTTAATTGCATGCAATAGAATGTGAAATATATTTTTTTAGTACAAATAACATTTCACTTCTTATTAGATGAGATTTTTTAATAATAATAATAATAACTTTATTTATGCCCACAGGTACATAAGTCAATACAAAAGAAATAATAATACATCTAATATTTAAATTTAACAAAGAAATCTTCTATGGTCGGCGAGCCACAAACGCGGGTTCGATTCCCGTGCACGGAGAGACTTTATTTAAAAATAAGTTCTCGTCGTGTCCCTGGGTGTGGTATGAATGTGTCGTGACGTCCAAATATATGTTAAATTAATTAATACAAATCATCGTTAGTGGCTGAATGGCTAGAACCTATGCCAAAAAAAAAAAATCTTCTATGGAATAAAACGCATTTTCTATTAACATTGACTTAATTTCATACTTAAAATCATTTGGCGTTAGCTGTTTATATTTTTCTGGAATTGAGTTATATAAACGTATTCCAAAAAATCGAGTGCTGTTTTGAGTACGTTTCAATCGGTTAAATAAAGGACGTATTGCACCTGCATTTCTTGTTTTTATTGTACTGTTACTTAGATCTTGGTTAGTGCAGTAATGGTCTATGTTTTCATGAATATGCATTAGACATTCTAGTATATATATATATATAGATGGGAGTGTAAGTACTTTCAGTTGCCTGAAGTGGTCTTTACAATCTTCAGTATAACCCAGATTACAAAGAATTCGAATTGCTTTACGCTGAGCCGAAAATACATTGAGTGAGCCTGGGGAGTGTCCCCAAGCAATTATGCCATATCGTATATATGACTCTATTAATGAGTGATAGCACATTTTGAGAGTTTCAAAATCAACAACTGGCGAGAGCCGACGAAGTAAGAATATATTCTTATTTATTGTCAAAACAATCTTAGAAGTATGAGATTTCCAAGTTAATTTACTATCCAGATAAAACCCTAAAAATTTTACCTCGAGAGTCAAGTTTTGATCAGGTACCCTTTTCAAGTTAAACTCTATATTTGTTGTTTTCTCATTATTAAGTAATAGTTTATTTGCAGAGAACCAATTAGTAGCCTGATTGACTATGACAGAGCATTCGTTTCTAAGTTCGTCTTGCGACCTTCCTTGATTTATCAATGTAGTATCATCTGCAAATAGTATGATATTGTCTTCGCCAATGTATTTACATAGATCATTAATGCATAGTAAAAATATTACAGGGCCCAGTTTGGAACCCTGTGGTACACATTTGTTACTAATATACTCTAATGATAGTTTATTTTGAGTTTTAACTGCTTGTATTGGGCAGCTTGGTGGTGTAGTGGTTAGAGTGTTGTACTGCCACGCCACGGACCGGGGTTCAAATACCGGCCTAACAAGTTGTCTGCATTTATATGGATTAGGATAAAAATGCCAAACACTCCGTCTTCTCGGATATGACATTAAATGCATGTAGGACCCGTGTACTGCCTGGATGTTGCGTGCACGTTAAAGATCCCTACCGGTGGGTTGGAACTCCCACCGGGTTCGGCAAAATTCCCGGATAGCTGTAGACCTAATCTCCGGCGTCATGATTGGCCTTAGCAGCGGAAATAGATGACGTAAAACCCAAAATAAAAAAATAAAAAAAAACTGCTTGTATTCTGTTGATTTGATTAGATGATAAAATAGTAATTTATGAACAAAAGATTATATCTATTTTTTTGTCTAGTTAGAGATTCTTAGATTTGATTAGGTTAATTTTTGAGTTAGGTTAGATAAAATGTTGTAGATTTAGTCTCCAGACTATCAATCTGAAGTTGTGCCACTGAGGTAATTCTGAAATTTCCTATTGAGATCCAATTGTAAAAGTAACAATCTAAAAACAATAACTCCAATATTTTTATATTCGTTGTGATATAATCCAACGCAAATATTTTTATATTAATTGTGATATTATCTTTTAGCTCTCGCAAATAGCGCACAAATCAAAGAACGGACTACGCCCCGTTTCCACCGGAAATTGGGGCTGTGGCTCGACGAAAAAAGGCGAAGCACAACTGAAAGTCATAATCCAATGGTTGGCATCCAGCGTCGCTGGAGTACCTTCAATAACCCATTATTCACACGGCCACACCGAGTTAGCCTCTTTGGACACCTTATACCGAATCCTCCGCGACCGAAAATGGACAGTCAAAGACCTAACGGAGGCGACGTTACGATACTCCTCACACCTAATCGACGGAAAAGTCGAAGACATCACGCTGTTTGAAGAGCTGATCGGCGTCGAGAAGAAATCATGAAATGATATTAAATCTAAAGAAATAAGTGCACACACAATGCAAGCAAATGATGAATGAGTTATTAATGTTGTTTAGAGCACACAATTTAATACGTTAACGCATAGGGTTTCGTTCATACACTCGCGAACAAAACAATAATTAATAAACGGAATACAGAAAAAAAAGCAGAAGGAGAATTGAATTGAAAAGAATAAGTCTTCCCCATTTAAATCTCGTATACTACGGACGTGATAATAGCCTTGTTTTTTGTAATTACAGATTATCTACAGTTTTAATATTATAAGAGCATAAATTTTTGATACTTGTAAAGTATACAATAAAAGACAGGTTGTAGTATAAAAGGATTGTTTATTAAAAATTTGAATAAACTCACTGCTGAAAGTTAATATTTCTTCTTTTATTTAGCGTTCCTGGAAAATAATGCCCAATAAACTTATTGGTCCGTGCACGGGGAGACTTTATTTAAAAATAATTTCTCGTCGTGTCCCTGGGTGTGGTGTGAATGTGTCGTCACGTCCAAATATATGTTAAATTAATTAATACAATCATCGTTAGTGGCTGAATGGCTTAAACCTATGCCAAACAAACAAACAAAAAAAAAACTTATTGGAGCTCGTTTTATCTAACTATGCGAGAAATTGAAATACATTTGTGCAAATAAAAACAAAAGTCTTTAGAAGTGACTTCAAATTTTTTAGAGAGTAAGTCGATAGTTGTATCTGCAACGAATTTTTTATTATACTTATCTGAAAACACTTCGTTTCCATTTGCCTCTAGAATAATGAAAACGTCGGTTTTTCAAGCCACCGCACGGAAAGTATTTGTTTGTGCGCTCTTTTCGTGCGCCTACGAAATGTATCCATAGCAACGGTTGACGTTTGACTTTTCTTTTTCCGTCATTGAAATAATCCATTAGATTGTTTAAAATGTACGATAATCCTGATGTAGCTGATATTCCTGATAAGATATTGGAGCAAGCGGCACAAGTTTGTGCAGATTTACTACCGGCCAAATCAAGATCCAGGTACGAACAAGAATATACAATTTTTAATGAATTGCGGACTCAGAAGAATATAAACAGTGTGAGTGACGATGTACTACTAGTATATTTTTCTGAAAAGTCCAAATCTTTAAAATCGTCAACTTTGTGGAGTCGATTCTCGATGATAAGAAGTTGTTTGGCTGTATAAGAAAACATCGATCCGAACAATTTTCGAAAAACGGTTGCTTTTTTGAAGCGTCAAGCTGTAGGTTATGTACCAAAAAAGTCCGGAGTTCTTACAGCCGAACAAGCTTCCAAATTTGTATGCGAAGCTTCAGATGATCAATATCTATTAGCAAAATGATAAGAAGTTGTTTGGCTGTATAAGAAAATATCGATCTGAACAATTTTCGAAAAACGGTTGCTTTTTTGAAGCGTCAAGCTGTAGGTTATGTACCAAAAAAGTCCGGAGTTCTTACAGCAGAACAAGCTTCCAAATTTGTATGCGAAGCTTCAGATGAGCAATATCTATTAGCAAAAGTCATATTAGTGTTTGGAATCTTCGGTGCGTGCCATCGAGATGATTTAATACGTTTAAGTTTAGATGATGTGGAAGATAATTGCCGTTTTCTTATCGTGTTTTTGCGAGATGGAAAAAATCATAAATCAAGAAGTTTTACGATTACAAATGAAGGATGTACATTCGAGCCTTGCACACTTTACCGCAAATATGCAGATTTACGGCCTAAACAAATGGAAAGCAGAAGATTATTTGTTGCATACCGAAACCGCAAATGTAACGCTCAACATGTTGGATGCCATACTATCTGTGGTACGGAGTCGGAATCGGTATCACTGGCCCTCGATTCGAGTTATCAAAGGCCTTGGGACGATCCCCATCGATATTTCAGGCAGAAATCGAGGCCCGGAACACATGCGCCCACATATGTTTAGACAGGGGATACAACAAACAGAGGGTTTGCATCTGCTCAGACAGTCAAGCTGCATTAAAGGCAATAAAATTGCCTACATGCAAGTCTAAATCTGTCTGGGAGTGCAAGCTATCCCTAAAGCAGCTGGCTAGGAACAACAGAGTCAAACTGGTCTGGGTTCCGGGACACGCAGGGATCAAAGGCAATGAAATTGCCGACAACCTTGCCAAGGAAGGGTCCAAGACTCCATTTGTCGGACCAGAACCTCACAGTGGAATAACTAAAGTCCGCATCAAGGGGATGATCCGGGAATGGGAAGATGCTGCCAAAAGTGGTCACCTGAGAAACACACCTGGTCTGCGGCAGGCGAAAAGGTTCATCGCCTTCTCTGCCGTAAGAGCCGGACAGTTTCTCAGGTTAAGCAAGGGCAATCTAAGGCTCATAACTGGCCTTCTAACTGGACACTGTCCTCTGAAGTACCACCTCACCAAGATGGGTCAGACAACTGATGCCAACTGCAGGATCTGCAACGAGGCACAAGAAACAGCAGAGCACCTATTTTGTGAATGCCCTGCCTTGTCCCTTCAAAGAGGGAACTACCTGTCATCGGCCACTTTAAACACCGAGGAATTGGTACACATTAACCCTCAAGTTATAGTAGACTTCATAAGAAGTCTAGACATTGAGAGACTCAAGTAGGTCAGGGATAGTTACAAAAGATCTTTTAGGTCGAGGTAACTTCGAAAGGCCCAGAGGCCATACGACCCACCGACCCCATAACATAACACAACATAACATCAGTGGTATTCCGAAACTTATTGCAAAATACCTAAAACTAAAAGATCCGGAAAAATATACTGGACACGGGCTAAGACGTTCTTCGGCAACCATGTTGGTCGAAAGCGGTGGTGATTTGCTCACTTTGAAAAGGCACGGAGAATGGCGATTTTCTAATGTAGCAGAAGGATACATAGAAGAATCTATACATAGAAAAATAGAAGTGTCAAGGAAATTGTTTAGCCCTTCTCATGCGGAAAATACATCTGAAAAAATAACTGAGGATCGTGAAATGCTAAAGGGAATAAACTTAAGCAATAATACTAATTGTACGATAAACCTTACTATTAATAATAACTGTTCCAATTAAATTTGATTTTCGTTAATAAATATTAATTCTATTTTTACTATTATAAAAATTATAGTTTTGAAAGTACAAAAAAAATATGAAAATATTTGGTTTTCTATTGTTGTTTTCAGACAAGTATAATAAAAAATATTGTTCATTACACCTCCAGAAATTGATTTTTCCGTGCTTGCATGACTTCCCGTGTGCGGCTACGTCACGCGCGCACGGAAAATTCCCTTTTTCTGGACTCCTAATGAAATATACTATTCCTAGTTGTGTCAAATTTTGACGTTACATAACAATGTCATACTGTTTAGGTCGCGAGTATATTAGTGTTCTTTCTTTTAGAAAAACTTTAGTTCATAATTTCCTGTGATTTTTTTCTTTTGAGTATACATATCTTAATTACGTGTTGTGGATTTTTAAATATTCGTTGTTTTCTTAAAAGAGGTCAATTTGAAGTTTAAACGAGTGTTTTCCACTCCCAGGTTAAGCATGAAGTAAAATTTTGAGTTTAGAAAAGCCTGAAAATTTGGTTTGGTCGCGTAGCGCGAAGCGCGGAGCGGCCAAACCAAATTTTCAGGCTTTTCTAAACTCGAAATTTTACTTCATGCGCCACGCGTATAAGGCAATGATTTCAAGCGAAATTTATTCGTTCACAATATTTCAACACTGAAAGTAGTTTAATACGCGTGGCGCATGAAGTAAAATTTCGAGTTTAGAAAAGCCTGAAAATTTGGTTTGGCCGCTCCGCGCTTCGCGCTACGCGACCAAACCAAATTTTCAGGCTTTTCTAAACTCGAAATTTTACTTCATGCTTAGTCTGGGAGTAGAAAACACTAGTTTTAAGCTTCGCGGCCAAACCAAATTTTCAGGCTTTTCTAAACTCGAAATTTTACTTCATGCGCCACGCGTACAAGACACTGATTTCAAGCGAAGTTTACTCGCTTACAATATTTCAGTGCTTTCAATGTTTAATACGCGTGGCGCATGAAGTAAAATTTCGAGTTTAGAAAAGCCTGAAAATTTGGTTTGGTCGCGTAGCGCGAAGCGCGGAGCGGCCAAACCAAATTTTCAGGCTTTTCTAAACTCGAAATTTTACTTCATGCGCCACGCGTACAAGACACTGATTTCAGGCGAAGTTTACACGCTTATAATATTTCAGAACTTTCAGTGTTTAATAAGCGTGGCGCATGAAGTAAAATTTCGAGTTTAGAAAAGCCTGAAAATTTGGTTTGGCCGCTCCGCGCTTCGCGCTACGCCACCAAACCAAATTTTCAGGCTTTTCTAAACTCGAAATTTTACTTCATGCTTAGTCTGGGAGTGGAAAACACTCGTTTTAAGTTTCTAATTGAACTCTTTTAGCGTATGCATACTTTAAAAAAAAGGATTCCCTGTATTAACAGATCAATCCCATGACTATTTGCCAAATCTTCTGAATGCGCGTTCGATTCAACTAACATTTCTGTTTGAACTTACACAAAGTCAACATAAATGCATTATTTATTTCTGTAAATACCTGAACTATTTAGTAAATGTGGAAATTGGAATTACACTACTTAAACTCACATTTAGAAGGATAGTGCACATTATTGTCATTGTCAAGTGTGACGTTTAACCTTAAAATTTTAAAGCTGCATACCGGAACATACGTTTTCGCATATTCCATCTAATAACCATAGCAGACAAATTATAAAGTTTTCTGTTTCTTTTCACACACGCAATCTGATGACATCAAACTATTTTCGTATTACATCTATTGGTGCAGAAAGCTCTACAAATTAAGGAAACCATGGGACTCCTCTCGTGAATCGTACCTTAGTTCACTTTCAGTAATTGTTTGAAGCGAGTTGCTTAGCAGTTTCTACAAAAAATGAAAATATGCTAACTCGGCGAAGTGACAAAAGAATTTTACACCAAAATACACGCATTGGGGTTTAATTGATTCCTCGCCCATCCTTATTACAAATCAAAGATACCATGGGACACCACTCATGAATCATACCCTAGTTCCCTTTCGGTAATCATTTAGAGCGAGTTGCTTAGCAGTTTATACAAAAAAATGAAAAAACGCGAACTCGGCGAAGTGACAAAACAATTTTACACCAAAATACACGAATTGGGGTTCAATTAATACCTCGCCCAACCTCATTACAAATCAAAGATACCATGGGACACCTCTTGTGAATCGTACCTTAGTTCTCTTTCGGTAATCGTGTGAAGCGAGTTGCTTAGCAGTTTATATAAAAAATGAAAAAAAACGCGAATTAGGCGAAGTGACACAACAATTTTACATCAAAATACATAAATTGGGGTTCAATTCATTCCTTGCCCATCCTGTTCTCCAGATTTGATCCTGTACGATTTCTTCTCGATCCCAAACTTAAAAATTTGGCTCGATGGAAGCAAATTCGACCCAGTCGATTGATGTCAAGGCCGATCTAAGTTAGTATTGCGATAGATGTCCTACTAACTAATCACATTGTAGTATGTTGTATGCCGACTTTCAAAAAGTCTTTTTTTTTACGGTATTACAAAATGGGAAACTCGCTGAACTAAGTGTATAACTCTAGAAAAAAATTAGGTTGAAAAATAAAACATATTTTTTTTTTTTCAATAACATTGTTTTAGTAACTTTTTTTACCAAATATATCAAACGACCCACGTATAAAAAACGTTATTTTTCTCCGGTTAGTAATGTTAGGCAGAGCCTCAATAATAAATACTTGTAAAAAAAAAACTACATCTGATACCAGGTCTGTAAATATGAAACCGGAATTTCCTTATAAATAGCTCTAGTTGTCAATACAGTGACTGTCGCGTTATTGGTCCCTTATTCTTGTGTTTACATTTGTCAAAGACTTATAACTCACAAGAATACAAGTTCAATACAAATACATATATTTTCATAGTGTTGAAGATGACTGCTTTTGAGCCTAAAAATTATGATTCGCGGACAGCATTGATTTTTTGTTACCATTCGAAGAAAACTGCTGCAGAATCCCATCGAATACTTGTCAAAGCTTACGATGAGCATGCTCTTGGTAAATCCTAGTGCTTTGAGTGATTTAAAATATTCAAAAGTGGCGATTTTCACTTGAAAAACCAAGAACGTGGAAGACCACCAAGAAAGTTTAAAGACGATGCATTGTAAGCATTGTTGGATGAGGATGACGCTCAAACGCACCAACAACTTGCGAATCAGTTAAATGTGACACGATAAGCCGTCTCCATACGTTTGAAAGCCATAAGGAAGATCTAAAAGGTAGTAAGATAGGCTCCACATGAAAGACTGCAGGAAAACCGAAAAACCACCTATGAAATACTGCTCACCAGGTACAAAAGAAAATCATTTCCTCATCGAATTGTGACTGGCGATAAAATACTTCCGTATGCGGCTTACTTACCAGACTTGGCTCCATCAGATGACTGCTTATTTGCATCGATAGGACACTCATGTGCTCAGCGCTTCACATCTTACAAAAATATACGAAAATGGCTCGATGATTGGTTTGCCTTAAACGATCAACAATTTTTTGGCATGGCATCCACAAATTGGCAGAGAGATAGATAAAATTTGTAGCTAGCGATGGGCAATACTTTAAAAAAAATATTTTGTACCATTTTCATACAATGAATAAATGTGTATTTTCTATTGAAAAATTCCGGATTAATATTTACAGACCTGGTACTAGTAATTTAAATCAGAATGTTGTGTTTATAACTTAGAGTTTGTGGATAACCCCATGGTCATTTAAGCTGAGTAATTAGTGCCGGTTTTTAAATTAAATTACATCAACATATTACTCAACACACCAACAAAGGCCTTAATTGGAGAATTGCTTGAGCAATTAGTTTGTGGTCCACTAATTGCCGTCTTTACTTAGTATTAGTTGTAATAATGGAATTATAATTTTGTTCATAAATTCTTATTCTACACGAGTCCAATATTAAAACATGAGCCGCACAACCTGGTGTGTTTTGAGCGTTAATTGCTCAAATCGAAAATAAATCGTTTTACTTAAACTATTAACTTTCCCCCATATATAAAACAAAGGGAAAGTATTGTTTCGCGATTTTCGTAAATTTGATCAGTTACCAAACAGATCACGTTTAAATAACTTTAAAAAATGACACATTTGAAAATTTCCAAAAGGTAAAAAGTATGATGAATTTAAATATGTAATATTATAGGCCCCCTAATTTTTTCTGGATCTTAGACTGCCCACTTTTTTTTTTTATTTTGGGTTTTACGTCATCTATTTCCGCTGCTTAGGCCAATCATGACGCCGGAGATTAGGTCTACAGCTATCCGGGAATTTTGCCGAACCCGGTGGGAGTTCCAACCCACCGGTAGGGATCTTTAACGTGCATGCAACATCCAGGCAGTACACGGGTCCTACATGCATTTTACGTCATATCCGAGAAGACGGAGTGTTTGGCATTTTTATCCTAACCTATATAAATGCAGACAACTTGTTAGGCCGGTATTTGAACCCCGGTCCGTTGCGTGGCAGTACAACACTCTAACCACTACACTGCCCACTTGAAAGTCTCAAACGCCCACAAGGGGGCGTTATCGCCCACGTTGAGAACCTATAATCTATCTGCTGTATTTCTCATTCGTGAATAATTTTCCCTCGTGCTTAAAAAATGCGGTACACGCGGGAACGTTGTTTTCTGGCACTAGGTTCGTAAACTACTATTTTGAGGTATTTGGCCGTGGAATTTTGACAAAACGCCTTGAAAGGTTGTCTCTTAGATAGAATTCATTCAAAATGATGCAGTTCATTCATATATTAGTGATATTTTAATGTGATAAAGTAGGTGCAGTTACAAAAATCTAACCTTGACATTTGATACATATTATCGTTTTTGATAAACTTAAAGAAGTTATAATTACAACATATTTTCGAAGACTGCAATGTAATAAATATTGTCCTATCTTTATCAAACAAATTTATAAAAATGGTGATGTGTTCATCATGTACTTTCCCCCGTTAAAAGTCCAGTCACAATCGGCAGGGTATGATAAATTTTGTTAGATACTTGAAAGCAGTGCCGGAGGCAACGTACAGGCAACCGTGGTGTAGATAGCTTTTTATGATTGGGGGGTTTATATTTTTTTTATTTTGGGTTTTACGTTATCCTATTTCCGCTGCTATGGCAATCATGACGCTGGAGATCAGGTCTACAGCTATCCGGGAATTTCGCCGAACCCGGTGGGAGTTCCAACCCACCGGTAGGGATGTTTAACGTGCACGCAACATCCAGGCAGTACACGGGTCCTACATGCATTTAACGTCATACCCGAGAAGACGGAGTGTTTGGCGTTTTTATCCTAACCTATATAAATGCAGATAACTTGTTAGGCCGGTATTTGAACCCCGGCCCGTGGCGTGGCGTGGCAGTGCAACACTCTACCCACTACACCACTAAGCTGGGGTTTGAATTAGTATTTTGTTTCATAAATTTATTTTTCAAGAGTTATACAAAAGTACAAAGTAGTTATGTAAGTACAAAAAATGATGATGTGTACTTTCCATGTCATATAAACAATTTATCATTGACATACTAAACGTATTTCACTTGTTAATTGGTTAAAGACCACATTAAATCAGCGTTTTATACGCGTGGCGCATGAAGTAAAATTTTGAGTTTAGAAAAGCCTAATTTGGCTCGGTCGCTCCGCTTCGCTACGCGCCCGAGCCAAATTTTCAGGCTTTTCTAAACTCGAAATTTTACTTCATGCTTAGTCTGGGAGTGGAAACACTCGTTAGTAACAAAAATGAAAACGTTCAAAATAATCATGATTTTTTTTAAATGAATGAAATAAAATTTAACAAAATAAATATAAATCAATTCAAGTTAACTTTGATTTGATATTTTCTAATATCTAGTAAAGATATTTAAATTTCAGTTATAACAAATCAAAGTTCATTTATTTCTGTGTAGATTTTTCGAATTTCATATCGATTTAATAATCTGTTAATTTTTTACAATTGTTTCAAAGAAAACAATCTCCAAAAATCGTTGATTTAATTGCATAATTTTAACTTTGGCTGAATATTTTAAGAAAATATAATGAGATTATTTAATTTTGTGCTGAGATAATTTAATTCTTTTTTCACAAGATGTAAGTCCAATCAATTCTATGTAAATTCTGTGAATTTCATGCTGATGGTATAAAATTTTAATTTTTCGCGATTTTTTCAAAGAAAACATTTTCCAAAAATCTTTGATTTTATTGCATAATTTTTAATTTGGCTGAATATTTTAAGAAAATATGGTGAGTAAATTTATTTTTTTTTATTTTAAATGAGTGGTTTGTATGCGTGGCGCATTAAGTAAAATTTCGACTTTAGAAAAGCCCCGTGAAAATTTGTCGAGGATCGCGCAGCGACCCGAGACAAATTTTCTGGGCTTTTCTAAACTCGAAATTTTACTTCATGCTGAATCTGGGAGTCGAAGACACTCCTTAATTTAAAATATGTCCAACATTTGACTTAGTACGTTGGACACGAGGTCATTTAAGTAAAATAGCTTAAAAATATTGTTAATATCTTGATAATTTGATGTTAATTTTCTACGCACCTAATCACTTTGACTACTCCCACTTTTACTCTTTTTGATTTGATATTTTTTAATATCCAGTAAAGATATTCAAATTCCAATTACAACAAATCAAATTTTATACATTTCTGTGCGGATTCTTAGAATTTTATATTAATGTGATAACCAGTATTTTTTTAAATTATTTCAAAGAAAACATTCTCCAAAAATCGTGGATTTTATTGTATAATTTCAACTTTAGCTTAATATTTTAAGAAAATGTGGCGAGATACTTTAATTTTCTTTAATTTAAATCAGTGGTTTATACGCGTGGTGCATGAAGTAAAATTTCGAGTTTAGAAAAGCCCGGTGAAAATTTGTCTCGGGTCGCTGCGCGACCTTCGACAAATATTCTACGCGGGGCTTTTCTAAACTCGAAATTTTACTTCATGCTTAGTCTGAGAGTGGAAGACACTCCTTAGTTTGAAATATGTCCAACATTTAACTTAGTGCGTTGGACACGAGGTCATTTAAGTGAAATAGCTTAAAAAATTGTTAATATCTTGAGAATTTGATGTTTATTTTCTACGTACCTAATCACTTTGACTACTCCCACTTTTACTCTTTTTGATTTGATATTTTTTAATATCCAGTAAAGATATTCAAATTCCAATTACAACAAATCAAAGTTTATACATTACTGTGCGGATTCTTAGAATTTTATATTAATTTGATAACCAGTAATGTTTTTAAAATTGTTTCAAAGAAAACATTCTCCAAAAATCGTGGATTTTGTTGTATAATTTCAACTTTAGCTTAATATTTTAAGAAAATGTGTTGAGATACTTTAATTTTCTTTACTTTAAATCAGTGGTTTATACGCGTGGCGCATGAAGTAAAATTTCGAGTTTAGAAAAGCCCCGTGAAAATTTGTCTCGGGTCGCTGCGCGACCCTCGACAAATTTTCTACGCGGGGCTTTTCTAAACTCGAAATTTTATTTCATGCTTAGTCTGGGAGTGGGAGACACTCCTTAGTTTAAAATTTGTCCAACATTTGACTTAGTGCGTTGGACACGAGGTCATTTAAGTGAAATAGCTTAAAAAAATTGTGAATATCTTGAGAATTTGATGTTAATTTTCTACGTACCTAATCACTTTCACTACTCCCACTTTTACTCTTTTTGATTTGATATTTTTTAATATCCAGTAAAGATATTCAAATTCCAATTACAACAAATCAAACGATTTTTTTTATACGATTTTTGGAGAATGTTTTCTTTGAAATAATTTTAAAAAAATTACTGGTTATCAAATTGATATAAAATTCTAAGAATCCGCACAGAAATGTATAACATTTCTGTGCGGATTCTTAGAATTTTATATCAATTTGCTAACCAGTAATTTTTTTAAATTATTTCAAAGAAAACATTCTCCAAAAATCGTGGATTTTATTGTATAATTTCAACTTTAGCTTAATATTTTAAGAAAATGTGGCGAGATACTTTAATTTTCTTTACTTTAAATCAGTGGTTTATACGCGTGGCGCATGAAGTAAAATTTCGAGTTTAGAAAAGCCCCGTGAAAATTTGTCTCGGGTCGCTGCGCGACCCTCGACAAATTTTCTACGCGGGGCTTTTCTAAACTCGAAATTTTACTTCATGCTTAGTCTGGGAGTGGAAGACACTCCTTAGTTTGAAATATGTCCAACATTTGACTTAGTGCGTTGGACACGAGCTCATTTAATGGAAATAGCTAAAAAAAAAAATAGTTAAAACCCTGACAATTTCATGTTCATTATCTACGTGCTTAATCACTTTTACTACTCCCACTTTAACTTTTTTTTGATTTGATATTTTTGAATATCCAGTAAAGATATTCGAATTTCAATTATAACAAATCAAGGTTTATTTATTTAATTAACGAAAATATCTTTACACACATAAAATTAATATTAATACAATACAACAAAGAATTGAAAAATAACGTACTGAAGTAACACCAATTACATTTCCCCATAACAAAATGAAGGACTTAAACTAAATGAAAATTAAATCCAGATTAACGACCACTACCGCCCTACGAAAGCATGAATAATTAGCGGCAAATAAGTCAAAATTTACTGAGGGTAGTAAACAATTGGCGGTGCGGGTTAATCTGGACAATGGGTTGTTCCTAACGTACGTAGCACGATGCAATTTCTCTCTATAGAAGAGTTTATTCATTTCTGTGCAGATTCTTAAAATTTTATATTGATTCGATAATCTGGTTATTTTTTACAATTGTTTCAAAGAAATCATACTCTAAAAATCGATGATTTTATTGCATAATTTCAACTTTGGCTGAATATTTAAAAAAAATGTGTTGAGATAATTTAATTCTTTTTTCACCAGATGTAAGTGCAATCAATTCAAAGCAAATTTTGTGAATTTCCTGTTGATGGTATAAAATTTTATTTTTATACGATTATTTCAAAGAAAACATTCTTCCAAAATTGTTAACTTTATCGCATAATTTGAACTTTGACTGAATATTTTAGGAAAATGTGGTAAGATAATTTAATTTTCTTTCTACAAGATGTAAGTTCAATCAATTTTAAGTAAATTCTGTGAATTTCATGTTGATGGTATAAAATTTTAATTTTTTACGATTATTTCAAAGAAAACATTTTTCCAAAATTGGTAAATTTATTGCATAATTTCAACTTTGACTGAATATTTTAGAAACATGTAGTAAGATAATTTAATTTTCTTTTCACAAGATGTAATTTATTTATTTATTTATTTATTTATTTATTTATTAACGGAATCTCCATTTTATTACATAAGTACATATACATATTGTAATATATGATAAAAATAACAAAAAACATAAAAATCATATAAAGAATTACATTGAATTATAACCGACTAAGACTACTGAACAAAAATAACAAAAACCATATAAAGAGTTAGAATGATTACAGCCAACAAATTATTACTGAACTAGAGATCTAACAGTCAATGACATTGGATAGCATTGGATAATTGCAATAAATTTTAAGTAAATTCTGTGATTTTCATGTTGATGGTATCAAATTTTAATTTTCTACGGTTATTTCAAGGAAAACATTCTTCCAAAATTGTTAATTTTATTGCATAATTTCAACTTTGACTAAATATTTTAGGAAATTCTGGTGAGATAATTCAACTTCCTTTTCACAAGATGCAAGTGCAATCAATTCAACGCAAATTCTGTGAATTACATGTTGATGGTAATACGTTTTAATTTTTTACGATTTTTTCAACGAAAAAATTCTTCCAAAATTGTTATTTTTATTGCATTATTTCAACTTTGACTGAATATTTTAGGAAAACATGATAAGATAATTTAATTTTCTTTTTACAAGATGTAAGTCCAATCAATTTTAAGTAAATTCTGTGAGTTTTATGTTGATGGTATAAAATTATAATTTTTTACGATTTTTTCAATCCGAAACTGTTAATTTTATTGCATAATTTCAACTTTGACTGAATATTTTAGGAAAATGTGATAAGATAATCTAATTTTATTTCTACAAGATGTAAGTCTGATCAATTTTTAGTAAATTCTGTGAATTTCATGTTGATGGTATAAAATTTTAATTTTTTACGATTATTTTAAGGAAAACATTCTTCCGAAATGGTTAATTTTTTCTGCATAATTTAAACTTTGACTGAAATTTTAGGAAAATGTGGTGAGATAATTGAATTTTCTTTTTACAAGATGTAAGTGCAATTAATTGTAAGTGATGTCTGTGAATTTTTTGTTGATAGTATAAAATTTTAATTTTTTACGATTTTTTCAAAGAAAACATTCTTCCAAAATTGTTAATTTTATTGCATAATTTCAACTTTTACTGAATATTTTAGGAAAATGTGGTAAGATAATTTAATTTTCTTTCTACAAGATGTAAGTCCAATCAATTTTAAGTAAACTCTGTAAATTTCATGTTGATGGTATAAAATTTTAATTTTTTACGATTATTTCAAAAAAAACATTTTTCCAAAATTGGTAAATCTATTGCATAATTTCAACTTTGACTGAATATTTTAGAAACATGTAGTAAGATAATTTAATTTTCTTTTCACAAGATGTAATTGCAATAAATTTTAAGTAAATTCTGTGATTTTCATGTTGATGGTATCAAATTTTAATTTTCTACGGTTATTTCAAGGAAAACATTCTTCCAAAATTGTTAATTTTATTGCATAATTTCAACTTTGAGTAAATATTTTAGGAAAATGTGGTGAGATAATTTAACTTTCTTTTCACAAGATGTAAGTGCAACCAATTCAACGCAAATTCTGTGAATTTCATTTTGATGGTAATACGTTTTAATTTTTTACGATTTTTTCAACGAAAAATTCTTCCAAAATTGTTATTTTAATTGCATAATTTCAACTTTGACTGAATATTTTAGGAAAATATGATAAGATAATTTAATTTTCTTTTTACAAGATGTAAGTCCAATCAATTTTAAGTAAATTCTGTGAGTTTTATGTTGATGGTATAAAATTATAATTTTTTACGATTTTTTCAATCCGAAACTGTTAATTTTATTGCATAATTTCAACTTTGACTGAATATTTTAGGAAAATGTGATAAGATAATCTAATTTTATTTCTACAAGATGTAAGTCTGATCAATTTTTAGTAAATTCTGTGAATTTCATGTTGATGGTATAAAATTTTAATTTTTTACGATTATTTCAAGGAAAACATTCTTCCTAAATGGTTAATTTTTTCTGCATAATTTGAACTTTGACTGAAATTTTAGGAAAATGTGGTGAGATAATTGAATTTTCTTTTTACAAGATGTAAGTGCAATTAATTGTAAGTGATGTCTGTGAATTTTTTGTTGATAGTATAAAATTTTAATTTTTTACGATTTTTTCAAAGAAAACATTCTTCCAAAATTGTTAATTTTATTGCATAATTTCAACTTTGACTGAATATTTTAGGAAAATGTGGTAAGATAATTTAATTTTCTTTCTACAAGATGTAAGTCCAATCAATTTTAAGTAAACTCTGTAAATTTCATGTTGATGGTATAAAATTTTAATTTGTTACGATTATTTCAAAAAAAACATTTTTCCAAAATTGGTAAACCTATTGCATAATTTCAACTTTGACTGAATATTTTAGAAACATGTAGTAAGGTAATTTAATTTTCTTTTCACAAGATGTAATTGCAATAAATTTTAAGTAAATTCTGTGATTTTCATATTGATGGTATCAAATTTTAATTTTCTACGGTTATTTCAAGGAAAACATTCTTCCAAAATTGTTAATTTTATTGCATAATTTCAACTTTGACTAAATATTTTAGGAAGATGTGGTGAGATAATTTAACTTCCTTTTCACAAGATGCAAGTGCAATCAATTCAACGCAAATTCTGTGAATTACATGTTGATGGTAATACGATTTAATTTTTTACGATTTTTTCAACAAAAAATTCTTCCAAAATTGTTATTTTTATTGCATTATTTCAACTTTGACTGAATATTTTAGGAAAATGTGATAATATGATTTAATTTTCTTTTTACAAGATGTAAGTCCAATCAATTTTAAGTAAATTCTGTGAGTTTTATGTTGATGGTATAAAATTATAATTTTTTACGATTTTTTCAATC
Source organism: Philonthus cognatus (assembly GCA_932526585.2). NCBI lineage: Eukaryota > Metazoa > Arthropoda > Insecta > Coleoptera > Staphylinidae > Philonthus > Philonthus cognatus. The sequence continues at coordinate 102,450,987 of OW052244.1, forward strand.
CGAAAGTGTTAATTTTATTGCATAATTTCAACTTTGACTGAATATTTTGGGAAAATGTGATAAGATAATTTAATTTTATTTCTACAAGATGTAAGTGTGATCAATTTTTAGTAAATTCTGTGAATTTCATGTTGATGGTATAAAATTTTAATTTTTTACGATTATTTCAAGGAAAACATTCTTCCGAAATGGTTAATTTTTTCTGCATAATTTGAACTTTGACTGAAATTTTAGGAAAATGTGGTGAGATAGTTTAATTTTCGTTTTACAAGATGTAAGTGCAATTAATTCTAAGTGATGTCTGTGAATTTTATGTTGATAGTATAAAATTTAAATTTTTTACGATTTTTTCAAAGAAAACATTCTTCCAAAATTGTTAATTTTATTGCATAATTTTAACTTTGACTGAATATTTTAGGAATATGAGGTGAGATAATTCAATTTTCTTTTTACAAGATATAAGTGCAATCAATTTTAGGTAAATTCTGTGAATTTTATGTTGATGGCATGAAATTTAAATTTTTTACGATTTTTTCAAAGAAAAACTTCTTTCAAAATTGACAATTTTATTGCATGGTATCAACTTTGACTGAATAGTTTAGGAAAATGTAGTGAGATAATTTAATTTTTTTTTTTACAAGATGTAAGTGCAATTAATGCTGAGTAAATTCTGTAAACTTCATGTTGATGGTATAAAATTTTAATTTTTTACGATTTTTTCAAAGAAAACATTCCTCCAAAATTATTAATTTTATTGCATAATTTCAACTTTGACTGACTATTTTAGAAAAATGTGGTGAGATAATTTAATTTTCTTTCTATAAGATGTAAATGAAATAAATTCCAAGTAAATTCTGTGAATTTCATGTTGATTGCATAAAACTTTGATTTTTTACAATTATTTTAAATAAAATAAATCACATTTTTTTTACTGTATTTCAACTTTGATTTGATATTTTAGGAAATCCAGTGGAGATATTTAAATGTCTCTTACATCCAATCAAAGGTTATTCATTTTTGTGTAGATTCCTTAAATTTCAAGTTGATTTGATAATCCGTTGATTTTTTATAATCCTCACAATATAAACTTTGATGTTTTACAATTATTTAAAAAAAATAAACCCGTTAATCACGTTTTTTCTACGAAATTTTAACTGTGATATGATATTTTGGAAAATACAGAGGAGATATTTAAATTTCTATTACAGCCAATCAAAGTTGATTTAATAATCCGTTGATTTTTTACAATTTCCCCAAAATAAACTTTGATTGTTTACAATTATTTTAAACAAAATAAACCACGTTTTTGTTTTTACAAAATTTCAACTTTGATTTGTGATTTGATATTTTGGGAAATCCAGTAGAGATATTTATTTCTATTATAACCAATCAAAGGTTATTCATCTCTGTGTAGATTCAATAAAATTTAAGTTGATTTGATATACACCATTCCATTTGTTTCTGGATCTCGCCTAGCCATGCTTTCGTGTTGTTATGTTGCAGTATCAACATTTACATTTTTTATTAGTTGCCACTCCTGATTCCTTATTTTAACAGTGTTGCAATAATTTATGATATCATAAGTAATCATCCTCTTTTTAATTTTCAAGAGGTTTATTGTTAATCTTGCAACAATTATTTCGCCACGCTGTCGCTTCTTCGAGCATTTTATTATTAAATCAAATTAATCTAGTGTTGCAATGCTGTGTCAATGTCAAAGTGAAAAATGACTGGACAAAACACATGGGGAACCTTTCTTTTGAAACCATTCCTCCTTTTATTATTTCGCTTGGGGAATCTGGCTCAGAACAAACATCAGAAGATTCAGATGCAGGTTCTCTTGACTAAATAATAAAAGTGGAATGAGGGCTTAAAAATTGTTTGACATGAAAATTATCAGTATCACAAGAGGGTGGGAATAAATTTGCAATTCTACAAAAAAATACTGAGGGCCAACAGAAGAGAGAATGACCAAAATTAAGATGGATGGATAGAGTTGATCAAAATGTGTTAACGGGAAGACCCAAGCGAGAAATACAAATGGATGACGAAATAAGTTTGCAGAGCCGAATTCATTATATTTGTTATATACAATATTATTGCTGTGTTTGTATGTACAAAAACCAAGTAGTAAATTTTGTTAATCTTAAAACTGCATATTATTATCCTTTTATATCTGAAAATTTGTAAAACAGGCAACAGTGTAAGATCACAATAGTCAGAAATTATAACCTTAAAATCGAACATCTGACAGTGACATTTAAAAACCCTGATTTAAAACACAACCAGCCCCATTTACAATACTTAAACTGTCACTTTTCCATAGCTAGGCGAGATCCAGAAACAAATGGAATCGTGTATAATCCGTTGATTTTCCACACTTCGCTCAAAATAAACATTCTCCTAAAATTGTTCAATTTATTACATTATTTCAAACCCTCGTGATTTTTTTATAATTTTGGATATTTGGTTGGATACTCTGGTTGTAATTACAGCCAGAGTATCCAACCAAATACCCAACATTATAAAAATATCACCAGATCTGCTTGGCCAATATAAAAAAACAGAATATAGATGATGATGATCTATAAGTTTAACGAAGAAATTGAAAACAATTGCAATATAATAATAAACTCCTTCCCGAAATTTTCAAAATGTTAAATGGTAAAAAAACAAAATGTTTACCATTAAAACCTCCTCCGAAATTTGTATATACCCCCTCCGATTTTTTTTTTCTGGCAAGTACCCTCCTATGCACCAATATCCCCCCTCAGGCTATGCTTATGCATGCTATCATAACATACGACTTAATTATCTTAGAGTAGTAATTAAGATTACGTATGTGGAAGTCTTGATTTATTCTAAAACGCATCGCGTCTATAGCGTGCAATAACAACAAATCAGGAACACTTTCTAGTTTCCATTTAACACTCCGTGTAGATTAAAAACAGGTTCCATAAGCCGTTTACAATTCTGATTAAACAGAAGAGACATACACAACACATGGATACAAAAAGAATAGTTATAATCGATACGACCGTCGAACTTCACATTATTCAAGAATCAAAAGGTTCCGCGTACGCGTTGTTAAAACCTTGAGAAGATTAGCGGTTATTTTCTGTTCACTTCTCATTTTGAGTATTTTCAATTTGAATATATTGATTCTGTGATTGGTGGTTTTGGTGGAAAGTGGCAGGCAGCACGGGTTTTCTGTGAGCGTAGATAAATATTATCAGTGAAGGCTGTGGCCGTACAGTTCGGTCGCGCACGCGGTACGGTATAAACAAAATCGAAATTTCGGTTTTTTTTAAGTTCGGGAGAAAGGAAAAACAACAGCCGGTGAATATGTTTTGGCGAACTGGTGAGTTTTTTTTTATGTATTCCAAGTGTTTATGAATAATATCTATTTTTGGTCGTTATTAAAATTGTATATGTAGGAGAGTTTTGATTGATTACGCTTATCTGGAAAGGCGAATTAACTTTGTTTTACTTTAATGACTTTGATTGTTCTATCTGACTTTTATCACGTTTTTATAGACATATGGTTATATTGTTTATTATTATATATGTATTAATTAATCATTATTGGTTAATTTCTTGAATTAATTTCTCATCTGGCACTTGGTGAAACATATTACACTATGTACAGTTAATTAAAGGAAAGGCACTTGGTATTGTTTCACAATTGTGAATCTGATTTCAGACAAGAATTAAACGTTATTACAAAAAAATTGCCGAAAATAATGGTTATAACAAGGAAATTATAAATAATTTATTAAAAAAGCATAAACAAAAACATTTAATTAAATACTTTTACGCACCTGAGCAAACAATAGAATATAAATGGCATAAATTGAATTTTGTTAATGACCTGTCATATAATATTGTCAGTCATTGTAGGGGAAAAGACTTTAATTTTGTATGTTCAAACCCTTTAAATTTAGGCAAACTATTAATAAACAATAAATCGAAAACTGATAATTCAAAGAAATGTGGAATTTATGAAATACAGTGTGATGAATGTGATGCAATTTATATTGGACAAACCGGCAGATCTTTCGAAATCAGAATGAAAGAACATAAAAAATCTGTTTTAGATAATAAACCAACAACTGGCTTTTCCAAACATTGCATCGCATTCAATCACTTCTTTAATCCGCATAATTTTAAGATTTTGCATTCAGGTAATAAGGGATACGCACTAAACCTCAAAGAGGGCCTGGAGATTAACAGGGCCATAAAAATGGGGAAAAATATCGTAAACGACAACGAGGCGATTTGGAATTTCCCAATTCTGACTTCTCTTATTACCCGAAACAAAAATATTGTATATATACTTAGGAAATAATTTTTTCTGTACATTCCTTTGAAAATGGTCTAACAAACCGAAACTAGTCGGAATAAAGATTTAATTGTGAAACAATACCAACTGCCTTTCCTTTAATTAACTTTACATATTATTGGTTAACGTAAGTGACAATCGTAACATATAACCTAGCATGATTTTTTTAATTTAATTGCAGCTATTATTAAAACGTGAAAACAAATTTCGTAATCTAAATATTTCCAGTAAGTATAGAAATAATGCTTATTACACGGTACAAAGGGCCCGCCGTGGCCGAGCGGTTGAGCCGCTGGTTTCGCCAATCGTTCAAGGCAGTGATCTGGGTTCGATTCCCAGCCGGGGCGAATAATTTTTCTAACGAAAAATATTCGTCCCGGAGTCCATGGGTGTGTGTGGATGTGTTGTGACGTCCAAATATATAGTTATAGGTAATTAGCAATAAGTTAAAGAAATAAAACAAATACAAATATAAATAAAATGATGTTGGCTAATGGGCAAGTTCCCAAGGCCAGGCAAAAGCCAAACCCAATAAAAAAAAAGAAAAAACACGGTACAAACTGTTATAATTGTATTTTTGATAATTAACCCACTGAGCAATCACATTAAAGTAGTTTTAGCAACATTTATACAACGTTTAATGTTGTTACAATGTTGACATAACATTATTTGTTTGTTTTTTGCTCGGTGGGAAGGTACTTACAAAAAATATTTAGAATCGCTGTTATTAAAATATAATATAAAATGATAAATAAAATAAAATTCTCATCCTATATTATTGATTGAAAAAGTAATCGATTGAGGATTAAATAAGGTTCAATTTAAGCTGTAATTTGATCTTCGGGCTTAAAAATTGTGCTTGAAACATGCCTTCAAAGTTGATTTTTTGTCGGATTAATAACTTTATTGTTGTTTTTAAAAATAAATAAAGTTGATGGCATAAATTATCTGTCAAAAAAATAAGTAACCAGCATTGTTTTCCACTCCCAGATTGAGCTTTAAGTATAAAACACTGGTTTTAAATAAAGTTTAAAATATACGTCTTTAGCATACTGCTTTAGTAGCATATTGTGAACTTCACAATAATTCAATGTTTTGGACGCGTGGCGCATGAAGTAAAATTTCGAGTTTAGAAAAGCCCAGAAAATTTGTCTTGGGTCGCTGCGCGACCCTCGACAAATTTTCACGGGGCTTTTCTAAACTCGAAATTTTACTTCATACTTAGTCTGGGAGTGGAAAACACTTGTTTAAAGCTTCAAATTGAACTCTTTTAAAAAACAACGAATACCTGAAGATTTAAAGCATATACGCTGTAATTTGTACATGTATTCTCAAAAGAAAAACTCCCTGTATAATTAATAAATTATTAACATTCTTCACCTGAAGAAGCTACAGCGTAGCGAAACAATTGTAGTGAAAATAAATACAAAAAGTGTCCACTTTGAGTGTCCACTAAGTGTCCAATTCTGTCGATTTTTGTCAATTCACAAAAGCAATGTCCGTAATTTTCTACGAAGTTTTGTGATTTTCATAAATGTTTAAAATATTTCGTCAATTGTGATGATTTTTATCAGTTTGCAATGTGTTGAGAATCGCTGTTATTAAAATATAAAATAAAATGATAAATAAAATAAAATTCTCATCCTATATTATTGATTGGAAAAGTAATCGATTGAGGATTAAATAAGGTTCAATTTAAGCTGTAATTTGTTCTTCGGGCTTAAAAATTGTGCTTGAAACATGCCTTCAAAGTTGATTTTTTGTCGGATTAATAACTTTATTGTTGTTTTTAAAAATAAATAAAGTTTATGGCATAAATTATCTGTCAAACAAATAAGTAACCAGCATTGTTTTCCACTCCCAGATTGAGCTTTAAGTATAAAACACTGGTTTTAAGTAAAGTTTAAAATGTACGTCTTTAGCATACTACTTTAGTAGCATATTGTGAACTTCACAATAATTCAATGTTTTAGACGCGTGGCGCATGAAGTAAAATTTCGAGTTTAGAAAAGCCCAGAAAATTTGTCTCGGGTCGCTGCGCGACCCTCGACAAATTTTCACGGGGCTTTTCTAAACTCGAAATTTTACTTCATGCTTAGTCTGGGAGTGGAAAACACTCGTTTAAAGCTTCAAATTGAACTCTTTTAAAAAACAACGAATACCTGAAGATTTAAAGCATATACGCTGTAATTTGTACATGTATTCTCAAAAGAAAAACTCGCTGTATAATTAATAAATTATTAACATTCTTCACCTGAAGAAGCTACAGCGTAGCGAAACAATTGTAGTGATAATAAATACAAAAAGTGTCCACTTTGAGTGTCCACTAAGGACAAAATGTCCAATTCTGTCGATTTTTGTCAATTCACAAAAGCAATGTCCGTAATTTTCTACGAAGTTTTGTAATTTTCATAAATGTTTAAAATATTTCGTCAATTGTGATGGTTTTTATCAGTTTGCAATGTGTTGAGATTGTTATTAATTTACATGATTTTAATCAATGTTGTAAATTCTTGATAGTTTTCAACCCCTTTTATTTTATCTTCGTTATATGAAGGATATTTGCAATATTGGTGCTTTGCTTTGATAGTGGCACAACTAAAAAAAAGTGATTAGTGTTTTGCATTGAATCTACTCAAAGGTCAGTGAATTTTTATTGTAGAGAACGGCACGGCACGCACATCTTTATTTTTTCTGGATAGCTACCAGAGTGCAGTTGTGCCGATGTCAACTTAAAAACAATAATAATAATAATAATGTTTATTTCCAGAAATAATGTAGATACATATTTGGCTTTGTCGAACACGAGATATATAAAGTATACTTAATGATTAAAATTATCTATATAATTATAAACTAAAACTAAATATCTGATCAAGTACACACACCGGCAAAATTAAAGGAACGGATACAACATTTAATTTTATTCATTAAATTTCTTTTTTTACTGACTAGATCTAGACGGCGTCGCATTTCCTACTACCATATGTCATTTTTTAAAACATTACTTAAAACTTGAGACTTGTAATTACATGTTGACATCTCTTTAAGTTGTATAGTATTGTGTTAATTGTTGCCTTACATTTGAAACGCGTGTTTTCTTTGGACAAAAGTTCGTATTTTTTAATAAGTTATCGTTCGAATTTGTTTTTTTTTATTTACAATCGTCAATTTGGTTATCAACCAGTTAATAATGGGTGATTTAGCACCGACTGATGTCGCTAGGGCAATAGAAATGATCGAAAATGGTCGGACCTTCCGAGAGGTTGCCCAAATCTTTGGAAAATCAAAATCAACGATCCATCGCAGTGTTACCCGTTGGAGACAGACTGGTTTGTATGTCAGAAGACGAGGTCAGGGTAGAAAACGCTCAACCACTGCCATAGATGATCGATTTATAGCGTTGAACAATAATAATAATAATAATGTTTATTTCCAAAAATAATGTAGATACATATTTGGCTTTGTCGAACACGAGATATATAAAGTATACTTAATGATTAAAATTATCTATATAATTATAAACTAAAACTAAATATCTGATCAAGTACACACACCGGCAAAATTAAAGGAACGGATACAACATTTAATTTTATTCATTAAATTTTTTTTTTACTGGCTAGATCTAAACGGCGTCGCATTTCCTACTACCATATGTCATTTTTTAAAACATTACTTAAAACTTGAGACTTGTAATTACATGTTGACATCTCTTTAAGTTGTATAGTATTGTGTTAATTGTTGCCTTACATTTGAAACGCGTGTTTTCTTTGGACAAAAGTTCGTATTTTTTAATAAGTTATCGTTCGAATTTGTTTTTTTTTTTATTTACAATCGTCAATTTGGTTATCAACCAGTTAATAATGGGTGATTTAGCACCGACTGATGTCGCTAGGGCAATAGAAATGATCGAAAATGGTCGGACCTTCCGAGAGGTTGCCCAAATGTTTGGAAAATCAAAATCAACGATCCATCGCAGTGTTACCCGTTGGAGACAGACTGGTTTGTATGTCAGAAGACGAGGTCAGGGTAGAAAACGCTCAACCACTGCCATAGATGATCGATTTATAGCGTTGCAAACACTGCGAAACAGACGTCAAACTGCAGTTCAAACAAGAAACGTACTGGAAGAAGTTCGTGGAACCAATATAAGTGAACGTTCAGTAAGAAGAAGACTTAAAGAAGTTGGTTTGAAGTCGTATGTGCCAATAAAAGCCCCAAAACTTCAGAGAGGACATCGAGTAGCGCGACTAGACTTCGCTCGAGAATACCAGCATTGGAATAATGACCAATGGGGTCATGTTTTGTTTACGGATGAGAGCCGTTTCTGCGTAAATTCGATTGACGGTAGGGAAAGATTGTATCGACGTCAAGGAGAACAAAATGCACCATTTAATTTTACTTCTGCTGTCTCTTTTGGTGGAGGCTCAGTTATGGTATGGGGCGGCGTATGTTTAGGGGCACGCACAGAGTTGGTGGTGATTCAGGACGGCACTTTAAATGCGGATAGGTCCATTAGGGATATCCTGCAAGACCATGTGATACCTTTCGCTCCACATATTGGGGAAAATTTTGTCTTAATGCAAGACAATGCTCGTCCGCACGTCGCTCGCTGTGTAATTGCCTATTTAAACCAAATGGGTATAACAAAAATAAATTGGCCAGCATGTTCTCCGGACCTGAATCCGATTGAACATGTCTGGGACATACTAGGTAGACGACTTAGGTCAAGAATTCCTGCTGTCCAAAACACAGAAGAAGTGAAAGCTGCTTTAATTGAAGAATGGGATAATTTGCCTCAAGAAATGATCGACGGCGTCATCAGAAGTATGGGAAGGCGGATGACTGCAGTCATAAGGGCTCGTGGAGGCAATACACGATATTAAAAAAATAATATGTTTAATTTCTCTTATTTATTACATGTTTAAACAAAGTCAAAGTGTATAATTCTTCTAGAGCAAAAACGCTACTTTTTGGTTTATTTTTTTAAGAGGTTTCACAATGGCACATAGCTTTGCAAATGGAACTGCTATTAGTTAGTTTACCTTGGTTGTAGGACATGCCGCTGAAATTACCCAAAAAAAAGTTGCACGGAGAAAAAAATATCGAATTTATCTGCGTTCCTTTAATTTTGCCGGTGTGTGTATATAAAAATATGTCTATTGTATTAAAATATATGGGAATAAATAAAATAATATGTGTAAAATTAGGATAAAATATATGTGGGGACATAACAAACAGATTAAAATTAAGATAAAATGTATATGGGGACAGAACAGACAGATTAAAATATAAGTGACAAGTGAATAATTACATACACAATGAATGATGGGTTAAAATTCTTAAGTATTATTCAAATCGATTTCAAAGTAACCACTTATGCTGTATAATTCGGATTTTATTAGTATATTTTGGATTGAATCTTTGCATTTTTTTCTTGGTAAAGTTCTAATTTGTCTCGGTAAGTGATTATAAAATTTTATTGAAAGAATTTTAAAACTCTTGCTTGTTTTAGACAAATGACATCTCGGAAGGTATATATTTTTGTTATTTCTAGTATTGTAGTTGTGGATATCCTCGTGATAACTTATACTTATCACGAGGATATCCTCAACTACAATACTAGAAATAACAAAAATATATACCTTCCGAGATGTCATTTGTCTAAAACAAGCAAGAGTTTTAAAATTCTTTCAATAAAATTTTATAATCACTTATCGAGACAAATTAGGCGATCCGATCATAGATATATAACAAACACGATAAGATATATAAGCCGGGAGTTGTAACTATATTCAGAGCAGCAAAATGGCCTTTACAGCTTTCTTTTGGTTTTAAACCCACAAGGATCCTAATGCATTTTTTCTGTAGGACAAATATTTTATTTAGTGCCGTTTGGTTTCCCCCCCCCCCCCCATAAGATTATGTTATTTTGTATAATACTGTGTATGTATGCAAAATATGCAGTACGAACGATAGGGGGATTAACATGTTCAGAAATTTTATATAGCAAGTATGTGTTTCTGCTTATTTTGCTGCCGATCTTGTATACATGCTGGTTCCAAGAGAGAGTTGGGTTTAATGTAATACCCAGAAATATAGCTGTGTCTGTGTTACATTCGGATCGTGGTGAGAAAGAAAGTATTTTTGTCTTATCTTCATTAATCGAAAGATTATTATACTTAAACCAATGTATTGCCTCAGATTCTAGAGGCAATTCTTCCGCTGCTGAATCTGATTTAAACTTCCTGACCTAACGTTGTGTCATCGGCATATTGGTACGTATCAGTTGTTGTTACATTAGCATTTAAATCATTTGTATATACTAGAAATAACAGTGGGCCAAAAATGCTTCCCTGAGGTAGGCCTTGCTTTAACATAGTTGTCCTGGAGCTCTCGTTCTTAAAATAAACCGCTTGCTCTCTGTTGTCCAAGAATGATTTGATCAATGATAGAGGGATACCCCGGATACCGTAGTATTCAAGTTTTTCCAAAAGTTTGCTCCAGCACACTGTGTCGAAAGCTTTGTTCAAGTCAAGAAAAGCTGTTGTTGTTATTTCCCCACTTTCATATCCTTCATATATGTTTTCTATCAGATCTATTACGGCTGTAACAGTTGACCTTCCTGAAACATAACCGTGATGGCTGTTACTCAAATATTTAGTTAGATATTTATATAAACGATCTTTAATAGCAGCCTCGAATATTTTGGAGAAAATGGGGGTAATGGTTATAGGTCTATAGTTACTAATTTCGTTAATATTACCCTTTTTGTGTATCGGTAATACTTTGCACAGTTTTAATTCGTTAGGATACATACCTTCCGAGAATAAAATATTAATTAAGTGTGTTAGTATAGCACTTAGGTATTGAGATGAATCTTTTAAAATTTGAATCGACATCCCATAGATATCTTGGGTGTGGAAATTCTTTAAACTAGAAATTATATTTCTGGCTGTTACTCAAATATTTAGTTAGATATTTATATAAACGATCTTTAATAGCAGCCTCGAATATTTTTGAGAAAACGAGGGTAATGGTTATAGGTCTATAGTTACTAATTTCGTTAATATTACCCTTTTTGTGTATCGGTAATACTTTGCACAGCTTTAATTCGTTAGGATACATACCTTCCGAGAATGAAATATTAATTAAGTGTGTTAGTATAGCACTTAGGTATTGAGATGAATCTTTTAAAATTTGAATCGACATCCCATAGATATCTTGGGTGTGGGAATTCTTTAAACTAGAAATTATATTTCTTATTTCTTGTTCTGTGACAGGCTCAAGAAAGAATGAATGATGTGTGTCCACTTTATGGTTTTTTAAGAGGGCTTTAAAATGTTTATCATCACTTTGTAATGAAGTGTTAATATCTAAAATCGCTTTTTCAAAATACTCATTAAAATCACTTGCAGTCACTTTATCTGCTTGATGTATATTCTTATATTTGCATGCATTGTTTATAATACTCCATATTTTTTTCGGGTTATTTATTGAATTTATGATTTTATTTTGATTGTGTTCTTTTCTTGCTGAATTTAAGTCGAGATTGTATTGATGACTTAGTCGTTTAATTTCTTCTTTAATGCATCTTAAATGTGTGCACTCGTAAATAACTGTAAATGACTTTATAGTATCTAACTGTTTTTTTAAATGATCGTTAAACCAAACTTGATTTGACGAAAATTTAGATTTAGACTCTCTTTCTTTTAGGCATTTCTTTCTAATAGGAAAATGTTTATTAAAAATATCCAAAAATTGTACAATATATACTTATATTATAAAAACAAATTAACAAATTTCACTTGTGCCATTATCAAAGCAAAGCAGCGATATAAATTTTACTATCATTCGACATAACTTCAATACCCCCTTCAGATCCCTAGCAAATCTTTATGGGGTGTTGCGGTAAACAACAAGAACCCCGACTGACCGATTTAATGCCGTGTTTTATAAAGATTAAAAGCGAATTAAGATGTGCATACATTTTTTTCACATGCAGATTTAGATTTGGCTGGAAGCAAATATTCACGGGCTTTCGCCGCTTGCGTTAGCACGTAACAACATTTCAAATTATGACATGATGAAAAAGTCAGCCCCACGTCAGACCAGTATAATAATGATAATTACAAACGTGGCCTTAAGCAACGTTGTTTGGGGAGGGGGGGGTTAAACTTTCCGGAAACGGTCGAGATAACGAGCCTCTCAGAGGAGAGTACGGAATATTTCCGGCCTGTAAACAGACAGACTGACCCAGGCTAGATTGATTGTTGGCAAAAGGAACCCACACTCACCTGACTCAGCTTCTGTGCCGTGCGCAACGTAGGCTGAAGGGTTGTAAGGTCCTTACGCGCGTCTGCCCCACGTTTTGATCGGGTCCAGAGGTTTCTGGCAGGCGATCACTGATCACTACACATGCGGCTGATCACTAATAAAGTTAATAATGCATTCTACAAAAACTATCGACGTCACTAATACTCAGATGCCCTTTACAGTCCCCAACAATAACATAAAGAGCGTTAAGGCTTCATTACTTGACTTCCAAAAAGACGATCACATTAGTCACACGAGTTTCATGTCCACCATCTTCCGGGACTTCTTTGCGACTCTCACTCACGCGTCCGCTGCGCATAAGTGTGGGGTGATGGGGGTAAACAAAAAAGGGTTTAGAAATAAATTGGTAATTTGAGCCAATCTGTCTTCCCATTCAATATCTCTATCGAACAAACGTTATTATTAAATTCAAAAAATTAATATAATATTTTCCAATTTTCAGAAAGATATTGCTTTAATCAGAAATAAACTATTGATTACAACACGGGAAATATGAATATATTTCCCTTGGTTTGCTATACATCCCTCCGGCTTCGCCCACGGGATGTAACTAGCCAACCTCGGGAAATAATCTCTTTATATTTCCCTAGATGTAATAATAATTATTCTTTATGCCACTTGCTTTTCTAAACTCGAAATTTTACTTCATGCGCCACGCGTATAAACCACTGATTTAAGGTAAAGTTCAAAATATATAGTGCTGAGATGTGACAAATATTTACTAGGATATAGCGAAAAAATGCAATAAATATTTATTTTGTAGATATTTTGTAAATGTGAAAATTAAAAGTAGAACAAATTTAGTCTAAGCCACTTTTTCATATTCTTAATATTTAAATCATCATATCTATTGATTACAACACCGAAAATATGAATATATTTCCCTTGGTTTGCTATAAATCCCTTCGCCGTCGGAATGTAACTAGTAAACCTCAGGAAATAATCTTTTTATATTTCCCTAGATGTAATAATATTTATTCTTTATGAAACTTGCGATACACATTTTGATAGTGGTGACATATTTTAAAGTAACGAATGTTTTCCACTCCCAGACTAAACATGAAGTAAAATTTCGAGTTTAGAAAAGCCCCGCGTAGAAAATTTGTCGAGGGTCGCGCAGCGACCCGAGACAAATTTTCACGGGGCTTTTCTAAACTCGAAATTTTACTTCATGCGCCACGCGTATAAACCACTGATTTAAAGTAAAGTTCAAAATATATAGTGCTGAGATGTGACAAATATTTACTAGGATATAGCGAAAAAATGCAATAAATATTTATTTTGTAGATATTTTGTAAATGTGAAAATAATATTAAAAGTAGAACAAATTTAGTCTGAGCCACTTTTTCATATTCTTAATATTTAAATCATCATATCTATTGATTACAACACCGAAAATATGAATATATTTCCCTTGGTTTGCTATAAATCCCCTCGCCGTCGGAATGTAACTAGTAAACCTCAGGAAATAATCTCTTTATATTTCCCTAGATGTAATAATATTTATTCTTTATGAAACTTGCGATACACATTTTGATAGTGGTGACATATTTTAAAGTAACGAATGTTTTCCACTCCCAGACTAAGCATGAAGTAAAATTTCGAGTTTGGAAAAGCCCCGCGTAGAAAATTTGTCGAGGGTCGCGCAGCGACCCGAGACAAATTTTCACGGGGCTTTTCTAAACTCGAAATTTTACTTCATGCGCCACGCGTATAAACCACTGATTTAAAGTAAAGTTCAAAATATATAGTGCTGAGATGTGACAAATATTTACTAGGATATAGCGAAAAATGCAATAAATATTTATTTTGTAGATATTTTGTAAATGTGAATAAAATATTAAAAGTAGAACAAATTTAGTCTGAGCCACTTTTTCATATTCTTAATATTTAAATCATCATATCTATTGATTACAACACCGAAAATATGAATATATTTCCCTTGGTTTGCTATAAATCCCTTCGCCGTCGGAATGTAACTAGTAAACCTCAGGAAATAATCTCTTTATATTTCCCTAGATGTAATAATATGTATTCTTTATGAAACTTGCGATACACATTTTGATAGTGGTGACATATTTTAATATTTCCACTCCCAGACTAAGCATGAAGTAAAATTTCGAGTTTAGAAAAGCCCCGCGTAGAAAATTTGTCGAGGGTCGCGCAGCGACCCGAGACAAATTTTCACGGGGCTTTTCTAAACTCGAAATTTTACTTCATGCGCCACGCGTATAAACCACTGATTTAATGTAAAGTTGAAAATATATACTGCTGACATGTGACAGATATATTATTTAAATATTTGGAATTAGTAAACTTTTTCTAAATATGCCAATTTCTGCAAAATATTTTATCTCTAAATACGGCGAATGCAGTAAAGACAACAATATGCGGAGTTTTTTTGCATTTAGGTAGTGATATAATACCTCTTAACATGTATCTATTAATGCTTTATATCCGTACAATTTACCATTTGTCACGGAACATTTGTTAGTAGCCCGAATTTACATCACAAAAAGATCCATACAATAATATTTTATTGGTCAAGGCTAAATACGAACAATAAATGCAATAAACCGCTTTATTGTTCATTGGAAAAACCTGCCACTTCAACAAGCATGCAAACAACACGTATTAATAATGGATATCAAAAAATAAACAACACATTTTCCACGGGCGTTAAATGCCCATTAAACGTATTTTCCGCTTTTTCCGATAAGATTATTTCGAATACAGATAGGAACAACTGTATGAGATCACGTTACTAAATGTATTATTTATTTAATTATTTATATACAGGGTGTCCGTTTTTTCGAGCTGCACTTATTAATAATCTGCTTTTATATTTGAAATAGTTTTAATTGTTTTTCAGTAGTTGAACACTAAACAGTTGGTCTTTTTCAGGGAACACATTTATCTACCAATTT
Source organism: Philonthus cognatus (assembly GCA_932526585.2). NCBI lineage: Eukaryota > Metazoa > Arthropoda > Insecta > Coleoptera > Staphylinidae > Philonthus > Philonthus cognatus. The sequence goes on from OW052244.1 coordinate 102,466,593, forward strand.
GAACTTTGATTCGGCTTCAAATTACTCTTCAGTGTGCGAAAAATGTTAGTTGCCACTAGCAATATGTTTTAGTAGTAAGATTTAGAAAGGGGAATAACTTTGAGTTTCATAATTTAAACCAACATTTTTATGCGTATTACTGCGAACCAAATAATATATTCCATTTCGTTTCTTGTTTCCTGATTTTTACTAAATGTTTTTTAATTCGTAAAAATCACATTAAAATAAATTAATTTGTGTTCAGTGTTCATTTTTACTAATTGTAATCACTTCTAAATGATTGAATTTGAAACATAAAATATTTTTATATCATTAATGCCCGGTATTATAAGCGATTAATAAATCATTAGATAACTATTTGTGGAGTAAATTTATTTACGTAGTAAACTAATGAACAAATAAAATAGCGTATTATAAAGCAAACCTACTAAATTAATAGCAATTCTAGAAATAAATAATTAAGTTAGTAGATTACCGACCGAAATTATACTCCGCGATCACTTAAACCCTGGGTCTCCAAACTATCTTCTTGGCGGGCCACAAATACAATTCTACATAATAAAGTCGGCCAAGATCCGATTAATTTTATAAAATTATGAAAAATTTAAGGAACAATTGTTACAATATTTCAAAATATGACATTTACAAAAAAAATTACAAACAATCGCGGGCCGGATTCATGCAAGTCGCGGGCCGTAGTTTGGAGACCACTGACTTAAACCATAATTTAGAGTAAGGTTTGAATTTTAAATTAGATTGGCACTACTGACTGGTAACACAAACTTTAACATAACCTCAAATTTATTCCACCATTCATTTAACATTCCGGACAACCGCACAAAAAAGATGCGCCTACTCTAAACTACTTTGATGTCAAATTCTATAATTGACTTCCCTTAACAGTGAAGAAACAAGATGATAACGAATTTAAATCTTTCTTAAAAAGTCTATTGATTGAAAAATGCCCGTTTAGTATAAATGGGGAGATCTCACACCTTTTTACCCTTATGGTATCACAAGGAACCCTTTGGGCCTAAGTGAGCGGTCTAATTGCTGCCATTGAACGAAAACAGTCTTTCCAACCTTGTTGGCTAGAACGATTAACAATATTGAAAACTCCAACGCTGCAAATATCCGTTGGAGCGTTGGAGCGCTGCAAATATCCAGGCTGGTTTTCGAACAGCTGAAATATCACCGCTCAATCGAAATGAGATTTTAAAACACCTTCTATGTGAAGAACTTTTCAACCTACAAGAAGATAATGCTTTTATAATCAACAATTTACAACTCAATAAATCTGCTCCACCTACAAAAAGAAAGAAGAAAATTGATGTCGCTCAAGGAAAATCTGTTACGATCAGGGATTTGGAGATTCCCGTTTTCCAACAAATTAAGGAACCCGAAGATGAATCACTTCAATGCAATCACTTTTTTAATTCAAACGATTTCCAAATTTTATATTCAGGTAATACGGGACGAGAATTGAATTTTAGAGAAGGCCTAGATTCTAACAAGGCAATAAAACAGGGAAGACACATCGTAAACGAGTACGAAGACGTCTGGAACTCCTCAATTCTTAAAGCCCTTATTACCTGACCTTCAAAAAATTTGTAAAACATTTTCCTGTATTACTCCTTGAGAATAACGGTAAGTCGAAACTAGTGGGAGAAAATAAAAAAATAGTAGTGAAACAAACCAAGTGGCTTCTAATTAATTATGAATATTGTACACATGTTTCATGAAGTGATTAATGAGAACCAAATTGAAAAAGAAAGTGATATGATGGAAGAGAGTAAAAAAAATATGAAAGTGAGATGAATATTTTGGATCATCCGGTCACAAATGTAGCCGCGGCTGAATTGCGAGTGGAAATGTTGGTTGTAGTGAATTTTGTGTGTAATAAAAATACGAAAACAGAAACTATTAAAAAATTTATGGCTCTAATAAAAAATGTAAACGGTTATAATTATCTAAGATATTCTTGTTTGAGTTACGTGAAGGTTAGTTTAATGGTAATTAGTTAAGTTATTCCTTTATTCCTTTTACTTCACTTTTTATTTTAATTCTATATGTACATTTCGGGTACAATGTACCCTTTATCAATAGAAAAATATAATATAATTATGTTGTAAAATGTATGCGCAAATCGGCAAAAAAGGAAGGCACATTCATTTTTCGAAATAAAATGAGATGTGAGATACAACTCTACCAAATTGTTAAGATTCTACCAGAACCGTCAATAATACTAAGTAGACATACCTGGAAATAATATACCGGGTGTTGACTTGGCGGACGCAACACAGGAAATCGCATGTTAATTTTAAAGTGTTCAAATATTGGCTTCACTATTTGTTTTAGAGACAAAATGTATTTCACTTTTTTGTATAGGGAAAAATTCTAAATTTATGAATGTTCACACGTAACAATTTACGTTTCTCTAAGTTAAAATAACTCAGAAAAAGTAATGTGATTTTATAAAAATAATGACATACCATGGAACTGATACAATTGCGGATATTCCCTGTTTTTTTTAAGTTCAATTTAAAGCTTCAAACAAATGTTTTCCACTCTCAGACTAAGCATGAAGTAAAATTTCGAGTTTAGAAAAGCCCCGTGAAAATTTGTCGAGGGTCGCGCAGCGACCCGAGACAAATTTTCTGGGCTTTTCTAAACTCGAAATTTTACTTCATGCGCCACGCGTATAAAACACTATAATATTGTCAAATTTATGTATATTCGAACTTCACTTGAGATCTGTGTTTTATACGCGTGGCGCATGAAGAAAAATTTCGAGTTTAGAAAAGCCCAGAAAATATGTCTCGGGTCGCTGCGCGACCCTCGACAAATTTTCACGGGGCTTTTCTAAACTCGAAATTTTACTTCATGCTTAGTCTGGGAGTGGAAAACACCCATCAACGTCAACATATTTTTTTAAACCGACTGTTTTTCCCCCATGTTATGTTGTTATGTTATGTTATGGGGTCGGTGGGTCGTATGGCCTCTGGGCCTTTCGAAGTTACCTCGACCTAAAAGATCTTTTGTAACTATCCCTGACCTACTTGAGTCCCTCAATGTCTAGACTTCTTATGAAGTCTACTATAACTTGAGGGTTAATGTGTACCAATTCCTCGGTGTTTAAAGTGGCCGATGACAGGTAGTTCCCTCTTTGAAGGGGCAAGGCAGGGCATTCACAAAGTAGGTGCTCTGCTGTTTCTTGTGCCTCGTTGCAGAACCTGCAGTTGGCATCAGTTGTCTGACCCATCTTGGTGAGGTGGTACTTCAGAAGGCCAGTTATGAGCCTTAGGTTGCCCTTGCTTAACCTGAGAACCTGTCCGGCTCTTACGGCAGAGAAGGCGATGAACCTTTTCGCCTGCCGCAGACCAGGTGTGTTTCTTAGGTGAGCACTTTTGGCAGCATCTTCCCATTCCCGGATCATCCCCTTGATGCGGACTTTAGTTATTCCACTGTAAGGTTCTGGTCCGACAAATGGAGTATTGGACCCTTCCTTGGCAAGGTTGTCGGCAATTTCATTGCCTTTGATCCCTGCATGTCCCGGAACCCAGACCAGTTTGACTCTGTTGTTCCTAGCCAGCTGCTTTAGGGATAGCTTGCACTCCCAGACAGATTTAGACTTGCATGTAGGCGATTTTATTGCCTTTAATGCAGCTTGACTGTCTGAGCAGATGCAAACCCTCTGTTTGTTGTATCCCCTGTCTAAACATATGTGGGCGCATATGTTCAGGGCCTCGATTTCTGCCTGAAATATCGATGGGGATCGTCCCGAGGCCTTTGATAACTCGAATCGAGGGCCAGTGATACCGATTCCGACTCCGTTCTCAGTTTTGGATCCGTCAGTGAACCAAACTATCGAGGAGCCTTGTAACTGCTTGACCTTCGCTCCAACATCATGGCGGCCGTGGATGGCCACTTCAATCGTTGTGTCGAAGTCGTAGTCAGTTGACATGTAGTCTTTGGGCATGTATATCGCTCTTTCACACACAGTGTTGAGGATTTTTAGGTGCCCGTTAAAGTATCCATATTTTGGTATGTCTGTCTGGATTATTCTTAATGCGTCTAGTGCTGCTTCCCTTTTCACGTGCAGATGCAGAGGTGTGAGATTTAGCATAGCCTCCATTGCTCCAGTGGGGCAGGTGTTCATAGCCCCTGTGATGCCCAAACATGCCAGCCGTTGAACCTTGCTGACCCTTGCTTGGGTTGTGATCTCCGTTGTCTTTGTCCACCAGACAACGGAACCATAGGTGATTATTGGTCTTATCACCGTAATGAAAAGCCAGTATATCATCTTGGGGTGTAAGCCCCATCTTTTGCCAAATAGCCTGCGGCAAGCCCATGTTGCCCTTACTGCTTTGGTAGTGATGTTATCTACATGGGTTTTCCAGTTTAGCCTCTGGTCAAAAGTGAGGCCGAGATATTTATTTAACTGTGTTGGAAAGCCCAATGAGTGTCTCATTCATGGTTAGTGCCTTAAGATTTAATTTTCTACGACCTGTAAATGGGACAATTACAGTCTTGTTGGGATTGATAGTGAGCCCCTTCTGCATGCACCATGTACTTACTTTCCGAAGGGCTGACTGCATGCGGTTGGACACCGTATCGTCATGATTTCCCCTAACTATGATGACGATGTCGTCAGCATAGCCTTGTACGTCAAATCCGTCGTTGGATAACACCGATATTAGCTCATCGACAACTAGTGGCCACAACAGGGGCGATAGAACCCCGCCTTGTGGGCACCCCTTTACTGCGAACACATTTGCCGACTCATCGCCAATGGACAGTGTGATCCTACGACCTTTGAGCATAGCATGGATCCATTTGGATGTGGAGGCATCAATTCCTCTTGATTTGGTGGCCGTGTCTATGGATTCATAGGAGGTGTTGTCAAATGCACCTTCGATGTCCAAGAATGCGCATAGAGCCACTTCTTTGCTTGCGATGCTCTTCTCTATTACACTTGTTAGTGTGTGAAGGGCATTTGTGATTTGCCTGCTTGATAGGCAAATTGGTGTTTGTGAAGGGGAAACGACTGAAGAGCTTTCCCTCTGATATTTCTATCAATAATTTTCTCCATTGATTTTAGGAGAAAGGAGGTGAGGCTTATGGGGCGATATGACTTGGGCTCGTCAGTTTGGCGTTTGCCAGCCTTTGGTATAAACACCACCGCCACCTCTCTCCACTGCTTGGGGATATACCCAAGAGAGTAGCTAGTTCTGAATATTTTCGTCAGACGTGGTAATAACTCCTCCCCTGCCCTTTGCAAAAAGGCTGGAGAGATGCCATCTGCCCCCGCGGATTTGAACGGCTTGAAGCCATTGATCGCCCATGTTATTATGCTTGGAGTGAAGATCTTTGTTGCCAGTTTTTTGCTTTCTCTGGTAGGGCGTTCTTCTACCTCAAAGCCGATGGCAGGTAAGTCTTCACTGTTAATTGCCTGGGACCCAGGAAAGTGAGCTTCTAGGAGTACTCTTAGACTTTCTTCTAGGGTTCCAGTGTATTCACCGTTGGACTTTTTTAGTAGTCCGATTCCGTTCGTGTGATCCTTTGCAAGGACTTTTTGGAAGCGTTGTGCGGGAGGTAGATCATCTATCCCCTCGCAG